>JAWWNH010000067.1:6440849-7729019 GCA_034641385.1 Darevskia mixta | reverse complement strand
GGCTGCAGTTCTCTGTACTTCTGAGGGAGGCAAAACTACCAAGATCTGCCTCTGCAGATCTTTATAGCTAAGAAGGTTGGTAGGAATGAAGGCAGTCTTTCAGGTGTTTGGAGCCCCAAATAATTAAGGGCTTCAAACACTAATGCGAATACATTAAATGAAGCCTGGAAGCAAAACTGGCAACCAGTGTAGCTGTTCTAAAACAGGGGTTATAATATTCGCTCCAAAGAGATCCCTGGCCCCTGCATTTGAGCCACCTTCTACACAGGTAGGTAGCCGTGTTGGTCTGCCGTAGTCGAAACAAAATAAAAAAATTCCTTCCAGTAGCACCTTAGAGACCAACTAAGTTTGTTATTGGTATGTTATTGGTACTTCTAAGTGTGCATGCACATGAAAGCTCATCCCAATAACAAACTTAAGGTAAAGGTAAAGGGACCCTGACCATTAGGTCCAGTCGTGACGACTCTGGGGTTGCGGCGCTCATCTCGCATTGCTGGCCGAGGGAGCTGGCGTACAACTTCCAGGTCATGTGGCCAGCATGACTGAGCCGCTTCTGGCGAACCAGAGCAGCACACGGAAATGCCGTTTACCTTCCCGCCGGAGCGGTACCTATTTATCTACTTGCACTTTGGTGTGCTTTCGAACTGCTAGGTTGGCAGGAGCTAGGTTGGCAGGAGCTGGGACCAAGCAACGGAGCTCACCCCGTCGCGGGATTCAAACCGCCGACCTGATCGACAAGCCCTAGGCTCTGTTGGTTTAACCCACAGTGCCACCCATGTCCCTTACATACTTAGTTGGTCTCTAAGGTGCTACTGGAAGGAATTTTTTTTATTTTATTTCACCTTCTACACAGTCCTAGTGTGTGACCCCTATCCCACAAGGCCTTCTTTCTAGACTCCAAGTGAGCACACATGTTCCGGGAAGGGATACTTACTGTCGCTAATCTTAAAGACGAGGCGAGTACAATTCTGAAAAAGAAAAGAGAAGTCTAGCGTTAGAGCGTCCGAGAAGCAGAAAATGGGGAAAGGCTTGTTTTGGCGCTGGCCGCATCGCACGGGGTTGGACCAGATGAGCCTAAGGGCTACCTTCTCATGTTGCGATTTCTCAGAGCCAGAAGGCAGTGGCGTCGGCGGCATCGGTGGCTGCAGCGCCCGCGGAGGCTCCTGCGCCCGACCCGCCAGGACCGTGGCGAGCGCAGCCAGCGAGGCAACCAGGGCGCACACGGCCAGCAGCAGAGCGCACTGCACGGCGAGGGAAGCGCGCCACACGCTGCGCCGACTGCTCTCGCTCTCGCCGGGGAGATCCATCGCGCCGGCCGCCGCCCAATCCCCTCGCCTGCCGGCCCGGCTCTATTTAAAGGCCTGCCCGCTCCGCCCAGCGCTGTCAACGGGACATCCCTGAAAAGGGGCAGGCACAGCTTGTCAGCAGGCGACGGGGAGAAAACCTGTTCCTGCTGGAATTCCCTCAGCTATTAAGAGTGAAAGAGCTTTGTGCTCTTTTTTTGTGTTCTTTAGTTTAGTTTAGTTTAGTTTAGTTTAGTTTAGTTTAGTTTAGTTTAGTTTAGTTTAGTTAGTTGTCGGGGGTTGGACTAGAGGACCCTCAGGGTTCCCCCCAACGATTACGATGCTACGATTCTTTCGCATTTTGTTTCTCTCCTTTTCTCGCTCTTTCTCTCCGCCCCCTCCCCGCCCCATTGTTTGTAAAATGTTGGCTACTCTCAGTGCCGGATTTACATATAAACTAAACAAGCTATAGCTTAGGGCCCCACTCTCTTGGGGCCCCCCAAAAAAATGTAAAGGGAAAAAAATTTGGATGTACATTTCCAAAATATAAGATAAAAAACAAAATAAAACTTACATACAGCAACAGTGTTTTGTGTTGTGTAGGCTTCTATTTGTTATGTGCAAATGGCTTTAGATACCTACCGGTATTAGGTCCATAAATTACCATTTGGCATATATTCAACACAAGGAGGGCACAAGGAGAAGGGGACAAGGAGGGCACAAGGAGAAGGGGACGGCAGAGGATGAGATGGTTGGACAGTGTTCTCCAAGCTACTAACATGAGTTTGGCCAAACTGCGAGAGGCAGTGAAGGAAAGGCATGCCTGGCGTGCTCTGGTCCATGGGGTCACGAAGAGTTGGACATGACTGAACAACAACAACACAAAAAACAGCGACAATTTGTTGTTGACAAAGGACAGCTGGACATATAAAGGGCCCCATTACCTTCAGTAGCTTAGGTAAAGGTAAAGGCAACCCCTGACCATTAGGTCCTATCATGACCGGCTCTGGGGTTGCGGCGCTCATCTCGCATTATTGGTCGAGGGAGCCTGTGTCCAGCTTCCAGGTCATGTGGCCAGCATGACTAAGCCGCTTCTGGCGAACCAGAGCAGCGCACGCAAACACCGTTTACCTTCCCGCTGATTAAACCTAAATCTGGCCCTGGTTACTCTCCTGATTCAAACCCACCTGCCGCCAGAGTGGGACCCCCTGTTAATTCACAAAGGATCACTTTGATCTTCATTGGTTGAAACACGATACAGCCAGCTGGATATATTGTTGCCCGCACTCCAGGGGTTTGGTTTCCTTGCAAAGAAGGTCACTGGAGATTGTGGTGTCTTTAGGATGTACTGTATGGTTTCACCAGGGCTGGTGCCAGGCTAGTTTGCGCTTTAGGCATGGCTATCTACTTGCATACATACCCCCCAACCCCCCCCTGCTAACTTCAATTTTTAAAAGGTGACAGAATGGATTGTGTAAACTATCGAGGCATCTCTCTATTAGCTGCGACCAGCAAAATTCTTGCAAGAATCTTAGCAAACCGTCTCTTAACAATATCCGAGGCGACCCTTCCTGAATCCCAAAATGGTTTTAGACCTTCTGGGGGACAGTGGACATGATTTTCACCGCTCGACAGCTTCAAGAAAAATGCAGAGAGCAAAACCAACCCCTGTATATGGCATTGACTAGGGCATTTACTTTGACACTGTAAATCGTAATGCCCTGTGGCATTTTCCTTCTGAAAATTGGCTGCCCAGATAAATTTGTGAACATTATTTGGATCCTCCATGATAATATGACAGCAACCATCGCAGATAACAATGGCTCTCAAAATGAACCATTCACAGTGGGATCAGGTGTTAAACAAGGTTGTGTTATTGCCCCAACTCTATTCATTATTTTCATTGCCATGATCCTGCACTTTGTCAAAGGGAAATTCCCCACTAGAGTAGAAATCACATATCAAACAGATAGAAATCTCTTTAATCTGAGCAGGCTGAAAGCAAAGAGTAAGGTTACCGTAATTCTGTCACAGAGCTTCAGTATGCTGATGACAGTGTAGTGTGTGCACGCTCAGAGGATGACCTCCAAACCATCCTAAATATATTCGCAGAAACTTACGAAAAGCTTGGCCTATCACTCAACATCCAAAAAAAAAGAAAAGGTGCTGCACCAACAAGCCCAAACAACCCTCTGCAGTGCCACAAATCCAACTCAACAGTGTAACGTTGGAAAATGTACATGATGTCTCCTACCTGGACAGTCATCTTTCCACAAGGGCCGACATGGATGCCGAAATCCAGCATTGCCTGAGCTCTGTGAGTGCAGCTTTCTCCCGATTGAAATGCAGAGTGTTTGAGGACCGGAACATTTGCAGGGAAACCAAAATGCTTGTTTACAAAGCTATTGTACTACCAACCTTACAGTATGCTTGTGAAACATGGACCACTTATAAACACCATCTCCAACTCCATCAACGGTTTCTCTGAAACTTTTTACACATCATTTGGGAAGGCAGGCGAACTAATGCCAGTGTACTGGAAGAAGCAAAGATCACCAGTGTCAAAGCAATGATTCTTCAACATCAACTTCGTTGGACTGGACATGTTGTGCGGATGCCTGATTATTGGCTTCCAAAGCAACTATATTCTGAACTTAAAAATGGAAAGCGTAATACTGGGGGTCAACAAAAGAGGTTTAAAGGCTCTCTCCATGCAAATCTTTAAAAAAATGTAGTTTAAACCCTGACAAATGGGAAACACTGGCCTGCGAGCGCTCCAATTGGAGAATAGCCTTTACCAAAGGTGTCATGGACTTTGAAGACGCTCGAACTCAGGACAAAAGGGAGAACATGCTAAGAAGAAGTCACGTTTGGCAAACCCACACCATGATCAACTCCCTGCCCGGAAACCTACCGGTATGTCCCCACTGTGGATGGACGTGTGGATCCAGAATTGGTCTTCACGGTCACTTACGGACTCACTGTTAAAACCGTGTTCATGAAAGACACTCTTGCTCGGCTATGAGTGATCGCCAAAGAAGAAGGTAAGCAAAGAGGTGGGGTATTGCGTTCAGTTGCGTGAGTTAAAGAAAAAGACCGACCAGAGTTGACCAGCAAGCTCTGAGGCAAAGGGTGAATTCATTCCCAATTCCAAATCTCCCGCTCTCAGCCTCAGGCACCTTTTACTAACCTCAAACCATTTCATCACAGAATTCAAAAGAGCCAATGAGAATCTTCCAGCACTCCCCAAAAAATCCCATGTGGGAGCAAGGTAGGAACAAAGACTCTTTGAAGGTTGCAGGTCTGGTTTTTCCCCAGGACTAATTTCCCTTAGTGAGAGCTGGACCATAAAGAAGGCTGATCGCCGAAGAATTGATGCTTTTGAATTATGGTGCTGGAGGAGACTCTTGAGAGTCCCATGGACTGCAAGAAGATCAAACCTATCCATTCTTAAAGAAATCAGCTCTGAGTGCTCACTAGAAGGACAGATCCTGAGGTTAAGGCTCCAGTACTTTGGCCACCTCATGAGCAGAGAAGATTCCCTAGAAAAGACCCTGATGTTGGGAAAGATTGAGGGCACAAGGAGAAGGGGACGGCAGAGGACGAGATGGTTGGACAGTGTTCTCGAAGCTACTAACATGAGTTTGGCCAAACTGCGAGAGGCAGTGAAGGATAGGCGTGCCTGGCGTGCTCTGGTCCATGGGGTCACGAAGAGTCGGACACGACTGAACGACTGAACAACAACAACAACAATTTCCCTTACCTGCATTCCAAAGATGAGCCAGAACAAAGGAGACAGGAGATTGAGGGGAGGAAAGAAGGATTAACAAATGGCAGAGCACTGCCATTTGGCTAGCTGATAATTTACACCACCTCAAGGATTTTAACATATCTACTTCAAAGAGAAAGAAGATACTATGGGGGTATCAAAGAGAAACATTCTTACCAGCCAGTTGCTAATTGCGTTTACAATAACAAGTCAGCAACACTGTTTTTCTAAAGAGATACGTGACTATCCCATCCCAGGGTTATGGAAGCAGCAGTAGCCAATTTATTGCCAATTTATGTCATGTAGAATGATCAGAAGAAATCATGCTTTCCTGGACCAGAGAGGAACCTTGTACTCATCAGGACCGCCTCTCCCGGTATGCCTCTTACCCTCGTACCTACAGGACCGCCTCTCCCGGTATGCCCCACAAAGGACCTTAAGGTCCACAAATAACAACTTGTTGGAGGTCCCGAGCCACAAGGCTGTCAGACTGGTGTCAACTAGGGCCAGGGCCTTTTCAGTTCTGGCCCCAACTTGGTGGAACACTCTGTCACAAGAGACCAGGGCCCTGCGGGATTTGACATCTTTCCGCAGGGCCTGCAAGACAGAGTTGTTCCGCCTGGCCTTCGGGTCGGACTCAGTCTGATGGTTTCCTCCCCTTGGTTTTGTTTATGGGCGACAAATGAAGCGGCATTTTAAATTGGCTTTTTAACCTGTATTTTAATTAATGGTTTTTCTTTTTATACTTTATTGTAATTTTTACTGTTGTTAGCCGCCCTGAGCCCGGTTTCGGCTGGGGAGGGCGGGGTATAAATAAAAATTATTATTATTATTATTATTATTATTATTATTATTATTATTATTATCATTATTATCACAACCTTATGAAAGGTATCGGAATGATCTAGCTCTAACTCCCACAATGAACAGAAATACATCATTCCCTCATCATAATTCTCCATGAACACCACAGTGGGGGCTGCAGGATAGGACAGGAGGTGGCGTGGAAATGCAGCGGTGGTCTGTGCGCAAAGGGGAGTTGAGCAAGGTTCAGAGGAGGATAGTGAGAAGGCGAAAATGCAGGTGCAAAGAGGGTTGCAGAAAAGGAGGGAGTAGGAAGCATGGGGATGTGGGGCAGAGATGAAAGCAAGGGCATGAAAGGATCTGAAGAAGAGGGAATGGCATCTTCAGAGTTGCACAGAAACTGGAAAGGGTGCTTACTAGTTGCAATGTGTGGAAGATGATGCAAGAAGTTATCAGGAGAGTGGTTTGAGGGGGCGAGGGTGGCACAAAAGGAGTGGGGAGGCCTGGATGCGGAAGTGAAAACAGAGTAGGACTGCAGAATAGAAAGAAGTACGGTAGTGTTGGCAAGGTCAGGAGTGAGCTTAGTGGTTGAATTGGGTGGGAAGGGGAACTGCAGGAGGTTAATGCAGGAAGAAGAATGGCGGGTTGCAGCAGTTCAGGATTCATAGAAGCACAGTCCTGACTAAGTAAAACCAGGACTGGTGGTATCATGAGGTCAACTAGATAGCTACCTTGGCTGCAGACCTCAGAGGGGTGCAGTACTGACCTTTGAGGGGCACAGTTTTATACAGAATAGTTTTTGTTATATCTGTGCTGTGGACTTAAAGCAGTAGCTCAAAGATTTCCAAAGTCCAGAGGTACTTATCTCCATACTATATAAATACTACGACATAAACTCTTGGATAGTTTCAGTGGCCAGCAGCTAAGTGCTGGATCTCTTGAGCTTTTTTCTATCCACCAGGTGTTCTTTAGTTCTCTGGTTCTTCTTTGAACCTCAGCCTTAGCGTTGGCATAGGTTTTTTTTCTTAGTGGCACAGTTTTGCCAGATCTGAAATGCCTTCCTTTTCTTGTCAATAATACATTCAGTCTCACTGTCATTCTCATCAAACCAGTCCTGGTGTTTCTTGGTTTGGTATCCAATAGTTTGTTCACAGGCTGCAATAATGGATGTTTTCAGCTTGGTCCGGTGTTCCTTGACGTTATCAGGAAATTCTGAAAGCAGATGGTCCTTAAGAGTTGTTTGGAAGCAATCCCGCTTAATAGGATCTTGAAGGGCTTGAGTGTTCATTTTGCACCTTGGTTTCGTTCCTTGAAGCCTCTGTTGAGGGCAACCAAAATGGTCAAAGCTAAGGCCTGGAAACAATGCCTTATGAGGAACGGCTTAGGGAGCTGGGTATGTTTAGCCTGGAGAAGAGAAGGTTAAGGGGTGATATGATAGCCATGTTCAAATATATAAAAGGATGTCATATAGAGGAGGGAGAAAAGTTGTTTTCTGCTGTTCCAGAGAAGCGGACACGGAGCAATGGATTCAAACTACAAGAAAGAAGATTCTACCTAAACATTAGAGAGAACTTCCTGACAGTAAGAGCTGTTCGACAGTGGAATTTGCTGCCAAGGAGTGTGGTGGAGTCTCCTTCTTTGGAGGTCTTTAAGCTCCAAAGCTTAAAGCTCCAAGGCTGTCATTCCTTGACAGCCACCTGTCAGGAATGCTTTGATGGTGTTTCCTGCTTGGCAGGGGGTTGGACTGGATGGCCCTTGTGGTCTCTTCCAACTCTATGATTCTATGCTTCTACAGGGTGCGGTAATTAAAGTTTGCATATAACATTGGATTACTGTTCTGAGCTTTAAGTATTGAGTTTTTAATTCGTGCCTTCCAGGGCTAGCGCCAGGGTCAAGAGAGTTCATTGAGGGGCACTATTTTATTCCAAGTTATGTCCGCTTTACTTATCCCATGATCTACAGATGTAAACCACACACACACACACAAAAATCAGATTGGCAGTCACCTTTGTAGTAGTATTTGCAGAAAATAATTTCTAAGCAGTACCTGATCTCAGATGAATCTACCACAGGAAAGGTGCATTCTGATTGCTATCCATCTCATGCCAGGTTTGCGGAGGTAATGTCAACTTGGCATATATTCACTGGATGTGACAATAATTTATAGGGAGATTTGCAAGAAAGATAAAACTGTGCCTAAAGTGCAATTAAAAATGGTGACACTTTTTGCGGGGGAATGTTGACTATCCATCTGATGCAAGGTTTGCAGAGTTAGAAAGAGTTATATGCTTGATTTATAAATCAATGATCGAGCTTATGTTTAGATGAACTGTGCTGCTTCCTGTATGCTAAACAAGAAGCTCAAGCCAAACAACTTCCTTCTTTGTTGGAATTAAGATTCAAAGTATGTTACAAGACTGTAACTTCAATCTACCCACAAGCGAAGATCAAACAACAGAGATAATATCTCCTACTATACTTTTCAAGTATGAGCTTTGCATTTTGCTACATTGCACTTCAGATATTTCCACTGTTTCTTTGAATATGAAGCCTATATAGCCACAGAGTTTTTTTAAAAAAAAAACACCCCACACAAAACCACCTGTTGCACAGCTTAATAATTTAAAGCAGTAATGTCAGCATTAGCAAACAACTTGAATGCAACCCACGTCTGCACTTGCATTTTATTGTCGCCAAAGCCTGAGCTCAACATGCAAATTGCACCTGGTTTCACAATAAAGTATTATAATAAAAAATAATCGTAATACTTAGCCTTTGAACTTTTAGGATGTTCACAGTGTTTCGCACCCACTACCTTGCATCAATCCTGCAAGGCAGCTCAGTATTATTATTTCCAATGTGAGATGAACTGAGAATAAGAAATATTCAGTGATTAAGACCACCTATTGAGTTTCTGTTAGTGGTGAGATTGCTACCAGGATCTTCCTGATTTGTAGTTCAGTCTCTTACCCACTTTAGGCTATATTACTGTGCTATCACTGCAGCTCTTGCATAGCCATCCCAATACTTGTGGATGCCAAGACAGCCTTCCTTTTCTTGCTAATTTTTCAAAGGACGCCTCAGCAGCACAGTTTGGGAATCACTGATATAGAGACTTCTTCCGTATCTTCTACCCTCCCTCTGTGGTTTAACCCAAGGTGGAAAGGAGAGAATTATCTGTGAGAGTAGGCAGGTTGGTGAGCAGAGCAAGTGGGGGTGGGGGTGGGGGTGGGCAGAGCCTCCCTAGATGGAAATCAAAGATGCAGTTTTGTTTATATGAACTGCACCCGGGTTCCCCGCCTAGGATCTTATTATTATTATTCGTATTATGTTTTATCATTACTATTTTATAACCTCTGCTAAGTTTTAATCTGTTCTCTTGATGTTATGGCCTATTGGCTACACAAATAAAGTTTATTCGTACTTGTTTATATGAACTGTGCTGCTTCCTGTATGCAAGTCAAAACAATCCAGCTTATTACTCATGATCTAAAATGCTGAGTATGTAACAAGATTTCGGTCTACTCACAAACAGGGCCAGCCCGGCCTGAGGTGGATTGAGGCAGTGGAAAACGGCCAAGTAAACAGCTATTTTCGTGGAGGAGGGTCAAGATATTAACTGATATGCATGAAATTTCATATATAGCTATATAATCCCTAGTGTAGTAAGATAAGACCTTTGGAGCAGGCATTTTTTTTAAAAAAAAGTTTTTTATGAACCACCCTAGTAGGGCAGTACCGGTAATTGTTCCTTGATAATTTGTCACTTGGGTGTTTTCCTATGTCGTGAAGGCTGAAATTTCAATTCAGTGGAGCACTTACTGTTCCCAACCCTAACCCTGAGGAAAGCCATCTCATTAGACTTTAATTTGATTTTGACATGTTTCTGGAGGTAATTTAATTATTGTTTGATTTTATATCAATGTTATGTATCTGATGTTAGCCGCCCTGAGCCCGACTTCGGCCAGGGAGGGCGGGATATAAATAAAAGTTTATATATTATTCCTTTGTAAGAAAATATGAAATAACGTAAAACCATTTTTGCAGGCAAACAAAACAAAAAAACAACAACAACCCAACAATGTGTGTGTGAGGTGACAAGTAATTTTCCACACCGGGTACCACCTGACCTTCCTACGCCTCTGCCTAGAACAGGATAGCCACCAGGACTGGCAAGGGGAAGAACAGGTGTTGTGCCACAGCTGCTATGTGGATTTGAAATTGCTTCAATCACCAAAGAGGCAGCTAGTTAGAGCAGAGGTTTTCAACCTTCCTTGGCTTCCTTGACCAACCACATTCTTTCTGTGGCCCACCCTGCGGGATACTTACGTGGGGATTCCATTCCGGGCGGCCATGTGCATCACCAGGATGCGTGTAAGTGGGGACTCCCCCATCTTGCCTAATTCCACCCCCGCCCAGGTTTTCAGTATGTGTGCAAGTGGAACGCATGTTCTGATCGTGCGCGAGTGGGAATTTCCCTGTTTCGCTTTTTACTAGCGCCTGCCAAACTAAAGTATCTTTCCATATCGCTGTGTTTTAAATTTAAGCGTGGGACCTGGGTGCAAGAAATTATGGAAGCAGAAGGAATAAAATAGCAGGCAACGTTAGGCCAAAACAGGCATCAGTGGCCATGATTTCCGGCAGTCAGAGGAGAATGCCATCAGCATTGACACCTGCCTTGATTTTGCAGTTTTATATCTTTTTTTTTTTTAATCCAAATTGTTTTATTTATTGCAAAATCTTTTGTTAGGGAACATGCAAATAATGGCAGCAAATAAATGTTTATTATTTGGTAATCCTGAATAAAATCCTTTGGTATGTTTCCTTTGAACCGGGGTTGAAGGTGTTTAAAGCTTGGGTAACGGCTACACTTGCTTATGCGGCCCCACTTTGGGCTGCTCTGGCAAATCTCTCTCCTCTTGAGGTTGTTCAAAATCAATTCTTACGCCGACTACTGAAAGTCCCAAACTGCGTGAGTAATGTGGCTATTCATGTTGAACTGAGGATGCCCTCCCTAGAAACTTTACTGTGGAAATGTGCTTTTAGCTATTGGCTAAACTTTGGCTAAGATTATCTAATTATTATCTAGCCCAATGCCTTTGGCGGGATGAGTTTACCAGCCCATGGGCCAGTACGATTCATGCTAAGCTTTTATCTATTGGAATTTCGCCCATGGAAGTCCTGAATTACGATTTTATCACAGCCAAAAAATTTATTAACCAAAGATTGGATGATATAGAGTGGCAACATAATCTTATGCTTGGTGGGGGTACATGCTCCCCGAGGCACTTGGGCATTGGTCCGCCAGCCCATGCGCCAACCTACCTATCATCTCTCTCTATCACCAGTCACCGCTTTGCTTTTATTAAAGCGCATTTTTATGTTTTCCCGTCGAATTCCCTTTTCCATCGATTTTCTGGGGGTCAAATTTTGGTTTTATGTTCTTGTGATAACAGATCGATAGAATCTCTCCACCATATGGTGTTTAACTGCCCTCTATGTGATGCAGCCCGGAAGAATTTAGTGCAACCATTAATCCAAAAACTGTCTGGGCACCCGGTTGACTTCCTCCTTGCTTTTTTATTGCAAGACACTGACCAGTTTGTAACCCTACAAATGGCAAAATTTTTAACTTCCGTTCTGACATACAAGAAACGAAATGGACTGTTGATTGGAAATTGAAATTGTTTGGAATTAATATTTACACTATCTTGTATACTTATTAAGTCTTGATTACCACTAATTTTATTGCCAATAATTTTAAATTCAACTGTGTGAGTGTAACTGCTGTTCTTGTGTTGTCTTGTGTTATGAGCTTAAAGCTGAAATAAAGTTGATTGATTGATTTCCTTTGATCCTTCATACAGGTGCTGAAAGCTTATACCAAGAACAAACTTAGCTAAAGTTATTTGGCAGGAAATGAAGAGGGGGCAGGTAGCACTGAAACATTATATTTTCCTTCATGCTTACCTGACCAGGTGCCTGACTATGACTCTGAAGCATGTATCCTTCAAGGAAGATGCTGAGAAGCTAGAAAATCTGGGCACAGACAGTGACATGAAGAGGTAGTAGTGCCCCTCCTGTCCAGCCTATTGTATCCTTTAACTGTTGTGTAGTTGAGGGGACCGGGACGCGGGTGGCGCTGTGGTCTAAACCATTGAGCCTGTTCCCATTGCTCTGTCCCAGCTTCTGCCAACCTAGCAGTTCGAGAGCACACCAGTGCAAGTAGATAAATAGGTACAGGGGCGGAGGAATGTGGGGGCGATGGGAGCGTTGGCGTGATCCGGGGGGGGGGGGTCCATCGCGGCTCACTAGTCAGTAAGACTTGATTTAAATCACTAGTCAGTAAGACTTGATTTAAATCATTCTTTTTACAGAAAGACGCATTCTTGCTGGTATAATCTTAATATTTACAATCAGATGAAGGTTTCATTTTTGGAATAATAAATTTTCAGAGTAGTTTTTACAGTTATATCAAAAATTACTGATTTGGTTATACTATTAGAAATACATAGGCAGATAATTATGAAATTATTGTGAGGTTTAATAAGTTAACTGTTTATATCTGGACAACTTTTCTGCTGTACTTTATTGGAAGGAGAAAAAGAATCATTTCCTTAATAACAATTTAAACCATTTATTTAACTAAAACAATAACATTATAGCATATGTATCCATGTTTGTTAACTGATGTGGTTAAACGGGTTTTTATATAAAACTTAGACTGAGTTTTAGCACACATGAAAAACTTAAAACAAATCCTTATTTCCTGATAAATAGCCTTTGGACTATAATGTAACTTAAATAGAAAACTATCTTTAGAAAGATTTTTTCCTCCAAAAGCATTTTAAGAATCCAATTTAAACCAAAAAAAAAAATCCGATTTAAACCAAAAAAATCTGATTTAAATAAAAAAAGATCCATTTTTTTTTTTAAAAAAATCATTGATTTTTATCCACCCTGATCATGTATAACACTGTTAAAATTTATGAGGAAAGAGGGTCTTGCTCAGAGCCGGAGGCTCCAGCCAACAGCATGCAAATAGTGCCAGCCGGCCACTCCATGCCTTCTAGGGCAAGAAAGCATCTCTCCTCTCCTCCATTGGCATGCATTAATGTTGGCCTCAAGGCAGCTTCCCCTTGTAATGCCCTATTCAAAACAGAACTGGATAAAGGACGTTTGGCTTTATAAAGGATGCCTGGCTTTATAAAAACAAATGAGCACTTCAGAAGAGGACGGATTTCCCCTGGGTCTGGAAAGGAGGAATTCTTGGTAGGTTGTCCACAACACATTTGGCTTTGAGTTGCTCTTCCTTACGGGACGCGGGTAGCGCTGTGGGTTAAACCACAGAGCCTAGGGCTTGCAGATCAGAAGGTCGGAGGTTCGAATCCCCGCGACGGAGTGAGCTGCCGTTGCTCGGTCCCTGCTCCTGCCAACCTAGCAGTTCGAAAGCACATCAAAGTGCAAGTAGATCAATAGGTACCGCTCCAGCGGGAAGGTAAACGTTGTTTCCGTGCGCTGCTCTGGTTTGCCAGAAGCAGCTTAGTCATGCTGGCCACATGACCTGGAAGCTGTACGCTGGCTGCCTTGGCCAATAAAGCAAGATGAGCACCACAACCCCAGAGTCGGTCACGACTGGACCTAATGGTCAGGGGTCCCTTTACCTTTACCTTCCTTACATTCTGTGGAGCCATCCTCTTACCTGTCTTGCTGTGGGCCCAATGTCCATGTTAGTCTTTGCTCTTTCCGTTTAACTCCCCTCCCTCTATCTGTCCTAGAACCAAGGGAGAAAACAAACAGTCATGTCTCTTCATGAAGTTGTTGAAGGGTCAGATCCAGGACCTGAGACAGCAGCTCTTGTGCAGGGACATTACCAAGTGCCACACCTGCTTGGTAACATCCCTTGTCACCTGCAGCTTTCAGCTTGCTTTGTTCAGAAGGCACAGCAATGTGGACTTTATTAGACATGCTAAATTAAGAATATGGAATAGATATTAACTTAGGTTATGCACAAAGGCACCATTATTGGTTCACCACCAGAAGCTTTTTCTAGAAAAGAGGTGACAGATAAAGAAAAATGGTTAACCTATCCAGAGTTGTTAAGAGTGGAACCAAGGAGATTGTAAAATTAAAATAAGGGAACAATTAATAGTGGAAAGTTATAACTTCCAGCGGTTTTCTCATTTACAATCAGTAGATAAATTCAAGTTGTATAAAAAGCATTGGGGGCACGGAATAAAGTACCGTAAGATGGATTTCGAAATAAAATTGTGTAATGATGAACATGTTATATCAAAAAAATTATAAAATTTTGTTGAAATTTGAAATGGAAGAGGAACATGTTAAAGAATGCATGATTAAATGGTTAATATACTATACTATACTATAATATAATATACAGATTGAACATATGTGGGTTAAAGAGTTAAAATACACATTGTGTTGTGATTTAAAAGAGAATTTTCCCCATAACATTTTATTAATTTCAACAATAATAATAACAAAACAAACAACAATAAAAACAAAAACAGATTGACTTCCCCTTATTCCCTTCCTTGGTTCCATTGTATATCAATGCATGTCAATTATAAAGAATATGACATCTAGAGAAACTAATCCCATTACTTTTCTCCATGAGATGTCCCTCAATGTATCAGTGGATGGAATTGCAGAGATACATCAAAAACGGGAAAATCTACAATGACTTCCATCTTACCATTATTATTTATTATTAGTTACATTTATTCCAGGCTGCGTACACATTTAAATTTACATAGATTGTGCATGGGATGCAATTATGGGGAAATTCTACTCCTGCCATGTTCAATAGGAAACAACAACAAAACATTGGACAGGACATGAAAATAGAAAGCTTTTGAGTAAAAGCGCAGGAATCAATAAAAACCCAAGCCTTCAACCCCACACTGACATATTGGTTCAGCGACTGAATTTTATTGTGAGGGGAAAGTAAAAATCGGGTTTGGGAAACCATAGGACAGGGGTAGGCAACCTAAGGCCTGTGGGCCGGATGCAGCCCAATCGCCTTCTAAATCCGGCCCACGGATGGTCCAGAAATCGGCATGTTTTTACATGAGTAGAATGTGTCCTTTTATTTAAAATGCATCTCTGGGTTATTTGTGGGGCCTGCCTGGTGTTTTTACATGAGTAGAATGTGTGCTTTTATTTAAAATGCATCTCTGGGCTATTTGTGGGGCATAGGAATTTGTTCATTCCCCCCCCAAAAAAAGTCTGGGGGACCACATGGTCTGATGGACGGTGGACCGACCCATGGCTGAAAAAGGTTGCTGACCCCTGCCATAGGACAAAACAGAAAACACTATATTATTTATTTATTTAATATATATATATATATATATATATATATATATATATATATATACATACCACTTGATTGTCTAAAAAACCCCAAAGTGTTTACAAAAATATATATCTTTACCCAAAAAAGTCTTTTAAAACATACAGAAATTTAAAACTACAATAGAATAGATTAAAATGAATTAGAACTTAGAAAAGGATGTTGTGATTACAGCATGGGTTTCTCAAAAACACCAGCATGGGTTTCTCAAAAACAAGTTATATCAGATGAATCTCATTCCTTTAAAAAAAATGGTTACAAGTTTAGTGGATCAGGGGGCTGCTATGGATGTAGTGTATCTTAATTTCAGTAAGGCTTTTGACAAAGTACCCCTTGATATTCTTATGGAGAAGCTGGTAAAATGTGGGCTGGATGAGGTAACTGTTAGGTGGATCTGTAGCTGGTTGACTAACTGAACCCAAAGAGTGCTCATTAATGGCTCATCATCATTCTCAGAAGAGGGCAACCAAGATGATAAGGGTCAGGAAAACAAGCCTTATGAGGAATGATTGAGGGAGTTGGGTATGTTTAGCCTGGATAAGAGGCGTATGAGACCCACCTTCAAATTTCTAAAGAGCTGTCACATGGAAAAAGAAGCAAGCCAAGCCAAGCCAATGGATTCAAATTTCAAGAAAGGAGATTCTGACTAAACATTAGGAAGCGCTTTCTGATGGTAAGAGCAGCTGGACAGTGGAACAAGCCCCCTAGGAAGGTCTTGGACTCCTTCACTGGAGGTTTTTAAGCAGAGGTTGGGTGGCCATCAGTCAGGGATTCTTAAGCTGTGATTCCTGCATTGCAGGGGGTTGGACTAGATGGTGCTTGGAATCCCTTCCAATGCTACAATTCTATAATTCTATGAAACTGATTTAGTATGAAAGAACATGGTATCTCTGAGGAGTTCCTGAGCACAGGGTAGGGTTTTTTTGTTTTTTTTACAGCATCAGATGAGCTCATGGTCTTTCGACACATTGAGCTGTTCATGGTTTCCTCAAGTTCTCTTTGTGTCCGTTGTCAAACTTCCAACAGACATGCTTCATTTTGCTATTGTTAAATAACTAGAAGTCAGAAACACTTGCCAAATGATTACAAATATCCAAGAGATATGCCAATAGATTCCAATCTACCTTCTGCCAAGGCTGTTGTAATATAATAATAATAATAATTTATTATTTGTACCCCACCCATCTGGCCGAGTTTCCCCAGCCACTCTGGGTGGCTTCCAATCAAATATTAAAACAATACAGCATTAAATATTAAAAACTTCCCTAAACAGGGCTGCCTTCAGATGTCTTTTAAAAATAGGATAGCTGCTTATTTCCTTGACATCTGCTGGAAGGGCGTTCCACAGGGCGGGTGCCACTACCGAGAAGGCCCTCTGTCTGGTTCCCTGTAACCTCGCTTCTCGCAATGAGGGAACCGCCAGAAGGCCCTCGGCGCTGGATCTCAGTGTCCGGGCTGAACGATGGAGGTGGAGACGCTCCTTCAGGTATACAGGACCGAGGCCATTTAGGGCTTTAAAGGTCAGTACCAACACTTTGAATAAGATGGGACGTGGGTAGCTCTGTGGTCTAAGCCACTGAGCCTCTTGGGCTTGCCGATCAGAGTTTTGCGATAGAAGAAAAACAAAACTCCCTCCCCACCCTCTTTACCTCAATCTCTCGCCCATAGCCAAAGAGAGAAGGAACGGCAAAAATGCCAATGGTTTGGGCCCTGTCCCAGGGGCTGTGCAAGAACCGCTCCACCCGACCTCTCCCCTCCGACTCCTTCCCTCCAGAGCAGGGGAAATACTTTAAGTCAAGCTACATCAAGCAAACTTTTCTACTTTGAATAACAAAAGCAATTATGCCAGATAAAATCTATATCCCTGAATGTGATTGCAAGCCTTTTTGGCATTTTTGGTAGTGAATACAGAGCAGCAGGTGGAAAAGAGGAACCAGAAAGCAAAGGAATTTCATGGCCATTTTCAAAGAAAGGAGAAACTCCTCTGAGTCACACAGGATGGAGTTTCCTTCTGACAACGGTGAAAAGAGCACCTAAATCTCCACTTTCTTCACTTCTGGTCTGCTCCAGTTACCTCAAAATTGAATCTTATGTACGGGTGAGGAATCTGTCCAGACTTGCCAACCGCAGGAGCTACCAAATTCTGAATCAGGGGTTTTCATCCACCTGCTCAGAAACCAAAGGGACTTGCCAAATACTGTACAACGGAGTGCAGTAACGGATATAGTAGGCGCGCTGCTCCTTTCAAAGCATCAAGGGATGGAAAAGTTTCATAATTATTTTTGCACACACACACACACACACACACACGACTCGCTAGTCAGAAAGAGGAGAGTGAGAGACATTATAGAAACTGATTTACCCCTTCTCTAGAAATAAACATCAGGGATTTCCCCCAGCTAATTCATTTGAATGTTATTACGGAGTTGTTTTGACATTGTTTTTCAAAACAATTTTGTAGCTAAGGACCTTGAAAACTGCATGAGCAGTTTTTATCATAAGCTGTCATCATCAGTGAAATCCAGTACTGTATTGGTATTTTTTAAAAGTTATTTTGCTGGAAATCGTGTCCTCCTCCCAGAGAGCACACGTTGAGGTGGGATCATCAAGACTGACCTCACTGCTGTTGTGGGTGGGAGCGATTGGATAGCCACAACAACCCGATTGGTGGTCCCTCGGTTGCTGGGATAAAGCTGGACAATGGGATCGTTTTCATGCATTAACCGAGGGACCTTTATATACTGCTACACATTGCGTTGAGCTTCCTCTTTTTTGCCTCGTGCACCAGATCACCGGCCCACCCTTCCCTATATTTAGGGTTCATTATGCCAGAAGCGGCTTTGTCATGCTGGCCACATGACCTGGAAGCTGTACGCCGGCTCTCGGCCAATAAAGCGAGATGAGCGCCACAACCCCAGAATCGGACACGACTGGACCTAATGGTCAGGGGTCCCTTTACCTTCACCTTTACCTATGACCTTGCTATGCCATCATGGGTAGTCTGTTTTGGGGACAGGAGCCCGGTAGGAATTTTCCCATTTGGCTGATTGGCTGTTGCCATTTGGGTTTTGCCTGCCACGTAGCAAATCGTCACAACTTTGTAAGGTTTGGCGGTTAGGCATTGGTTCAATGTAGAGGGGAAGGGAGGTTGTCACACCTGCCCCTCCCATGCGCAAAGGGTATTCCATTAAAGGAATCCAGGGGCTCACCTTGCTTTTGTCTGATCCCCTTCCAGAGGTTAGGGCCACGCCAGAGCCCCTGGGAGCATTTGGGGTGAGCTTGAGTCTGAGCCTGGTCCAATGCTCCCCCTGGATGTTTTCCCTTACTGACATCTGCCGGTGTCCAGTCGTCAGTGCTGCCCTGCCAAGGTCAGGTGCAGCTAGTCAGGAACCAATGCCTAAGCAAACCACTCACGATCTGTAATCAATAAAGTTGTGGCCAAAATTATGCCAATAACCTTAAACTAAATTCCGTGTCAATTGTGTCTTTATTTATTGAGGGAGGTCTTGGGATCTTAACACGCAATAGTGCTGCCATTATTTGTTTTCATCACTGTGGAAATTAAGTACACCCAGTCTAAGTTGTTCATTTTTGTTTGTACTTCAGCATTGAATAAGCTTTTGAGGTAATTTCTCTGCTCTTAGGTTTTTAGCTTAACTTTGTATTCCAGATGTTATTCAAAGTCTCCGAAGAACCCGCAGGAGATTAACAGGGGAAGCCCCATTGCACTAGCAGAAGTTGCCATCCTAAACCCACTGGCAGGGCCGGCGCGTCCATTAAGGCGAACTAGGCAGTTGCCTAGGGCGCCAAAATGGAGGGGGCGCTGGCCAGCCTGCCCCCCGCCCCCCCCACCGCCCGGTGCCGCCCCAACCAGCGGCGGAGCAAGCAGCTTGGGGCAAAAACCACGGCGTCGGGGGGTGCCCGGCCGGGCAGGGGGAAAGAACAACCCAATAACCCCCAACCCCCCCAAAAAAACACATTTTAAAAGGGGATAAGATCCACACCACATTTAAAGTAAGACCATTAACAAACATGGATGAGAGCCACTCGCTGGAAAGACCACAATCTCAGAAATATTTGCAGCAATATTTATTTATTGGCAACCAAATTGGCCAGGTGCATTTCTGATACCTGGCTGTCCTGCCAACTCTGTGAATGTAAGTATTTGCATGTAAACTCATTTGCATTGATCTGTGAGTAGCTCTGCTATGCGATGCCTTCCTTCTCCACCTCCTAAGCGGGGCGTTTCTTCTTTTGGCACTGTTGGCGCAGCCGGTCCGTGTGCTTGGTGTAGTTCTTCTTCCAGTGCTCAAAGTTGCGCACCGGGCCCGGGCTGGGGCCACCGAGGATTCCCCGCCTTTTCTCCATTTCCTCAAATCAGCAAGCTGCTGATACACAGGGCAGCGAAGTGATGAGCAGGCTTCAACTTTCGCGTCCCACCCTACAGAAAAATAGGAAGACCCATTTATCTGTGTTTCCAGAGGTGCTTTGCACCCAGGGGTGGGGCATGTCGCCCGCAGGGATGTGCCCCAGGGGGTGCCACCCATGGTGAGTGTCCCAGGCGTGCTGCCCGTCCCAGGGAGGTGCCACCCGTGATGAGCAGTGAGTGGCCCAGGGGGGGCAGTGTGGCTATGTCACCCTCCCTCAGGGATGAAAAGGGGATCCAATCGTTATTTGGGCAGTGTGGGATAGAGAGGGATAGAGAGACAGAGAGAGATAGAGAGGGATAGAGAGACATAGCAGTTGCATTGGAAGTAAGCATGGACACCGCAGGGGCTTGAACCCCGTCCTGGGAACCAGGAGTACCAACCACCAGTGTCTTTTGCTTTTTTTTGAGCAATGCAACAAGGGGAAAAGCAAAACCTGAGAGAACATTCTGCGAATGTTCTCTCAGGAAAAAAGAAAACCTTAAGATGTTAAGAAGAGCTGTTTGGAGAGACCAGTGGAGAGAGCAGCAGAAAAGAAAATGGGGAAAAGAGGAGACCAATAAAGATCACTGAGTGGTGGAATGTGAACTTACCTAAAGCAGCACAGTCCAAATGCAGGTGACTCTCACTTCAAGTACAGTGAACTCTGGGAAGCCTGAAGGAAAGAGGAGCTGGAACCAAAGAAGAAGTCTTCTCTTACCTGCAGGTGAGCCTCCTTGTGGTGACACGGAACAAGGCCTCTTCTGAAACTCAGTCACCGCAACCTGAAAGAGTCTTAGCACAATGAGTTGCAGATGGAACACAATAGAGATTTTCTCCCTAGCCAAGTAAGGCATACGCTGGGAAGTCTGAAGAAAATAAGTGCTTGAATAAAAGAAAAGGGCTGGAAGAAAAGAAGAAGTGTTCTCCTACCTGTAGGTGAGCCTTTTCTTACCACCATAACTTTTGGGACTCAGTTGGAAGAGCTGGCTTCATTTGAGGGTTGGGAGCTCTTTGGAGAGACCTGTGGAGAGACCAGCAGGGGGAAAAATGGGAAAAAGGAGAGACCAATACAAAAAACATTTTCTTGAAAAAAAACACTGAGTGGTGGAATGTCAACTTACCTAAAGCAGCACAGTCCAAATGCAGGTGATTCTCACTTCAAGTACAGTGAACTCTTGGAAACTTGAGGAAAAGAAGAGCTGGAACAAAAGAAGTGTTCTCCTACCTGCAGGTGAGCCACATTGTGGTGACGCAGAATAGGGCCTCTTCTGACAACTCAGTCACCACAACCTGAAAGAATCTTAGCACAATGAATTGTAGACGGAACACAATAGAGATTTTCTCCCTAGCCAAGTAAGGCATACGCTGGGAAGCCTGAAGGAAAGAAATGCTTGAATAAAAGAAAAGGGCTGGAAGAAAAGAAGTGTTCTCCTACCTTCTGGTGAGCCTTTTTTTACCACCATGACTTCTGTGACTCTCCAGGAAGAGCTGGCTTCATTTGAGGGTTCGGAGCTCTTTGTAGAGACCTGCGGAGAGACCAGCAGAAAAAAATGGGAAAAAGGAGAGACCAATACAAAAAACATTGTCTTGAAAAAAAAACACTGAGTGGTGGAATGTCAACTTACCTAAAGCAGCACAGTCCAAATGCAGGTGACTCTCACTTCAAGTACAGTGAACTCTTGGAAACTTGAGGAAAAGAAGAGCTGGAACAAAAGAAGTGTTCTCCTACCTGCAGGTGAGCCTCATTGTGGTGACGCAGAATAGGGCCTCTTCTGACAACTCAGTCACCGCAACCTGAAAGAGTCTTAGCACAATGAGTTGCAGACGGAACACAATAGAGATTTTCTCCCTAGCCAAGCAAGGGATACTCTGGGAACCCTGAAGGAAAGAAGAGCTGGAAGAAAAGAAGAAGTGTTCTCCTACCTTCTGGTGAGCCTTTTCTTACCACCATGACTTCTGGGACTTTCCGGGAAGAGCTGGCTTCATTTGAGGGTTGGGAGCTCTTTGGAGAGACCTGTGAAGAGACCAGCAGAAAAGAAAATGGGGAAAAGGAGAGACCAATACAAAAAACATTGTCTTGAAACAAAACACTGAGTGGTGGAATGTCAACTTACCTAAAGCAGCACAGTCCAAATGCAGGTGACTCTCACTTCAAGTACAGTGAACTCTTGGAAACTTGAGGAAAAGAAGAGCTGGAACAAAAGCAGTGTTCTCCTACCTGCAGGTGAGCCTCATTGTGGTGACGCAGAATAGGGCCTCTTCTGACAACTCAGTCACCGCAACCTGAAAGAGTCTTAGCACAATGAGTTGCAGACGGAACACAATAGAGATTTTCTCCCTAGCCAAGCACGGGATACTCTGGGAACCCTGAAGGAAAGAAGAGCTGGAAGAAAAGAAGAAGTGTTCTCCTACCTTCTGGTGAGCCTTTTCTTACCACCATGACTTCTGGGACTTTCCGGGAAGAGCTGGCTTCATTTGAGGGTTGGGAGCTCTTTGGAGAGACCTGTGAAGAGACCAGCAGAAAAGAAAATGGGGAAAAGGAGAGACCAATACAAAAAACATTGTCTTGAAACAAAACACTGAGTGGTGGAATGTCAACTTACCTAAAGCAGCACAGTCCAAATGCAGGTGACTCTCACTTCAGGTACAGTGAACTCTGGGAAGCCTGAAGGAAAGAGGAGCTGGAACAAAAGATGAAGTGTTCTCCTACCTGCAGGTGAGCCTCATTGTGGTGACACAGAATAGGGCCTCTTCTGACAACTCAGTCACCGCAACCTGAAAGAATCTTAGCACAATGAGTTGCAGACGGACCACAATAGAGATTTTCTCCCTAGCCAAGTAAGGCATACTCTGGGAAGCCTGAAGGAAAGAAATGCTTGAATAAAAGAAAAGGGCTGGAAGAAAAGAAGTGTTCTCCTACCTTCTGGTGAGCCTTTTTTTACCACCATGACTTCTGTGACTCTCCAGGAAGAGCTGGCTTCATTTGAGGGTTCGGAGCTCTTTGTAGAGACCTGCGGAGAGACCAGCAGAAAAAAATGGGAAAAAGGAGAGACCAATACAAAAAACATTGTCTTGAAAAAAGACCACTGAGTGGTGGAATGTCAACTTACCTGAAGCAGCGTAGTCCAAAGGCAAGTGACTTCAGGTACAGTGAACTCTGGGAAGCCTGAAGGAAAGAGGAGCTGGAACAAAAGTAGAAGTGTTCTCCTACCTGCAGGTGAGCCTCATTGTTGTGACACAGAATAGGGCTTCTTCTGACAACTCAGTCACCACAACCTGAAAGAGTCTTAGCACAATGAGTTGCAGACGAAACACAATATTTTCTCCCTAGCCAAGCAAGGCATACTCTGGGAAGACTGAAGGGAAGAGCTGGAACAAAAGGAAAGAAGAGCTGGAACAAAAGAAAAGAAGGGCTGGAACAAAAGAAGAAGTGTTCTCCTACCTGTAGGTGAGCCTTTTCTTACCACCATAACTTTTGGGACTCAGTTGGAAGAGCTGGCTTCATTTGAGGGTTGGGAGCTCTTTGGAGAGACCTGTGGAGATACCAGCAGGGGGGAAAATGGGAAAAAGGAGAGACCAATACAAAAAACATTTTCTTGAAAAAAGACCACTGAATAGTGGAATATGAACTCACCTAAAGCAGCACAGTCCAAATGCAGGTGACTCTCACTTCAGTTACAGTGAACTCTGGGAAACGTGAAGGAAAGAAGAGCTGCAACAAAAGAAGTGTTCTCCTACCTGCAGGTGAGCTTCATTGTGGTGACACAGAATACGGCTTCTTCTGACAACTCAGTCACCGCAACCTGAAAGAGTCTAAGTACAATGAGTTGCAGGCGGACCACAATAGAGATTTTCTCCCTAGCCTGCAATCTTGAATCACTAGTTTGTCCTACCAGCAGGTGAACCTCATTGTGGTAACACAGTATAGGGCTCCATCCTGATGGCAGAAGTTCCTCCAATTGGAAGCACAGATGATGACCACATTCGTTTTTCAAGTTCTCTTCTCTTCTGAAAAAAACGATTGAATGAACAGGATTGCTCAATACAGGCTCCTTGGGAAATACTGTTTGTATTTTATGTGTTATTCTGTCTCTCACAGCTACAATAAACCTACCATTAAAATTATGGACTGGTCATTTCTTCGTCAGAGGGCAAACGGGCAAATTTAGCAGTGGATCAAATACTTTTTTCTCTCACTGTAGAATGTGATATTTAAAGATGATATATTATATTTTCACCAAGTAATTGGTTCCAGAAACACAATATCCAAATAAACAGCTTAATCAAAATAATCCACTGTGTGTATGGATTGCGTTTGTTTTGTCAACTGCTTTGAGAGCCTGTTTGGCAGAAAAGTATGGTGGAAATGAAACAAAAGCTGTCAGCAGTTTGTTGTTTAACTCTTGAAGCACGTCTACTTTCATGGGAATAAACTAGCTCCCCCCCCCCCAAAAAAACCCCACCACAACAACCATAGGTATCAGGGCTGAAATAAGTGCTGGAAATCATGATGACCCCTGAACTTGAAAATTTTGCTCTCCTTTCCTCTTGATTACTAGTGTTAGTGACCAAAAAAAGCACATTCCTAAAGCAATTTCTACTATTTCACATTGTTAGAATAGAATAGAATAGAATAGAATAGAATAGAATAGAATAAATCCTTATTGTCATTGTCCCCTCACGGGAACAACGAAATTCCTCGGTTGCTATATCAACTCAAATAAGGCACTCCACATAATTTAAAAATACTTATAAACACAATACAATACAGAACAATATAACAAATAAAATAAGATGACTTCAGAGTCCAGAGTTTCCATTTAAGGCCAAAATTGCTCATCGTTATTAATTACACACCGTTTACCAACAGGTCCCAGGTTCGGTTACAATTCAAAATTCAAAATTTTAAACAGTCAAAACAATTAACAAAGGAATAGAGTGGGCCCTGAAAACACACATCTCCAAGGTGGAGAGGTTCATCTCCATCTTTTGCCCAAAGCTGAGTAGTGAGGAAGCCAGACACATATCTGTGAGGAGGGAATTCCACAATTTTGGGGATTCCACAGAGAATACAATC
Source organism: Darevskia mixta (assembly GCA_034641385.1). Classification (NCBI taxonomy): domain Eukaryota; kingdom Metazoa; phylum Chordata; class Lepidosauria; order Squamata; family Lacertidae; genus Darevskia; species Darevskia mixta. The sequence goes on along the minus strand of JAWWNH010000067.1, from coordinate 7,704,301 downwards.
TTCTGGGCCACCCCCACCCCCACCCCCACCCCCAAATTCCTTTTTTTTTTTTTTTTTAAATAATATTTATTTGATTTTCCAATTTTATAAGCACATTACAACACGGTTAAATTTCTTTTGTTTCCCACCTCTCACATTGAGAAACAATACATAACTTCCCCCCCCTCTCACGGAGGTATCTTTTAACATTGTTCATTTAACCATCTAAACACAACCCTCACTTTGCTTGTACCTAGTCCCTTTCCAGACTAGGCATCTATATTACTAACTTTTATCAAATGGCTTCCACAGCTTCTCACTGCTGAATCCATAGATAATTCTTGGCTCACGGGTTCTTATCTTGGTATTTATACATTATCTTCTAATTTTTTAACTTAACTTACACATATCAAATACCATACCAAATTCCAAGGGCTGTGAAACTCCCAAGAGCTTCCCCTCTGCTGATCTGAACACCTGTGAGGTTCTGCTGGGAAGGAGGAGGTCTTTCAGCTATGTGGGGCCTAAGTTATTTAGGGCTCAAAACACTCAAGTGAGTACTATAAATTGGACCCAGAAATGAACTGGCAGTCATTGAAGCTCTTAGAGGCCTATATGAGGTTATGTTCAGAGTTTACTTTCATACAATCCAGTTGGAAGGGAGTACATGGTTCTGGGACAGTTAGCTTAGCACAGTATTTAAGTGTGCTCTGTATCATTCTGTTCAAAAAGACATAGTGTATTATTATTAATATTATTATTATTATCATTTATTTAAAATTATTTGTCTTTTTTTTACCAAGGTACGGTAATTCAAAGCAACTTTCATTATATGTACATACTAACACATACATTAAACCAGCATAAAAGAAAAAAAATAAAGACCCTAAAGGAAAATCCTATTTTTAAAAGGCAGGATTAAAACATCCCACCCACTCAAGGCCAAAGATAATTGAGAGGCAAAGGCCTGGTTAAAAATGATTTTTATATAATGATTGTGCCAGAACATTGCACAAACAGGGAGTCACCACTGAAAAGGTCCATTCTCACATTGCCACCCTCCAGATCAGGGGTCAGCAAACTCTTTCAGCAGGGGGCCGGTCCACTGTCCCTCAAACGTCGTTGGGGGGGCAGGCTATTTTTTGGGGGGGGATGAACGAATTCCTATGCCCCACAAATAACCCAGAGATGCATTTTAAATAAAAGCACACATTCTACTAATGTAAAAACACCAGGCAGGCCCCATAAATAACCCAGAGATGCATTTTAAATAAAAGGGCACATTCTACTCATGTAAAAACACGCTGATTCCCGGACCATCCACAGGCCGGATTTAGAAGGTGATTGGGCCGGATTTGCCCCCCCCCCCCGCCTTAGTTTGCCTACCCATGCTTCAGATCTTCTGGCTCTCTTTGACAGAGGGGGAGGGAGGGAGGGAGGGGGACAAGGCAGGATCCGCGTCGCGATCGCCTGCGCGCGGCTCTTTGACAGATTTCAATTTCAATGTGGGGGGTGGGTGACAAAAAAATTCAGACAGGGCACCACCTGACCTTGCTACGCCACTGGTCCACAATTTACTGTCCCTCTTTGATTAGGATTAATTCTTCATTGGTCTTCTATTTTCTTTCTGTTTCCATTTGATTTAAAAATTATTGCCTCTCCTAATACTTTTTAGACAGATGCCTACCCTTTATTTACTTAAAAAATCTAACCTAAACTGGTTTCAGTCGAGTTTACAAACCTGTTTCATCTTCCCCAGCCAGGTCTCCTTCCTAATCCCTCTGCCCCTTAACTCCTTCAGCTTTGACCAGTGAGAGGGCTAATACCAGTAGAATAGCCAGGGACAGGCTCACTCACTGGACTGTGACTCGCTCCCTCCACCACCTGTTGGTCACAATGACACATAAAAAAGTCCCTGGCAGAATTCATACAGTGGGTGCAAATGTCTTCATTTTCAGCATGCAATCCTTGCAGGGCTTTGGTGAGGAATTATTGTTTTCTTCCCACGTTAATACATTCTGGAAATAAATAAGTGTGTTTCACTCTGTTCCTTTTATCATCTTATTATTAAGGTGACTCCCTCGCCATTTCATCTTGACCCACACTTAAATAAACCTTTAAACAGATGCGTTTACTCAGAAAGCTCCACAGCTGCCTGCATGCCTTGCTGCCAAGGAAGCTGGACTTTTCCCATCACTGACAAGCAGAGAGAAGGCTGCCCCGCCCCGTCCCCATGAGGGACTGAAAGAGGGACTTTCGCTGAAGCCCTTCTACAGATGGGGTATGTTAGTTGAATTTAGATTTAACTTCTAAAGACCAAAGAGCGGGAACTGAAACCTGAAGGACTCTAGTTCATGATATGATATGTGTGTGCACACTGAGGGGACATGAAAAAGGAACCTCCTAACATCTGCCCCAAGGAACGCGGGTGGCGCTGTGGGTTAAACCACAGAGCCTAGGGCTTGCCGATCAGAAGGTCAGCGGTTCGAATCCCCACGACGGGGTGAGCTCCCATTGCTTGGTCCCTGCTCCTGCCAACCTAGCAGTTCAAAAGCACGTCAAGTGCAAGTAAATCAATAGGTACCGCTCCGGCGGGAAGGTAAACAACGTTTCCATGCGCTGCTCTGGTTCGCCAGAAGCGGCTTAGTCATGCTGGCCACATGACCTGGAAGCTGTACGCCGGCTCTCGGCCAATAAAGCGAGATGAGTGCCGCAACCCCAGAGTCGGTCACGACTGGACCTAATGATCAGGGGTCCCTTTACCTTTACCTTTAACACAGGGGTAGGCAACCTAATCCAATGTGGGTTGGATGCGGCCCAATCACCTTCTAAATCCAGCCTGCGGACGATCTGGGAATCAGCATGTTTTTACATGAGTAGAATGTGTCCTTTTATTTAAAATGCATCTATTTGTTATTTGTGGGGCATAGGAATTTGTTCATCCCCCCCCAAAAAAAAATATAGTCCGGCTCACCACATGGTCTGAGGGACGGTGGACCGGCCCACGGCTGGAAAAGGTTGCTCACCCCTGCCCTAACATCTGCCCCAGAAGCCCAGTATCTTTGCCAGAACCAGCACCAGAAAATAAGTACCGTGTCTGTCGGAGCATATTGCTGCATGCCACCGCAATCTCCAAGCAGTGAAAGATTCTAGGCATTCCTTAAAAAAAAAAAAAAAAAAAAAAAAAACATTTTTATTGAGTTTTACATATCAAATCATCAAAATAAAAGGCGTACATTTCCCAGTTTTCCCCTCCCCCCTACTTGCCTCAAGCTTCTTTTCTGCCCCCACATTGACTTCCCTTGCTTGCTTGCTTATATCTTATGGATTCTCTATATTAATTCTTATCGTTTTCACATCATCTTTATAGTTTTTATATTTATTTTTGTTAATTGTAAGTGTTTTCTCAAACCCTGCTCGTGAGTCCATTTCTTTACATTTTTCTGTCATGGTTCCCAGTCTTTTTTTTTTTAATTCTCTATTGTTTTTCTGTTAATTTCGCCATTTCAGCATATTCCATCCGTTTTCGTAGCCATTCTTCTTTAGTTGGTATTTCTTCACTTTTCCATCTTTGGGCTAGTAACATTTTGAGTTATATAAATGCATTAACTTTTTTCCTTCTGAGGAAACTGATAGATCATAACAGTGAAACGAGAATCTTAGCCGGCAACTCGTTAGGGTTATTTGGAAGTTTATCTTGAGTTATTTTTTGTTATTTGGAGTTATTTGGAAGGTTTTCTTGAGTTATTTATATTTCTTTGAATTAGTTTATAACGTTTTTGAGCATTTTTGCTCTTGAGCAATTCTGCTCTTGGATCATTAAACATATTGTTTGTTATAAATATTGTTTGTTATAAATATACGTTCATCTCGTTTCAGGGATCTTTCACGGTGTAGACTTCCTTTTTTGTAATTCAGATATTCCCGTGATTGTCTTTTTTGCGCAGCTGGCATACATAAAGGCTTTTTTCTTTTCTCTTGGCAGTTCTTGACCCGAAACGCCATTCCCGGCCACGTTCTTCGCCTGCCAGCCAATCCGCTGGCTGGGGGGGGCGGGGCGGGGCCGCGCCCTATTTAAACTGCGGCGCGAGCCGGAGGCTCCAACTGCCGGGAGAGAGCTCCAACTGCGGGGTGAGCTGCTGCTCCAACCCCCGAGCTACAGCGGAACGCGCGTCGGCTGGGCAGCAAGCCGCTTCCTTTACCGGAGCAGGAGAGCAGATCTCGGGGCGCACTTAGCCGCTCTGCAGATGCGACGGTAGTCAGATCCGCCCATTGTAGCGTTCATTACACTCCTCCCCCCTCTAAGGTTGTCCAGCTGTGTTTTTGTGTGAGTAAGGAAGGGGCTGCTTCGTGGCTCTGCGCTGCGACTGCGATCCCTGCTTCAGCCCCGAGATAACGGCTGTGAGGCGCGATCAGGGGATCAGCGTTGAATCGCGGCTGCTGCGAGTTTCCTCTCAACCGAGGCATAGCTGTCAACCTTTCCCTTTTCTCGCGAGGAATCCTATTCGGAATAAGGGAATTTCCCACCAAAAAAAGGGAAAAGTTGACAGCTATGAACCGAGGCTTCACCTCGCGGCTTCTTGGCTCTGCGCAGCGACTGGGACCTTTCCTCAGACCTAAGGATTGTCGTTTCTTGGGGGGGGGTGCTGCCGGGGTGCTCCCCCTTCCCTGCATCCCATACAGTCCGTTGGCTCCATTTCCTCCTTCCTCTACTACGGAGCTTGCTTTGCCTCCTGGGCGCCTGTCGGTGTTTGCTTGCTTTGGGAGAGCGCAGTGGGTTAATTGCACAGAGTTTTATTTTTGGGGGGGGGGACGACAGTTGATTTCTTTCCCTGAAAGTTAACCCTTTTTTCGCCGACCGGCTTTTACTGTGTTATTCAGCCGGCTGCAGGGCTTCCTCATAGCGAGCTTCCCTTCCTTTCCTGAAAGTTAACCCTTTCTTCGTCCACTGGCTTTTGTTGTGTTGAGGCGGCCGTGTTGTTTTTGGCCACGTGGGTTTGATTCCTAGCTTTGTTTACCAGCCAGAACGGTTGCGGCGGCCATTTTTGAAGTGGGCAAGTAACCTATATTTTACAGGTCTGAGAATCTTAGCTGTGGGCCGCCATTGTCTCGCACCACGTGGTCCGAGGGAGACCAATCAGAGTCTGAAAACGTACTCGCATTCAGTTGCAGCAATAGTACCGGTAGCAGGCGTGTTAAAACGGCTTTTTGGCTCGGCTTTCTTGTGCTTAAAGCTTTGGCTCGGGGGAATTTTTGCGCCTCTGTGCGGAATTCTCAGGGCTTCTTGCTGCATTGGCTCCTAGTGAGCTGCTTCCATTATAGGTACAGTAGTTGTGTGCTGAAGTTGATTGATTTACTTAAATTTGATTAGATATCACTTTTTTTTATTTTTACACAATTAAAATTGCCGGAATTTTGATTCTAAGTGAAGCTTTAAAGCATCATTACTAATTATATATATATGTGTGTGTATATATATATATATATATATATATATATATATATAATATAATAATTTATTATTTGTACCCTGCCCATCTGGCCGGGTCCCCCCAGCCACTCTGGGCGGCTTCCAACAAACACTAAAATACATTAAAACATCACACATTAAAAACTTCCCTAAACAGGGCTGCCTTCAGGTGTTTTCTAAATGTCAGGTATATATATATATATATATATATATATATATATATCAGTTCTGACGAAGCGCAGACTTAACAAAAACATTTAAGTCTGCGCTTCGTCAGAACTGATTTAGTGGATTTAATTGAAGGTTAACTATACAACAGCTGTTTAATTTTATCATTTGAGTTCCATTGGTGGGCTGAGTTTATCAGGCTGCTGGGTGTTTAAGAAGACTTTATTGGACCAAAACGCCTCAACTTAGTTGAATCACTTAGAATTTTTATTGCTTCATTTGCTCTAGCGCAAATCACCCTTACAGGCACTCAGGATATTTGGCAGTCGAATCATATGCTTCCGTTCATATTGTAAACTGCCTGGCCCGGGTTATCCACTAACCATTGAGCTCGTACCTATGGCCTTATATTAGAACTGCAGCCTGTGTCAATAATTCTGAGCTAAGCTTGCCTGCACATCCAGGGTTCAACCAATCAGGGCAACAGTTTTTTTCTGTGGTAGTTCTAGAACTGTGATTAGGGGTTGTCTCATGGCTCCCAAGAAGAACCAGGCATCCACTTCTGCCGGCACTGGGTCGAAATGTGCTCCGGCTACTAGCGCCCGGTCCCAGTCAGCCCAGTTAGGAAGGGGTTTCTCACTTTCAGGGCAGGCAGTAGGGCAATTGGGGTTAGCATTGGCAGGTATGGCAAAAGACCCGCGGGCGATGCGCCAGTTTTTTGCTGAATTGGATACCTTGATGCAGCGGTTTAGGCCTGAGGATGTGAGCCAAGATGCAGACCCTCAGTCTACCCCGATTGTATTCCTGACACTGCAGCCAGTGCTTCCAGTGGGTCTCAGACCAGCGATGAGTCTGAGGAGCTGCCTGGTAATTCCCAGGCTCTATTTAGAGATGCGCAGCTTTCCGGCTCGGCATCTCAGCCCAGGTCTTCTGCACCCAAGCCCCAGAGTAACAGGCCCACTGCATGGTGCCCGCGTCACACGAGAGAGTCTTCCAATGCCCAGCAGGGGGCGGCAGCGCAGTCACGGCGCACAGGTGCCAGGGTCACCCGATCCACAGTCAAGAGGGCTTCTCCTCCTTCCCAATCGTCCTCTGGATGGCAACCCTCTTTAACATCGCTCTTGGCTCGCTTCCTCAATCTCCCGCCCTCCCTCCCTATTTTCAGGTTTCGAATTTGGCCTTGCTATGGACCTCGGTTGGTCGCCGTTGAGGGGCCTGGTAGGAATTTTTCCACTTGGAAATTCTATACCGGTACTTTTTCAAATGCAGGTCTTGCTGCATAGGAAAAAAAGTGAATTGCTGCCTTGACTGGAGGAGGAGGAGGAGGACTCAGATGTCGTTATCTGCTAAATGGTTAAGAACTCTGATGGCAACCCAAATCCCCTGATCCCTACCACCCAACAAAAAAAACTCCCTTCTCCTTCCTCCCCCCTGGAAACGTTTTTTGTGGATTCAGATGTGCACAGGGAAGGAACCCAGCTGCCGTTCTAAAGGATTTGCGCAGAAGAACTCGGGGATTGTACTCTGGCTGGAGCCAATGATGGATCACAGGGATGCTCTGGGCAGATCACACTAGGACTCAGGTTTTTAAAACCTGATTTATTATTAGATGGTGTTGTTTAATTAGTTTTATGGCAAGGGCTATAAGTGAACATTTGCTGTAACGCTTACAGTTAACCTCCCTTTACCCTGCTTTTTAAAAAGCCAGTCATTCTCCATCGTCAGTAAATGGCACCATTCTTGGGAACTTCCTGGACTTGTCAGTAATTATTTGAAAAATGCAAGGGCAGGGTGGATAAAAATCAATGATTTTTTAAAAAAAAATAAAATAAAATCGGATTTTTTTTATTTAAATCGGATTTTTTTTATTTAAATTGGATTTTTAAAATAAAATGCTTTTGGAGGGAAAATCTTTCTAAATATAGTCTTCTATTTAAGTTACATTGTAGTCCAAAGGCTATTCATCAGGAAATAAGGATTTGTTTTAAGTTTATCAAGTGTGCTAAAACTCAGTCTAAGTTTTTTTTTTTTTAAATGTTTAACCACATCAGTTAACAAACATGGATACATATGCTATCATGTTATTGTTTTAATTAAATAAATTGTTTAAATGGTTATTAAGGAAATGATTATTTTTCTCCTTCCAATAAAGTACAGCAGAAAAGTTGTCCAAATATAAACAGTTAACTTATTAAACCTCACCATAATTTCATAATTATCTGTCTATGTATTTCTAGTAGTATAACCAAATCAGTATTTTTTGATATAACTGTAAAAACTACTCTGAAAATTTATTATTCCAAAAATGAAACCTTCATATGGTTGTAAATATTAAGATTATACCAGCAAGAATGAGTCTTTCTGTAAAAAAATATTTAAATCAAGTCTTACTGACTAGTGATTTAAATCAAGCCTTACTGACTAGTGATTTAAATCGTGATTTAAATCAATTTGATTTAAATCAAATCCACCCTGTGCAAGGGCACAATCCAGACCAATGTAAGCAGTGTATGTCCATGGAAGAATTACCGGTAACACCACCTTGACTTTCTCTCACTGAAGGGAATGAGATGCAAAAGTGCTTACTTAACCTGAGGCTCATGCCTCAAGTTTATTAAAAATCTTGGCATCCTATATCTACAAGTATTTTTAAGTCCCCTTCAGCAGCTGTAGACCAAGTCTGATGTATCATAAAGGCTACAATCCTTCACACACTTAGCTGGGAATAGGTCCCTTTGAACCCAGGTGGGTTTACTCCTGAGTAGAAATGCATAGGGTGGCACTGGAAATCCCTCTGTTGACACTTTTTATTTCAAAAATATCTTTTTAATTTACAGGCTTGCCATGTGACCTCCAAAAACAGACTCACCGTTATGTGAAAGCACATCACATCTGGACTTGAAACAGGGACCTCCTTGCACAATAGTTTGGTTGTACCTGCCAATCTGAAAGCAAGCAAACATAGACACTGAACTTCCTAAGTTGCCAGAACACCTGTCATCAAAGTTGCACCTGCACCTGAATCACACCTTGCCCAGGTCTCTCCCCAATTCTCCTTGCTTCATGATCCACCATTTACTGACAGAAGATTGGTAAGCTATTGATCATGAATTGTTAAAAACCAAAAAACACCACCCTACATAGCAAGCTCCACAGCATGTTTCCCCCATAAGGTCACCTTGTCTATTACCTTTGCAGGGAGAATTGCTCCTCCAGTAGTGTCTGCAATGCAGACAGACAAGATCCATAGAAAGACTTCTCACACCAGCGAGTGGGAACGCTAGGAGGGGAAGCAGCCACCTGATCCAGCCTACCTAGACACACACCAGTGATGCATCAAGTGAGCATCTTCCCAGCAACAGCACATTGCCGTGGTGCTTGAAATGGTCCTTTGGTGCAATGGTGGAGTTAAGAATCAAGCTCAGTCACTCCCCTCCCATGCTAATACTTTGGCTTAAGAAAAAGGGAGCCAATCATTATTTGGGCAGTGTGGGATAGAGACACGCAGAGAGAGACGGATAGATAGACATAGCAGTTGCATTGGAAGTAAGCATGGACACCGCAGGGGCTTGAACCCCGTCCTGGGAACCAGGAGTACCAACCACCAGTGTCTTTTGCTTTTTTCTTCTTCTTTTTTTGAGCAATGCAACAAGGGGAAAAGCAAAACCTGAGAGAACATTCTGTGAATGTTCTCTCAGGAAAAAAGAAAAAAATGTTCTCTCAGGAAAAAAGAAAACCTTAAGATGTTAAGAAGAGCTCTTTGGAGAGACCTGTGGAGAGACCAGCAGAAAAGAAAATGGGAAAAATGAGAGACCAATACAAAAAAAATTGTCTTGAAAAAAGACCACTGAGTGGTGGAATGTCAACTTACCTGAAGCAGCATAGTCCAAATGCAGGTGACTCTCACTTCAGGTAAAGTGAACTCTGGGGAGCCTGAAGGAAAGAGGAGCTGGAACAAAAGTAGAAGTGTTCTCCTACCTGCAGATGAGCTTCATTGTGGTGACACGGAACAGGGCATCTTCTGACAGCTTAGCCACCGCAACCTGAAAGAGTCTTAGCACAATGAGTTGCAGACGGACCACAATAGAGATTTTCTCCCTAGTCAAGCAAGGCATACTCTGGGAAGACTGAAGGGAAGAAGAGCTGGAACCAAAGGAAAGAAGAACTAGAACAAAAGAAGTGTTTTCCTACCTGCAGGTGAGCCTCATTGTGGTGACGCGGAATAGGGCGTCTTCTGACAACTCAGTCACCGCAACCTGAAAGAGTCTTAGCACAATGAGTTGCAGACGGAACACAATAGAGATTTTCTCCCTAGCCAAGCAAGGCATACTCGCCTAAACGTCCTTCAATTATGGAATACCATTTTGACCGCCATTTTTGATTGAAGCTGGATGAGCCATTGATCTGGAGGGGACACAACAGAGAGATGAGATTCAAACTTAAATCTCTGCCATTAAGCTTGGTGTGGAAAGAGGGAAGATTGCTCAATGGTGACCCTTTCGTTTGTCCATTTGAGATGCGACTTCATGTGTCTGCAATCTAGAGTCGTTAGTTTATTCCCAGCTACCTTCCACCAATCCTACAGAAAATGTTTTTTTTTTAAAAAAAAAACCAGCTTTTCTTACCACCATGACTTCTGGGACTCTCCAGGAAGAGCTGGCTTCATTTGAGGGTTGGGAAATCTTTGGAGAGACCTGTGAAAAGACCAGCAGAAAAAAATGGGAAAAAGGAGAGACCAATACAAAAAACATTGTCTTGAAAAAAGACCACTGAGTGGTGGAATGTGAACTTGCCTAAAGCAGCACAGTCCAAATGCAGGTGACTCTCACTTCAGGTACAGTGAACTCTGGGAAGCCTGAAGGAAAGAAGAGCTGGAACAAAAGAAGAAGTGTTCTCCTACCTGCAGGTGAGCCTCATTGTGGTGACACAGAATAGGGCCTCTTCTGACAACTCAGTCACCACAACCTGAAAGAATCTTAGCACAATGAGTTGCAGACGGAACACAATAGAGATTTCCTCGCTATCAAAGTATTACTAAGAATATTGCAGAGGGCTTTCAGTTATTGTGTTACCAGCTACACTTCATCAGCCTCGATCCACCAACATTTATTGCTCCTAAGTCCTACCTATGCTAAAGTCTTCCCTTTTCTTGGCTTTAAAAGAAAACTCTCCATTTTGCTTACCTGTTCTCATTGTGCTTTAAGCAAACTTCCTATCCACCTATGTGCTTTCATGTGCTCCTTTTTACATCCAAAGACTAGTTAGTTTGAAAAGTGAGCAAAACGTGATTTATCCCCTTCGTATTCCTTCATTTTCTCTTGGCTTCTCTAGTTGTCACGTGGTGCTTTTTTGTTTTTTGTTTTGGTGGTTATCCTTAAAATCTTCATCTTGGGATTTTTCTGAGTTTTCAGTTTAGAGATTGCTATGCTAAGCTTTCTTTTGGGGACTTTCTCAAAGTCCATCTTTTGTCCACAACGGGGTCTTAGGAAGAGGGGGGGCTCCGCACCCCCAGGTGTCATCTTGAGGGGGTGACAAAATGCTGGCTGAACCCGGCATTATTTTACACAAATAAAGGCTGGTGGGACTAGAGATGTAAAATTTCCGGAAATTTTGAAGCTCGGGGAAAAAACCCGTCCCCGTCCCCCCCCTGGTTTTTTTGGGGGGGAAATGGAAATTTTCAGAAAAATTGAAAAAAACGCTACATTAGCACTTCTTTTTTCTTTTCCAGATTGAAAGTCATTCTGTTACTTTAGAAACAATTTTAATGGGCATAAAATTATCACAACTAGCATATTAAAAATATAGTGTAGCCAAACAATTATTACAAACGGAATTTACTTTTAAAATAATATTTATTTGTATTTGTAACAAATGGAGCAACAATCTCCTGAACTGTTTACTAGTTTATGTGGAACAAAAAAAACCTCCACAAAACAATTTTTAAAAATCCAGAAGTAACAATTATTCATATTTCCTCGCCACAGTATTTAAAAAAACATTCTCAGAAAAAGAACTGAAGAACGAAGTGGGACTAAGTTTCAATGAATGGGCATGAAATTTAATCGGAATCATTTTCTGAGCTGTAATGTAATAATTAAGTATATATTTTCAGGCCCTTTTGGTTGCTCTATATTTTCTTCCAGTGCTTTTGAGGCCTAGTGAAGAGGAACAGAATCAATGCATACTGTGAGGGTTATACTATTCCCCCCCCCCTCTTAAGGTACTGATACACTGCCAGAGTTTAAGCACATTTAACTTTATTAGGTAACAAGAAAACATGGATGTCTCGGGCTATTACTGGTACAAATCTTCCTTTCATGGACTTCAGCTTTGTTATAACATTTCCTTTAGTCACTCCCCAGAGCCTAACCTCCCATTTTCTCTCTCTAACCCTCCACACCCAACTGCCAACCCCCAACTGCCTTTCAACCTTGTTTCCCCTCCTTTTCGAATGCCCACAAGCTCCGCCTCCCAGGGTACACCTGCCTAACCTGGGAGCGATAGATTAACCCATGATGAACCTGAATCATCAGCAGGCATTATTCCGCCACACATACCACATGCATGCAAAAACAAAACTGAAACCTTATTCTTTTCTGGTGACAACAGCACTTCCTAAAGGAAGAAATGTATCTTGTTCTTGCATTGGAGAGTTCAGTTTGTAACCTAGGAAATTAGAACAATCTGATACCATACATATTTTTTCTAGAAATTATAAAATATTTGAACCCCTTATCTTAAAATATTTTATTCATCATGTTAAAATAAAACATTCCATAATCAAAATTTTCAGGAAAAAAAAAAAGGCTTCAGGGGAAAATGGGGGAGGCTGTCCCCCCCCTGATTTTTTCAGTTTTTTCCCGGGCCTTCACATCTCTAGGTGGGATCTAGAGAACCCCGTTTTCCCTTTTAAGTGTTGCCCTTTTAAGGAGGCTCTGCCCCTAGCGGCCACTCCAAGGAGCAAGTGGGCAGCGGCGTCCCCTATTCATTCATGCCGTTCCCCCTCCTACACGCCATGGAGCGTGTTTAATCAGCACGGGGAGGGAGGGGGGCCCCTGACTCGCCGTAAGCGGCTCCTGCTTTGCTGTTTAACAGCGAACCAGGGAGGGAGTGGGAGCCGCCACTCCCTGGCTCGCTGTAAAGCGACAAAGTAGGAGCCGCTCGTATGAAAACCGTACGGACGGTGGCGGGATCCACTGCTCGTGGCTGCGGCTGCGAACGGAGGATCCTCCACGTGCGGCTATGGCCGCGAAATGGCTGCACGCGCCGCCGCACCTGGGTCGGGGCAGCAGGGCAAGCACCCCGTGGGGTGCCGCCTTGTCACCCTCGCAAACATGCAACCCGGGGCGCATTGCCCCCCTCACCTTGTGATGCCACTGCTCCTCCCCTTTATCTTCTCCATTCTGCCCCTGCCCACGTCTCCTCTAAACACACACAGGTGAGTTCCAATGCCAACATTGTCATGCTTGCATTGGATTCTTCTCCTTCCGCGACCCCCCCACCCCACCTTCGGATTGTAACACCCCCCTTCCCCTTTGAGCCACTGGGAGCCAGCTAGGAGCGCCTACCATCCTGCCCGACTTCAAATATTGGTCCTTTGTAGGGAAGGATTTTCTCTACTTGAGTGTGTGTGTATATCCACGGGGCCTCTTTTAAAGGACTCATTCTGTATATCTACCATCCCCACACTTCAGCCTTCAAGTGCTGTTGAGCTACAACTCCCATCATCCCTGACCCCTGGTCCTAGTAGATAGGGATGATGGGAGTGTCAGGAAGTGTCAGGTTCACAAGTAGAACCTCGGCAGAGACACATGCCCGACTGGCATATTCCCTCCTTCCTGGGCGATCGGGAACTTCTTAGGCATTCCTCAGCCCGAACATCACAGCGACAGATGCCAGAAGACATCTGCACACTTAGTGATCCACAGAGTTTGCTCAGCCTGCGTGAAAGACCTCAGCAACACAGCATGTTGGGATAAACTACTTTATTTACATATAAACACACACGGAGCTATGAGACATGGCTCCCGCTCTCTATCATCAGGCAGCAAAGAGAAAGAACAAAAGACAATAATCCCAATTCAGGGAACACTGTAAGACATAACATCCTGTCTTCGTCACATCCCATTCCTGTGTAATCAAAACACATACCCAGTCATGTGATAGACAACAAACCCATGACTGCACACGGGGAATGAATCTCGAACTGGGAGTTGTAGTGCAACAACATCTGGGGATTTGAGTTTGAGAAAGGCACACATCTGTATATGCACAAACACATTCACAGTTCTCTTTTCTGCACCTGTATAAAAACATTCCTATTTAGACAAACCTACCCAGATGCTTAGAAAGTTGAGGTAATTTTAATCTGTTTTAGTATTTTAACTTTTGTGTGTTTTAAAGTAGGGTTGTAATTTTTGCTTGCTTTTACTGGCTTATCTCTTGTAAACCACTTTGGTTTTTTTTTTACAATCAAGCGGTGTATAAATTTGATAAAATCAATAAATAAACTCACACAAACAAACATATTTAGGATAGTATTTTGTCATATAAAATAGAATGGTAGGGTTGGGAGGAATCCTGAGGGTCATCTAGTCCAACCTCCTGCAATGTGGGTATGTGTGTGGAGAGAGAGAGAAAACGTATTTCATCATAGATGCCTATTGTTTTAACTATATAATTGTTAACTGGATTTTAGTAAATCTTACTCAGCAGCATAAGTAGGAATGTAAGGGGTAGGGAGAAAGAGACCAAAACAACTTCCCAACCGAGTGGATGTCAAGCCTGTTTCAACCTTTTAACTCCCCTAAAATTTCGTTTGTTTGTTTTTATTTGATATAATATGCCTGACGCAAAAGTGCTTCTGAAAGAAAGAAAAAGAAAGAATACCAAATTGTTTCATAGAACTTTTCACTCTTACATAGGGTAAAGTCACCCTAACTGGAGTGGTACTTCTTGGTAGTATGCTTCTGAAGGTCAGCTGCTGGAAATTGCAGGAGGGGAGCATGGTCATGGTGAGAACAGAATGCTGGACGAGATGGAGCACTGGCCTGGTGCAACAGGCTTTTCTTAAGTTATTTTGTATATGGTGCAACTCAGGAATAGGTGAAGCCCCATTGATTCTTGGGGGAGTAAGGCAGGACTGAACTGGCAGTCAATGCAGCTCTTAGAACAGGGCCTATATGAGGTTATGTTCAGAGTTTATTTTCATACAATCCAGTTGGAGGGAGTACATGGTTCTGGGACAGTTAGCACAGTATTTAAGTATGCTTAAGTATCATTCTGTTCAAAAAGACTTGCTTAAGTATCATTCTGTTCAAAAAGACAGTGAATTATTATTTTTTATTATTATCATCATCATCATCATCATTTCTTATTATTGGTCTTTTTTTTTAAGCAAGGTAATTCAAAGCAACTTTCAATATATGTACATACAAACACATACATTGAAACCACCACCTGACCTTGCTACACCAGAGGGACACAATTGACTGTCCCTCTTTGATTAGGATTAATTCTTCTTTGGTCTTCTATTTTCTTTCCGTTTCCATTTGATTTAAAAATTATTGCCTCTCCTAATACTTTTTAGACAGATACCTAATTAATATATATATATATCAGCTCACAGGTGAAAATTACTTGTACCTCTTTTTGAAGTTATAAACAGTAATGTTTCAGTAGAGTGAAATCCCTTTGTTTACTTAAAAAATCTAACCTAAACTGGTTTCAGTCTTGTTTACAAACCTGTTTCATCTTCCCCAGCCAGGTCTCCTTCCTAATCCCTCTGCCCCTTAACTCCTTCAGCTTTGACCAGTGAGAGGGCTAACACCAGTAGAATAGCCAGGGACAGGCTCACTCACTGGACTGTGACTCGCTCCCTCCACCACCTGTTGGTCACAATGACACATAAAAAAGTCCCTGGCAGCATTTATACAGTGGGTGCAAATGTCTTCATTTTCAGCATGCAATCATTGCAGGGCTTTGGTGAGGAATTAGTATTTTCTTCCCACATTAATACATTCTGGAAATAAGTGTTTCACACTGTTCCTTTCATCATCTTATTATTAAGGTGACTCCCTCGCCATTTCATCTTGACCCACACTTGAATAAAACTTCAAAAAGATGTGTGTTTACTCAGATGTTAGTGCTGGTATATTCTATGGGCCTTACCCCTTCATGTTTTTAGGATTGCAGCTGAATATGTTGGATTGGGGAGGGCATGCTCATCACTTCTTGGCATTTATTAACCCATCATACTCTCAAGTGACCACCGTGAAAAAGGGCTGAGGGAAAAGCTATGGGAAGAGGGGCTGGCTTGGGACCATGGGTCTAGCCAAGGTGGCGGCAGTGACAGAGCTGGGTGCTCCAGCACCCAGAGCGACACACATGCCATGCACCTGGGGGTGAGGATGATCTGCCCAAGGGGCCGATCAGCGTGGCTGCACAATTTTCCCTGGGGGCAGATCTCGGTGCCGCTTCACAATCCTCCTTGGGGGCCAATCTCGGCGTGGGGGGCGCGCCGATTGTCACCCCCTTAGCATTTTGACAGCTAACCCCCCGGACTCGAGCAGGGCGAAGGGGAGGGAAATTGACAGCATTTACCCTGCAATTAGATTATTTTAAGGACTAAAAAAAGCACCGCTCATCCTCTGGAATGTGGGACTCCGGGTCAGAGCAGCAGAGGCTATTGTGATGTAACAAAGACTTTGAGTAAGAATGGCAGATGAAAATGATGGACTATATGGAACTTGCCGAACTGACGGGGAGACTCCGCGACCAGAGGGAAGAGGCGGTGGAAAAGAATGGAAGAAATTTAAGGATTACATTAAAAATTATTGTAAGATTTAAAGTTAGAAAGATGCTGGAAGATGGGGTAGGTTACAGAGTAGAAATAAGATTAGTTAAGTAAAATTTATGATGTATGATTAAGAGGTGTTAAGATAGAAATATGAGTAAGGAAAGATAAAGTGTATAAGTTAAAGTAAGAAATAGTATTAGTAGTTAAGAGAAAATAACATTAGAAGATGATAAGAAATTGCTAAAGTTGAAATACAATGAAACGCAGTAGGAGTGATAGGAGGAAGTCAAACAAAGATGATAAGGAAAGAAGGGGGAAAAGAAAGATATATGTGTTTATTGTCTTTGTATTTGTTTAGTATGTGATATGTGTTAACTCTCTCCTATCAACAGTCATCTAACAGCAGCCATTCTCAGTGATCTCAGTGGCTCAGAGTGTCCATTGCCAACTGCAGCTGGTGCACTGCTCTCCCCCTCGTCCCTCCCAAACCCTTTTCCTTTTGTGTCATGCCTTTTAGATTGCAAGCCTGAAGACAAAGGGCTGTCTTGCTTTTGACCTTTGTAAGCCACTCTGAGAGCATGGGGGGGCTTGAAGAGTGAGACAAAAATGCTCCCCCCCCCACCAATAAAAGTATTCCATGCTCTTCTCCAGCTAAGCACCCAAGTCTGCATAGTTTATATGCTCAAACACACTAATATATACATACTATGTAAATCACAACAAAATAGAAAATAAAAAAATTCCTTCCAGTAGCACCTTAGAGACTAACTAAGTTTCTAAATCACGTAAGGGCATCATGCAATGTGTGTGGGGAAACACCACTTGACAGCTTATGAATGAGCCCTTGCCATCCACGGAAGGGAGTGGATTGACATTGTGAATTGGTGTTATTCATTATAGATGCAGTAGACGCGGGTGGCCCTGTGCGTTAAGCCACAGAGCCTAGGGCTTGCTGATCAGAAGGTCGGCGGTTCGAATCCCCGCGACGGGGTGAGCTCCCGTTGCTTGGTCCCTGCTCCTGCCAACCTAGCAGTTCGAAAGCACATCAAAGTGCAAGTAGATAAATAGGTACCGCTCCGGCAGGAAGGTAAACGGCATTTCCGTGCACTGCTCTGGTTCGCCAGAAGTGGCTTAGTCATGTTGGCCACATGACCTGGAAGCTGTACGCCAGCTCCCTCGGCCAATAACGCGAGATGAGCGCCGCAACCCCAGAGTCGTCTGCGACTGGACCTAATGGTCAGGGATCCCTTTACTTTTAGATGTATTAGGTTACATCTGGCAAAAGGTAACAGGTTTTTTCCTTTTACAAGCGGCAAAAGAGCTCTGAACAGCTCCACAGCGCCACCTACTGTGTCTATAATGAATAAGACCAATTCACAATGTCAATCCAACTCCTTCTTTGGCAATCACCGAGTAAGATTGTCTTCCATAAAGACGGTTTTAACAATGAGTCCGTAAGTGACTGTGGAGGCCAATTCTGGACCCACACGTCTTTCCACAGTGGGGACATTGGTTCCCGGGTGGGAGTTGATCACGGTGTGGATTTGCCAAGCGTGACTTCCTCTTAGCATGCTTCTCCCTTTTGTCCTGAGTTCAAGCGTCTTGTAAGCCCATGACACCTTTGGTAAAGGCTGTCCTCCAACTGAAGCGCTCACAAGCCAGTATTTCCCAGTTGTCGGTGTTTATACTACTTTTTTTTAAATTTGCCTTGAGAGAGTCTTTAAACCTCTTTTGTTGACCACCAGCATTACACTTTTCATTTTTAAGTTCGGAATAGAGTAGTTGCTTTGGAAGACGATAATCTGGCATCCGCAAAACATGACCAGTCCAATGAAGCTGATGTTGAAGAATCATTGCTTCAACACTGGTCATCTTTGCTTCATCCAGTACACTGATAATAGTTCGCCTGTCTTCCCAAGTGATGTGTAAGATTTTTCAGAGACACCGTTGATGGAATCTTTCAAGGAGTTGATGATGGCGTTTATAAGTTGTCCATGTTTCACAAGCATACAGTATGGTTGGTAGTAGAATAGCTTTGTAAACAAGCATTTTGGTTTCCCTGTGAGTGTCCCGGTCCTCAAACACTCTGCACTTCAATCGGGAGAAAGCCGCACTCGCAGAGCTCAGGCGATGCTGGATTGAGGCATCAATGTTGACCCTTGTGGAAAGATAACTGCCCAGGTAGGAGAAGTGATCGACATTTTCCAACGTTACACCACCAAGTTGCATTTGTGGAGCTGCAGAGGGGTTAATTTGTACTTGTTGGTGCAGCACTTTGGTTTTTTGGATGTTGAGCGACAGGCCAAGCTTTTTGTAAGTTTCTGCAAATGTATTTAGGATGGTTTGGAGGTCATCCTCTGAGCATGCACACACTATGTTGTCATCAGCATACTGAAACTTTATGGCGGAAGTTACGGTAACCTTACTCTTTGCTTTCAGCCTGCTCAGATTGAAGAGCTTTCTATCTGTTTGATATATGACTTCTACCCCAGTGGGGAGTTTCCCTTCGACAAAGTGTAGGATCATGGCAATGAAAATAATGAATAGAGTTGGGGCAATAACACAACCCTGTTTAACACCTGATCCCACTGTGAATGGTTCACTTTGAGAGCCATTGTTATCTGCGATTGTTGCTGTCATATTATCATGGAGGAGCCGAATGATGTTTACAAATTTATCTGGGAAGCCAATTTTCAGAAGGAAAATGCCACAGGGCATTACGATTTACAGTGTCGAAAGCCTTAGTCAGGTCGATAAACGCCATATACAGGGGTTGGTTTTGCTCTCTGCATTTTTCCTGAAGTTGTCGAGCGCTGAAAATCATGTCCACTGTCCCCCTAGAAGGCCGAAAACCATTTTGGGATTCAGGAAGGGTCACCCTGGATATTGTTAAGAGACGGTTTGCTAAGATCCTTACAAGAATTTTGCCGGCCACAGCTAATAGAATCCACTCCATTCATAAGCTGTCAAGTGGTGTTTCCCCACAAACATTGCATTAAGCCCTTGCATCATCTCTACCTAGTATGTATACAAGCCGAAGAAACTGCTGTAGGTAAAACAATAAAGTTTATTATTTAGACAAGGAATAAGGTGATGATTTAAGTCTATATCTTCTATACGTTGTTAAGCTGCACAAAAAAACCCAAGTCTTGGACTCTCTTGAGACCCTACTTTGATATTTCCTTTTCACATTGCTAGGGACCCAGGTGGCACTGTGGGTTAAACCACAGAGCCTAGGGCTTGCTGATCAGAAGGTCGGCAGTTCGAATCCCTGCAACGGGGTGAGCTCCCGTTGCTCGGTCCCAGCTCCTGCCCACCTAGCAGTTCGAAAGCATGGCAAAGTGCAAGTAAATAAATAGGAACCGCTCCGGCGGGAAGGTAAACGGTGTTTTCGTGCGCTGCTCTGGTTCGCCAGAAGCGGCTTAGTCATGCTGGCCACATGACCTGGAAGCTGTACGCCGGCTCTCGGCCAATAAAGCGAGATGAGCGCTACAACCCCAGAGTCGGACACGACTGGACCAAATGGTCAGGGGTCCCTTTACCTTTACCTTTCACATTCCTAAGGATGTGTTCCCCACTGTTTGTTCCTGCAAAAGACAACAACAAGTAATTGTTAGCCTGTTATCCATATTAGGATGTAAGCAAACAAAAAAACAAAACAAAAAACAGGAACTGGCAGGAGGACGTTTTGAGGCGACAGACGGAAACCCATCCATGTCTGACTCTCCTTTTGTCTCTCCATTTTAAGGGTTGTATAAATGCTAAATAAAAACCCATGGACACCTGAGGAGGTGTCAATGACTTACCTGCAACCTGTGAAACTTACCTGTAACTCTATCCGATGTCCCTCCTTTCTATGACGTGTTTCTGATGTATGACTGATGTTCTTGCAGGCCAGGCTGCGGGGAGATCCGACTGTGGATCAAAAGGTATAAAAATTCTGGTTTCCTTTTGTTCTGGATTCTCCTCCCTTCTGTGCGAGGGGACCCTGTTGCAACAGCTTATTTTCTATTAATAAAGATTCGGCTTATTAGCTGCCTTGCTTCCATATACTCTTCTTGGCCTCTGCTTCTTCTCTCCGAATGATAGAGACCTTCCCGAGGGACTCTATACAGGGCTCTAGAAACCCCATAAGGGAGAGAGAGATTTTTTTCTTATAATAGAAGAAGAAGAAGAGTTTGGATTTGATATCCCACTTTATCACTACCCGAAGGAGTCTCAAAGCGGCTAACATTCTCCTTTCCCTTCCTCCCCAACAACAACCACTCTGTGAGGTGAGTGGGGCTGAGAGACTTCAGAGAAGTGTGACTAGCCCAAGGTCACCCAGCAGCTGCATGTGGAGGAGCGGAGACGCGAACCCGGTTCCCCAGATTACAAGTCTACCGCTCTTAACCACTACACCACACTGGCTCTCTACATAAATACTACATTTAACATAGATAAGAGACAGCAGAATTACAGCCTGCTCCAATTTATAAGCTAAGAGAAAGGCATTTTAAACAAACGGGCAGCAGGGGGCGCTTAGCCTCCACCTGGTCTATTTTTAAATCCTTAAAGTCAGGTATGATTTAATTTAGTGAGGTTGGTCACAGGTTCAGCTTGGGTACAGAGCACACAAGCGTGGACTTTATTTCTGACATTTTATAATGTCAGATTCTTATAAATCCAGATAGTTCCAACGCTTACATAAATAATAATAATAATAATAATAATAATAATAATAATAATAATAATAATAATTTATTTGTACCCTGCCCATCTGGCTGGGTCTCCCCAGCCACTCTGGGCGGCCTCCAACAAACATTAAAATACATCAAAATATCACAGGTTAAAAACTTCCCTACATAACAAAATCAGAACTATTGGTATTGACTTAGAACTCTTGTATAATTCAAGTGAGCAATATTATTTATTGTAATATTCAAATCAGATTAACAGACACTGAAAAACAAAACATTAAGTCAACTGTAAAAAAAAAAAATGCCCCCCCCCCAAGTTTTATGGTTTAAATCCAACAGATAACAGGGTCACTTATATTTCAAAATTAATAATTCCAGTCCAATGCAGGGCCTTTACGCATAGCTGTCAACTTTCCCCTTTTTTTTGGCGGGAAATTCCCTTATTCCGAATAGGATTCCTCGCAAGAAAAGGGAAAGGTTGACAGCTATGCTACGTTAGCCCAACCGAATGTCTCCCCCTCGGCTTTTGTCAAGGGCAGATATTTAAGCATCCCCAGAAATGATAGACATTGCAGATGTTTTTTGAATGTGCCGGGCACAGTAGAACATATTCTTTTCTACTGTCCATTGTGCAACCAGCTACACAAACACGTGCTATCCCCTTTTCTGGATAGTCTAACATCACGGCACAATGAAAATATCAGTTTCTATCTGTCTGACATTAACCCAGAAGTAACTGCAAGGGTCTCCCTGGAAAAGACCCTGATGTTGGGAAAGATTGAGGGCACAAGGAGAAGGGGACGACAGAGGACGAGATGGTTGGACAGTGTTCTCGAAGCTCCCAACATGAGTCTGACCAAACTGCGGGAGGCAGTGGAAGACAGGAGTGCCTGGCGTGCTCTGGTCCATGGGGTCACGAAGAGTTGGACACGACTAAACGACTAAACAACAACAACAACAACTGCAAGGGTGGCTTGCAAGAGTTTTTATCAATAGTATCTCTTAGAGTATATGGGTGGCGCTGTGGGTTAAACCACAGAGCCTAGGGCTTGTCGATCAGAAGGTCGGAGGTTCGAATCCCCGCAACAGGGTGAGCTCCCGTTGCTCGGTCCCTGCTCCTGCCAACCTAGCAGTTCAAAAGCACGTCATAGTGCAAGTAGATAAATAGGTACCGCTCCGGCGGGAAGGTAAACGCCGTTTCCGTGCGCTGCTCTGGTTTCTCCAGAAGCGGCTTTGTCATGCTGGCCACATGACCCGGAAGCTGTACGCTGGCTCCCTCGGCCAGTAAAGAGAGATGAGTGCCGCAACCCCAGAGTCGCCCGCGACTGGACCTAATGGTCAGGGGTCCCTTTACCTTTATCTCTTAGAGTGGTGAATGGCACTATTTAGCAGAAAAAAAACTCCAGTGAAAATTCTCGTTATTACATATTTTTACATGGCTGTTTATTTGTATATATTTTAAAATTTTATACACGAATGCTTTATGATGGCCTATATTTGTAATGCCTAATAAAGGTTTGGCGAAGTAAGTAAGTAAGACAACATTCCTTTTTGCCCCATGTAAAATGCCCTCTGCTTTTAGGTTGGCCAGTCTGGAGAATTTCCCACGAGCTTCAAAAATTGAAGAAAAATGGAGATTGCCCCAAAGCCAGAGCAAAGCCGTGCGCTCATCCCCGGCTACATGGAGTCCGGTG
Organism: Darevskia mixta; assembly: GCA_034641385.1. NCBI lineage: Eukaryota > Metazoa > Chordata > Lepidosauria > Squamata > Lacertidae > Darevskia > Darevskia mixta. Next base: position 7,681,513 of record JAWWNH010000067.1, on the reverse strand, counting down.
GCGCAGTCATATGTGATTGTTCCCCAGCTGAAGAACAACACACACAAGCCATGATTAAGGCTAAACTATTTATTGTAGAAAAGTGCAGAGAGAATCTCTGCTGCCAGCTCAGTAAGTCAGTGCTGGCATAAAGCGTCCGTCCGGCATCAGGTCTAGCCAGAAGAGAGAGTACAGAAGTATTGAGTACAATAGTACAGTGAAACATAAACATCACATCACATTGTGGAGAAAGGAGATAAGCTAGCTTTCTCACAGGTACAGGCACAAGTCATACCAGCCTCGCTGCAGCTGTTTGCCGCTCGGCTTGGACAAATATCATAATATCTACATCAGGCAAGAGAGGGCAAAAAGTGGTACCCTGGGAACCTGAGCAGCACTTGAAGACCCTTGAAATGTACAGGCTGACAAAGGTCTGGAAGAGAACATGAAGATGGGCAAGACTCCTGTTAAGTTCCTTTCCGGAGTGATCAGTATTGTTCTTTCTTAAGGAAAATCTTTTCCCCCATTAGCTGGATTGTCAGTGCTGTGAGTTTTAAGGGATTATTAGTTGAAGCAGTGCTGGATTTACGTATAAACAAGCTATAGCTTAGGGGCCCACTCTCTTGGGGCCCCCAAAAAAATGTAAAGGGAAAAAGCCTGGATGTACATTTCCAAAATATAAGATAAAAAACAAATAAAATAAAACCTACATACAGTAACAGTGTTTTGTGTTGTATAGGCTCCTATGATGTAAGTAATGTGCCCCGTCTGCTAGCCTGCTCCATAAAATATCACTGGTTTGCTCATTCCTATATATAGGGTGCCTATCCTATTTTGTTATGTGCAAATGGTTTTAGATACCTATTAGGTCCATAAATTACCATAATAGCATACCGTATTTTTCTGTGTATAAGACGCTCCCATGTATAAGACTACCCCTATTTTTTTAAACCCAAAATTAAGAAAATGCACCATGCACTATCCATGTATAAGACGACCCCTTATTTTAAACTTCAGAAATTTAGGAAAAAATATAGTCTTATACATGGAAAAATACGGTATATTCAACACAAAAAAACAGTGACAATTTGTTGTTGACAAAGGACAGCTGGACATAAAAAGGGCCCCATTACCTTCAGTAGCTTAGGGCCACATCAAACCTAAATCTGGCCCTACGTTGAAGCAAGGTGAGCTCGACTCCACCATCGAGAAAGACTCTGAGGCAGGTGTTCTTGCTGCTTAAGGTTGATGGGACGAGGCAATGAATGAGTTTATTCTTAAGGTCACAGACCAGCTTATTAAATTAATAATACAAAAATAATACATTAAAATTTACATAACAGCAATAATACACATATGTATACGTATACAGCAACATTTAAAATATATGAATTAAAATTGTGACACTGAAATATGGCCTAAAAATTGCCATTTGGGGCCTATTCATATCAATAACACCGCTTGTTCTCTGAGCTTTATGGCTGCTGCACAGTATTTGGCTACTTTCAGCGTAATCTCAGAGTCCGTGTCTTCTACAAGGTGTTTGAGACATAAGAATTCATTTGAAGAATTTTGTATAACCAGAGAGATGAAAACCCGACGTATGTCGTTGTAAAAATGACAACGTAGTAATACGTGAGTGAGAGATTCTACCTCCAGCAGGCCACAGGGGCAGACTCGTTCCGCATATGATTTACTTGCAAATCTTCCCTGCAATAGGGCAGATGGTAATACATTAAATCTAGCAAGAGTAAATGCCCATCTATATTTGGGTATTTGTAATTTTGTCAGATACTTTGCTGGAGAGAATCCTCTCCCATTGTCCTTTATAGCTGGATGCTTATTCATCTCACTCATGTGTCGTTGGAGTTCCACATCCCAGACTCGTTGCCGAATGGTTGCTCTTGCTTTCTCATATCCGACGAGGCAATGGCTTCTCTCACATGCAGTTTTGGGCAAGACTGCAATGCCCATCACTTACAAAGTCTACAATGCCACCAGAAATATTCTTCTGTTAAAGGTGCCCCAGGACTCTTTCAGGCAGGCAGACATGCCAAACTCCATAACTCTTTCTTTGCTTATTTAAAACCCTTCAGCCACGAAGGGAGCCAATAAAAACTTCAAAACCAGAAAAGGACCATCAGCAATGCAGAATGAAAGTAAGAGGAGGAGATTAAATAAATCACAGCAATTAAATACACCTGGAGCAGACAAACCCCAGCCGGGTAATTAAATCCCATAAAACTCTGCTGGAATAGGAAAGTTTTCAATTGATGTTAATTATACTAAATTATTGTTAACTGATGTTAATTATTTTAAATGTATCCATTTAAAATTAACTACTGCCTGAGGCAAAGCGTTTTTGGGGGGCAGAGGGTGTCAGTGTGTACCCCCCAGTCTCCAGATCAAAGGTGACCCGTGATGCGGCAAAAATACAACTCACGGGACATTGCAAGGTAGGATTGTGATTAAAACCACTGAAATGAAGTAACTTAAAGCAGGATGGGGCCAGGAGCTTCCTGCAGGACTGGGAGTACTCTGTGCTCGAAAGAACACATTCTGTGCCAAGGTAACCCAAATTCTGCATCAGGTCCACGTTTCTTCTTCGTTTCTTCAGGGACAGACATCGTCTTAAATAATAATAATATAATTCACAGTGTACATAGTGAGCGTTTACATTCTTAGAATAAATAAACATATTAACATGTTAATATGTTTATTTATTCTAAGAATGTAAACGCTCACTATGTACACTGTGAATTATATTATTTCCGTCCCTGAAGAAACGATAATAGTGAAACAGGGATAATACAAGCTAGCCGCCCGTCGGGAGAAGCAGACGTGGACTCCTGAGAGACTTTAGCACTTTATGACATTGGACTTGTTGCACATCGGACATTGCACTTTTGAATCTCATTGCACCTTTTGAGACATTTGTACGTTGTACGGAGTAGATTTCCTCCGGTTGCATATATATATGATTGAATATTCTTCACGATTTGTGTCATTTTGATATAAGGTTTTCTCCTTTGGCAGCAATGGAACTCATTCATTCAGGAAACCACTTGGTGCCCTTGTGTTTATTTTCAATCTGTTTTTGCTACTGTATAATACTGGTAGTTGTCCTGTGGTTTGGAAGTTCTAGCTCAACTTGGCTCCCTTGGGAAGAATTGTTCCACTACTGCACCATCCGCACAAACCAGACTGTTATTGTAGGGGTTGCCCACAAACCCTACAAGCACTGTTTTGGGCTGCATGCAGCAGGAGGATAGGGCAACAATGGCATTATTTATTTTCCAAAATAAAAATATTCTGCTTCAATTTCTTCCTCATTGCGCACGCTGCCAAAACACTCCTTTGAAATTCCTGCAAAATGCACACGTTTCTTCTCTGTCCACAAGTTGGCACTGTTTTGCATCCTGTTTGATTCTCTGTGCAGGAAGGAGGGTGGATGGCTGGATGTAGAATTCCAGTCCTTTCCTCAGCCTGACTCAACATCATCCCCAACAGGGCAGAATCAGACAGCTGCACCAGGCTGCAGATTTTGGGCAGGAAATTGTTAGTTATTTAATCCAAGGGTCCTGTCCTGTTTTTACATGAGTAGAATGTATCCTTTTATTTAAAATGCATCTCTGGGTTATTTGTGGGGCATAGGAATTCATTCATTCCCCCCCCAAATAAAGTCCAGCCCCCCACAAGGTCTGAGGGACAGTGGACTGGCCCACTGCTGAAAAAGTTTGCTGACCCCTGGTATACAGTATAAGCCTAAGGCGATAAAAGGTAAATCCAAAGAGTGCATTCTTTATTGTTCCATTACAGCTGTTGCTTAAATTAAAGGTAAAGGTAAAGGGACCCCTGACCATCAGGTCCAGTCGTGTCCGACTCTGGGGTTGCGTGCTCATCTCGCTCTATAGGCCGAGGGAGCCGGCGTTTGTCTGAAGACAGCCTCCGGGTCATGTGGCCAGCATGACAAAGCTGCTACTGGCGAACCAGAGCAGCGCACAGAAACGCCGTTTACCTTCCCGCTGGAGCGGTCCCTATTTATCTATTTGCACTTTTCGAACTGCTAGGTGGGCAGGAGCTGGGACCGAGCAACGGGAGCTCACCCCGTTGCAGGGATTCGAACCGCTGACCTTCTGATCAGCAAGCCTGTGGTTTAACCCACAGCGCCACCTGGTCCCGTCGCTTAAATTGGGTGCTTTTAAAAACTAGTGCCTTTTTCTAACACCCATGACAACAGAAATATGCACCAGAGTCAAAAAGTCCAGAATTCTTGCCTCTTTCCCCTAGCCTTTGACACCTGGGACATGTGCTCTCAGGACACGCATACTCCAAAAAATTCCTGTGGCTGCAATTTGTTTTAACTGTTCTTAATACTGAATACAGGTAGATAGCCGTGTTGGTCTGTCATAGTCAAAATAAAATAAAAAATAAAAAAATTCCTTCCAGTAGCACCTTAGAGACCAACTAAGTTTGTTCTTGGTATGAGTTTTCGTGTGTATCTGAAGAAGTGTGCATGCACATGGAAGCTCATACCAAGAACAAACTTAGTTGGTCTCTAAGGTGCTACTGGAAGGAATTTTTAAATTTTTTTATTTTATTTTAATACTGAATGTTAACTTGTAACCCGCTTTGGGGTCCACTGATGAGGTTTAGCACGCGGAGGCCCAGACTAGGATAGCACTTTTGTCCTGGGGGGGAGAACTTCGCCAGATGCAGCTTCTCCCTTCTACCCTACCAACAGAGTTTTCCCAAGGCAGCGAGAAATGGCTGGGATTCCCCCTGGCTTTTACGCAGAGCCTTCTTCCTCCGGCCTCGGACGTGGCAACACAACTGAGAGCCAACGGATCGGCTGGCTTTCGTCGGGAGCAGCTCCGATTTTTTTTTTTTGTAGGTAGGTAATGTTTATTACGGCCATTGGCCCATAGATATACATTTTATTACATCCAGAGAAACGAGACAAAGCAAATGCAGATAAAAATTCAAAATAAAACAAACAAGAAAAAATTATACAATAGAAATAAAATTTAAATATTTAAATAAAAACTATGTAAAACTATGTACACGGTAAAAACAGTAGAATCCATTCGTATAAAACCAAAATCAAAATCTGAATTTAGATCCAGCGGAAACAGATTGAAACAGTGAGCAGCTCCGATTGAACCCGGGGAGCTCGCTTCCAAGTCTAGGCGGCTTGGATCGCATCCGGCTTCCCTTTCCCTGGACGGAGCGGGGCTGCGCCGGGAGGAAAGACCAGAGCGGGGCTGGCCGGACCAGGCAAGGCTGGAAGAGGACGGTGGGCGAGACCCGCTTCGCTTCGCGCTCCGGGCCTGGAGGAGCGACGCCCAGGCGGGTCTCTGCCCCGAGGCAGCTGCCGCAGCCGCAGCCGCAGCCGCCGCCCCCGAACGCGCCCCGCCCCTCCACGGGACGTTCTCGCTCCGCCCCATCGGGTTGCCCGAGCATTTCGGGGGGCGGGGGGACCCGGAGGAAAGCTTCGCCTCCGGGGCCGGAGAGCGCGGGGTTGGCTCTCCGTCCGCCCCGTCGTGCCGGACTTTGCCCGCTCCTTGGCCCCGCCTCGTGGGAGCGGGTGGGGAGAGTCGCCAAGGGGTCCTTTCCAAGTGGCCCCGGGCCGAGGCTGCTGCGCTCTCGTGCGCCCTGTGCGCCACCGGAGCTGCTCTTTGTTCCCGGGCTGACGCCGAGGCGAGGAAACTTTTTTTGTTTGTTTGTTTGTTTGCGCTCCTTGCCAGGCGGCCTGCCCCTCCCCCCCTTCGATCCCTGAGAAGATCTGGATTGCAGAGGACTTCCAGGAGCCGACGGGAGCCCCTGCCCCACCCTGGCGCTCCAGGTCCGGCTTTCTGCCCGCTCCAGCCGCTCTCACCAGGGACTAGAAGACTGGCGCCTTCCTCCCCGGTGACTGAACCCCCAGCGCGGCTCTGCTCTCCTCCTCCCCCAGGGACCCGAGGCTCCGGACTGTGTTTGAACCGCATGGACTAAGGAGGAGCTGGATCCCGCGGCGGCAGGTTGCTCTGCAAAGATCATGCAAAAAGATCCCGACGCACTCCTCCACGCCCTGTCCCGGCAGCCGCTCAACGCGGAGCCTCTGGCTTGGCCTCGCCACCAGGGCGACGTCCAGGTGACGGTGCGGAGGCCCAGATCCCGAGGTGGGGACTTGGCTGCTCCCAGAGCTGCACTGAGGAAGACCTTGGTGGCTGTGGATGTCGTGTGCCTGCTCGTGGGTGAGTGGGGCGCGGAGGGGGCTGGGATTTGACTGGCCAGGTAACCAGGAAAGTGGGAATTTGCTCTGGAAACCAATGAGCTTTCTCGAGATGAAATCCTGAATCCAGGCAAAGGATTCTCTTAATCCCCCTAATTGGTGGTTTGCAATTGCTTAATTTTTTTTGTTTGTGTTGGCGGCTTATGGCATGTGGCTTATTTCACCTTCTGGTTATTTGCACATCTGGTAATGCAGCAGGGAGCTTGGTACAGCACTAAGATAACCAGGCAGCCAGTGCTCATTTCTCCAGCCTTTCACAGAATCATAGAGCTAGAAGGCACCCTGAGGGTCATTTAGTCCAACCCCCTCCAATGCAGGAATCTTTTGCCCAACATGGGGCTCGAACCCACAACCCTGATATTAAGAGTCTGACAGATGCCAATTCTGCAAGCTGGAAGGGTCTATCTAAACCGGAACATGTGCAGCCCAACACTCTGCTCAAATATTATTTTAATTCATGAAGCACTTTGCTTTGATCCTTGGCAACCACTGCAAGGGACATTAAGCCTCCATATATTCAGCCCAGCTAGAACAGGAATGCCTTACATCTTTTTCCCACTGAGAAGTTTAAAACACTAACAGCAGCATAGTGCTTTCTTTACCCTTTTGACCAGGGATTTGAGTTGTTGGGCCAGAGGCTGCTGTTGAGATCCCAGCTAAGGAGTAATAATAATAATAATAATAATAATAATAAACCCCGCCCTTCTGGGTGTGTTTCCTCCAGCCACTCAGGGACCGTGCTGGATACCTGGAAGCCATGTGGAGCCTTCGAGGAATTGTAGCAGTGGCATTTCTTCGCTGGCTCTTTAATTCCGGATGCCATTGCATGATTCCTGGTGGGGAACTGCTGTGATTAAAACATCATGATTCACACACACACACACACACCTTTGTATTGGAAGCTCTTCAGCTTTTATTCCTGACTTTTGGACTTGTTCCTCCCTGGTAGACCTTTAGCAACACATTGCAAAGATGTGCACATGGAAGAACCCACGGCACCCGGTTTGTGATCAGAGGTGACCTTGCCTTGAGTCAAGGTGAGGAGGCTGCCTTCAGGGCAGAACTACACATGAGAAGGAGCCCATACAGCTTACCTGGTTAATGATAATACGGAGGAGGGGTTATCTTCAGAGGAGATCTGGTGGGTGGGAGGGCAGGGCTTCCTTGCTTACACACCCACTGGTTTTCCCAAACCACCCCTCCCTTTCTTTCCCCAGTCAGGCATATTTCTGGTCACGGGTCATGGGGGAGAACTGGTGAGTGGAGAAGGGTTAATTACCCTTGAAATCTTTGTTTTTGTAAAGAATCACAGGGTTGTGATAACATATAGTTTCTCCTAGTTCTCCTGTGTATCTGAAGAAGTGTGCATGCACACGAAAGCTCATACCAAGAACAAACTTAGTTGGTCTCTAAGGTGCTACTGGAAGGATTTTTTTTATTTTTTATTTATTTTTTATTTTGTTTTGATCTAGTTTCTCCCTTAGACATTGGATTTTAAGATGTCTGGCCCATGGGGCACAGTTGCTCTATTAAGCCCTAGTGTAATCTGTAATAATAATAATAATAATAATTAATAATGTATCAGTGTGGTGTAGTGGTTAAGAGCGGTAGACTCGTAATCTGGGAAACCGGGTTCACGTCTCCACTCCTCCACATGCAGCTGCTGGGTGACCTTGGGCTAGTCACACTTCTTTGAAGTCTCTCAGCCCCACTCACCTCACAGAGTGTTTGTTGTGGGGGAGGAAGGGAAAGGAGGATGTTAGCTGCTTTGAGACTCCTTCAGGTAGTGATAAAGCGGGATATCAAATCCAAACTCTTCTTCTTCTTCTTCTTCTTCTTCTTCTTCTTCTTCCCCACCTATCTGGATGGGCCTCCCCAGCTACTCAACGCGGCTCCCAACAGAATATTAAAAACACGATAAAACATCAAACATTAAAAGTTTCCCTAAACAGGGCTGCCTTCAGATGTCTTCTAAAAGTCAGATAGTTGTTTATTTCTTTGACATCTGATGGGAAGGCGTTCCACAGGGCAGGTGCCACTACCGAGAAGGCCCTCTGCCTGGTTCCCTGTGACCACACTTCTCGCAGTGAGGGAACCGCCAGAAGGCCCTCAGAGCTGGACCTCAGTGTTCGGGCTGAACGATGGGGGTGGAGACGCTCCTTCAGGTATACTGGGCAGAGGCTTTAAAGGTCAGTACCAACACTTTGAATTGTGCTCGGAAACATACTGGGAGCCAATGTAGGTCTTTCAGGACCGATGTTATATGGTCTCGGCGGCCACTTCCAGTCACCAGTCTAGCTGCCGCATTCTAGATTAGTTGTAGTTTCTGGGTCACCTTCAAAGGTAGCCCCACATAGAGCGCATTGCAGTAGTCCAAGCAGGAGATAACTAGAGCGTGCACCACTCTGGCGAGACAGTCTGCGGGCAGGTAATAAACCTATGGTCAGAGTTTAATGAAATGTCATGGTGGAGCCATTGCCCCAGAGCACCCAGCCATCCTATCTTGCTTTTAGCTTGCTCTGCGTGTTTTAATGCAAATGTTGGTTTCTGATTCCGCTAAGTATGGAGAAGGGCAAGAAGATTTGGGGGTTCAAAGCTCAACCCCTAGAAACCGAATCCAGCAACACTTCTGGCTTATGACATCCCCGCAGGCACAGTCCATTTGCTCCCAAAGCGTTGCTCCAAAACCTCAGGGCTAGAAACTTACTTGGTTGCAGTTTAATTAAAACTGATTTTCCCTGTAAGAGTCAGGGTAGTAGAAGAATGGGACAAATTTTTAAAATACGTGTTAACAAGGTGTGACACGAACAGAGTGTATGCTTTGCAATAGCGCTTGCAACGCAACAACAGAGATCGAAGAACAGATGCAAGATAAAGAAAAAGATAAGTTATAACGATTATAAATAAATAAATGTAGAAAACGGAAAGCTTAATAAATTACAATTTATCAATGTAAAATTATAAGAACAACAACAAAAATAAAAGAACAGTGAGAAGGGTGGGGAGCAAGAAGAGGGAAGTCAAAGACTATGTAAAATATGTGAACAATATTATAATGTTGTATATCGGGATACAGAACATTGTTAAGTGATATGACGACTTTTATTGTATTTAGATGGGGGGGATTTGTATGTGTGTGGAAAAACTTAATAAAGAAAAATTTATATATATATATATATATATAAAACTGATTTTCCCAGGGCACTAAATTCTATCCCCCAGATTTGGGGTTTACACAACCCCTTATTAATTACCTGCTGGATGGTGTTGATTAATACATAAGAGAGTTGAGGGGGAACTTGGGAAGGCACCTTGACCAGGGTGCTGGGCTCTGAAGCAGGAAGTGCAAGTTTGAATCCCAGCTCAGCCAGAGAACTCTTGCTCCCGTCTCTTTAAATCATTTTCTGGCCAGGATCCCAACTGGAAGTAGAGGAGGGAGGAGGTGTCAGGAGGGAAGCATTTGAGAATTGAGACTGATGGGAAGTAGAAGCCACTGAGGTTTGGAAACCGGAGCTCTAGCACAGGGGTCAGCATATGCCCCACAAATAACCCAGAGATGCATTTTAAATAAAAGGACACATTCTACTCATGTAAAAACACCAGGCAGGCCCCACAAATAACCCAGAGATGCATTTTTTAAAAAAGGACACATTCTACTAATGTAAAAACATGCTGATTCCCGGACCATCCGCGGGCCAGGTTTAGAAGGCAATTGGGCCAGATCCGGCCCACGGGCCTTAGTTTGCCTACCCATTGAATAGAGGATCAGGCTAATTCCAATTGAAAGCCAGGTGGAATAGCTCTGTCTTACAGGCCCTGCGGAAGGAGATCAAGTCCTGCAGGGCCCTAGTCTCGTGGGACAGAGCATTCCACCGGGTCGGAGCCGTCACTGAAAAAGCCCTGGCCCTGGTGGAGGATAGTCTGGCTACTGGTGCTACTGGAATGAATTTTTTAATTTTGTTTCCATAAAGTTCAAGGAAGCCTGTGTCTCAGTGGGCTTCTGTCTATAAAGGCAAGCATTTATATAGTGCTTTAGGGTGTTCAAATGGCTTAACGTCCATTAGATTTATTTTTTAAAAAATATTTTAACAAACCTGTAAGTTAGATCAACTGTGTTACCGATATACCCAATTTGCAGATACAGCAACTGAGGCTGAGAGAGTAGATTGCCTAATGGCATCCTATTAGTTCATGGTGGAGGAAGTAAGATCCTTAATTGCTGGCTGTACATGTTTAAGGGCAGAGGGTTCGCCTAATTCAATGCCATAACAATAGTTCAAGTGTTGTTAACCAGGGTTTGAAATTAGCAGGCACATTTTGCGCCTAAATATTCTCCATTTGCAAGCACCTCAAAAAGTCTGGGTGCCATTTTTTGTGCCTGGCTGACACTCAAGGATTAGTGAAATGTATGTGCTTTGACCCAGGTGGCGCTGTGGGTTAAACCACAGAGCCTAGGGCTTGCTGATCAGAAGGTCGGCGGTTCGAATCCCTGTGACGGGGTGAGCTCCCATTTCTTGGTCCCAGCTCCTGCCCACCTAGCAGTTCGAAAGCACGTGAAAGTGCAAGTAGATAAATAGGAACCGCTCTGGCGGGAAGGTAAACGGCGTTTCCGTGCGCTGCTCTGGTTCGCCAGAAGCGGCTTAGTCATGCTGGCCACATGACCCGGAAGCTGTACGTTGGCTCCCTCGGCCAGTAAAGCGAGATGAGCGCCGCAACCCCAGAGTCGGACACGACTGGACCTGATGGTCAGGGGTCCCTTTACCTTTACCTTTACTATGTGCTTTGAAGCCTCAAAGTACATTCTAAGGATAGGCAATATGTTAAGGAGTTTAACAATAAAGGGTAGAGTGTTTTGAAAACTGAAGTATGGTGCCAATATTTTTATTGTAAACACCAAATTAAACATGTATTAACAATTTATGTTAAAAAGGTGATATTAACAATGTGTCACTTATGTGAATTATGTATCAGTTCATCCTTATCAAAATAATAAATAAAAATGTTGCCAATACCTCCCTCTCCAAATGGCGACTAGATATTCTGTTTTGGCACCCACGACCCAGGTCCCAGGAGCCATTTGGCTCCTAGCTTTTCTATCCCAGTTTCTAACACTGTTGTTAACATTGAAATGTGGCCATATCCCTGTGAAAGAAGCTGAGTAGACTGGCTGTGCTCTGTTTGCATAGAAACCAATGGATCCTTTCTCTTCCACTTAGCTATTGCCAAGGCAATATGTACTCTGTGCTTACAAAAAAAAATTAGTCAAAGTTCCGCACCAGAAATGTCTGGATTCTGTAAACTGGGAATATGCAAATTAAGCAAAATGTGCCCATAGATATACAGTGGAACCTCAGTTTTCGAACGTATTACGTTCCGGAAGACTGTTCGACTTCCAAAACCTTTAGCATTTAAAATCTAAAAAGCGCTTTAGAAAGCTGTTGTTGTTGTTGTTCAGTCGTTCAGTCGTGTCCGACTCTTCGTGACCCCATGGACCAGAGCACGCCAGGCACGCCTATCCTTCACTGCCTCTCGCAGTTTGGCCAAACTCATGTTAGTAGCTTCGAGAACACTGTCCAACCATCTCATCTTCTGTCGTCCCCTTCTCCTTGTGCCCTCAATCCTTCCCAACATCAGGGTCTTTTCTAGGGAGTCTTCTCTTCTCATGAGGTGGCCAAAGTACTGGAGCCTCAACTTCAGGATTTGTCCTTCTAGTGAGCACTCAGGGCTGATTTCTTTAAGAATGGATAGGTTTGATCTTCTTGCAGTCCATGGGACTCTCAAGAGTCTCCTCCAGCACCATAATTCAAAAGCATCAATTCTTCGGCGATCAGCCTTCTTGATGGTCCAGCTCTCACTTCCATACATCACTACTGGGAAAACCATAGCTTTAGCTTTAGAAAGCTAAAAGGTATTAAAACACAAGGTGAATATAAAAGCCTCTAAGAATTTAAAATAAGCTTAAAGTATCTAAAAGAAGGCTCAGGAACATTGGGCGGGTGTGGAAGAGCTTAAAAGGCTGATATATAAAGGCTTTAACTATCATTTACAGTGCACTCTGATATGTTCATTAAAACTGATTTGTGACACAGGTCATCCTACAAATCTCGAGCGCTGCTGTGCGGAACCGAGCAACACTGTAACAGGATCGGTCCCCGAGAGCAGCAGGGAGGTGTAAAATTGTCCTGTACTTATGAAGTAATGGGGGAATCAGGCTAGTACGAATTGGGGACCAGGCCTTGACATTTCGAGTGTTGAAATGTGTGATACTGTGGGAAAGTAATTTATTTATTGATTACATGAAATTTATATACTGTTTGATTGTTTGAACAAAACAAATCAAAACCTCAAAGCAGTTTACAAAACAATAAAATCCAGAAAAATTACAGCAATATTAAAAAAAAAATACAAAAAGATAAAATGGTAAAAGAGTTTAAAATCCACACCAGCATTTCTAAGCATCTGGACAGGCTTGCCTAAACAGGAATGTTTTTAGCATGTGCCGGAAATGAATACAGCGAAGGCGCCTGCTTGATGTGAACCAGGCAGCGAGTTCCAAAGTATGGATCGCGCTTTCACATTGCTGTTACTCTTGTCCTCTTTTGCCCCCCCCCCCAACTTGAGGAAGAGAGTACCTTGGTTCCCGAACTCAATCCGCTCTGGAAGTCCATTTGGCTTTCCAAAACGTTCGCAAACCAAGGCGCAGCTTCTGATTGGCCCCCGGAAACAATGCTGACAGCCGAAACGGACGTTCGACTTCCAAAAAACATCTGCAAACCGGAACACTTCTGGGTTTTAACGTCCGTTCTGACATTCAAGAGACGAAATGGACTGTTGATTAGAAATTGAATTTGTTTGGAATTAATATTTACACTATCTTGTATACTTATTAAGTCTTGATTACCACTAATTTTATTGCCAATAATTTTAAATTCAACTGTGTGAGTGTAACTGCTGTTCTTGTGTTGTCTTGTGTTATGAGCTTAAAGCTGAAATAAAGTTGATTGATTGACAAGCTGTTCGGGAACCAAGGTACCACTGTAGAGGGCTAGCCAAGCAAGGCTGGCATCTGGTTCTTCCTCTTCGTTCTAAGAGTGGGCCACTGGGGAATAAAGCCATGGTGGAGCTGGAATTCTGGTTGTTGGACAAACAAAGCTTCCATCAAGTGTCTTTCCCCAGTGGGTCACAGAGTAAGAGGTTCCTGGTTTTTAGCCCTGGTGGTCCAGCCCTCCTGCTTTGCCCCCTGCTTGGCAGTGTTCCCAACCCCGGTGGGCACCCCCTCGCCTCCTTCCAGGCCCAGCCCTGTTTTTCTATCCCTCTCCCCCCTTTGCACTGAGGAAGCACCACAGGTTGAGTCTTGCTCGCTTGGGTGTTGCTGTGGGAGGGGGCCAGGCAGGCTGCCACTTGTTCCCAACAGATCAGGAGCAACACCCAGCAGAGGAACGCCAGCGGAATGTCGCCGAGGGCACAGAGCAGGTCCCTTGGGCACGGAGCAGCTCCATCCAGGAGACTGAGCCGTAACAGGCAGCTGCAGAGCAGGGACGGGAACTCTAGCGTGAGGGTTTGCAGTCATGCAGAGCAACAGTCAAAGAAGTCAACGGATGGCAGTTCCAGATCTGCAGCTCATGGTGCCAACTGGGTGCTTCATGCCTCGTGGTCGCAAGAAAGTCCTTTTTATATCAATCAATCAATTTTATTACAGCAAGAGCCAGCAACACAGAACAACACGATTCCAAACAAAAGAATCAGCAACACCACCACAAAGAATCAAAATCCAAAGGGCAGAACAGAAGATCAATGACGCAAAAGGAATTTATAGTGTGTTTTTCAATAAAAGAGATTTACGTTTTCTGATAGGGACCCAGGTAGCGCTGTGGGTTAAACCACAGAGCCTAGGGCTTGCTGATCAGAAGGTCGGCGGTTCGAATCCCTGCGACGGGGTGAGCTCCCGTTGTTCGGTCCCAGCTCCTGCCCACCTAGCAGTTCGAAAGCACGTCAAAGTGCAAGTAGATTAATAGGAACCGCTCTGGCGGGAAGGTAAACGGCATTTCCGTGTGCTGCTCTGGTTCGCCAGAAGCGGCTTAGTCATGCTGGCCACATGACCCGGAAGCTGTACGCCGGCTCTCGGCCAATAAAGCGAGATGAGCGCTGCAACCCCAGAGTTGGACACGACTGGACCTAATGGTCAGGGGTCCCTTTACCTTTACCTTTTAAGGTGCAGAATTTGGCCACAGCATAAGATACTGAGCTCAGAGAATCTTCCAAAAGAAATTTGCGAAGAATTTCACGGGTGAATTCCAAATAGTATTGCAAGGGTGTAAATTTTGATAAAAGGGGTAATATAAGTCGAGATCGTTCTTCACTGTAAAGTTCACAGAATAATAGAATGTGAGTAACAGATTCCACCTTATTGGTCATGCATGGACATAGGCGCTCATTTCGCCGGTCCTATATATATATATATATATATATATATATATATATATATATATATATATATAAAATTCCTCCAGGGTGCTGCTGAGCCCTGGCACCCAGTCACTGGGCCTCTCCCTCTCTGGACCGCAACACCTGAGCCCTTGGCTCTGGGCAGCTGACCAAGCAAGGCAGTGTGACTGTCTCAGTGCAGCCGAGAGCCCTGTATATTAATAGCCCTCTCCAAGTGCCAGGGAATCTCTGCATGCATTGAGAAGGCCGAGGCTCCATATAAGGTGAGATGGGTAGTGATTATTCCAAGCAAGAGGGCTATTGTGGGAAGCTGGAAAGTTTATTGTGAGGTGACGAGCAAGGCCTTTTTAAATTTTTATAAGGGGGGGAGAGATATATTTGTAAGAATTAGTCATAATAAATAAATGGAAGATGAGTACAGCCTACAGTCGTACCTTGGAAGTCGAACGGAAGCCGTTCCAGAAGTCCGTTCGACTTCCAAAACGTTCAGAAACCAAAGCGCGGCTTCCGATTGGCTGCAGGAAGCTCCTGCAGCCAATTGGAAGCCGCATCGGACGTTTGGGCTCCAAAGAACATTCGCAAAGCGGAACAGTCACTTCTGGGGTTGCGGCGCTTGGGAGCCAAAACGTCCGAGTACCAAGGCGTTCGGATCCGAGGTACGACTGTACTTGCGTTCTTGGGTCTTGTGCTGAGGTGTGTTTTTTTTTTCAGATTTCTCGTTTGTACAGTTCTAAGCAACATCTGGAGAGCCACAGGTTCTGCCCCTCCCCATTCTAAAAGAAAGCGTGGTGATCTTTAGCCTGTCCACAGATCTCCCAGCTGCAAGCTGATAAGCAAATGGCTGTGGTTCCCTTGTCCCTCCAGGACTGACCTGCCCACCAGGCAAGGTGAGGCAGTTGCATCAGGGCAGCAGGCTCTGAATACCTGGAAGAGGTGGCAGATCTGCCTCCTGAGCTTATTGGCTTCCTCCTCATGCCCAGTGGTGCCATTCTTCTGCTGCATCTTCCACTGTGCCCACCCCCCGTGTGTGCCCACCGTTGCCGCTGGGTGGCAGTGGGCAGGTGCACATGGGTGGGTGAAGAGGTATGGTATGCAGCAGAGGAGATGAGGGCATTTTCTGTTTGACCACTAAGCAGTCAAATGGCCATTGCTGGCCCTGCCATAAATATAATTCCATCTGGGTTGAGAGCTCATTCACTCCGTGGCTTTCTCTGAAGGGACGTGCTCTGGCAAGCAGAGCACTTCAAGGAGGCATGGTCCATGTTTCTCTGGTGTCTCTGGCTGGAGCAGACACTGACCCACCCCAGGTCTGTGCATAGCTGTCAATCCTCCCTTTTTTTGCGGGAAACTCCCTTATTCCAATGCCGTTTCCCGCTGCTATCCCGGATTGTTGATATCCCTTAAATTTCCCGGATTTCAAAGGAAGCAGCTCCTCTCCCTCCCTGCCGGCCAGGGAGGCTCCTCAGCTGCGTTGCTCGGCTGCCAATAAGGAGTCTGAGGCCGACTGGGGGCAGAGCTTGCATGCCTTGTGCAGCCAGACCCTCACGCCCAACCAGACAGCCAGCCTGCCTGCCGTCTACGCGCTCGCTCTTTCGCTCACCCGTTCGCGCGCAGCCTCTGGAGCGCAGGGTGGCGAGGCTACTTGGTGCCATTGCACCGCCCTCGCGGCATCCCTTATTTTCAAATCCGAAAGTTTGAAGAAATCCCTTATTTTCAAATCCGAAAGTTGACAGCTATGGGTCTGTGGCTCAGGCCCTTGAGCTCTTTGTGATGGTTGCTTTGCCCAACTAAATTTAGCCCTCTTCCTCCTCCCTGCTGCAAACCTTCACGTCCATCTTGGTGCCCCTGAGAAGGGCAGAATGGCAGGAGTCCAACGGATTCCGGTGGAAAACCAGAGACTTCTCAAAGAGAAGTCTAGTTACACATGCATGTGCCAAGCTCAGCGGATGCCAAAAGGCTTGGCTGTTTGACAGAGAACCCTGATTGTCTTGGCCTATGGCGGTCTTCGCCTTGGCGTCTCCTGTTGCACAGCTGTCTGTGCAACTTGACCCTTGCTGGACCACTCACACCTTACAGGGACCTTCTTGCTTTTTAAAAACCTTTCGTTTGTCTCCTCCTCTTCCAGGGAGCACTTCTAGGGAGGCTAAAGTAGAGAGAGCAACTTGCTGAAGGCCCGGCCACTGAACGTCTTGGTCACACATGGGATTTTGGCCCAGGTTTCCCACTCCCATACTCTAGTAGAGAGGTTTTCAACCTGTTTGAGTCCACAGCTCCCTTGACCAACTACATCGGGGGTCAGCAGCCTTTTCCAGCCGTGGGCCAGTCCACCGTCCCTCAGACCATGTGGTGGGCCGGACTATATTTTGGAAAAAAAATATGAATGAATTCCTATGCCCCACAAATAACCCAGAGATGCATTTTAAATAAAAGGACACATTCTACTCATGTAAAAACACGCCGATTCCCGAACCGTCCATGGGCCGGATTGAGAAGGCCCATGGACCGCATCCGGCCCACGGGCCTTAGGGCCCTGAACTACATTCTTTCTGCAGCACCCCTGTGGGGCTCAGGAGCCCAGTTCTGTCACCCCTTGCCTGCAGAGCTGGCAGCCTCTCACCCTTTTTCAAACACCCTTCCTTGTGGAGGGTTCCCTCAGCCTCCTCTCCCCTCCCCTCACCTTGGGAGTCTTCAGAGCAGCTGCTGCTGCCCCCCACCCCTACCCCAAAGAGAGCTGCCTCCTCACACTGCCCCACAGGGGCACCATTCACCTGGAGAGTTTGTATCAACAAACAGCTGTGCAAGCCTTTGGGAGGCAGAGATGCAAGAGGGCATCAAAGGAGGGAGGGAAGGAAAGAGGGACAGAGGCCAGTGTTGCCTGCGGCACCCCTGACCATCATTCAAGGCACCCCAGGGTGCCACGGCATACTGGTTGAAAACCAGTGCTCTGGTGACTCAGTTTCACGACTGCTTCTTGTTGTGTTGTTCTTTCATCTGTAGCATCCATGCAGTAGCTCAGAAGGGAGTTGGGACTGCATGGCTTATATATTGGAAGGTGGGGGGGGGGGGTCCAAGCAAGTCCCTTCCACCCATGCTGATCCTCCCCCACCCATCTGGCAGGTGGAGTCAGAGTTAGTTACTAGGGCATGGCTGGGGAGAAGAAGAAGAGTTTGGATTTGATATCCCGCTTTATCACTACCCGAAGGAGTCTCAAAGTGGCTACCATTCTCCTTTCCTTTCCTCCCCCACAATAAACACTCTGTGAGGTGAGTGGGGCTGAGAGACTTAAGAGAAGTGTGACTAGCCCAAGGTCACCCAGCAGCTGCATGTGGAGGAGCGGAGACGCGAACCCGGTTCCCCAGATTACGAGTCCACCGCTCTTAACCACTACACCACACTGGCTCCTTTGGGCCTTCCAGATATAGCTGGACTACAACTCCCATCATCCTTGAGCATGGGCTGAGGCTGATGGGAGTTCAGGTCCAACAATAACTTTGAAGGGCTACCAGGTCCCCCAAGTAGGGAACAACAAAGAAGTAGCATTACTCGGTGGCAGGAATAAAGAACGTGAATTGTCCCCAAAGAACTGTTTGACCCAAAATGTGTTGGGCTGCAGCTTTCTTTCTTTCTTTCTTTCTTTCTTTCTTTCTTTCTTTCTTTCTTTCTTTCTCTCTCTCTCTTTCTTTCTTTTCTTTTCTTTTCTTTCTTTCTTTTTACAATAACCCACTGAAACGCACATGCAGAGGTAATAATAATAATAATAATAATAATAATAATAATTTATTATTTACACCCCGCCCATCTGGCTGGGTTTCCCCAGCCACTCTGGGCGGCTTCCAACAGAACATTAAAATACAATAATCTATTAAACATTAAAAGCCTCCCTAAACAGGGCTGCCTTCAGATGTCTTCTAAAGGTCTGGTAGTTGTTGTTCTCTTTGACATCTGAAGGGAGGGTGTTCCACAGGGCGGGTGCCACTACCGAGAAGGCCCTCTGCCTGGTTCCCTGTAACTTGGCTTCTCTCAGTGAGGGAACCGCCAGAAGGCCCTCGGAGCTGGACCTCAGTGTTCAGGCCGAACAATGGGGGTGGAGACGCTTCTTCAGGTATACTGGACCGAAGCCATTTAGGGCTTCCAATTAACAGTTCCAGCGACAGACAACTGATGCCAGGGAGGGTGTGTGATCCCGCAGGAGGGATCCTCTGCCAGTCCATTTGGTTTCCATGCTAGTTGCAGAGGAAGCAAAATCTCTTCCCCCACAGCTAGCATGATAATCAAGTGAGCTGGTGGAGGAGAAACAGATTGCTCTTCCCCCTCTCCACCGTTCGGCTTGTTGAAAGGCATTTCCCACTTCCGGCCTCTTGATTCCATGCTGACCATGGAGGGAAGAGGACTTCTGCTGTTCCCTGCTGGCTGCTAACCTCTCAAAAGGCTTGGAAATTATCTTTTTTCAGGCTAGTTATTTTATGTGCTTATTCGCAAGACTGCAGAGGGATATGGAACGTGCCACAGTGAAGCAGACTTGGGCTCCCCTAGATCGCTTGCAAATGTTGCTTTATGAAAACCAAGCATTACACCAGCCAAATCCATGGAGGAGTCTGTTGCCATGAAAACAAAATGGAACCTCCACAGCTGGAGGCAGTATACCCCGGAATCCCAGATGAGGGAGGTAGCAGCCAACAAATGTTGCCTATCATCTTCAGTTTAAGTGGGAAGGCCAAGTAGGTGTTTGGCGTTGAGAAAGCTTTTGCCATGTATATGAGCCAATGGGGTCATTTCTAACAGTTCTTCCTGGATTCTTAAATGTTGCACCAAGACCAGCCCTGGGTGTGGTAACTGGTGATCCCTCAGGGTGGGGTGGGGAGTTCGTTATGCCCTAGTGTTAATTAGGACAAATGACACACACTGTGTCCCATGGGCCAAAGCTCTTGGGCAGAAAGAGCTGCGGCTGAGACACCTTGTTCCATGTTTGCCCCAGGGCTTCTACTGTGCCTGGTTTCACATTCCAGTCCCCAGTGTGTGGCAGATATCGCTTGTTTCTTATCAGGGAATTTGATGGAATAGGTGGAAGAACCTATTTTTGTGGACCATTTCACTCCTGTCAGTCAAATCTGCTTCCTTCCCACAGCTGCCTCCCAGAAGTCTTCCTAATTGCAAACCACTGGGGCTAAATCTGCTTTGTTGGAAGAGCATGAGACCCTTTATCTCAGGGTTGTGGGTTCAAGCCCCACTTTGGGCAAAGAGATTCCTGCATTGCAGGTGGTTGGGCTAGAAGATCCTTGTGGTCTGCTCCAGCTCTGTGATTCCCTGGAGACCAGGGTGGATAAAAATCAATGATTTTTAAAAATAAAATAAAAAAAATCGGATTTTTAAAAATTTAAATCGGATTTTTTTTATTTAAATTGGATTTTTAAAATAAAATGCTTTTGGAGGAAAAATCTTTCTAAATATAGTCTTCTATTTAAGTTACATTGTAGTCCAAAGGCTATTCATCAGGAAATAAGGATTTGTTTTAAGTTCATCAAGTGTGCTAAAACTCAAAGGTTTTTTTTTTAATGTTTAACCACATCAGTTAACAAACATGGATACATATGCTATCATGTTATTGTTTTAGTTAAATAAATTGTTTAAGTGGTTATTAAGGAAATGATTGTTTTTCTCCTTCCAATAAAGTACAGCAGAAAAGTTGTCCAAATATAAACAGTTAACTTATTAAACCTCACCATAATTTCATAATTATCTGTCTATGTATTTCTAGTAGTATAACCAAATCAGCAATTTTTGATATAACTGTAAAAACTACTTTGAAAATTTATTATTCCAAAAATGATACCTTCATATGGTTGTAAATATTAAGATTATACTAGCAAGAATGAGTCTTTCTGTAAAAAAAAAAATTAAATCAAGTCTTACTGACTAGTGATTTAAATCAAGCCTTACTGACTAGCGATTTAAATCGTGATTTAAATCTTGATTTAAATCAAATCCACCCTGCTGGAGACCCCAGCCACTGAGAATCAAGCAAGTCCCCGGTTTGCATAGCTCCATCCTGGGTTCTGTTTTTTTGCTCATGCTACAGTAGGATAAATAACAGTTCAGTTCAGTTCTTTATTCGACCGTCAGTCAGAAAAGATACATTTCCATACAAAATTAAAACTTCTAAAATGTCTAAAAGAACTTTGGAGTAAAACATAGCCAACAATAAAATGAAGCTATACCGATAAACCCATGTCGATGCTGTCAATTTTAATCTTGCGACGCTTAAGAGCTAGAAAAAGAAATTTGGCCACCAGGGAGGCTGTTTTTCCAGTAACATTATTCAACAAATATAGAACCTGTCTTTCTCTGGATAGAAAGCTAAGTTGATATAGGAGTGGAGCTATAAGATTTTGCCTGAGATCTGCATAGAAAGGGCAGGTCAGGGGAATATGTTCAGTGGACTCTTACCACTCCCAGGGCACAATGACAAGAGGATAATAACAATATTATAATAATTTATTATTTATACCCCGCCCACCTGGCTGGGTTTCCCCAGCCACTCTGGGTGGCTCCCAACAGATTATTATTATTAATAATAATAAAGCGATAAAACATTAAACATTAAAAATCTCCCTAATCAGGGCTACCTTCAGATGTCTTCTAAAAGCCAGATAGTTGTTTATTTCCTTGACATCTGATGGGAGGGCATTCCACAGGGTGGGTGCCACCACCGAGAAGGCCCTCTGCTTGGTTCCCTGTAGCTTCACTTCTCGCAGTGAGGGAACCGCCAGAAGGCCCTCGGAGCTGGACCTCAGTGTCCAGGCTGAATGATGGGGGTGGAGACGCTTCTTCAGGTATACAGGACCGAGGCCGTTTAGGGCTTTAAAGGTCAGCACCAACACTTTGAATTGTGCTTGGAAACGTACTGGGAACCAATGTAGGTCTTTCAAGACCGGTGTTATGTGGTCTCGGTGGCCACTCCCAGTCACCAGTCTAGCTGCCGCATTCTGGATTAGTTGTAGTTTCCAGGTCACCTTCAAAGGTAGCCCCAAGTAGAGCGCATTGCAGAGTCCAAGCAGGAGATAACCACTCTGGCGAGACAGATGGGATGTTCGGGACTAGCATTACATAGGTAGGTAGGGAGATCTGTAATCTACAAAATGCTGGGCTTTGCAGTCCCAGCTCAGCCCTCGGCCTCCAGCCTTGGCCACCACAGCTGTGGAACTCAGAACCCTCCCCTCTCCCTGACTTGCTCTTTCTCTTGCCCGCTTTCTTGGCTGCAGCATCCATCCCGTTCTTCATCTGCGAGGTTGGCCTCGTTTCCCCCATGCGCCGCGGCTTCTTCTGCAACGACAGCAGCATCCGGTACCCGCTGCGGCATGCCGAGACCGTCAGCGACTCTGTGCTCATCTCTGTGGGAATCCTCATTGCCTGTCTAGTGGTGAGTCTTTCAGGGGAATGAGGGAGGGATCCGTGCGCTTTTGTCCTTTTAACATCCTGTGCCGTGCCTTGTTCCTGGCAGCAAAACGCCACCCACCCGACCATAGTATTTTGCTGATTTGTCATATTGCATGCAGTTATTGCGTGCCTTTCCATCCCAGGTTCCTCTGAAGAGCTCAGGGTATACATGACCCTCTCCCCACCAGACCCCCTCCTAGAGCATCACAGCACCTGTATCCTCATGCCACACGATATTCCCTTACGGTTCCTTGCAGGAGCCCTCCTTCTGTTTTCCTCCAGCACAGATGACTCTCCATCTCCATTTCATGCAGTACGCTGTCGGGGACCTTGAGGAGGAGTGGTGGGAGCCTCCTCCTCCCCCTGCTCAGGATCCTGAATCTTCCCAGGAGCAGTGGGACAGTATAGAATTGGAACAGTGGTTTGCAGAGGGACATAGTTCAGAAGGCAGAAGCTGGGAAGTACTGGGTGGGGAACAGCTAGGAGAAGAAGCACTGGGAGAGAGAGTTAACAAACTCACTTTCGTTGAAAAACGTCCATCTGCTCAGCCCAAGGTCAAGGAGAGCAGATAAGGTGGCTGCACAGAAAGCACAGTGGTTATGAGATCAGGTTACAAGACGTGGTAGTGACTGGGGAGGAAGTGGGTGAAAACCTTAATTGGGAGCACCTTCATCCCGAGGAGTGGATTCTTTGTTCTCTCGCTGTGATCATTAAAATTTCCAACTGGTAAGAGACTCCTTTCACTGTGTTCTGCTTATCTACTGCCAAAGCAGGGAGAGGAACCGGAGTCCCTGAAGCCTGACACATGCAACCCTTTCTCCAGCGCTGTAGCTAAACTTAGTTCAAAGAGGAAAGTTTCCTCCCAGCCATATTCATTTCTGATTTGGCTCGTGTGAAAGCTGTTCTCTGTGGAAGCCCATGGAACCCATTTGCTAGGTTCAGTAAAAAAAAAAAAAATCCTTTCCATTGGTTTTGATTGGCTAGCCCAGGGGCAGCTTCTTGACGGCTGGGACAGTGCAAATCGCTGCTCGCCATTAAGAAATGTGCCCCGCTGCCAGCGCTGGAATTGCTTGTAGCCGGGCCGCCTTCTCTGTTCTTTCTTTCCAACGCAGATCACCCTGGGCGAAAGCTGCCGTGTGTACAGCCTGCCCCACAGGTCGCGCTCCATAGTCTCCAACCGTTACGTGGCTGCCCTCTACAAGGAGATCGGGGCCTTTCTCTTTGGCTGCACCGTGGGCCAGTCACTGACCAACATGGCCAAGGTTGCCGTGGGCCGCCTCCGCCCACACTTCCTGGCCGCCTGCAGGCCTGACTTTGCTCACATCAACTGCTCTGCTGGATACCTGGAGGACTACATCTGCACTGGTGGCCTCTCGGAGGAGAAAGAAGCTAGGTGTGTATGGTGACATCTCCTCTCCCTCAAAGAGGGATGTTCTTCTGATGATAAGATAAGATAAGATAAGATAAGATAAGATAAGATAAGATAAGATAAGATAAGATAAGATAAGATTTCTTTATTGTCATTGTACAAGTAGGAGCTTCCTGCAGCCAATCAGAAGCTGCGCTTTGGTTTCCAAATGTTTTGGAAGTTGAACGGACTTCCGGAACGAATTCCATTTGACTTCCAGGGTACAGCTGTACTTTTAACATTGTGGAAAGAAACATTTCCATTGATACATCCTGAATCTCATAGAATCATAGACTTCTAAAGTTGGAAGGGACCCCAAGGATCATCTAGTCCAACCCCCTGCAATGCAGGAATCTTTTGCCCAACGTGGGGCTCAAACCAATGACCCTGACTCCCGACTGACCTATCATGAAACCCACGGAGGAAAAATATGGGATATATTTGTAACGATGGATCCTAATCTGTTTTTTTCCCCAAAAATTTTTTTATTGGTTTTTTACAATTTTATAAGCAAGTAACATGACGGTTAAATTTCATACTTCCCCCCTCTCACTGTGGGAATCCACGATCTATCCTCCCCTCTCACAGGAGTATACATATTCATTTTATATTTAACCTTGTCAATATTTCTTAATATCATTGCTTGGGCCTGGCCCAAAGACGGATCCTAATCTGTGGTGCAGAGAACAGGTGGAGCCAAATCCAGAATAGCCAATGACGCATGGCTCCCACTGCTCAACTTCATTGGATGACGTGGGTTCTAGTATTCAGCCTGTTGTCAATAAAACATAACTAGACAGTAGCTCCTAGGGACAGGTGGGCTTAGGCCAGCCCATCCTGTAGTATATTTTACATTTCTTCTGTGAAGAGGTTTGAGCATCAGTGAACAACACTGGTCTGCTTTGAATAGAGCTGAGGCAACAGATGCCTCCCCCCCCCCCCGAAATGGCAAGGCCTGGTGTGTACGTTTATTCTCTTAGTTCTGGAGGGGCTCGAGTGAGATGGAGGCATCTTGGCTGAAGAGGCAACGGGTACAATTGGGGTAGAGAGAGCTTATCCAGTCCAGAGTAGGCTTGATGGGAGCAGGCCTGTGTGTTGAAGCCTGGACTGCCTCGGACGCTTAGAAGGTGAGATGAGGATTTTGATTTTAAAAGCTAAAGGGCATAGCTGTCAACCCTCCCTTTTTTTGCGGGAAACTCCCTTATTCCAATGCCGTTTCCCGCTGCTATCCCGGATTGTTGATATCCCTTAAATTTCCCAGATTTCAAAGGAAGCAGCTCCTCTCCCTCCCTGCCGGCCAGGGAGGCTCCTCAGCTGCGTTGCTCGGCTGCCAATAAGGAGTCTGAGACCGACTGGGGGCGGAGCTTGCATGCCTTGTGCAGCCAGACCCTCACGCCCAACCAGACAGACAGCCTGCCTGCTGCCTATGCGCTCGCTCTTTTGCTCACCCGTTCGCGCACAGCCTCTGGAGCCCAGGGTGGCGAGGCTACTTGATGCCATTGCATCCCTTATTTTCAAATCTGAAAGTTAGAAAAAATCCCTTATTTTCAAATCCGAAAGTTGACAGCTATGCTAAAGGGACACATGCAGTTGGGAGTGTAAAACCCTCCCTTGCCTGCAACTCACCTCCTTCCCAGCCCCTTTTCTCCCTGCCAAGGCTCCAATAGGGATTTTATGTAGTTTTGTTATCAGCTGGCTGAGGTCATTCACCCTGACTAGAGTCAAAGGAACAAAGATGTCGGGAAGAGAAGCTGGGTCAAAGTTTGGCATTCCTTAAAAGAACAATGTGCATATTGCAACATAGAGTCTGGTCGCTAGTCACCATTGATCTAAAACCCAAAGACCTAGGTGTCTAGCTTTCACACCTTAACCAAAGACTATTTTATTTTATTTTATTTTATTTTATTTTAGGTACAAGTACAGTGGTACCTTGGTTCTCAAACTTAATCTGTTCTGGAAGTCTGTTCCGAAACCAAAGCGTTCCAAAACCAAGGCGCGCTTTCCCATAGAAAGTTATGCAAAATGGATTAATCTGTTTGGACAGTTCCAGACTTCTAAAAGAGCAATTTAACATGAATTTTACTATCTAACGAGACCATTGATCCATAAAATGAAAGCAATAAACAATGTACTGCAGTCACACAATCAATCAGGAACTGAACTGGGTTTTACACAGACAGACAGACAGACAGACACACACACACACACACACACACACACACACACACACACACAAAGAGCCACAAAAACGCAAAATAAATAGCAAAAACAGACAGACCTCAGCGTAACACTCTAAACAGAAGTGTGTCTCTCAAAACGGAAGCATAACACTCAAAACGGAGCACATTCGGCTTCTGAAAAAAAGTTCGCAAACCGGAACACTTACTTCCGGGTTTGCAGTGTTTGAGTTCCAAGTTGTTTGAGTACCAAGGCGTTTGAGAACCAAGGGACCACTGTATATCCCGCCTTTCTGCCAGGGAGCTCAAGGTGATCTTCCTTGCAAGAAGGAGAGCAGCTGATCCAAATTCACGCAGCAAGTATCATGGCGGAGTACAGATTTGGGAGGGGGGAGGGGCTCTCCTGCCCTTGTCCAACACTTTAACCACTTCATTGAACCTGGGTCACTACACAGTTAATATCAGGGATAGAATCATAGAGTTGGAAGAGACCACAAGGGCCATCCAGTCCAACCCCCTGCCAAGCATGAAACACCATCAAAGCATTCCTGACAGGTGGCTGTCAAGCCTCTGCTTAAAGACCTCCAAAGAAGGAGACTCCACCACACTCCTTGGCAGCAAATTCCACTGTCAAACAGCTCTTACTGTCAGGAAGTTCTTTCTAATGTTTAGGTGGAATCTTCTTTCTTGTAGTTTGAATCCATTGCTCCGTGTCCGCTTCTCTGGAGCAGCAGAAAACAACCTTTCTCCCTCCTCTATATGACATCCTTTTATATATTTGAACATGGCTATCATATCACCCCTTAACCTTCTCTTCTCCAGGCTAAACATACCCAGCTCCCTAAGCCGTTCCTCATAAGGCATCGTTTCCAGGCCTTTGACCATTTTGGTTGCCCTCCTCTGGACACGTTCCCGCTTCTCAGTATCCTTCTTGAACTGTGGTGCCCAGAACTGGACACAGTATTTTGGTGTTGTTAAAATGAATGGGTTAGATTGCGCTTAACTCAGTGGGACTTACCCAAGCTGTTGCCCAACATTTTCTCAGTTGAACCCTACTGCTAGGAAGTAGGAATCGAACAGAGGAAAGCTGCTTTGCATAGGTGGTGTGAGAAGTGTCTGAAGGAACAGTGTTGTAAATAGGTTACAGGGACTGCATTGTCATGATTTGTGAGCAGAAATCCTCTGCCGTAATAATCTAGCAGAGTGCATGCTCGGTTCTGTCTAACAAAACAATAATTTTCTCTTCCAGGAAGTCGTTCTACTCCGGCCATGCCTCCTTTGCCATGTATACCATGATGTACCTGGTGGTAAGTCCCTATGCGCAGTTTTACGTGTGGACGGTCTTCAGGTGGTTGGGTTGCGGGCCACCTTGTGAGCCACAGGGTAAAAGGGGGCCTGATTCGCCGTGGAAGCAGCTGCGTCGCTGTGCACAGGAAACACAGCTGTTCAGACCAGCAGCTTCATGCCATCGGTCTGAGCTGCTTCCTGCATAATTCCAGCAAATATTTACACGGGTGTGGTGAAAATAGGTGATGCATATGTGGAGCTGTTTCATGTGGATAGTTTGTTGTGTGGATCAGCCTCTGCCAAGTTTTGTTTCGGATGCTCGCAGGTGAGCGAATGAGACCTTAGAGCTCTGCCTAGCAACCCATTCTGGGCACAGTGGTACCTTGGTTCTCGAACTTAATCTGTTCCGACTCCCGAAACTGTTCGAAAACCAAGGCGCAGCTTCCGATTGGCTGCAGGAGCTTCCTGCACTCAAGCGGAAGCTGTGTTGGACGTTCGGCTTCTGAAAAACGTTTGCAAACCGCGACACTTATTTCCGGGAAATAATTTGGAAATAGATTCTTGGAGAAGTTTTCCTTCTCCAAAGCATCTTTATGGAGGCCTTTTTTTGCATTCCTGTCAGGGATCTGCCCACCCCTGCCAGTCCAGCTCTGAGTGCTTACAGGGACCCGCAGCCTGTGTTAACAACAGATTCATCTTCGAGTGAATCTGGCAGCCCCTGTTCAGGGGAGGAGCAGTTAGTGGCTGGGAGCCAGGGAGTGCCAGGTGTCCAGGGAGTTGCTGAGAGACCTGGCACCACCCAGCAGACTCGCTCGGAGGGGGAAGCGTCAGTTCCGGCGCATATCTCATGTAGGAGGAGAAGGCGGCAATTTAGGATGCCAAGTTTTTGGTGTTGGCGCCAAAACAGGAGGAAGGCACTTCCGGATTCTGCTTGTGACTGAGCAGACATGATCAACTGAACTCTGCACTGTAAATAGCTTTACACTGAAATAAAGAGACTTAAAGACAAGACGGTTTGGTGTTACTGTTGAGCAACCGATAAGAGAACCTGACAATTCCCTTAGCTGTGAATTTACATGTCATTTATGTTTGTTTATTAAAATCGTTTATATACTGCCTTTAAGTAAGAAGCTACCAATGTGGTGCACATCAATGTAAAAATAAATAAATTTAACCTTGCTCCTGGACTTTAGTTGCCTAGAAATCTTGCAGGGGCTTTCCACTCCTTCCCAGAGGGGCACCTCCTGACCGCAAACTTAAATTGGGCTAAGAGTTATTCCCTCCACCCAGACAACAGCAGGAACTGTAGTTTGGAGGGGGGGGGTCTCCAACACAAAACTTTGCATCCTCATCAAGCTACAATTCCTAAGGTGCTGCAGTAAAACTGCTATTAAGTTTGCAGGGTAAATATAGTTGGCATGAGAAAAATCCATGGAGGGAAGAGTCTGGCTCCAAGCCAGGAAAGGCTTTCAGAATCTCTGGAGCTTTTCCATTGAGGAAGGAAAAGGTGGCTGGCTGGGGCGGTTAATTTCCACTGCTGGCCAAACCATCTAAAATTGAATGTTGAAGAAGTAGAAGCATTAAGGCAGAAATGGGGAAACTGTGGACCTCCAGACGGATTTGGGTTCCCATCAGCCCCCGCCAGCATGACTGGTGCTTAGGGATGATGGGAGTTGTTTTCCCACAACAGCTGGAGGGTCACAGGCCCCCCCCCCAAAAAAAGAAAAGTTGAACAGGAGAAGTGTTGGTTTTGTTGTAAACAAAATCTGCCCTTATTTCCTTATGGGGTACACAAGAGCCCTTATAGAGTCCTTTGTAGGTTCTCCATCGGTAGGAGAAAATAACAGAGGCCAACCAGAGAATATTGAGAAGCAAAGCAGCTAGTAAGCCTGATCTTTTTTAAAGCTGTTGCAACTGGGTGGTCCTCTCACACGCAGGAAATTGGAGGAGGACCCAGAACAAAGGTGTGCCTGCCCTATAAAGGTATATAGACATTTAAATTTCCCACCCTGTAGTCCAAGACCACCCCCAGAAACATCATACATACATCATAGAAAAGGCGGTCTACAACAGAAATCTGAGTGCGTTATTTATCTCCTGTCTGCAAGGTTATCTGGTAATGCCTTTCCTGGTAGTCTGGCCATTCCTTTGAGATGGTAATCACTTGATTCCTGAGACAATGGGAAGGTTCCCTCACCCTCTCCCTCCTTGCAGAGAAACATTTGGTCAGTTTGGGAGTCAAAATGGTTTCAGGACTGTCTTCCTGTGCTGCTTCAGACATGTGGTTCATATATTTATGTACGTGTTTGCTTGGTACATTTATGCACATTTATTATATATATAAGACCTTAAAAAATTTTATTACAGTTTTAACAGCCATGTTTTCTTACATTACAACTGTGTTTTGTTGCTAAATATTGGGGGGGGGGGGGTTGCTGCTACTGAAATTGTAATGAAATTGTCTTCATATTGCTTAGATCAGGGGTCAGCAAACTTTTTCAGCAGGGGGCCAGTCCACTGTCTCTCAGACCTTGTGGGGGGCCGGACTATATTTTGAAGGGGGGGAAAGAACAAATTCCTATGCCCCACAAAAAATCCAGAGATACATTTTAAATAAAAGCACACATTCTACTCATGTAAAAACATGCTGATTCCCGGACCGTCCGGCGATTGGGCCGGATTGAGAAGGTGATTGGGCCGGATCCTGCCCCTGGGCCTTAGTTTGCCTACCCATGGCTTAGATGAAATGAGAGGGCTTGTAAGCAGATAAAGAGGTTGGAAGTGAATATAGAAACATTTTATACTAACACGTTCCACTTGCTGACCAGGGACTGTCCCCCCCCCCCAAAAAAAAATCTGGTACCTGGCGAGTCACTGCCCCTTTTGAGAGTATTTTGGATATACCTCTTCAATAACGTATTAGTGGCTAATGTTAGGTTTGTTCAGGTTTTAGACCTGTCCCTTGGGTTTCTAAAACCTGCTTTTACCTGCCCAAACCTTCAGATCTTGCTCTGGGTGACTCCATCAAGGGAGGTAAGGAAGTGTCTTTTCAGCACCTTTTATACACTTAGGCTTTTAAACGGTTTTCAGTCTGTGAAATAGTAATTTTATTTATACATACAGACATACATACCCTGCCCATCTGGCTGGGTTTTCCCCAGCCACTCTGGGCAGCTCCCAACAGAATATTAATAATAATTAAAAAGCGATAAACCATCCAACATTAAAAACTCCCCTAAACAGGGCTGCCTTCAGATGTCTTTTAAAAGTCAGATAGTTATTTATTTCCTTGACATCTGAAGGGAGGGCGTTCCACAGGGCGGGTGCCACCACCGAGAAGGCCCTCTGCCTGGTTCCCTGTAACCTCACTTCTCGCAGCGAGGGAACCGCCAGAAAACCCTCAGAGCTGGACCTCAGTGTCTGGGCTGAGCGATGGGGGTGGCCGTTTAGGGCTTTAAAGATCAGCACCAACACTTTGAATTGTGCTCGGAAACGTACTGGGAGCCAAGGAAAGGGTATTTGTAATCTTTGGTTGTTCTTTGTAGATCAATAAACTAATTGATACCGGAGTCATTTCTAGTGCTTGAATGCCATATTTTTCGCTCCATAAGACACACTTTTTTCCTCCTAAAAAGTAAGGGGAAATGGAGCTGAACTGCACAGGGGCAAAAGCAGATCGTGCTTTTTTAAAAAAAGAGAGAAGGGGTGTTGAAAGAAAGCCCCCTGAGCAACTGCTCAGCAAACGATTGGGGAGAGAAATAAGGGAGAGAGATTCCACTCCCGCCCTCTTGCAGAGGGAGGCTGTTTCCCCAGCGACATGTGACTGGCTGATTAGATTATCTGTCTGGAAACTGTAGAAATGGCTTCCTGAAGCTGCAGAACTGTGAGTTAAACCCCATAAAACGGTTTTTTTTTCCCTTTGCAAAGTAAGCTCAACAACTTTGAGCTGATCCTCAAAAAATGGGGCTTTTCTCCTTTGCAAAAGAAGCTGCAAAAATTTGAGCTGATCCACAAAAAATGGGGCTTTCCCCCTCTAAAAACTAGGTGCGTCCTATGGTCAGGTGCGCCATATAGAGTGAAAAATACGGTAAGTAAACCCATGCACATGTTAACACCAAAGCACTGTGCTGATATCCCATGCCATTTCATGTGCCTGGTTCATTTTGAGCTGTTGAAAACCTAATTGCCCTAAAATGATGTTAGTCTGGCATTTCCGTAATCAAAAAACCAAGCACCCTCTTTGCTTTTGAGTTGGTGCAGGGCTGTCTACCATAGAGTAAATTAGTACAGCAGTGGAAGAGAGCCTCCAGGGATGTCTGTGGTTTCATTTGTACTGCTCATGCAGTGGTGCTTGAGAGTAGACCCTGTGTAAATTATCTCACGCGTACACAGTTGGATCCCTCTTTTCTTCTGTGAAATGTTGGAGGATATGTGTGTTTATACTAGGCTCTGGGAAGAAAGTGGAATGTGCATGATTCAGATGGAAGTGGATGGGAACCAGGAATTTTGGCTCCAGGTGAAGTTATTGGAGTCAGCAGACATACCTTTCTCTACAGCCGTTTCCTGTTATGAAATGCGGAAGACGTCGATTATTATCTCCTCCTTGAGGGCTTGGGCTTAAACGCTTAGCAGATACGGATTTACAGGCTCCTGTGAGCTTGTCAGTTGGGCAAAGGAGGGCACAGCGCAGCCTCAGTGACTTGTGAGAAACTGCCAATAGGGCTTCAGGAAAGGCCATGCGAGACCAAAATGGGACTCCAGAGTCTTTGGGGCTTTGGTTTGTGCCTCCTATTCCCAGTTTGGCTATTTTTATTTTGTTTGTTTATTATTTTTGTTGTTGTTGTGGCTTCTGAGAATCCGTCGTGCTTTACTCTCCTATATTTAGAAGAGGGATTTGCCTGGCATCCTAACAGGGACTCTTCCCCTGTGGGAGATCAGTCTGGAAACAGGGAGTGGCTGAGAGGAGGAACCGAGATGAAGATGGGAGACACAGAACCTGTCTGGCTGTCTGGTTTCCCTGAAACAGATGTGGGCAACCTGCGGCTCCTGGGCCACGCGTGGTCTTTGGCCTAATTTAATCTAGCCCGTGGCCTGTTTTCATGTAGGTGTTGTTAGAGGGGAAGAGGAGCGGGGAAGAAGTGTTCCTGCACAACAATCCAGGATAGCAGCGGGAAACGGCATTGGAATAAGGGAGTTTCCTGCAAAAAAAGGGAGGGTTGACAGCTATGACCCCGCCCATCTGGCTGAGTTTCCCCAGCCACTCTGGTGGGCTCCCAATCGAATGTTAAAACAATACAGCATTAGATATTTAAAAACTTCCCTAAACAGGGCTGCCTTCAGCTGTCTCTTAAAAATAGGATAGCTGCTTATTTCCTTGACATGTGATGGAAGAGCGTTCCACAGGGTGGGCGCCACTACCAAGAAGGCCCTCGGTCTGGTTCCCTGTAACCTCACCTCTCACAATGAGGGAACCACCAGAAGGCCCTCGGCGCTGGATCTCAGTCTCCGGGCTGAACGGTGGGGGTGGAGATGCTCCTTCAGGTATATAGGACCGAGGCCGTTTAGGGCTTTAAAGGTCAACAACAACACTTTGAATTGTGCTTGGAGACATACTGGGAGCCAATGTAGTTCT
This sequence comes from Darevskia mixta, assembly GCA_034641385.1. Lineage (NCBI taxonomy): Eukaryota > Metazoa > Chordata > Lepidosauria > Squamata > Lacertidae > Darevskia > Darevskia mixta. The sequence continues at coordinate 7,648,877 of JAWWNH010000067.1, read as the reverse complement.
CTCAGGACTACAGGACAAAAAATATAGTCCGCCCCCCCCCACCCAAGGTCTGAGGGACAGTGGACCAGCCCCCTGCTGAAAAAGTTTGCTGACCCCTGGTCTAAATGGATTAGCAAAACTTCCCTCTGAAGTTCTCTGTGCTAACAGCCTTTTTCTGCCTCTTCTTCCCCCAGTTCTACTTGCAGGCCCGCTTCACGTGGCGGGGAGCTCGGCTGCTGCGTCCATTGGTCCAGTTTGTGCTGCTGATGCTAGCATTGTACACAGGACTGACCCGCATCTCTGACTACCGGCACCATCCGTCTGATGTGGTGGTGGGGCTGCTCCAGGGGGCACTTGTGGCTTGCTGGGTGGTGAGTTCGGATTCTGGCCTTAGCTGACCCTTTCTCGTGTCTTTTGGGGGGGGAGGGTGTCACTCCCTGTTGAGGTTAGAGAGAGAGAGAGAGAGAGAGAGAGAGAGAGAGAGAGAGATCTGGATGCAGAATCCCCACCTTCTGACTGCTCTGCAAATCTTACTGAGCAGCTCCTCCTCTTCCAAGCGCATTAGAGGGGAGAAAACCTTTTCAAGCAAGCAAGTTGAGTGTCAGGGACGTGCCCTCCCCTGCCAGTCCGGCACTGAGTGGGTACCGGCAGCCTCAGCCTCTGTTGTTGACGGACACGTCTCCCAGTGAGTCTGCCAGCTCCTCCCCGGGGGAGGAAGAGTCGCCAGGGAGGAGCCAGGTGGGAAGGGGTCTCCAGGATGATGCAGAGAGACCCAGCACCGCTCAGCAGACCCACTCTGAGGGGGAGACACCGTTTCCGGCACCGGCTTTACGCAGAAGGGTCAGGGGAGAAAGGAGGCGACACTTTAGGGTGCCAAGACTCTGGTGTTGGCGCCGCAGCAGGAGGGGGGCACTTCCGGATTCTGCTAGCGACTAGATGGTCATGTTTTAGGATAGCTCCGCACTGTACATACCGGTACTTTGCACAATAAAATAGCTGAAAGACAAGACGGACTCGGTCATTACTCATGAGCAACCGTTAAGCGAATCTGACATTGAGGTTCTTTGGGAGTGAATTTCAGCAACCGAAGTTCAGTTCTGTGTCATTGTTCGGCACTCGATTGCAGGGGCGGAGCAAGTTGGGGGCGGTGCGCCCTGGGTACCACCCTGGAGGGGGGCGACACTTGGCGCGACGCCCAAGCTGAGCCCTGCCGCCCGGTAAAAAGCGCGCACCAACGGCTTGCTCACAAACCTGCTGGGCGCGTGGTTTCCTTTTTCCGGCTGGGGCGGAGACAACGGGCGGGCCAGGGACCCCTCGCCTCCCCCCGCTCCGTAGCACGCATGCGTATGCGCGCTACGGAGCCAAGCCGCGGCAAACCCAGCGAGCAAGCTGTGGAGCAAGGCTGCCTCGCTCCGCGGCTACTAGCAGGGTTTCTCACTGTGGAGCACGCACGCACCACTGCATGACGCATGCGTGCTGCAGAGCGGCATGGCGCATGCACACTCCGCAGCGGCACCCCGCCCACGGGGGAGGGTGTCTCCCGGTTTTGCCGCTCCGGGCGGCCAAGCGGCTTCGTTCGCCACTGCTTGTACGAAGGTAAAGCATTCCTAACCAAGCCTGCTTCTAGTTCTCGCTGTGGAGATTGGTGTTTCTGGCAAACTGTATTTGCCAGAATGTATTCAGAACACTTGCGTTGCATTTCTGTTGGGAGATGTTAAGCAAAAGCCTGACTGAATCAAACTCCAGGTGCATCTGGCCCAGCCACCTGTTTACAGGAGTGGAAAGGGCAACTGCAAACCTCCAGGAACCCCCCCCCCCAATAACAACCTGAAGGCAACAAGGCCTCTCCACTATTTGTCCACCAGAAACTCATATTCAGGGATAAGACTGTCTCTGAACATGGAGGGCTGATTCAGCTCTGATGGCAAATTGCCAGTAACAGACGTGCCCAAGAGGGATTTGTTTATTCCCCTTACAAAGCTGGACAAGCCAGGAGCCATGTCCACATCTTGTGGCAGCAAATTGGGTCAGATATGGCTTTGGCAAAAATGTTTATGCAGAACCCAGGAATGAAGATTCCTTGCTGCTACCCTGCTGGCTTCTTTGAGTGACCCTGAATGAATTCTAGTATTGAGAAGAGAGAGAGAGAAGCTGTAATCCATCATTTCATAAATTTCAATATGCTGTCACCTTCTGTCGTCTTCTTTTTTCTAAACTATAGTGCCCCAAACACATTAGCCACCCAGAGTGGCTGGGGAAGCCCAGCCAGATGGGTGGGGTATAAATAATAAATTATTTATTTATTTATTTATTTATTTATTTATTATTATTATTTTCTTTTGCTATGTTGCGTATTACAATATTATAATCCTACTTTATATATTTCATCTTACTTACTTACCCCCACCCATTTCATTCCATATCTATCAAAATATCAAATCCGGAACATTGCAATATCATATAATCCTTCACTCCTTGCCATTCCTTTATGACTTCTTGGTTTGAACGTCCTCTAAACAGAGAAGTAATAAGATCACGCATGGGAGAGGGGGAGTGGGGAGGGAGGGGAGGGGGAGGGAAATAAGATGGGGAAATGTGATATAATGATGGTATGGTTTTGTCCTTTTTTCCTGATTTGTGTGAATTTGAAATAAATAAAATTGTTTTTATATTTAAATAATAAATTATTATTATTATTATTATTATTATTATATTAGCTTTTTCTTGTAGGGAAAATGCCCTTAATCTCTGATTGTTCTGGCTGACCTTTGCTTCCCCCTTTTTCTACAAAGTTGCAAGAAAGCTCTGTGGTTGCAATGCTTGGCAGGTTGTGTTGCGTGTTATACTAAGTGACGCAGAAAAATCCACTCGGATGAAGGGAGCAGGGGTTCGGTGTGAGCCGCCAGGAAATAACTAAGGAAGTTCACACCCTTGCTAGCATTGTGTGCAGGCGGCCGGGAGGAAATCCTTCAGCTTCCTACCCTGGCTATGGGATCCCAGCTCCACCCATCAACCTCCAGTCAAGGGAGTATGTTGAACCCTGGAGTTGATTTTCCTAGGAGCTGGGAATAGAATCAAGGAATCTTAGCTCAGTAATCTTATCCCTCACTGTGAAGGAGGAATGGGTTCTTCATGTTCATAGTGGGCAGCGAAGAATTATGCACACAGTATACACAATCCCTGGTGTAATGGGATTGATGACATAAACCTTTGAAATCAGGGTGGATTTGATTTAAATCAAACCGTGATTTAATTTAAATCGTGATTTAAATCACTAGCAGGGTGTAAGAAAATCCGATTTAAATAAAAAAAATCGGACCTTTTTGATTTAAATCGGATTTTTTTCCACCCTACTAGTGATTTAAATCGTGATTTAAATCGGTTTGATTTAAATCAAATCCACCCTGTTTGAAATTATTATATATTAAAGACATCTGAAGGCAGCCCTGTTTAGGGAAGCTTTTAATGTTTAATAGATTATTGCATTTTAATATTCTGTTGGAAGCTGCCCAGAGTAGCTGGGAAAACCCAGACAGATGGGCGGGGTAAGGTAAAGGTAAAGGGACCCCTGACCATTAGGTCCCGTCGTGACCGACTCTGGGGTTGCGGCGCTCATCTCGCATTATCGGCCGAGGGAGCCGGCGTACAGCTTCCAGGTCATGTGGCCAGCATGACAAAGCCGCTTCTGGCGAACCAGAGCAGCGCACGGAAACACCGTTTACCTTCCCGCCGGAGCGGTACCTATTTATCTACTTGCACTTTGACGTGCTTTCGAACTGCTAGGTTGGCTGGAGCAGGGACCGAGCAACGGGAGCTCACCCCGTCGCGGGGATTCGAACCGCCGACCTTCTGATTGGCAAGCCCTAGGCTCTGTGGTTTAACCCACAGCGTCGCAGGGATTTGAACTGCCGACCTTCTGATCAGCAAGCCCTAGGCTCTGTGGTTTAACCCACAGCGCCCCCTGGGTCCCTTGCAAATGGCTTTAGATATCTATTAAGTCCATCAATTACCATATAGCATGTATTCAATACAAAAAACAGTGACAATTTGTTGTTGACAAAGGACAGCTGGACCTATAAAGGCCCCCATTACCTCATCAAACCTCAATCCGGCCCTGGCCACAACTTCCAACAGCCCCAGCCGGCATGACCTTTGGTCAAGCGGGATGGAAGTCAAAATTATCTCAGGCTCACCAGGTTGGTGAAGGCTGCCTTCATGAGATTCTGTGTTCAGTCAGGACTAGCAGAGTTGTGCGCTGTGCCCGCTCCTTCTGCAGCTACCTGAGCTGCTGCCTCTTGAGAGGGTATTGGGCGGGCATGGCTATCTCTGACACCCTCTTTCTCTTCTCTCCATTTCCAGGCCTTCCATGTATCCAGCATGTTTCACTGCAAGCACCAGCCTCGCCACCTGCCGCCAGTCGCCTTGGACACTCCCAGTTCAGACTGCCACACCGATTGCTAGGGCATGTTCACTGGGGGGGTCAGAGACGCGCTCTTGTCTGTCTAACTACAGGAGCCCTGAACTGTTGCGCCGGTTGCTTGGCATTCACTGCCACACTGCCTGCCTAGGCGCCAGTCGGGGCAGCCACTGCCTTGCCACCTGCTAGGGGCCACTAGGGAGCTTTTGCTCACTGCCATGCCAATATCCACTACGACACCAGCTGCTGGAAGCACCAAGAAGAGGGAAAGGGAGCAGTTCCCTCCTGGCTGTTAGGGCACCTCTGTGCCGGAGATTCCTCTGTCTTCCCAATGATGGACAGGACACTCTTGTTTTTCCTTTGGGTTTGTACAGATGAGACCACTCCCTCTTCCCCTCTATCAAGGGATCCAGTGGTCACATCACCGCTGCCAGTTTGGGTTTCCTTGTAGACAATATTCGCAAGGGAAGGATATCCCCCATCTTATTTTTTTTCCCCGACGCAGGAAGATCTGCCCTTCCTCCTTCCTCGCTAGTACTGGGATGATCTCACCCTTGAAGCATTATGCACCCGGACTGCGTTGCTAGGAGAATCCAGTCTCTGCTGCACTAGTGATTTCTCTCAGCTGCTTGAAAGGCCGAGTGATGCGTCTTGCAGAAAGCAGATTCATGAAGGAATGAACCACCGGCTTGGGAGGTGGAGTTGGGAGGCAAGTGCCTGGAAAATCGTGGAGGATCTGCAAGTTCATGCCAGGGCACCCTGACGCTGCCAGATCCCTCCCTCCCTCCCACCCTCCACCCCACCCAACGCTTCCGCTCCCCGTAATGTGAAACGTGTTTTGATTTTTGTAATAAATGGTACTGACAATCGCCTAGATTAATAACTGACTGCATATGGACCTCAGAACATCCCTCATAGCCAAGCATGTGGTTCCAAAAGCACTGGCGGCGCCGTTTGGATCCTGTTGATTCCGCTGGCACAGGATTTGGTACCTGGTACAGAATGAGTTCCCTGAGATACTTACCTTTCACTCAAAACAACAAGTGGTCTTCTAGTCCTCATGGTTGTGAAGATTCAAACCCTTTCCCTCCAGATGTTCTTTCCTGTCCAGTCACACCTTTCTTTGAAATCACGCCTTCTGGAAATAATGCATTTGGTTTGAGGATAAATGCTATAGGCAGGATTGGGTCCTAGCCGGATTGGGTCCTAAGGAGCGATGAGGAAATAAGTTTTGTTTCTCAACCAGCGAGGCATCCCCTCCTGAGGGGCTATGAAGATTGGGGGGGGGGCAGGGTGAGTGTTTCCAAAAAGATATATGTTAGAATGTAAGTAAAAAACTAAGTTGCGAAATTTCAAATGAAAGAATTACAGGAGCCAGGTTTGAAGGGGTTTGTGGGGTTTTTATGTTAGCTGAAAGCGGGGGACATGGGTTAAAAAGGGTTGAGAAATAAGGAGGATCTGTGCATGATCTAGCTTGCTGCTAAGGCAAGGAATGCAACCTTGCACATAGAATCATATAATGGGGGAATCACTGTAATGCTAAAAAAAAAAAAAAAAAATACGAGTTTGCAGCTACCTCTTATAAGCTGTGATGTTGAACCCAGTTTTAGAGGCTTGGTTCCACTGAAATCAGCAGCCTGAAACTTGTAGAACCAGACGCAGGATTGTAGCAATCTTTTAAGTGCTGGATGCAGTTCAAGCTTAACTGGTTTGCTTCTGTTCACATGCATTGTTGGGGAAAGTGGAGTGGGTCACTGGGTTGCTGTTGCCTCTGATGTGTTCTGGGGATCCCCAGGATTCTTCAGCAAGTTGTCTGGGGTTCCTGAGTGAGAAGGAAAATGGCAGATCAGTTTCCATCGAAGACCGTTTGCCCACCATTACCAATGTTTGTCTGCTTGTACTGAAGTGCCATTTGTGTGTGTCCACTGCTTCAGACTTTTGGACGTTGCTTGAGGCAAACGTCTCTCAAAGGCTGGCTTGTCGCTGGTCTAGTTCAGCGGTTCCTAATTAGCTAAATACTGCGGACCGCCTGTTTTTCAAAATCCAAGCCATGGACCCCCCTACTTTTGATAATTTTGATATCACTGTGGGAGTTTTCCTTATCTGAATGGTGCCACAGATCCCACTGGTGGGACGCCTGGGGTCCGCAGTCCACCAATGGAGAACCACCAATTCAGTGAATTGAACAGAAGAGAAGGCAAAAGGCAGAGGGAGCCAAATTTTGAGTTCGCCTAGGACGCTGTTGAAATCTGAAAGATCAAAATCCACCCCTGATCTTGGGTAGCATTAAGGACTGTCTTTGCTGAGTTTGAGCCTTCAAAGGCGGCCGGCCTCAAAGGAGTAGCTGAAAGAATCTGTTAGGTAAGGATGAGTACAAGCTCAGAACCAAACAGGGGGCAGCCCATGTAGCTTAGTGGGGGAGAGGAGAGTGATCTACAAAACTGCCATCATGGCAGGAGAGCCGGCTTTGAGACAGCAGCTTGCTCAGAGGCTTAGTAAAGCTGGACGGTCTGAAAGAGCGGCAGTGCTGCCATTTCTCAGCAGTCCGGTAAAGGTAAAGGGACCCCTGACCATTAGGTCCAGTCGCGAACTACTCTGGGGTTGCGGCGCTCATCTCACATTATTGGCCGAGGGAGCCGGCGTACAGCTTCCGGGTCATGTGGCCAGCATGACTAAGCCGCTTCTGTCGAACCAGAGCAGCGCATGGAAACACCGTTTACCTTCCCGCCGGAGCGGTACCTATTGATCTACTTGCACTTTGACGTGCTTTCGAACTGCTAGGCTGGCAGAAGCAGGGACCGAGCAACAGGAGCTCACCCCGTCGAGGGGATTCGAACCACCGACCTTCTGATCGGCAAGCCCTAGGTTCTGTGGTTTAGACCACAGCGCCACCTGTGTCCCTCAGCAGTCCTGTACCTACTGCAAATAATGTTCAGTCCTAAACGGGGGGGGGGGGGACCAGAGACACGTGACACTGGGCAACCGTAAATATCAGGATTGTTCCACAAACAGAGGGGAAATGAGCTTGCTTGCTTTTTGTCAGCAGGAGCACTCTGGCTCCATGTGGCAAGAACCCAACTTTGGCATTCCTGCCGCTGAGCTTCACGTTCATTCTCTACTCATCCCTCATCCAAAGGAGGATGTGGGGAGCCTGTTTGTGAAGTAGCATTCAGAGAGATGCTGTCTGCAATCTGAAGTGCTGCCACTCTGGAGCAGGTTTTATCAGCTAGTGAAGGAGGTAAAGGTAAAGGGACCCCTGACCATTACAGAATCACAGAATCATAGAGTTGGAAGAGACCACAAGGGCCATCCAGTCCAACCCCCTGCCAAGCATGAAACACCATCAAAGCATTCCTGACAGGTGGCTGTCAAGCCTCTGCTTAAAGACCTCCAAAGAAGGAGACTCCACCACACTCCTTGGCAGCAAATTCCATTGTCGAACAGCTCTTACTGTCAAGAAATTCTTCCTAATGTTTAGGTGGAATCTTCCTTCTTGTAGTTTGAATCCATTGCTCCGTGTCCGCTTCTCTGGAGCAGCAGAAAACAACCTTTCTCCCTCCTCTATATGACATCCTTTTATATATTTGAACATGGCTATCATATCACCCCTTAACCGTCTCTTCTCCAGGCTAAACATACCCAGCTCCCTAAGCTGTTCCTCATAAGGCATCGTTTCCAGGCCTTTGACCATTTTGGTTGCCCTCCTCTGGACACGTTCCAGCTTGTCAGTATCCTTCTTGAACTGTGGTGCCCAGAACTGGACACAGTATTCCAGGTGAGGTCTGACCAGAGCGGAATACAGTGGTACTATTACTTCCCTTGATCTAGATGCTATACTCCTATTGATGCAGCCCAGAATTGCATTGGCTTTTTTAGCTGCTGCATCACACTGTTGACTCATGTCAAGTTTGTGGTCTACCAAGACTCCTAGATCCTTTTCACTTGTACTGCTCTCAAGCCAGGTATCACCCATCCTGTATTTGTGCCTTTCATTTTTTTTGCCCAAGTGTAGTACTTTACATTTCTCCCTGTTAAAATTCATCCTGTTTGCCATTAGGTCCAGTCGTGTCCGACTCTGGGGTTGCGGCGCTCATCTGGCTTTATTGACCGAGAACCGGCGTACAGCTTCCAGGTCATGTGGCCAGCATGACAAAGCCGCTTCTGGCGAACCAGAGCAGCGCATGGAAACGCCGTTTACCTTCCCGCCGGAGTGGTACCTATTTATCTACTTGCACTTTGACGTGCTTTCGAACTGCTAGGTTGGCAGGAGCTGGGACCGAGCAACAGGAGCTCACCCCGTCGCAGGGATTCGAACCACCGACCTTCTGATTGGCAAGCCCTAGGCTCTGTGGTTTAACCCACAGCGCCACCTGGGTCCCCTTAGTGAAGGAGGCCCGCCATCCAAATGTCGCTGAACTACAACCCCCATCAGCCCCAGCATGCATGGCCAATGGCCAGGGATTGTGGCAGCTGTAGTTCAGCATCTGGACAGCCAAAGCTGCCCCCCCCGAACCTAGTACGCTTGGCCGTGAGGTCAGGCATTTTGCTACCTATTTAAGCACGTAAAGCGGCTGCGGTAAACGACTGTATATCCATCCACCAGAAGGAAGGAGTGTGTGTTCTGGCCCTCTGCAACTTTGCTGTTTTATTAGCAGGGGTTCTGCTCCTCGCTTCTGTACCTCAGGCACTTTCCTGGCCAGCTCCTGCTCCAGATTGCCAGATCTGCATTTCCAAGCAGGGCACAGCCACCTGTGCTTTCATCAGGAGACAATCTGATACCAACTTTCAGCAACAGGAGTGAGGTTTCCCAGCCCTCCTCTCCCACTCGATTGGCTGCACCATCCCCCAGTCTGTTCTTCCTAACAGCCTCTCCCAGGAGAGCTGCTGAATCCATTCAAGGCCATTCTCAATGGCTCCTTTATGCAGTGTCCGGGGTGTGCTGGAGGCATGTGACTTCCAGGGCCAAGACTGGGGGGGGGGGGAATAGTCCCAAGCTGGCACCACCGCGTCCTTCCTGGCATCCTGCACAGCCTCTGTTGAAGACAACGCTTACATTTTCTTGCTGGTCATTTGCACAGGTCTTTTCATGTGCAAAGCGCAAGGGGGGCGGCATGCAGAAGGGCAGCAGAATCTAGAGACAGAGCATCAAAAGGGGGCTTGCTGCTTGCAGTGTGAGGGCACATCTCACGTTCACCTCTAGTATACATCTTCTGCAGGGTTTGGTTTTTGTATGGTTTCAGCAACCTGCAAATCTTGCTTGACCAGTGGGGGGCGGGGGGAGAGAGACACATGTGTGTGCATCTATGTGTATAATATGGGGTGTAGTGCTTATCTCAGACATTTTGAAACTCCGATTTAAATCAGTTGCCTTTCTTTAGCCAGAATAGGAAGCAGGCACACCCACTAGTAAGCTCTCTTGCACCAGCCATCATGTTAAGGCGCAGGCCTCACCCTTTTTGATAAGGCTTGTGCCCTGTGTAAAAGTGGGGAGGGAATGGAACAGGGGTTAGCAAACTTTTTCAGCAGAGGGCCGGTCCACTGTCCCTCAGACCTTGTGGAGGGCCAGACTATTTGGGGGGGGTGAACAAATTCCTATGCCCCACAAATAACCCAGAGATGCATTTTAAATTAAAGGACACATTCTACTCATGTAAAAGCACCACGCAGGCCCCACAAATAACCCAGAGATGCATTTTAAATAAAAGGGCACATTCTACTCATGTAAAAGCACCACGCAGGCCCCACAAATAACCCAGAGATGCATTTTAAATAAAAGGGCACATTCTACTCATGTAAAAACACTCTGATTCCTGGACCGCCCGGTGATTGGGCCGGATCCGGCCCCCGTAGTTTTCCTACCCAAGGAATGGAATGTGGATTTTCCACCTCAGGCACCAAAATATCTTGGGTTGGCCTTGGCAATGTGACTTTTAATGGTTATCTGAGTCTCACAACATTCCTGCCAGGTCAATGTAGTTCCCTTTTTTTACAGTGGGAGAATTGGAGCTGAAATAGACTCTACAGAGCTGAAGCTGGAGCTCTGGGAGGCTGTCCAGTGAAGTGGGTAAATTCTGGACGCACAGCAGGAAGTATACAATTGCGTAAAGCACTTAACGGCCCCAAAGCAAAGTCCAACACCCGCTCAGATAGTTGGCCCGTGTCCAGCAGCACACAGCTTGCCAGGGGATTCTACAAAGTCACAAACAGGACTTGCGTATAGAATTACAAGTCTGGAATTCACCTGAAAATCCTGCCGTCCCCAAGACTCGCTGTCGTAAATCACTGGACCCCTCTCTCTGCTTAAAACCAAAAGACATGCAACCCAGGTTAATGGTTTATTGAATATTTACAGGTAAATTGCAAACAGATGGAAAACATTGGTAGGATTATTGTAGTAACCTGCAGTTTCATAAGAGTTTGTATTTAATGTAGAAAATTAAATGAGCAAATTAAATGAATTTGGATATGCAGAAGATGTTAAAAAATAAATTTAAGGAACCACAGAAAAGAGGGGGAAGGAAGTCAAACTTTGAAATGTTAAAATGATTGTAAAATTAATGAAATGTATAAATTTGAAAAGTATAAATAAAAACTTTTTTTAAAAAATACATGCAACCCAGGCATCCTGGCTGCAAGCTCCCCTTGAGAACGCAATTTTTTTCACAGCATCTACACAATGTCATTGACATCAAAATGCCACTCCATATTCCCCCCCCCCATTTAATCCAGATTTAATCCCCTCTCTGGAGAAAATGCAAATACCTTGGTTTGCATACGTTTTGGATTACAAACACGTCAAAGTGCATGTCCCAGTTTGCAACCCTTTTTTTGGATCACAACCCATTTCTTTTGGATTATGAACAAAAAAAATTTGGAGGCCCCATTGGCGAAAGCACGCCTTGGGTTACAACCTGTTTTGGTTTACAAACGGACCTCCGGAACAGATTATGGTTGTAAACCAAGATACCACTGTAATTATTTTTTTCAATGGTTACCAATGACTTGTTGCTTCAATGACCCGTTTGCAAATTAAACCACCTTCTATACGCATCTTTGGTCTAGCACAGTGACTCCCTTAACACAAGTGGAAAAGAAATGTTTGCATACTATTGCTGGGGAGGAGACAGACAACAGGAAGTACACAAGCATTCAATGCTCCCAAAGCAAACATTCAGGTGCCTACAACATAGCTGTCAACTTTTGGATTTGAAAATAAGGGATTTTTTCCAAACTTTCGGATTTGAAAATAAGGGATGCCGCGAGGGCAGTGCAATGGCACCAAATAGCCTCGCCACCCTGCGCTCCAGAGGCTACGCGCGAACGGGTGAGCAAAAGAGCGAGCGCGTAGATGGCAGGCAGGCTGTCTGTCTGGTTGGGCGTGAGGGTCTGGCTGCACAAGGCATGCAAGCTCCGCCCCCAGTCGGTCTCAGACTCCTTATTGGCAGCCGAGCAGCGCAGCTGAGGAGCCTTCCTGGCCGGCAGGGAGGGAGAGGAGCTGCTTCCTTTGAAATCCGGGGAATTTAAGGGATATCAACAATCCGGGATAGCAGCGGGAAACGGCATTGGAATAAGGGAGTTTCCCGCCAAAAAAGGGAGGGTTGACAGCTATGGCCTACAAATGTAGTGTGATGGAGAGGTGAACCAGCTTTTATTTCATACTTCAGTTAGCCTTTTTTCTCATATTATCATAAAGCAGTGATTCCCAAACTGTGCTCTGAGAGTTGCTGAATATGCCATATTCAGAATACGGTCTCAAGTTACAGGATTTGATTTCCTAAGAATCTCAGCTTCGCAAAGAAGCAAGATTGTGGTAAAGACATACTTCAAAGCATATGGGAGAAGCCTGTTGAAATCTCAGAAGCTGGAGCAGGTGCTGAATAAGATCTCCAGTGTCACTGGTTGGAAGCAGGGCTTCCGTGTACTCATTTACCCATCTCCTTACTGGCAGAAGCAGAAAAAGGTACCGTATATACTCGAGTATAAGCCGACCCAAATATAAGCCGAGGCACCCAATTTTACCACAAAAAACCTGGGAAAGCTTCATAGGAGCCACTGCCTGCCTCACTCGAGTATAAGCCGAGGGCGGCTTTTTCAGCACAAAAAATGTGCTGAAAAACTAGGCTTATACTCGAGTATATAGGGTACCAGTGCGCAAGCCGTAAAACAGCACAAGGAATTATGCAAAATAAATCATGTAAAGATGTTGAATTTGCATAAATTATACTGACGGCAGTATTCAGCTCTTTTTGTCACAGAATTTGGGTTACCTTGGTGCAGAATTTTAGGATTGTTTGTTTTGAAAATGATTACAGAAACCCCTCCGTGCTAAGTGCACTAAAAAGGTAGACGGTAAAGGATCCCTGGACAGCTCAGTCCAGTCAAAGGCGACTGGGGTTGTGGCGCTCATCTGGCTTTCAGGCCGAGGGAGCCGGCGTTTGTCCACAGATAGCTTTCCGGGTCATGTGGGCAGCATGACTAAACAGCTTCTGGCGCAACGGGACACCGTGATGAAAGCCAGAGCACATGGAAATGCCATTTACCTTCCCGCCACAGTGGTACCTATTTATCTACTTGCACTGGTGTGCTTTTGAACTGCTAGGTTGGCAGGAGTTGGGACAGAACAACAGGAGCTCACTCCATCATGGGGATTCGAACTGCCAACCTCCTGATCGGCAATCCCAAGAGGCTCAGTGGTTTAGACCACAGCGCCACCCGCATCCAATGCACTAGCACCAACTTGCATATGCTCTGTTTTAATCAGGGGTAAATGCACTTTCTTTACAAGACATGACATGAACAAGTAGGGTGCATGGGTTTAGTGCAGGGGTCAGCAAACGTTTTCAGCAGGGGGCCGGTCCACTGTCCCTCAGACCTTGTGGGGGGCCAGACTATATTTTGGGGGGGGGGGGAATGAACAAATTCCTATGCCCCACAAATAACCCAGAGATGCATTTTAAATAAAAGCACACATTCTACTCATGTAAAAACATGCTGATTCCTGGACTATCCGCAGGCCGGATTTAGAAGGTGATTGGGCCAGATCTGACCTCCGGGCCTTAGTTTGCCTACCCATGGTTTAGTCGCAGGGGTGGCCAACTTCCAAGAGACTGTGATCTACTCACAGAGTTTAAAACTGGCAGTGATCTACCCCTTTTGGAGGGTTCAGGTCAAAATTGTTGAGCTTTTTTTAGGAAGGAAAGCTCTGTTTTGGGTGGTTCGGGTCATTTTAGGGGTGCAGGGCAAAGATGTTGATGTTTTTTTAGGGGAGCCAAAGTTTTTTAGCTTCTTTGGTGGGAGCCACTGATTTACCGGTGATCTACCACAGCCGTCCAGTGATCTACCGGTAGATCACGATCTACCTGTTGGACATGCCTGGCTCAGTGGTATCCGCCACTGAGGAATATGAGCTTAAAAGCTGGTGAAAATGTGTGGTTTCCTTTCACCTTGAACCAAGTCCATGCAACATCCATGACAACATCTTTTCTGCATAAACATTGTTGTAAGAATTTAAGGTATTATATATATATAATAATTCTTATTAATGTACCAAGCAAACAAGGCCAGACAGGACTCACCATTTTTCACTCCCAAACTGTTTCTCTGCAAGGAAGGAGGAGGTGATTATCCTGGCTGATACCTGAGTGCCAGACAAAAGGGTGTGATTAACTTGGCTGGGAAACAGGGAAATGTAAATATCTCTTTGTTTCACTTGATGGGTTTTTGGTGGAGGGCAAGAGGAGGCATGGGGAGGGTCAAGGATGCTCAGATTACTGCTACCAGACCTTCCCTTTCATGATGTAACTGTGATGTATCTGGGAGGTGGTCCTGGGTTACACCCCTTTTTGTGATGTATGTATGATGTATAGGGGGTGATCTTGAGCGGGAGGGGGAGAATTTCAAAAGTCTATATAGGAGCTGGCACACCATTTTTCGGGGCTGCTCCTCCATTTTTGCGAGTGGGCCCTGTTGCAACAGATATAATAAAGATTTTGCTTCTCAATTTTTCTCTGGTTGGCCTCTGTAATTTACTCCTACCGATGGAGAACCTCAAAAGGCTCTTGTGTACCCCATAAGGGAATAAGGGCAGATTACAACCTCCATCTTGACATTGTATCTGAATGTAACACTTCCAGGGAAAGGTATTGGTCAGATCAATTAGCACCTGCCTTACAGAACTGTACTGTGGGAACATTGCTCAAATATTCATATCTTAGCCCTACTCATCTAAGCTTTCAAGAGATGTCACCAGAGGGGGGTGGGTGGGATTTTGGCAGCCTGGTGCATTCCTCTTTTCCGCCCTGCTTTGTGCTGAATCTCCCCCCTCCCCCCCTTCTCAGAATGGGTTTCAGGTGATACTGCAGGAACAATTGATCTTTTGAGTTCTTCCTGACACCACCCTCACATTTGCCTCCAGCTCCAGGGCAGAGAGGGGCGTGTCTTCCCAGTCAGTCAGCAGAGCTTGGCTGAGGTTGCCAATGTATGAGAGGAAAGGATCTGGGGGAGAGGGGGTTGATCTTTCTAACTGGGCTGAGTCTGCACCCCTTATTTCTCCTCACAAGGCAAGCAAGTGCAACTCATTGCCAACAGATGTCGTGCAAGCGCCAACAGTCGCAGCAAGCTGGGGCGGAGGGGAGGGGGGTATGACTAAACTGTGGCTCTCTGATGCCAGAATTCACAAGAAGTTCAAATATGATTCCCAGGTGATTGAAGCAAGATATACAGGCAAACTTTCAGGTGCATACAGCTTGTACAGCTTTTATAGAGAGCTGGTGGTACTGCTTCAAAAACTTGCCGTATTGTTTGGCCAGAGATGAGCAGTGGGTTGAGGGTACATGCTACAATATGCACAGACTCTCTCTCTCTCTCTCTGTGTGTGTGTGTGTATCAGACCACCTGCATGCTCCAATCACCAATTCCACCCCACCCCCATATCGATCCCCCGCCATAGGTGCCAACTCCCTGGGACCCTGGGTGCCTGAGCACCCACAAAATTCCCCATGAAGGGGCCGGGAACCCACAAATTTCAGTGCCAGATCCATGCATGCTGCATGGCACCCACAACAGACTGGCACCCACAGTCGAAGGGCCAAGCTGGCACTCCGGCCCCCTGCAGTTTCCCCTTCCCACCCCAGCATAGCTGTCAACTTTCGGATTTGAAAATAAGGGATGCCGCGAGGGCTGATTCCCAGACCGTACGCAGGCCAGATTTAGAAGGCAATTGGGCCGCATCCGGCCCCCGGGCCTTAGGTTGCCTACCCCTGGTTTAATTGGTTTCTTGCAGCACATTAGTGGTGCCCTATGGGGGAATGTCTGGTATAAGTCTTTGGGCGAAGGCTGGCATTTGAGGCCTTGGGCACCATCTTCTGGTTATTATACACATTACATGTTCTCTCGCTTTCCTTTTTTCCTGAAAGGTAATACCGGTAGCACTACCTAATTGGCATACTTATTATTATTTTTGGTCTGTCCTTAACAATTAATTCAAACCAGATAGTTCTAATCTCTTACCATTATTGCATACAATTATTTTTAAACAATTAGATTCTGGGGCTTAATTCAGAAGCTATATATTTTGTCCTAGAACGGGAGAGCGGGTTCTCCTTCATGGAGAGCATGTGTTGCGGTGGGGGCCAGCAAGACATCCCTCTGTTGCTGGGCGGGATCGGATAGATAGCCAAGGCATGTGATTGGGCCCTGTGGGTTGTTGGGGGGATTTGTATGTTGCAATGTTTGAAGGACAGCCCAGAGGCTATATATTCCTCCTGCACGCAGCGTGGGGCCTCTCTTCGCTGCGTGCATTTGGATCACCCGCCCTCCCTCCCTATAATTTAGGCTTATGCGTTGACCTTGCTATGCCTGTCATGGGGTCATCTGCTTTTGGGGCAGGGGCCTGGTAGGAATTTTTCCACTTGGCTGATTGGCTGGTGCCATTTGGTTTTCGCCTACTGCGTAGCAATTAGTCACAACTTGTAAGGTTGGCGGTTAGGCGTTGGTTATTATGTTGGTTGGAGGAGGGGTTATGATTGACTGTGTCTGCCCCTCCAATTGTTGATGGTGTTAGGGGAATTCCGTTAAAGGAATCCAGGGGCTCACCAAGCTTTTGTCCGTACCCCCTGGTCAGGGGCTAGGGCCACGCTTGAGCCTCTGGGAACATTAGGGGAGAGATGAGGGCTAGACACCCAACCCCTATTCTCTCCCCAAAGTGTTTCCCCTTTACTGACTTCCGTAAGGCGGGCGGTTGTCAGTCTGTCCCCAGGAGGGGACAGATAGTCAGAACCAAAGCCTAAGCATCCACTCACATTTGTATTTTAACAAAGTTGTGGCCAAAAATATGCCAAAAACCTTAAACATAAATTTCTGTGTGAAGTGTGTGTTATTTGAGGGGGTGGCTTGGCGACCTCGACACGCAAATTGGATTGTTCTCATCCTAAGTACCGGTATGTGGAGCAGTCTTCTCAAAGCTAGAGCTTTCCAGATGTTTTGGAATACAACACCCCTATATGCTGATGACACAAAGCCCTACTTCTTCTTTACATCCACAGGTGTGGCAGAGGAGGGGCTGGACTTACCTCGATAATGGACTGGGTGAGAGCCAATAAATTGAAGCTCATTCCAGATAAGACCGAGGCACTGTTAATCGGTTGTTCCCTAGACCAGATGGCTGGGAAGTGGCCTGCTCTTGATGGGGTTACACTGCCTCTGAAGGAGCAGGTACACAGTTTGTGGGTACTTCTCAATCCATTGCTGTGACTTGAGGCTCAGGTGGCCTCAGTGGCTCGGAGTGCCATCCATCAGCTTTGGCTGATGGCCCAGGTACTCCCCTATTTAGACAGGGTGTGATGACCTGGGAGTCAGACTCAGACGCTGAACCTGAGGGATCCCAGCCTGCACAGGATTCACTGCCTCCAGAACCAGCAGAGCCAGGGCTGGGGCCTGAGTCTCAAGGGGACTCACCTGTGCTGGATCCTCAGGTGCAGGCATCGGCTGAGGTTGATCTGGCTTCTAATGGGATGGAGGACTTATTGCCTGCAGGTGCTCCACTCCCCACCCAGTCAGGGGAAGCTGAGGTTGCCTCTGGGTCCGGTAACCCTCCAGCTTCTCCTGAGCTGCAAAGGCTAAGGGCAGAGAGGCGAAGGGAACTAAGTTCCCGCAGGAGGAGTGCTCGCCTCCAAGCCAGGAGAGGCGAGGCACCTGAGGATCGGAGCCGCCCTTTGCCTCGGGGCAGATAAAAGCCAGCCAGTCCCAGACCCAAGTTGCAGGAGCAACATCGGTGCTGCCTAGTTCCTGTTCCTGGTTCCTGCGTTCCTGACCTCAGCTTGGTTACTTCGGCTTCCTGACCTCGGCTTCCTGACCTCGGCTTCCTGACCTCAGCTTTGTTACTTCGGCTTCCTGACCTCGGCTTCCTGACCTCGGCTTCATGACTTCGGCTTCGTGACTTCTGGCTTGGACTGACCTTGGACTGGACTAGACCTCGCCTATCGGATATCCCTTGGGACCAGCACAGTTTGCTCCTGCCACACCCGCACTCCCCCTTCGTTGGGGTGCGTTCGGGAGGAACCTGTCGTCATGACTGACCAGGCGGCTGCGCTGGTGGCATTGGCCCAGGAGAACCAGGTCTTGACCCACACAGTGCAGCAGCTAAGCAATGCGGTTACGGCGCTTCAGCAGCGTTTGGACGCCTTACCGGCTCCTGGTGCTGGCGCCCCAGCTCCAGGCAAGTACCCAGTGGCCCTGCCAGAAAAGTTCGATGGGTCCCCGGGCAGCTTTCCCATGTTTCTCGCCCAGGCCAAACTGTATATTCAGGGGCGAGCCCGGGATTTCCCCGACGACCGCACCAAGGTGCACTTCCTAATCAGCTTGCTGAAGGACCAGGCGGCCAAGTGGGCGTTGCCGCTGCTCCGGCAAGACTCCCCCTTGCTGACAGACTATACGGGGTTTTGCAACCATTTTGAAACCGCGTTCGCCAACCCTCAGAAGGCGAGTCAAGCCAATCGGGCGATTCGGCGGTTGAAACAGGGCAAGTCCACAGTGGCCGCCTATGCCACGGAATTTTGGCTGTTGGCGCAGGACTTGACCTGGAACGATTCCGCACTTCGGGACCAGTATCTTGAGGGGCTTTCGGACGAGATACTGGACCAGCTGGCCACCTTGGATCGCCCCGCCACGCTGGAGGCCCTCATCCAACGGAGTCTACAGATAGACGATCGGTTGGAGGACCGGCGCCAGGCCCGGGCCCGCCAGCACTCTGGGCTCCCGACTCCAGTGCTCCCCAGCGGTTCCACGGCCAGAGCTGAGTCACTGGAGGAGCCGATGCAGCTCGGGGCAGCACGGCCTCGCCTCTCCCCTTCGGAGAAGACACGACGTCGGGAGGGAAACCTGTGTCTCTACTGCGGGGGGAGTGGACACTACGCCCGAACCTGCCCCGAGAAACGCCAGCCGCAGGGAAACCGCCAACCCCAGTAGCCAATGGCCCAGGCTATCTGGGGTCCCAAGCATCGCATGATGGGCCCTCACCAGTGGAATTGCAACACCTCATGATCCCAGTGCGTCTATACCCCCCAGGCGGGCCCTGGATTCTCACCCACGCTCTGGTGGATTCAGGGGCAACCCGCTCCTATATGGACTCTGCCTTCGCCGCTCAGCATCGGGTGCCGCTCCAGAACAAGCCAGAACCGGTGCAGGTGGAGGCAATCGACGGACGGCTCTTGCGGTCAGGCGCCGTTACTCGGGAGACCCAGCCCTTGGTCCTGTGCCACCAGCAGCACTGGGAGGTGCGTACCCTGGACATTGCCACCATGCCCCGGTTTCCCCTGGTGCTGGGGATGGACTGGCTGGAGTCTCACAATGTTCAGATCGATTGGGTCAATCGAACTGTACGCTTCCCAGACTCGGGTTCGATTGCTCAGTCCGAGATGCTTTCGGCCGCCTCCATGGGGGAGGCTGCGTCAACGCTCCCCGCCGTGTACCGGGACTACGTAGACGTGTTCGAGGAACAGGGGGCAGACCGGCTGCCTCCTCATCGGTCTTTTGACTGCGGCATAGACCTCCAGCCTGGGGCGCCTCTGCCTGTGAGTCGCCTATACTCTCTTTCGGAGCCAGAGCGTGAAGCCTTACAGGACTTCCTTCACAAGAACCTGGAGCGGGGGTTCATTAGGCCCTCTACCTCTCCCACCGCCGCTCCAGTACTCTTCGTTAAGAAGAAGTGTGGGGAGCTTCGCCTCTGCCATGATTACCGAGCCCTGAATAAGATCACCATCCCAGACCGGTATCCCTTGCCCCTAATTGCAGAGTTGCTGGAGCGGGTGCAAGGGGCGCAGATGTTCACCAAACTGGACCTCCGGGGGGCTTACAACTTGATTCGGATCCGTGCCGGGGATGAGTGGAAGACCGCATTCGGGACCCGTTATGGGCAGTTCGAGTACCTGGTCATGCCGTTCGGACTATGCAACGCGCCCGCCGTGTTCCAACGGTACATCAACCACGTGTTCCAGGACTTGCTCGACAAGTATGTGGTGGTGTACCTCGATGACATTCTGATTTATTCCCGTGACCCAGCTCGCCACGAGAGTCATGTCCGGACCGTGTTGCAGCGCTTGCGGGAGCACCGCCTGTACGCTAAGCTCAGCAAGTGCGAGTTCCACCAGCGGTCAGTGGACTTCCTCGGACACCGACTCTCCCCTGACGGTGTACAGATGGACCCCGGGAAGGTGTCTGCGGTTCGAGAGTGGGCGGCGCCGCGGAACCGCAAGGACCTACAGCGGTTTTTGGGGTTCGCCAACTATTACCGGACATTCATTGCGGACTATGCTCATCGCACCACCCCGTTGACCCGACTGCTGCGCCCCAAGACGCCCTTCGCCTGGGATGAGGAGGCTGAGGTGGCATTCCAGGGATTGAAAGCCTGTTTCCAGAAGGCGCCAATTTTGCAGCATCCTGATCCCTCTCGTCCCTTCGTGGTGGAGACTGACGCCTCCAGTACGGCTCTCGGTGCCGTCTTGTCCCAGCAACACGGACCAGATGCGCCACTGTTACCCTGCGCCTACTACTCCCGGCAGCTCCTTCCGGCGGAGCGTAACTATACCGTGTGGGAGCGGGAACTACTGGCCATCAAGGTGGCCTTTGAGGTCTGGCGCCATCATCTTGAGGGGGCACGACACCCGGTGGAAGTGAGAACCGACCACCGGAATCTGGAGTACCTCCAGACCACTCGCAGGCTAAACCAGCGGCAGATCCGGTGGGCACTGTTCTTCTCCCGGTTCCAGTTCCGGATCCGCTACATCCCCAGCTCCCAAAACCAGAAGGCGGATGCACTGTCCCGGAAACCGGAGGACATTGCAGAGACGGTGCAGCAGGCGGCCCCAACAACGATCATCCCACCAGCAGCTTTCCTGGCTGTTCATGAGACTGAGTCGCTGCTGGACCGAGTGCAGAAGCAGCAACGGGTCGACGCGTGGGCTCAGGAACGGATTCAGGAATTGGCCAGTGGATCATGTCCTCGATACCCAGAACTGGTTGTGCACCAGGGTTTGCTGATGCACCGTGGTCGGTTGTACATCCCACCAGGGCCTCTGCGGGCCGAGGTACTCCAAATGTCACACGACGCCCCGGCAGCTGGCCACTTCGGGAGGTATCGGACCACCCACCTGGTCAGCCGGGAGTTCTGGTGGCCCCGCTTGAAGGCCGACGTGGCACGGTACATTGGGGGGTGCGAGGTCTGCCGGCGAGCCAAGGGATCGACCGGGAGACCTGCGGGACTGCTACAGCCACTGCCAGTTCCCCCTCGTCCATGGCACACGGTCTCATTGGATTTCGTGGTAGACCTACCCCCATCCCGTCAGTGTACCTGCCTCCTGGTATTCACAGACCACTTCACTAAAATGGTGCACTGCGCCCCGTGCCCGTCTGTACCCTCAGCCAAGGAGACGGCGCAACTGTACCTACAAAACGTCTTCCGCTTACATGGCCTATCGGAACGTTTGATCTCCGATCGTGGTGCCCAGTTCACCTCCCGGTTCTGGCGCGCTCTACATCAGGCTCTCGGGACGGAGGTCTGCCTATCTTCGGCCTACCATCCACAGACGGATGGACAGACCGAACGGGCAAACGCGGTGTTGGAACAGTACCTCCGGTGCTACTGCAGCTTCCACCAGGACGATTGGGTCGACCACCTGGCGTTGGCCGAGTTCGCATATAACAACGCAGTGCACGCTTCCACCCAACAGACCCCGTTCCAGGTAAACTATGGGTACCACCCGCGGTTGTTTCCAAGCGTACTGCCGGCATCCGCAGTTCCCGCAGTGACAGACTGGCTACAAGAGCTCCAGTCACAGCAGCAGCTTCTGACGGAGCAACTGAGCCAGGCCAAGGACGCGTATAAGGCCCAGGCCGACCGTCACCGGCAGGAGGGGCCGGAACTCCATGTCGGAGACCTGGTATGGCTCTCCACCCGCCACCTGCACCCCTCTCGGCCTTCGCGGAAGCTGGATGCCCGCTTCACCGGCCCATTTCCGATCGTGGACCGTGTCTCACCTGTGGCATTCCGTCTCCGGTTACCCGCGACCCTGAAGGTCCACCCGGTATTCCACCGGTCCCTACTCAGTCCGGTCGCCCCGCCAGACGAGTTCCACCCAGACCATCCACGACCGCAGCCAGTTTTGGTTCAGGGGGAGCCCGAGTATGAGGTGGAGCACATTCTTGACTCCCGATACCGCAGGGGGAAGCTCCAATACCTCATCGACTGGAAGGGGTATGGGCCCGAGGATCGGTCGTGGGAACCAGCGGAGAACGTCCACGCGCCTGTCTGCCTCCGTGATTTCCATGCGACTTACCCCAGCAAGCCTGGTCCGGCCCCTCGGTTGAGGGGGGGGCCTGGGAGGGGGGATGGTGTGATGACCTGGGAGTCAGACTCAGACGCTGAACCTGAGGGATCCCAGCCTGCACAGGATTCACTGCCTCCAGAACCAGCAGAGCCAGGGCTGGGGCCTGAGTCTCAAGGGGACTCACCTGTGCTGGATCCTCAGGTGCAGGCATCGGCTGAGGTTGATCTGGCTTCTAATGGGATGGAGGACTTATTGCCTGCAGGTGCTCCACTCCCCACCCAGTCAGGGGAAGCTGAGGTTGCCTCTGGGTCCGGTAACCCTCCAGCTTCTCCTGAGCTGCAAAGGCTAAGGGCAGAGAGGCGAAGGGAACTAAGTTCCCGCAGGAGGAGTGCTCGCCTCCAAGCCAGGAGAGGCGAGGCACCTGAGGATCGGAGCCGCCCTTTGCCTCGGGGCAGATAAAAGCCAGCCAGTCCCAGACCCAAGTTGCAGGAGCAACATCGGTGCTGCCTAGTTCCTGTTCCTGGTTCCTGCGTTCCTGACCTCAGCTTGGTTACTTCGGCTTCCTGACCTCGGCTTCCTGACCTCGGCTTCCTGACCTCAGCTTTGTTACTTCGGCTTCCTGACCTCGGCTTCCTGACCTCGGCTTCATGACTTCGGCTTCGTGACTTCTGGCTTGGACTGACCTTGGACTGGACTAGACCTCGCCTATCGGATATCCCTTGGGACCAGCACACAGGGATAGCTGAACTTCTATTGTCTGTGCTCTGGTAACCTCTAGGTTGGATTACTGCAACGTGTTATACATTGGACTGACTCTGAAGATGCTTTTGAAACTTCAGCTGGTGCAAACTTCAATGGCCAGTTTGCTCACCGGGGCAAGGCAGACTGAGAATATTACTCCGATCCTGGCCCAACTGCACTGGCTGCCAATTAGTTTCCAGGCCGAATTCAACGTGCTGGTTTTGATCCATAAAGCCTTAAATGGCTCAGGACCCCAATACCTCCAGGACTGCCTCTTCCCATATAAATTGACCCAGACTCTGTGTTCATCATCTGAGGCCCTTCTTCATGCGTCTTCTCCCGAAGAGGCCTGGAGAGTGGCAACACAAGAGTGGGCCTTTTCTGCAGTTGCTCCTCATTTGTGGAATGCTCTCCCCGGGGAGGTTCAGCTGGTGCATTCATTATACATCTTTAGACGCCAGGCAAAAATGTTCCTCTTCAACCTTTGGCTGATTGGCATCTGATGCCCCTTTAAATGTGTTGTTGAAGCGGTGGGGTTCATAGCTGTCAACCCTCCCTTTTTTTGCGGGAAACTCCCTTATTCCAAAGCCGTTTCCCGCTGCTATCCCGGATTGTTGATATCCCTTAAATTTCCCGGATTTCAAAGGAAGCAGCTCCTCTCCCTCCCTGCCGGCCAGGGAGGCTCCTCAGCTGCGTTGCTCGGCTGCCAATAAGGAATCTGAGACCGACTGGGGGCGGAGCTTGCATGCCTTGTGCAGCCAGACCCTCACGCCCAACCAGACAGACAGCCTGCCTGCCGTCTACGCGCTCGCTCTTTCGCTCACCCGTTTGCACGCAGCCTCTGGAGCACAGGGTGGCGAGGCTACTTGGTGCCATTGCACCGCCCTCGCGGCATCCCTTATTTCCAAATCCGAAAGTTTGAAAAAATCCCTTATTTTCAAATCCGAAAGTTGACAGCTATGGTGGGGTTATTGGTTTGCTGCTGTTGTTATTTTTACTATGTATCTTGTGGTTTTTATATTGTGATTTTCTGTTGTGGACACCCTGAGATGAAGGGTGGTATACTAAATAAATAAATGGGACAAAAAATAAAGTCTTCTTTCTCCCCACCAGCTGCTCGCTAGAACTGTTCCCCAGTGCACCTACTTTCCATGCTGTCAACAAGGCTCATTCTAGGCCAAACAAGCCCATAGGTTCATGAGCAAAGATCCTGTGGGTGAGAGCTCACAGTATCCAAAAGGATGTTGATATGGAACACAACCCTACAGAGCATGCCGAAGGCCTTGCTGGTGCCCACAAGAGTTAATCATGCTGCTTGGAGCCAGGGAAATGAGACACCCATATACTATCTTTCTGACAGCAAGAGCTGTTCAACAGATTATCACAAGAGGTTGTGGACTCTCCCTCCTTGGAGGTTTTTAAGCAGAGGTTGGATGGCCATCTGTCATGTATTATCTTGCTGAAATTCCTGCATTGCAGGGGGTTGAACCAATAATAATAATAATAATAATAATAATAATAATAATCTTATTATTTTTACCCCGCCCATCTGGCTGGGTTCCCCCAGCTACTCTGGGCGGCTTCCCACAAAATATTAAAATACAAAAATCTGTTAAACATTAAAAGCTTCCCTAAACAGGACTGCCTTCAGATGTCTTCTAAAAGTCTGGTAGTTGTTTTTGTCTTTGACATCTGGTGGGACTTCCCTCCTCCCCTTTGTGGGGCCTATCGTTAATCATTTCCTCCTGCATCTTTTATGATAATCCAAATCTTTTACCTCTGCATTATGTCCAAAATTCACCATTAAACTACAAGTGATATTCCAATCCTACTAACGATTTTAACTGTTTACAATGGTTTTTAAGATACGTTATAAATTTTCCCCATTCCTTATTATAATTTTGGTCTTCCTGATTTCTGATTCTTCTGGTCATTTTTGCCATTTCGGCATAATCCAACAACTTGATCTGCCATTCTTCCCTGGCAGGGACTTTATCTTCTTTGCATCTCGGGGCCAATAACATCCGCACAGCTGTGGTTGCATACATAAATAGTATTTTCTGTTCCCTTGGGATTGACGCACCTAGAATTTCTAAAAGGAAGGCTTTGGGGTTTTTTTAAGAAAAGGTTATTTTAAACTTTTTTTCAACTCATCATATATCATTTCCCAAAATTCTTTTACTACCTTACATTTCCACCACATATGATAGATGGTGCCTTCTTTTTCCTTACATTTCCAGCATACATTTGACCCCGTTTTACACATTTTTGCTAATTTACTAGAAGTAAATGGTACGGCAGAGGATGAGATGGTTGGACAGTGTTCTCAAAGCTACTACGGTAACATGAGTTTGGTCAAACTGCGAGAGGCAGTGAAGGATAGGCGTGCCTGGCGTGCTCTGGTCCATGGGGTCACGAAGTCGGACACGACTGAACGACTGAACAACAACAAATGGTACATCATTTTTATATAGTTTTCTTTCAACATGTAACATGCTGTGAACTTTAAATCCCAATTCCATAACTTAGCAGGGGGTCTTAGCAGAATCATGGTTAAGGTCTCATCTACGGTATGTCCAAAGAATATGTCAGCTGTAATCACTACAAGACTTCTGAAAAATGTGAATTGAATGTGTCAGTTCTCACAGCCAGCATATCCTGGTGTATATATGAGAACCGACATGAGCCTAGGCTGAATTCATATGACTGTGCCACCACAAACACAACTCATGTTTATCTTATTGTCAATTGCCAGAAACTTTGGCTGCAATGTTTGCACACGTTGGCCCTAATCTAGCTGTTGACATGTCTCCCTGGTGAGATCATCAGTAATACCGTATTTCAACGCATAATAGTCACCACTGCATAACAGTCGCACCCTTTTTGAGGGGCCCTAAAATCGGTCCCAAAGCATTCACAGCATAATAGTGTCAGGGGCGTTCTCAATACGCATTCTCAGTACCAGCCGAAGGCGTGAGGGGAGCAGGTGGGTGGGCAAAAATGCCATGAGTGAGGCACGAGAAACTTGGATTGCACACAAAAGCAGTTAGTAACAAATAATAAGCATGTTTGTTAATAAAAATTGTTTCCTCACATAACGGTCATCCCTCGGGCTTTTCACCCCATAATAGTCCCACACCCCTTTTTTAAAAAAGAAAAAGAAAAATCAGGATTAAAAATGTGGTTATTATTCAGTGAAATATGGTAATCAGTTCAGGGGTCGCATGGATTGTCAAGACTTCGCTGGCGATCTAACCAGAGCTATTGAATCGCCATATGTCATAGATCTCCTGCCAACCTAGCAGTTCGAAAGCACGTCAAAGTGCAAGTAGATAAATAGGTACCACTCCGGCGGGAAGGTAAACGGGGTTTCCGTGCGCTGCTGTGGTTCGCCAGAAGCGGCTTAGTCATGCTGGCCACATGACCTGGAAGCTGTACGCCGGCTTCCTCGGCCAGTAAAGCGAGATGAGCGCCGCAACCCCAGAGTTGGTCACGACTGGACCTAATGGTCAGGGGTCCCTTTACCTTTACCTTTATGTCATAGATGCTCTCTTCCAACTCTACAGTTCTATGATTTTATTATTCTCTATATGCGCCACCTTCAATTCTAGATTGGATCTCTTTTCACACTCAGCCTAAAAGAGGCATACATAGAAACATGCTTCCATCTGTGTGGAACAACATGAGTACTCATACTGGAGAAAGTTTCAGTTACAGGTAGGTAGCCGTGTTGGCCTGCCATAATCGAAACAAAATAAAAAACATTCCTTCCAGTAGCACCTTAGAGACCAACTAAGTTTGTTCTTGGTATACCAAGAACAAACTTAGTTGGTCTCCAAGGTGCTACTAGAAGGAATTTTTTTATTTTGTTTGGAGAAAGTTTGTTAGTCATAATGTGTGGTGTGAGGAGCGGCTCTTTGGTTGTCAAATTTTCTAGTCCCAGAGATCCATTTCCTCCTAGGCTGTAGAGGATTCTGGGAAATGTTCTAGTCTCTACATTCTAAGACAACTTCCCACAGCAGGGAAAGATCGATAGCGCTGAGCCTGCTGTCTTTCAGGGAAGCTTCTGAGGAACCCTGGGATTCCCCATCACTGGGCGAGATTAAAGGGAGCTTTTAAATCAATAGTTATTTAAAGAAACCAGTCCTGCTTTGGTATGCCTGTCATGTTTGTCTTCATAATGAAGTAGAATTACCAAAGAAGGTCTTGGCATTGCTTACCACAATGATGCAAATTCTCACCTACTTTAATGATTTCCAGAACTTTCCTGAGGCAGTTGTGGTAGCCATTTTCTTCTAACTGAATCTCCCCTCTAGGGTTTGCTGATCAGAAGGTCGGCGGTTCGAATCCCCGCGACGGGGTGAGCTCCCGTTGCTCAGTTCCTGCTCCAGTTTGAAAGCACGTCAAAGTGCAAGTAGATAAATAGGTACCGCTCTGGCGGGAAGGTAAACGGCGTTTCCGTGCGCTGCTCTGGTTCGCCAGAAGCGGCTTAGTCATGCTGGCCACATGATCTGGAAGCTATATGCCGGCTCCCTCGGCCAGTAAAGCGAGATGAGCGCCGCAACCCCAGAGTCGGACACGACTGGACCTAATGGTCAGGGGTCCCTTTACCTTTACCCTTATTAAGTATGACCGATCTGAAAATGGTGGCTGCCGTGGGCGCCACTTCTCTGCTGGTGTTCCTCAGAATTGCCCCCCCTGCGTCCATTCACGGAGAGCATCAGTTCCTGCTGCCATTACAAAGCTTGTTTGTGCCTACGAGCAGTTGGCCTCATATGGCCCAGTGTCCAAGAGGTGACAAGGAGCAGCTTTCTTGTGCCAGTTTCGAGAGAAGTTGAGCTTGTTTGAACTCGGAGCCGTGAGTGAGCTGTTGTGTGGCACAACTAGGCAAAATGCAGCCCACTAGCCTTGCACGGCAGACCAGCCGGGGCTCCATAAACCTCCAGATTTTGCTGCCTGCCTGGGACTGCAAAAGCAGGGATCTTATCAAGCACCTGGCTGGCCAAAACCTAAGCCTTTTCCATCTTATCTTATCCCTAGCTAGAGAATCCAATACCTGGATTGAGAGTTGGGAGGAAATTAAAACAAGCAAAAGGTGGTATCAGGAGCACTCATAATTGAGGGCTGGAGCAGTAAAAGGAGACTTCACATGAAAGAAGGGAGGGAGCTTGTTGCATAACTTGGACTCAGGCCCAGTACTTTTGCTCCTGTTTGCTCTTTCCCATTGGCTGCTTTCCCAGGCACGTGGTCTTCATCCTGGCCCATTGTGTCAGGCACAAAGTCCTCCTTCTGCAAAGAATCAGGTCTTTTGAGGCTGTCTGCCTCAAGTGACCAGCTACGCAAAAGGTTGCGAGTAGAAACAGGGAGAATCCCAGAGATGTCTGAGAAGGGAGGACTCCACCGCAAAAAGGCTCAGTGTGATGCAGAAAAAGCAGACTGTCTGGCACACAGAAAAAGGTGGGATGTAAATAAATACAATATACAAACAAACAAACCATATACCAATAATAATAATAATAATTTATTATTTGTACCCCACCCATCTGGCTGGGTCTCCCCAGCCACTCTGGGCGGCTTCCAGCAAATATTAAAAAACAATACATTAACATGTTACAGATTAAAAACTTCCCTAAACAGGGCTGCCTTCAGGTATTTCCTAAATGTTATGTAGTTGTTGATTGCTTTGACCTCTGCTGGGAGGGCGTTCCACAGGGCGGGCGCCACTACCGAGAAGGCCCTCTGCCTGGTTCCCTGTAGCTTTGCTTCTCGCAGTGAGGGAACCGCCAGAAGGCCCTCAGCGCTGGACCTCAGTGTCCGGGTTGAATGATGGGGGTGGAGACGCTCCTTCAGGTATACAGGACCGAGGCCGTTTAGGGCTTTAAAGGTCAGCACCAACACTTTGAATTGTGCTCGGAAACATACTGGGAGCCAATGTAGATCTTTCAGGACCGGTGTTATGTGGTCCCGGTGGCCACTCCCAGTCACCAGTCTAGCTGCCGCATTCTGGATTAATTGCAGTTTCCGGGTCACCTTCAAAGGTAGCCCCATGTAGAGCGCATTGCAGTAGTCCAAGCGGGAGATAACCAGAGCATGCACCACTCTGGCAAGACAGTCTGCGGGCAGGTAGGGTCTCAGCCTGCGTATCAGATGGAGCTGGTAGACAGCCGCCCTGGACACAGAGTTAACCTGCGCCTCCATGGACAGCTGTGAGTCCAGAATGACTCCCAGGCTGCGCCCCTGGTCCTTCAGGGGCACAGTTACCCCATTCATATTTTATGTTAACTACGGTTTAACATAGCATATGACCCAAGCCAGAGTCACACACAGAGCACAGTCTTTATTACCACTTCCAGTTTAAAATAGTGCAAGTTTTCCACTTATAATATTTATCCATTGCAATATGTAGACGGTTTTCAACACAGAGAGTCTGCAGGATAGAAAAGCAGAGACATCACCTTGCCGACAAAGGTCCGTATAGTTAAAGCTATGGTTTTCCCAGTAGTAATGTATGGAAGTGAGAGCTGGACCATAAAGAAGGCTGATCGCCGGAGAAAGGATGTTTTGAATTATGGTGCTGGAGGAGACTCTTGAGAGTCCCATGGACTGCAAGAAGATCAAACCTATCAATTCTTAAGGAAATCAGCCCTGAGTGCTCACTGGAAGGACAGATCCAGAAGCTGAGGCTCCAATACTTTGGCCACCTCATGAGAAGACTCCCTGGAAAAGACCCTGATGTTGGGAAAGATTGAGGGCACAAGGAGAAGGGGACGACAGAGGACGAGATGGTTGGACAGTGTTCTCGAAGCTACCAATATGAGTCTGACAAAACTGCGGGAGGTAGTGGAAGACAGGAGTGCCTGGCGTGCTCTGGTCCATGGGGTCACGAAGAGTCGGACACGACTAAACGACTAAACAACAACAACACAAAGAGTACTATCATATCATTTTTCTTTTTTTCTTTTAACAAAGGAGGGACACTGGGGTCAGAGAAGGTGGAGAGTAAGCAAACAATTTCTTTGTTGTTGTTTAGTCATGATTCCAGGCCATCAGGGGAATATATCCTGCCATTAGTTTACACTGATAAAACTTCAGTCAGGCATCCTGGACTATTAGCAAGCCATCAGCCTAGCAAAGGATTATCTCCCAGAACTCATGACCAGGGGTCAGCAACCTTTTTCAGCCTTGGGCTGGTCCACCATCCTTCAGACCATGTGGTGGGCTGGACTATATTTTTTTGGGGGGGGGATGAACAAATTCCTATGCCCCACAAATAACCCAGAGATGCTGGAGGCTGACTGGAGTGGAAATGCAATTAGGTTGACAGTAAGAGCTGTTCGACAGTGGAATTTGCTGCCAAGGAGTGTGGTGGAGTCTCCTTCTTTGGAGGTCTTTAAGCAGAGGCTTGACAGCCACCTGTCAGGAATGCTTTGATGGTGTTTCCTGCTTGGCAGGGGGTTGGACTGGATGGCCCTTGTGGTCTCTTCCAACTCTATGATTCTATGATTCTAGGTTTATCTTTGCTGCAACATGGAGTATGTTTGGTATTGTATTTTTTTTTTTGCAATACTCAGTGGCGAAGCTGCATGCTCTGACACTGGGGGCGGAGAGCAGGCGGGGGCGTGGCTGGCGTGCATCCCGGGGGCGTGGCACGCCGCCTGTGGAGGCGTGACGCCGGATGCGGTGGGAGTGCATGGCGCATGTCGGGGGGCAGCCTCGATGGTACCCTCCTCCCGGATGGTGCAAGGGGCGGTGTACTCCCCCACCCCCATTCCTCCACCAGTGGTTGTACTGCCAGATTTCATCATGACTGTGTTATGATTTCAGTTGATTTAGACACATGTACTCTGTTAGCAAAAATTATTAACTTCAAATATCCACATATCCTATTACATAATTACCGTAACTGTTATTATTATTTGTCTGCATCTGAATTACAGTATGAGACATTGCTTTATCTGAATGTCTGGTACAAAACCAATCAGTCAGTTTTGGCATGGATTGTTCTCCATTTTATTATAATATAACTAGGGAAAGTCGTATGATTACACCTCCTATGACTCACTCTTCATTGTGGTTGGGCTATATAGTCATATCTTTAAAACTTAACTATACTTTGTGATAACAGATGATAACTGTGGACTATGTCCTACTTGCAACGTGGGCATATGCAGAAGATCATGTTTGGCTCTTAATCATAATAAGGCACTTGAATATTTTTCTGTGGTAAGTAATCAATCGGTCAAATTAATTAATTAATAACATGGCTTCTCGGCTTCCATTTCCTTTTCCAGGTTGCAATAGTGGAAAAATAATACTAGGCAGTTTTTCTTTTTAAAAAGGGGGGGGGATCATTTTGGGGCAGATAGAGGGGCACACTGCTACCAGACCACTACCATATAAACATTTCTGGGTTACTTTATCTTCATTATCTCCTACAAACAACTTCCACCACCCTAACAAGAGAAAAACATAGTATAATTAGGAAGTCCAATTTGAAGATGTTCACCTGATTCACACATTAAACCATGGGTAGGCAAACTAAGGCCCAGGGGCCGGATCTGGCCCAATCGCCTTCTCAATCCGGCCCACAGACGGTCCGGGAATCAGTGTGTTTTTACATGAGTAGAATGTGTGCTTTTATTTAAAATGCATCTCTGTGTTATTTGTGGGGCATAGGAATTTGTTCATTTTTTTCTCCAAAATATATTCTGGGCCCCCCCCACAAGGTCTGAGGGACAGTAGACCGGTCCCCTGCATTAAACCATAGTTAAAAGCTTAACTATAATTTAAAAGTGAATGTGCAGTGTTTAACACCTCCCTTGTGTTAGAGTTACTTGATTGGAGTTCTCTGATCTGGGCCTTGTGCAGAGAATGAATCGATAAGCTCTCCACACCAAGAAAAGAGTTCCAAAGTTTTACTGCAAACTGTCTTTAAAATGGTTACAGAAATATATATATTATAAATGCAAATCGACCCATTGCTCTTAAACAATGAGCAATGCAGTCCAGTTTTCTTTAGGTTTTTATTGTTGATGGTCCCAGAGAGAGAGAGATTCAGTTTAGCAAGTTGCTTGTTCGATATGCCAGCGGCTTCGGAGAGAGACCCAGATATTGTGCCCATCTCTAATCTAGAGCGTATTAGTTCAGACAGAGCAGTGGAATGCCCAGACAGTCTTGTGACCAGTGCTCCATGTGAACCGACTCTGCACAATCAGATGTGCTCCCAAAGTATTGGCCATGTGCAGGTCTCCTTTGAGAGATATTCCTTGGCAGGAAGGAAGGAACAAAGACTCCACCCCCTTGCTGTGGCTTTAGCTACACAAGCGCCTTCTGCACTCGCTACCGTTCTCGGCAGAACAGACGTTCTGAAAATGCAAACCTCCACATAGCATTTTAGGCACATTAAACTTTTACGAGAGGAGATATGATAGCCATCTTCAAATATCTAAAGGGTTGTCACATGGAAGATGGAGCAAGCTTGTTTCCCCCTGCCCCAGATGGTAGGACCTGAACCCATGGCTTCAAGTTACAAGAAAGGAGATTCTGGCTAAACATTGTGAAAAAATTTCTGTCTGACCGTGGAACAGACTCCCTCGGGTGGCTGTGAACTCTTCTTCATTTCAGGTTTTTAAGCAGAGGTTTGATGGGCATCTGTCAGGGATGCTTTAGTCGAGTTTCACTATATCCAGTGTGGCTTGCTCCTAGAGAAATGTGCACAGGGTAAAGGTAAAGGACCCCTGACCATTAGGTCCAGTCGCAAACGACTCTGGGGTTGCGGCATTCATCTCACTTTTTTGGCCAAGGGAGCTGGCGTACAGCTTCCGGGTCATGTGCCCAGCATGACTAAGCAGCTTCTGGCAAACCAGAGCAGCGCACTGAAACGCCGTTTACCTTCCCACCAGAGCAGGACCTACCGTATTTATCTACTTCATAGCTGTCAACCCTCCCTTTTTTTGCGGGAAACTCCCTTATTCCAATGCCATTTCCCGCTGCGATCCTGGATTGCTGATATCCCTTAAATTTCCCAGATTTCAAAGGAAGCAGCTCCTCTCCCTCCCTGCCAGCCAGGGAGGCTCCTCAGCTGCGTTGCTCGGCTGCCAATAAGGAGTCTGAGACCGACTGGGGGCGGAGCTTCCATGCCTTGTGCAGCCAAACCCTCACGCCCAACCAGACAGCCTGCCTGCCTGCCGTCTACGCTCTTGCTCTTTCGCTCACCCGTTCGCGCGCAGCCTCTGGATAGCAGGGTGGTGAGGCTACTTGGTGCCATTGCACGGCCCTCGCGGCATCCCTTATTTTCAAATCTGAAAGTTCGAAAAAATCAATTGTTTTCAAATCTGAAAGTTGACAGCTATGATCTACTTGCACTTTGATGTGCTTTTGAACTGCTAGGTTGGCAGGAGCAGGGACCGAGCAATGGGAGCTCACCCTGTTGCGGGGATTCGAACTGCCAACCTTCTGATCAGCAAGCCCTAGGCTCTGTGGTTTAACCCACAGGGATGCTTTAGTCGAGTTTCACTATATTCAGTGTGGCTTGCTCCTAGAGAAATGTGCACAAAGTAGTAGCCTTAAAATTGCTCTCTGTTTAAAGGCTGATAGTAACATGGGGATGGCAAAAGGGCCTGATTCACAGGCTCTTGCAAGCATTCACAAGCATAGTTGATAGAAAACCCACCTGCTCTGCACTTTGAATGGAATCTGCCTCTCTGGGTCTCCCCTCCCCTTGAGCAGCTTCCAAGCTTTCAATGGATGCCAGCATATAATAGGATAATAAGGGATAATAGATACTCTGGCGTCCTGGTAATTAATACCCTCAGAATGGCATCCCATGTAGTCACACAATACCATTCTGTTCATCCAGCTTGGGCAGACATGGCAACAAGTTAATAGGACGCTCTGCAGATATCCAGAGGGTGCGGGGGACCACAACCCCCATGCCACTAACCTGGAGTAACAACGCATCTCAGTTCCTTAAGTCTGTGTGTAGGAATCTCTGACCACTGCATGGCTGGAATGCTGCATATTGTGCAAACCTAAGACTTGACACACGTTGCCCCTCCCACTTTTGCTTCTGGCCACACCCTCAGACACGCCCACTACAAGGGAATGTACTGCCTCTCCCCAACAGGCAAGAAGGGATGAGTGAAGCTCTCCATCAGGAGGAAGGGGGGGGGAGACCTCCTACTTGCCAAGGTGACCCTGTAAAGGTCCACGGCAGCGGTAGGTGATGCTTTCCTTGAAGGCCAGATCTGCTGCCCCTGTAGATCCTGCCACCTGAGGCGGCTACTTCACCTTGCCTCCCGGGTGGACTGGCCCTGGAATGTGCCCTTGAGCTGAAAAAGGCTCCCCCCTGCTGCTGTACACACACACTGTTTGGGGATTTGTTATCTTTGCCTGAATAACTTGGTGTATTTTTAAGCACCCATTGCAGACCCACAAGCCACAGGCATGCATTTCCCCCACTGAAGAACACAGCTCAGGAACACGGCCTAGTGTCACTGCCATTACAAGTCTTTTCCTCTTGAACAGCCAACGCAGGTGGGCAAAGTCCAGCATCTTGGCAGCATCCTGCTCATGCCATGCGTCCTCGAAGACGGGGAACCATAGGGAACAGCAGTCGGCATCGCAGTGCCTCTGAGCTCATGCAGAGGTGCTTTTCCTGCTCCCCTAGCACGCCCCCCCCGCGACCCAGCACCTTGTCAGTTTGCATTTCTTAGTGCAGAAAGTATTGATCTGATGTGTAGAGATCTTTCCTATTCTAATTAATTCAAGAGGGTTCTGGAAGCTTCTGTGTGTGGAAGAAACAAGCAGAAGGTTCGTGATGTTTGGGTTATTCCTTCAGAGAAGCTAAGTACAGCTGGCTTAAACTGGTTCTGTTATCTCTTCTGTCAAGGTCATGCTGACTATAATCAGGGCCGGCGCGTCCATTTAGGCGAACTAGGCAATTGCCTAGGGCACCAAAAAGGAGGGGGCGCTGGCCAGTCTGCCCCCGGTGCCGCCCCAACCAGCAGCGGAGCAAGCAGGTTGGGGCGAAAACCGCGGCGGCGAGGGTGCCAAAATGGAGGGGGTGCTGGCCAGCCTGCCCCTTGCCCCCTGCCGCCGCCCGGTGCCGCCCCAACCAGCGGCGGAGCAAGCAAACTGCAACGGCAGGGGGCGCCCGGCCCGGCAGGGGCAGGGCACCGCTCCGCAACATGCGTCATACGCAATGACGTCACATGGTCCGCCCCCTCGCCTAGGGCGCCAAAATTGCCAGCACCGGTCCTGACTATAATAATAGGCCAGAAGGAGCCTGGGATTCACTTTCTTTCTGTCTCTCTTTCCTTTTGTGTGGTGTTCTGTATATAGTATGCTTAGTGTTAAGGTTTAGTCATATTATAAGTTATTGTAAGTTTACGGCAAGTCAAGTCTGCAGCAACTGGATTTCTTATGGACAGTGCCAGTCCTGAATGTATTGGATTTGTGACCATTATGCTCATTCGCCTTCAGTAGCAGTAAACTCTGCTGGATGAAATACAATTGCCTCTGGTCTATTTTGGGGGAATCCCGCAACGTGTTTAAGTTTTTGCTCTGCGTTGGAGTTCTGCTCTGGATCAACACTGAGTCGAATTCCAGGACACAGACGAGGCCAGCCGCTCGGGCGTCCGGCGCGGATGTCTCCGCGCCTCGCGCCCACCCAGCTTGGCCTCTCGGCAACGCGGCCGCAGTCGGGCGGGCTGACAGGCGAAGGGGCGGAAGGAGGATCGGCGGTGGCGGCTGCGTCGGCGGGCAGCTTCGGCCCATGCGCAGTGACGGGCGCCTGCCCTTCCCTTCCCCGCCGGGCCCCATTTAAGGCGCACGAGCGCAGCAGCGGCCAGAGGCAGAGAAGCGCGAAGGAGCGGCGAGACGAGGATCGGAGCCCCTGCGCAGCGTCCAGCCACCGCCAGAAGACCATGAGGGAGATCGTGCACCTGCAGGCCGGCCAGTGCGGCAACCAGATCGGGGCCAAGGTTAGGGCACGGGGCAGGGGCTGGGGGCCCCGGGGTGGGGGAACTTGGGCCAGGTTCCGATTGACACCCCCCCCCGGCCATGAGGCCTCCTAGCTCTCGGGGCCAGCGGACGTCCTCGAAAAGGGCCCTCGGATCCTTTCGCCCCCTTCCCGGCTGGGCGGAGGCGCATCGGCTGGTCGCCTCTTCCACGATCTCGGCGCCTTTTTCCTGGGCGGTCTGGCGCGCGCCATGCGGTGGGGGGGGGGGAGGAAGACTTACATCTGGAGGGGGGGTCCTCCAGTTTTCCCTACCCCCTACCCCGACCCGTGGGGAATTGTCCAGTGGCGGCTCCTTGCCTGATTGTGCCTGGAGCGCAGGGTGGGGACCCGGGAACGACGACGAAGCGCTTCGCTCCGCGCGCCACGGAGAGCGGCTGCCTCGGTTGCGCCGAACCGATCCCCGATTCGCGCGTCTGGCGCTGCCTTGCGCGCCTTGTTTTCCCGCGTGTGCGTGTGTGGCGGGGCTGCGGATCTCTGCATTGCGGCCGCCAACATGGCTCCCGTCCTTAGCCGCTTACGAAGGCATCTGGAGGGGGGCGATCTCCTCCGGGATCTTCGCCCCCTCTTCCTCTCCTGCGCCGCAGACGGATTCTCAGGCGGGGCTCTACGTCGCTGGTGGAAGGCCAGACACCTCCTTCCCGCCTCCGTGAGATTTTGGCGCAGTCTGGTTAGGTCTCGGGGGAGGGCGAGGCTTGGCCGAGCTGCCCTGCCGCCCAGCCGTTGAAGAGATGTGTCTTTTCGATTTGATCGCTTCATCGATCTCCCTCCCTTCCTCCAAATGATGGTCAAGGCGACCATTTGGCTTCGTCCAGTTTAGTGGGACAGCACTGGGAAGCCTGGAGACGTTTCCCAAAGGAACGCGTGGCACAAGATTCTCTCTCCCTAACATGGATGCAGTCGAATCCGAACATGCTGTATAATGCTGCATGAGAATGCAGCAGAATCAACATGTGCCAAGCACACTGCGGTGCGGAAACTGTACAGCAACAGGGGAATGATAACTGTGTCAGAACTTTGCCTGGTGCAAAGCAGAATCAAACAGAAGGCATTCTGTCCTCTTCCAACAGCGTCTCCAGGGATGGGGAAACTTATGGCCCTCTTGGATGCTGCTGGACTCTTCACCTCCATCAGTCAGGGCCAGCCTGTAGTCAAACAGCATCTAGATAGCACCAGGTTTCCATGCAGTGTAGGATGGGCGCTCTTTGGGTTTGCTTATTGGGCTAAATTAGCACACCTAAAATTGCCTGCTCTGTTTGGTTGTTTACTTAGGTCAGTTCCCATGGTGCTTGAGGAGATGCTTTTTGATCTGTGTCATGACAGCCTCCATTATGGCCAGAAGTATATTGGAATTAACCATCTCCCGTGTCTTGGTCTGAACTTGGTTGAAAGGAACGCAGTGGGCCAACTAGTCCCATCATTTAGCATTGGAAGATCTCTGTTGCAACTGCAAATTGCCTTAAACCCTTCTGAATTGTTACTGTTTCTCTTCTGTTAACCAGCACCTACAAACTGCAGGCTTACCAAACCCTAAGAAAGGGATTTCTCCCGACCTTCCTCAAATGGAGAGAGGAAGTAGGTTAGAAATGAAACACACCTTTCCACCCTGACCCTCAGAAGTGCTCCACCCTTGTTAGTGGTGACACAAAGGTTGCCATCAAAAGCAAGAGTTACCGGTACTTATTTGTGGATAAGTAGGTGAGCCTTCAGGTTCTCACGTGGGTGAGCCTCTGATAGTTCCCTTCCTACAAAGCTTTTATTTGCTTTATGAGGAAAATGCATAGGCGGGAGAGTGCTTGCTGCTAAACCAGCTTTCCTTGTAGACTTAATTAAGATATGCTGAGGTCTCACTGAAACACACACGCACACCCCACTCACACACCAAAACAAATCTCACTACAGCCAACCAAAGACAACCAACCACACCCTAGGTCACCCCCAACCTCTCTCACCGCCAAAGAAATACCACAAGCGAATAGTAAGAGAGCCCACACAAGTGCCGCTGACACAAAACCCCACACATAACACTAAGTAGAAGAATAGAAGCATTGCCCCTCCCCCTTTTCTTCCTAACCTAACACCACCAGCGTGGTGTAGTGGTTAAGAGCGGTGGACTCTTAATCCGGGGAACCAGATTCGCATCCCCCGCTTTACATGCAGCTGCTGGGTGACCTTGGGCTAGTCACACTTCTTTGAAGTCTCTCAGCCCCACTCAACTCCCAGAGGGTTTGTTGTGGGGGAGGAAGGGAAAGGAGATGGTTAGCTGCTTTGAGACTCCTTAGGGTAGTGATAAAGCGGGATATCAAATCCAAACTCTTCTTCTTCTTCTGTATGCAACACTAATGTCTCACAACAAATGAAACTGATCTGCAGAAAACGCAACTTGAAAAAAGAGACAACACACGTATTTTTGTAAATTAAGAAATCTCTAATAGAATATATATTTTTTAAAGAAAACACAAGTGGTTAACCTATGAGCATGGCAGGCAGAAGCTTAAATAACTGAAAGCTTATTCATGCAAAGTAGTTCTCCACAAAGCAAGCTAAAAATTGGGGAGAAGGGCTCTGGCCTTGTCTCCTACAAGGAGAAGCTTTCCATCAGGCACACCCCCACCTGCAATCAGAAATGGTATGGCCCAGGCCCCAGACACCACTTTATCACTTAAATGAGAGTCAGACCTGAGTCACCATTGCAAAGCTCACTTTTCTTCCATTTGAGAGATTGGCAAGGGATAGATCAATCTATGACTCATCCAGAGTTTGTTCACTTGTTAACCCTCCAGGGGAAGGTGGTGTCAGGGCTGTTGCTTCTTGGGCCATGTGCCCATGCCTCTCAACAAGATGGCTATCCCAAGTCCTGGTGACTTTCCTCACTAAGAATGGCTGCTGAACTAGGCTGGCAGCTGTTTCACTGCAATGCCCTTTGAAGATTATGCTGTAGCTCTCCCGACACACACAGCTCCTCTCCCTCCCTGCCTTAAACATCTGTCTGGTTTTCATGGCTGAACCTGGTGGGGATCTGAAGGCATTAATAGACCCAGAGCTCAAGGACTTATCTGCTCAGCATGCTGGGATGAACACAGACATGTGCCCATGTAGAATTGATGCATTCTTGGACGGCAGATTCATCTTGACCTTTGGGCTCAGTGCAGCTGTAGCAGCAGCAGGTGAGGCTCTGATAGCGCCACGGGGCTTCACGTTGCATTGATGTGTCTCCCTAAAGGTAAAGGGACCCCTGACCATTAGGTCCAGTCGTGTCCGACTCTGGGGTTGCGGCGCTCATCTCGCTTTATTGGCCTAGAGCCGGCGTACAGCTTCTGGGTCATGTGGCCAGCATGACAAAGCCGCTTCTGGCAAACCAGAGCAGCGCATGGAAACGCCGTTTACCTT
Organism: Darevskia mixta; assembly: GCA_034641385.1. Classification (NCBI taxonomy): domain Eukaryota; kingdom Metazoa; phylum Chordata; class Lepidosauria; order Squamata; family Lacertidae; genus Darevskia; species Darevskia mixta. The sequence goes on along the minus strand of JAWWNH010000067.1, from coordinate 7,609,513 downwards.
CCCGCCAGAGCGGTTCCTATTTATCTACTTGCACTTTGACGTGCTTTCGAACTGCTAGGTTGGCAGGAGCTGGGACTGAGCAACGGGAGCTCACCCCATCGCAGGGATTCGAACCGCCGACCTTCCGATCAGCAAGCCCTAGGCTCTGTGGTTTAACCCACAGCGCCACCTGGGTCCCTCTGATGTGTCTCCCTACCACACACACAAACGCACTGCTCATAAGGGCACTCGGGAGCGATTCTGCGCAGAGCCAAGCTGGCTTAAATAGTAGCCTCACCCTTTATGGTAATGAGATCTGGCTTGCTCTCTCCCCACTTATGTACCTCCTGCAGAACAAAGGCGGCAGCTGTGCTCCCAGGCTGGGTTTTCAATGTGCAGGGGCATGCTGCAGCTTCTCTCCTTGGGAGAAGTCTTGTGTGCTCACCTCTTCCCATTGGGTGGCAACTTTAAAAAAGGGGGGGTGGCTTGGCCTGACGCATGCAAAATGGGAAGCGACTGCATGCTGGAGATGGAAGGCCCCTCTTCATTTTAAGGCACAGCCACGTGGAGAAGAAGCTTGACAGCTAGAACTGGCTATTTGTTTGGGGGGTTGGAAAGCCAGTGCTAATCTGGGAAAGGCATTGCCCTCATTTATGGCAGCCAAAGTTTCAAGGGCTGTTTGTGAGTGCAGGCAGGGTGTTGGGGAATGGGTGTGTTCTCCTTGAACACGTCACTGAAACCTGGGAAGCTTAAGCCATTTTCCTGCAGCCTGGCGACGGTGGGTGGAGAGAGCCGGTCGGCCATCTTTGCTGTCAGCCTCTCCAGCACACCAGCCTCTTGGGCTGGAAGCCTCCTCGCTCTCCTCACTGGATTTCTGACTGCAGTGCTTGTCTCTCCCTGCTGGTCTGGCTGCTTTCTTGGGGGGGGGGGGTGCGTGCACAGAGAGAGGGGGGGCGTTAAAGAGTGCACCAACATCGGTGTCCATCCTTGTGGACTCTCCTTCAAGCTCTCTCCCCCCCCTCGGGCTTTCACAGGCACTGGGTATAAATAGAATCTGCCGCTCATTCTGCTGCGGTTCCTGCAGCAGTGTGAGGGAAGCTAAGACTGACAGAGCGACTCCATTTTAGAGCTGTGCAGGGTGCTCTGCCTGCGAGGGGGGGTATGATATGATTTCAGGCAGTGGGCTCCCTGTTTGTATGCTGCTGTGCTGGGGAGATCTACTCTTTTAAGCCTCTCAGACTTAAGCGATGACAGCTTATTCCCAGAGCAGGTTTTCCTGCCTAAGGGAAGGGCAAACATGCAGTGGAAGAGATTTTGGGGAGCATGTGTGAGCCCAGGGGGTTCTGTCCCAAGCTCTTGAGAAGGAGGAGGTGGTCTTCATAATATTAATATAGTATATCAGGTGAGTCCTGACCTCCTTCCGCAGGGCCTGTAAGACAGAGTTATTCCGCCTGGCCTTCAATCTAGCCTGGTCCCCTATTCCTTTTCCCCCTTCCCTTTTTTCTGAAGAAACCCTTCTGGGTCCCCACATTACAATTCTTCCCTGGTCTCCCTACTGGCCTAGCAAGACTAACTTGGCCAGTTAGCCCTGGTGATCCTACTGATGTTTGTTTTTTATGCTGTTTTAGCTGTTTTTTAAGTTGTTTTTAATCATTGTTTTGTATTTGTTGTTAGCCACCCTGGGCCCGGTTTTTGGACCGGGAAGGGCGGAGTATAAATAAAAAATTTTTATTATTATTATTATTATTATTATTATTATTATTATTATTATTTATCATTAAAGAGCACGTTTGTTGTAAATGTTGTAGCAACTGTGTATGGTAGTTCTCCATTTCAGCCCCAATATTTCAGATGGGAACTAAGGGGGTTTGGTGCATGGAGTAAGTGTAGACTTGCTTAAGCCACGGCAAAGAGATTTCCTAGCAGTTCACAGCTCAGTCTTATACCACTGTAATGCTCCCTATGTTGGGTGGGAGTCAGGAAGGCTGTTTTGAGAGCCTCCTCCTCTCTGCAGCTACCATATATCTAAACACCTGTTGTGAAGCTGGTGCCAGCATATTTTGAGCCTTCCCTTTACACTCTGCTTGTCCCTTAAGTCAGGATGGGGGGAACATGTGGCCCTCCAGATATTGCTGGCCTTTCATCATCCCCGACTACCGGCCATGCTAACTGGAGCTGATGGGGGTTGAGGCTCCAACAGCATCTGGAGGGCCACAGGTTCCCTTCTCTACCTTGGGTACCCCAGGTCCATGTTGGTCCCGTTGTCTCCACCGTCCCATCGCTGCTGCTAAAAGTGTAGCGTGCCAGCATTGGCCAGTTCCCTTCTGCCTCTTTGGTCACCTGGTTTCTACAAATTGCTTGCTGACAGCTGCCACCCTTTGCCCTTTCACGGGAGGCCCAAGAGAATCTGCGGGAAAGAAAGGAGGGTAGCCTGTCTCTCTTTCCACCAGGCTTTTGCAGAAGGTGGATGCAGCAAGGCTCTGCTTTCCCCTTCTGTAAAATCTAGTCGCTGAATAGTCTTCGTTTCCCAAGGTCTCTGTGTGCCACAGGACTCAAGGAAGGGAGGTGCTGATGGCAACCGCAAACAAGCCAAGCCAAAAATCTGTGGGGATAGAAGGGGGGATGGAAATAGTGAACAGAGATCCCAAAGCTTAGAGTCTGTTTCCAAAGCAGAACTGAGATTTCAAGTTTAACAGTTGATTTCCTAGGGCTGGTACATCAGTTGATTTCTCTACATCAGGGGTGGCCAACATCCAAGAGACTGCGATCTACTCACAAAGACTGGCAGTGATCTACCCCCTTTTTTGGGGTTCAGATCCAAGTTGTTGAACTTTTTTTAGGGAGGAGGAAAGCCCCATTTTTGGGGGGTGCAGGGCAAAAGTTTTGAGCATTTTTTAGGGGAGCCAAACTTGTTGGGCTTCTTTGGGGAGAGCCAGTGATCTACCACAGACGTCCAGTGATCTACCGGTAGATCACGATCCACCTGTTGGACGTGCCTGCTCTACATGATTAGTGGCTTAGTAAGAGGACACCATCCAAGAGCACTGCATCAGTGGGGAATGTCTCCTGCAGGAGCTCTTTTGAAATGAACCAGCAGTGCTCTTGCACAGCTCCCATTCATTTCATTAGGGTTTGTGCCTCATCATTTTTCAACCTTTGGTGCCGAAATATTTGGATGGATATGAGTAGCAGGCTTGAAGAGTGGTATAGAGCAGGCATGTCCAACTTCCAAGAGACTGCGATCTACTCCCACTAAAAAAGCAAAACTGGCAGTGATCTACCCATTGTATTGAACAAAGTTTTGGGGAGCATTGATCAGAGTTGTGGAGCTTTTGGGGGGGAGGTAGCCTTCACCAAAGTTGTTGTTCTTTTTGGGGGGAGGAAGACCAAAAGTTGTTGAGCTTTGATTGACCGGTAGATCGCAATCGACTTATATCTAGCTGCTATGGCAGCTAGAGTCCATCAAAGAACCCATTGCTTGGAAACATGCCACAAATAGGTGGCCTTAGCTATACATTCTTGCCTGACCTTTTACCTGTTCTTCCCCTGCATTGGCCCCCTTGTCTGCTATCTCATATCAGGTGTATGCCTTGACTCTCACATGGTGGGTGCCGCTGCTGAAGGGCAGCTAGGAATCTTCCTAAATCTTGTATATCTTGGATTTACCTGCCCTCCCCTGTTAAAGCAGAATATCTGAGTTTGGGTTGTACTCCCAATATCAAACGTCTGGGCACCTAGTATACATAATTCCACTATTTCAAAACATACAATTGTTTTCTTATCCAGCTCCTGAAACAGTGGACAGGTATCTTCCTTGCCTAGTTAGTATTTCCCATTCACCATTCCATCCACCCTACTTTGCCCATTCCAGTTAAGATTTGGAGACAGGATCCATAGTTTATTGGCAGTGGTCATGCTCCTGGGATTTTCCCCACACTTGTTGGCTGTAGTGCAGCCGGCATCGAAGAATCCTAGCACAGCATCAGGCCGAGCAAGAGAAGGTCACTGCAGTATTTCTCTGCAGCAAGTTGCCAGGATGCCAACCCACCTTGCTTTGAAGCATGTGGAGGTTCCATCCATGTGACTTGAACCCCATCTGTACCAGGGTTAGAAACAGAGCCATGAAAGCTAGAAGCTAAATGGCACCTTCAACCTAGGTTATGGACGCAACAACGGAATGTCTAGGCGTGCTTCTTTATAACAAGAAAAGTGCTGAAAATGCATGAACTACAGCTAAAATATTATGTTCATTTTCCACATGGTCTAGTCCTTCCCCTGCCCACCCCCCTAATATTCTTAAGAGGGTCTCTTCTCCGGTCTTCAGTGAGTAGCTAGAAGGGGGGAGGCAGAAAAAGGGTCCTCCTTTCCTTCTACTCAGTTTTAATCTGAAATCTTAGACGCAGTACTGCTCAGAAACTGCTTGCACTAATGAAATTCCCTGTCACAAAATGCGCCTAGAGCAATGGGAGTTTCGAACGCTGATCTGTACATCACCCTAGTTAGCCCTGCAAAGGTAAAGGTAAAGGGACCCCTGACGGTTAGCAACATACAAAAAAGTGACTTGCCTGTGTGGTGTAGTGGTTAAGAGCGGTAGACTCGTAATCTGGGGAACCGGGTTTGATTCCCCGCTCCTCCACATGCAACTGCTGGGTGACCTTGGGCTAGTCACACTTCTCTGAAGTCTCTCAGCCCCACTCACCTCACAGAGTTTGTTGTGGGGGAGGAAGGGAAAGGAGAATGTTAGCCGCTTTGAGACTCCTTCGGGTAGTGATAAAGCGGGATATCAAATCCAAACTCTTCTTTTTCTTCTTCTTCCTGTTTTTAGTCACAAGAGGGGCTGGTGGAGGATGAGCGGAACAACTTGTCCCACCTTTGCCAGCCCCTCTCATGAGTTAAAAGCAGGTGAGTGAAACATTTTGCAGGCTAGAAGTGAGCACACCTTGATGCCTCTGGCAATTTGGCTTCCACACAGCATGAGCAGGGATAGTCTTTGCTTCCTGCACATCCAAAGTAGAAGCTCGGCAGTCTGCATGCAAAGACAGAATCGCTCTGTCCCTGGGACCTGCTCCAAAGCTTGCCTGAATTCTGTGTTGGTGGTGATGTTTTTCTGGGCTCCTGAATGTTGTTCCCAGTAATTCAAACCATCCTAAGACAAGTGACAGATGACGTAATTGTCCTGTATTTGCAGTAAGACTAGGGTGTGTCGCAATATGGTCTAGCTGCCACTGTTCCATTAGTATATTGACTTGCTGCAAGGCATATAGAGTAACAGACACATCCAACATGAAGGCTTAATTTCCCCCCTTTCCTCCCAAGGCATATCTTAGTCCAGTGATAGCTAACCTTGACACTCCAGATGTTTTGGAACTACAACTCCCATCATCCCTGACCACTGGTCCTGTTAGCTAGGGATGATGGGAGTTGTAGTTCCAAAACATCTGGAGTGTCAAGGTTAGCCATCACTGTCTTAGTCCCTCTTCGAGCAATAATTGGGCAGCACTGCTTTTTAAGTTGCCTAGACATGCAGCAAACAGCTGATGATCAAAGATGGGGATGGTAGGCCTGTGTGGCCTTCCAGGTGTTGTTGGACTACCAGGTTGCACCTATTCCCAGCCTCAAAAACCTTGTAAGCTGAAGCTCACGCTGGGCGGGAAGTGCATGGAGCCAGCTTGTGCAACCCCTTTTTTAATTGGCTCCTTGGGGGCTCACAGCTGACTTGCAAACCTGGGTGGCTTCTCATGGCACAATGAATGGGCTTTTTGAAGCGGCTGCATCAGGAACCAGATGGTGGTGACCTGATCCCTCAGTTCAAATGACAACTTGTTGAGTTTCCACAATGGGGTTGCTTCCTTAGCTGCAGTGTTAAATCACGGGTGTGGTTTCTGCAGTCAAATCGTGTATCTAAAATATAACATGAGACTGTGTGTGTGTTGTGTGTTACGTTACTCTGTTGCTATAGTTCATTGTACGTGTTACTTAGCAATACAATGTGTCTGCCTTGTGTAAACACACACACACACACACACACACACATTATTGGTGGCCGCTCTCCCATGTTCAGGTCTTCCTCTCTCTCTTTTATAACATTTTATTAATTTTCCAAAAATAAAACAGTAACAGTATCAAAACAAAACAAAACAAAATAACTTCCCCCTAGTCCCTTCCTTGCTTCCATTGTTTCAATGTCCATTGTAAAGTTATAAACCACTGTATTACTTATTATCCATTCAAAATTAAATTACAAGTAGTATTAAAACCCTTCCAATGTATTAACCTGAGTACATTGCTTTTGAATATATGCAATAAACTCCTTCCAATCTTCCTTAAATTCGTTATGGTCTCTTTCTCTTAGCTTCATTGTCAATTTTGCCATTTCAGCATATTCCATTAATTTAACTTGCCAATCTTCTTTAGCTGGGACACATTTCCAATGTTGTGCTAATAATATTCGTACGGCCTCAGGTCTCTCTCTCAAGCAGATGCAGTTGTAGGCAGCTCTGATGCTCCCAACTTTCGGTCCAAACACTCAGGGAAGAATGTGGTATACAGGGGAACAGCCTCATACTTTGTCAGACCATCAGCAACACTGATGGACTGTAGTTCTCCAGTGTTTTCGACAGGGGTCTTACCCAGCTATATGCTGGGAGATGCCAGGAATTGAACCCGGCACCTTCTGCATGCTGCTCTTTGGTCCCTCTCTATAGTCAGACTGTATCACTTTCAAAATACATATGGGTGGTTGTTTGGAAGCGTTTCCATATCAAGAGTCTCTTGCAGGTGGAAGCCTAACTTGTGAAGGAGACAAACAATTCTAGAAGCATCCTTGACGCACTAGACTTCTACGTGCAAGGATACTTTGTTGGGGGCCCTTCAAAGGAACGCCTTCCCATCCTAGTAGTGCTACAATCTCATGAGGGCTATACCATACACCTCCCTGCATGACCAGGTGACACGGGAGTGACTAGGAAAGCTGATTTGGAAGTGGTGGCACACAGCAAAGTTAATTATTGGATGGAAGCCTGTGAAATCTGTCCTGTTCCTTGCTGTTGTCCTCTTCAAGACGTGCTTCCTTTAAGAAAAGCAACAGCTTTTCCTCTCTGTAACTGGAGTGTGCAGTGTTCAGGCTTCTGGGAAGTGTTAGGGTGTATGCTTGGGGTCCCATGTGATGGCCCCGCTAGGCCCAACCACCACCCTGAATTGAATATACATAGTTCCTCACTGCCATCTCCAGCCACCATGTTCCCCTTGCAAAATCCCTCTGAGGGGTGGGATAGGCTGAGAAATGGTGACTGGCTCAAGGTCAACCAGTGAGTCTCGTGTCTGAGCGGGCATTTGAACCACGGGGTAAGCAGAGTGATCCCCAAGGGTGCGTCTTCTAGAACCTCTCCCCGAATCCTCTTGTTCAGGGGTCAGCAACCTTTTTCAGCTGTGGGCCGGTCCACCATCCCTCAGACCATGTGGTGGGCCAGACTATATTTTTTTTTGGGGGGGGGGAATGAACGAATTCCTATGCCCCACAAATAACCCAGAGATGCAATTTAAAGGACACATTCTACTCATGTAAAAACACAGTGATTTCTGGACCGTCCGTGGGTCAGATTGAGAAGGCGATTGGGCCGCATCCGGCCCACGGGCCTTAGGTTGCCTACCCCTGGTCTAAACCACTGAACCTCTTGGGTTTGCCTATCAGAAGGTCAGCGGTTCGAATCCCCACAACGGAGTGAAACCACTGTGTGCTGAATTGCTTTGCCAGTTTGCTTCTCTGGCCCAAGTTCCTTTGGAGGTCAGGGCAGCAGAGCTTGTTGAATGAAGAGCAACCAATACCCTCGACTGGCTGCTGCTTGAGATAATGGGTAGCAAATCCAATACACGCCGACTGGTGAAATGATCTGTAGTAGGGGGTGATGCTGATACCTGGCCTACCCTCCTCGGAGGTATCTGAGTTCATTGCTCTCTTGCAATGGATACTACTGGCAGCTAACGGCACCTGGGACGAAATGCATCCCCTTGCAATGATAGCCAACCCATGAGACTAATGAGGGGAGGCATTTGTGTGACTGGAGCTGCTTAACTACTACAGGGATGGGAAATCTGTGCCTTCAAAATGCTGTTGTATCTCAGCTTCCCTCGGCCCCCACTCTTAGGCATAGCTGTCAACCCTCCCTTTTTTGGCGGGAAACTCCCTTATTCCAATGCTGTTTCCCGCTGCATAAGGGATTGTTGATATCCCTTAAATTTCCCGGATTTCAAAGGAAGCAGCTCCTCTCCCTCCCTGCCGGCCAGGGAGGCTCCTCAGCTGTGTTGCTCGGCTGCCAATAAGGAGTCTGAGACCGACTGGGGGTGGAGCTTGCATGCCTTGTGCAGCCAGACCCTCACGCCCAACCAGACAGACAGCCTGCCTGCCATCTGCGCGCTCGCTCTTTCGCTCACCCATTCGCACGCAGCTTCTGGAGCCCAGGGTGGTGAGGCTACTTGGTGCCATTGCACCGCCCTCATGGCATCCCTTATTTTCAAATCTGAAAGTTTGGGAAAATCCCTTATTTTCAAATCCGAAAGTTGACAGCTATGCTCTTAGGCCAGTGATGGCTAACCTTGACACTCCAGATGTTTTGGGACTACAACTCCCATCATCCCTGACCACTGGTCCTGTTAGCTAGGGATGATGGGAGTTGTAGTTCCAAAACATCTGGAGTGTCAAGGTTAGCCATCACTGTCTTAGGCACTGCTGGCTGGGGCTGATGGGAGATGAAGTCCAGTAACCTCTGGCAGGTCACAGGTCCCCCTTCTCTGTTCCAATTCACAAGGTGGTAAACCCCAAATGTTCCTCCCCATGTTAGCACAGGGGACAATGCGCTGGGAAGAAACCCACTCAGTTCCCACTGAAATGAGTGAGAACTGCTTAAAGGCACAGAAGTGTCTTAAAGGCCACCTGAAATCTGCCACTTGCTACTGTGCCTCACAAGAGGCCAGGCTAGACCTGGTTTTCAGAAGGGTTTGGTCAGATGACTCCTCTTAATGTTGCATCCTCCTTTCCTTTTCTTTCTTCACCTGCTACAGTTCTGGGAAGTCATCAGTGATGAGCACGGCATAGATCCCACCGGCACCTACCACGGAGACAGCGACTTGCAGTTGGAGAGGATCAATGTCTACTACAATGAGGCCTCAGGTTCGTTCCTGCAGCACTGCTGTTCAGTTCAGAGTTCAGAATTCTTTCCTTGTCTCTTCCCACGCTCCTCCGTGCTGCCCAAGCTCCTCTGTATGATTCGGCTACTTTCTCTGCCCTCTCTCTTGCCTTTCACAGATCAGGGATGGGGAAATTGTGACCTTCCAGATGTTGCGGCATTCCAGATCTTATCGGCCGCAGACACCACAGAACAGAGTGGGAGTTGTAATCAAACAACTACAGGGGGGTCACAGGTTCCCCATCCTGTCATAGAAAGTGACAGCCCTGACTTTCCCAATTCCTGGCTGACATTTGCTATTTTAAGAGCAGAGTGGCATCTCTGTGGTGCTGTACCCTACTTTGATGGGCCCTATATATGGTTGTGTTCAGTTTGTGACTAGGCTATAGTCGACAGTTCAAATCCGCGTGACGGGGTGAGCTCCCGTTGCTCTGTCCCAGCTTCTGCCAACCTAGCAGTTCAAAAGCACACTGGTGCAAGTAGATAAATAGGTACCACTGCGGCGGGAAGGTAAATGGCATTTCCAATGTGCTCTGGCTTTCATCACGGTGTCCCGTTGCGCCAGAAGCTGTTTAGTCATGCTGGCCACATGACCTGGAAAGCTGTCTGTGGACAAACGTTGGCTTCATCGACCTGAAAAGCGAGATGAGCGCCACAACCCCATAGTCAGGCTTGACTGGACTTAACCATCCAGGGGTCTTTTACCTTTTTGCCTTTACTAAAATCCAGTTGATGCAGCTCCCTCTTGGACAGGGGTTAGCAACCTTTTTCAGCCGTGGGCCAGTCCACCATCTCTCAGACCATGTGGTGGACTATATTTTGAAAAAAATATGAACGAATTCCTATGCCCCACAAATAACCCAAAGATGCATTTTAAATAAAAGGACACAATCTACTCATGTAAAAACACACTGATTCCCAGACCGTTCGCGGGCCAGGTTGAGAAGGCGAATGGGCCGCATCCAGCCCACGGACCTTAGGTTGCCTACCCCTGCTCTTGGATCTGTCTCTCTTCTAATTAGATCTTGGTCTGCTGTTTTCTCTCCCCAACCCTCATACGAAAGCACTTTGCTATATTCTATAAATTGACCTCCATCTAATCCTTTTCTTTTGACCTAGTGGCGTCCTATGTATCCCAAGTATAGTACATAATAGACTTGAGGGTGGGGACAGAAGTGGAAGGTGCCTAGACCGAACTAAATCAGTAAGACTGGTGTCATCAGCAAATGGGATCTGCCGGCTCACAGAACAGGCTGCTGGCTTTCTCCATGGGATCAGTCCCTGGCATGGGACTATGATGAGGAATGAGTGTGGGAATAACAGCCGGTGGCAGCTGTCGCCAACTGTTTCTGGAATTGCTGCAAAATCTCTGTGGAAGGGGCCTAGCGGTTTTTGTGGGATGATGGTGGTGGCAACCTTCCCTGCAGAAGTGTCTCCTCAAAGTATTTCTTCTCTTTGTTGGAGAACCCAGAGCAGTGGTGGCTAACCTTGGCACTCCAGGTGTTTTGGGACTACAACTCCCATCATCCCTGACCACTGGACCTGTTAGCTAGGGATGATGGGAGTTGTAGTTCCAAAACATCTGGAGTGCCAAGGTTAGCCACCACTGACCCAAAGGATGGTTAAGACCTAGAGGCAGGTCTGCTACCTAGGCCCTGTAAGCTGCCCAAGGAGCTGTCGCTGTGAGCTCTTGGAGTAGACATGGGGAGCCTGTGGCCCTCCAGGTATTGCTGGATTTCAACCGCCACCAGTCCCAGCCGGCCCACTAGCATGCTCCCATCTTTTGAACTGGGTGATTTGCTCAACATGAGCTGGTCAGATTAAATGCTAGTATATCTGTTGGGAGGGTGGGTTCTTAAACACTTCTAAAAGTTTTTTTTTCCTTCTTTCCACTCAGGTGGCAAGTATGTGCCCAGAGCTGTCTTGGTCGACCTGGAACCTGGCACCATGGACTCGGTCAGGTCCGGCCCTTTTGGGCAGATATTCAGGCCTGATAACTTTGTCTTTGGTAAGGAACTATTGCGGAGGAGCATCGCTGAGCTGCAGTTGCAAATGTTGCCCAGTCAAGCTAAAGGATGGGGGGTGGGGGGAGCTGTAATTGATCACATGAGCTCAAGTCTGAGCCACTTGAACTGAAGCTCCATAGCAGAGTGTCTGCTTGAAATTTAGAACGCCCCTGGCATTTCCAGGTAGACGTAGAGACTTCTGGCTGAAATCCTGAAGACAATTCAGACCTAGAAGGTCCAGTGTTGTGGCAGCTTCCTGCCTTCCAGTGGACATGGAGAAACAATTGTCTGTAGCTGGGTGATGAAGCAGAAAATAGTGCTTGGCTTGAGCGATCCAGGTTCAAAACTCTGTTCAGCCATGACATTCAAGAGTCACCCAAGGGGACCATCTTGAGATCCATAGTATGACCTCCCTTCTAGGAGGGTGGGGTGGGGTTACACACCCAGGGTAACACATGAATTAGTTTCATATCACAATTGTTGTTGTTGTTCAGTCGTTCAGTCGTGTCCGACTCTTTGTGACCCCATGGACCAGAGCACGCCAGGCACGCCTATCCTTCCCTGCCTCTTGCAGTTTGGCCAAACTCATGTTAGTAGCTTCGAGAACACTGTCCAACCATCTCATCCTCTGTCATCCCCTTCTCCTTGTGCCCTCAACCTTTCCCAACATCAGGGTCTTTTCTAGGGAGTCTTCTCTTCTCATGAGGTGGCCAAAGTACTGGAGCCTCAACTTCAGGATCTGTCCTTCTAATGAGCACTCAGGGCTGATTTCTTTAAGAATGGATAGGTTTGATCATGTCACAATAGCTGGCACCGAATGAAAAAGCCCAAAGTGGCACCAATTCAACCTCCGGGGGGAACTGCTCCTGCCCAGGGTGCCTTCTGCTAGCAGGAATAACCTTATTTGCTATGTCCCAAGTTAAAAATGGCAGTTACTTGATGTAGCATGCATTATGCAAAAGCAATTCTTAATTAAATTGCCCTCGTTTTGTGTGTGTGTGTGAGAGAGAGAGAGAGAGAGGCCTGTAGGAAAGATCCAGAATGAGCTAGCAACCGCTTTTGGCTATCTCTGTTCTACTTTTTGTTCCACAAGCACAGGCATGTATGTTCTGAGTGTGCTGACAGATGCTGCTCCCTCCTTACCTGACACATGCAAAACTTGGAAGTTTGACCTGGTTTGCATTGTGGGGAGGAGGAGGAATGTTCCAGAATGGAGAGCTTGCAGCTCATCAGCAGCTTGGGGAAGGGTTGGGGAACTGGGGAATAGCAACAGCGTTCTATAATGCAGAAACCCAGCTTTTATTACACCTACCAGCTCCTGCGATGTACAGATATAATGTAAATCAGTGGGGTAAAGGGGGTTGAAATAGCAATCTTTGGGCATGAGGATTATTCGAGGGAAAGGTTCTTTGCAGTTAAAAAAAATGCTTGTGGAGAATAAGGAGATTAATGTTTTTTGCACAAACTCTTATTTGGCTTATGTCCTACCCTGTTTCCCCTTTTTTAATACGTAGTCATAAAGTAAGCCATGGCAGGTTTTTTTTACCTTTGTGAGAAGTAAGACGTACCCCAAAAGTAAGCCGTGGTGCCGCCATTGTTCCCGTCGCCTCCTCAGCCCCTCCTGCGTGCGCAGGGACCCAGCGAACCAGTGAGAGGCACGGGGGAAAACGCGCCTCTTGCGGAGTTCTGCCCCGCCTGCTTAGCGCACAGGGAGAGGCGCCGGGGGGGGGGAAGATGCCTCTTCCTGCCCCGCCTGTTCTCTGTGCGCAGGGAGCCAGCGAACCAGAGAGAGGCGCAGGGGGAAACGCACCTCTTGCGGAGTTCTGCCCCGCCTGCTCAGCGCGCAGGGGGAGGCTGTACCGTACCATACTGACGTAATAAAAATAAGACATCCCCCCGAAAATAAGCCCCCCTGTGTTTTTTTGAGGGGGAAAAAATTATAAGATGGTGTCTTAAAAAGGGGGAAAGACGGTAGTTCTGTAAATGTAATTCTAAAGCAGCAGGGTTTTTTTTGTTTTTTTAAAGGTTCTTACTTTTTGCAAGAGATAATTATTCTTGGCAAAAGCAAATGATAGGAAGCCATGAAGGAGCAGTTAGTCATGCAGGGCACGAAAACACCGCACCCTAAGTACAGAAATGTTTTACGTAAGCTGCCTGCAGTTCTGCAAAACATAAGGGCTAGGAACCCGCTACTGTATTTAAATTCTGGTGGAGATTTCTCATCAAAACTGGATCTGTATGCACAAACTGTTACGTCATGTACTTAACAGAATAGTTATTAGTGGTCCCTGGGAGCTTGGAAAGGATGGCTTTGACACTTCAGACTGCAATCCTAACTCCATTTACCTGGGAGTAGGCTGCATTGAATTCAGTAGGACTATATCTTAGTAGACATGGTAAGGATTGCAACTGTTAAGTTACCTCAAAATAAAAAATAAAAAAATTCCTTCCAGTAGCACCTTAGAGACTAACTAAGTTTGTTCTTGGTATGAGTTTTCGTTTTCATGCACACTTCTTCAGATACCTGAAGTTACCTGAATACTACCTTACATTGAGGCTTCAGGTATGTCACCCAAAGGTGACAGGAGTAGTCTGTAAGCTTTGGGCCGAGCTGAGAGGTCAGTTCTGAAGTGTTTTTGTTCCCCATGAAAGAGGACACCTCTTTGGGTCACTATTCAGGGGACAATATAAAACAAAGAGTCGAATGGATACAGGTAGGTAGCCGTGTTGGTCTGACGCAGTTGAAATAATTAATTAATTAATTACTTAATTGTCCAGTAGCACCTCAGAGACCAACTAAGTTTGTTCTGGGTATAAGCTTTCGTGTGCATGCACACTTCTTGAGATACCCTGAAACAGAAGTCACCAGACCCTTATATATAGTGGGAGGGTGGGGTAGTAGGAGATGGGTGATTGGCTCAATGGGTATGGTAAACCTGTTGACGACTGATAACGACTGCAATTAGTCCCACAGGAAAAAGCAAGGGATAATATGCAGATGACCAAAAATAGCTTTAGCATGTGTATTGAGACCTGAATCCAATATCTCTATCCAGACCAGGTTTCTCCATAGTTTTCAGTTTAGTAATAAGAGTCGAATTGGTTTGCCTTCTTAAAAGAGACCATATTGTTCGGAAGAGGCCAGTAATGAAGTGATGACCTTTAACCTCCCCACTCCTGACTTTCTCCTTTCTGCTCAGGTCAAAGTGGTGCTGGGAATAACTGGGCCAAAGGCCACTACACGGAAGGAGCTGAGCTGGTGGACTCTGTCCTAGATGTGGTAAGGAAGGAAGCCGAGAGCTGTGACTGTCTCCAGGGGTTTCAGCTCACCCACTCGCTCGGCGGGGGCACTGGGTCAGGGATGGGGACCCTACTGATCAGCAAGATCCGCGAGGAATACCCCGACCGTATCATGAACACCTTCAGCGTGGTGCCATCACCCAAGGTTTCGGACACAGTGGTGGAGCCTTACAACGCCACTCTCTCGGTGCATCAGTTGGTAGAGAACACGGACGAGACCTACTGCATTGACAATGAGGCTCTGTATGACATCTGCTTCCGTACCCTCAAGCTCACGACTCCGACTTACGGAGACCTCAACCACTTGGTGTCCGCCACCATGAGCGGCGTCACCACCTGCCTCCGTTTCCCCGGCCAGCTCAACGCCGACCTCCGCAAGTTGGCCGTCAACATGGTGCCCTTCCCTCGCCTCCACTTCTTCATGCCCGGCTTCGCTCCCTTGACCAGCCGCGGCAGCCAGCAGTACCGGGCCTTGACTGTGCCCGAGCTCACACAGCAGATGTTTGACGCCAAGAACATGATGGCGGCTTGCGACCCCCGCCACGGGCGCTACCTAACGGTCGCGGCCGTCTTCCGTGGCCGCATGTCCATGAAGGAGGTGGACGAGCAGATGCTGAACGTCCAGAACAAGAACAGCAGCTACTTCGTCGAGTGGATCCCCAACAACGTCAAGACGGCGGTCTGCGACATCCCGCCCCGCGGCCTCAAGATGGCCGCCACCTTCATTGGCAACAGCACGGCCATCCAAGAGCTCTTCAAGCGCATCTCCGAGCAGTTCACAGCCATGTTCCGCCGCAAGGCTTTCCTCCACTGGTACACGGGCGAGGGCATGGATGAGATGGAGTTCACAGAGGCCGAGAGCAACATGAACGACCTGGTCTCCGAGTACCAGCAGTACCAAGATGCTACTGCTGAAGAAGGGGAGTTTGAAGAGGAGGCGGAGGAAGAAGTAGCATGAACATCTCCTACATCTCCTTCCCCCGTGACTCCTCCTTCTTCCCACCAGTCTTCTGACCCAATGGACCATACTGCTTGCGCTGGCATAGACTTGAGCGTCGTAGGCCAGGGTTGGGGAGCCAGCGGCCTTCTAGCTGCTGTTGGACTTGACCTCCCATCTTCCCCGGCCATTGGCCATGCCGGCTAAGGTTGATAGGAGTTGCGAGTCCAGCAATGTCTGGCGGGCCGCCGTTTCCCCATCCCTGCTCCAGCCCAACCTAAAGCAATTAAAAGAGTTGTGAATTTAAGTCCTTCCCACTTACCCATTGCAAATGTTTAAAAGGAGCGATGGCTGCAGAATTGGGGACGGGGTAGAGGCTTCAGAGTCGTGTTCGGAAATGGCAGTAAGTGGGTAATATGTCTAGCTATAAAGCACTATATTTTCTCAGCTGACCCCACATCTTCTTTCCTCTCTGCCCACCCTCCAATGCACCTTTCCTGCTGCAATGTCTGTCCTTCGTGTTCTGTGGTCATGTGAGTTTTTTTGTTTTCGGAGATGAGTATGCACTAACTCGTAACTCGCATTGGTTTTTTTCCCATCCATGCTGGGCTTAAAGAAAAGATGAATGGAACTCAGGGGGGTTGGTTTGAGGGGGGTGGGGCTCTGTCCTTTAGGGTGAAACGTAGTCCCCCTTCTGAGTGTTTGCTGTCAAAGCAGTTATGTCTCCATAATAAACTACTGAATAACGATAACAGGCTAATGTGAATTATTGAACAGGTACTGTTGGGGGGCTTCCCCACTCCCAGGACCGTCCAGTCACCCACCAGCAATACAGAGTCATGTGCAAGAAAAGAGAAATGGGAGAGGCTGGTGCAGTCCCAACTCTTATGCCCCATGGGTTTCAGCCTTGTGGCTTGGAAGCGGCCTTCATTTGTGTGCTTGCAAAAACCTGGAACACTTTGGATGCAGAAATCTCAGAAGCTCATAGAACTGTGAAGTTGGAAGGGACCCTAAGGATCACCTAGTCGAGCGTTAAGTGTCTCTCCCCACCCCACGCCACACACAAGCACCTCTTTCCCAGCTCAGGACCGCCTCTTCCCCATATAAACTGACTTGGACTCTCCGTTCATCATCTGAGACCCTTCCTCATGTGCCTCCTCGAGAAGTTTGGAGAGTAGCAACATGATGTTGGGCCTTTTCTGCAGTGGCTCCCTGTTTGTGGAATGCTCTCCCCAGGGAGGTTTGTCTGCTGCTTTCATTGTACACCTCTAGGCGCCAGGCAAAAAATTTCCTCTTCAACCAGGCTAATTTACATTCTACAGCAGGCATAGGCAAACTCGGCCCTCCAGATGTTTTGGGACTACAACTCCCATCATCCCTAGCTAACAGGACCTGTGGTCAGGGATGATGGGAGTTGTAGTCCCAAAACATCTGGAGAGCCGAGTTTGCCTATGCCTGGTCTACGGCCTTTTAAAATGTGTTTGTGGGAGTGGAGGGCATTGTTTTGTTTTAACTATTTGTTTTGTCCTTTTACCCTGTATTTTTTTCTTGTGAACCTCCCTGAGACCTTCAAATGAAAGGCGGTATATAAACTTAGTAAAGAACGAAACAATAATTTCCCCTCAAACTGTCAGCATATACCCCGCCTGGGGCAGTTTGTGAGACTGCCCCAAAGCCAGAGCAAAGCCGTGTGCGCACATCCCCGACTACTGAGAGTCCGGTGGCGCAGTAATATGTGATTCTTCCCCAACTTGAAGAACAACACACACAAGCCATAATTAAGGCTAAACTATTTATTGTAGGAATAGTGCAGAGAGAATCTCTGCTGCCAGCACATTAAGACAGAGCTGCCATAAAGCCGTCTGTCAGGTGTCAGGTCTCAGCAGAAGAGTGAGCACAAAGGCTAGGATTACAATAGTACAGTGAAACGTAAACATCACATGTAGGAAAGCAGATAAGGCAGCTTTCTCACAGCTTAGTGAGACAGGCAAAAGTCAAACCGGCCTCGCTGCAGCTGTTTGCCGCTCGGCTTGGACAAAAATCATAACACAAACCCCTTTGACGGAAATCCACGGAACTGATGAGATCCACTTCGTGCCACCACTGCTAGGAACCAATCGGAGTATGACCTTGTTTTGGGGGGTGGTTCCATTTCACACGCATGTGGATATGGGGGTTGGAATAGCCTACAGCAAAAGAATGAGGAAATTCAGTGTGTGGGGCAAACAGGTTCAGGGGTTACAGGTTCAGTTAGTAGAACAGGCTCTCCTTCCTTGTTTTCACTACCTGTCCAATATGAGTAATTTCGTTGGGCGCTCCTAGTTGACGATTACACAGACAATAAGATCCTCCTGCGTCACTTGCTACTTGGTTGGGTTGATCGTTGGAGGATGCAGCTAATAACTGATCCAAGATGTCCAGAGCAGTTTGTATCCTGTTGCATTTCTGTGGAAGTGGGAAATGAGCAAGGGGTGCAGAGTTTGGCCTTCATTTATAAAGCACAAGGAAGTTATTCTTCCAAAGGTGTATTTGAACGTGTGAGGTACCGTATTTTTCGCTCCATAAGACACACTTTTTTCCTCCTAAAAAGTAAGGGAAAATGTCTGTGCGTCTTATGGAGCGAATGCATGGTCCCTGGAGCCAAATTGCCTAGGGGCCAAAAGCAGATTGTGCTCTTTTTTTTTACAAAGAGAGAAGAGGGTGTTGAAAGGAAGCCGCTGAACAGCTGTTTAGCAAGCGATTGGGGAGAGAGATAAGGCTCCCTTTCCAGCCCCGCCCCCTTGCTCAGTTGTTGAATGCAGACGGAGGCTGTTTGTTTCCCCAGCGACATGTGACTGGCTGATTAGATTATCTGTCTGGAAACTGTAGAAATGGCTCCCTTTCCTGTAGGACTAGAAGCTGCAAACTGTGAGTTGAACCCCATAAAAATGGGGCTTTTCCTCTTTGAAAAAGAAGCTGCACCACTTTCAGCTGATCCTCAAAAAAGCAGGGCTTTTCCCTTTGCAAAGAAAGCTGTGCCACTTTGAGCTGATCCTCAAAAAAACAGGGCTTTTCCCTTTGCAAAAGAAGCTGCACCACTTTGAGCTGATCCTCAAAAAAAGGGCTTTTCCCTTTGCAAAAGAAGCTGCACCACTTAGAGCTGATCCTCAAAAAAACAGGGCTTTTCCCTTTGCAAAAGAAGCTGCACCACTTTGAGCTGATCCTCAAAAAACAGGGCTTTTCCCTTTGCAAAAAAAGCTGCACCACTTTGAGCTGATCCTCAAAAAAGCAGGGCTTTCCTCCTCTAAAAACTAGGTGCGTCTTATGTTCAGGTGCGTCTTATGGAGCGAAAAATACGGTAAGTACTACCTGTGGGACTCTTTGGGAGGCAGAAAAACTGCGCAATGAGACAGCTGGGGAACAGTAGGTAGGAGCCCAAACTCTGTTGCTTTCCTTTAATAGAAGTTAAGCAAGAAAAATTCTAAGCCCTTGGCACACACTGTTATTTGCAGGAACACAGGAGGTGGATGGCTGCCCCGTTGGATTGTGTTCCTGGGTGGGGACGACTGTCCCTGTAAAGCAGGGGTCAGCAAACTTTTTCAGCAGGGGGTTGGTCCACTGTCCCTCAGACCTGGTGGGGGGCTGGACTATATTTTGGAGGGGGGGAGAATGAATGAATTCCTATGCCCCACAAATAACCCAGAGATGCATTTTAAATAAAAGCACACATTCTAAAACTTTTTAATAAAAGAGTGGAAATGGTTTATCGAATATTTATAAATAAAGCAAACAAATAAGAACACTGGCAGGATTATTGTAATAACCTGCAGTTTTATAAGAGTATATATTTAAAGTAGATGAATGAATGAGAAAATAAAGTTAATTCAGATATGCAGAAAGAGGGGGAAGGAAGTAAAGTTTTGAGGTTTTAAAATGATAATGAAATTATTGAAATTATAAAATTGAAAATCATAAATATTTTTTTAAAGGAAGTTTAATCTACATTGAACTTGTCCCTATGCTTCCGTCCTACTCTAGTGTGACTAAGAAATGGAGTGGGCCGCCACACAAATAGACTCCATTCTCCATCTTTTTCATTAGAGCCGATTCACTTTCTCCCATACATGACTGCGGCAAGATCTAACACAGTCTAGGCAAGAGAAATATGGTGTATATTCCATTACTTTCTACCATATATACTGCAGCTCAATGGCTGTCATTTCATTCTTCCGAAATGGAAAAATAGTGCTGTAGTGAGTCGACATGGTAAGTGTGGGGTGGACCTGCCTTGAGTGTACCTATGTCTGTTGCAGGGCCGCCTTTACCCGGGGGTGCAAAAAATGTTCAACAACTGAGTTCACCCCCACTACAAATAGGTCAACAACTTTGGCTTCCCCCCTCCCCAAAAAAGCTCAATAGAAGTTAATTTGGGGGCGGCTAAACTAAATTTAGGTGACCCAGGTGGCGCTGTGGGTTAAACCACTGAGCCTAGGGCTTGCTGATCAGAAGGTCGGCGGTTCGAATCCCTGCTACGAGGTGAGCTCCCGTTGCTCGGTCCCTGCTCCTGCCAACCTAGCAGTTCGAAAGCACGTCAAAGTGCAAGTAGATAAATAGGTACCGCTCCGGTGGGAAGGTAAACGGCGTTTCCGTGCGCTGTTCTGGTTCGCCAGAAGTGGCCTAGTCATGCTGGCCACATGACCTGGAAGCTGTACGCCGGCTCTAGGCCAATAAAGCGAGATGAGCGCCGCAACCCCAGAGTTGGACACGACTGGACCTAATGGTCAGGGGTCCCTTTACCTTTACCTAAACTAAATTTGGGGGTGCATGGCGGATCTTTGCACCCCAGCGGCGCATATGCTAAAGACGGCCCTGGTCTGTTGCTGCTCAAAAGTGTCTTCCTATGTTTTAGAACGGCCAAAAAGCTGAGTGTCTTTAAAAGGTGCTGAGGTTGGGATAGTTTGGCAGTTATAACCTGGGGAAGTTACACCTGCCAAACAGGTGCTGTTACCAAGCAACTGTTGAAGAAACAAACACATAGAGAAAGCCATCTTACATGTTTGCTGCTGGCTTCCACCAGAACAGACTTGTTCAACTACCTTTCCTAGACCAATGTGGATTTCCTTGATCTCTAGCCTCTACTCTGTGCTGCTTCAAGAATGCTGCCCTCTCATCCAAATGTTCCACTTGCGTTATATTGGCACCCTAACCCGTGTAAGGATGCCAGCTTTCTCTGAATGAAGAGAGCATTGCGATTCACCCGCTCCATGGAAGTGTTCCAGAATCACAATGGGCCCCTTTGTGTGGCTTAGAAAGGGTAGGCCAGGGCACCACCTGTTTGGTTCTCTCTTTTTATTAGATGGGCCTAGTATGTCAGCTCAGTTTTCAGCAGCAGAAGGTAGAGGCAAATTGAAAGACTATTTTAAAAAACATTGTAAGATTTAAAAATTGATATAAAAGTTGGATTACATAAGAGACTGCAGACCAAATAGAGGGTTGTATTAAGATAGATGAAATAAGTTAAGACTGTTGATTAAGAAAAAACAGTAGTGCGAATTATAAAAGCTATTTAAAGATGATTACTAAGATGTTATAAAATGAAACGCAGCAGGGGGGACGGGAGGAAGTCACCCCAAATATGTAGATGAAATATGGAGGGGAAAACAGGATATGTGTTGTGTATGTATTTATGATCTAATATTAGACAATATGTTAGCAATGATGATGTTTTTAATGTTTGTTAATTGTTGTTTATTTTTAAAACCCAAATAAAAATTTTATTAAAAAAAAAGAAGGTAGAGGCAAAACACCAAAAGGCAATCCTGAAGAAGAAAATCCAAAAGCATTAGGGGACAACTCAGTGGGGGGATTTCCTGCAGAGGTCCTGCTTAGATGATCGGATATGCTGCCGAAGCTGATGTAATCGCTAAAGACTGAAGGGTTTCTTGTGACATAGCAGAGGTGCCCAGCCCTGAGGAGTAGTGCTCAGAGGGGAAAGTGATTCACCCATATTTTGCATGACTAATTCAGCCATTGCAACATCCCCACCCTCCCTGACTTCCTATTTGCAGACTAGCCTTAGCTGATGTTTCTCACAGTTTCCATTATACTGGCATGTAGTGCTCCCCCAAGTGGCCTGTTTAACAGGACACAGTGATACTCACCATTACTGATCACATTTTAATAAAATGCACAGAATTTAAGGGATTTCCCATCTCTCTCTGCTCATTTTAATTGCATCAGCTCTAAGGCATTGATCTGCTCAAGAAAACAACTTTAATTCAGAGAGTTTAATGTGCCCAGCGACTTCAAAAAAAAGCCGTGACCAATCTGTCGGTGCAATGAAAATATAGATATAAAGGAGAATTCCCTACATGCCAAGATTCAGGTAGGTGAGAGAACCCCAGCAGAGATTTAAAATCAGATAACATGCAGCAAAGCAAAGTGTGGGGATATAGGCTGTTAGATCTTTAAAATATGCCCTTGTGAGTTCCAAATTTCCCTCTTTCCCCAGCATAGGAAAAGAGCACACGTTTGGTAAGTTGAAAATTGGTTTACTTACAGATCCTTCAAAGGTCCGATTCATGTGCTTTTCCATACAGCATTGAAAAAAGTTGCAGTGTCTGTAAAACTTGACTTAGTTACATCGGTGATGGTGCCTAAATTATTGGTATAGAATTAAAGAGTGGCTTGCGAGAGTTATGTGCTTCTCAATTAGATTGAGAAGGAAAGAATAAGCATTCTTATTTTCCTCCCAAGGTGAGAGGGAGCGACCTAGCTAAGCTTAAGCATGTTGATTATATGAGGCTGGTTATCCCACACAATCTAGATAAACAATGGTTAGGAGCAGAGCAACATGAAAAAATGTTCTACCTGGGAGAACTCTTCACACAAAGGCCTGGTCCACCTCACACCCCTTTCTCATTGCATTTGTACAAAGGACTTCTCCAGCATGGCTATGAACAGGTGATGGTTAGTTTCATTGGCAAAAGAGAAATGTAGTACTAGGCAGCAGTAAGGTTGACTGACTGACTGATTGGTAACATGGAACATGGCAGACTAGCTGGAGCTGCAGAACATGTATGAGCCAAGAAATTAGCTCCCTGGGTTTATTCAGATGCCTTTATTCCTGCCCTTATCTAATTGTTTGGGAATGACGCATCCAACTCTATAATTCTATGATTCTATGCCTGGATCATCACTTTGGGAAGATTTTGACATTGTGACAATTAAGCCTGTAGCCAGAAATATTGTAGCGAAGGAGGGTAAGAGAGGTGGGAGGATGTAAAATCCATACAGAACAACCCAAACCCAAATATGTAGTTGTTTTAAATTGCTATAAGAATTCAAAGCTCTCAAATATAGAATAAATATTCATAAATGTACACATAACTAAATATATAAACCATGCGGCTGAAATAATACAGGAGAACAATCCTGAAGCCATTTTGACTCTCCCAATGACCTCAAATATTCCTCTGCCGTAAGGAAGGCAAATGAGGAAAGCCTTCCCATTGTCTTTTTGCTTACAAATCCTGTCTTAAGGGCGTATTTGTGTATGAATAGGGTGAGCCTGTGACCTGGATTCAGGAACTAAAGTATTAACCATCACAAAAGATGGAATGGCCAGGCTTAACAGGTATCCTGGCAGACAGGATTTCTGCTGTAGACCACCTCTTATGATGTATGTATGATGATTTTGGGGTGGTCTTTGGTTAAGGGGGTTGGGCAATGTCAAAAGTCTTTAAATGTTCCTGCACACTTTTGTTCAGAGTCTCTCCCTCCTTGGAAGGAGGGGAGGGAACTCTGTTGCAAGAGAAAAATAAATGCCTGCCTTGCTTTCCACTGGATCCTGTCTCCATCCATTCTTCTCTGACTGACCATGGACTTAGGACACTCCAAGTCCCATGGGGAGTTGGGCAGCAAAAGCCAAACCCCAATTTTGACGTCAAAATATCAGCAGTGTTCAAATAAATATTAAAGTGCTTAAATAACTGCATGTTGCTTTCAGGTATCCAACCTATGTACTCTTTAGCCATAATAATGATAACACGGAAAAGGTGGGAGCAAGTTTATCCCCCAGTGAGCAATTGGATTATGTGGAATACTGCCTAATAATAATAATAATAATAATAATAATAATAATATTTTTTTGTACCCTGCCCATCTGGCCGGGTCTCCCCAGCCACTCTGGGCGGCCTCCAACAGATATTAAAATACATTAAAATATCACAGGTTAAAAACTTCCCTAAATAGGGCTGCCTTCAGGTATTTTCTGAATGTCAGATAGTTGTTTATCTCTTTCATCTCTGCTGGGAGGGCGTTCCACAGGGCGGGCGCCACTACCGAGAGGGCCCTCTGCCTGGTTCCCTGTAGCATTACTAACCTGGCTGTAAACTGCAAGTGGAAAATCACCTCCATTTTAAAAAGAACTAAAACAATGCATAGCAAATTAGCATGTCCAGGAGACATCTAGGCACTGATCCTTTCCCCCTGACATGTTTGTTTTCTGCAGGCATTCCGTTATATGAGCCCCCATCTGCAGGCTGGCACAGGTTTGCTACCTCCCTAAGAACTAGGCCACTGTGATGCGTCTTGTACCCTGCTTGTATTTTTTTCAGTACAAATATTTTCAAAAGCCTGGCTTCTGGGAAGTGAGCTGCTCAACAGCCGGGCTGGGATTTTGTCCCAACATGCAGTAAGCGTTCCCATGACCTGACATTCCCTTTGGAGCACGTGCGCTAACTCTTGCTCACAGATGGCAGCAGCTTAACGCCGTTCCAGAGAGCTGTGGCTTCTGACATGCTCCTCCCCTTTTCCAACATCACAGGCAGAAGCAACGTGTGTGAAATACATGCAGCCAGAGACTGCAAAGAGATGCAGAACCAACTCACGTTTACACATTTTCCTCTGTGTTTCATTGTACAGTATTCTGCGTCTGCCTGTCAAGAAGTCAGTGGAGAAGAGAAGCTGCAGAATTAAGGATAATATTGGGAAAGCTATTTTTAAAAAAGAACCCATTCCAATTCACCTCAAAAAAGGAGTCGAACTGGAAGTTCCACCTCCAAAAATGAACTAATTCCACTCCAGTTCAATCCACAATTCATTCAACATGGTCCTCAACATTTTATTTTCAGCTTCCAACATTTTACAAGCTGCACTGCTGCAGTAAAATATACTTAAGATTTCTTGGCCGCATCCAGGCTGATGTTTTATTGGGGCATATTCTGCAATATGTAATTGACACATTAATAGTGTGTTAGTGGTATATTCTTCTTTAGTTCTGTGATGTTTCCCCTTTGCAACCACATTATTTCTCGGGGGGTTGGGGGTGCTGGTATTCTGCAGCTCAAAAGCAGCAGGACAAAACCAGAAAATTTGCGGTATTAAAAAATTGTGGGATTTCAGTGGGAAGCATATGTATGTACTGATTGGAAGCAAAGTATGATCATCCAAAAACATTTGCAGGTACAAACAGTATTGTAACCTCCCCAAGAGCACAAATCATAATTTTTACTGTATTATTTTACCATATTAATTTTACTATATTTTGGGGAAATCTCAATTAAAAAAAACTTAATTTTTTTAATGACACATTCAAAAAAAGAGCACAAATAATCATGAACGAGCTATAAAAAGGATGGCAGGAGGGGCCCTAAGAAAACAACAAAGCACACAAATGGTGTAAAGAGAGCAATTGTTGTATTTATTTTTCTCTGTAATTATGATCTTTAAGGCTTAAACACAAGCATCACTTTCCTGATAGGTAAAGGTAAAGGGACCCCTGACTATTAGGTCCAGTTGTGTCTGACTCTGGGGTTGCGGCGCTCATCTCGCATTATTGGCCGAGGGAGCCGGCGTACAGCTTCCGGGACATGTGGCCAGCATGACTAAGCCGCTTCTGGCGAACCAGAGCAGTGCACGGAAACGCCGTTTACCTTCCCGCCAGAGCGGTACCTATTTATCTACTTGCACTTTGACGTGCTTTCGAACTGCTAGGTTGGCAGGAGCAGGGACCGAGCAACGGGAGCTCACCCTGTCGCGGGGATTCAAACCGCCGACCTTCTGATCGGCAAGCCCTGGGCTCTGTGGTTTAACCCACAGCACCACCACACTGACATTAGTTCACCTGTTTTCCCAAGTGATATGTAAAAATTTTTGGAGACACCATTGATGGAATCTTTCGAAGAGTTGGAGATGGCATTTATAAGTGGTCCATGTTTCACAAACATACAGTATGGTTGGTAGTACAATAGCTTTGTAAACAAGTATTTTGGTTTCCCTGCGAGTGTCCTCAAACACTCTGCATTTCAGTTGGGAGAAAGTTGTACTTGCAGAACTCAGGCAATGCTGGATTTTGAGGTCAATGTCGGCCCTTGTGGAAAGATAACTGCCCAGGTAGGAGAAGTGATTGACACTTTCCAGCGTTACACCATTGAGTTGGATTTGTGGAGCTGCAGAGGGGTTGTTTTGTGCTTGTTGATGCAGCACTTTGGTTTTTTGGATGTTGAGTGATAGCCCAAGCTTTTTGTAAGCTTCTGCGAAGATATTTAGGATGTCCCCTGTTAGGGCACCTGAGGTTGTCGGGCTGAAGGCCAGCAGGCAGCTGCCAGAAGATCGTACCGGTAGTGTCTCCACAGCACATTTGTTGCAGACGCTGGAGAATGGGGCCGTCAGCTTCTCTATATAGCTGGGTCACTCCCCCGTTTACGAGTTGCAGCTGATTCTAATTGCTGACGTCGCTTCTCCGCTCGGCGTTCTACAGCTGAGAAGGGAGGAGGAGAGGGGATCGGCTGATACTCCCCCTGACTGGGGCCTGGTTCTGGCTGAACTTCTTCCCCCAGCTCTGGACTTCCCTCCTCCCTGGCAGATTCCTCCTCTTCAGAGGAGTGCCGCCACCAGTCTTCCCCAGGTGTGAATTCCTCAGATTCCTGTGTGGGTGCCTCCTCATCAGGGGGGGCTTGCCACCACTCCTCCTCATCTGACTCAACCCTGACATCCCCCCCCCAATAAATTTTTATTGGTTTTATCAAATTAATACAATAAAACACACAAACAACCACCAAACAGAAAAAACACAGCATACAATAATACAAATAAAAACATACATAAATCCTTTTAACCTATCATTCTTTCTTATCATTGTGGGTTGACTTCCTCCCATCCTCTCTTCCTGCGTACCTTGTAAATCATCTTTAGTAATTTCTTTACATCATTAAAAACATTTTTTATTAATTTACCTTAACATCTCTACTTTTCTATTATCCATAACATTTATTCAAACAGTTATAAAACATAAATCTATTTTCTAATTCTACAGCCTCACTTATCTTTCAGCTTACTTCTATTCTTTAATCTTACAATACTTTTTAAAATATAATTTAAATTTCTTCCAATCTTCTTCCACCGCTTCCTCCCTCTGGTCACGAAGTTTTCCAGTCAGCTCAGCAAGTTCCATATACCCTATATACTCGAGTATAAGCCTAGTTTTTCAGCACATTTTTTGTGCTGAAAAAGCAGTAGTCCATCATTTTCATCTGCCAATCTTCTATCGTTGGTAATTCCTCTGACTTCCAGTTTTTAGCTATCAAAATTCTAGCTGCTGTTGTGGCATACATAAAGAAAGTCCTATCACATTTTGGGATTTCCTGTTTTACAATACCGAGTAAAAAGGCTTCTGGTATCTTACTAAATGTGTTTTTCAACACTTTTTTCAATTCATTATAAATCCT
Organism: Darevskia mixta; assembly: GCA_034641385.1. Lineage (NCBI taxonomy): Eukaryota > Metazoa > Chordata > Lepidosauria > Squamata > Lacertidae > Darevskia > Darevskia mixta. The sequence continues at coordinate 7,582,401 of JAWWNH010000067.1, read as the reverse complement.
TTCCCAGAAGTCTTTCACCTTTGGGCATGTCCACCACATATGGAAAAAAGTTCCTTCTACTTCCTTACATTTCCAGCATTTATTACTCTGTGATATTTAGGATGGTTTGGAGGACATCTTCTGAGTGTGCACACACTATGTTGTCATCAGCATACCGTACAACAGCATACAGCCCCCACCTCCCTGCTGTTTCTTGTCAGCCAGCTGCAAAAACGTGGACTTCCTTCTTTTTGCTGGCTACATTTAGACAGCCACACTGTTTCTCCTTTCTCACACCCACACAAGTAGGGTGTGCAGTAGCTAGTAGCCACCAGTTACCAAAGGCTAATCCAGTCAGCAATCCAAAAGCACTGGGAGGAGGTAATGGTGCTGATCCAAAGAGGATGCAGGCCACGATTCTTGCAACTCTCTAAATGCCTCCAAGCACCACAACAGCAGGAGTGGAGAAAGACTGTATTGCCAGCAGAAACATCCATTTCCTCCTTTCCCTTTGGTCAAAGGCCTAAGCTGATCCAAAATCCTGCTCGGCTCTCGGAATCTGCCGCTAACCTTGGTTGAAGGTTCAGGTGAGCTGGAAAAGGAAACGGCAAAAAGAAAAGAGCGGGACTCAAGCAACAAGCACCCCTCCCCCCCCAAACTTCCACCCTTGCAATGAGCTAAGGCAGTCACAGGCCTCATACTTCCTCTAACAAAAAGCCACAAAGGAAGTGCCCTGCATGTGTGTTTTTTCTCTCTTTTTAATGCACCAGACTCAGCCCTAGAGAGATTTGTCAGTTTTCAGGGCTTCAGTCCACTTGTTCAGATGCAAGGAAAGATAGTCCACTGTGGTGCTTCAGCAGATGACCATGTGATGGAATGAGCCAATGACGATGGGATCCCGGATCAAGTAAGACCATGGGCTGCAGGGTGGGGCACTGTGTCTGCAAAGTTGTGTCACAATACCTGAAGGAGCGTCTCCACCCCCCTATCGTTCTCCCTGGACACTAAGGTCCAGCGCCAAGGGCCTTCTGGCGGTTCCCTTGCTGCGAGAAGCCAAGTTACAGGGAACCAGGCAGAGGGCCTTCTCGGTGGTGGCACCCACCCTGTGGAATGCCCTCTCACCAGATGTCAAAGAGATAAATAACTACCAGACTTTTAGAAGACATCTGAAGGCAGCCCTGTTTAGGGAGGCTTTTAATGTTTAATAGATTACTGCATTTTAATGTTCTGTTGGAAGCCGCCCAGAGTGGCTGGGGAAACCCAGCCAGATGGGCAGGGTATAAATAATACATTATTTATTATTATTATTATTATTATTATTATTATTAAGCCTGCTCACCTTCACTTTCCTTCGGTTTTAATTCTTCCGTGCAGAAAAGTAAATCAGGATATACCTGAAACTTTTTCCTCCTCCAACTGACCTGAGAGTTATATCCCACTAGAGCACATTGCAATGCTGGAGGACATGCTGTGGGCCAACTCTTCAAGTTGTGTGTTGCTGGGATAATTAGTTGCTGATTCAGGCCAGATGGCCGTGCATGGAAATCTCTTGGCTTGTAAACAGTTTTAGGTCCAGGGTGAACAACCTGTGACCCTCCAGATGTTGCTAGACCACAGCTTCCATTATCATTATTCCATTATTACCAGTGGCCATGCTGGCAGGATTTGATGGACATTGGAGTTCAACATCTGGAGGTTCACAGTTGTCCACTCCTGTCTTAGGAGGTCATTGTGTATGGTGGGATTCTTGAAGAATCAACAGTCATTGGGTTACAAGAGCCTAGACATACTTCACAGAAAATACCGGTAGGATATGAACAGATAGGATAGTCATTTATTTGTCTTCAGAAACTGGCCATGGTAACAAAGGTCATCTCCTGCAAGGCACTTTGCTCTTTCTGTGCCCTATCCAGTATTTTGTTTTCTGGTGATGCCACTGGTGATATATTGTCTGTTCTGAATGGCAGCTGCTTTCCAGATTCTCTTTACCAGTTCTGGTACCTGATATCACTTTTTAACCAGAGAGAACCAGGAAGAACAGTAGAAATATTATCCAGTCTGGTACCGTATCTCCAAGGCACAACGTTCCTGGCATGAAATTCAGCTCAGGTACTTCAAATAGGCTGCATATTCTTGAATAACTTAGGTGCACACAGCCTTGTTTATTGCTTCAGTTGCGAGGGCACAATTAACATTTCTGCCCCACCCCAGTCTACCATTTCATGCCTTCCAATTGCCTCTTTATTCCTGACATGTTGGAGCAAAACAGACTAAAGTTTGGCAACTCTGATTTAAGAAAGGAAATACTCTGAGCATGTGCAGTTTCACATTTCAAACTCACTTATATCACAGCACCCTCATGACTGCAGGAATCAGAGGCATAGCAAGCCCAGGTGGTACCCGGGGCGGATTTTTTTTTGTCACCCCCCACCACTTTAATTAAAAATTTTTTTTAAAAAAAATTAAAAAGTGTCACCCCCCTCTGATGGTGCCACTTTGTGAGGTGTGGGGGTTTTGTGTGTGTGTGTGTGTGTGTGTGTGTGTGTGTGTGTGTGTCTATTATCTCTTTTTTTTAATAAAGTTTAAATAAAAAATAATTTAAAAAAATGATAAAAATTAAAAAAATTAAAAAATTAAAAAGTGTCACCCCCCTCTGATGGTGCCACTTTGTGAGGTGGGGGGGGGGTTGTGTGTGTGTCTATTATCTCTTTTTTTCAATGAAGTTAAAATTTAAAAAAAAATTATTATTTTTTTAAGTGTCACCCCCCTTTGGGGTGGAACCCGGGGCGGCCCGCCCCCCGCCCCCCGTTGCTACGCCCCTGGCAGGAATAAAATATTGTTTGTTTCATTGATTCCCCCCCCAAAAAAAATTACCTAGGAATAAGCACAATTTTGCAAGGAAAAGGTAAATCTATTTGTAAGGCAAAAATAATAAAATGAGCGTGTGTAAGCATGCATATACCTGATCAGGGAATACACACCTTCTGCTCATGCAGTCAAAGTGCTAAATAACCACTATTTTTGGAGACAAATTGTGTATATCAGATCTGAAACTTTGAGATTAACTCCTATGCTACTTTTGTTTTATGTGATTGAGGATAAGGACGATATAGGCTTAGAAACTACTAGTACAGAGATCCTGTTTAAAGTTGCAAATATAGTGTGGGCTAGATGCTAGAATATGGAAATCTCAGCAACCTGCATCTAATTGGGAATAGTTATTAAACTGCTTGGAACTGATATAAATGGACAAATTAACCAAACTGATATGAAGGAGAGAAGGTAGACTTCCTTAAAGTGTTAACTTTAAGGAAAGATGGACCTATTTTACAGATTATTAAAATATATTATATGGAAATGTAAGGTTGGAGACTTTAGATATTAAGAATTAAGTTTGCCTCTGTCATTTTTGGTTCAGTTTGATCATGCTGAAGTCACAGAATGTTGGGAATCAGATGATAATAATGATGATTTATTGAATTTATACACTGCTCTATACCCGGCGGTCTCAGGGCCGTCCACAGAACAAAATCAAAATATAAAACCACAATATATATATAATCAAAATAAAAATAAAAAACCAATAACACCTCCCCCCCAAAAAAACCCATATTTTAAAAGGGCATAGGATGTAAATCAGAACAACCAAAGGCCTGGTTAAAAAGGAACATTTTCGCCTGGCGCCTAAAGGTGCATAATGAAGATGCCAGGCGAACTTCCCTGGGGAGAGCATTCCACAGACGGGGAGCCACTGCAGAGAAGGCCCCGTTCTCGTGTTGCCACCCTCCAGACCTCTCGAGGAGGAGGCACACGAAGAAGGGCCTCAGAATACGATCTCAGGGTCTGGGTAGGTTCATATGGAAAGAGGCGGTCCTTGAGGTATTGCGGTCCTGAGCTGTTTAAGGCTTTATAGGTCAGAACCAGCCCTAAAAATGCATACCCACAAACACGGGACGTGTGACAAAATATTGCAGTATTTCCTCACCTCCTGCCTGATCAACGCCCTTGCCAGTCTGCCACACCTTCCTCTTTCCCCTACAACCCAGTATCTTGCTTTTATTTTCCAATATGACAGGCAACATCCTGTGGCTTTTGAGCATGGCCAGTCCTCATTGGGATGGGAGGGGATCTTTTTGGAGGGGCGCCTTAGGGTTTGTCTTTTTTTAAAAAAATACTTCTGTGAACCTTGGAGCAGGGGTAGGCAACCTAAGGCCCATGGGCCGGATGCGACCCAATCACCTTCTCAATCTGGCCCACAGACGGTCTGGGAATCAGCGTGTTTTTACATGAGTAGAATGTGTGTTTTTACCGTATGTACTCGAGTATAAGCCGACCCGAATATAAGCCGAGGCACCCAATTTCACCACAAAAAACCTGGGAAAGCTTCATAGGAGCCACTGCCTGCCTCACTCGAGTATAAGCCAAGGGCGGTTTTTTCAGCACAAAAAATGTGCTGAAAAACCAGGCTTATACTCGAGTATATAGGGTATTTAAAATGCATCTCTGGGTTATTTGTGGGGCATAGGAATTCGTTCATATTTTTTTTTCCAAAATATAGTCCAGCCCACCACATGGTCTGAGGGACGGTGGACCGGGCCACGGCTGAAAAAGGCTGCTGACCCCTGCCTTGGAGTTTACCAGAGCATGCAGATATCTCCCTGTTATCTCTCAGTGGCTCTATTTCTGTCAGCACTCACCACCTGACTTCAGTATCACAGGAAGTGTGTGTGTGTGTGTGTGTGAATATACTATATTTGCTCCAGTTCGTCATCACACTATTTCCATTGGCTGTTCCATTGACCAAGGGTCTAAAGGCAGGAGTGGGTTAAGGAGAAGTGGGAAGGAAGGGGGGGAAAGGGGGTGCTCGTGTCTGCAGTAAATGATTGCAGGGGTTAAGGGGAGACTGGGGAGGGGGAGAAGGGTCTCTTGGTGTGTGATGGTTTTAATTCTTTGGTGATGATGGGGGAGAGAAAGGAGAAGCAGGGGCAGATGGAATTAAGGGAGGGTAAGGGTGGCATTTCTCCTGCCAACCTAGCAGTTCGAAAGCACGTCAAAGTGCAAGTAGATAAATAGGTACCGCTCTGGCGGGAAGGTAAACGGCGTTTCCGTGCGCTGCTCTGGTTCGCCAGAAGCGGCTTAGTCATGCTGGCCACATGACCCGGAAGCTGTACGCCGGCTCTCGGCCAATAAAGCGAGATGAGCGCCGCAACCCCAGAGTCGTCCGTGACTGGACCTAATGGTCAGGGGTCCCTTTACCTTTACCTTTAAGGGTGGCATTTGGAGGAATGAGGGGAAATATGAGAGGCAGAAAGGGGTGTGTGTGTGTGTGTGTGTGTGTGAGAGAGAGAGAGAGAGAGAGAGAGAGAGAGAGAGAGAGAGCTTTAGGGTGCTGGTGATCTGGGGAAGAAAGCTGGAGAGGAGGAGGAATTGAGAAGGAGCCTGGCCCACCCATGAGGTGAGGTGAGGCCACTGCCTCAAGCACAAGAAACCCATGAGGCGGCGAACCCATTGGTGCCCCAGCCACCCCGCCACCTTCGCCACCGGTGAAGAAGCAGCATGGGCATTGGCGATGGTTTCCTTCGGGAGCTCACAAGAACTCGACAAAATATTATGAGATCTCGTACAGCGTACACCCCGTGAGATCTTGCCAGAACTCGTTGCTGCTTTGCCCATACAGAGAGAGAGACTTCTCCATCCCTGTCAATATTGGCCAAGAAATCCATGGGTCTGCTCAAAGCTGCTCTTCTTGCCTCTCCTTACCAGCTCTGAGTTCCTTGGTCCCTCTTCTCTCTCCTCAGGGAAAACCCTCAGAAAATATTTGATCTGTTCTTTGAAGCTGCCTGTCCAACGCTTGCAGATGATGGTGAGTCTCATCTATGGTGGGAAGCGGTGCTTTTGGGGTTGGATGTTTGTGCATCGGTGGGCCAGATTTTTAGGAGGCTCCAGGTAGCCCTTGCTGGGGGGAACCATCCCAAGCCAAAGGCGAGTCCTTTCCCTTTCTGTCTCACTGCTACTTCATCCACATCCCAATCAAAAAATCATAGAATTGTAGAGTTGGAAGGCAACCTGAGGATACCCTAGGAACAGGGGCAGGAATATGCAGCTGCCCCATACAGGGATCGAACCTGCAAGCTTGGCGTTATCAGCACCATGCTCTAGCCAACTGAGCTATCCAGTCATGCCTATGGGGTTGTATCCAGTTCTGCCCCTGCATCCCCAACATTGCAGGGCCGGGAGACCCTCCAGAGCAGATTTAGGAAGAACACAGGGAGGAGGCTGCAGTGAATCCCTTGACATTGCTCCCCTCCCCATGCCATTGTCAGCTGAGTGACATTTTTGAAACTACCCATTACCTGTGGTGGTCAAAGGAAGTAGAAGACAGCCACAGCAGTCAAAGTGCTTAGCTCAGCAGCTAGAATTGGTTTGAGGTTGTCTACTTTCGGGTTGCTTACAAAGCGCTTCCTACAAACTTCTCTCATGGTGGAATGAAATCCTGCACAATGTGGAGAAAATGCTTGGCGAAGGAAGCGGGAATAAAAAGGTAACCTCCCAACCATTTTAATTTGATCAACTTGCGAACAAAAAGCACCCAAACACCTTGAATCCCTTCCAACTATCTGACAGCATAAACCTCCAACATTTCTCCGATGAAAATAGGGACGTCCCATTCCATAACGATAATTTTACTATTTGTACCCCACACATCTTACTGGGTTGCCCAGCCACTCTGGAGAGCTTCCAACATATATAAAAATATAATATAACATTAAACATTAAAAAAAACAACACTTCCCTATACACAAGATTGCCTTCAGATGGCTTGGGGGCTGGATAACTCCACACCCTCCAACATTTTTCTAGGGACATCCTAAGGAAAAGCGAGACGGCCTCTCTAAATCAGGGGCGTTCCTAGAAAATAGGGACACTTGGAGGGTCTGTGACAGTGAGCCTGGATGTGTTCCTTCAGATGTCCTCAGATAAGCAAGACTTTTAAGACTAGCTGTGTATGCAGTACACCTCTGAAGCACATTCACTCCTCAAAGAGTTTTGGGCATCGTAGCTGACCCCTCACAAAGTTGCTATTCCCAGCAGCACTTAACAAACTACAGTGCCCATAATTATTTCAGGAGAAAAAACGTGCTTTAAAGGCATAGTTTGTGCGCAGATGGAATACCCAAGCCCAAGTAAATGCTGGGTGGGGGTTGCTTGGTAGGTGGGGCTCTTTGCTGTGTCCTGGTGGTCATTTGTTTCCTGGGCTCCTACCCTATAGTAGCAGTGGTTTTTAACCAGTGTGCCGTGGCACCCTGGGGTGCCTTGAATGATGATCACGGGTGCCGCAGGCAACACTGGCCTCTGTCCCTCTTTCCTTCACTCCCTTCTCTGAGGCCCTCTCATGTCTCTGCCCCCCAAAGGCTTGCACAGCTGTTTATTGCAGCAGGCCTGGCTATAAGCTCACCAGAAGGCACCTCTCTTTGGGGCAGTGGGGGTATAGCTTAGAGACCAGGGGCAGCAGCAGTGGCTGCTCAGAGAGTTACAGGTAGGTAGCCGTGTTGGTCTGCCGTAGTCAAAACAAAATTTAAAAAATGTAAAATGAGATATGAATCTAATGTCTCTATTCAGACCAGGTCTCCCCATGGTTTTAAGTTTGGTAATCAGTTGCACAAGGAGGGCACAAGGAGAAGGGGACGACAGAGGACGAGATGGTTGGACAGTGTTCTTGAAGCTACCAACATGAGTCTGACCAAACTGTGGGAGGCAGTGGAAGACAGGAGTGCCTGGCGTGCTCTGGTCCATGGGGTCACAAAGAGCCGGACACAACTAAACAACAATCAGTTGCAATTCAGCAGCTTCTCTTTCCAGTCTATTTCTGAAATTCCTTTGTAATAAGACAGCTACTTTGAGATCTTGTGTAGAATGTCCTGGGAGATTGAAGTGTTCTCCTACTGGTTTCTCTGTCTTGTGATTCCTGATGTCAGATTTATGTCCATTTATCCTTTGGCGTAGAGTTTGGCCTGTTTGTCCAATATAGAGAGCTGAAGGGCACTGTTGGCATTTGATGGCATACACAATGTTAGACGATGAGCAATTAAATAGTCCTGAGATGGTATGTTTGATGTTGTTGGGACCAGTAATGGTGTTGTCCGGGTGTATGTGGCAGCAAAGGAGAGGAGAGAGGAGAGGAGGCTGGGGGAACCCTTCACAAGGGAGGGTGTCTGAAAGAGGAAGAGAGGCTGCCAGCTCTGCAGGCAAGGGGTGACATAACTGGGCTCCTGAGCCCCACAGGGGTGCCACAGAAAGAAGGGAGTTGGTCAAGGGAGCTGTGGACTCAAAAAGGTTGAAAACCTCTGACGTAAGGAAACTGGTGTCCCTATCCACCTGCGCCTCTCCCAGTTCCAGGTGTCCCTATTTGACAGAGATAGTACTTAATTTATGTGCCCCCTTCCCCTTGCTGCTGTGGTTTTCTCCAGATGGCTTAAAATGACTGTTGGGTGGTTGTTAAAAATAAGAAAGAGAGTGGAAAGGGAAGTCTCCGCTTAAGCTGTTCTACTCAAGGAAGCTGACAAGGGAGAAACCCCAAGGCAGCATGAAACTCTTTCATCATGTCCCATCCGGTTCTCTCCTTCCTGTGGGCATGTGCAGGTTAGTAGTCTGCGCAACTGAGGTGCAGGGTCTCACGCATGCCTGGAAGCCAGGCCTCGAATCTCAGCTGCAATGGGGCTGCGCCTCTTCAGTGGAAATGTGCACATCTTCGGCCTGGAGGCATTTTCTGTCAGCTGTCGCCGCTTTCTAGCACTGAAAACCGGTTTCAGAGTTAGGCAGTCCTGGCCAAAATTAAACCATGTAGCTTGCAAAAGCTAATCAAGGTACTGGGCCTCGTGGTTCACCATACAGAGGGTTTCAGAACCAGTGAAGGCGGTGAAGGTCCTGTGTGAGTGTCTGGAAGTGGTTGGAGGATGCATGGCAGCAAACGGATTGAGGTTGAATCCTGACAAGACAGAAGTACTGTTTTTTGGGGGAACAGGAGGTGGGCAGATGTAGAGAACTCCCTGGTCCTGAATGGGGTAACTGTGCCCCTGAAGGACAAGGTGCGCAGCCTGGGAGTCATTCTGGACTCACAGCTGTCCATGCAGGCACAGGTTAATTCTGTGTCCAGGGCAGCTGTCTACCAGTTCCATCTGGTACGCAGGCTGAGACCCTACCTGCCCTCACACTGTCTCGCCAGAGTGGTGCATGCTCTAGTTATCTCTCGCTTGGATTACTGCAGTGCGCTCTATGTGGGGCTACCTTTGAAGGTAACCCAGAAACTACAACTAATCCAGAATGCGGCAGCTAGACTGGTGACTGGGAGTGGCCGCCAAGACCATATAACACCAGTCTTGAAAGATCTACATTGGCTCCCAGCACGTTTCCAAGCACCATTCAAAGTGTTGGTGCTGACCTTTAAAGCCCTAAACGGCCTCGGTCCAGTATATCTGAAGGAGCGTCTCCACCCCCATCGTTCAGCCCGGACACTGAGGTCCAGTGCCGAGGGCCTTCTGGCAGTTTCCTCACTACGAGAAGCCAAGTTACAGGGAACCAGGCAGAGGGCCTTCTCGGTAGTGGCACCCACCCTGTGGAACACCCTCCCACCAGATGTCAAAGAAAAAAGCAACTACCAGACTTTTAGAAGACATCTGAAGGCAGCCCTGTTTAGGGAAGCTTTTAATGTTTAATAGATTACTGTATTTTAATGTTCTGTTGGAAGCCGCCCAGAGTGGCTGGGGAAACCCGGCCAGATGGGCAGGGTATAAATAAATTATTATTATTATTATTATTATTATTATTATTATTATTATTATTATTATTATTTAGGGCATCTCTGCTCCCTGATTTCATCAAATGGGTACTACTACACTCAAGACGGAGGGGAACTGCACTATTCCTGTTGTTGTTGTTGTTGTTGTTGTTGTTGAGTCATTTAGTCGTGTCTGACTCTTCGTGACCCCATGGACCAGAGCACGCCAGGCTATTCCTAGCACGTCACAAATGAAAATAGATGCTTTTGTAACATCCTATTCTTACAACAAGGACTGTCTTCCTTTACTCTTTGATAAATCAGTTGTGCACTGGGCTTCTGGAGCAAAGAGATGGTAGTGAACTGACCATAAAACTGCTTAAAATAATATTTATTTTTACGACTTCTGATTTGCATGGGATGGTGGGGGAGGATTCTGGAGGAGAGTGGAGTTTGAGATGTCTGCCTGGGGGTCTCTGGCTGGTGATGCTCTGTCCCATTTTGCTCTGTCCTTTGCCTGATCCTTTTAACCAGAGATAATTAGGGATTGAATTTGGGACCTTTTGCATTGCTCTCCACTGCAGACCCTCAGAGGGAATAAATATCCTGGCATTGTATGTCCATGAGTATGCATTTGCATGTATTATTGTCAAGATGCATCCACCCAGGAGAGGGAGTGGGGAGCTGCAAACTAAACAATTTTGTGTAGGTGTGTGTGCATAATTGCATTCCCCCCCCCAAAAAATGCATTCTCAACATCTCCTCTAGAGGTTGAAAGAAATGAGACAGAACAGGAACCATGCTTTCACAGGGACAGGGGACAGAAAACGGGTCCGGTTTCTGTTAAATAACAACAGTGGGAGCAAGTGAAACCTACAGAATCAACTAATCAAAGCTGGAACGTGTCCAGAGGAGGGCAACCAAAATGGTCAAAGGCCTGGAAACAATGCCTTATGAGGAACGGCTTAGGGAGCTGGGTATGTTTAGCCTGGAGAAGAGAAGGTTAAGGGGTGATATGATAGCCATGTTCAAATATATAAAAGGATGTCATATAGAGGAGGGAGAAAGGTTGTTTTCTGCTGCTCCAGAGAAGCGGACACGGAGCAATGGATTCAAACTACAAGAAAGAAGATTCCACCTCAACATTAGGAAGAACTTCCTGACAGTAAGAGCTGTTCGACAGTGGAATTTGCTGCCAAGGAGTGTGGTGGAGTCTCCTTCTTTGGAGGTCTTTAAGCAGAGGCTTGACAGCCACCTGTCAGGAATGCTTTGATGGTGTTTCCTGCTTGGCAGGGGGTTGGACTGGATGGCCCTTGTGGTCTCTTCCAACTCTATGATTCTATGATTCTAGGATGTGGACGGGCTGTAGCTCAGGGCAGAGCAACTGCTTTGAATGTAGCAGATCTCAGATTCAATGCTCATTCCCACTTTCGCTTGCCCCATATTTTGATTGTGTACTGATGAATTCCTCCAGGTCTGAGAGCTTTTCTCGCTGCTCCATGGCTGTGCCTTGCAAAAATCAGATCTCACCCACTGAATCGGATCTCATCAGAAGTGCAGACAAGCCAAAGAGGTATTTTGCTTACTGAGCTTCTCATTCAATGGGTGAAATTGGATTTTCCCAAGGCACAGCCATGGAACGACGAGGAAAGCTCTCGGACTTGGGGAAATTAATTGGTATCCAATCCTATCAAAATATGGGGCAAGCAAAAGTGTGGATGAGTCTGCCGGTATCTCCAGGTAGCTGGGAAAGACTTCTTCCTGAAAGTCTGGAAGAGCCACTGACAACCCAAGGCTAGCCAATAGGGTGTCCTCCAGATGCAGCTGAACACCGGCACCCATCAGCACCTTGGTCCCTGGTCAGGGTGAAGGATGGGAGCTTAAATCCAGCAACAGTTTGAAGGAACCATGTTGGCTGCCTCTGGTACAGACAGCTCTGAGCTAGATGGACCCAGTGGTCTAACTCTGTAACAAGGCAGCTTCCTATGTTCCTTTACAGTGATGGCTAACCTTGACACTCCAGATGTTTTGGAACTACAACTCCCATCATCCCTAGCTAACAGGATCAGTGGTCAGGGATGATGGGAGTTGTAGTCCCAAAACATCTGGAGTGTCAAGGTTAGCCATCACTGCTTTAGGAGGACATCAGTGGCAATCATGATTCTTGTGGCCTGTCCCAAGCAAGCTTGGTTCTCCTAGAAATCCATCTGAAATGGGCTATGTCTTTGTTCCATATGCTGACTTCCACTCTCTTTCCCTGTGCAGATCCTCAAGTGCTTAGACAGTTCCCTCCGGAGTTCGATGACCAGGTCAGTCCCCCTTTGCACAATTGCTGCCCAACTCCACTTTGCATTCCAAAATCATTGCTAGCATGTGCTCAAGAGCCACCAGCATTTTCTTCTTCCTCTTCTTCTGGATTTGGGGAAACAACCCGACACACAGAAATTAAACAAGTGAAGCCTAGGACCCTCGTACCTACGGGACCGCCTCTCCCGGTATGCCCCACAGAGGACCTTAAGGTCCATAAATAGCAACATTCTAGAGGTCCTGGGCCCTAAGGAAGTCAGATTAGCCTCAACCAGAGCCAGGGCCTTCTCAACACTGGCTCCAATCTGGTGGAACGCCCTGTCTCATGAGACCAGGGCCTGCAGGATCTGATTTCTTTCCGCAGGGCCTGTAAGACAGAGCTGTTCCGCCTGGCCTTTGGCTTGGAATCAACTTGATCCCCTCCCCCCTCTTTCCTTTTTTCCTCCTGTGATGGAACTCCTATTTGGGGACTTCCCTGGCATTTTTCTGGCCCACGTGGGACCAGTCTGGATAGTTGGCCTTGGTGAAGATTTGACGGTTTCTTCCCCAAATAGTTTTTGATTTGAGTTTCTACTGAAATGAGGCTGCACTTTAATGTTGCATTTTAATCTTGTTTTTAAGTTGTATTTTAATCAATTGTTTTTATACTTGGTGTTAGCCGCCCTGAGCCCGGTCTTGGCTGGAGAGGGCAGGGTATAAATAAAATTTATTATTTATTATTATTCTTTTCCTGGCATGAAGATAAAATGGGAGCAATTAAACAGCTTTAAATGGAAGCTAAAGGCATTGGAGGATCCAGGTGGCGCTGTGGGTTAAACCACTGAGCCTAGGGCTTGCTGATCAGAAGGTCGGCGGTTCGAATCCCTGCGACGGGGTGAGCTCCCATTGCTCGGTCCCAGCTCCTGCCAACCTAGCAGTTCGAAAGCACGTCAAAGTGCAAGTAGATAAATAGGAACCACTCTGGCGGGAAGGTAAATGGCGTTTCCATGTGCTGCTCTGGTTTGCCAGAAGCAGCTTTGTCATGCTGGCCACATAACCCGGAAGCTGTACGCCGGCTCTCGGCCAATAAAGCGAGATGAGTGCCGCAACCCCAGTCGGACACGACTGGACCTAATGGTCAGGGGTCCCTTTACCTTTACCTTAAAGGCATTGGATGATATTAAATAGAGACCATTCACACTGCCTTGTAGGCTAGTAACTTGGAAACACAGAAGACTTCTCAATTTGCAGGCTACAAAGCAAGGTGGCTGCTGTGACATGAAATACCACTTACACAATGGAATTGGCGAGTTGTTCTAATACAAAGCTGCATAAGCAACCTTTACTTAAATGTGAAATACTGTGTGTGTGGCAAGGAGAGGTTTTGGAGGAACGTTGTAGAGTATCAGCCCATGGCACTTTGCCAGGCAGATAGGTGCACACACACTCCATATAAGCCCAAGGGTGGGGATTTACAGTCCAGCAACATCTGGAGGGTGTCCTGTGGACCAGGACGATGGGAGCAGCTGTCCATCAACATCTGGAGGGCAACAGTTCCCCCTCACTCTTGGTTCTAAGCAGGTGAGGAAACACCGCATGCTTTGCAAATGATTGGCATTCAACTTGCAAACATAGCTGTCAACCCTCCCTTTTTTGGCGGGAAACTCCCTTATTCCAATGCCCTTTCCCACTGCTATCCCGGATTGTTGATATCCCTTAAATTCCCCGGATTTCAAAGGAAGCAGCTCCTCTCCCTCCCTGCCGGCCAGGGAGGCTCCTCAGCTGCGTTGCTTGGCTGCCAATAAGGAGTCTGAGACCGACTGGGGGCGGAGCTTGCATGCCTTGTGCAGCCAGACCCTCACGCCCAATCAGACAGACAGCCTGCCTGCCGTCTACGCGCTGGCTCTTTCGCTCACCCGTTTGCGCGCAGCCTCTGGAGCGCAGGGTGGCGAGGCTACTTGGTGCCATTGCACCGCCCTCGCGGCATCCCTTATTTTCAAATCCGAAAGTTTGAAAAAATCCCTTATTTTCAAATCCGAAAGTTGACAGCTATGCTTGCAAAGGAGGCCACGGCTGCAGTCCCATGGAACTGGGGGTGGGCACTTCTGAGCAGACGTGCCTAGGATTGTGCTGTAAATTCAGATTGTTCCATACGTGCACCAGGCTCCTCCTTGCCAACCGAAGGTTTTTCTCAAGGTCTCTGTAAGTTTGTCTGCTGGGTTCAGGCTGTAATAACCGTGGATCCTTCTCTCTTCCTGTAGGAATCAGTTCAGATGCTGGCCAAGTTTTGCTTTCCCTTTGATGTTGAAAGGTACGTGGTGGTACTTTGAAAACTGGAGTGGGTTGAAAAGTTTAATATCATTTTGTAACTGGTTAATATGGTTTTGAACTGGATTATTAGGTAATTGGTACTGGATTTTACGGAACTTGCGGAAACTGGTTGGGTGACACAGCGGGAAGGGGGGTCACGGAATAGGGGATGAAAAGAGGAAATTTGCCAACGTGACAGTGATACTGCAGGTCCGGGAGGGAGAGGCGGGGTGACAAGATTAGAAAATTTTAATAAGATATTTAGGAAAATAGGTTATTGGTTAAGATAGGAACCCTAAGGAAAAACCTAGGGGCTCCCGGGGTTATATGTTATATTAATATTACACAAGAACAAGCATGGATATTAGAAGGGGGGAAATAAGATATACAAGATATTTTGATAAGATTTGATAATGAAGAGGAAACTGCATAATTAAGAATAAAATTGAAGCCCAGAAGGGGAGGTCGGGGGAAGTCTCAAAAAGATGTAATGGGTAAATGTGATGAAACAAAACTTTTTATTTTATTTTATTTTCTGTTGTTTTTATGTTAGTTGTGTATGTGTTAAATGTCTGTTTCTGTTGAAAAACCCAATAAAAATAAATTTTAAAAAAGAAAGGGGACTCCGTGCACTTGATGCGCACCAGGCTTTCACCCTTGCAACTTAGGCTCGCCAGCTCTTGAAACCAGCTGTTTCAAGCGGTGCCTTTGGCAGCAATATGATGCGCAGAGCGCCACACAACAAGAAGCATTATTTGCTGATTTCTACAGATAAAATTGCTGTTGGTCACAACAGTACTTTTCTCCTGGTCAATTAGCAACCCTCTTTGTTTGTAGCTCCCTTCACCCAGCTGGGAACAGCACCCCAGGGATCAGGATCAATCCTTGTGTAACAAGTTTCCCTTGTAGATATGGACCTGCAGAGGTCTACCGTCGTTGGAGGGATCTTTTTGTCCTCTGCTTCACAAACCATTCTCTCCCATTCCAACTACAGTCATAACTTGGAAGTCGAACGGAATCTGTTCCGGAAGTCCGTTCGACTTCGAAAACGTTCAGAAACCAAAGTGCGGCTTCTGATTGGCTGCAGGAAGCTCCTGCAGCCAATTGGAAGCTGCGGAAGCCCCGTCAGATGTTTGGCTTCCAAAAGAACGTTCGAAAACCAGAATAATCACTTCCGGTTTTCGATTGTTCGGGAGCTGGAACGTTGGACTCCCAAGGCGTTCAGGAGCCGAAGTACTGTATTATGGGGTCAGAAGTTCCCACATGCAGGTACGTCCTTTGATCTCTTTATTGGACAACACAGCACCTGTTATTTGGGCTGTGAACTGCATGTGATGAACTACCTGCATGGAAACGTTTTGTGTTTGGGGGTGATAGGAAGCCTCCGTCTGGAAATAACAAATTAATAGCATTTACACATTGCACAATGATATAAGATGCTACTCACCTTTTTTGCTCTGCATAAAAATGTGCTATAGACCTGTGGCTACCTCTTCCTTAGCCTATCGGCCAGACTATATGAAGAATATTATCTCCTTCTGCATTCATATGAAAGTGACCTTTGAAGGTGACCCGGAAACTGCAATTAATCCAGAATGCGGCAGCTAGACTGGTGACTGGGAGTGGCCACCGGGACCACGTAGCACCAGTCCTGAGAAATCTACATTGGCTCCCAGTACGTTTCCGAGCACAATTCAAAGTGTTGGTGCTGACCTTTAAAGCCCTAAACGGCCTCGGTCCTGTATACCTGAAGGAGCGTCTCCACCCCCACCGTTCAGCCCGGACACTGAGATCCAGCGCCGAGGGCCTTCTGGCGGTTCCCTCACTGCGAGAAGCAAAGCTACAGGGAACCAGGCAGAGGGCCTTCTCGGTAGTGGCGCCCGCCCTGTGGAATGCCCTCCCAGCAGAGATCAAAGCAATAAACAACTATCTGACATTTAGAAAGTACCTGAAGGCAGCCCTGTTTAAGGAAGTTTTTAATCTGTGATATTTTAATGTATTTTGATATTTGTGGAAGCCGCCCAGAGTGGCTGGGGAGACCCGGCCAGATGGGCGGGGTACAAATAATAAATTATTATTATTATTATTATTATTATTATTATTATTATTATTATTATTATTATTTGAACAATTGCTTTGTGCATTCATCCCTCTGGGTTTTGCCTACCAAAGCATATGTGCTACTGTATTAGCAGTTTGTCTCTTTAGCCAACTTATGGCATTCTTTCTCCAAAACGGCACTCCCTTACCCAGTCTCCCCACTTCTTTGTTAAGGGTTAAGGAGAGCCCCACGATCCAACATTTCACTTTTGTACTCACCGATATGGACGGAAAGCAACGCTTTGGTTTCTGCCGCTTGGCCGTGGCCTTCCGCACCTGCCTGTGCGTCCTCAGGTAGGATGGTTTGTTCTTCCTCAGTCTCTCCTCGCTGATGGGAATTTTCATGTCACTGGGGGAAGCATTTTCTTGGTGTGGATTCACCCCAAAGCCTACAAAATGGTTTGGCCCACTGGGTGTCAGGGTTGGAGTCAGATGCAGATCAGCACAAAGAAGCAGAGTCCATTGTCAGTGAAGCTAACTCTTTATTCAAGGAAATGGCATACATCTCAGCAATGCTTCCCAGAAGGTCTTGCTCCTATAGAGCAGTAAAAACTCATGTAAAAACACCAGGCAGGCCCCACCATTCAGCCCGGACACTGAGATCCAGTGCTGAGGGCCTTCTGGCGGTTCCCTCACTGCGAGAAGCAAAGCTACAGGGAACCAGGCAGAGGGCCTTCTCGGTAGTGGCGCCCGCCCTGTGGAACGCCCTCCCAGCAGAGGTTAAAGGGATCAACAACTATATGACATTTTAAAAATACCTGAAGGCAGCCCTGTTTAGGGAAGTTTTTAACCTGTGATGTGTTAATGTATTTTAATGTTTGCTGGAAGCCGCCCAGAGTGGCTGGGGAGACCCAGCCAGATGGGCGGGGTACAAATAATAAATTATTATTATTATTATTATTATTATTATTATTATTATTATTATTATATAGGCAAACAGGAAATGTTGTATATGACTGCTTATGTTACATCCCACAAGGGGGAAGCGGGATCGGGTGGGCAGACAAGTGGCCACGGTAGTAGAATGGTTTCAGGGTTTGTGTGTGAGAGCAGACAAATGGCAGTGGGATGGGGGGGGGTTGGGGGCATGGTCAGGGCCGGCGCGTCCATTTAGGCGAACTAGGCAGTTGCCTAGAGCGCCAAAATGGAGGGGGCGCTGGCCAGCCTGCCCCCCGCCGCCACCCCAACCCGTGGCGGAGCGAGCAGGTTGGGGCACAAACCGCTGCGGCGGGGGCGCCAAAATGGAGGGGGCGCTGGCCAGCCTGCCCCTCGCCCCCCACCACCGCCCGGTGCCGCCCCAACCAGCGGCGAAAATCGCGGCGGCGCGGGGCGCCCGGCGGCAGGGGCCGGGGCACCGTACGTCATGCGCAATGACGTCACGTAGCCCGCCCCCTCGCCTAGGGCGCCAAAACCCCTAGCACCGGTCCTGGGCATGGTGCATACCGGCCCCTTTCCCCATATAAATACAGCACTATGTGCAAAGGATGTGCTCTACCTCTGAGTGACAGCCATGTTCGGAGCAGCATCAAGCTGCCTTATATGGAGCCAGTGCACCATTGATGCCTTGAAGTCCAGCACGGCTTCCTCCGACTAGCCGTGGCTGCCTGGGGGTCTTTGCCAGCCCTGCCAACCGGGGAGGGCAGGGACTGGGAAACGGAAGCTTCTGACATGAAGCATGTGCTGCCCTTTGCTTGGTCAGTTGTGCCCCTGATGCTGGTTCTCTTTGCAGCTACGTGCCCTGGTTTGAAGTTTTCTACAAGATCTTGAACTACATCGCAGACAGCTTAGCCAAGCAGCAGGTGAAGGCAGAGATTCTGGATTCCTTGCAGAGTCCAGCAAGTTGCCCTGTGCTGTTCCCACCCCCCCACCCCCACCCCTCACCCCAGTTTCCTAGCAGTTCCATTCAGACACCAATCTCTGCCTTTATCTCCTCTCTCACTAGTTCACAGAGCTGAATGTGTTCTTGTCTGCACTTTATCTCCATCCTGTGCCGGACCTCAGCAGCCCCATCAGCCTTGAATTTGTAAGTTCTCACCTTCTGACACAGAAGAATCTGCTCCTATAGATATGCCAAAATCAGCTGAGCTTTGAGTCCTGTTGCCATGATTTGTTGTTTTCCTGGTAGTGCCTTTAAACAACTGTGTGGGCTTCCTGAGAGGGATGGGGGCACTCCAAGAGTCAGAAGGAGCATCTTTGAATTTTGCAGGACCCCTGGTGTGCCGCCATCCTTGCATCTATACACAGGAAAGAGTTAGTGAGGCGGCTGATAATTACTGGAATCTTTGTTCCCTCACTTCATTCCAGGGGGAAATTCCGCCTCTATAGTTGGAATTTGCATTAGGAGGGAATCTTCCCCACATCCAAGAGGTGAAAATGGAGAGTTTCCCTCAATACAATGTCATGGGAGGACATAGCTGTCAACTTTCGGATTTGAAAATATGGGATTTTTTCAAACTTTCGGATTTGAAAATAAGGGATGCTGCTAGGGCGGTGCAATGGCACCAAGTAGCCTCGCCACCCTGCGCTCCAGAGGCTGCGCGCGAACGGGTGAGCGAAAGAGCGAGCGTGTAGACAGCAGGCAGACTGTCTGTCTGGTTGGGCGTGAGGGTCTGGCTGCACAAGGCATGCAAGCTCCGCCCCCAGTCGGTCTCAGACTCCTTATTGGCAGCCGAGCAACGCAGCTGAGGAGCCTCCCTGGCCGGCAGGGAGGGAGAGGAGCTGCTTCCTTTGAAATCCGGGAAATTTAAGGGATGTCAACAATCCGGGATAGCAGTGGGAAACGGCATTGGAATAAGGGAGTTTCCAGCAAAAAAAGGGAGGGTTGACAGCTATGTGGGAGGAGAGTCTTAAATTTTAATAATAATAATAATAATGTATTATTTATAACCTGCCCATCTGACTGGGTTACCCCAGCCACTCTAGGAAGCTTCCAACAAATTATAAAACCACAGTTTTATAATTTATAATTTATAATCAAACATTAAACACTTCCTTATACAGAGCTGCCTTCAGATATCTTCTAAAAGTCAGATAGTTATTTATGTCCTTTACATCTGATGGATGTCAAGGGAATTTTAGGCAGTGTATAGAATTTGTCTATTCATAACTGTCAGTAAGAGGGACGTGGGTGGCGCTGTGGGTTAAACCACAGAGCCTAGGGCTTGCTGATCAGAAGGTCGGCAGTTCGAATCCCCGCAACGGGGTGAGCTCCCATTGCTCGGTCCCTGATCCTGCCAACCTAGCAGTTCGAAAGCACGTCAAAGTGCAAGTAGATAAATAGGTACCACTCTGGCGGGAAGGTAAACGGCGTTTCCGTGCGCTGCTCTGTTCACCAGAAGCGGCTTAGTCATGCTGACCACATGACCTGGAAGCTGTACGCTGGCTCCCTCGGCCAGTAAAGCGAGATGAGCGCCGCAACCCCAGAGTCGTCCGCGACTGGACCTAACGGTCAGGGGTCCCTTTACCTTTACCTTTAACTGTCAGTAAAGTTAGCCTGCATTGATCCTGATAATTGCCACACACACTTGCAGCTGATGCTATTTCCTTTTTAAAAAGCTCAAAACCATGATGGTGTTGTTGTTTTTTGAGGGGGGAGATTTGGGGGGGGGGAGCTCAACATTTTTGGGCAAAACTTTCATATTATTTTTTTAAAAAAAAGCTTTGCCATAAAAAGCTCCACACCTTTTGAGTTCACTGGGTCCATTTTGTAGGCGATGGATTGGGGATTAAATCTGTAGATTGAAATTTAAACCTCCTATCCCACGTGTGTAGGAGAAATACAAAAGGGAACACTGTATCCAAATGCATTTTGCAAACTATCACTGCAGTCTCTCCTTTCTTAGCACAGACCAGCTGTTCCAATGTCTATGTCAATGTCCCTGAACTCTTCAATTAGTAAACTGGTATAAAATGTTTTCTATAATGCCTCCAGATTATATGGAAGTAGAAGTATGTGGAGTTTAATGAACGAAGGGTTTTTTTAAATTAAAAAAATGGATGCATTATTGTTGAAAGACTAAAAATGTAAACAATGCCTCATCCATCTTCTTTAATTTGTTGTGGTGTGTGGTTTTTAACCATTTCTTGTTGTCTTGCAAGGATCTAAAGATGACCAAATTGAAAATTTCCACTGAGAAGGATCCAAACAAACAAGACAAGAGCCGGGATCTGGACTCTGGGACTGCATCAGTGAGTCAGGAGTGGGGGGGGGGGGCATGTGTCCTTTACAGGGAACGAAGAACCCTAAAAACGGAGAGCAGGGAAGGCACCTTGATTTTGCCCATCAGCAGTTGGCATCTGGAAAGCAGACTGAGAAGGCACACAAATCACCTGGTCACTTTCTTGCCCTACTGTATTTCTATTTAATTTTTTCCCCAGAGGGGCAGCCATGCTAGTCTCTTGCGGCAAAAACAACTGAGTCTTGCGGCACCTTAAAGACTAACAAGGTAGGGACCCAGGTGGTGCTGTGGGTTAAACCACAGAGCCTAGGGCTTGCTGATCAGAAGGTCGGCGGTTCGAATCCCCGCGACGGGGTGAGCTCCTATTGCTTGGTCCCAGCTCCTGCCCACCTAGCAGTTCGAAAGCACGTCAAAGTGCAAGTAGATAAATAGGAACCGCTCTGGCGGGAAGGTAAACGGCGTTTCCGTGCGCTGCTCTGGTTTGCCAGAAGCGGCTTTGTCATGCTGGCCACATGACCCGGAAGCTGTACACCGGGTCTCGGCCAATAAAGCGAGAGGAGCGCCGCAACCCCAGAGTCGGACACGACTGGACCTAATGGTCAGGGGTCCCTTTACCTTTACCTTTAAAGACTAACAAATTTGAGCCCCAAAACTTCTTCCATAATAAATGTCAAAACAAACAAACAAAATTCCTTCCAGTAGCACCTTAGAGACCAACTAAGTTAGTTCTTGGTATGAGCTTTCGTGTGCATGCACACTTCTTCAGAACATAATAAATGTGTTAGTCTTTAAGGTGCCAAAAGACCCTTTGATTATTTAAATTATGGCAATTTTCTAAATTTGCACCGCGACATTTAGTTTTGCATATATGCATCCTTTATACAAATCTGTGTCCTTTTCTAAAAGTCCTTTTTCTGGGGATGCCCAAGATCTCCTATTGGGAGATCAGCCAAGAATCTCCTCCACATGTAATGTGTTGCTTGATCTGGTGTAATATGCTGGTTGGCCAGTCAGCTACTATCCATAAAAATAAGGTGTGTGTGTGTGTGTGTGTGTGTGTGTGTGTGAGAGAGAGAGAGAGAGAGAGAGAGAGAGAGAGTGCGAGAGAGAGAGAGAGACTCAGACCACTGCCACAAGTTTTGTTTCACAGTCTTTTTCTAGCTGGACCAGATCATCACCAACTTCTTTCTTTCTCACTTCCAGGTTTATTTCATTGCCCCTGACCAAGGCAAACTCCCCACCATCCCTGAAAGTGTAAGTCACATTTGCAGTTTCTTGTGGAACTTTGAGAGAGGTGGTTGTGGTTGTAGGGGCAGTGTTTCCTTTCTAAAGAGAGAGACACCAGCTTTCACAATTGTGGAAATGATGTCTCCTTTATCACCAGCCTTAATCCACCAGGGTGGAGTAATCTAGGTCACACAAGCCTAGTTCCATTGATGGCGCCCAAAATCCGCTTCAGCTCCCACATGGTAGGGGGCGACCCCAGAAAAACCAGATGACATTGAGGAGGAAAAAGAGGGGCAGCAGGCTATAGATTCTGCGCGTTGCATGACTGCCAACACTATAGCTCTTGTTGCAGTGGAGCGGCAAGGAGAGAATTTTAACAGGGAGAAATGTAAAGTACTACACTTGGGCAAAAAAAATGAAAGGCACAAATACAGGATGGGTGACACCTGGCTTGAGAGCAGTACATGTGAAAAGGATCTAGGAGTCTTGGTAGACCACAAACTTGACATGAGTCAACAGTGTGATGCAGCAGCTAAAAAAGCCAATGCAATTCTGGGCTGCATCAATAGGAGTATAGCATCTAGATCAAGGGAAGTAATAGTACCACTGTATTCCGCTCTGGTCAGACCTCACCTGGAATACTGTGTCCAGTTCTGGGCCCCACAGTTCAAGAAGGATACTGACAAGCTGGAACGTGTCCAGAGGAGGGCAACCAAAATGGTCAAAGGCCTGGAAACAATGCCTTATGAGGAACGGCTTAGGGAGCTGGGTATGTTTAGCCTGGAGAAGAGAAGGTTAAGGGGTGATATGATAGCCATGTTCAAATATATAAAAGGATGTCATATAGAGGAGGGAGAAAGGTTGTTTTCTGCTGCTCCAGAGAAGCGGACACGGAGCAATGGATTCAAACTACAAGAAAGAAGATTCCACCTAAACATTAGAAAGAACTTCCTGACAGTAAGAGCTGTTCGACAGTGGAATTTGCTGCCAAGGAGTGTGGTGGAGTCTCCTTCTTTGGAGGTCTTTAAGCAGAGGCTTGACAGCCACCTGTCAGGAATGCTCTGATGGTGTTTCCTGCTTGGCAGGGGGTTGGACTGGATGGCCCTTGTGGTCTCTTCCAACTCTATGATTCTATGATTCTAAGTAAGAGAGCTGGATCCATTGTACTGTCATGGGTGACACAGAGTACAGAGGGCAGAACAATTGGTGTGGGGGAGGGGCATTGTGTCAAATCTGCACTGGAGAGCCTAACCGGACATTGGCTCCTTCCCACAGAGGAACCTGACAGAATTTGTTGTGGCCGTGGATGCAAACAACATGTTGCGCCTGTATGCGAGCCTGCTCCACGAACGACGGATCCTGCTTACCACCAGAAAACTCAGCACGGTGAGGGCAAGTGGATGCTGGGGGGGAGGGGGGAATCTAGACACATATAAAAAATGCTGTGAAAATGCTTTAAGGAAAAAGGTTCTCATATATATATATTGAATTTGCCATTAGCTCACCATCGCCATCTAGTGTCGCATTTGTAGAATGCATTCAAAACACACTCAAAACGTTGTGTTTGCAGCTGTATAGCTGAGTCGCAAGTCTCAGGGAGGAGAGAGTTGCCAGGTCTCCTGTGGCTCAAGCCCCAAATTGCAAGGAGCAGAGGTCTGGGAGTTTGTGGGGGTGGGGCTGCCTGGTAGGGAGAGGTCTAGCGGTGGTGACATAGACATAGTGGAAAATAGGCCAGCCTGACACCCACCCCCTGAATCTGGAGGAGACCCCAAAACGTCAGGTCAAAATCCTGGCAATTTTCAGGAAGAGAATGAGGCTAACCCTTCTACAGGGGCTAAATCCAACTGTAAGGCACAGGCTGTAACTTGGAGGGTGGTTCTGGTCTTCCGAGCAGAGTCAGGCCATCCTAAGGGAAATCTCCTAATGCCCTCCTTCCTCTCCCTGCAGCTCACAGCCTGCGTTCAGGCTTCCCTCTCCATGTTATATCCTATGCACTGGCAGCACATCTACATCCCAGTGCTGCCTTCGCACCTCCTTGACTACTGCTGGTGAGCCTTTGCGTTTCTTCTTTTTGAAGCACTGGGCAGGGCAGGGTGGTAAGGCTGAAAGCTGGACGCGGGTGGCGCTGTGGTCTAAACCACTGAGCCTCTTGGGCTGGCCGATTGGAAGGTTGGCAGTTCGGGGTGTCCTCCCACCCCTGGGCTTGCCCCCATGTCTCTGGCATCCGCTATGGGGAGGCCGGGACCCTTCCCAGGGCCTAGGGGTGGTTACAAGAGGCCCTTGTGCCTAATTCACTGCAAAGGTAGAAATGTGAGCTGTGAACTTCAATGCACATTAGAAGCAGGAATCTTTGGTGTGTTAAAAGACATCAATTTCGTGTGTGTGTGTGTGTGTGTGTGTGTGTGTGTGTGTGTGTGTGTGAGAGAGAGAGAGAGAGAGAGAGAGAGAGAGAGAGAGAGAGAGAGAAATGAAAGGCAATGCCTAGAAGCATAGCTGTCAACCCTCCCTTTTTTGGCGGGAAACTCCCTTATTCCAATGCCGTTTCCTGCTGCTATCCCAGATTGTTGATATCCCTTAAATTTCCCGGATTTCAAAGGAAGCAGCTCCTCTCCCTCCCTGCCGGCCAGGGAGGCTCCTCAGCTGCGTTGCTCGGCTGCCAATAAGGAGTCTGAGACCGACTGGGGGCGGAGCTTGTATGCCTTGTGCAGCCCAACCAGACAGACAGCCTGCCTGCCATCTATGCGCTCGCTCTTTCGCTCACCTGTTCGTGCGCAGCCTCTGGGGCGCAGGGTGGCGCGGCTACTTGGTGCCATTGCACCGCCCTCACGGCATCCCTTATTTTCAAATCCGAAAGTTTGGAAAAATCCCTTATTTTCAAATCCGAAAGTTGACAGCTATGCCTAGAAGTAACATTGTTTTCCCTGGAAAGCCCTTACCAATCTGATCTGCTTTAAGCCTGGGTGTGGTTCCCCACAGAAGGGCTTTCCCCTGTTCTCGAGGGCATGTCTTTCCCCCCCACATGGCTCTAGGGGCAAAGTAAGTCAGGCAAGGTTCAATGGAGCCCACCCAGGGCCGTAGTTAAGGGGCGATGAAGTAGGCCCTCGCCAGGGGCACAGGCAAGGGGGTGTGTGCAAAATCGGCTAAAGCATATGTTCATAAGGTAAAGGGACCCCTGACCATTAGGTCCAGTCGTGTCCGACCAGGGGCGGAGCAAGAGGGAGTGGGGGGGTAGGCCGCCCCAGGTTCCGCCCTGGGGGGTGACACTCTCGGGGCCCCACCCCCGCGATCGGCGACACAAGCCGAGCAGAGAGCCCAAAATCTTGCTCTGTGTGTGACGGCGGCTGGCTTGCTTTATTGGTCGCTCTCTCAGCCACCCGGTGCCCCACCTGCTTTCCCCTGGGGGGGGGATGACACTCTCGGGGCCGGCCTCACCCCGTTGCGGGGATTCGAACCGCCAACCTTCTGATCAGGAAGCCCTAGGCTCTGTGGTTTAACCCACCCGCGGTCCCTATATGTTCATAAATATGTCTATAAATAAAACTATTGATTATTGCCTCATAAGACAAGGTTTTAAATAGAGGGTCTTTATCGGGGGGTTGGGGTTGGAGGAGAGGCGGAAAGAAGAGCCAATTTGTCCATGGCTGGGGGCGCAATCTGGACGGTTCTGCCAGGGGCTCTGAGCCCACCCGGATCTGGAACCAGCTCTGACTTCCTTCCCTTCCTTCCCTCGACAGTGCCCCCATGCCCTACCTCATAGGAATCCACACCAGCTTCATGGAGGTGAGCTTGCCAATCCCTTCTGCCCCTCTCCTCACAGGTCAGTTCTCATGAGCCTGCAGCTGAGTCCTGCAATCCTTGGTCCCAGAGGCACAGGGCATCCATGTAATGAAGAGTAGGGGAGCCCACATGTTCCATGAATAAGTGCAAGAGGACGGGCGGGTGGTTGGGTGGGAAGAAGCTCTGGTCAACATCAACGGAGCCTCGACACCCTGCCGCCATTTTGTGGTCACTCGTAGTGTGGGCTGTACGGTACTGTTGAGCAAAGTCTGTTTGTTCCACACTTCAGTCTCAAGTCAAACATTGCCAGTGACATTGCAAAGGATTCTGGGCCTAAACCTCTAGGATTACAGCCTTCTTCTTTGATGTCAGTCAATAGATCCATCACTCCGAACAGCTATCTGGACTTGCTTGTGCAGTCCAGATGACATGATGCTGGGCTTGGTGTGTGGGCTTGGTGTGTGGCAGGTAGGCAGGTGCTCCTGCTGCTCCCGTGGCGACCGAGCGACCCGCCGAGCGAGCGCCGGCTCCTGGAAAGCAGCATGGACGGGCAGCTCCAGGAGCCGGCGCTCGCTCGGTGGGTCGCTGCGGGAGCTGCAGCGCTGGGCGGGGTGCACTGCGCATGCCCGGAAATTCCGGGATTTCCGGGCATGCGCTGTCCATCCTGACACATGCGTCGTGACGTCAGGACGTTGGTGGGTTGAGTATAAGCCCTTTGGCCACACCCATCTCTTCTGTTTCTATGATGATGCTTAGAACTTAAGAATAGCCTGCAAGGTCCATCTAGTCCAGCATCCTGTTCTCACAGTGGCCAACCACATGCTTGTGGGAAACTGGCCAGCAGAACATAAGCACCAAAACACTCTCCTCTCCCATGGTTTCCAGAAATTGGAACTGTGGAGGCAGAGCACAGACATCATGCCCAGTTTGTAGGACCAACTCAGTGCTGTGAGCCAGGGATCCCTCCCCGAGGGTGGTGAGAGATCAGGTGGAGCTGGGTCACATTTAACATTCATGACAGCGGTTTCCAAAGGCAGTGAATAGAGGAGCAAGCAGTGTTTCTCTCTTAGTTTCTCTCTTTTGTCTTTGATTCCTCCAGAGAGTGAGGAGCAAGGCCCTGGAAGATGTCGTCATTCTCAACATTGACAGCAACACCTTTGAATCGCCCTTCCAGGACCTGGAAAACCTCCCCAGTGATGTAGTTAGTATTGTTTTCATAAGATGATGATGATGATGATGATGATGATGATGATGATGATGATGAATAACAATAATATAGTTGTTGATGATGATGATAAATAACAAGGGTGGTGAGAGATCAGGTGGAGCTGCGTCACATTTAACTTGACTTCCTTCCCCCTCTTCCTGAAGTTCCTTAACTTTATTTTTAATATCTTCTGCATATCCAAATTCACTTAATTTACTCATCTTTTTATCTTCTTTAAATATATACTCTTAGGTTGTTACAATAATCCTGTCAGTGTTTTTATCTGTTTGCAATTTATCTGTAAACATTCCACAAAGCATTTCCATTCTTTTATTAAAAAAAAAAGTTTGCTATCTTGATTTCTTATTCTTCTGGTAAGTTCCGCCATTTCTGCATATTCCATAAATTTTGTATCCGTTCTTCCTTTGCTGGGACTTCTTCTTCTTACTTTTTGAAATATGGCAACCCTATGGCAGTGGGACATACAACAGGGCCCTGGCACTTGGTTGGGGCTTCTGGGTACAAATTGTGGTTGAGACACCCTCTTGCGATTTGTGGAAGGACCCCCCTGGTCAAGGAAGAGCTTGTAACCCTCCTCCTCTCCCCGCACAGGTCTCTCTGTTGAAGTTCCAGTTGAAGAAACAGACGGCGACTACTGGGGATGGAGTCGCCCGAGCTTTCCTTAGGGCACAGGCCCTGTTGTTTGGCAGCTACCGTGAGGCTCTCGTCTGCAACCCGGTGAGTAGCTGAGCCAGTGTGGTGTAGTGGTTAAGAGCGGTAGACTTGTAATCTGGGGAACCGGGTTCACGTCTCCGCTCCTCCACATGCAGCTGCTGGGTGACCTTGGGCTAGTCACACTTCTCTGAAGTCTCTCAGCCCCACTCACCTCACAGAGGGTTTGTTGTGGGGGAGGAAGGGAAAGGAGAATGTTAGCCGCTTTGAGACTCCTTTGAGAGTGGCTGGGGGGACCCAGACAGATGGGCGGGGTACAAATAATAAATTA
Organism: Darevskia mixta; assembly: GCA_034641385.1. Lineage (NCBI taxonomy): Eukaryota > Metazoa > Chordata > Lepidosauria > Squamata > Lacertidae > Darevskia > Darevskia mixta. Next base: position 7,554,559 of record JAWWNH010000067.1, on the reverse strand, counting down.
TTATTATTATTATTATTATTATTACCCTTAAAGGTAAAGGTAAAGGTAAAGGGACCCCTGACCGTTAGGTCCAGTCATGACCAACTCTGGGATTGCGGTGCTCATCTCGCTTTATTGGCCAAGGGAGCCGGCATACAGCTTCCAGGTCATGTGGCCAGCATGACTAAGCCGCTTCTGGCGAACCAGAGCAGCGCACGGAAACGCCGTTTACCTTCCCGCCGGAGTGGTACCTGTTTATCTACTTGCACTTTGGCGTGCTTTCAAACTGCTAGGTGGGCAGGAGCAGGGACCGAGCAACGGGAGCTCACCCCGTCGCGGGGATTCGAACCGCCGACCTTCTGATCGGCAAGCCCTAGGCTCAAACCCACGGCACCACCCGCGTCCCTTAGACTCCTTAGGGTAGTGATAAAGCGGGATATCAAATCCAAACTCTTCTTCTTCTCTTGGTTCAAAGTTTGTGCAAAAAATCATGATGAATGCTCAGTAAACAGGCTAACTGGAAGCAACTTCCAATTATCCCTTACTATGCATACCTTACTATGCATACCTATATTGATTGCAAGGTTCTCTCTCTCCCACCCTCCACCCTCCGGCCACACTGACTATTACCTCCCAACATCTCTCTCTTCTCTCTGCAGGGAGAGCCCATCTCCTTTTGCAAAGAGACCTTCTTGCAACAAGGCTCCAGTGGCACGCAGGCTTTCCTCCAGCGGGCTGTGCACCTGCAGCTCTTCAAGCAGGTATGGACTAATGGAGAAACCCAAGCAGGTCTTCCAAACAAGATGCTCTCCCACAATTTGAGCACCACCATCAAATCGCCAGGCAGAAGGCATTTAACTGTTCTCCCCTTCCTTGTGTGTACCGGTTGTTGACGCTGCGTGTGCTTCCTTCTCCCGTGGAAGTGTCAGCAAATACCCCGCCTGGGGCAGTTTGTGAGACTGCCCCAAAGCCAGAGCAAAGCCGTGTGCGCACATCCCCGGCTACTGGAGTAGTCCGGTGGCGCATTCATATGTGATTGTTCCCCAACATGAAGAACAACACACACAAGCCATAATTAAGGCTAAACTATTTATTATAGGAATGGTGCAGAGAGAATCTCTGCTGCCAGCTCAAAGACAGAGCTGCCATAAAACCGTCTGTCCGGCATCAGGACTAGCCAGAAGAGTGAACAGAAAGGCTAGGATTACAATAGTACAGTGATACATAAACATTCCATGCAGGCAAAGATAAGGCAGCTTTCTCACGGCTTAGTGAGACAGGCAAATGTCAAACCATCCTCGCTGCAGCTGTTGCCGCTCAGCTTCGACAAAAATCATAACAGGAAGATGACTACTTCCCACATATTTTCTAATGGCTTCCTTTGTTTCTCTCCCCAACGCTGCAACCAACCTCAACTCCACCAGTTCGTAGATGACCGTTTGGAGAAGCTGAATGCAGGGGAGGACTTCTCTGACCTCTTTGAGCAGGAGATCAACAGAAGCCTGTCCCCAGGTAGGGCAGAACCTTGCTTGTTTTTGCTCTTCGGCTGATAACATGGAAATGGATCTGCAAACAATCCAGCAAGCCACAGCCCTAGGTTAAGCTTTGACAACAACGAAGTCTCAGCAAGAATTTATTGGGAGACTCCTGAGATTGTAGGATGCTTCCACATTAAGGATTGTAACCAATGTTACTCTGACTTAGACTAGACTCATAGAAAGTAATGGATGTGACTCACTTAGGTCCATTAATGTCTGTGGGTCCCCCATTAGTGTAACTTAATTGGATACAGCCCTAGGGCGCTGGGAAGGTGTGGTTAGCAACAGCTTTCCAATGATATATACAGTGGCGGAGCTTCATTCTCCGGCTCTGGGGGCGGGGAGCAGGCAGGGACAGGGCCGGCACGCGTCCCGGGGGCGTGGTGCGGCTCCCAAAGGGGCGGGGCACACATACTGGGGGCGTGGTGTGTGTTCTGGGAGCATGGTGCGCGTTCTGGCGGCGGGGTGTGCAGCCTGCAGGGGCGGGGCGCCCAGCGCGGGTGGGGGGCAGCTGTGATGGAACCCTCCCCCCGGGATTGCGGCAATGGGGGCGGGGCGCCCCCATTCCTCCGCCCCTGGATATATAAACTCTGGAACTCCCTGCCTATTGATATCAGGCTGGAACCTTTCGGTGTCTGCTGAATACATTCTTACTTAATAATAATAATTTTATTATTTATACCCTGCCCATCTGGCTGCATTGTCACAGACAAGCCTACTCAGGTGTTTGGAAAGTCTAAAGGAGTTTTAATTAGTTTCAGTCTTATTTTATGGTGATTTTAAGGTAGGGTTGTCATAGGTCCAGAATTTCCTGGACATAGCCGGTAAAATGTCACTTAACTGTCCATGAAAATCTGTATTGGCAACCCATGTTGGCAGTGTTGCTTTTGGCAATTTCCTTTAAAAATTGCCCAAAACCTAAGGAAAGCTCAACAACTTGCCCCCACCCCCCAAAACTGAACAACTTTTTGAAATATGGCAACCCTATTTTAATCTTCTGTATATTTTAATTTACGGTTGGCAATTTTTAGCAATAAATATATTGTTTTATCTTTTTTTTTTTTAAACTGCTTTGAGGGTTTTTTCCCTTCAAGCGGTATAGAATTTCAATAAAATAAGGAAGTAGATCAGTTTGTGGGAATCCGATGCCGTTTCCCCATCACCACCCACCCACCCACACATTTCCCCCTACATTTAGGAGCCTTTTTGTGTAGGGACTGCCTTCTGCATCCAGGGCTGCCTGCATCCAGGGCTGCCTTCTGCATCCAGTTCTTCACAGGACATGGGTACTTTGTACACTGGTGGGCAGATATAAGGAGTTACTCTGAATATACAGTTCAAATCTCTGTGAAGGCAAAGTCAAGGCCCTCAGAGACACTCACCTGTACTCTCTTCCCTCCCCAGGTAGCATGCATTCCTATCAGCTATGGGTGGAGAACTTAAAGGTAAATGAATGAAACTCCATCCATCTTCTTTTACCTTGTCATCTCTTTTCCTCACAGCTACCATACTTGTTTTGTTTGTGCTGAGGTCTTTCCTAGGCTGAGTTTTAGGGCCAAGCCCTCAGAAAGCAGCATACATAATATAAGCGTGAAATTATAAAATTAGGACATTTGATTAAAAATGCATCCACCATAAAGTATTGTGAAAGACCACACTAGGACATAGCTGTCAACCCTCCCTTTTTTTGCGGAAAACACCCTTATTCCAATGCCGTTTCCTACTGCTATCCCAGATTGTTGATATCCCTTAAATTTCCCGGATTTCAAAGGAAGCAGCTCCTCTCCTTCCCTGCCGGCCAGGGAGGCTCCTCAGCTGCGTTGCTCGGCTGCCAATAAGGAGTCTGAGACCGACTGGGGGCGGAGCTTGCATGCCTTGTGCAGCCAGACCCTCACACCCAACCAGACAGACAGCCTGCCTGCCGTCTATGCGCTCCCTCTTTTGCTCACCCGTTCTTATTATTTATTATTATTTTCTTATTATTATTTTCTTCTTATTTTCTTCTTCTTATTTTCTTCTTATTATTTTCTTCTTATTATTTTCTTATTATTATTTTCTTATTATTATTTTCTTATTTATTATTATTATTATTATTATTACAAAGTAATAATCATAAATAAATAAGAATAAAAATGTGCACTCCACCACCAAGACCCATAGCTGTCAACCCTCCCTTTTTTTGCGGGAAACTCCCTTATTCCAACGCCGTTTCCCGCTGCTATCCCGGATTGTTGATATCCCTTAAATTTCCAGGATTTCAAAGGAAGCAGCTCCTCTCCCTCCCTGCTGGCCAGGGAGGCTCCTCAGCTGCGTTGCTTGGCTGCCAATAAGGAGTCTGAGACCGACTGGGGGCGGAGCTTGCATGCCTTGTGCAGCCCAGACCCAACCAGCCAGCCTGCCTGCCGTCTATGCGCTCGCTCACCCGTTCGCACGCAGCCTCTGGAGCGCAGGGTGGTGAGGCTACTTGGTGCCATTGCACCGCCCTCGCGGCATCCCTTATTTTCAAATCCGAAAGTTTGGAAAAATCCCTTATTTTCAAATCCAAAAGTTGACAGCTATGCCAAGACCATTCCGATCCAACCTCCCAAAATTTCAACACCTCTTGCGATGGTTTGACCCCTTTCTGTTTTAACAGTACAAATTCTACAAACACCTTCCATATCTCCTCGAAATCATTTCTCCTGCATATTCCTCATCTTACCTTAATGGCACATGTTAATCTATCATTAATAGCTATATCCCACACTTCTTCCATTTTATATTCTGCTTGCCCCTTCCACTTCCTAGCTATCATAATCCGTGCAGCTGTCAATAAATTTGTGAGCAAGTCCTTCATAGCCTGCGAAACTTCCACCCCATGGTAAATTGATAATAATGCTACCTCTGGATTTTCGGTCAGCTTTAACCCAGTGGTTTCTGTTATCTTTGAGACTGTTGCTTTGGAGGATTGCAATAAAGATGATGTCCAGAGAAGTAGCTGCCGTGGTATGTAGGAGCAAAAAGTCTTGTGGCACCTTAAAGACTATAAAAAATTTAATGAATCAGTTTTTATGGACTGTAGTTTGCACAAGCCGACACACACGGGACAGGGGGCTTGCTTCCTCCCTGCACATCAAATGATTGTCCCAATGGCTGGGAATTAAATCAAGCTCCCTTGCATAGCATCCTTGCCCACTAGTGTCTTTTGAGTATGTTGTTGAGTATGTGCCTGTGATAACCATTCGATTGAATCTCTTCATCACATAGTGTTTGTCTGCCCTTTGTATTCTGCCGCCCGAAAGACTCTATTATTTCCATTAACTCAAAAATTACCGGGGTATTTGGAAGAGTCTTACCTTGCTCTTCTGTTGCAAGATTCAGACCTGATTATAACCCTACATATGGCAAAATTTCTGACATCAGTTCTGACACTTAAGAAACGCAATGGATTGTTATATACAGCTTGACATTTTAATTTAATTTTTATCATATTTTATTCAATTGAGTATCCCTTTTAATCTATTTTACTGTTAGCAATTGTAAACCAGACTGTGCTGTTTCTGTTTTTTGGTTGTTATGTCTATGGGCTTAAAGCCGAAATAAAATGAGTTGAGTTGAGTTGAGTTCCTAATACCGGTAGATGTGTGCCTAAGCTTCAACTCTCTCTCTCTCTCTCTCTCTCTCTCTCTCTCTCTCTCTCTCTCTCTCTCCTTAGAAAGGCGGAGGAGCCCTGATAAGTACCATGAAAAACAAGGCCAATCCAGCTGTCAAGAATGCATATCAATATGTAAGGCATTCCCCCCCCCCCCGCATAGAATCACATACTTGTAGAGTTAGAAAAGATAGAATAATAGTAATGTACGCAATGGCGGCCGCAAGATTATTAATAGGGAAAAATTGGAAAACACAATGTGTTCCAACAAAGGAAGATTGGCAATTGAAGATGCTTAACTATTATAATTTAGAAACAAGACATGGAGAAATTAGAGGAATAAGACGGGGGGTGGGGAATGAAGATTGGGATAAATTTAGAGAATATATTAGACAGAAAATAGAAAATGCCAACTTTATAGCAGCTACATGAAGACTCAAGCAGAGAAACAAATAAGAAAAGGGAGAGAATTTCAGAAATAGGTATGCAAATGTAGAAAGTAGAAGAAGAGGTAATTAGGACGAGGCTGAGAAGTAGAGGGGGGGAAGGGTGGGAGGGGAAGAGGGGTGGGATATAAAGGGAAAATCAATTGTAAATGTAATGGCATTGTAATATTGTAAATAAGTATGAAACAGTGTACTTTTTTGTTATTTTATTCTTCGTAAAAAACTTAATAAAGATTTAGAAAAAAAGAAAGAAAAAGAAAAGAAAAGACCCTAAGGGTCCTAGTGGGCAGGCCAGCCCTGTCAGTGGGTCTCCTCTGAGTAAGACTAGCTTTGGCCCAAACCCTCTGTTTGGAGTGCGGCATATCTCCTCACACCCCCTCCGTGTTCTCTCTAGGCCAAAGGACATGCCAAAATGCGGCTGAAGAATATGCGGAGCCGTCTCAAGGAAAAGGTAAGCCACTCCAGACTTTTTCCTGAAAATGATTAAAGGTGATGTACTGCTGGATGAGTGTTCAGTGGCTCTTGATTTTGCATTTGTTTAAAACCCAATTGAAAATTGTTTTTAGAGTTTAATTTTTTAATTAAATTTCTGTTTTACATGTTAGAATATTCACTTAAACAACCTTAAAATATCAATGACTTCCCTTCCTCTCTTTCCATGGTTCATTTTGCACAACATGAATCCCTTAATATTTTATATAAACTGAAGCATTCAGAATTCCATTATTACATCCATCAAAACTTATTTAAAATGTTGAATTTATCTTAATGCTGCCCATGTTTTCAAATGAACACAATTTCCCCCCAATCCGGCCCTGACCCTCTGCCAGAAGGGCTTTATACGCTCACATGTTTACCATGTGAAATGCTGTTCAAATGAAGTTTTTGAGCTATTTTTAAGGGAAATTGCCCAAAATGACACTGCCGACATGGATTGCCATACGTCTGGATTTTCCTGGACATTTTTAGCAATTTCCGCCCGGACGCTGCTTCTGTCTGTAGTACTTCAGATATGTCTGGGAAATTCCGGACTTATGGCAAGCCTAACTATTGCAGCCTCTCCAGTTAGCTTCTTCTTTGACAAGCTAGCTGGTGTGGGGTCTGGATCAGGAACGGATTGAGGTTGGATGAGGCCCTAAACTACTGAAGGTAATGGGGCCCTTTATATGACAAAGCTGTCCATTGTCAACAACAAATTGTCGCTGTTTTTTGTGTTGAATATATGCTATATGGTAATTTATGGACCTAATAAATATCTAAAGCCATTTGCACATAACAAAATATGTATTTTATCAAGTAATTATTACAACCAGACCATGCAGAATGTAGGCACCCTATATATAGAAATAAGCAAACCAGTGATATTTTAGGGAGCAGGCTAGCAGACGGGGCCCATTACTTACACCATAGGAGCCTACACAGCACAAAACACTTTTGCTGTATGTAGGTTTTATTTTATTTGTTTTTTATCTTATATTTTGGAAATGTACATCCAGTTTCTTTTTCCATTTTTGGGGGGCCCCCAAGAGAGTGTGGCCCTAAGCTATACAGTGGAACCTCTACTTACAACCATAATCCGTTGCGGAGGTCCGGTCATAACTAGAAACATACCTAAGTAGAGGCGCACTTTTTCCTAGAAAGTAATGGAAAAGTGAATTGATCCGTTCTAGACAATGAAAAGCACCCCCTAAAACAGCAATTTAACACGGATTTTACTGTCTAACGAGACCATAGATCCATAAAATGAAGGCAATAATCAATGTACTGTACTATAAAACAAATAAGACAGTATTGTAGATTTTAAAAATTAACATTTTTCTCCCTTATGTGCACTGAGTGTGGGTGGGCTTACCTGGCTAGAAGCTGGGGGTGGGGCAAGGGTCAGTAAAGAGCGGATTCACTTCGGCCAGGGTCACTTTTTTTTCTTGCCAGGCCAGGTTCTTCTCTGGACTACCTCAGGTTAGTTCCTCGGTGGGGTTTGGGGTGGCAGTGCGCCCTGCTGTGCCTCTTGCAGGTGGCACCTCTTCCACAGCTTCGGGGGTGGGATGGGGGCCCTCTCCCTGGCAGCGGAGGCCCCAGCGCTGCCCCGCAGCCGGCTGGGCGAACTCCGGGCTGCTGGCAAGGCCTCTGTTCATATCTAGAGGAAAGTTCATAAGTCGAAGCACCTACTGAAGGTCGTCACTGGAATTGTACATAAGTAGAGCCGTACATAAGTACATAAGCTCATAGCTGTCAACCCTCCCTTTTTTGGCAGGGAACTCCCTTATTCCAATGCCGTTTCCCGCTGCTATCCCGGATTGTTGATATCCCTTAAATTTCCCGGATTTCAAAGGAAGCAGCTCCTCTCCCTTCCTGCCGGCCAGGGAGGCTCCTCAGCTGCGTTGCTCGGCTGCCAATAAGGAGTCTGAGACCGACTGGGGGTGGAGCTTGCATGCCTTGTGCAGCCAGACCCTCACGCCCAACCAGACAGACAGCCTGCCTGCCGTCTACGCGCTCGCTCTTTCGCTCACCCGTTTGCGCGCAGCCTCTGGAGCGCAGGGTGGCGAGGCTACTTGGTGCCATTGCACCGCCCTCGCGGCATCCCTTATTTTCAAATCCGAAAGTTGACAGCTATGAACTAGAGCTGTACGTAAGTCGAGGTTCCACTGTAGCTTGTTTAGCTTATCCATAAATCCGGCACTGGTCAGTTTGGGAAGCAAAGCTTATGCTCAGAATAATCTTGTCCCCTCTAGGATTCCAGTACAGGCCCTCATCGACAGCGAGGGCATTCCTCGAACTGTGACCTTATCTCCAGCCCCATCCTGCCCACCAGAAATAGCCAGTCTGAGAGCTTGCAAAGCCGGCTACCCATCACCCAGCACTTTGGGAAGGTAAGGGGGAAATGAGTAATTTAAAATGGGTGGGGAACCTGTGCCGCCACCGCCACCCTGAGATAGTGTTGGGCTGTAGCTTCCATCATCCCTGGCAGTTGACTGGAGCCGATGGGAACTGGGAATCTTGAAAGGTCATAGGTTCCCAATCCCTCACCTAAAACAACATGCGAGAGAAAGAAGAGGAACCGGGTCAGGGGGCACCCGGAAGAGGATTCCCCCAAGAGTGTATCTGCATTGGTTACAAATGGGCAGCCTTGACACTTGCTGCTGTTAGGATTTTAATGTAACATCAGCTGCTACAGCTTGCTATTATGATTAGTATAAATCACATGAGTGTCTGAGAGAGAGTGTGATAACGGAAGACTGTCTTATCTCTTCCGCCTAAGTGTTGTTATTGTAAGTTTTAGTTTCACTTCTGCAGTGTCGCAGTTTGTAGCTTGTTCTGCCGGAGCTCGGAGAACACAGGCGTGATTATGAAGTCTCTGCCATAGCTGTCAACCCTCCCTTTTTTTGTGGGAAACTCCCTTATTCCAATGCCATTTCCCGCTGCTATCCCGGATTGTTGATATCCCTTAAATTCCCCGGATTTCAAAGGAAGCAGCTCCTCTCCCTCCCTGCCGGCCAGGGAGGCTCCTCAGCTGCGTTGCTCGGCTGCCAATAAGGAGTCTGAGACCGACTGGGGGCGGAGCTTGCATGCCTTGTGCAGCCAGACCCTCACGCCCAACCAGACAGCCAACCTGCCTGCCGTCTACGCGCTCGCTCTTTCGCTCACCCGTTTGCGCGCAGCCTCTGGAGCGCAGGGTGGCGAGGCTACTTGGTGCCATTGCACCACCCTCGCGGCATCCCTTATTTTCAAATCCGAAAGTTGACAGCTATGCTTATAGGTTCAGTGGGTCTTACCTAATATCTATCTCCTTGCATTCAAAAGTCTAGCTGCTTCTTTGTGTCAAATGTAGAGAGCAGCACTGTAATCATGAGAGCTCAGTTTACATTTGTACCAAAAAATAAGTTACAATATGCAAAGCAGAACGACAGGATCGAAAATTTGGCTGAATTAATTGCACAACACATATGGGCATTGTGTACTATTTAATTGCCATGTCTTCTGCTAAAGAATACTGGGAACTGTAGTTTGTTGAGAGTGCTCACATATTCTCTGTTGGGGATCCTTAGCTCTCCTTGCAGATCAACAATTCCCTGGTGAGAGGGAATGACCGAAAGCAGGTTTGTTGGCAGTAAAGACACATTCAGTGTTAAGGATTGCCAAGGATGATGCTTAATGTTTAGGGAAGTTTTTAATGTTTGATGTTTTATCACTTTTTTTATTATTATTAATATTCTGTTGGGAGCTGCCCAGAGTGGCTGGGGAAACCCAGCCAGATGGGCGAGGTATAAATAACTTATTATTAATTATTATTATTACTACTACTACTACTAATGCAGAAAGCAGCCTGGCTGTCCTGAGAGTCTCCAGCTGAATCCATGCCCCACCTTACACTAGAGTAGGGAATATGTAGTTTTGAATCATGGAGAAAGGGCCACTAATCACCTAACCACCCAGGACATTTTGTTCTGGACAAGGGGATCAGAACCCTTACAGGTGTGTGTCCAGTGCCAGATTTATGTATAAGCTAAACAAGCTATAGTTTAGGGCCCCACTCTCTTGGGCCCCCCCCCCAAAATGAAAGGGGAAAAAAACTGGGTGTACATTTCCAAAATATAAGATAAAAAACAAATAAAATAAAACCTACATACAGCAGAAAGGGACGCGGGTGGCGCTGTGGGTTAAACCACAGAGCCTAGGGCTTGCTGATCAGAAGGTCGGCAGTTTGAATCCTTGTGATGGAGTGAGCTCCCGTTGCTCAGTCCCTGCTCCTGCCAACCTAGTAGTTCGAAAGCACGTCAAAGTGCAAGTAGATAAATAGGTACCGCTGCAGCGGGAAGGTAAAAGGCGTTTCCATGCGCTGTTCTGGTTCGCCAGAAGCGGCTTAGTCATGCTGGCCACATGGACGCCAGCTCCCTCAGCCAATAAAGCGAGATGAATGCCGCAACCCCAGAGTCGGTTATGACTGGACAATGGTCAGGGGTCCCTTTACCTTTACATACAGCAGCAGTGTTTTGTGTTGTGTAGGCTCCTATGATGTAAATAATAGGCCCTCAATCATTTTAAGTTAGAGCTTAATAATTATTTCACTATTAATATACTTCTTCTTAATTGTATTGCACTATTAATATACTTCTTCTTAATTGTATTTCAGTTCAACAATTACTTTGATAAAATACATATTTTGTTATGTGCAAATGGCTTTAGATACCTCTTAGGTCCATAAATTACCACATAGCATAAATGTTGTGCTCTCTTTCTCTTCACAGTCTCGCCCCAGGCGACCACAAAGACAGAGCAGCAGTACAGAATTGGAGACACAAAGGTACGGCCTGCTTATCGCCAAGCTCTCTTTGCTGTTGTCAGCTCTGCTTGCCACATCCTGTGAGTGTTTCAGGGCTGGCCCAGCAAGTGGATCAGAATCTGCTGGAAAATGATCCTACACAAGCCTCGCTGCAATGAATTAGGTTCTGTGACTGGGGGAAAACCATGCTCAGTTAAACCTCTTGGGCTACAGTGCTGTGCACCCTTAAATCTGAGAATAAGTCTCACTGAGCTCAGAGGAAGTTTGGTAGTTCTGAGTAAACCCATAGGGTTGAGAGGATTATCTCTAAGGGAAACCATCACTGCTCTTGGGGGTGTCATTGTGCTTCAGAGTTTCACAGATGTTTAAACAAATAATTTCCAAAATGATTAAAAAACAAACAGACCAGTGGTTTTACTCATCTGCTCTTCCAAAAACACTCAGGGATGAGGGATTTGTTGTGTCTTGTTAAATGATTAAAAACAATCACAATCCAGAAACAGGTGCCATCATCTTTTTGTGGTGAAAACAAAAGAGTCTGTTGGCACCTTGAGGAAAAACTGTTCTACTGTGTAGTTAATTTGTCTTCTTGGTTTATTATTTTCAAATCTGAAATAACAATTTAAACATCCAAACAGCACATCCCATCTGAATCGCGCTTCTGAGGAGGAATTTATGTATTTATTTATAAACCTCATTTTTTAAAAAAGAAGGGAATGCAAGGCAAGCAAGCTCCGCCCCCAGTCGGTCTCAGACTCCTCATTGGCAGCCGAGCAACGCAGCTGAGGAGCCTCCCTGGCCGGCAGGGAGGGAGAGGAGCTGCTTCCTTTGAAATCCAGGAAATTTAAGGGATATCAACAATCCGGGATAGCAGCGGGAAACGGTATTGGAATAAGGGAGTTTCCCGCAAAAAAAGGGAGGGTTGACAGCTATGCCATGGGGTCACGAAGAGTCGGACACGACTAAACGAGTAAACAACAACAACAACACCCAAAATAAATTTGGAAGCTGTTCTGTGGTGCAGCTCGACTGTCGTGCAGGTAATGTGTTAATTAGCAGTGTCTAGCTCAAGCACTGCCTGGGGCTAGTCTGTAAAGGATCACAACAACCGAAATCCACCTACCAACCTACTGGCTTTCACATGGGAGAGGGACAACTGAACATAGCCAGGTTCAAATCAAGGATGAATTGCCTTTCCTGCCTTTCCTGCTTTCTTTGTAAACTACAGCAATCAAAATCTTGCTGAGCGAGGCCAGAAACATTACAAGGAGGGGCAAATAAGGCTGGTTCCCTTGGCCGTTGTGTTGCGTGAACATGCTCATCTCCCATGTCACTTTACATGGACCTTTCCATGAGAGCCAGTGTGGTGTAGTGGTTAAGAGTGGTAGACTCGTAATCTGGTGAACTGGGTTCGCGTCTCCGCTCCTCCACATGCAGCTGCTGGGTGACCTTGGGCTAGTCACACTTCTCTGAAGTCTCTCAGCCCCACTCACCTCACAGAGGGTTTGTTGTGGGGGAGGAAGGGAAAGGAGAATGTGAGCCGCTTTGAGACTCCTTCGGGTAGTGATAAAGCGGGATATCAAATCCAAACTCTTCTTCTTCTTCTTTCAAACGTCATTGTTTTCATGTACTGCAGGGGTAGGCAACCTAAGGCCCGGGGGCCGGATGTGGTGCAATCGCCTTCTAAATCCAGCCCGCGGACAGTCAGCGTGTTTTTACATGAGTAGAATGTGTCCTTTTATTTAAAATGCATCTTTGGGTTTTTTGTGGGGCATAGGAATTCGTTCATTTCCCCCCCCCCCCAAATATAGTCCAGCCCATCACATGGTCTGAGGGACGGTGGACCTCAGCCCACCACATGGTCTGAGGGACGGTGGATCGGCCCACGGCTGAAAATGTTTGCTGACCCCTGATGTACCGTATAGCATTTTATTCCTGATCACATTTCACATGTGAAACATATATTCTTCTAGGGAAGTTTCCAACTCTTCCAGCTCAAGCTCGCTTGATTGTTCTTTGGAGCCTGGAGAAACTGAAAATCTGCACCCTGGTTTCCTGGATACAGGTGGGATCGATCTCTTAGGTGAAATCTTTGAGACTCTAAACTTGCTGGAGCCAAGCCAAGCCCAGCGGCCACTCTATGGGACGCGGAGCCTGGACTTCTGCAACCTAGAAGAGAGGAACTTCTATACTAAGGTAAGCCCTCCTAGTTTGGCTCTCTGCAGAGGCGTAGGAAGCCTCTTGGGCACCCGGGGCGGCAGGGCATCCTGACGCATGCGTCGTTACGTAACGACGCATGCGTCAGGATGGACTGCACATGCCCGGTCACCGCGGGAGCAGCAGCGCCGGCCCAGCGCTGCAGCTCCCGCCGAGCGAGCACCGGCTCCTGGGGTTGCCTTCCGTGCTGCTTTAAAGCAGCACAGACGGATAGCCTCAGTCGCTGGCGCGCAGTCGGCGCGCAGCAGAGAGTGTCACCCCCCCCAGGGGAAAGCGGGTGGAGCGCCAGCTGGATGAGAGAGCGACCGATAAAGCAAGCCAGCCGCCATCCCTCACAGAGCAAGGTTTGGGGCTCGGCTTGCGTCGCGGGGGTGGGGCCGGCTCCCTCTCTCAGCCAGCTGGCGCCCCGCCTGCTTTCGGGGGGGTGACACTCTCTGTCACCCCCCCCCCCCGGGGAAAGCAGGCGGGGCGCCAGCTGGCTGAGAGAGCGACCGATAAAGCCAGCCAGCCGCCTTCACGCACAGAGCAAGGTTTTTCTCGGCTTGCGTTTCCGATCGTGGGGGTGGGGCCCCAGAGTGTCACCCCTCCCCTGGGTGGAACCCGGGGCGACCCGCCCCCCACCCCACCCCCTTGCTCTGCCCCTGGCTGTCTGTGCACCTGTCAAAGAGGCCAAGCGTGGAAAGCAGCAAACCCCAACTCAATCTCTTGGTCTGTTGTAGCTGAGGCCCAGCAGGAACACACTTCATGAGCCCCTGTCTGAGGAAAAGGATGATGATGATGATGATGATGATGATGACTCATTGTCCGAGGGCACCCTGCTCCCAGCCTCTCTGGATCAGGAGCATGTGCAGAGTCCTCTGCTAGTGTCCACCAGAGCAGCAGAAAATAGCTGTGAGAAGTGGGACCGTGACATCCCTGAACCCGAAGAGATTCCTTGCCCTGAGAAGTCAGCAGTTCCATCGCAAGGGGAGACAGCAGTTGTTACCGCTGGCTATGAGCTGCCGCAAGTGGCATGGACCCGGAATATAGACCATGAGAACTCCAGCGCCAATGGAAATGGAACTGAAAGCTGCACTGAGATGGAGTCCGGACAGGAGTCTAGGACTGACCAGATGCTCAAACTCACTCCAGCCATTGCCGCCGCAAAGGCAGAGCCACTAGCAACCAGTTGCTCCGGGATCCAATCGCCTGCGGCATTGTCCCAAAGAAAAGTGAATGCGGACACCGACTTCGAGACCAAGCCCAGCAGGCCAGCCCTCAGGGTGGTCACTCGACCACCATACTCCTTGACTTCCCGGCCCTTGGCCAAAGTGTCAGAACTGAAGAAAAGATTCGAGGCCTAGAATGTTGAAAGTGAGGAGTCTGTAGCCTTGGAAATGGAACACCTGTCTGCTTTTGGACTTCCGGGGTGAAGTCGTAGCTTCTGTGGCTGCACGCTACACTAGAGGCCTTTCCCCTGGTGCCGCAAGGCAGCTCTGGGCTTTGAAAGGCACTGGGGGAAACACCCCACCACTCTGGGCATCAAGTAGTGATTGCTAGAAGCAGAAGTGGGTTCTACTCCTAGTCCTAGCTGTCAACCCTCCCTTTTTTTGGCGGGAAACTCCCTTATTCCGATGCCGTTTCCCGCTGCTATCCCGGATTGTTGATATCCCTTAAATTTCCCGGATTTCAAAGGAAGCAGCTCCTCTCCCTCCCTGCCGGTCAGGGAGGCTCCTCAGCTGCGTTGCTCGGCTGCCAATAAGGAGTCTGAGACCGACTGGGGGCGGAGCTTGCATGCCTTGTGCAGCCAGACCCTCACGCCCAACCAGACAGCCTGCCTGCCGTCTATGCGCTCGCTCTTTCGCTCACCCGTTCGCGCGCAGCCTCTGGAGCGCAGGGTGGCGAGGCTACTTGGTGACATTGCACCGCCCTCGCAGCATCCCTTATTTTCAAATCCGAAAGTTTTTAAAAATCCCTTATTTTCAAATCCGAAAATGACAGCTATGACAGCTATGCTCCTAGTCCCAGTGGATAGGACCCGCTTGCTGCCTGACTTGCAAGCTGCCCCCTGCTCACTACTAGGAGGCAGCAGTGCTTTTTTTCTGGGGGTACGCATACCCCTGAACATTTTGTGAATCTAAGTTTGGCCTCATTGAGGGGCAGAATTTCAATATGAGTAGGAAAATGAGAGTACCCCTAAACATTTTTAAAGAAAAAAAGCACACTCTGTGTGTGTCTTGTGTGTCTCTCTTTGTGTGTGTATACAGTCATATTCCTGGCATAGGGGAAAGACAGACTGCTTTAGCTCCATTCCTCTCCTAAACACATGAGACTGCACCTCATGTAACTTTTCCCAATACCATATCAGGGAAAGTACGTAACTAGAAAAGGACTAGCTATCATCATGGGGTGGTTCAACACATGCACTGCTTTCCACTCAGTGGCTGCAACATCAATTAATTGGGGGGGGGGGTTGCACATGTGAATAAACATAAATAAAACCAAGCAACGTTAGCTCCAGATGCATAGCTGTCAACTTTCTCGCCAGAAGGCCCTCGGTGCTGGACCTCAGTTTCCGGGCAGAACGATGGGCCAGCATTTTTTTGTTTGGGGGGATTTTTACTTCACAGTGCCCAGCCGACACACATGAAAGCAGATGAGGGTAAGCTTTGAATTTTCTGAGACGATTTGCAAAGGGAAGGGAGGCTCCCAGTATGACAGGAATGGGGACCCTGTACCACCCCGCCCCCCCCTCCGATCTTATTGGACTGCAACTTCCATCATCCCTGACTATTTAGCCATGGTGGCTGTTTGGGGCTGCCAATTCCCCATCCATACAGTAGAGTACCTGTTGCTGGCACAAGGCATTAGGGAAATAAACTCATGTGTACATAATAACTTGCAGGAGTAGAGGAATACTTATGGACAGGGCAGTGCATATGTTCACAGAGCACAAGGTAACAGCGCTGGCTTCCCATACGTCTTGTTTTCTCAAAGCATCAACAGAAACCAGCAACAATATAAAAAATCAGTTTATTTTAGGAAAAGGGAGGGGGGAGATTTTCAGTGAAGAAAGAATAGTGGATTGGCTTCGCAATGAGAAGGAAGAGAGAGGTACCCTTCCTTCTCTGTAACAGATGCTAACCATTCCTCCTCTAGGGTGGAAGCTTTCCATGCTGAGGCATTGCACAACGCTACTGCCTTATGGGGAGATGGATCTGCAAGCAGTGGAGCCTGTTGGCTTGTGGAGGTGGACCTGATCCACCGGGAGATCCACCAGGGAATCATACAGCAATTGTGGTTTCACTTCTGGCATCAGAGTTGCATGTTTTAGCAACTGTCATATTTGATTTGGCTGAGTATCCCACCTGTTCAAGGATGTGAAAGAACAATTGGATCAGGGGTGCAAGTACAGGACATACAAGGAGACATCTCAGCATTCAGACCTAGAAGAGTAAATTTCTAAGTTGCCTTCTCCCTCCTCCTAAAAAACAGGGACATAATATAACTCACGCACATTGCCCTGCCCTTGCAAACAGCTTGGTAAAATGCCTCTCATGTCAAAATGCTACTGAGGACACATCACACAGCCCAGCGCAACCTCCTGTTGCACATGCCTAGATATGACATGCATTTGTACCTTATCAAGTTTACATCTAAAAACATGTAATGAGAACTTGATTATTACAGTGAAAAGCCAATTGAGATGCTGTTGTATATTGCATTGATTACTGTGGATTGAACCACGAAGGAGAAGACAAAAGCCAATGATAATAATAATAATAATAATAATAATAATAATAATAATAATAATAATAATAATAATTTATACCCTGTCCATCTGACTGGGTTTCCCATTTCCCAATTGGCTTTTGCTTCATTTGGTCTGCAATCTAAACATTAACACCCAGAATAACTATTCGAGTTTTCCGTGACAGTGGTTTCAAGTTTGGAAAGATATCGTGTAAATAATATTGTGCAAGAAGCTTGAGGAAACCCGGAACTAAAAGCAAGCAGTGTCCCATAAATGCTGTGTCTTTTTAATGGTATTTTGTTGGAAACATAACACCTGAGTGAAGCACAGTGAGAGCCAAACCCCTATTCCTCAAGGCTACAGCCACAATTTACAAAGACCTGTACCAGTGGCTGACATTCCCAAGTGGCAGGCTTTTGGACGCCCTTAGAGCTGCAGATAGCCAATCTGACCCACAGGACAACATTCCCCAGAGATGTTTTCCTACACACATCCCACTGAGACAAAAGGAAGCTGTACAAAAGCCCCACAAGCGCAAGCAGGAAAAATTCCTCATGGAAATTTAAAGTACCATATTTTTTGCTCCATAAGACTCACTTTTTTCCTCCTAAAAAGTAAGGGGAACTGTCTGTGCGTCTTATGGAGCGAATGTGTGGTCGATTGCTGGCTCCCGCCCCCTTGCACAGGCCTCCATTGTTGAATGTTCTGCAGACGGAGGCTGTTTGTTTCCCCAGTGACATGTGACTGGCTGATTAGATTATCTGTCTGGAAACTGTAGAAACTGCTCCCTTTCCTTTCCTAAAGAAGCTTCAGAACTGTGAGTTGAACCCCATAAAAACAGGATTTTTTTCCCTTTGCAAAGTAAGCTCAACAACTTTGAGCTGATCCTCAAAAGGGGGATTTTCCCCTTTGAAAAGAAGCTGCACAACTGTGAGCTGATCCCCCCAAAAATGGGGCTTTCCCCCTTTCCTCCTCTAAAAACTAGGTGCGTCTTATGGAGCGAAAAAGTACATTCCCATCTTCAAAAAAGAATCCTGAGAACTGTAGCTCTGTGAGGGGTAAGCTACAGTTCTCAGGATTCTAGGGTGGGTGGGTGTGCTTTAAATGTATGGCACAAGCTTTTAATGTTTAATAGATTATTGTATTTTAATATTCTGTTGGAAGCCGGCCAGAGTGGATGGGGAAGCCCAGCCAGATGGGTGGGGTATAAATAATAAATTATTATTATTATTATTTGTAACCAGCCTTAATTGTCCATTGGTATTTTGGGCTAACTCTAGTTTATACCGAGTCAATCTATTGAGTGGCCCCTCCCTTTAAGAAACAAAAAACAAAACTAGAGGGCAAGTTCATGGACCAAGTGTTTCAAACAGTGGAGACTTCTGAAAGGAAAAACAACAACAGGTTTGCTTGTCTGCCCTCATTCACACAGGGTCAATGAGGGCTGAAACACTTGCTATTCTGGATTAAAGGACCCCCAGGGTACCTTTCAACTCTACAGCTCTGTGATTCAATGGCAGATTATTATTTTTAATGTATTGTGCAGCTCTGCCAATTTGAAACCGTGTGTCTGCAGGCAAGTTGCAGCCCACTTTCCCCAGGTAAAAAACTGTGCGTTTCCAAACCTAAGAGGCTTGGAGGTGGAAACAGAGAACTAAGGAGAGAACTAAGAGAGTCATGGATCAGAAAGGAAGTGCCAAAAAACAGAGCTGCCCTTAAAAAAAAGTCCCCTTAAAGAGACAGGACGTTGGTGGCACAGAACTGCTGAAACCACTTGTGCAATGCAGTTCTGCCACCTAGTGCCTGTGGTGGAATAAGAGACTTTGCCACCCTTTGAACTGTCACTGTTCCACTGAACCAGGTCCTGTCAGGTTATTTGGTTGACCTGATCAACATCCCATACCCTTTTAAAATGTGGCTCTTTTTTGGGGAGGGGGTATTATTGGGTTATTGTTTTTATCTTGATTTTATATACTGTGATCTTTTTATGTGAACCGCCCTGAGACCTCCAGGTATAGGGTGCTATAATAAAATAATAATAATAATAATAATAATAATAATAATAATAATAATAATAATAATAATAATTTGGATGCCAGGGTAGCTCATAATAAATAATAATAATAATTACTCCTTTCTAAGAATATAATAGAAACACAATATGAACTCTATTCAGTTGATGGCAAATAGAAGAAAAGTCAAAAGAGAGATGCACAAATGTTAAGGGTCAAAAACAAGCCACAAGAAAGGGCATCATTTATAAAGACAGGGAAGGGGGAGCTTTTCTTAAAGGTAAAGGTAAAGGGACCCCTGACCATTAGGTCCAGTCACGGACGACTGGGGTTGCGGCACTCATCTCACATTATTGGCTGAGGGAGCCAGCGTACAGCTTCCAGGTCATGTGGCCAGCATGACAAAGCCGCTTCTGGCGAACCAGAGCAGCACACAGAAACGCTGTTTACCTTCCCACTGGAGATGTACCTATTTATCTACTTGCACTTGGACGTGCTTTTGAACTGCTAGGTTGGCAGGAGCAGGGACCAAGCAACGGGAGCTCACCCTGTCGCAGGGATTTGAACCACCGACCTTCTGATCAGCAAGCCCTAGGCTCTGTGGTTTAACCCACAGCGCCACCCGCGTCCCTTGAGCTTTTCTTACCACCCCCCAATAGGCTTAAGTCTCCCAAAAGGGTAGATTTCCATTTTTTTTTAAGTTAGCCTGAGAAGGTTTCTGGAAAGGGCACATAAAATATCTAGGATACCCCCCCCCCAGCTCAAGGCACAAGGTTGCTACTCAAAATTAATGCCTGGAAAGACCTGCCAGTACTGTACAATTCAGATACATTCCACATCTGAGCTTTGGGCAGCTCCTAATTATTCTCTAGTACAGCTCCCATTAGCTGGAATTCACCCTGGTGGATTGTGCTTTATATTAATTAGCAACAGGGTTGTTGTAGATGGGAGTTCACTCCTCAGGTACCCAAGTGCCTGGGCTTCACCATCAACTTGAGACAGACCAGATATCTTGCACTGTAGGGTGTAGCACGGCCTCCAATTTGCCCCGTGGAGATAGCCACCGTACAAAGAGATTTTAACAGTAACCGTGTGGCAGCCTGTTTGCACATCTCGCCAAACAATTACTGGCCACATCTGGCCACATGAACCTCGGCTTCATAACATGCACACGGCCCAATCACTCACACGTCAACCTTCCCTTCATAGGAGCAGATAAATAAGCCAGGAAGGGGGCAAGTAAATTTGTGTTACATCTGAATCCAGGCTCAAGGTTGGTTTCTCCCTAGCAAACCAACAACAAACCTTGATTTAAGACAAGCTAGGGTTGCCATATTTCAAAAAGTGAAAATCCGGACAGAAAAGTTGTTGAGCTTTCATTTTTTGGGGGGGGGGCAAAGTTGTTGAGCTTTCTTTTTTGGGGGTGGCAAAGTTGTTGAGCTAATTTCAAGGGAAATTGCCAAAAACGACACGTCCGACATCAGTTGCCATATGTTGAGATTTTCCTGGACGTTTCACCGATTTCCGTCCGGTCACTTTTTCCGATGGCCAATTGCCGGCTATTTTCGGGAAATTCTGGGCATATGGCAACCCTACGTCAAGCTAGCTGATTAGGGAGAAACAAACCAGGATCCCAAGTCTGGATGTTATGCTAAAACCCCATCCTAGTCTTACCACTTGCGCAAAGTGTGAGCGGTTGATGCTGTGTGCATCAACCTGCAGTTCATGCAGTGTAGCTTTTTAAGCCAAGGTTTATCAATTTGTGCAGTCAGTATCTGAGCCTAGCCTAACTTGGAGCTGTGACAATAAAATGGGGAAGGGAAAACTCTGCTTGCCACATTGAGCTCCTTGGAAGGAAAGCAGGATATAAGGATAAAATGAACCTGGAAATCTTCCACATCCACCCCCTCCTTAAGAGGGCCTTAGGGTTAATACAGGCACAGGCAAACTCGGCCCTCCAGATGTTTTGGGACTACAGCTCCCATCATCCCTAGCTAACAGGACCAGTGGTCAGGGATGATGGGAGTTGTAGTCCCAAAACATCTGGAGGGCCAAGTTTGCCTATGCCTGGTTTAATACAAATGCAAAGCAAAAGGTTTGCAGTGGGACCTTCTGACATTTCCCACACACATAAACACACTTTATTTGGTTTTGAACCTCCTGCATTGTATCTGTTGCAGTCCTAAGCAGAGGTTTGATAGGATATCCAAAGTGGAACAAGGATTGGAAGACCTGCAACGGCAGCTGCCTTTGATGGAAGCTGATGTGGAGCAAAAGCTAGGAGACTGAGTGAGAACCAGGAAGGCCTCCGTTCAAATCATGCGTTCACGAGGACGACTCGGGCTGGCCTGGATGTTCCCTCCCAATCTGTAATATGGGGATAATAATGCTGACCTACCCCTTACAGCGTTGTTGGAAAGACTTGAAATAATGTGCATAAGGTGCTTTTGAACAGGCTAAAGCACACTTGAAATGCCTAAAGCAAAGTTTTGGAATCGGGTTAACAATATCTTGTTGAGACCCTTTTGGAAGCCTGCCTCTGTTTATTTGCTGGGTTTCCGTTTGGTGCGGTCCTCCTTTAAAAGGGTAAAGGGACCCCTGACCATTAGGTCCAGTCATGTCCGACTCTGGGGTTGCGGTGCTCATCTCGCTTTATTGGCCGAGAGCCGGCGTACAGCTTCCAGGTCATGTGGCCAGCATGACTAAGCCGCTTCTGGCAAACCTCCCACCAGAGCGGTTCCTATTTATCTACTTGCACTTTGACATGCTTTCGAACTGCTAGGTGGGCAGGAGCAGGGACCGAGCAACGGGAGCTCACCCCATCGCAGGGATTTGAACCGCCGACCTTCTGATCAGCAAGCCCTAGGCTCTGTGCTTTAACCCACAGTGCCACCTGGGTCCCTGGGGTCCTCCTTGAGTTCATTTAAAACAGGGCTGGGGGAATCTGTGGCCCTGCTGCTGGACTCCAGCTCCCACCAGCCCCGGTCAGAATGGCAAAACTGTAGTAGCCCAAGAGCCCCTAGGAGGGCCACAGCTCTCCGCTTCCCTTCTATGAAACATTTAAGAGTCACCTGCCGACTCAAACTGGCCAACCGTAAGGCAACGGGATAATAACACTCTAGGTTGTGTCAACTTTTCTCTTCCCAGAGAAGGGAGATTTGTTTTTTATTAAATAGTGGCATACTGAAAGGCACAGCGCAATACATCTTCTTTAAAAATAAAAAAAGGCAAGCTTGCCCGAGATCTCACGTGGCAGGACCCTTAAAAACAAGAGCAACCACCCTCTGCTCTTTTCCTGCTCACGCAAAAGCAACAACTCCTGTGTCAGCTCGAGTGGCAATTCCATGCACTCCCACTTAGAGTCAGAAGAGTTCATTCTTTGGGGCAGCATAGAGCAGGGAGATCTAGCACTGTGCGGTTGGCATTGTGCGGGCTGAGGGGGGCAGCCCCCTCTCTTCTGTGTGCCCAGAGAGGCAGGGTCCAATCTTGCCTTGAACTGTCGGCCTCTAGCCATTCCCGGCAGTGTGCATGTATGAGATCCAGCCGCTCCTCCAAGCCCTTTCTAAAACACATTGGGGGTGTCTCCTGTGTACAGCAGTTCACATCCAGCCTGCAGGGAAAGCTTTAAGAGGCTTGCTGGGAAACCTCAAGCCTGGCAGCAGCAGCAGAAGAAGAAGAAGCACCCTTTTAAATGTTAGTGTTTTTGTTTTTTGGGAGTCCAGTGTGTTGAGTAGCTGCATCCAAGCTGAGACCCAAAAGCAGAGCCCTTTTCCCCCCATCTCAGATGAGTCGCTCTTCCGGGGGAAGTTTGAGGTTGGTGTTAGTTTCAATGCGAGGACCCACCTGCTCCTCACTGCTGGGCCGATAAGTGCCCTCTGTCTGCCGCTTCTCCCGGATTTTGAGTCCCATAAAAACCAGGAGGCCAATCAGCAGGAGCCCCCCAAAAACACACGGCACGGCAATGGCGGCCGCCAGCTCCGACTTCTGCCACAGGGAAAGAAAAAAGGGGGAGAACATCATTACAGCGAGGGAAAGTGAGGCAGGGCCTAACATGCAATAGGGGGAGGGGAAGCCTGGCCTCCTCTGCATGCTGCTTAGACTTGCACACCTGCACTGCACAAATCAAAATGCTTTTTCCAGAGCCTGATTTGAGGCACTGCCTACAGCTGTACTACACAGCCAATTCCTGCGGGTACCAATCCACGAGCGCCTATGTCCATGCATTACCAATAAGGTGGAATCTGTTACTCACAATCTTCTATTCTGTGAACTTTACAGTGAAGAACGGTCTCGACTTATATTACCCCTTTTATCAAAATTTAAACCCTTGCAATATTATCTGGAATTTATTCCCGAAATCCTACGCAAACTCCTTTTGGAAGACTCTTTGAGCTCAGTAGCCTATGCTGTGGCCAAGTTTGGCACCTTAGCCATCAAAGAAGGTAAATCACTTCTACTGGAAAATATACTATAAATTTCTTTTGCGCCATTGGTTTTTTTATTATTATTATTCTAATCCTTAGGAATTTGACGCCTTGTAGCGATATTCTGATCGCTGGTTTGGAATTATACTGTATTATATTGCTGGCTTTTGCTGTAATAAACTGAGTTGAGAAAATGTGCACTGTAGATTCATGGGCATCTCTTGAAAAGATGGCTGCCCTGATCAACGACTTAGCTTGCTGGGGCGGCTTGGACCAATTGTTGTGAGCAAACTGATAACCAGCCCAGCACCAGGAGGGTCATGTGTCAGATGCAAACCTCAACTGTAAGCCAGGTTTTAACGCCAGAGATGCTGCCCAAAGCCAGTCCTTTGTCGTCAACATTGCTGCTACCGTAACATGCCATCATCAACTGGCCACAGCAGAGGAAGGAGGCCAAATCCATCCCTCTTCCATCCCCCACCCTTGAATTTGCTACCATGTTGTCTCAATTGGCCGCAGTCATTTTTGGGTAGTGGTGATAATAGCTGCCTCAAGCATGTAAAGGTAAAGGGACCCCTGACCATTAGGTCCAGTCGCGGACGACTCTGGGGTTGCGGCGCTCAACTCGCTTTATTGGCCGAGGGAGCCGGTGTACAGCTTCCGGGTCATGTGGCCAGCATGACAAAGCCGCTTCTGGCGAACCAGAGCAGTGCACGGCGCCAGAGTGGTACCTATTTATCTACTTGTACTTTGGCGTGCTTTCGAACTGCTAGGTTGGCAGGAGCAGGGACCGAGCAACGGGAGCTCACCCCATCGCGGGGATTCGAACCGCTGACCTTCTGATTGGCAAGCCCTAGGCTCTGTGGTTTAACCCACAGCGCCGCCTGGGTCCCTCGAGCATGTAAATATCTATCCAATTTGCCATTCCAGGCAAGCACTGGCGTAGGAAGCCGCTCGGGCACCCAGACATGACGTGCACCCAGGGATGGGGCATCGCTACTTAGTGCGCATGTGCAGCGTCGCTACGTACAATGCATGCGTCGTACGTAGCGACGCCGCACATGTGCTGAACATAGCAGGTTGCCAGCGCCGGCGCTTCAGCGCTGTAGGGACGGTGCCGGGATCCTCTGCTAGCGGCTGCAGCCACGAACGGAGGATCCCGACACCATCCATACGGCGCTGGAACGGCGGCGCCAGCAAACCACATGCCTTGTCACCCCCGGAGATGTGGCACCGGGAGCGCTCCGCCCCCACTGCCTCTCCGTTGCTACGCCACTGCAGGCAAGAGCTTCAAAAGACCCAAGGTACCCTTGCCTGAGGTAAGGAAAGGCAGATTGAGCCTTTGTCTGACTCTGACACAGACTTTCACAGTGCTAAAGCCTCAGTTAGAAATGAATCAGAGGCTGATGCAGATGTACAACCTTTGTTTACTGTGGGCCAACATTCTCCTAGGGAGAAAATGGACCCAGAGGATCTGAGAATTTTGCTCAGGTCCGAGAGAGCTACCAAAGGAATACCGCCAAAGCGTTTTTTCCAAAGAATTTGCCAAAGCCGTCACTACCAGTAGCTCAGACTCAGTGTTTGAACCAACTAGTTACAAATAGGTTCAAAACATGTCAGCTAAAGATGCAGGGCCTTGGCTTAATGCCATGAAGTCTGAGTTGAATTCCCTGAAACAAAATGAAACTTGGGAATTGGTTCCAGAAGAACCAGGTATGAAATTTGTAGACAGTCGGTGGATATTTAAGATAAAAACTGACCAACATGGTAAAGTTGTCAGACATAAAGCTAGATTAGTAGCACGTGGTTTTTCTCAATCAGTCTGCACCAGCCTTGCCCAGACAATGATGCCCCCCTTTTAGGTAGCATTAGACGCCCCCACCAAGCTCTCCCCCCACCCCACAAAAAGCTGACACACATAGACCTTGCCCAAGA
This sequence comes from Darevskia mixta, assembly GCA_034641385.1. Classification (NCBI taxonomy): domain Eukaryota; kingdom Metazoa; phylum Chordata; class Lepidosauria; order Squamata; family Lacertidae; genus Darevskia; species Darevskia mixta. The sequence continues at coordinate 7,529,363 of JAWWNH010000067.1, read as the reverse complement.
GAGACAGACATACATACCGAAAGGGCATATGAAGGAGAGGTAGTGGTCTCCACTGGAGTGCTGTTAGTGCCTTGTTTTGGAGAGAGACAAACAGGAGGCGTTAGAGAAGAAGGGACCAGCTTCCACCTGACTCAGGTCATCTTTTGCCAGGCAACGAATTATTTTACACTCCTCCCTGTTTCATTAGACCACAGCCAAGAGGTAACATGCAACACAGGGCACTCTCCCCATGGAGAGCCAAATTCCAGAATGGCCCAATTCATTAGGTCTGCACACACACTTTCTTTAATTTTTGTTTTAAAAAATAAAGATTTTCATGAATTAAAAGATTGTGCAATGTCTCTCCCCTTTTTTTGGTTCAGATTAGAAAACAAAGAATGCACTGAAGATACACCTTTTAACACAGAGCATGTGAATCTCACATTACAGGTAGCTCACATCTTGACGCTTATTTTACTTACCTACTGATGGCAGCATTGGAGAGGGTGTGACAGATTGAGGTTGAATCCTGACAAGACAAAGTACTGTTTTGGAGGAACAGTGGGTGGGTGGGTCTGGGGGACTCCCTGGTCCTGAATGGGGTTACTGTGACCCTGAAGGACCAGGTGCACAGCCTGAGAGTCATTTTGGAGTCACAGTTGCCCATGGAGGTGCAGGTCAATTCTGTGCCCAGGGCAGCTGTCTACCAGCTCCATCTGTTACGGCGGCTGAGACCCTACCTGTTTACACAGTGTCTTGCCAAAGTGGTTCATGCTCTGCTTATCTCCCTCTTGGACTACTGCAATGCGCTCTACGTGGGGCTACCTTTGAAGGTGACCCAGAAACTACAACTAAACCAGAATGCAGCAGCTAGACTGGTGACTGGGAGTGGCCGCCACCGGGACCATATAACACTGGTCCTGAAAGACTACATTGGCTCCCAGTACATTTCCGGGCACAATTCAAAGTGTTGGTGCTGACCTTTAAAGCCCTAAACAACCTCGGCCCAGTATACCTGAAGGAAAGTCTCCACCCCCATCGTTCAGCCCGGACACTGAGGTCCAGCGCCGAGGGCCTTCTGGCAGTTCCCTCACTGCAAGAAGTGAGGTTACAGGGAACCAGGCAGAGGGCCTTCTCAGTAGTGGCGCCCGCTCTATGGAATGCCCTCCCATCAGATGTCAAGGAAATAAACAACTATTTGACTTTTAGAAGACATCTGAAGGCAGCCCTGTTCAGGGAAGTTTTTAATGTCTAATGTTTTATCGCTTTATCATTATTATTATTATTATTATCATTATTATTATCATCATCATCATCATTAATTCTGTTGGGAGCCGCCCAGAGTGGCTGGGGAAACCCAGCCAGATATGCAGGGTATAAATAATAAATTGTGATGATGGTGATGAGGACCCCCTCTCCATTATTTATTCCTCACTGCCACCTGTGCAAATCAAATCATTGTGGACTTGGCTTTGGGAAGGCAGGATCCTAGAACCATCTCCATCCCCAAGCTGGGAAAGGCTTCGGGATGGAGGCATGAGGGCTCTGGGACACTGCGAGAGCCCTTGCGCTGCCTTCTCAAAGCCAGGTAAGCCAACCTCCACCTTGCCAGGGAAGGAGGACCGTTTGAGAGGTTCCCGACTTCACACATTTTTCCAAATACGTGTGGACCGCTGGAACTGAACCCTCACACGAGATGCGAGTTACCTGGAGTTCAGTTGTGTGGTGGCAAGGGGAGGGGCACACATGTGACCCTATTTATGGCAGTGGGAGGGGAGGTCGACCAGCCGACACAACTGCAGAGCAGGTAAACTTTTGCCATCTCTGCATTTGCTGCTGCTCCCCCTTCAAGGAGAGAAGAGGTCATCCGCCCAGGGCCCACCCCCACTGACATGCAGAGAGGAGAGATTGATTTGTTACTTACTACATAAAATGTTTCACACTGACTTCTAACCATAGCTGTCAACCCTCCCTTTTTTTGGCGGGAAACTCTCTTATTCCAATGCCGTTTCCCGCTGCTATCCCGGATTGTTGATATCCCTTAAATTTCCCGGATTTCAAAGGAAGCAGCTCCTCTCCCTCCCTGCCGGCCAGGGAGGCTCCTCAGCTGCGTTGCTCGACTGCCAATAAGGAGTCTGAGACCGACTGGGGGCGGAGCTTGCATGCCTTGTGCAGCCAGACTCTCACGCCCAACCAGACAGACAGCCTGCCTGCCGTCTATGCGCTCGCTCTTTCGCTCACCCATTCGCGCGCAGCCTCTGGAGCGCAGGGTGGCGAGGCTACTTGGTGCCATTGCACCGCCCTCGCGGCATCCCTTATTTTCAAATCCGAAAGTTGACAGCTATGCTTCTAACTGTAAAAGCATACGTAATAAGAAATTCAAAACAGCATTGAAAAGTGTCCAGTCTGTGTCCTACACATTATAGTTTTGGCTTCTGCACAGCAGAGGTTTACAGTGCACCCAACCGTACACCATGTACCCCTGAGGCACATTCGCACATTTGTTGCACTGCAAACAAACCCTGCAGAAAGCTGTTGCCAGAGCATGTATCAGCAATGTGCACACATGGTGAAACAAATAGCACCTCACACGCTACGGTCTCTAGGGAATGGGGGGTGTCAGGGTTTGAGTTTTATTTCTTACCTGCTGGTTAGTATTGCTTTTGCTGAGGCATCCAGGAGTTATTTATTAAGTCTATCATGTGCCTGGAAGAGCAAACCTTGGACTGCTGGAGGGAAGCATCAGAGAGCCCAATTCCGGTGGTCATGGACAAGCGGGGATTTGACACTGGATCAAGGGTGAACAACCAGTTGAGGAGAGCTCAGTTCAGACCTTTGGAGTCTGGACTGTGGCACAGGCAAATACAGCCTGTTCTGACCCTTTTTTCCATCTCAAGATTTGGTGGTGGCTATGGTGGCACTGGGGACGCGGGTGGCACTGTGGGTTAAACCACAGAGCCTAGGTCTTGCCGATCAGAAGGTCGGCGGTTTGAATCCCCGCGACGGGGTGAGCTCCCATTGCTCGATCCCAGCTCCTGCCATCCTAGTAGTTCGAAAGCACATCAAGTGCAAGTAAATAGAAACCGCTCCGCTCCGGCGGGAAGGTAAATGGCGTTTCTGTGTGCTGCTCTGGTTCGCCAGAAGCGGCTTAGTCATGCTGGCCACATGACCCAGAAGTTGTTTGTGGACAAACACCGGCTCCCTCAGCCAGTAAAGCGAAATGAGCGCCGCAACCGCAGAGTCGTCCGTGACTGGACCTAATGGTCAGGGGTCCCTTTACCTTTACCTATGCCAGCTTGACCTTGGGTCTCTGGGTGCTGCTTGAAAATGCCAGGTTGGTCCATAATAAGATGTCCCTCACCCACAATTTAATCAAGGATGAAGAAGCCAATGGGGCATCTATAACTAAGGCCTAGGTGGGGCAGCAGTGTGGGGTTGGCCTCCCCCAGCAATGCCCCCTGAGTACCAAGTGTACCTTCATGGTGCGCTTGGGGGCTGGCAGGGGGGGCAGTCACTGTTACTGCCCAACCGATTCTCTACCTGAGCTATCAAACATGGTTTCAGACCTGGCATTGTGTCCCTCAAGACTGTTATCAACTTGGAAGATGTCAACATTCACCACCAATCACGTATAACACGTATGGTGTTATACGGTACCAGCAGCCACTCCCAGTCACCAGTCTGCCAGCCACATTCTGGATTAGTTGTAGTTTCAGAGTCACCTTCAAAGGTAGCCCCACATAGAGCCCATTTCAGTAATCCAAGAGGGAGATAACCAGAGCATGAACCACTTTGGCAAGACACTGTGTAAACAGGTAGGGTCTCAGCCGGCGTACCAGATGGAGCTGGTAGACAGCTGCCCTGGGCACAGAATTGACCTGCACCTCCATGGACAACTGTGAGTCCATACTGACTCCCAGGCTGAGAACCTGGTCCTTCAGGGGCACAGTTACTCCATTCAGGACCAGGGAGTCTTGAAAACCTGTCCACCCCCTGAACCCCACCCAAAACACTACTTCTGTTTAATGACAGCCCAACTAGTCCTCAGGCTCTGCACTGTTCATGGGGGTTCTTCATCAATGACACGTGATGCGGAGACAGGTGCATTTCAGAAACGACCAGACCTCCACCTCCTCCAGAAGCCTTCACTTACAGAACAAAGCCCATGGCTTTCAACCTCTCCTGGGACAGGTGTGGTTCTTGTTGAGACAGTTCTTTCTCTGAGAGCTGTGCCTGTGGAGTATTTCGCATGTTGTGCTGATCAGAATGTTTTACCTGAACTGATGAAGCTATATAGCGAAACCTGTGAGCAATCCGGAGGACAGGTCTTCTTCGTCCTTCTCATGTGCCACTTGTGTTGATTTCGGCTGGATGGTGATGTTGCAAGACTCATATAAATATTCTTCATCTACTATTACATCCATGAGATTTTTGCTTTTAACCGTTGAAGAACTCTACTATCTATTCACCATCCACTAATTGTGAACGTTTTGTTGGCACCAAGATTTTGTTGCTACACCCAACCTGTTGCTGAATGGTTCAGTTACGTGAACATTATACATTCTGTTATATCACTTATATATGGCTTTGTTAATCATGTGGCTTAATTGAAGGACTATTAGTTTTTCAGAAGAGTATTCCAGTAAATCTTTTATTACATTTTCAGCCATTGTGTGGTGGTTTTGGTTGTTTATGGTTCATGTTATCACCACAGTTATACTTTATGCTGTTTGTGGTTCTTGTTGAGACAGTTCTTTCTCTGAGGCATTCAGTTTGCATTTCAGGCTGGGCACTGCCCAGGAACCAGAGGATGCATAGCGGAGCAACCTGGTTTCTGCCTTCTCTCTTGCGTTTCAGGGAATCCACACCCACCGTGCTGGGGAGGGCACGAGTGAGTCAGCCAGAGCTCACTCCTTGAGCCAAGGGAGCCAGAGGCACGCCCTGAAAGTGCTTTGCAATTGACAGGTGAAGCCTACAAAAACACTTCCAGGAAGTCCAAAGTGGCTCTGACACATTCCTAGAAAAAGGAGCTCCGTTCTGCTTTCTGGGATGTTCTGCCGTCTTTCCTTCAAACTATTTCAGGATCAAGAGGAATCCAAAGACCTAGCTTTGAATCCTAGCAAGAAGGGGGCATGATTTTGACATCCAAAATGAATTTGCTTAAAGGAATTTGCCCCCCCCTTTTTGCAAATTTCAAACAAATATTCTTCAGACACTCTACATCTGTATTTGTACTGATAACCATTTTTTTGACAATCCATGCTATTTTGATAGAATCTCAACATTTAGTAGTTGCTGTCCAATAGCATTCTACTGTTGACATGCAACACATGGCAAGATACAGCATCTAATGGTGTTTTGTATTGAATAGTACTGTATCTGAAGGCTGACACAGCGTCGGAGCAAGCCAATTGGGCACCTGGGGCGGTGCGCATGCCCTGCACCCAGGGGTGAGCGGGGCGAGCCAGGGCAGCGTGCTCTGTGGGGCCTCCGAGGAGTCTGCCTGCCTCCTCCCACTCAGGCACCCTACAGCTGGGGGGGAGGCAGCCGGTGGACCGTTTGGGCAGAGCGAAGCCTGCTCGTGCCCAAGCCACTGAGTGTCTCCCAGGAGAGATGCATGGCTCGGGCACGCTGCAGGCCCTGCGGCGAGTGGTGCCCGGCATTTTGTCACCCCCCTCAGTGGTGACACCCGGGGCGGCCCGCCCCCACCACACACCCCTTCCTCTGCCCCTGGGCTGACATTCAGTAATACCTAGAAACTTAAAGGTTCCTACCCTGTTCTCCTAAAATAAGACGTAGCCATAAAATAAGCCGTAGCAGGATTTTTACACATTTGAGAAATATAAGCCATACCCTGAAAATAAGACATGGGGATGTGGCGCCTCTCCCTTAAGACCAGGCATCCCCAAACTGCAGCCCTCCAGATGTTTTGGCCTACAACTCCCATGATCCCTAGCTAACAGGAACAGTTGTCAGGGATGATGGGAATTGTAGTCCCAAATTGTAGATGTTGGGGGACTACAACTCCCATCATCCCTAGCTAACTGGACCAGTGGTCAGGGATGATGCAAATTGTAGTCCCAAATTGTAGATGTTTGGGGACTACAACTCCCATGATCCCTAGCTAACAGGACCAGTGGTCAGGGATGATGGGAATTGTAGTCCAAAACATCTGGAGGGCCGAAGTTTGCGGATGCCTGCTTAAGCTGCGTACCGACGCGGAGCAGTTAAAATAAGACATCCCAAAAAAAAAAGCCATACTGTGTTTTTTTGAGGGGGAAAAATATATAAGACGGTGTCTTATTTTAGGAGAAACACGGTAGGTATGAATGGCTTCCCCCACCCCCACCCCCGGCTGCCCCCCAAAAGGTTAAGCTATGGCAGGCTTGCATTTAACCAATCGACCAGGAATTCCATGCAGGTGAGTGGCTAGAACAGAAGCCGAGTAAAGGGGACACTGCCCCCCACCACCACCACCAACTTGTTTGGTTCAAAGCATGTTTCTTTATGAGCTTGAGGAATTCAGCTCCCCGCTAACATTACCATTCCATCACGCCAAGCAATTTGGCTTGCCAGACAGAACAATCCCCTCCCCCTCCCCCCAATGCGCTGTTCTGGGTGTTCTCCCAATTTCCACAGAGCCAATTTTATGGGGGGGTGCCGTGGGTGCAAGGGTGGGGGGGAGAGCACCATTGCACAAGCAGAAGTCCTTGCTGTTGGGACTCGATTTGTTGAATCCCACCCTGTGCTTCCATGCGGGGGGGGGGGGGATTCCTCTCTGGCCGGCACGAAAACACAGGCGTCTAGCTGCTTAGCAGGCTCTTTTCTTTTTTAAGGCATGTCAGTAACTTTTATTGCTTCTTTGCACAGTTGACTCATGGCAGGTTTCCAGGAGGCCAGGCACAAAAGAGTACAGAGAAATGAATTTACATTTTCCCTTTGTACAGTAAACTAATTTCTACACGGACACAACCCTCTTCCCTCTCCATTCTCCTTCCAGAGAAATAAAAGTCATTATTGGGGTCCAAGGACACATTGCAGCCAGGGGCGTACGAAGTGGGGGGCGGAAGGGGCGGGCCGCCCTGGGTGCCACTCGGGGGGGGTGACAAGATGGCCCCTGCCTCCCCCCAGGTGTAGAGCGGCCGAGGGTGCACGGGGTCAGTATGGGCACCTCTCGCACAGCGACCGTATGGACTGCCGCGCATGCGCACTCTGTACGGGATTCCGCACATGCACTGTATGGACGGCGCGCACAAGCGACAGCCCGTACGGACACTACACAAGCGACAGCCCGCACGGAGTGCGCATGTGCTGCAGCCCGTACGAAGTGTACACACGTGGCAGCCCATACGGTCGCCGGGCAAACGGCGGAATGCAGCACATGCGCACCCCGTACAGATGTCGCACGTGCGCTACTGGGCAGTTCGTCCTGCCCCGGGTGCCGGAGGGGGTTCCTCCACCACTGATTGCAGCCAGACAAAAAACACTCAAGGGAGATGTGAAGCAAGGTAAATGAGGCTTGGGGAAGAAGTTGTGGCTGGGGAGGGGACATGGCCTGGGGAGAGTTGTAAGGGCCAGAGATACAGTGGTACCTCGGGTTAAGTACGCTTCAGGTTAAGAACTCCGCTAAGCAGGGGGATAGGAAGTGGGAGGCGGGGGGAGGGCCGCCCCAGGTTCCATCATGGAGGGGGTGACAAATTATCAAGAAACAATTACTGCCCTACTAGGGTGGTTCATAAAAAACTTTTTTTGTTTTGAAAATGACTGCTCCAAGGGTTTTATCTTACTACACTAGGGATTATACAGTTATATATGAAATTTCATGCATATCAGTTAATATCTTGACCCTCCTCCACGAAAATAGCTGTTTACTTGGCTGTTTTCCTATGTCGTGAAGGCTGAAATTTCAATTCAGTGGAGCACTTACTGCTTCCAACCCTAACCCTGCGGAAAGCCATCTAATTAGACTTTAATTTTAGGAGGTAGTTTAATTATTGTTTGATTTTATATCAATGTTATGTATCTGATATTAGCCACCCTGAGCCCGACTTCAGCCAGGGAGGGCGGGATATAAATAAAAGTTTATTTTTACTTATTATTATTCCTTTGTAAGAAAATATGAAATAACATAAAACCATTTTTGCAGGCAAAAAGAAAAAAAATCAATGTGGGGGGGGGTGACAAGAATTTTTCCGCACTGGGTACCACCTGACCTTCCTACGCCTCCAAGAACAGAAATCATGCTCTGGCGGCACAGTGGCAGCAGGAGGTCCCATTAACTAAAGTGGTGCTTCAGGACCTCCGGAACGAATTAAATACTTAACCCGAGGTACCACTGTATAGGCCAGTGCACACACAGACACACCATTCTGGTCACTTTTCCTCTGTTTGCAACAGCGAAGGGAGCACTCACCTTGACACAAAGTGGGCTGTAAGCAGGACTGGAGAGAGACTGCCAGAAGGAATCCAAGCTGTTTCAAGCGAGCCATCACCCTCCTCCCCAGCCAGGAGTGGGGGCAAGGTGAAGGCAGAGGTTTCCCCACTGCCTCCGCCAAGGAAGGAAGGGAAGCCACAGGCCAAGGGGCTCCCTTTACCCCACAGCTGCTTCCAAAACGCTTCCGCCGGTATAAAGTCCTGCAATATGCGATGGTGGAGTTAAAGGCCTGGAATTTTTAAAGAGAGAGAAAGGAAATCTGTGATACTCCAAAATCTACGGCTGCTTCTGCTACCTGCATTTGCAGGGATGGAAAACCTGCACCCACCCAGACGTTGCCGGACTCCAGCTCCTAGCATTCCCCAGCCAGCAAGCCTGACGACCTGGAAATTATTTATTTCATTTTATTTATACCTCACATTTGAGGAAAACTTGCCTGAAAAGGCAAAGTTTCAAAAACTACCAATAGATATGAACTCTTTTAAAAGCAGTATAGTGGTACCTTGGTTCTCAAACTTAATCCGTTCCGGAAGTCCGTTCCAAAACCAAAGCGTTCCAAAACCAAGGCGCACTTTCCCATAGAAAGTAACGCAAAATGGATTAATCCGTTCCAGACTTTTAAAAACACCCCCTAAAATAGCTATTTAACATGAATTTTACTATCTAACAAGACCACTGATCCATACAATGCTCCTATTCTTCTCCTTAGTGTATGTGTGGGGTTTTGTGTCAGCGTCACTTGTGTGGGTTCTCTTACTTGTATTCGCTTGTTGTATTTCCTTGGTGGTGAGAGAGGTTGGGGTGGCCTAAGGTGTCGTTGGTTGTCTTTGGTTGGCTGTTTTCACACAGGTTTCCCCAGAAAATCAACAAGCAAGGCATGGGAATTCAGAAGGGGCTGAATTCTCGGAAGTGGCAAGTGGGCTCCATGAGGAGTCATGGCGGGTGGCGCTGTGGGTTAAACCACTGTGCTGCTTGGGCTTGGGCTCAAAAGGTCAGTGGTTCGAATCCCCGCGACGGGGTGAGCTCCCATTGCTCTGTCCGAGCTCCTGCCAACCTAGCAGTTCATTTTCTTTCTTTTTTTAAAAGATATTTATTGGTTTTTTAACAAACTCAAATAAACAACATACACTACATGCAAAAACATAACACAAAGCATAACTGTTATAAACAATAACCAAACATACATCAGATTTTCCCTTTCATCTTTTCTAATCATGGTGGGGTGACTTCCTCTCGTCCCGTCCCCCCACTGTGTTTCATTGTCAATCATCTATAGTAATTTCATTTCATTTTTAAATATATTTTCTTATTGTAACTTATGTTCTCTTCTTATATAAGTCTTAACCTAAAATCATACATTTTTATTACTTAATCCTATTTTTTTAATCTGTAAACTATCATTTCTTCCAGCTTTTTTCTATCTTTAAATCTTACAATAGTCTTTTAAATATTCTTTGAATTTCTTCCAATCTTGTTCCACCGCCTCCTCCCTCTGGTCGCGTAGTTTCCCAGTCGTTTCGGCAAGCTCCATATAGTCCCAACCTAGCAGTTCAAAAGCATGCCAGTGCAAGTAGATAAATAGGTACCACTCTGGGGGGGAGGTTTCCGTGCGCTGCTCTGGTTTTGCCAGAAGTGGCTTAGTCATGCTGGCCACATGACCCGGAAAAACTGTCTGCGGAAGTGGACAAACGCCGGCTCCCTCGGCCTTTAAAGCGAGATGAATGCCGCAACCCCAGAGTCGTTCGTGACTGGACTTAATTGTCAGAGGTCCCTTTACCTTTACTCTGGCCCCTACAGTCACTTAGAGATTTCATTTTCCAGGTGCACACCGAAGGCACGCCATTTTAGGTGCGTCCGATATGTACGTGACCGCACACACATGCATCGCGCCGACCCCGGAAGCGACCCAAAAACATCAGAAAAAAGGGCGGAAGTGACATGGGGGGTTTGCAGGCTTTTTCAATAGGTGTTCTGAGAATACGCAAGTTCACACAAGCGCACAATGACCTGGAACACAACCGCCGTGCAAACAGGGAGTTGCCTCTACTTTAAAAAGTAATGTATACTTGCAAATGTGTGTGTGTGCAGGTCCACTCACCAGGGAGCCAGAACTAGCTGCTCCTTCCTGTCCAATGTACCCATGGATGGCATGTCAGTTTAAGACAGGCCCCAAGTGAGCTTGCAAGGTCTATGCTAACACCACTCCCCAAGTGGATCTGTGAAAGAGAGCAAGTCCAAGCAGCTCAGCAAGAACCAGCTAGACCAATTATCAGGGTCATAATGCCCTTTTTCCTGTTCTGCCTTTTTCCCCCTAGGGACCAAGCACCACACCCTGCAGCTATACCTATTAAAAATAGGGACTGTGTGTTTTTCTTACTCACTACACTAATGAATAGTGCGTATTAAATTTGCTCCTGTTATATAATAACAATCTGTAGCGTTTCTTGCAAAAAGTCTTTAGTCATGCTTTGCTATAGGGATGGAGAATCTGTGCCCTTCCAGAGGCTGCTGTACTCAAACTCCCATCAGCCCCAGCCAGCAAGGGCAATAATAGTCAGGGATGATGGGAGTTCTAGTCCCATATGGAGGGTCCACGGCTTCTGTTAATAATAAGATGGGGATGAGGGTGGCACTGTGGTCTAAACCACTGAGCCTCTTGGGCTGGCCGATTGGAAGGTTGGCAGTTCGAGTCTGCATGACAGGGAGAGCTCTGTCCCAGCTCCTGCCCATCTAGCAGTTCAAAATGGGAAACACTGGCCTGTGAGCACTCCAACTCAGGATGAAAGGGAGAAACGTGCTAAGAGGAAGGCATGTTTGGCAAACCCTCGCCATGATCAACTCCTGCCTGGAAACCTACGTTCCCACAGTGGAAGGACGTGTGGATCCAGAATTGGCCTCCACTTACAGACTCACTGTTAAGATAGTGTTCATGGAAGACAATCTTACTCAACTACGAGTGATCGCCAAAGAAGAAGAAGGACAGAAGAAGGACAGAAGAAGAAGAAGAAGAAGAAGAAGAAGGGCAGAAGAAGAAGGACAGAAGAAGAAGAAGAAGAAGAAGAAGAAGAAGAAGAAGGACAGAAGAAGAAGAAGAAGAAGGACAGAAGAAGAAGGACAGAAGAAGGACAGAAGAAGAAGAAGAAGAAGAAGAAGAAGAAGAAGAAGAAGAAGAAGAAGAAGGACATTGTTGCCACCAAAGTCCACCCAAAGCAACCCTGCGTGAGACTTCACCATCCATGTGATTACCAGGGCCTCTTCACACATTACACTATCAAGATAATCCATGGGCAATGAGCAGGTGTTAAAAAATGTGTACCTCATTTAGGTATACTTGTTGGAGACCCAGGACTGGCCGTAACTCATTTTTCAGAAGACACACAGTGTTGGGGCGCAGAATGGGAGAAACCTCAGAGTTGTTGCTGGGAAATGTGTGAAATGGCAGGCAGTGGAGCCAAGCTGACAAAGGGTTGCAATCTTTTCACGTTTACTTCGAAATATGTCCCACTGAAACCTATGACTTAACTTCCACTAGCATAGCATGGTGGTTCAGTAGCTGAGCTATGAACCAGAAAACCCCAGTTTGGATCACTTCAGGCAGGAACTCTTTGGCTGGGCTTTAGGCAAGCCACTCATTGATCTGTCCATGCACAGAGGGGTAATAACACAGGCCTACATAACATAATATAGGGACGTGGGTGGCAGGGGCGTTCCGTGCCTCTTGGCTACCCGGGGCGGGAAGCCAAGAGGCACCCCCCGGGAGCGGGGCGTCGCTGCGTGTGCGTGCGTCATGACATCATGACGCACGCGTAAAGCGCGACGCCCCGCCCCCGGGGATGCCGGGGGCCAGCTTCGGGAGCCTCCCGAAGCCGGCGCCCATCTGCAGAGCCTCCCGAATCCGCCGCCTGTCACCCCCCCTTGGCGCACCGGGCGGCACGAGCAGCCGCCCGGTGCGCCAAGGAGTGCCGGACGGGCGGCGGATTTGGGAGGCTCTGCAGAGTCTCCCGAAGTCGCCGCGCCTGTCACCCCCCTTGGCGCACGGGGCGGCACGAGCAGCCGCCCGGTGCGCCAAGGAGTGCCGGACGGGCGGCGGATTCGGGAGGCTCTGCACTGCAGAGTCTCCCGAAGTCGCCGCCTGTCACCCCCCTTGGCGCACCGGGCGGCACGAGCAGCCGCCCGGTGCGCCAAGGAGTGCCGGACGGGCGGCGGATTCGGGAGGCTCTGCAGAGTCTCCCGAAGTCGCCGCCTGTCACCCCCCTTGCGGAGCGCAAGTCAGGGCAGGGAGAGGGGCGGGCCAGCGAGGAGGGGTGTCACCCCTCCTCGCTGGCCCGCCCCTTTCCATTCCCCGGCTCTGCAAGCCAGCGGCGGGAAAAGCCGCTGGAAGGGGGGGCGCCATTTTCGGCGCTGCCGGGGCGGAGCCGCAGGGGCGGCCAGCGAGGGGGGGTGACACCGCTCCTCGCTGGCGCCCCTGCAGGTCCACCCCGGCATTGCCGAAAAAGGCCCGCCCCCCCCCCGCACCCCCCTTGCTACGCCCCTGGTGGGTGGCGCTGTGGGTTAAACCACAGAGCCTAGGGCTTGCCGATCAGAAGGTTGGCGGTTCGAATCCCCGCGATGGGGTGAGCTCCCGTTGTTCGGTCCCTGCTCCTGCCAACCTAGCAGTTTGAAAGCACGTCAAAGTGCAAGTAGATAAATAGGTATCGCTGCAGTGGGAAGGTAAACGGCGTTTCCGTGCGCTGCTCTGGTTCGCCAGAAGCGGCTTAGTCATGCTGGCCACATGGCCAGTAAAGCGAGATGAGCGCCGCAACCCCAGAGTCGGTCAGGACTGGACCTAATGGTCAGGGGTCCCTTTACCTTTACATAACAAAGAGTTGCAAAACTGACCCAGATTAAGCTTGGAACACTCCAAGGCAATGCGATATAAATGCACATAAAGGCAACAAATTAGCATTTAAATGATGCTGCCTAGAGGGGTAACAATGGACTTTCCTGGATTTCGAAGAGTTGAGTTCACCGGGTTGCCTCTGGCAAAACACATTCTCAGCCTAAACCTCACCTCAAGAGGTTGTGGGGAAATATAAAGTGACAAGGCCCTATCATCATCATCATCATTATTATTATTATAGGGTTATACTGTAATTTAATGCTCAAACCTTCAGGGTTGGGTGGGGAAAGAGGTCTAAAAATAGCCAGCTTGCATTCACAAGCTGGGGCTAGGCAAGAGTCACCGAGTGACAGAGTTATTTCACATGATGACGTAAGTCCCTGTAAGCAACATCACACTTCCAGACATGGAGGAAGCCAGAGGGAGGGAAGAAAACATGGCAGAGGGTCAGAGCTTGGCATTGCAACATCACACAGGAACTGGGAAGGAAGGTTGGTGGAAACACATCAGAAGACAGCGGTTCAGGAGGACCAACGGGACAGATACAGGAACATAATAACTTGAGAAGATCGTGGCTGGATCAGGCCCAACGGGACCCATCTAGGCCAGCATCCTGTTCCCCCAGGGGCCAACCAAATGTGACAATGGGAAACTTGCAAGCAGGATCTGAGCGCAAGAGCAACTCTCCCCTCCTGTGGTTTCCAGCAACTGGGATTCAGAAGCACGGCTGCCTCCAACTGTGGAGGCGGAGCAAACCCAAGACTTTCCCCTTTCTCCCGGGAGACCAGGGTTCAAATCCCCACTTGGCCAGGAAGCTCACTAGGTGTGGCCTTGGGAGCCAGCCCCCGCCTCTCAGCCTACCTTGAAGGGTCGTTGTTGGGATTAAATGAGGAGCGGGGGCGGGGGAACCATGCCGGCCACCTCACCTTGAGCTCCTCAAAAAACAAGTTTCAGGTAGGTAGACGTGTTGGTCTGCCATAGTCAAAACAAAATAAAAAAAATTCCTTCCAGTCAGGGTGGATTTGATTTAAATCAAATTGATTTAAATCATGATTTAAATCACGATTTAAATCACTAGTCAGTAAGGCTTGATTTAAATCACTAGTCAGTAAGACTTGATTTAAATATTATTTTACAGAAAGACTCATTCTTGCTGGTATAATCTTAATATTTACAACCATATGAAGGTTTCATTTTTGGAATAATAAATTTTCAGAGTGGTTTTTATAGTTATATCAAAAATTACTGATTTGGCTATACTACTAGAAATACATAGATAATTATGAAATTATGGTGAGGTTTAATAAGTTAACTGTTTATATTTGGACAACTTTTTCTGCTGTATTATATTGGAAGGAGAAAAATAATCATTTCCTTAATAACCATTTAAACAATTTATTTAACTAAAACAATAACATGATAGCATATGTATCCATGTTTGTAACTGATGTGGTTAAACATTGTTTTTAAAAAACTTAGACTGAGTTTTAGCACACTTGATAAACTTAAAACAAATCCTTATTTCCTGATGAATAGCCTTTGGACTACAATGTAACTTAAATAGAAGACTATATGTAGAAAGATTTTTCCTCCAAAAGCATTCTATTTTAAAAATCCAATTTAAATAAAAAAAAATCCGATTTTTTTGATTTTTTTTAAAAAATCATTGATTTTTATCCACCCTGCTTCCAGTAGCACCTTAGAGACCAACTAAGTTTGTTCACATATTTATTTATTTATTATTTCACACCTGGGCAGGATCTCTCTTCCTGGCTCAACTTCTCCCACTTTTGACAAGCAGCCCAAAGCAAAGTGGGGAGTCTTGTTGGACAACCTTTAGGCAGGACTCGCTGCCTCCCCCCCCCCCGCCCCACTGTTCCCACTTTTTTGAAGTATTGTACCCAAGCTCTTCCAAGATACCCTCTTTGACTAGAGTTTCATGCTGTACTATTTTCTGGTTTGTTGTTGTTATTTCTGTAGGACACCCTGGGAATGCCAGCAACATTGAAGGGGTAGCTATACAGTTTCAAAAATAAGAAAGCATACAAACATACCCGTCAAAACAAAATAATTCCCCCCCCCCTTCCAGTAGCACCTTAGAGACCAACTAAGTTTGTTATTGTGGGACGCGGGTGGAGCTGTGGTCTAAACCACTGAGACTAGGGCTTGCTGATCAGAAGGTCGGCGGTTCGAATCCCCGCGACGGGGTGAGCTCCCGTTGCTCGGTCCCTGCTCCTGCCAACCTAGCAGTTTGAAAGCACGTCAAAGTGTAAGTAGATAAATAGGTACCACTCCGGCGGGAAGGTAAAGGGCGTTTCCATGTGCTGCTCTGGTTCGCTAGAAGCTGCTTAGTCATGCTGGCCACATGACCCAGAAGCTGTACGCCGGCTCCCTCCGCCAATAAAGCGAGATGAGCGCCGCAACTCCAGAGTCGTCCACGACTGGACCTAATGGTCAGGGGTCCCTTTACCTTTAAGTTTGTTATTGGTATGAGCTTTCTTCGAACTGTGCATGCACACGAAAGCTCAGTTGGTCTCTAAGTTTAGTTGGTCTCTAAGGTGCTACTTGAAGGGGGGAATTATTTTGTTTCGACTACGGCAGACCAACACGGCTACCTACCTGTAACCAAAATATACCTATGATGTGCTATAAAGTTATCACTGATTTGTGATGCATGCACACGAAAGCTCATACCAAGAACAAACTTAGTTGGTCTCTAAGGTGCTACTGGAAGGATTTTTTTTATTTTTTATTTTGTTTTGACTATGACAGACCAACACGGCTACCTACCTGTAACTGTTTACATGAATAGAATGTGTGCTTTTATTTAAAATGCACCTCTGGGTTATTTGTGGGGCATAGGAATTCATTCATACCGGTACATATTTTTCAAAATATAGTCCGGCCCCCCACAAGGTCTTGAGGGACAGTGGACCGGCCCCCCTGCTGAAAAAGTTTGCTGACCCCTGTAAATCTAGCACTTCATTGGTGCCTTCCGTTGTCAGAAGATTTCCCCACACACGGTATTCTTCCACACACAAACAAAAACACACAAGCACCCCACCAGTTTCGCAGCAGAACATTTCAAACTGAACATTCCCCAGATTACAGGTTCAGTGGGAGTACACATGTCAAGCACTGCTCCATTTCCAGCGCTGGAAACAAAACTGCAGCATTGCATAATAGTCATGTCGGCAGGAATTTTAATTTACTGAGTCAGATCCATCCATCGTCCACCTAAGCCCAGCATTCTGCCTGCAACAAGACCACGAGATGTGCCTCGCAAGTTCACCAGCAAGACACATCTGGCAGCCACAACCGTCAACACAAAAGGTTGCCTCTTGTAGTTACTGTGTCTGCTACCCATCAGTGAATCAATCTAATCCTTTTCTAAAAGCTTTACTGCGTCCTGTGGCGATGAATTCTTTTGCTTAATCGCACATTGGAGGGGATCCAAAGGGCTGCTTTTGGTAGGCTCATGGGCTTCGATGTGCTCCCCCCACCATGGGATTTTTGCCTCCCCCCACCACCACCACTTGGAACTGCAGACAGACACACTTGCACAAACCATCGCCACCACATTACAAGCGGCTCTCGCAAAGATCTGGAGGGCCCCAGGTTGGCGAAGGCCAATTACCTTAATGGCCTTATAGCACCTAACAACTTTGGAGATAATTGGGGAGTCAGCTATTTCGCCTCTTGCTCTGCTCAAGAGCTTCCCAAGGGGCATTTAACTGGCCACAATACTAGACTAGCTGGGCCTTTGATTAATTAATTAATTTTATACCAATATGGTTAAAATTTCTATAAAAGAAAATAAAAATGCAAGTAACATGCAATAAAATTTCCTAAAAATTAGACAAAAAAATAACACAAATAAAACTGAACTTTGTACAAAGTGATTTTTTGTGGGGGGGGGGAATAAAGGGACGCAGGTGGCTCTGTGGTTTAACCCACAGCCAATCAGAAGGTCGGCGGTTCGAATCCCCGCGACGGGGTGAGCTCCCGTTGCTCGGTCCCAGCTCCTGCCCACCTAGCAGTTCGAAAGCATGTCAAAGTGCAAGTAGATAAAAAGGAACCGCTCTGGCGGGAAGGTAAATGGCGTTTCCGTGCGCTGCTCTGGTTCGCCAGAAGCAGCTTTGTCATGCTGGCCACATGACCCGGAAGCTGTACGCCGGCTCTCGCCCAATAAAGCGAGATGAGCGCCGCAACCCCAGAGTCGGACATGACTGGACCTAATGGTCAGGGGTCCCTTTGCCTTTACCTAAAGCTAGAGTTATTGGGATTGCCTGAACTGTAATCTGAGGTAACTCTTTAAAAACTTTCTCCCAAAATTGTTCTATTTATGGACATTCCCTCCACATATGTTGGTATGTACCTATAATTTAGCATCCTCTCCAACATGACGAGGAGCTATTGGGCTTTATATAAGATAGGCACCTTGGTGCTATCATATGTAAGAGCAAACATTCACATTGTATTTTGCTCCTTGCCTGGGGCTCCTATGCAAGACATCCTTGCAGTTTCAAATTCCTTGGCAAAGAGAAGTCTAGGTCAGAAAGGCAGCTTCAAGGCAAAGACTCATTCCCATGACCTTTGGCAGGTTTCTGTGAGTCATCTTTAAAATGGGAGGTGATGCTAATTCTATAGAAGCATGACAAGCTCCTTTTACGCTGAGCAAAATAACTGTGTGACGTTGAATCACTGTGTGAGGCTGGATCCTTGTCAGGAACAAATTATTACCATTATTATATATTACGTATTTATTCATGCCCTGCCTTCTTCACTGACGGGACTCAGATGCTAACACCACAATCAATGGTGCAAAGCAAGAAAGCAAACATACCCAGAAAGACTGAATCATAGAATCATACAGTTGGAAGAGACCACAAGGGCCATCCAGTCCAACCCCCTGCCAAGCAGGAAACACCACCAAAGCATTCCTGACAGGTGGCTGTCAAGCCTCTGCTTAAAGACCTCCAAAGAAGGAGACTCCACCACACTCCTTGGCAGCAAATTCCACTGTCGAACAGCTCTTACTGTCAGGAAGTTCTTTCTAATGTTGAGGTGCAATCTTCTTTCTTGTAGTTTGAATCCATTGCTCCGTGTCCTCTTCTCAGGAGCAGCAGAAAACAACTTTTCTCCCTCCTCTATATGACATCCTTTTATATATTTGAACATGGCTATCATATCACCCCTTAACCTTCTCTTCTCCAGGCTAAACATACCCAGCTCCCTAAGCCGTTCCTCATAAGGCATCGTTTCCAGGCCTTTGACCATTTTGGTTGCCCTCCTCTGGACACGTTCCAGCTTGTCAGTATCCTTCTTGAACTGTGGTGCCCAGAACTGGACACAGTATTCCAGGTGAGGTCTGACCAGAGCGGAATACAGTGGTACTATTACTTCCCTTGATCTAGATGCTATACTCCTATTGATGCAGCCCAGAATTGCATTGGCTTTTTTAGCTGCTGCTGAGCAAGCACCAGAACCACATGCACCACATCATGCACAGATTGCCCACAAGGCTCACGGCTAGCTAGCCCAAGACGTTTTGCTGCCCGAGACGAAGGACAAGATAGTGACACATCCCACACCCCCAGTTCCACTTATAGAAGCTGGCCAAACTGGCAACTGGATCTTACTTCAACACCAGGGCCAGAAAAAGGTCCTCCACCATGCCCGAGGGCAGCAGGGGGCACAGGGCAGACCATATGGAACACAGGGCTCTTCCCCAACTGCCACTCTGTGCTCCCATCATTTGCCCACTGAAGTACCTGCCCCTCTCTGCCTAATGGTAGGGCCTAGCCAACCCTGCACAAAATTAGACCAACACCAACAACAGATAGGTAAAGGTAAAGGGACCCCTGACCATTAGGTCCAGTCGTGTCCGACTCTGGGGTTGCAGCGCTCATCTCGCTCTATAGGCCGAGAGCCGGCGTACAGCTTCCGGGTCATGTGGCCAGCATGACTAAGCCGCTTCTGGCGAACCAGAGCAGCGTACGGAAACGCCGTTTACCTTCCCGCCAGAGCGGTTCCTATTTATCTACTTGCACTTTGACGTGCTTTTGAAATGCTAGGTGGGCAGGAGCTGGGACCGAGCAACGGGAGCTCACCCCGTCATGGGGATTCGAACCGCCGACCTTCTGATTAGCAAGCCCTAGGATCTGTGGTTTAACCCACAGCGCCACCTGGGTCCCAAATGTGCTGTTTTTTCCCCATCCCTGAGAGAGCATATCTCCTAGTGAGTAGCAGACAGATTTTTCTTTCTCTGCCCAGATATAACCTGGCGCAATTTAGGTCAAGAGGTGCCAGTGTGCCAAAGCCGTCAGAGTATTTGGCAAGGTCCCTAGTCTACCAAGAGAATGCAGAGCATAGCTGTCAACCCTCCCTTTTTTTACGGGAAACTCCCTTATTCCAATGCCGTTTCCCGCTGCTATCCCGGATTGTTGATATCCCTTAAATTTCCTGGATTTCAAAGGAAGCAGCTCCTCTCCCTCCCTGCCGGCCAGGGAGGCTCCTCAGCTGCGTTGCTCGGCTGCCAATAAGGAGTCTGAGACCGACTGGAGGCGGAGCTTGCATGCCTTGTGCAGCCAGACCCTCACGCCCAACCAGACAGCCTGCCTGCCCTCTATGCGCTCGCTCTTTCGCTCACCCGTTCGCGTGCAGCCTCTGGAGCGCAGGGTGGCGAGGCTACTTGGTGCCATTGCACGGCCCTCGTGGCATCCCTTATTTTCAAATCCGAAAGTTTGAAAAAATCCCTTATTTTCAAATCCGAAAGCTGACAGCTATGCAGAGACGTACACAAAGGGGAAAACGCTCCCACCTTGATCAGGGGTGGGGGAACCTGTGGCTGTGTTTAGTTGGACTCCAACTCCCATCAGGCCTATCCACCACAGCCAACGGTCAGGGATGATGGGAGTTGTAGTACAGCAAACACTTGGAGGACTATAGGTTCCCCAGCTCTGATTTTGATGGATGGGCATTATGGAAGAGAACCACTGTGAGGAACACCCTGGTAGACTATGCCCCATGTCAGGAAGTGGAAGGTAGTTGCCATTTAGATTTTATGCCTAGATGACTTGGGCTTTCCCTGTAGCCCAGGTGGATGAGCCGCCATCACCACTGAACTTTTTCCTGCCTGAAATAAACACACCATGGAATAATCCTAAAGTAAATAAAGTTTAATTGCCTGCAAATAGTTACTGAGTGTCTCTCTTTTAATAGCTAGAGGCATACCAGCACCTGTTTATACTCAGTTCAGGAGCTGGTAACTAGAAGGTACAAAATCCCTTTGAACTCAGTACGTAGGGACACATCTAACTCCACTAATAGATACAAAGTTCTGAAACACTTGAGAACTATTTGTATAATATTTCAGCATATGCCAATCCAAGGCATTTTTTAAAACGAACTTTATGAACTCAGGAGGATGTAATTTCTAGTGGAGTTTTTAATAGCAGCAAGTCAAGCAAGAATTCAGCAGGTAAAGCTTTTCGAAACACGCAAACAAAGTTCACCTGCTCATTCCTGCCTGTCATCCAACAGTCAAAGGGCCAGGGAGTCACAGAGACCAGGAGAAAGAAGACTAACAGTCCTTCTTCTCAGGCTTGTTACATGAGTCACCAGACCCTCAAGAAACATAATTAAAGGTAAAGGTACCCCTGACCGTTAGGTCCAGTCGCGGACGACTCTGGGGTTGCGTGCTCATCTCGCTCTATAGGCCAAGGGAGCCGGCATTTGTCCGCAGACAGCTTCCGGGTCATGTGGCCAGCATGACTAAGCCGCTTCTGGAGAACCAGAGCAGCACACGGAAACACTGTTTACCTTCCCACCGGAGCAGTACCTATTTATCTACTTGCACTTTGACGTGCTTTCGAACTGCTAGGTTGGCAGGAGCTGGGACCGAACAATGGGAGCTCACCCCGTCACGGGGATTCGAACCGCTGACCTTCCAATCAGCAAGCCCTAGGCTCTGTGATTTAGACCACAGCACCACCCGCGTTGAAACATAATTATTTGCCCACAAAAACAGAGCAATACTGCTAGTGAATGTCTGGTCCGAAAAGTTGGAAACCTGGGCATTTATTTACTCTGACAACCTGGCTGTACCTGCCAGAAGTCTGACATAGCTGTATTAGTCCTAAATGAAGCTTCACCGCTATCTCCAAGGGCCTCTGTCAAGTGAAATGAAGGCCCCAGGAAGGCTGACCCATAAGCAAAACACACCTCAGGAAGTCAGCATGACTCTAACCAGGGAATCAAAGGTCAACCAAGAAAGGATTAAAAAAAAATTGGCGCCATGCATATTTGTCAAATTTGAAAACAAAAAGCAATGGAGGTGTCAGGAGGAACAGCAGTCACCCCAGATATCTGTTCTGGTCTCCATGCTGTGCTTCCAAGCTTGTTCCAAACTGCTGCCATTAACTGCCATTAAGCAAAGCAAGATGGTGCTTTGTTCTTGTTCTCCCAGTTGGCCATTTGGCAACCCCATTGGGTGGCCTAGAACCACCACCAGCTTTCTTACCATGGGCTTTGCCGGCTGAAATTCCTCCTCCTACCCCATTGTGGTGGTTTTTATGGGCACAGGAGCCCTGCCCTCCTTTGCATATCGCCACCGGAAACCAGGTGGGGTGAATCTAAAGTGCTGGCGAGTTTCCTGCAGGCTATTTCATGCCACCAGGTTGCAAAAATGAAAATTACAATGCTGAGCTAAGCAGACCTTGGTCTGGCCCAGCAAGGCGCAACTCCTCATGTACTTAAAACTAGGGAAGTGCACACACAAACATACCCTAGGATTGCTTAGCAGAGTAATTATGTTTTTTAGCTGCCGAAAGGTACTAGCAGATACACAGCTCAGCACGGTAAACAGAACACGCACTGACACAATTTGAGGTGTGTTTTTAAAAACACAACAACACCGAGGAACACACCCGCAGCAGCAAGAAGCCAGCCGGCTCGGGACTATTGCAATCCCAAAGGCTGAAGAATTTCGGAGTTATTCCCAGCCTGCAAGGCCCAGATTGGGGGAGGGGGGCTCAAGAAGGTGCTCCCCCCCCTCTCCCCGGGCTCCCGGCTTGGGTTGCGCTCAGTTCAGGCGCGCAGCTTAATGGTTAACTCGGCCGTTTAGGAAGCCAAAGTCACAGCGAGCCGTAGCAGCAACTCTCCTCTTCGCCCTCCCTCGGCCCCGCAAACCGGCTCTCCTCCGGCGCCTCTTCGCAGGTGCCACGGAAAGCTGCCTCGGTTTCCCCTCGAGCAGGAGAGGTAGATGCGGGGGAGGAGGGGGGAAGAGGAAGAAAAGGGAAATCACTTTCTCCCCCGCCCCAGATTCGGGGCAGAGCAGAAGCGCCCCCTTCCCAGGAGGCTTCGGACTGCAGACGCTTTCTTGCTCAGGAAGGAACGGGAAAGTGGAGGTTGGGGGGGCTTTGGGGGACTTGGGGGGGCTACAGACATGGGCGTACCCAGGGGGGCAGCTGCCCCCCTAGAAGGCAGCTGCCCCCCCAGAAGCAAAAATGATCAGCGTCCGTTCAAAGCAAACCTGAACGACCATGGCTTGCCCCCCCTAGTTTTGATCCTGGGTACGCCCCTGGCTACAGACGCTCCCCATTTGTAGGGAAGTCCGGGCCGGACGGTGGGAGCCGAAAAGGCCCCGGGGGGGGGGGCAGGAAAGGTCCAGACCCCAAAGTGGGAAGGGAGCCTCCATTTCCCATTCTACTCTATCCCACCCCACCTGCGCCACGATCGGCGAAGGAGAAACTCACTCGCACACACCCGTCCGGCAGGTGTCCCGGGCAAAACTTGCCTCCCTCGCCGTGGGTTGCCGGGCCGCGCGGTGGGGCTCTTCTGGGGCAGGTACCCCCCCCCCCCAAACCATTCCCCCCTCCTCCTCCCAGCCCCGACGCCTCTCACCTGCTCAGCCACCGTCGGGCCCTTCCCGATCCCGGAGCTGCTTGGGCCAGAGCGCTTGTTCCCCCGCGAAGGCGACACCGCGACGGCACCGCCTCCCACTCCTGGCCACGTGACCCGCCCAGGTACTTCCCTCCGTGCACCTGAGTCAGGTGAGGCGCCGCCTCCCCGCTTACCTGGCGGCGGCCGAAGCCAGGAGGGCACGGCCTGGACGGCGGCAGCCAGCCAACCCGCGGGCTGGAGTTCCCACGAGCTGCCCTGCCGGCCTCCTGCCTGCGAGTGTACGATCATCGTGGGCGCCGCCCTCCCTCGACTATGGCGGCGCCTTGCCTGGGACGTGGTTGCCCGGCTGGAGCCATCGGCGCGCCTGGAGCTGGACGGAGTAGGAAGAGATGGAGGTGGGTCTCTGCCCCGAGGAGCTCAGGACCCAAAATTCCTCACTCCGCAAAGCTACAAAGGGGAGGCAGAAGGCTTCCCGCGGCAGGTATATTGATAGGTGTGTGGGGAAGAGATGTTCCCAGATTGAGTTCCAAAATCCTTTATATGTATATATAAATGTATTTATTTGACTTTTCAGATTAAAATTTTACAGTCACATATCCAAGATTGAGTTCCAAAATCCCCATCAATTGGCTCTGCTGTTTTTAAGTATGCTTGGAAGTATGCTTTTAAGTACGTTTCCGAGCACAATTCAAAGTGTTGGTGCTGACCTTTAAAGCCCTAAACGGCCGGCCGAGGTCCTGTATACCTGAAGGAGCATCTCCACCCCCACCGGTCAGCCCGGACACTGAGGTCCAGCGCCGAGGGCCTTCTGGCGGTTCCCTCACCAAGAGGAGCAAAGCTACAGGGAACCAGGCAGAGGGCCTTCTCGGTGGTGGTGCCCGCCCTGTGGAACACCCTCCCATCAGAGGTCAAAGGGATCATCAGCTTTTAATCTGTGATGTGTTGATGTATTTTAATGTTTACTGGAAGCCGCCCAGAGTGGCTGGGGAGACCTGGCCAGATGGGCGGGGTAGAAATAATAAATTATTATTATTATTATTATTATTATTATTATTATTATTATTATTGGCAGCTTTTCTTTCTGGCAAGGGTCTTGCATCTTGGCCACACCTATGTTAAATTAGAAATTCTCCAGGAGAAGTTTACAGGTGCAGGGCAGAAAAAGATATCACCTGTTGAATTCCACTTGGCAAGAAGCTGATGAAGAAATAAAACAGGGTGGTCCAGTGTGTGGCCCTCAAGGGGTGGGGGTCCAGTTTACTCCTACAGAACGGTTAATAGCAGCTTGATGCACAGAAATGAGCAGGTGAAGGTCTTTATGGCATGGGATTAAGCAGGAGCACCTGCTAAAATCTACACATTGAGTTGCTGTGAGAGCCCTAAGTGTATTGGTCAATAAAGAAGATGCTTGTTCTGGTCTTGAGGCAAAGTGAGGTGATCAGCTCAGGCAGAAGATCTTCTATGCCACATCTTTCCAAATTGTCTAGCCTCAATCATTTGCAAAAACATAGAGGAAATTTAGTAGCTGAAACTTTCCGGACACTTAAATAAAATGTTTTCCCTTCGAATTCCCTTTTTCATAGATTTTCTAGGGGCCAAGTCTCGGTTTTATGTTCCTGCGATAATAGATTGATCGAAACACTTCACCATATAGTATTTATATGTCCTTTATATTGTGTTGTCCGGAAGAACTTACTGTTACCATTAATCCACAAGTTGCCTGGGCACCCGGCAGATTTTTGCCTGGCCTTTTTATTGCAAGATACAGATCAGCATGTAACTTTACAAATGGCGAAATTTTTAACTTCCGTTTTGACATATAAACATCGTAATGGACTGCTGTTTGGAAGCTGAAAATTCCTTATAGTATCTATTTCTAATTTGTACTCTTTTAAGTTTTACTGGTTCTAGTTTTTTTAATCAAATTGTACTGTGTATTTGTTCTAGTTCTGTTGTTCTTATGAGCTGAAATAAAGTGATTGACTTAAATAAAAAACTTCTGCTGCTAAATTTGTGTGCCTGCATCAGTCAGGGTTGCCAAGAGATCGGAAAATGACTGTCCTGGCCTGCTACTGTGCCTTCACCGCATTTCAATGTGCTGAAGTCAGCAAGAGAAGTATTTCACTGCATGAAAATGAGCAGCATCACCTAACTGCATTAAGCTGCTATTAAAAAGCACAGCTACAGAGATGGGTTGAACAGTTGGCATCTTTGATGTCAGGCTGCTTTCAGACAAGGATGGGACTTTGCCCAGGAGGCAAAGGGTTGCCAACTTTTCAACCTGCTCCTGTAGCTGGGCCTTTAAAAGCCAGTTGATGTGGTGAGCAGGTATTAACGTAATAAATCTCTATATGCCGTGAGAAGTTTCACCGACCTATTTCTGTATGCTAAGCAGCTGTAAAAGGCATGAGAATCGGCCACACAGCTTTGCAGTGGTGGTTGCTGTACACACTTTCTTGAGAGTAATTCTCACAGAACTAAAGCAATACTTTCTTCTGAGTAAACACGCATAGGATCCAGCTATGCGCTGGGAATCACAAGAGTCTTCATAATGACCAGGGGGCCACTAGATCCCATTCCACTTCTAGTGCTGATAATAGAACCCAAGATTCTTGGCTGCATTTACAAGTCCATTCTGCTCTTTGCCAATAACTCTCAAGTCATATTTCCAACTTTTCATGTTTTAACTCCCCACTTGACACCTGTTAATATTATTTTCTAGTGAAACGTCTCCCCCTAGTGGGAGAAAAATGTACTCTACGTCACTTGGAAGGTCTGTTGCCAAAAGGGGAATAAAAAGCAAAGGGGCAGGTCTGTCACAACAAAAGCATCTGTTTATCTATCTATCTATCTATATCTATCTATCATCTATCTATCTATCTATCTATCTATCTATCTATCTATCATCTATATCTAACTATCATGTGGCTCTGTATAGGCCAAGACAAATTCAACAAAGTTTTACTCAGCGTGAACCTACTGACATTAATGAATATTACTAAATTAGGTCCAGTAATTTCAACAGGTCTACTCTGAATAAAACTTAATTGAGTACCAACCCAACATATTTATTACAGATTAAGCACTTTTTCAAATCCATGAAGTGGTTGCCTAGGTGAGTGTGTAAACAATGGGAGGCCAAAAAAAGTTAAGAAATGTGTGAGACGTTGGTAGGTGTGCCATGAGTGTAGCCAGGATTTATTTTAGGGGGGCAGGCTTTATGTCTGGCGGGGGAGAAACAAGTTATTTATTTGCTTGCCTCCCCTGGCTACGCCCATGAGGTGTGCCAGAGTGTTATGAGGAGCACAAATGTTCTGAATGATCCAATCAAACTCCAATCAGGGTGATGCTTTGGGTGACAAAGTTTCCTAACAAAGAAAAATAATTTTCTTTCAGGAGGTAGCCATTTCCAGGAACTGTTGAGACCAAATCCCCCAGTGTCAAACTGTCTATAAGCTTACTGGAGTCTTCCTTTGGTTCCGGTTCGAGTTTGATGACTCAGAACAAGGCTGAGGAACCTGGCGTCTGAGACTGAAATGCTCCCTCGTCTGGTTTCAACCTGTTGCAATATTTCACATCTGATGGGTGTTCAGTTTTTCTCTGGAGTAGAGGCTGACCTGTTTGGACTATAGAACTGACAGAAAGGCACTGTTTGCTGATGATATCATGTAACAAACAAGGTGTGCAGGTGAACGAACTGGCAGTGTTGCCTGAGTAAATAAGGGGGAACAGAGTTTTTGTACTGGGACTCAATAACAGCTCCGACAAGCCACCTGGGGTAGCCACCCTCCCCTCTTGTTTCACGATTTGACTTGAACATGCAGCTGAGTAAGAATTCCAATAAGCTTATTAAACCCAGATGAAGCAGGGCCTGACCCAATTTTAAATTGGGACTGTCCTGGCACAGAAGATGTTTCCCTTTGCCCCAAATTGGGAGTAGTTCAGTTATCTGCAGTTTCCATCGTATTTTTAATGTTACGCACACACTCTGATCAGGGAAGGCTATTGTGCTACCCAGGGACATACCAAAAAAAATTCTGCACTAGAAAGTTATTCTGCTCCCTCTTCTGTTTATTAACTGAGGGTACAATCTGCTGGGAAGTTCTCGCTGAAACGAACAGGAGCTGTACATGGTAGCCAGGGCCGGCGCGTCCATTTAGGCGAACTAGGCAATTGCCTAGGGCGCCAAAATGGAGGGGGCGCTGGCCAGCCTGCCCCCCGCCCCCCGCCGCCGCCCAGTGCTGCCCCAACCAGCGGCAGAGCAAGCAGGTTGGGGCGAAAACCGCGGCGGCGAGGGCGCCAAAATGGAGGGGGCACTGGCCAGCCTGCCCCCGCCGCCGCCCGCCGCTGCCCCAACCAGCGGCGGAGCAAGCAAACCGCGGTGGCGAGGGGCGCCCAGCAGGGCAGGGGGTGGGGCACCGCTCTGCAACATGTGTAATGATGTCACGTGGCCCGCCCCCTCGCCTAGGGCGCCAAAATTGCCAGCACCGGTTCTGATGGTAGCAGCAAAGCTGTTAAGAGCAAGGCAGCCCGGGTGGCTGAGTACCCAGATGCAGCCACAATGTCTCTTTTGGGGCAGCAGGGATGTCAATCAGAGGGGCAGATATCAGGCTGTAATTATCAAAGGGTGGCTACAATAATAATAATAATAATAATAATAATAATAATAATAATAATTTATTATTTGTACCCCGCCCATCTGGCTGGGTCTCCCCAGCCACTCTGGGCGGCTTGCAGCAAACATTAAAATACATTAACACATCACAGATTAAAAACTTCCCTAAACAGGGCTGCCTTCAGGTGTTTTTTAAATGTCATGTAGTTGTTGATCCCTTTAACCTCTGATGGGAGGGCGTTCCACAGGGCGGGCATCACTACCGAGAAGGCCCTCTGCCTGGTTCCCTGTAGCTTTGCTTCTCGCAGTGAGGGAACCGCCAGAAGGCCCTCGGCGCTGGATCTCAGTGTCCGGGCTGAACGGTGGGGGTGGAGACGCTCCTTCAGGTATACAAGACTGAGGCCGTTTAGGGCTTTAAAGGTCAGCACCAACACTTTGAATTGTGCTCGGAAACGTACTGGGAGCCAATGTAGATCTCTCAGGACCGGTGTTATGTGGTCCCGGCGGCCACTCCCAGTCACCAGTATAGCAGCCGCATTCTGGATTAATTGCAGTTTCCGGGTCACCTTCAAAGGTAGCCCCACGTAGAGCGCATTGCAGTAGTCCAAGCGGGAGATAACTAGAGCATGCACCACTCTGGCGAGACAGTCTGCGGAAAGGTAGGGTTTGCACTAGCGTTTGCATTAAAGGCCAAAGGTATTGCAGGGATTTGGGTGGTGCTGTGGGTTAAACCACAGAGCCTAGGGCTTGCCGATCAGAAGGTAGGTGGTTCGAATCCCCGCGATGGGGTGAGCTCCTGTTGCTCCTGCCAACCTAGCAGTTTGAAAGCACGTCAAAAGTGCAAGTAGATAAATGGGTACCGCTGCAGCAGGAAGGTAAACGGCGTTTCCGTGCGCTGCTCTGGTTCGCCAGAAGCGGCTTAGTCATGCTGGCCACATGACCTGGAAGCTGTACGCCGGCTCTCGGCCAGTAAAGCGAGATGAGCGCCGCAACCCCAGAGTCGGTCAGGACTGGACCTAATGGTCAGGGGTCCCTTTACCTTTACCTATTGCAGGGTTTGGCCTACCGAATATGGCACACGAGTGGGAGAGCTGTATGAAACCTTTGCAGATATCTTTTGGGTTGTTAATATTGTGTGGCCAGAGCGCATGGGGTCATAGGCACACACACAGGTCCCTTTGCAGAATAGAAGACATAGGGTTTATTTAAGAAATAGGGTTTATTCGCCTGTTTACACCTTCAGTCTGCATGGAGGGAATCCAGGTCTTTTAGCATGGCTCACAGCAGTGCTGAGAACCTTTAATCTCTTCCTTCAAGATGGATCTCAGCTCTGCTTCCTCCTCCTCCTCCTTCCCAGAAGCACCTTGCTCTCCCCCCAGAGCAGTTACCCTGGCAACCTTCCAAATCTCCAGTATCTGGTCACACCTGGGGCAAGAAGTTCCAGCTGTCTTGTTGATGACCCTCAATGGCTCTCTATTGTTCCCTTAATGGCCCTAGCTTGGCCAGGCTACCCAAGAATTCCTTTGCATTTTATATTTCTCCCTTCCCGCCCCAAATAATCACAATCCTAGAATTTATTAATTTCTGTGTTTATCTACAACACTACCTTTTCTGTTAAAGGTAGATAGCCGTGTTGGTCTGTCATAGTCAAAACAAAATAAAATAAAAAAAATTCCTTCCAGTAGCACTTTAGAGACCAACTAAGAACAAACTTAGTTGGTCTCTAAGGTGCTACTGGAAGGAATTTTTTTTTTTTTTTTTTTTACTACCTTTTCTGTGTTCATTTCATATTTGCACAAATGGCCTCAGTCCTGTATACCTGAAGGAGCGTCTCCACCCCCACCGTTCAGCCCGGACACTGAGATCTAGCGCCGAGGGCCTTCTGGTGGTTCCCTTACTACGAGAAGCAAAGCTACAGGGAACCAGGCAGAGGGCCTTCTCGGTAGTGGCGCCCGCCCTGTGGAACACCCTCCCATCCCATGTCAAAGAGATAAATAACTACCTGACATTTAGAAAACACCTGAAGGCAGCCCTGTTTAGGGAAGTTTTTAATGTGTGATATTTTAATGTATTTTAGTGTTTGTTGGAAGCTGCCCAGAGTGGCTGGGGAGACCCGGCCAGATGGGCGGGGTACAAATAATAAATTATTATTATTATTATTATTATTATTATTATTATTGTTACTGCTCAAACAAATGCTGCCTTTTCTTTGATAGGTGGGTGCATACCTCCTCACCTCAGTCACTAACAGTATATTTCGATGTGCATCTAAATTACATCATGTGTTAAACTGCTATTGCATCGGCTGTTGCATCGCACCATTTACCCTGCAGTCCTATAGATACAGTGTATATCTATGACAGGGGTAGGCAACCTAAGGCCCATGGGCCACAAGCGGTCCATGGGGGTCATTTAACCGGCCCACAAGCCACCCCTGAACCAAGCCACCCGTTCGGCGAGTCCCCACGCACGGCACTAAACCAGCGCAGCACGGGGACTTGCTTCCGTGGCACCAAAAATCGCATCTGCACAGATGCCGGAAATCGCGGGTGCACGCGCTCACCTGATCTATGAGTTCAGTGGGACTTGCTCCCACCTAGAGAACTGCAGTCTCATATTGCAAATACAGTCCTACCTCGGGTTACAGCCACTTCAGGTTGCACGTTTTCGGGTTGCGCACTGCGCTGAACCCGGAAGTACTGGAACGGATTACTTCCGGGTTTCAGCACTCGTGCATGCGCAGAAGCGCTAAATAGCATTTTGCGCATGCGCAGAAGCGCCAAATCGCAACCCACGCATGCGCAGACATGGCACTGCGGGTTGCGAACGCTGCGGGTTGTGGACGTGCCTCCCGCACGGATCAATTGTGTGATAAAGGGGAGCCATAAAGGCGTCTTTTTCTATTTGTCCCCGTGTCATTTTCAGCTTATTGGTTAATTTTTCTAGTAAGGCTGTTTCCCAGACTATTTGGTACCATTGGTCCATGCTTACTCCTGACAGGGAAGTCCGTTCTTAAACTGAAACTCTTCTTAAACCGAGGCACACTTTCCCTAATGAGGCCTCCCACCGCCAGTGCCCTTCCACCATTCAGATTCCGTTCTTAGACTGAGGTAAAGTTCTCAAACCAAGACACTACTTCCGGTTTTGCAGAGTTCGTAAACCAAATTGTTCTTAAACAGGACTATTCTTAAACTGAGGTACCACTGTATATTTTGTTGTGTATTGATTCAAAGGTTATCATATCTGTACTACTATTGTCTGTAAAGTAACTGCATTCCTGTTCCAGAAGGAACAGCTACTATTGGTTCATTCAAGCTGCTGCATTTGGATCTTCAGTCTTATTGGTTCCCACCAAAAAGCAGTAGTGCGATTGCTTGAGATTGTTCCCTCAAAAATGTATCCTTGTACAGCAAGTCCTCTGTCCCTATAAATGTAGCTTCCCTACCCTCAGTTCCCTCAGTCTTGTTTTGCCTGAATAAAGAATTGCTACATGAAGACGCTGTCTCCTGCCTGCTATGTCAGAGAGCCGAAATCACTTGCTGAAATCATTAACCCCATGCTACAACATATTTAACTTGAGTTCAGGACATAGGGACTCAAAGCATCAACACCCAAACAGATCTTGCTTCTTTCTTGGGTTTCCAGGGGAGCATAAAAGTCACACCTTTGGATCCAGCACAGAGCAGACACAGCTCTGTCTCCACCTTCTAGCATCATTCCAACTCTCACACACAACTCCAATACCTAGCACACAAGACCTATTGTTCTTCATCATTATTTTTGGTTATATGGTGTAAGCGTGGTGTATATAAGTAGGTGTAAGCGTGGGGCTGCATATTCCTGGTTTGCGGGGGGTTAGACTAGACCAGGGGTCAGCAAACTAAGAGGGCTGGATGTGGCCCACCGGGCTCGTAAATCCGGCCCGCGGACACTGCAGACCCTGCCGCCCGCTCGGTCAGTCCTCGCACTAAACCACCATGACGCTGAGGCCTCGCCGCATGGGGACTGACTTCCGCAACGCTGGAACGGCTTCGGATTGGCTGCAGGAAGCTCCTGCAGCCAATCCGAAGCTGCAGACATCCCTGGGCGACGCTCCTTCCTTCCAGGTGAGGCGGCCATGCAGGGTGGATTTGATTTAAATCAAACTGATTTAAATCACTAGCAGGGTGGATAAAAATCAACAATTTTTTAAAAAAATAAAAAAAATCAGATTTAAATTTAAAAAATCAGATTTAAATTTAAAAAATCATTTTTAAAAAAAAAATCGTTGACTTTTATCCACCCTGCTAGTGATTTAAATCGTGATTTAAAATCGTGATTTAAATCAAATCCACCCTGCAACCATGTATGGCCAAGAACCAAGTGGGAGGGAGCAGCAGCAGCGGGGAGGCTGCCTCCACCGCCCAGGCCAGCGGCATGGGCTCTGCACCCCCGTGGACCCCTGTCAAGGCAGAGGACAACAACAACTCTGCCGAAGATGAGGTAGCTGTGGCGGCTGTGGCGTGAGTGGCGGCAGGGCGGGTGTCCTTTCGGGAGAGGGTGCATCCGGCCCCCCACAAGGTCTGAGGGACAGTGGACCGGCTCCCTCCTGAAAAGGTTTGCTGACCCCTGGACTAGACGATCCTTGGGGTCCCTACCAACTCTGCAATTCTGTGAATCTATCCTAAGTTGACTTGCCATCCAGCCGCATGAGAGGGAAAGGGCTGTTGATTAGCCTCAATGGCAACAGAGCTGCTTCTTTGGATATGTTAAATGACAACACTGAACTGGGCAGCCTTAACAAAGGAACTGGTTTGGCTGGTTTCCTCTTCTAGATTCTTAACACACACACAAACACACTATCATAGCTTTGAAAGGGTCTCAGGGGATCTTACAGAATGATCCCCCCCAAAAAAACTCTTTTTAACAGTATGTTATTACGGTAGCTAATTACCTAACTAGTTTTTTTTTAATCCAAAGTACACTTACTTGGCTGTAAACTTTCACTTTATGTAGTGCTTTCAAGCATTCAAAGTACGTCACCTGCATCGTTCAGTCATAATCTTCCTTACTCAATCCTAAAATAAGCTGGCATTATTATCTACCATATTGCAGAGGACTACAGCTGAGAGGGGGGGGCGGGGGAGGCTTACGTAAAGCCACCCAGCGCGTCCATGGCAGAGGGGGCATTCAAACCAGGGGCTTCCTGGTTTTCAGCTCAGCCTGCTAGTCCCTTCACTCTGCCAGCTCACTTGCCACCAGGATAGCAATGGCAAGAATCGGGCAAAAGAATACAAGCTCCATCCAAAGATTACTCGAGTGATGTGTGTCCTGCCCGCCCCCCCCACCTCACCCTGCTGCCAAGCTCTACCACTATCCCCTCCCTGCTAGTGATCTGCCCTCCTCATTCAGTATGGCAGTGGTTTTCAACCAGTGTGCCGTGGCCAGTGGCGAAGGAAGCAGCTTGGCCACCTGGAGCGGCAAACCCAGGGGCACCCGGGGGCGGGGTGTCGCTCCGTAGCGCGCATGCGCAGCGTCGCTACGTAGCGACACATGTGTCACTACATATTGATGCTGCGCATGTGCGCTACGGAGCGGCGGCGGCAAACCGCGGAGCGAGGCTGCCTTGCTCGCGGTTTGCCGCCAACACTGTGTAGCGCGCATGCGCATGCGTCGCTATGTAGCGATGCCCCTCCCTGGCCCACCCCACACCTCCACCCCAGCGGGGAAAAGGAAAGAGCGCACCGAGCATGTTTGCGAGCAAGCCATCAGTGTGTGCTTTTTACCGGGCGGCGGGGCTCAGCTTGGGCATCGCGGGGTGGGGGCGCTGATTGTCACCCCCTCCAGGGTGGCACCTGGGGCGGCCCGCCCCCAACGCACCCCCTTGCTCCGCCCCTGGTCGTGGCGCCCTGGGGTGCTTTGAATGATTGTCAGGGGTGCCATGGGCAACAATGGCCTCTGTCTCTCTTTCTTTCTTTCCCTCCCTCTTCTGATGCCCTGCATGTCTCTGCCTCCCAAAGACTTGTACAGCTGTTTATTGCAGCAGCCCGGCTATAAGCTCCACAGCCAAATGGTGCCTCTGGGAGGCGCGTCTCTTTGAGGCAGGGGTGGGCGGCAGCTCAGAGACTTGGGAAGGCAGCAGCAGCTGCCCGGAGGACTCCCAGAGAGAGGAGGCTGAGGGAACGCTCCACAAGGGAGGGTGTCTGAAAGAGGGAGAGAGGATGCCAGCTCTGCAGGCAAAGGGTGACGTAACTGGGCTCCTGAGCCCCTCAGGGGTGCCGCAGAAAGAATGGAGTTGGTCTAGGCAGCCGTGGCCTCAAAAAGGTTGAAAACCTCTGCAGTATGGCAATATTTTTGCTACAGTACAGCTATACAGCTCCCATAAGCCCCCAGCCAGCACAAAACAATTGGGAGAGTACCAGATTGGCAAAGGCTGCTATAGTATGAACTTTATATCGTCTACTTTACAAAACATATTTGATATAAATTATGATGAACTTATGGGACGTGGGTGGCACCACAGAGCCTAGGGCTTGCCGATCAGAAGGTCGGCGGTTCGAATCCCAGCGACGGGGTGAGCTCCCGTTGCTCGGTCCCTGCTCCTGCCAACCTAGCAGTTCGAAAGCACGTCAAAGTGCAAGTAGATAAATAGGTACCACTCTGGCGGGAAGGTAAACGGCGTTTCCGTGCGCTGCTCTGGTTCGCCAGGAGCAGCTTAGTCATGCTGGTCACATGACCCAGAAGCTGTAATCCGGCTCCCTTGGCCAGTAAAGCGAGATGAGCACCGCAACCCCAGAGTCGGACACGACTGGACCTCCCTTTACCTTTACCTTTATGATGAACTTGTTGTGACTAACCGGGGGGTGGGGGACACTTCTTTCGTTTGTGGTAGATGGTTCACACAAAACATCAGCTCAGCAATGAACCACTCAGCAAATCCCATGTTTGGAATTGCTAGGAAAGGGGTTAAAAATAAAACTGCAACATGCACAGTTCTGGGATGACCCCATTTTTCTTACTTATTTCACTTCCACCACGCTACTGAGTTCAGAGTTACTGCTCTTTTTTTAACCAAAGCCTCACCTTCCCTTGTGCCTTTTAACACAAGGCCAGCCCAATACCATTTTGCTGCCTGAAGGTAAGGGCCTAATGTCCTCTTCACTGCCCCATTCCACATACAAAAGCCAACTGGACTGGCAGCTCTGTTTTAATGCTTGGGAGCAGAATAATCAATCAATCAATCAATAAAATTTATTCGACCGTCAGTCAGAAAGCACATATTATCCATACAAAAGTTAAAACGTCTAAACATCTGGAAAAGCGTGACACTTAGAAACAGCGAAAAGTATATTATTCATTTAGACCCGTGTCGATACAGTCAATTTTAGCCTTACGACGCTTAAAGGCCAAAAAAAGAAATTAGGCACCGAGAAGGATGTTGTTGCAGTGAACTTGTTCAGCAAATACAAAACCAGTCTTTCTCTGTCTACTGGGCTGTGTTGGCATAGGAGTGGAGCTATAAGTTTTTGTCTAAGATCTGCATAGAATGGGCAGATCAAAAGAATATGTTCAGTTGACTCAACCACTCCCAGAGCACAGGGGCAAAGTCTCTGGGCGTATGGGACTCCCCTGAACCTTCCCCACAAAACCGCCGATTCCAGAACGTTTAACCTAGCGGCTGTAAGGAGCCTACGGTATTCCACATAGTGGATTTCCACCTGATAAGGGGCTGGTGAAATCTGAGATATCTGTTCCCCCAAATACATCCCAGGTTTCACAAGAGCAATGTCCTCTTGCCTAGCGATATCCCTCAGTCTTTGAGAGATCACAACTTTAGCTTGGCTAAATGTCATAGACTCCAGGAAGAGATGCGACAATCCGCAGGTCTGCACTTCGTTTATAATCTCCTTTTCCCACAATGATTGAAAATCATCCCTCAATATCAGGGAGGCCAAGCCCACCGGGTTAAAACATAACTTGAGGAAGCAGAATAATAATGTTGAGGGTGCATGGAACACAGAGCTCTTGTCTTCCAACCCCTTATCACTGCTCTACACCCCTGTCTTTGGGTTTCTCCGGCAGTTGTCTCTCTTGCCCAGGGGTAGGCAACCTAAGGCCCATGGGCCGGATGCGGCCCAATCGCCTTCTCAATCTAGCCCGTGGACGGTCCGGGAATCAGCATGTTTTTACATGAGTAGAATGTGTGCTTTTATTTAAAATGCATCTCTGGAAACTGGAAGTCAGAGGACTTACCAACGATAGAAGATTGGCAGATGAAAATGATGGACTATATGGAACTTGCTGAGCTGACCGGAAAACTTTGTGACCAGAGGGAGGAAGCAATGGAAGAAGATTAGAAGAAATTCAAATTATACTTAAAAAAGTATTGTAAGATTAAAGAGTAGAAGTAAGCTGAAAGATAAGTGAGGCTGTAGAGCTAGAAAATAGATTTATGTTTTATAAGTGTTTGAATAAATGTTATGGATAATAGAAAAGTAGAGATGTTAAGGTAAATCAATAAAAAATGTTTTTAATGATGTAAAGAAATTACTAAAGATGATTTACAAGGTACGCAGGAAGAGAGAACGGGAGGAAGTCAACCCACAATGATAAGTAAGAATGATAGGTTAAAAGGATTTATGTATGTTTTTACTTGTTTTATTGTATGATGTGTTTTTTCTGTTTGGTTGTTGTTTGTGTGTTTTATTGTATTAATTTGATAAAACCAATAAAAAATTATTGGGGGGGGGATGCATCTCTGGGTTATTTGTGGGGCATAGGAATTTTTTTTCAAAATATAGTCCGGCCAACCACATGGTCCGAGGGACGGTGGACTGGCCCACGACTGAAAAAGGTTGCTGACCAATGGCAGGGCCTGCCCTGCTTTAACAGAAGCACCTTACTAGAGAAATAAAGCAGGGGACTTCTTTCTCCTGCCTTGGAGATAAAGGTGTGGGGTGGGGAATGAGCTGCCAGGTTTCTGCATGTGTTTCTAAAGACACAAAAGCTTGATCATTTGAAGAAGAAGAAACTGAAGCTCAATCCATGTTGAGGCACTGTTAGTGGGTGGTTCCCTAGACCAGGTGGATGGAAGGTCGCCTGCTCTGAAGGAGCAGGTTCGTAGCTTGGGGGCATAGCTGTCAACTTTCGGATTTGAAAATAAGGGATTTTTTCGAACTTTCGGATTTGAAAATAAGGGATGCTGCGAGGGCGGTGCAATGGCACCAAGTAGCCTCGCCACCCTGCGCTCCAGAGGCTGCGCGTGAACGGGTGAGAGAAAGAGTGAGCGCGTAGACGGCAGGCAGGCTGGCTGTCTGGTTGGGCGTGAGGGTCTGGCTGCACAAGGCATGCAAGCTCCGCCCCCAGTCGGTCTCAGACTCCTTATTGGCAGCCGAGCAACGCAGCTGAGGAGCCTCCCTGGCCGGCAGGGAGGGAGAGGAGCTGCTTCCTTTGAAATCCGGGAAATTTAAGGGATATCAACAATCCGGGATAGCAGCGGGAAACGGCATTGGAATAAGGGAGTTTCCCGCAAAAAAAGGGAGGGTTGACAGCTATGCTTAGGGGTACACCTAGATCCTTTGCTGTGATTCAAGTCTCAAGTCGTTTCAGTGGCCCAGTGTGCCCTCCATCAGCTTCGGCTGGTGCCCCAGCTATGCCCCTATCTGGACAGGGATAGCCTAACTACTGTAGTCGATGCTCTGGTAACCTCAAAGTTAGATTACTGCAATGCTTTATACATAGGGCTGCCTCTGAAGATGGTTCGGAACTTCAGCTAGTGCAGAATTAAGCGGCCGCGTTGCCGATCGAAGCAAGACGGTTTCAGGATATAACACCGATCCTGGTCCAACTGCACTGGCTACCAATTAGTTTCCAGGCCCAATTCAAAGTGCTGGTTTTGACCCATAAAGCCTTAAAAGAGAGCCAGTGTGGTGTAGTGGTTGAGAGTGGTAGACTCATAATCTGGTGAACCGGGTTCACGTCTCCGCTCCTCCACATGCAGCTGCTGGGTGACCTTGGGCTAGTCACACTTCTCTGAAGTCTCTCAGCCCCACTCACCTCACAGAGTGTTTGTTGTGGGGGAGGAAGGGAAAGGAGAATGTTAGCCGCTTTGAGACTCCTTCGGGTAGTGATAAGGCGGGATATCAAATCCAAACTCTTCTTCTCTTCTTCTTAAATGGTTCAGGACCACAATACCTCAAGAACCGTCTCTTTCCATATGAATCTACCCAGACCCTGAGATCATCTTATGAGGCCTTCCTTCGTGTGCCTACTCCTCAAGAGGTCTGGAGGGTGGCGACACGAGAACGGGGCCTTCTCTGCACTGGCTCCCCATCTGTGGAATTCTCTCCCCCGGGAAGTTCGCCTTCATTATACACATGTAGGCGCCAGTCAAAAACGTTCCTTTTTAACCAGGCCTTTGGTTGATGTGATTGACATCCTACGCCCTTTTAAAATGTGGCTCTTTTTTGAGGAGAGGGGGCTATTGGGTTGTTGTTTTTATTTTGATTATATATATTGTGGTTTTTATGTTGATCTTTTCTGTGAACCACCCTGAGACCTCCGGGTATAGGGTGGTATATAAATTCAATAAATAATAATAACTGGCAGCTCTTGGTGGGAAACAGAAGAGGTCTGGGCTGGCTTTTCTTTCCACTTCCTCCAAGGCTTGCATTACTCCAATCAAGAGCTGGCAAGAAGCAGGCAGGCTCCTTGGGCAATACACTGGTTCACATTCCTTTTCCGCATGCACAGCAAGGTGGTAGGGAAGATGGAAACATCCATCATCCCGTTCTCTCCACCCAACCTCCCCCTCCTCTCCAGCCAGACAAATTGCCCCACCAGAGCGGTAGAAGGAACAAACAAAGGCATTCAAGGCTGAAGGATTTGGAGGCAGGGCATGTACGAAAGCAGGAATTAAACCTGGGCATGCTTACGACACTTCCAACGACAGCAACAGGCAGGGGGTAGAAAACAAAAAAAACTGAAAATCTGTGTCCGGCTAATTCACGGGAAGAGATTATCTTTAGCGTCAGTCGGTGGGCAGAGCTTGCAGGAACTAGCCTTTCATGGGCTGCGGGGTTGGATCCAGTCTCGAGATCCCACTCCACCCACCCACCCTCCTTCCCTCTGCTCTGCCAAGAACTCTCAAGTCTTCTTAGTAGGAAGAAGGAGATGAGACAAGGTGCCTTTCTCACCAGCAGTTGTGACAGTGCCACCAAAGGGGAGAGTTTAGAGGAGTTCAGGGGAAAGGGGCCATATAGCTCTGTGGCAGGTCCAACACAGCAAAACATCCAAAGTTCCCCTTGCTACCATTTAAACATCCATGGGCAACTTTGATCCGAGGCAGCAACCTTATACTGTGTCAACCTGGGTGGGTGGGTGTGTTACTGGGTTGTTGTTTTTATTTTGATGATGTATTTTCATAGAATCATAGAGTTGGAAGAGACCACAAGGGCCATCCAGTCCAACCCCCTGCCAAGCAGGAAACACCATCAAAGCATTCCTGACAGGTGGCTGCCAAGCCTCTGCTTAAAGACCTCCAAAGAAGGAGACTCCACCACACTCCTTGGCAGCAAATTCCACTGTCGAACAGCTCTTACTGTCAGGAAGTTCTTTCTAATGTTTAGGTGGGATTTTCTTTCTTGTAGTTTGAATCCATTGCTCTGTGTCCTCTTCTCAGGAGCAGCAGAAAACAACTTTTCTCCCTCCTCTATATGACATCCTTTTATATATTTGAACATGGCTATCATATCACCCCTTAACCTTCTCTTCTCCAGGCTAAACATACCCAGCTCCCTAAGCCGTTCCTCATTTCCAGGCCTTTGACCATTTTGGTTGCCCTCTTCTGGACACGTTCCAGCTTGTCAGTATCCTTCTTGAACTGTGGTGCCCAGAACTGGACCCAGTATTCCAGGTGGGGTCTGACCAGAGCGGAATACAGTGGTACTATTACTTCCCTTGATCTAGATGCTATACTCCTATTGATGCAGCCCAGAATTTTGTGGTTTTATATCTTGATTTTGTTCTGTGAACTGCCCTGAGACCTCCGGGTATAGGGCGGTATATAATTTTTTAATAAAAAAATAAAAACCCATTGGTCCACCTTTCCCACTATTGACATCTCAACTGGCTTTGATCCTCTCAGGTCTCAAGTAGGGCTGGGGTTGGGGGATGGGATTGTAATGGAAACCTACCTAATGTCCAGTTCCCCAAACCATGGATAGCAGGTGGAACTCATCCGTCTCTGAAATCTTGCTAAGCCACTGCTGGACAGTAGACTGGACTAGATGGGCCAGTGTGGTCAGACTCTGTGTAGAGGTCAGTTTCACATGTTCCAATGGAGAGTTGAAATTTCAGTAGTGGCTTCCCTAAAACCACATAGTGAGATCACGGCAGAAATGGCATGTGAATCGCCAGGGTATTGAGGGCTGCCAACCCTTTAAAATGAATCGGCAAAGCTGTGCAGGATAAGGTAATCGAGAGCTACAAGTCATTGCAGGGGGGTGGACTAGATGACCCTTGGAGTGCCTTCCAACTCAACAAGTCTGTGAGTCATCATAGCTGTTTTTTACCTGCAGTTTGCTGGAAGCCCTCACATTCTATTCACAGGCTTGCAACGGACATCTAGCTGGCCACGGTGAGAACACAAGGCTGGATGATGTGGGTCTTGGGCCTGATCCAGGAGGGGTCACCTTAGGTTTCTCTGAGCTCCTGATCTGCAGCCCTGGCTGCAGTTCCGCACAAACTTACCCAGGACCCTGATGGGGAGGAAGCCCTGCGAGAGCTGCCTTCTAAGTCACTGCCTGCAGACTTGTTGCAGGGAATGTAGTAAGGTTAAGGCTTACTGGGAAATGATATATAATGAAGTGAAAAGGATGTTTAAAATAAAGTTTGTTAAAACAAAACAAAAACAACTAGAAGCTTTTCTTTTGGGAATTATAGGGACAGAACTACCTAAAATGTATAGAAATTTATTCATGTATGCTGCTACTACAGCGGCAAGAATATTACTCACCCCAAAATGGAAAGAAGCAGAAGTCCCAGCAAAAGAAGAATGGAATGGATACAAAAACCTATGGCATTTGCAGAAATGGCGAGACTTACCAGAAGTATAAGAAATCAAGATAGCAAACTTTTTAATAAAGAATGGAAATGGTTTATTGAATATTTACAGATAAATTGTAAAAACACATAGGAACCTTGGCAGGATGATTGTAATAATAACCTGCAGTTTCATGAAAGTATATATTGAAAGAAGATGAATAAATGAGCAAATTAATTTGGATAGGCAGAAGATATTAAAAACAAATTTGAGGAACCGCAGAAAGAAGCCGGGAAGGAAATGTCAAAATGATTGTGAAACCAGCGAAATGTATAAACCTGAAAAGTATAAGTTTAAAAAATGATAGTAATAAGAAGACTTGTTGCAACAGGGAAAGTCTCCTTACAGGGAACGACGGCGGGCGGCTTCTCCTGGCAGGCGCGACAGAATGGCCGCTGCGGGAGAAGGCAGCGCTGCAGCGCGGCTCGGATCCTGCGCATTTGCCGAGCGATAGCTTGCGGAGCGCCTAAGCCCTCCTGACGCGGTCGGCCCCCTTCCTTCCTTCCCCGCCCCCTGAAGGCCCATTAACCCTTCTGCGCCCGTGCAGCGCGGCTTCCTCCCGTTAAGCGGGGAGGGGCGAGAGGAGGAAACCGCCGAGGGAGGCGACGCCAAGCAGCCGTCGGTTAAATGCCCTTGCGCGGGCGGGCGGCGGAGGCGTCTTGGTTTGCGAAGCTAGCCTGCTGGAGGCCGCCGGGCAGCGGCGCGATGGTGGCCCCCGGCCCGTCGGGCTCCTCGGCGGCGAGCAAGACCCGCCTGTTGCCGCCGGGGCTCCGGTGAGAGCGAGCAGCCCCGGGCCAGGATGCTGGGTCCCCGGGAGAAACCTGCGCCCCGCCAGGCGCCCCCCACCGAAAGCGCCCGGGACCCCGACCGCCACCAGCGCTGGGCCACCCTCTTCGAGCAGCTGGACACCAACAAGGACGGGCGCGTGGACGTCCACGAGCTCCGCCAGGGCCTGGCCCGGATGGGCATGAACGCCGGCTCCCAAGCCGAGCAGGTGGGTGGCTAGCGCGGGGGAGGCGCCCGGGGCGGCCCGGGGAAACGGAGGAGGGGGGCGCCGGGCGGGAGACCCTCGGGGCGCCGGGCAGGGGCGTACCCAGGATCAAATCTAGGGGGGGCAAGCCATGGTCGTTCAGGTTTGCTTTGAATGGACGCTGTTCATTTTTGCTTCTAGGGCTGCCTTCTAGGGGGGGGCAGCTGCCCCCTCTGCCCCCCCCCCGGTACGCCCATGGCGCCGGGCACCTCTCCATGGAGCGCAGGCGTCTGGGTGGCACGCGGTCCCCCCCGCCCTCCAAAGACCCCCTGCAAAGAGGGTGGCCTGGAAGCGCAGGGGTCGAGGAGGGTGATGTTCGCCGGTGCCGCTGAAGCCGGATGCAAGCGGCGACTTCCCGAAGGTGAAGGCGCCCCTTCCTCTTTTGCCCCTTCCCTTTCTCCGGGGGTCTCCTCCTCTTCTCCTCCGGTCTCCCGAGGCCAAAAGGGAGCCGTCGGGTTGCTTTGGGCGCTCTGCACGCCCGGCGGCTGGGGAAGGGGCCTCCTGCGTCTTGCGCAACCGAGGAACGGGACGGATTCCGACCCCCTTACGCGCACGACTCCAGCGTTACACTGAAGCTTTCCTTATGAGTCACCCCTGCTCCTACTCGGGCACTAGAAAAGCGCTCCGCCCCCACGCCCGCTTGTCAGAACGGTGACAAAATAATTTCTCCCGCTTTGCAGTGGCAAAAATAGGTAGAAGTGGGTGCATGCTCTCCAGCCAGGACTAGGAAAGAGGGCAGGGCGCCTATGTTTTTCCCCAGGGATCTGTAGGAGGTGGGGAATTTCACCTGCCGCAGCTTCTCACCCCAGCCCTGACAGGTGCCGCCATCCCCAAATTGAACAAAGCATTAAAAGTAAAAAAAAAAAAAAAAAGCCTTCTCTTTGCACCCTGACAAGTGCAAAGGGACGTGCGCGCACACACACAAATATCCAGGCAGGATTTAATTTGGGTCATGGAAACTACATTGAATGCCAGGGATCAACGAGCGGAATATGCTAATAAAAATTCCTTTGAACATGTGCAGAATGTATACACAGGGTAACCGCAGTGTGTCCTGCACTCAGGAGGATTAGAAGCTGGGCTTTCCAGGACAGCTGATACAGCTTTTGGTCACGCTTCTAAGTAATTTGCCTGTTTTGTGCAGTGGGAGTAGCTGTGTTAAGTCTGTTGCAGCAAAAGCAGCAGCAAGTCTGTGGCACTTTTAAAGATGAACAGAACTGCTATGGTAGGGGTGGGCTTTGGTAATCTTTGGTAGTATGGCACCCGGAGCAAGGCCAAAATTTGGGGGCCCCAAATGGGTCTTCTCAATTTTGCACCCCCTCAGCTTGACTCCCAGCGGCTCCAGCCTAGCTTAGGTGAAACTAGGCTTTATTTCACCCGGGTCAAAGACCCAGTTTGGCATGTGTGTGTGCGCACACACATACACACACACACACACACTTGCGTACACACACAGAGGCTGGGAGCCTCAATGGCACCCCTC
Source organism: Darevskia mixta (assembly GCA_034641385.1). Lineage (NCBI taxonomy): Eukaryota > Metazoa > Chordata > Lepidosauria > Squamata > Lacertidae > Darevskia > Darevskia mixta. Next base: position 7,485,956 of record JAWWNH010000067.1, on the reverse strand, counting down.
TGGAGGCTTCACTGGGGGCTCCCCTCCCCATACCTGGCTAGCTCCCCTCCCCATAGCTGCAGCTCTGCAGCCAAGCATGACCAAAGGTCAGGAATGATGGGAATTCAACAACTGGAGGATCACAGGCTAGCCACCTTTGGGCTGTTGTTCAGTCGTGTCCGACTCTTCGTGACCCCATGGACCAGAGCACGCCAGACACGCCTATCCTTCACTGCCTCTCGCAGTTTGGCCAAACTCATGTTAGTAGCTTCGAGAACACTGTCCAACCATCTCGTCCTCTGCTGTCCCCTTCTCCTTGTGCCCTCAACCTTTCCCAACATCAGGGTCTTTTCTAGGGAGTCTTCTCTTCTAGGGAGGTGGCCAAAGTACTGGAGCCTCAACTTCAGGGTCTGTCCTTCTAGTGAGCATTCAGGACTGATTTCTTTAAGAATGGATAGGTTTGATCTTCTTGCAGTCCATGGGACTCTCAAGAGTCTCCTCCAGCACCATAATTCAAAAGCATCAATTCTTTGGCAATGTGTATAGCAAACAGTGCCAGGAATCCATATGCCTACCCAAACCCACTGCCTGATGAGCTATTATTTCCATTGACCAACAAGCAAGGTTGAATCCAGGCTAATGGTAGTCCTGGGGCAATATATAATTATAATTCTGGGAGCATTGGGAGAAAATAATGACTATCTCAATCATTCACCCTACTGCCCTTAAGATATGCATATTAACATATTTATTCCTGTGAAAGGAAAGTATTTTTGTTGTTTGCTGCCTGTCTTCTGTACTTTTCCAGATGTTATTTTGCAGTAGCTAATGCATCGTTTGCAATCTCTGTACCTTCATTCAGAGAGCGCAGGGTGACCTGTGTGGTTATTCTTTAAGTGTCTGCCTGTGGATCTGTTGCTTTATTTAACTCTGCTGCTTGGAATGGTCTGGTGAAAAGGAGCAGAGGTTTAAAGTAGGGGTTGCAAAGCCTGTGGTCTCCCTGAACTTCCTGGACTCCATGTCCCATAATCCCTGACCACTGACTCTGCTGGCAGAGGCTGATGGGAGTTGAGAGTCCAGCAACATCTGGAGGGCCACAGGTTCCCCACCCCTGGTGTAAAGAGCCGTAATGAAGCTATCCTTGCCTTGGGAAGAGGTATTTCGCAGGAGAACGGTGCTGAGCCTGTTGCTGCTCAATATTTTCATTGCTGACCAGTAAGCACATCCGCAGACTTCACTTGCTGAGTTATCAGATAACGAAAAGAATGTTTGAGGGTTCTCACCTCACCTGAAGGGCTCTGTTAAAAAAAAGGACTGAGTTCACGTGGAGTTCAATGGACGCATGTGGCTTGGAAGTTAACCTGCTGTGGCTTGTTCACTTAATGAATTCTCAATGTGTGCATGAGCTGGCTCTGATATGAAGGCACAGAAAATGGTGTGTGTGTGTTTCATAGAGAAGTGCTATGGCAGGGGTAGGCAACCTGAGGCCCGTGGGCCAGATGCGGCCCAATCGCCTTCTCAATCCGGCCCACGGACGGTCTGGGAATCAGCATGTTTTTACATGAGTAGAATGTGTCCTTTTATTTAAAATGCATCTCTGCGTTATTTGTGGGGCCTGCCTGGTGTTTTTACATGAGTAGAATGTGTGCTTTTATTTAAAATGCCTCTCTGGGTTCTTTGTGGGGCAAAGGAATTCGTTCATTTTTTTCCTTCAAAATATAGTCTGGCTCACCACATGGTCTGAGGGACGGTGGACCGGCCCACGGCTGAAAAAGGCTGCTGACACCTGTACTATGGGGAAACTTGATAAATAGACTTAACAAATACTTGGATGATAAAAAATGGTCCCATTGACCAAGGATGGGGAACATCTATTGTTTTTTTCATCTCTGTTGGAAGGAAGACACTGGTGAAAAGGAACAGCAGTGGTGGCCCTCAAATTTCAGTGGTGTGAGGAACCTGAAACCCTCCAGATGTTTTTGGACTGCCACCACCCTCTGCCAGCACAGCCAGTGGTCAAGGATTATGGGAGTTGGAGTCCAGCAAGTTCAAGGATTACAATTCCCATTCTCCTTGACCATTCACTATGATGGCTGAAGCTGATGGGAGCTGGAGGCAAGCAACAACTGGAGGGGCAGAGATTCTCCATTCTTGATGTAAGGGATAAGCGTTTGTTGCTGTTTTAAAAATTATCAACTCAAACTAGAGCTAGGTAGCTGGCAACACAATGGAATTCCACAACCAACTGGCTTGAAGCCAAACTCCTGTTTGGTAGCTCATATTCTTTATTTTGAATTCGTTATTTTAAAACAAAAGCTGGAGCATGTTGCCAAGGAAACTAGTGGCCTAAAAATAAATCCAAGAAGATGGTATAACCCAGTGCATTGATCTGACCAGCGTTTAGGTCTCAGCAAATAATGCCATTTGAAGTAAAACTACACAGCTCATAAAATGTTGAGGTGACATCCCAAGGTCAAAATCTAACATTAGAAATATAGGCAAATTCAAATTTCCCAAAATTTATTTTCATTCTTGGAATAGGCAGCTTGGTGAATTCTGGGCTTAAGGAGGAAGAGGTAGCTGGAAGTACGGATATCACTTTCTAATTTTGCCACCTTAACTGGCAGTGCAAAGTGGATGTATTCAGAAATATGTGCATTTAGGAATATAGCCTAACTAACAGTCAGTGCAATACTATACCCACCTACCCAGAAGTAAGTCCCATTGAGTTCAATGGAGATTACTCCCCGGTAAGTGAATAAAAGATTGCAACCCAAGAGATTCTTCCAGTTTTCTGCATCTCAGTTTCTCAATCTTTAAATGAGAGAGAGAGAGAGAGAGAGAGAGAGAGAGAGAGAGAGAGAGAGAGAAAGAAAGAAAGAAAGAAAGAAAGAAAGAAAGAAAGAAAGAAAGAAAGAAAGAAGAGAAAGACCCAATGGGATAGGAGAGCTGTACTCAAGCTTTATCAAAGTTATGCCATTTTCACCACTAGCCAAGAACCCATTTCTCTGACAATGTTGTGAAATGTGAGCTATTACAAAGAGGAAGGAATGTTAATAGTGTTTATCCTCAGCATGCATTCAAATGGCTGCAGAAATGGAGTGCAAGGCAGGTCAAAAATTCCGCACAGCTGCACTCCGTAATATGTGTCCCAGGATCCTTTGTGCAATGATGTTTGTCTTGGGGAGGTGTCATGGTGTGTGCAGTCTGGAATGCACTTTTCGGTTTGCATCCCTCTTCCTTAATGCTCCTGGATGCATTGTTGAAGCCGTGGAATCAAATGCTGGGGTATTGTGCAAACTAGGTGTGCTCATTAGCAGATTTCCTTCACATATTTTCCACCAGCTGCCTCAGGATCTTGTCATGCCCTGGGATGCCGTGATCATAGAGCTGGGAGGGCCCTTGTAAGCCATGTGGCTTAATGCAGGGGGAGGGGGACAATCCGTCTCTTTCACTCTGGCTGGAAAATAATAATAATAATAATAATAATAATAATAATAATAATAATTATTATTATTATTATTATTTATTACTTGTACCCCGCCCATCTGGCCGGGTCCCCCCAGCCACTCTGGGCGGCTTCCAACAAACATTAAAATACATCAAAATGTCACAGATTAAAAACTTCCCTAAACAGGGCTGCCTTCAGGTATTTTCTAAATGTCATGTAGTTGTTTATCTCTTTGACCTCTGATGGGAGGGCGTTCCACAGGGCGGGCACCTCTACCGAGAAGGCCCTCTACCTGGTTCCCTGTAGCTTTGCTTCTCGCAGCGAGGGAACCGCCAGAAGGCCCTCAGCGCTAGATCTCAGTGTCCGGGCTGGACGGTGGGGGTGGAGACGCTCCTTCAGGTATACAGGACCGAGGCCGTTTTGGGCTTTAAAGGTCAGCACCAACACTTTGAATTGTGCTCGGAAACATACTGGGAGCCAATGTAGATCTCTCAGGACCGGTGTTATGTGGTCCCGGCGGCCACTCCCAGTCACCAGTCTAGCTGCCGCACTCTAGATTAATTGCAGTTTCCGGGTCACCTTCAGAGGTAGCCCCACGTACAGCGCATTGCAGTAGTCCAAGCAGGAGATAACTTTACCTTTACTGAGGTTGTTGGCCTACTTACTGTTTTAGAATTGTTGCACAGCCCCATCTAAGAATAACTTTTGCCATTGTAATGTTGGTGGAGCTTCTCAATTCTACTCCCACTTCTGCTTACTTTCAGTGTGTGAACATACCCTTCCTTAGATCAGGTGTGGGGAACCTTTGGCCTTCCAAATGTCACTGATCTGCAATTCCCATCAGCCCCAGCAAGCATGACCAATGGCCAGGGATGGTGAGAGATCAGCAACATCTGGAGACGCCAAAGACTCTCCATATCTGTCTTAGACTCTGAATTATGTGGATATGCTATCTCACAAATCTTACACAGGCAGCGGCAGAACAAGCCGATTGGGCGCCTGGGGCCGTGCAGGTGCCCTTTGCCCAGGGGCGGGGTGAGCTGGGGCAGGACACTCCGTGGGGCCTCCGAGGAGTCTACCTGCCTCCTCCCACTCAGCCGCCCTACAGCTGAGGGGGAGGCAGCGGGCGGAACGTTTGGGGCAGCATGGAGCCTGCGGGCACCCAAGCCACCGCGTCACTCCCAGGAGAGACACATGGCTCGGGCGCGCTGCAGACCTCGTGGTGAGTGCCGCCTGGCATTTTGTCACCCCCCTCAGTGGTGACACCCGGGGTGACCCGCCCCCACCATACCCCTTTCCTCCACCCCTGTGCACGGGAAGTGTGCAGACAGGAAACTGCAGAGTCACTGGTGGGTTCATACCCATTGGTGTTTTAAAGGCTACTTGAGTATTTGGACTCCGCATCATTTGATGGTGAAACCTTTTGCATACACAGTTGGGAAGAAATGTTATCCATGCAAATGGTATGAAAGTTGCCTCTCCTCCTCAAGCTTCTAGCTCCCAATTCCTCACAAAGTTTGAACCAGAAACCATGCCAAAGCAGGATGTCAGGGATCTGCCCACCCCTGCCAGTCCAGCTCTGAGTGCTTATAGGGACCCGCAGCCTGTGTTAATGACAGATTCATCTTCGAGTGAATCTGGCAGCCCCTCTTCGGGGGAGGAGCAGCTAGTGGCTGGGAGCCAGGGAGTGCCAGGTGTCCAGGGAGTTGCTGAGAGACCTGGCACCACCCGGCAGACTTGCTCGGAGGGGGAGGCGTCAGTTCTGGAGCATATCTCACGTAGGAGGAGAAGGCGGCAATTTAGGATGCCAAGGCTTTGGTGTTGGCGCCAAAACAGGAGGGAGGCACTTCCGGATTCTGCTAGTGACTGAGCAGACATGATAAGACTGAGCTCTGCACTGTAAATAGCTTTGCATGAAATAAAGAGACTTAAAGACAAGATGGCTTGGTGTTACTATTGATAAGAGAACCTGACACAGGCTTTGAATTAAGCCAAACTTCAGGAAGATTGAGCCTTCAGAACCTGTCAGATACCAGGGTTCCCCCTGAAATATGGAAAGCAGTTCTGAAATGATGGAGACTTTCTCCATCATTAAGCTCAGTAGATTTATTTATGAGTAAGCAATTGTGGATGGGCCTCACCATTAGGCAGGATGAGGTGAAAGGGCAGAAAATCTATTTTTGTTTGTTTGTTTTTGTTTCGTTATTCTTGTATTTTTACTACCAGTGAAGATGAGTTTGTGGGATTAGCTGCCTTTAATGCCAAAAATAACTTGGCTAGTCTTGAGCACTGTGCACCCTGGTGGGGGCCACAGGAGGTATTGTATTTGCTCTTCTGCATCAGGCAACAAAATATCTTCTGCCATCCCTGGTAAATATGCATAAACTTTGCTGCATGTAATTCCCCACCACCACTGTAAAGATTCTGGGTCCACAGACGTGAGGAATGATATGACGTAACTGTCAGGGGCTGGCCGGTTTCCGAAGCGGTGCCAGAGGAGACAGCTGACCTAGATAGGGCTCCGCTGACGCCCGAAGAGTTATTGAGGGTCTGGGATCAGGAACAGGCACAGCCCCTGCTGACGCCAGAGCAGGTAGTGCAGCAATGGGAGGAAAGCTCCACCAGAGCGCTAGCACAGCCAATGGGAAGGGATCAGAATATGGAGACCGAGGAGGAGTTGAGGCTTAGAGAGCCTACCGGAGCATCAGACACCACAAGCGGGGAAGGTGAAAGCGAAAGGGAAGGGGGAGCCGTAGGGCTGCCCAGGTCAAGGGCGCGGAAGCGGAAAAAGGAGAGGCGGAGACTAGGCTTTCCGAAGCTCCTATGCTGGGGGCGGAGCCGCAAATCCGTACTAGAAGGATCTGACTCCGAGGGGTCGGATGCATAATCGCAAGGTCTGGATTATCAATGTTAGGAAATAAAGTGATTAGTTTAGCAGACTGCGTTTTGTGGATGCTTACTTCCGAGGAGACACCCATCCGTCTCACAGCATCCTTCTAGTCATCGTCACCTCCTCAGAAGTAAAGCACAACCAGCATGAGCAGCGCGGAAGAAGCCGCAGCGTTAGCTGCCCAAGGAGCCGGCGGTGGAGGTGCCCCTACCTGGGAAGATAGAGCTCGTGAGCTAGAGGTACTGTACCGAATTAGTCAAGCCAGGTTGGAGGAGGCAAGGATCCACGCTGAGCAGGGCAGGAGTGTGCAGGCGGGCAGGCGAATCACCATGCTAACAAGCAGGTTTCAGGGCAGACCAGAACAGTACATAGGTTTTAGAACGGACATGCTATATGCCCTGGAACTACAAAAAGACTCATTTAAAAATGAGGAAGAGCAGGTCAGATTTGTAATTTCGCATTTTGAATCACATGCTCGAGATTGGGTGAGGCCACTGATTATGGCCAAGGACCCAGCGCTTCAGAGAGTAAAGGAGTTCTTTAAAGCGATGGACGCTGTTTATACGAGCAGTTCGGAACAGGAATTGGAAGCGCAGGAACTTTTGCTTTTGAGGCAAGGGAATATGACGGTGCGCGAGTACCAGGCAAAGTTTTTGTCGTTAACCCATCGTCTGGGATGGGAAATCAATACGCCTCAAATGATAGCGCTCTTTAAGTTAGGTCTGGCCGATGAAGTAAAAGACTCTTTGGCGAGGGGGGGTCCCTACAATGACATGAAAAGCCTCACCGAAGCAGCGATGGCAATCGGCATTAGACTGGAACTCAGAGACAAAAGCAGGAAGGAGGGGAAGGCGGGAAGGTGGTTCAACTTCCGCATTCCCACACCAACAGAGAGACCGGCTGGCGCGCAGACGCACCTCCCGGAAGAAACGCCCATGGAATTGGGAGGAGCGCGCGCGCGCCCTATTTCAAACGCAACGGTTGCCAAGGGGAGTGACACGCAAGGCGGGAAGGCGCCCAGAAAATGCTATGTGTGTCACCAAATAGGACACCTCGCAAAAGCGTGTAATAAGAAAAAGGTGTGGCAAGGCATGACGGGGGCTGTAACAGGAGAAGGGGAGGAGCAGACGCCGAGGCAGGGAAACGGGAATGCCGGCTGGCAAGTCACGGGGACGGCCAGCCCGGCTCAGGAGCAGTAAAAGGTCCCCCCAGCAACGCACCAGAGACGCCCCCCCCCCAGCCCGCCAGAGCACACCCTCCCCAACCCTCCCAAGCCAGGCATCGTGATGGAAGTCACACTGGAGCTACCCAATGGCTTCACCATGCAAGTTCCCGCCCTGGTAGATTCGGGAGCATCGGCTGATTTCCTGGATATAGACTTTGCACGGCAGCACCAGCTTCACCTCCTGCCTTTGCCTGTCCCCTTGCAAGTCACCACCATTGATGGGAGGGAATTAAAAGGAGGGGCGGTCACGCAAAGCGCTCCACCTATGCGGATGGGGATGGGAAGGCACTCTGAAGTTATTGCTTTCCACGTCACCACGTTAGCAGGCCCCCCCTTAATACTGGGGATGGGGTGGCTGGACAGACATGACCCAGTAGTGAGCTGGCATCAGCGCTCTCTAGTGTTTGGTTCTGCGTATTGCATGGAGAATTGCTTGCAGCAGCTCAATCCCAAGGAGCAGGCAAAGGCTGCCGTGATGCAAGCAGGGGAAGTCACCCTCCCTGCGCAATATGCGGAGTTTCAACAGGTGTTTAACGAAAGGGAAGCAGACAAGCTACCCCCCCACCGCCCCTACGACTGCCGAATCGACCTGGTGCCAGGAGCTCAGCTGCCACCGGGCAAGCTTTATTCAATGTCGGAGCAGGAGATGGCAGATCTGAAGGACTTCATTGACAAAAACCTGGCCAGAGGGTTCATCAGGGAAAGCAAAGCTGTAGGGGGCAGCCCAGTGTTCTGGGTGGACAAAAAGGACACCCCCCAACGGAGATTGATTTGTGACTATCGGATTCTCAACTCCCTGACCCTCCCTGTCTCCTACCCCATGCCGAAGATCGACGACCTGCTGGCGGCGGTACGCAAGGGCAGGATCTTCACCAAGCTGGACCTGAGGGGTGCGTACAACCTAATCAGGATCAGAGAGGGCGATGAGTGGAAAACAACCATGTTCACACCCCTGGGTGCTTATGAGTTCCTCGTGATGCCCTTCGGCCTCCAGGGAGGTAGTCAATGCTTCCAAGCGTTCATGCATCACGTGTTGGGACCCCTGCTGTACAAACAGGCAGTGGTCTATTTAGATGACGTGCTGGTGTACTCTCAGAACCCAGAGGAGCACGTGCACCACGTAAAGGAAGTACTGCAGAGACTCCAGGAACACCAATTAGCGGTCAAGCTGGAGAAGTGCAGGTTCCACACCACGGAGGTGGACTTCCTAGGCTACCGACTCTCAGATACAGGAATAGCCATGGATACCAATAAGGTGGAGGCGATCCTGCAATGGAAAAGCCCCAAGACCAAGAAGGACGTGCAGCGCTTCGTCGGCTTCGCAAATTTTTATCGCAAGTTCGTAAGGGCGTTCGCAGACATGACAGCACCAATTACGGACTGCTTGAGAGGCAAGAAGAAGTTTAAGTGGACGGACGAGGCGCAACAAGCCTTTGAAACACTCAAGAAAGTCTTCGCCTCAGAGGAGCAGTTGCTGCATGTGAACCCCAGCAAGCCCATCAGAATAGAGACAGATGCATCAGATCGAGCCATAGGAGCGATACTACTGCAGCAAGATCCAGCAAAGGAATGGCGGCCCTGTGCGTTCTATTCCAGGAAGTTGAGCTGGTCTGAGGCCCATTACGCCATTTGGGACAAAGAACTGTTGGCAGTGGTCGCAGCATTCAAACACTGGCGCCACTTCTTGGTGGGGGCGCAACACCAAATCCAGGTTCACACTGATCACAAGAACCTGGAGTACTGGCGCACGGCTAGAGTGCTCAACCAGCGCCAAATGCGATGGGCAGAGTTTTTTGCGGAATTCAATTTCCACATCCAGTATGTTCCTGGCGAGCAGAACAGCAGGGCGGACGCCCTATCCAGGAAGCCAGAATACATGGAAGATGAAGGACCTCCGGTGGCAAGGGCCATCTTCAAGCCTGAACAGTGGCGGTGTGGGGCGACATTGGGTGGTAGGGAAGAACTGGTGCGCCTCACACAGGCGGACGCCTTTGCCCAGAACAAACTGAGGGAACTCAAGGAGGGGAATCCCAGGGCAGGAGGGTTTGAGGAAAAGGAGGGGCTACTGGTGTACAAGGGGGCACTGTATGTGCCAGGGGAGGATATGAGGGCCAAAATTCTCAGACAGCTTCATGACAACCCCACAGCAGGGCACTTTGGGCAATTCAAAACCATGATACTGGTCACTAGAGAATTCTGGTGGCCAAAGGTCAGGCAGGACGTTAAGGACTACGTCAGGGGGTGCGAGGTCTGCCAAAGGGCCAAGGGGGAGAGAAGGGTACCAGCAGGACTACTGGAACCGCTTCCCACCCCAAGCAAGCCCTGGGAAGCGGTTTCGCTGGACTTTGTCACGGATCTCCCCAAGTCCAAGGGCAACACGGCTGTACTAGTCGTAGTGGATCTCCTGACCAAGATGGCTCACTTCATTGCCTGCCCCAAAGTGGTGTCGGCGGAGGAGACGGCCCGGTTGTTTATGCAGCACGTGTTCAAGCTGCATGGTATGCCAGTGAGAGTAATTTCGGATCGCGGCGCCCAATTTACCTCCCGTTTCTGGCGCAAGCTCATGCAGATCTTGAAGGTGCAGGTGTGTCTATCTTCAGCACGCCATCCTCAAACTAACGGTCAATCGGAGCGTGTTAATTCCATACTGCAGCAGTATCTGCGCTGTTATGCTTCCCAGCAACACAGCGACTGGAGTGACAAACTCGCCCTTGCAGAGTTTTCGTACAACAATGCTCAACACTCCTCGGCAGGCATGTCCCCGTTCCAGGCGATCTACGGCAGCCACCCCAGGGCCTTTCCGGGAAGGGAGGGGGAACAGGGGGATGGAGACGTGCCCGCTGCACAGAATTTCGCTGAGGAGTTGGAAGCATTGCACCAATTGCTCAGTGACAATTTGGAGCGGGCTAAAGCAGCCTACAAGACGGCAGCGGACCGGCACCGCAGGGAGGGGGAGGACATCCAGGTGGGAGATATGGTATGGTTGTCCACACAAGGGCTGCCCATTCGCGGCAGGTGCAAGAAGCTGCAGCAACGTAGACTGGGGCCTTTTGAGGTAGTGGAGCAGATCAACCCCGTGGCTTTCAAACTGCGACTGACGGACGACATGAGGATTCACCCGGTGTTCCACAGGTCTCTCCTGTCCAAGTACAGGGAACCTCACAGGTACCAACAGGGCTACCAGCAGGGGTCGCAGGGGTTACCGATGGTGGAACCGGAACTCTTCAACGAGGCCACCGAGATTTTGGACTCCAGGTGGCAAGGGGATGAACTGCAGTATTTGGTAGCGTGGGAGGGGGAGCCAGCGTCGGAAAATGCATGGATCCCGGCAGAGGAAGTCACCAAGGAGCATCTGGTGTGGGAATTTCACGAACTATTCCCGCACAAGCCCAAACCATACCGTTGGCAACTAAGAGACGTGTTTCAGCCCACAGACTCGGAGGAAGGGGACTTCTGGGGTTTCCCACCATCAGGGGGGAGTGAAGGGTACCCAATGGTAGGAGAAGGGACCGAGAGTGCAGAACCCCTTTCTCCACCCATGGCCAGGGAGGATTGGGAAGACCTGTTTGCCTCATCGTCCAGTGGCGACACCACAATATTCTTAGGTTTCCCTTCCTCCCCTGACACAGCAGACGAGTCTTGGGGGGAGCTGGGAGATCTAGCAAGGGACTCCGAAACCAATCTGCCCCAACCAGGTGTGCCTTTTCAGGAGGGGAAGGGGGGCTTGGAAGGGGGGATGGATGTCAGGGGCTGGCCGGTTTCCGAAGCGGTGCCAGAGGAGACAGCTGACCTAGATAGGGCTCCGCTGACGCCCGAAGAGTTATTGAGGGTCTGGGATCAGGAACAGGCACAGCCCCTGCTGACGCCAGAGCAGGTAGTGCAGCAATGGGAGGAAAGCTCCACCAGAGCGCTAGCACAGCCAATGGGAAGGGATCAGAATATGGAGACCGAGGAGGAGTTGAGGCTTAGAGAGCCTACCGGAGCATCAGACACCACAAGCGGGGAAGGTGAAAGCGAAAGGGAAGGGGGAGCCGTAGGGCTGCCCAGGTCAAGGGCGCGGAAGCGGAAAAAGGAGAGGCGGAGACTAGGCTTTCCGAAGCTCCTATGCTGGGGGCGGAGCCGCAAATCCGTACTAGAAGGATCTGACTCCGAGGGGTCGGATGCATAATCGCAAGGTCTGGATTATCAATGTTAGGAAATAAAGTGATTAGTTTAGCAGACTGCGTTTTGTGGATGCTTACTTCCGAGGAGACACCCATCCGTCTCACAGCAACTTCATTCTTAGGAATTGTGCAACAGCCTCTGAGCCTCTTTCTTAATACAAAAGGGATATCTCTAAATTATCAGCTCTACATAATAACCTATAGATTCCTCCCACGCCTCTGGGACTAGAGGAAAGGACAGTTAGAGAGCATGGCTTGTGGGTCTGAACCGCAGCTTTCAAGAGACAAAAGCAGACCTTCCACACAAACCAAAGCTGATTTCTCGGCAGGTGGGGGAAATTTGTGATCTCCAAAAGGTTTGTTGCAAAGAATCTTCTTATACCTGCTAGGAAAAACCCCACCCTTTGCAGTGTGTATCTGTGTGTGATGAAGGTGTTCCTACACATACGTAACCAGAAATGTGAAAGTATCAAAGGCAGTAAGCCAAATGGGCCAGACTTGGGGATTGAAACACCCAAATAAACACGGGCAGTTATAAATAGAGGGTTGCTCATGGCTCCCTCACAGTTATTTTTAACCTGTCTGTGGTGGCCTTTTTGCTGTCACTGAGGTCCCTCGTGACAGATGAGGAAATGACCTGGGAGCTCTGGAATACCAGTTCCCCCTTAAAGGGAAAAGGGAAGCTCTCCTTCCTTGGAGGTTGGATGGCCATCTGCCGTGGATGCTTTAGCTCAGATTCCTGCATTTCAGGGGGTTGGACTAGATGACCCTTGGGGGTCCCTTCCAACTCTATGATTCTAAGTGGTGGCTAATGGCCTGGTATGACCACTAAATGGCAAGGGGGACTCAGAGGCATCTCTAGCCTTCCCTGTCTACATGTCCACACACCACATTTCACATGCCTGCATGTTATCCCACCCCCTACCCCTGTGCTGTGTATACATAAGGAACTGATCCAGTTTCACCATCATAAACAGGATATGGTACCTACATGGGGACTGAGGAGAGAAGGAGAGATCCAGGAGAGATCCAATTGCAGTCTCCAGATTCGTTTTTGTCCATAGAAAAACCACAACACACACACACCCCAGCAGCTTTGCTGCTCTTCCTAAGATGAAAGCGGTGAGCACCTTGTTTAAAAAGGTAAAGGGACCCCTGACCATTAAGTCCAGTCGTGACCGACTCTGGGGTTGCGGCACTCATCTCGCTTTATTGGCCGAGGGAGCTGGTGTACAGCTTCCAGGTCATGTGGCCAGCATGACTAAGCCGCTTCTGGCGAACCAGAGCAGCACACGGAAACGCCGTTTACCTTCCCGCTGCAGCGGTACCTATTTATCTACTTGCACTTTGACGTGCTTTTGAACTGCTAGGTTGTCAGGAGCAGGGACCGAGCTACGGGAGCTCACCCCGTCACGGGGATTCGAACCGCCAACCTTCTGATCAGCAATCCCTAGGCTCTGTGATTTAACCCACAGCGCCACCCGCGTCCCTGAGCACCTTGTTTAGAGGGACATCAAAGAGGAAGCTGCAAAGAGAAGTCTGGTCTCAATCCAGATTGTGTTGGCTGTAGTGGCACAAAGATCAAGTTTGTTCTGCTGATAGATCCTTTGGCTGCTGCTTGGTTCTGAACTTTTATTATCCCAAGCCAGCCTCCTTTCCCACACTCCCATTATTTGTCTCCTGAGACCAGCAAAGATAGGCATCAGTTTGTGTAATAATTGACCAAAAGACCTATAGATTGGGATACTTCTCTGATCAAGTTATCCTCCCCCACACACCCATCGCTCCTTATTTTGGGGATCTGTGTCTTTAGCATCCTACCATTTTTTTCAATTTCAACTTCCTAGTTTTGTTCAGGCCACTGCAGGCACACGGTTTGCTACAGTTTTGTATTCTGCATCTCTCTTTCCCTAAGGAGTTTCCGATGCATCGATGCACATCACTTAAAACTGCACAAGCAGCAAAGTTTATTTACAGTGGTACCGGTACCTCAGGTTAAGAACTTAATTCGTTCCAGAGGTCCGTTCTTAACCTGAAACTGTTCATAACCTGAAGCACCACTTTAGCTAATGGGGCCTCCCGCTGCCGCTGCGCTGCCAGAGCACAATTTCTGTTCTTATCCTGAAGCAAAGTTCTTAACCTGAAGCGATATTTCTGGGTTACCGGAGTCTGTAACCTGAAGCGTATGTAACCTGAAGCTTATGTAACCTGAGGTACCACTGTATTTTATTATTTGTTATAAAATTTGTTAGTCACTTTATCTTGCCCAAAGCAACCCAAAGTAACTAACAACCAACCAAACAGATAATAAACTCCACATAATTACTGTATATTAAAACCAAGAGGAAAGAGTAATACATTAAAACAGCCCGCCCACTTCTATAACCAAAGGCCCAGTAAGGAAGTTTTTGCCTGGTGCCTAAAGGTGTATAATGAAGGCACCAACCAGACGTCCCTGAGGAGAGCATCCCACAAACAGGAGCCACTGCAGAAAAGGCCCGTTCTGAACCTCTCGTGGAGGAGGCACACCAAGAAGGGCCTCAGAGGATGATCTTAGGGTCCAGGCTGGTTCATATGGAGAGATGTGGCCATTGAAGTATTGTGCATAGCTGTCAACCCTCCCTTTTTTTGGCGGGAAACTCCCTTATTCCAATGCCATTTCCGCTGCTATCCTGGATTGTTGATATCCCTTAAATTTCCCGGATTTCAAAGGAAGCAGCTCCTCTCCCTCCCTGCCGGCCAGGGAGGCTCCTCAACTGCGTTGCTCGGCTGCCAATAAGGAGTCTGAGACCGACTGGGGGCAGAGCTTGCATGCCTTGTGCAGCCAGACCCTCACGCCCAACCAGACAGACAGCCTGCCTGCCGTCTATGCGCTTGCTCTTTCGCTCACCTGTTCGCGCGCAGCCTCTGGAGCGCAGGGTGGCGAGGCTACTTGGTGCCATTGCACCGCCCTCGCGGCATCCCTTATTTTCAAATCTGAAAGTTTGAAAAAATCCCTTATTTTCAAATCCGAAAGTTGACAGCAATGGTATTGTGGTCCTGAGCTGTTTAAGGCTTTATAGGTCAAAACCAGCACTTTGAATTGGCCCCAGAAACTAACTTGCAGTCAGTGCCGCCAGGCCAGGATCAACACTATATGCTCACACCATCTTGCCCCAGTGAGCAACTTAGGCGCCGAATTCTGCACCAGATGAAGTTTCTGAACCGTCATCAGAGGCAGCCCCAATTCTAATGTGTTGCAGCAATCCAACCTCTATGCCAGGGGTAGGCAACCTAAGGTCCATGAGCCGGATGCGGCCCAATTGCCTTCTCAATCCGGCCCGCGGACGGGCTGGGAATCAGCGTGTTTTTACATTAGAATGTGTCCTTTTATTTAAAATGCATCTCTGGGTTATTTGTGGGGCATAGGAATTCGTTCATCCCCCCCCCCCAATATATAGTCCGGCCCCCCACATGCTCTGAGGGACTGTGAACTGGCCCATGGCTGAAAAAGGTTGCTGAGCCCTACTCTATGCAAGCTGGAATCTGCTGCAGTTGTCACGTGGACAATTACATTCTGAAATTAATTCTCAGAGCTCCAAATGCAGGCAGTGGAACACGGAGCAGAGCTAACCCAGGAAACAATCCACTGCATTGTTCTGCTTCAGGTGAAACTGAATCCAGCAGTTCCAAGTCCACTCACAGACAGTTCCAAAACTAAGGCCTGACAGGAGTCCAGGGTCAAAACACCAGGACAACACAAGAGGCCAGGCTGTAAAGGAACTCTGCTCAGGGAGCTACTGTAAGGAACTAAGGGCTTTTACCCTTAAGCCAGTGATGGCCAAACTTGGCCCTCCAGCTGTTTTGGGACTACAGTTCCCATCATCCCTGACCACTGGTCCTGTTAGCTAGGGATGATGGGAGTTGTAGTCCCAAAACAGCTGAAGGGCCACGTTTAGCCATCACTGCCTTAAGCCTTCAAAGACCCACCCTGGAGCACAGCTGCAAGCCATCCAGACTGCCTGGGGAGTTGGTCTACTCATGAGTAACTCTTATTCCAGAGTCCTTGTTCCTCTGTCTGGGTGCTCTGGCATCTGTATCTTTTATCTCTTGGACTTGGAGGCTGCTCAGCCACAACCTCTAATTCTGCGCAGGAACTCTTTTGTGCTGTGATCTCTGAAGGTCCCTCCCAGATCCCTCTGCTCTGTCTCATTGTCCATTGGCATGGCCTGCTGCTCCATAGCATTTGCCTCGGGGGCCCTCCAGGTCCTCTTGCAATTGTGGGGGGTGGGGTCCTCCAGCAGGACTCCTTTTGGGCTAATACCACCCTTGCTACAGTTTTTTCCCCCTGTAGCAGCACATTCTCAGCTGTGAGTGTGTATGCTTGGGGGATTGGGGTGGGTGCACAATTATTTTTTTTTACTCCTTTGGCACCAAGACACAGAATGCAGTAACCATTTCCTTTAAATTGTCTCCGCTTAAAATGACAAGCAAAGTACAAGTTACACAGTTGCAAAATAGAGGTAAGAATACATAGAAACTAAGCCTTACTTATTGGTTTTGGAGGAAAGGTAGGGTTGTTTTCAATGTAGCATAAATAAGTACAGTGGTACCTTGGTTCCCGAACAGCTTAGATGCCAAACAAATCGGCTCCCAGACGCCGCAAACCCAGAATAATAATAATAAGAAGAAGAAGAAGAAGAAGAAGAAGAAGAAGAAGAATTTATTATTTACCGTATACCCCGCCCATCTGGCTGGGTTTCCCCAGCCACTCTGGGTGGCTCCCAACAGAACATTAAAATACAATAATCTATTAAACATTAAAAGCCTCCCTAAACAGGGCTGCCTTCAGATGTCTTCTAAAGGTCTGGTAGTTGTTGTTCTCTTTGACATCTGGTGGGAGGGCGTTCCACAGGGCGGGTGCCACTACCGAGAAGGCCCTCTGCCTGGTTCTCTGTAACTTGGCTTCTCGTAGTGAGGGAACTGCCAGAAGGCCCTCGGCATTGGACCTCAGTGTCCGGGCAGAATGATGGGGGTGGAGACGCTCCTTCAAGTATACTGGACCGAAGCCAGAAGTAATTGTTCCAGTTCACAAATGTTTTTCGGAAGCCTAACATCCGCCGTGGCTTCCAATTGGCTGTAGGAGCTCACAAGGAATCAGCAAGGCAGTCCTGGAACCCTGGTGCTGCAGAGGGAACTGGATCCCCTGATGTTAGGAGAGACAGGAAGCAGCCAAGGGAGTCCAGCTTCTTCCAGGCTCTCTCCCCACCCATGGTTCTTTCTCCTCCTGTTCCTCAGGTAGGCCCTTTAAGTACAGTGGTACCTCGGGTTTAGAACTTAATTCATTCTGGAGGTCCGTTCTTAACCTGAAACTATTCTTAACCTAAGGTACCACTTTAGCTAATGGGGCCTCCCGCTGCCGCCGCACGATTTCTGTTCTCATCCTGAAGCAAAGTTCTTAACCCGAGGTACTCTTTCTGGAGAGGAGCTGCTTCCTTTGAAATCCGGGAAATTTATGGGGTATCTAACAATCCGGGATAGCAGCGGGAAACGGCGCTGGAATAAGGGAATTTCCCGCCAAAAAAGGGAAGGTTGACAGCTGTGACCCTGCAGGGGAATGAAATGAGTGGAGAGGACGTCACTCTTTGACAGCCACCAGTGTTAGCTGCTCTGCTGAGGTTGGGTTTATCACGGGGGCACCAGTTTTGGTGGTGTCCTGATGCTAAGACCTTTATATTTTATCTTGTTTCGTCCGAGGCTATGAAATCCTTCGTTCATCCATGATGTGTTAAGAGGGGCTTGAGTGAATGGATGTGGAATTGTGTGCTACCTGATCAGTTTTGTAGAAAGGAGAGCATGTAGTTAAAACACAACAACCGCCTGGAATGGAAGGATGGGTGGAGCTAGGATACCCAGCCTGAAAAGCTCTGCTCCTCAGCCCTTAAATGCTTCTACAAATTTGTTCAAAGCACGTGGTGCTGGGCTATTTTCATACTGCTGTGTTTACATTCCTTCACCCAGCCTGGCTCCCAGTTCTGCCCTGGCTGGTCATGTGAACATACTGAAACACCCACTCTGCTATGAACGCCAGAAAGCATTTGGAATTAAGAATCCTGGCTTCTATTCTCAATGCACAAAATGGAGCACAGTACGGGACATGACTTGGGCTTGTTATGGAAAACTGGTCACCTGAGCAAAATGAGCATTTCTTATGCAAGTCCTGTTTTATGAAGTTTACTAATGGCAGGCCAGGACGCGGGTGGTGCTGTGGTCTAAACCACAGAGCCTAGGGCTTGCTGATCAGAAGGTCGGCTGTTCGAATCTCCGCCGACAGGGTGAGCTCCCATTGCTCAGTCCCTGCTCCTGCCAACCTAGCAGTTCGAAAGCACGTCAAAGTGCAAGTAGATAAATAGGTACCGCTCCGGCGGGAAAGTAAACGGCGTTTCCGTGCGCTGCTCTGGTTCGCCAGAAGTGTCTTAGTCATGCTGGCCACATGCCCCGGAAGCTGTCTGCAGACAAACGCTGGCTCCCTCGGCCTAAAGAGCGAGATGAGCGCCGCAACCCCAGAGTCGTCCGCGACTGGACCTAACAGTCAGGGGTAAAGGTAAAGGGACCCCTGACCATTAGGTCCAGTCGTGTCCGACTCTGGGGTTGCGGCGCTCATCTCGCTTTATTGGCCGAGAGCCGGCGTACAGCTTCCAGGTCATGTGGCCAGCATGACAAAGCCGCTTTTGGCGAACCAGAGCAGCACACGGAAATGGCATTTACCTTCCCGCCAGAGTGGTTCCTATTTATCTACTTGCACTTTGACGTGCTTTCGAACTGCTAGGTTGGCAGGAGCTGGGACTGAGTCAGGGGTACCTTTACCTTTACCTAATCGCAGGCCAGGGTAATCTAGTCAGGTTTCTTCATGTATCAAATTATGTCTGTGCCAGATCTCTACAGATTATTAGGCTATATTTTTGTAACAAGAAAGCATAATGCCTATATCGTGCCAGATTTAGGATGGGGGGGCAGGGAGAGGCTTTAATCTGAAAGAGAGGGAGTGTATAGAGAAACCTCACTGTTCTTAGCTGCCTTGGGTGCTTTTGTGTGGAATGAGAATGGCAGTGCCGTGGGGATAATGAACCCACTGCTGGTCTTAGGGCCCCTGGCAAATGTTCAGTTTGCTGCCATCTGGAGCTTTGGTTATCTGCATGTGTGACGTAGCAGCAGAGGACAATAAGAGAAAGTCTGCAGAAGGAGTTGAAAGTTTGGGCCTCCAGAATGTTAACTGCCACAGGAAAAATAGGATCGAAGAAGAAGCTGGCAGGCAGGCAAACATCACCAACTTCAAACATCAAGGAAAAGGCACAGCTCTTAATAATGTGACATTTGCTGTGAAGATACAGTTACATGAGATGGTATCTGGAGATAGAAACTGGTCCCTGGTGGTGCTCTGTTTCTAGATTCTCATTAACTGTTCTTAACTGTTCTGGTTTGGACTCCAGCAAGCCAGTACTGAAGCTTTCCTGGAAGTCCTGAATGTAAATATAGTTACTCTCCTGTGTTTATTGCATAAGATGCATTGTGCAAGAGATGCCCGCCTAGTTCAAAGGGCATTTTATTGAACGTTACCCTGTTCCTGTTGTATCGGAGGAGGTAAAATTATGTATTATGTTGGTCCACAGCCTTCAAAACCTTTTGCAGCATTTTCAATTCATACCTTTGCTCAGGACCAGAGCACCTGCAGCCCTCCATATATTCTTGGACTCTTAATTCCCATTAGCCCCGGCCAGTGCTCAGGGATGATGGGATGCATCTGGCGGGCCACAGGTTCCCCACCCCTGCCTAAGCCCTATTTAGACCAGGCATCCCCAAACTCGGCCCTCCAGATGTTTGGGGACTACAATTCCCATCATCCCTGACCACTGGTCCTGTTAGCTAGGGATGATGGTCCTGTTAGCTAGGGATGATGGGAGTTGTAGGCCCAAAACATCTGAAGGGCTGAGTTTGGGGATGCCTGATTTAGACAATGCATCACGATCAGCAGCAGCAGCAGGAGTGGGATTGCAGGTGTTGGCCCTGCTGCTCCCCCCCCCCCCGGCCGCCACCATCCATGCATTCTTTTGAAGCTTAGAACAGCCTTGTAAAAGAGGCACATGGTGTGACACCCCCCCCCCGCCATTTAATCCACTGATGAGTTGTCTGAATAGGGCTTCAGTAAGAATTCGGAAAGGGACCCAGGTGGCGCTGTGGGTTAAACCACAGAGCCTAGGGCTTGCTGATCAGAAGGTCGGCGGTTCGAATCCCCGTGACGGTGTGAGCTCCCGTTGCTCGGTCCCAGGTCCTGCCCACCTAGCAGTTCGAAAGCACGTCAAAGTGCAAGTAGATAAATAGGTACCGCTCTGGCGGGAAGGTAAACGGCGTTTCCGTGCGCTGCTCTAGTTCGCCAGAAGCGGCTTAGTCATGCTGGCCACATGACCTGGAAGCTGTACGCCGGCTCCCTCGGCCAATAAAGCGAGATGAGCGCCGCAACCCCAGAGTCAGACACGACTGGACCTAATGGTCAGGGGTCCCTTTACCTTTACCTTTTTAAGAATTCAGAACATCTTCCAGCATTTTGAACTGCTTAAATTAAAACAAGGGAAATTTGTCATGTTATCTCCTCTGTTCAGAACAAGAATAAAAGAAGGACAGAGCTTGCTAAAGGGACAAGCAGAGGACAGCCTGGATGTGTGAGGGGGGGGAGAGAGAAAACACGCAACAAGTTTGTTTGGCCTTGTCCAGTTAAATGATTTTCAGGCTCATGTTTCTTCTAACCCTCTTGGCTCACAGACAAACATACATCAAGTAAGAGCGATTGGTGAAAATATGCTAGCCAGAGTGTAAGGGGGGGGGATAGACTAATAGCAGGGGTCAGCAAACTTTTTCAGCAGGGGGCCGGTCCACTGTCGCTCAGACCTTGTGGGGGGCCGGACTATATTTTTTTGGGGGGGGAATGAACAAATTCCTATGCCCCACAAATAACCCAGAGATGCAATTTAAATAAAAGCACACATTCTACTCATGTAAAAACACGCTGATTCCTGGACCGTCCATGGGCCGGATTTAGAAGGTGATTGGGCTGGATCTGGCCCCCAGGCCTTAGTTTGCCTACCCATGGACTAATGGGTGATGCTGCCACCAAATATAACCCCCCCCCCCGCTTTCCATAGAGACTTCCCAGCAAGGTCTCTGATCCCAAAGGACTTCCTTCTCCCCCTCTTCTTCCCCACCATATTTAGCAATGCCGAACCACTTTCAGCCCACGGGTGGGGGCTCACGGGATGGGGGGGGGTGCTCTTCCACACAGAAGCAATTCCTTCCACTTAGAAAACTGGCATGCCAGGAAGAAGCCTTCTCGGAGGCATTTTCTGTTTATAATTTACAGACTCTCATTCGCACTCTTTTGAACCGACCTCACGGAAGCCAGTGTGGCAAAGTGCCCAAAGGGAAAAGCCACAAGTCAGGAAGTACGGTTCAACTCTCACCTCTGCTATTTGGTGGCAATAAGCAGGTCGTTTTCCTTTTCAACCTCGCCCTGCCGCACTCCCGATCTGCAATATGGGGGATGATAAACCTACAAGGGACACGGGTGGCGCTGTGGTCTGAACCACAGAGCCTAGGGCTTGCCGATTGGAAGGTTGGCGGTTTGAATCCCCGCGATGGGGTGAGCTCCCGTCGCTCGGTCCCAGCTCCTGCCCACCTAGCAGTTCGAAAGTACATCAAAGTGCAAGTAGATAAATAGGTACCACTGTGGTGGGAAGGTTAACAACGTTTCCATGCGCTGCTCTGGTTTCTCCAGAAGCAGCTTAGTCATGCTGGCAACATGACCCGGAAAAACTGTCTGCGGACAAACATCGGCTCCCTCGGCCAGTAAAGCAAGATGAGCACCGCAACCCCAGAGTCGTTCGTGACTGGACTTAACTGTCAGGGGTCCTTTAAACCTACCTTGCAGGTTTGTTGCAGGGATTATAATAAGATACGATACGTGAAGCACTTGGACACGAGTGCTCTGTCAAAGTTACATGCCATTGTACCAAATTGCACAGAATATATTTGTGGGGTTTTCATGGCCACCCAATCAACGTAGACACACTAATTCCTAATGGTGTGTGCTCTGGCATCTGCACCCTTTATCTCAAGTACTTGTGCAAATTATTGCAATCAAAATAAATACATGCACCCCTTAACAGATTGAGGTTGAATCCTGACAAGACAGAAGTACTGTTTTGGGGGGACAGGGTGCGAGCGGGTGTGGGGGACTCCCTGGTCCTGAATGGGGTAACTGTGCCCCTGAAGGACCAGGTGCGCAGCCTGGGAGTCATTTTGGACTCACAGCTGTCCATGGAGGCACAGGTTAATTCTGTGTCCAGGGCAGCTGTCTACTAGCTCCATCTGGTACGCAGGCTGAGACCCACCTGCCCGCGGAGTGTCTCGCCAGAGTGGTGCCTGCTCTAGTTATCTCCCGCTTGGACTACTGCAATGCGCTCTATGTGGGGCTACCTTTGAAGGTGACCCGGAAACTGCAATTAATCCAGAATGCGGCAGCTAGACTGGTGACTGGGAGTGGCCGCCGGGACCACACAACACCGGTCCTGAGAGATCTACATTGGCTCCCAGTACGTTTCCGAGCACAATTCAAAGTGTTGGTGCTGACCTTTAAAGCCCTAAACAGCCTCGGTCCTGTATACCTGAAGGAGCGTCTCCACCCCCATCGTTCAGCCCGGACACTGAGATCCAGCGCCAAGGGCCTTCTGGCGGTTCCCTCACTGCGAGAAGCAAAGCTACAGGGAACCAGGCAGAGGGTCTTCTTGGTAGTGGCGCCCGCCCTGTGCAACTCCCTCCCATCAGAGGTCAAAGGGATCAACAACTACATGACATTTAGAAAACACCTGAAGGCAGCCCTGTTTAGGGAAGTTTTTTACCTGTGATATTTTAATGTATTTTAATATCTGTTGGAGGCCGCCCAGAGTGGCTGGGGAGACCCGGCCAGATGAGCGGGGTACCCAAAAAATTTTTTTTATTATTATTATTAGATATAAGCCTCCCCACCTACGTCTCTTGTCAGCTGTATATTGTCTCTGCTCCAACATCCGCAGGTAAAGTTAATCATCTGTGGTGCAAGAAGTGGGCTAAGTTCTGTAATCCAACGAACAGCCGCCTAGTACAGTGATGGCTAACCTTGACACTCCAGATGTTTTGGGACTACAACTCCCATCATCCCTGACCACTGATCCTGTTAGCTAGGGATGATGGGAGTTGTATTCCAAAACATCTGGAGTGTCAAGGTTAGCCATCACTGGCCTAGTAGAATACCTTCCTCATGCAGTTCCTTTGCAGATGTTCTAAAACAGTGCTTCTCCCTTTCTTCGGACTGCATTGTTAAGATTGCAACTCATTGCTCGCCTTCTAAAACCCACTTTTACTTCCCCTGCCTGCAGGATATCCTACGCGAGGGTGACACAGACCATGACGGGGAGCTTAATTTCGAGGAATTTGCCCGCTACCTCCAGGAGCGCGAACGCAAACTGCTGCTGATGTTTCACAGCCTGGACCGCAACCATGATGGTATGAAGGCACCTCCAGCTGCTTCTAGCCCAAGCGCTGCTGCAGCCTGGAATGAAAACTTGTTCTTTTATTTACTTATGGCATGCGTACTCCATTCTTGAGGCTTACGAAAACCAGTTTTGTAAAGATGTTGCTACAAATACCCTTTAGACTCTTCTTGACTTGGCTATTGTTGTAAGAATTTACAAGTGTTATCTAGATAAAGGGTTTGATTCCGGGTGGAATCCTGAACCTTGGTAGGACGTTATTTTGAAACCCCTGCCTGCGCAGAAAAGACAGAGACCAGACCAGAGTTCTAATGGGAAGCAAGGCGGCTAGTAAGCCTGATCTTTATTAACAAATACTGTTGCAACAGGGTTCTCCCTCACCACATGCTGGATGGAGGAGCAACCCAGAACAAAAGTGCGCCCGCCCCTATATAGACATTTTGAATCCCCCCCCCCTGGACCAAGCCCACCCCCCAGAAACACCATGCATACACCAAAGGAGGGGTGTAGTCCGAGGACCCCCCCCCGATACATCATGGTTACATCATGAAAGGGGGGATCTGGTGGCAGCAATCTGAGCATCCTGGACCCTGCCCCCTCTTGTCCTCCACCAAGTGAAACAAAAGAGGTATTTACATTTCCCTGTTTCTCAGCCAAGTTAATCACACCCTTTTGTCTTCATCTGGGTTTGTTATCTCTGGAATGGCTACCTGTCTGGCACTCAGGTATCAGGATGCAAGGAATTATCACTCAGGCAGAGGGAGGGCTGCTGAGTAGCTGGAGGGGCAAACCCACTTTGTTCCTGAGACAAAGAAATACTGTTTGCTTGGCACACTTATGAACATATATATATATATAGGGCCTTAATTTCTTATTACACTGGTTTCCCTGAAACACACTTTCGCTTACTTTGTTACATTAGCAACCTGTGTTTCCTCAGAGAAGCATAAGGTGGCATGCATAGTACTCCCCTTCCCCAATTTCTCCTCACAACAACTCTGTGAGGTAGCCTGTTCTCAGCGATGGTAACTGGCCCAAGTTGACCCTTGTTTGCTTCACGGCTGAGTACAGAATTGAGCACTTCTTCAGACTGTTGTTTTTTGCAGGTATAAGCCACAGCATGCCATTGATGCGGTGGATTAGCGGTAGATTGACCCTGAACCATTCACCTATCATTTCACTTTGTGGGGTGTTCTGCAATGTCCCCCCAGCGTTACTGCATTATCGCTGCCTGGAGGGACGTTCTTGACCTATGGGGCAAGAGAAGCAGAACAAAATACATTTTTTGGTATAAAAAGTTGCAGGCTTTCAGCAGGAATACCGTATTTTTCGCTCCATAAGACGCACTTTTTCCCTCCTGAAAAGTAAGGGGAAATGTCTGTGCGTCTTATGGAGCGAATGCATGGTCCCTGGAGCCAAATTGCCTAGGGGCCAAAAGCAGATTGTGCTCTTTTTTTTTACAAAGAGAGAAGAGGGTGTTGAAAGGAAGCCGCTGAACAGCTGTTCAGCAAGCGATCGGGGAGAGAGATAAGGCTCCCTTTCCAGCCCTGCCCCCTTGCCCAGGCCTCCATTGTTGAATGCAGAGGGAGGCTGTTTGTTTCCCCAGCGACATGTGACTGGCTGATTAGATTATCTGTCTGGAAACTGTCGAAATGGCTCCCTTTCCTAAAGAAGCTGTAGGACTAGAAGCTGCAGAACTGTGAGTTGAACCCCATAAAAACAAGGCTTTTTCTCTTTGAAAAAGAAGCTGCACCACTATGAACTGATCCTCAAAAAAACAGGGCTTTTCCCTTTGCAAAATAAAAAGCTGCACCACTTTGAGCTGATCCTCAAAAAAACAGGGCTTTTCCCTTTGCAAAAAAAAAAGCTGCACCACTTTGAGCTGATCCTCAAAAAAACAGGGCTTTTCCCTTTGCAAAAAAAAAAGCTGCACCACTTTGAGCTGATCCTCAAAAAAACAGGGCTTTCCCCCTTCTTCCTCTAAAAACTAGGTGCGTCTTATGGTGCGAAAAATCCGGTAATCTGTAATTTCAATAAATTTATACTCCGCCCATTTGGGTGGGTTGTCCCAGTCACTCTGGGTGGCTAGGATGTTATGACAGGAAACAAAGTGGTATGGTCGCCGTGAAACCTTTGCAGGTACAAAGAGTATTGAAAGTGGAATTGCATGTAACTGCCTGTTCCCATCCTGAGCACAAAACATTACGAGTGCACAAATGAAAGGCTGGTCCTAATCTGACACTCTAGTTCAGGCATGTCCAACAGGTAGATCGTGATCTACTTGTATATCACTGGACGTCTGTTGTAGATCACTGGTAGATCACTGGCTCCCCCCAAAGAAGCTGAACAACTTTGGCCCCCCTAAAAAAAGCTCTACATCTTTGCCCTGAAGCCCCCAAAACAGGGCTTTCCTTCCTAAAAAAAAGCTCAACTTTGACCCAAACCCCCCAAAACATGGATGGCTTTCTTTCCTTCCTAAAAAAAAAAAAAAAACGCTCAACAACCTCGACCTGAACCCTCCAAAAGGGGGTAGATCACTGCCAGTTTTTAACTCTGTGAGTAGATCGCAGTCTCTTGGAAGTTGGCCACCCTTTGTCTAGTCTAACCCCTAAACCACAGTGGTTGTCCTAACTAAATCTATAATCATGCAAACACAGCCCTTTCCCACCCCTTCCTGTTTCTCCCACAACAGACTGGGTAGACCCCTCCCTGGCTACCTCTCCCCCTTTAAAAAAAATGTGAGGTTCTGATTTATTTTACTGTATTTAAAAACTAGCTGACCCAGCCACGCCTTGCTGTGGCTATGTGTGTGAATGCTGTGGTGTTGATGGCTGCGTCTGTGGGTGGTGGTAGGAGAGGAGAGGGCCGGCAGCGGCTGTGGGGATGGTGTCCAGCCTGCCTTTCATGGCAGCTGCGGTGGGGAAGTGGGCAGCGGGCGGCCCAGACTGGCTCTCACGGCGTCATTGTGAGCGGCTGTGGAGAAGGGCCGGGGCCTGCCTTTCACGGTGGTGGGGTGGCTAAGGGGCCTGGGCGGCGGTTGGGCTGGGCCTGCATTTGATGGCGTTAACGGCAACGACTGGGCTGTGGTGACAGTGCCGGCCTAACTTTCACGGTGGCAGCGGCGGCGAAGTCCGGCCTGCCTCGTGCGGCTGAATTTGTGAAACTGAAGAAGTTCCCCTGTTCAACTTCCGTCTGCCCCTTCTCTGTCCCCACCCCCATTTTCAATTACCCTCTTCTCGGCCCCCCCTCTTTTCTATTACCCTCTTCTTGCCCCCCCTTTTCAATTACCGGTTTGTGAGCTTGCAAATGGCCAACGGAGCTCTGAGGTTTTGGTGGCGATGTGTTATTGCTGCGCCAATTTTTTGCTTTTGTAGCTGTAGTACCAGTATAGCCGTCGCTAGAGGGTGCTGTTTTGCTGATGACATGTAATACCTTCGACAGTTTTTTTTTGCGTTTAAACTTTATTTTAGGTATGTCAGGTGTGGTTTTTCTGAATTTTTATTATGCCAGATCCTTCCTTGATGGTCATGGTACGCTGTGTCCTAATTTGATGAGATTTGGTCGAGCGGTTACGGAGCAAGGTGGTGTGTGCTGCGCACGCAATGGGAACATTTATATATATAGATAAAGAAATAAAATGCCAGGAACTCATCAGTTAAGTGTAACCACATTTTAAATTGTAGCCAAATAGTCTCTGGCTGATGATAGTTGAAAGTAAAATATTTTAGAATTGAATCCTGCCATCTACAGGGCTATACCAGTCATGAGGAGGTTCAGGGCTATTCTTCCCCTCCGCCTGGGCCCCCACCCCAATCCTGGAACAAGAAGACCTAACTGCAAAGCTCCCTATTTCCTTTCAGCCTATCATGAGCTTAACTCAGTTTGCACAAGCTTCCCCCACGCCAACTCCAGATAGCGTGCCTTAAAATGCGGGCCATTCTGTGCATTCCTTGCAGGGACCAGTTAAGGGACGCGGATCGAATAATAATAATAATAATAATAATAATAATAATAATAATAATAATTTATTTGTTCCCCAGCCACTTTGGGCGGCCTCCAACAGATATTAAAATACATCAAATGGTTTCAATCAGTTTTTAATAACCAACAATCAAATGTAGAGCTTGGGATATATTTAAACACGGCTTAGATCAATTCCCCAGATGTTCAGTGTCCAGGAGTTCAGTGCCTGGCACCCAGAAACTCATGGCAAAGGGGAGTCTGGCACCCACAAACTCATAACATTTCACTTCCTTGCAACCTAAGGAAAGCTGTTTATTGGCAAACCACACTGGGCAGAAACAGAAACAGGGGGATGAGGAGGTCTAAGGGTGAAGTCCTGCTCCTGTCCATCATAATACTGGACAGATTATTACAGGGTGTTGAGAGGGATGTGAATAATGACCACGGTGTGCTCCTATAACCTCCTCCATTTGGGACTCACTTGTGCTAGCTGCATGTCAGAAAAGATGGAGGCGCAGGGATAAGATCGTAGGAATTTATGTTCCGTGAGGCTGAAGAGAGCCGGGAAGTGCCTGTTCTGTTCTGCAGCCTTGAATAAAGGATGTCTGTTTGACGGCTCCAAGACAAAATCCAGGCATGGCTGGCCTCTCCTTCCTTGGCAGTCTCTGCCCCAAGGAGTGGGTGGCCTTGCCTCCTGCAGCTCTTTCCAATTCCTACCAGATGACTGTAAATGATAGATGCATGAGAAGCACCCGAATGCCAGACTCTGCACGGGTGCCTTTCCCTCCCATTCTGGCCTAGTCAGAATGAACTCCCAGGGCTGTGTCTTATACTATGAGGCATGGCGCATGATCCTTGTGGAAGCCAGGAGAGGGGTACCTTCTTCAGCTTGAGGGACACATTCCCTTCCGGGCGCCAAATGCCTGTGGTGGGCAGGACCAGACGCAAAAGTAGGCAAAGCCAGAAATGTCAATTTACCTTTGTACCTGTCAGGGATGTGCCCTCCCCTGCCACTCTGGCACTGAGTGGGTACCGGCAGCCTCAGCCTCTGCTGTCGACGGACACGTCTCCCAGTGAGTCTGCCAGGTCCTCCCCGGGGGAGGAGGAGTCACCAGGGAGGAGCCAGGTGGGAAGGGGTCTCCAGGATGATGCAGAGAGACCCAGCACCGCTCAGCAGACCCACTCTGAGGGGGAGACACCGTTTCCGGCGCCTGCTTTACGCAGAAGGGTCAGGGGAGAAAGGAGGCGGCAGTTTAGGGTGCCGAGACTTTTGTGTTGGTGCCGCAACAGGAGGGGGGCACTTCCGGATTCTGCTAGTGACTAGATGGTCATGTTTTAGGATAGCTCCGCACTGTACATACTTTGCACAATAAAATAGTTGAAAGACAAGACGGACTTGGTCTTTACTCATGAGCAACCGTTAGCGAACCTGACAGTACCAGGTGGCTAGTTTCTGCACACGCTCCTCAGGTGGGGCCCTGGACATTTTGCCGCTAGAGGCAAACCAGAAAATGCAGGGGGGGGCACTGTGTGCCAGTCATATACCCGCTCTTATGCCCCTGCCCCCCACCATGCGGCAGTGGGCAAAGGAGGAGGGGGCCGACAAGCGCAGAAGGTGGATATGCCACTTCTCCCAGCTTTCCGAAACCTGCTGCCCTGAAGCAACTGCCTCACCTTGCCTCATGGGTGGGCCGGCCCTGTCCTCAAGCAAGAGGCACCATCAGAGTTCAAGGACACATTTCAACCGGGCAAAAGCACTCAAGGAGGGTGCAAAGCAGGGGTGTTGAGGCATGTGACCTGGGAAGACTGGGTGTGTGAGGGAGGAAAAGTCCTGAGGGGGCAGCTAGAGAGGCTCAGAGGGCCTCATCTGGCCCCCTCAGGCCCAAGGTTACCATCATTAGTGGAGGTTCCAAAGGGACTGATCCAACTTGGGGGCTGGTTGGTTTGGCAAGTCGTCTTAGAGCTGGCGCATATCTGGCCCTGGAATCAAAGTCCTCTGTATGGTGGGGGCATGACAGCAAGCCCCGAATGTGCCACATTCTTCCTGCCCCCACCCTCCACAAATAGGGCAGAGGGATACAGAGGCCTCAGTCCTACACCTGGAGACTTTGTGTGCCTCATCAGTATTTACTGTGGAAGACAGAGCAGGTGGAAGGTGGATCACATGAGTGAAGCTAATATTTGTACAGCGACTTTTGCGTGTGTTCACCTTGCACTGTGAGGGTGGTTTATGATCTTAAGCTTT
The DNA here is from genome assembly GCA_034641385.1 of Darevskia mixta. Taxonomy (NCBI): domain Eukaryota; kingdom Metazoa; phylum Chordata; class Lepidosauria; order Squamata; family Lacertidae; genus Darevskia; species Darevskia mixta. Next base: position 7,456,482 of record JAWWNH010000067.1, on the reverse strand, counting down.
GAGTTGCTCCCAGACTTGGCCAAGGAAGGAACCTACACATGGAGAGAGAGAGGGTGTGTGTGTGTGTGTGTGTGTGTGTGTGTGTGTGTGTGTAAGGCAAGTCTTTTAGTATCTGGCCCTCTGGCTGGGTCTGCTTCATGTTACAGCCGCCATATGAAGGCCACATGGAATGCAGCACACAGAGTGGACTTCCACTTAGATTGATTCCCACTTCTCCATAGGATAAGACCCCCTCCATATACAGGATGACCACCACATGGGGACAGAAAATGCCCTAAGAAATTTCCATAGGCTAATCAACAATGTGTCAAGTGATGCTTGAGGAGATGAGAGAAGGGCTCTTTGTTGCAACAGGGATGAGGGTCATGGCTACACTCTTCACAATCCACAACTGCATGGCAATGACCTTTTTTTATGAAGTGGAAATTGCCATGGGGCCATGGGGATTATATGTGTTCCTACTACTTTGGGGATGGGACGTGGGTGGCGCTGTGGGTTAAACCACAGAGCCTAGGGCTTGCCGATCAGAAGGTCGGCGGTTCAAATCCTCGCGACGGGGTGAGCTCCCGTTGCTCGGTCCCTGCTCCTGCCAACCTAGCAGTTCGAAAGCACGTCAAAGTGCAAGTAGATAAATAGGTACCACTCCGGCGGGAAGGTAAACAGCGTTTCCGTGTGCTGCTCTGGTTTGCCAGAAGCGGCTTTGTCATGCTGGCCACATGACCTGGAAGCTGTACGCCGGCTCCCTCGGCCAGTAAAGCGAGATGAGCGCCACAACCCCAGAGTCGGTCACGATTGGACCTAATGGTCAGGGGTCCCTTTACCTTTACTACTTTGGGGGTCTTCCTTCTTGGCCTCCCCCCCCACTTTGCTCTGATTATGATTTCATGTAAAGTGTTACAGCTTGGGTTCACAGCTATACAGTAGTAAACCAGCCTTGCCTTTTGAAAAGCTGCTTGGCAGGCAGACATTATGCAGGTGAAGCTTTCACGGGCACCGAGGGGCAAAGCTTTGCTGTTAAAAGGCAGGTGAGGAGAGGCAGCATGGAAAACCACCACTGGCTATCCTGCTGCTTCTGAATCCGACCCCTTTTAGAGCACAGGGTAGACTTAAAAAGTGGGCTGCTCAACGTACCAGATGGCGGGCGAATGTTTGGGGCAAAGCCGAAAGCCTGGAGAGAGCACAAGCTACTGAGTCGGTGAGTGCTGCAAGCCCTAGTGGCGTCCAACAAATCTGGAATGCACCGGGCTGCTTTTGCCAAGCCTCTCCTTCCCGCATCTAGTACAATCAGTTCAAAAACTGTTCCGTTTCTTTCAAAACATGGCTGGAGGGGGCTTGTTTCAACAAGATGCCCACCTGCACCTCCTGTTTGGCGAGTCTTCCTGCCTAGCCAGAATTCCAGGGAGAGGGCCATAAATGGGCAGTTTTGTCTACTTGGAGATAGGAAAAGCCCCCAGGCCCATCAGATGCCTAAGGCAGCAGCTGTTCCCCCACTTGTGATTCTTGACAACTAGTATACAATACAGCAGGCACCCCCCAAACTCGGCCCTCCAGATGTTTTGGGACTACAACTCCCATCATCCCTAGTTAACAGGACCAGTGGTCAGGGATGATGGGAATTGTAGTCCCAAAACAGCTGGAGGGCCGCGTTTGGGGATGCCTGCAATACAGCCATAGAGGTTACGAGCCACTGATAGATAGCCTTGTTCTCCATTAATCCGTCTGTTCCTTTAAAAAAAACCAAAAACACAGGTTTAAAGACTCATAGGAGACAGGGGGGGGGGGGAGAGGCACAGCTCCAAAGACTTATTGAAACAAGCCTTTGTCCCATTATTAAATAAATCATAAGCCCAACTGATCCCACCTGTCCTGCTGTGACCTTGCAACTCTTGGCTAACTCTGCAACATGCAGTAGACACCTGTAATATTGCCCAAAAGGGAAAGAAAGAGAAGGAAGGCATCAGATAGCGGGGGGGGGGGGGGGGGGACAAGAGCACAGAGAACAACTGACTGTTCCTTTAAATATACAAAAAGCTTGTCCACTACTCGTGGGGTCACTCATCAGACTCTCAGACCCTCCAAGTGTCCCTGTTTTCCAGGGACGTCCCTGACTGAGTGAAGCCGTCCTGGTTTCTGATTTGATACCAGAATGTCCTCCTTTTCCTTAGGACAGTGATGGCTAACCTTGACACTCCAGATGTTTTGGAACTACAACTCCCATCATCCCTGACCACTGGTCCTGTTAGCTAGGGATGATGGGAGTTGTAGTTCCAAAACATCTGGAGTGTCAAGGTTAGCCACCACTGCCTTAGGATGTCCCTATTTTCACTGGAGAAATGTTGGAGGGTATGGAGTTATTCAGCCCCCAAGCCATCAGAAGGCAATCCTGTATAGGGAAAAACAAAATAAAAAATAAAGAAATTTCTTCCACTAGCACCTTAGAGACCAACTAAGTTTGTTCTTGGTATGAGCTTTCGTGTACATGCACACTTCTTCAGATACACTGAAACAGAAGTCACCAGACCCTTATATATAGTGAGAGGGTGGGGAGTGGTATTATTCAGAAGGGTGGTGGGACTGGTGACTTCTGTTTCAGTGTATCTGAAGAAGTGTGCATGCACACGAAAGCTCATACCAAAAACAAACTTAGTTGGTCTCTAAGGTGCTACTGGAAGGAATTTTTTTCTTTTTTCCTTTGTTTTGACTACGGCAGACCAACACGGCTACCTACCTGTAACTGTATAGGGAAGTTTTTTAAATGTTTAATTATGTTTTTATATATGTTGGAAGCTGCCCAGAGTGGCTGGGGCAGCCCAGTAAGATGTGTGGGGTTATAAATAGTAAAATTATCATTATGTAATGGGACGTCCCTGTTTTCATTGGACAAATGTTGGAGGGTATGGACTCTGTGCACACACAATGCCAGAGTTGGAAGTGGTTTGGGAAAAGTTTTGCTTCCCTCTTTCAAACTGCTTTCAACCGAAGAAACTATGATCAGCCTCCAGCCTAAACTAACAACCATAATGTGGATAATCATCTCGTTTCGTTTCCCGGAGATGTTTTGGTTTTGGCCCAAATCCAAATGGAGGCTATTAAAGATCCATTAACCAGCAGTCATTCAACCCCACCCTGCAGTAGTTTCAGAAATTCTCATTGCCCCATGCCCTTTGTGGTTATCCAGTGTACCTATCACACTTAATGTGTATACAGTACATTTGTGTGGAGGCAACTGTAGGCTGAAAATTGCTAGAGAAGGCAGATCTCTCTCAAGCTAGGTTCCAAAAATATGTGTGCTGCTGCTTTTTGGACTTAACAATATGTAGAAACAAAAATTAGAAGAATCCAGTGGATTTAGATGCAGCCATGGCAGCCATTTTTCCTATCTTTAAAGCGTTGAGCCTAGACAACTGCAATAAGGTTATTCAGGGCTGCCCTAGATGACTGTTCAGAAACTTCAACCGGTGTAAAAACACCCTGGATGTTCTCCAAAGCCTGAACCTCAGCATCATCCAGAACACTGGCATGCACTTTTATTAGAACTCAAAAGTTTAAACAATTAGTCAGTTAACCTAACTGGGCTAAAACTTAGGTGACTAAAAAGATTCCTCTGAGTAATCAGGAAGCAGCCTTTATGTTGTCTTTGTTAGATTTATTATATATCCTTCATACTAAGGTCCCAATATTATTGTTTAAAGCCAACCACAAATGCAAAGCCACTAATGCAAAACCAATAACACATTAATTAGCAATTTTCAGGTAGACTGGGGGGGGGGGGAATACTTGATTCCTTGGGATAGCTCTGTTGATAGAGGATGAAACTCTAAATCTCAGGGTTGTTGTGGGTTAGAGCCCCATGCTGGGCAAAAAATTCTTGCATTTCAGAAGGTTTGACTAGATGACTCTTGTGGTCTCTTCCAACTCTACACTTCTATGATTCTATGAACTCTACGATTCTACGACCCTCTATTTTCCAGAGTTTAGGAAATCACTTAGTGAAATATTGAGCTTTTTGGACAGAACTGATACAATTCTGCACTCTAATGGAGGTCCAAAAGAACTCTTACAAACTCAGTCCGACAAATCCCTGCTGTGCTTGTTTTAGACAACGCCCACCTGCATTTAGTAAAACAGCGGTGTCTTACAGACAGTATGTTTTCTGTAGCTTAAGGTCAGGCTTTTAATATGCTATATTGCAAAAGATCTAAATCCTGGCCCACATTCTGCCAGAGAGGCCCTGCTTGCCAAGATGTACACAGCACATGCATTTATTTTGTCCTCTGCTCACCTCTGGACAAACAGGCTTTGCAGGTTTTTGAAACTATACAGAACCTATTCAACAAGGGCAAAAGTAGAATCAGTGAGCAGCTCTTTCAAACTACCTTGAAATCTCTGTAAAACATGGCTATGTGCGCACACACACACACACACACACACACACACACACCGGGTTGGGGGGGAACTACTGTATTTTTCGCTCCATAAGACACACTTTTTTTCCTCCTAAAAAGTAAGGGGAAATGTCTGTGCGTCTTATGGAGCGAATGTGTGATCCCGGGAGCTGAACTGCCTAGGGGCAAAAGCAGATTGTGCTTTTTTTAAAAAAAAGAGAGAGAAGGGGGTGTTGAAAGGAAGCCCGCTGAGCAGCTGCTCAGCAAACGATCAGGGAGAGAGATAAGGGAGAGAGATTCCAGCCCCGCCCCCTTGCAGAGGGAGGCTGTTTCCCCAGCGACATGTGACTTGCTGATTAGATTATCTGTCTGGAAACTATAGAAATGGCTCCCTTTACTGAAGCTGCAGAACTGTGAGTTAAACCCCATAAAACAGGATTTTTTCCCTTTGCAAAGTAAGCTCAACAACTTTGAGCTGATCCTCAAAAAATGGGGCTTTTCTCCTTTGCAAAAGAAGCTGCAGAAATTTGAGCTGATCCTCAAAAATGGGGCTTTTCTCCTTTGCAAAAGAAGCTGCAGAAATCTGAGCTGATCCTCAAAAAATTGGGGCTTTTCCCCTCTAAAAACTAGGTGCGTCCTATGGTCAGGTGCGCCTTATAGAGCGAAAAATACGGGTATCTCTAGGAGCAAGCACATTTCAGAGGCTGAAAGCATGCAAGGAAGGTACACTTAGCAATGCAGTGCCTCTTTAATATTCAGAATGCAAATAATACATTTTGTGCTACCAAAGTTCTGATACACTGTTCTTTCCAGTCTCTTGAGGAAATGTGATCATTCATTAATGAAATGGTTAAATGACCTCTCTCTTGTACAAGAACAGCCAGCTTTTCCATTTCAGTCACACACTGTGCTGTGCTTTCTTCAAGCATTTGGAAGCCTGGGGGAGCACTTCATTTTGTTGTATCTTACTCAAGCAACATACGGTACCTCCCTTTTATTCGGGGCTTAATCTCTCAGTTTCTTTTTAATCTGGACCCCAGGGGCCAAGTGAAGTCTTTTTCTTATTCCCCCCCCCTTTAAATAGGCCTCCTTTGGGATATGCTGTGCTTTCCCGCCTCAAGCTTTCCCTCCGTTGTACTGACTGCAGCAAACCGATGGGGAATTTTGGCAAACCAAACATAACCTTTGGGGAAAATGGGAAGCAGAGAGACTGAAACCGACAGATTCCGACTTACAGTACATGTTGGCAGCATCAGATAGTTTGAACTTAATCGGGATTTCCTGATGAGGAAGTTCCCTACCCTGTGCTTTCCATGCAAAATGAACACACCAGCTCCTTCTATACATAGCTGTCAACCCTCCATTTTTTTGCGGGAAACTCCCTTAGTCCAATGCCGTTTCCCGCTGCTATCCCGGATTGTTGATATCCCTTAAATTTCCCGGATTTCAAAGGAAGCAGCTCCTCTCCCTCCCTGCCGGCCAGGGAGGCTCTTCAGCTGCGTTGCTCAGCTGCCAATAAGGAGTCTGAGACCGACTGGGGGCGGAGCTTGCATGCCTTGTGCAGCCAGACCCTCACGCCCAACCAGACAGACAGCCTGCCTGCCATCTATGCGCTCACTCTTTCGCTCACCCGTTCGCACGCAGCCTCTGGAGCGCACGGTGGTGAGGCTATTTGGTGCCATTGCACGGCCCTCGCAGCATCCCTTATTTTCAAATCCAAAAGTTTGGGAAAATCCCTTATTTTGAAATCCGAAAGTTGACAGCTATGCTTCTATATCTCCAGGTAGAATGAAGTTATTTGTAAAGCTGCCCTTGTATGCATACATACAGGGACAGATGTATAATAAACACATCAGCTGCGGGCATTAATACTGTTCTGTAGCTGCAGAAAGTTCCTGTGCATGCCCATTTTCTGGTTTTGCTTGCATCCAAAGCAGGGATGGGAAGCCTGCGGTCCTCCAGCTGGTGTTAGACTCTTACTCCTCCACATGCAGCTGCTGGGTGACCTTGGGCTAGTCACATTTCTTTGAAGTCTCTCAGCCCCACTCACCTCACAGAGTGTTTGTTGTGGGAGAGGAAGGGAAAGGAGAATGTTAGCCGCTTTGAGACTCCTTCGGGTAGTGATAAAGCGGGATATCAAATCCAAACTCTTCTTCTTCTTCTTCCCATCAGCCCCAGCCACTACAGCCAATAGTCAGGAATGATGGGAGTTGCAGTCCAACTTTATAGGGAGGGCTACCTGAAATACCTACATTGGCTCCCTGTACATTTCCGAGCACAATTCGAAGTGTTGGTGCTGACCTTTAAAGCCCTAAACGGCCTTGGCCCAGTATACCTGAAGGAGCGTTTCCACCCCCATCATTCAGCACTGAGGTCCAGCGCAGAGGGCCTTCTGGCGGTTCCCTCACTGTGAGAAGTGAGGTTACAGGGAACCAGGCAGAGGGCCTTCTCGGTAGTGGCGCCCTCCCTGTGGAACGCCCTCCCATCAGATGTCAAAGAGATCAATAACTATCTTTTAGAAGACATCTGAAGGCAGCCCTGTTTAGGGAAGTTTTAATTGCTTGATGTTTTATCATGTTTTTAATACTCTGTTGGGAGCCGCCCAGAGTGGCTGGGCAAAACCCAGCCAGATGGGTGGGTTATAAATAAGAATAACAATATTTGTTTGTTTGTTTGTTTGTTTATTATCTAAAGCTTTCTTCATTGCCTGATACCCTCTTCGGACTATGCTTACTGCTTTATGCCCCCACATTAGTAATAGCCCTCTCCAGTGCGCGCACACACACAACAGCATCTCTGAGATGTAAATATTGGACGAGGGTCTTTTCCAGAACTGTAGGAGGCTTCCTTCTTTCTCTCTCCTCTGGCGATGGCACCCCCTTGCACCCCCTCTGCAGCCCTCTCTGTCTCTCTTCCAGGTGGGACGCCGACAGGGGGCTCAGTGTGGGAACCCCGAAGGCTGGTATGGCTGACTGTATGGTGTCTCCCTCCCCCCTCTGACAGCATGCGCCCCTGAGCCAGCTACCAAACTGCTACCGCTTCACTCACCCACTTCCAACCCCTTTAAGAAATCCCTCAAAACTCACTGGGTCCTTTTGCACTTCCGCAGGTCTGCAGCCCAGGAAGTTCTGGGCACATCTCACTTCCTCCCATTGGGGGACCCCGTAGAAGCCCCCCTCCCCCCAGCTTCTCCTAACCCATCAGTAGCTTAAGATGAACCCTGGCTCCTCCAGACAGACTGACCCTCTTTTCTTCTGTTCTTCTTTTGCAGGCCACATTGACGTGTCTGAGATCCAGCAGACCTTCCACAGCCTGGGCGTTTACATCTCCCTGCAGCAAGCGGAGAAAATTTTGCACAGGTGAGGCTGCTGCTACCCTTGCTTTGAACTCCCACCTCCCTGACCCCCCCAGTCCCAGTGGGCCCTAGCCCACACTGGCTTCCCCTCCTCCAGACTCACTCTACTCTGTTTTGTGTCTGTTGCAGCATAGACAAGGATGGCACCATGACCATTGACTGGCATGAGTGGCGAGACCACTTCCTCCTCAATCCGTTGGAGAACATGGAGGAGATCGTATACTACTGGAAGCACTCAACGGTAAACCGGTTTCCTAGTCCTCTCCAGACCTGAGGTTGTTCTGTTCTCCACCCTGATTCCTTGATTCTCAACTTGGAGAAAATAGGGTTATATGAATGGAGATTGCAAGAATGGAGTTGTATATAAACACACACACACACACACACACACACTGGTGGAGGGACAGGGGTGCGGGGTGAGCGCACCGCTCCCAGCAGCAGGATCCCGGTGGGGTGCCATCGCGGCTGCCACCCCTGCGCTGGGCACCACGCCCCCACAGGTGGCATGCCATGCCCCCAGGATGCATGGCACGACCCTAGGATGCATGGCACGCCCCTGTGGGCAGCGTGCCACACCCCTGGGATGCACTAGCCACGCCCTCTGGGCCGCGCAGCAGCCACACCCCTGCCTGCTCTCTGCCCCCCCACCAGAGCTTGAAGCTCCACCAGTGTGTGTGTGTGTGTGTGTGTGTAATAAAAAAATCCTTCCAGTAGCACCTTAGAGACCAACTAAGTTTGTTCTAGGTATGAGCTTTCGTGTGCATGCACACTTCTTCAGATACACTCTAGGGTTCTACTGTAAGGAATTTTTTTATTTTGTTTCAACTATGGCAGACCAACACGGCTACCTACCTGTAACTGGATATATATATATATATTTGTTGTTGTTGTTTAGTCTTGTTCGACTCTCCATGACGCTATGAACCAGAGCATGCCTTGGAAACTCTCACTTCCTTCTCAAAGCTTCTCCTTTTTTATGTCCATGGAGTTTTCTTGGCAAAATACTGGAGTGGTTTGCCAGTTCCTTCTCCAGGTGGATCACATTTAGTCTAAACTCTCGGCTATGACCTGTCCATCTTGGGTGGCCCTACACGACATAGCTCATAGCTTCTTGGAGTTATTCAAGCCCCTTCGCCACAAGAAGGCAGTGATATACTGTACAGTGGTACCTCTGGTTAAGTACTTAATTCGTTCCGGAGGTCCGTTCTTAACCTGAAACTGTTCTTAACCTGAAGCACCACTTTAGCTAATGGGGCCTCCCGCTGTTCTTATCCTGAAGCAAAGTTCTTAACCTGAAGCATTATTTCTGGGTTAGCGGAGTTGTTAACCTGAAGTGTATGTAACCTGAGGTACCACTGTATCTCTCTCTCTCTCTCTCTCTCTCTATATATATATATATATATATGAGAATAGTTGGTATTCAGTTTGGATTTCATTAGACTGAGTGATGGGCCTCACAAAATATTTTTAATATGCAGCCCTCCAGGAGAGAATATTCATACATTCCAGGTAGAGGCTTTATTGGGGTTTTTAAATGGATTTTCTCAGCTGAGAAGGCAAATAAAGGAATAGACCTTACAATCTCTGATAACATGTCCCCAAGTTGTTGTTGTTGTTGTTGTATTAGATCAGGGTCGGCAGCCTAAGGCCCACGGGCCACAGGTTGCCTACCCCTGCTTTAGTCGGAGGAACATCCTCGCCGGAAGCAAATACCAGGCTTGTACTGTCTGTCTTGTGCTTTGTGCTTTTCCACGCTCAATATCAGTGAATAAAAAGACCTCATTAAAATGCAGCAAACCTGGAGGAAACCATCCTCACAAGGATTGGGAAATCTCACAGCCATTGGGGAAAGGCTGCTCCCAGAATCACCTGCCGCTCAAGGAAGCAGGGAGCGTGAAGCATAGCCAGGAAGTCAAGGATTTCCAGGGAGCAGCAAGGATGTCCCCCGACCTCCCTTTCCACCCTTCCTGAACTCTGCAGGAGGCGGGAGGAAATAGGAAGGGAAATAGTTCAGATCTCTGGACTGGGTGCCGGCCAAGGCCCTCTTTCTTCACTGTCCTGTTCCAGCCACGCTAATCTCATCAGCCGATCGGAACAGGGCAGATTAAAGTTTATATTTAAACGCAATGTGTGTCTCTTCCCCTCCCCGTTTGCCAGACTTTGCCCATAGTGTCAGCTGGAAGGCCAGGGAAGACGGGGCTTGGTCACTTTCAAGGCCCTCTATGCGCAATCCTCACCTTGAACCAGGCATCCCCAAACTTCGGCCCTCCAGATGTTTTGGACTACAGTTCCCATGATCCCTAGCCACTGGTCCTGTTAGCTAGGGATCATGGGAGCATAGCTGTCAACTTTCGGATTTGAAAATAAGGGATGCCGCGAGGGTGGTGCAATGGCACCAAGTAGCCTCGCCACCCTGCTCTCCAGAGGCTGCACGCGAACGAGTGAGCGAAAGAGCGAGCGCATAGACGGCAGGCAGGCTGGCTGTCTGGTTGGGCGTGAGGGTCTGGCTGCACAAGGCATGCAAGCTCCGCCCCCAGTCGGTCTCAGACTCCTTATTGGCAGCCGAGCAACGCAGCTGAGGAGCCTCCCTGGCCGGCAGGGAGGGAGAGGAGCTGCTTCCTTTGAAATCCGGGAAATTTAAGGGATATAAACAAACCGGGATAGCAGCGGGAAACGGCATTGGAATAAGGGAGTTTCCCGCCAAAAAAAGGGAAGGTTGACAACTATGTATGGGAGTTGTAGGCCAAAACATCTGAAGGGCCGCAGTTTGGGGATGCCTGCATTAAACTCTTCGCTCTCCAACGTGCCCTGTTGAGCTCAGATCTGACCAGCATCCCTTTCTCCCCTGTTGCAATTCGAGAGAGAGAGATAAGAGATGGCGACCGATGGAACGCCAGCTGTTGAGTGCCCGGCACTGAGAGAGGACTGGGGAGCCTGTGGGTCGAATGGGTCAGAGGCCAAGAGCCCAGGCAGTCCTGCCACCATCTGGGAAGAGGATCTCTTGCCCTTGATCCCTTTAGATGATCAGGAACTGAGCAAGAGCACAGCAGCCCTGTGAAGCTTCCATTCACTTCAATATGCCGCATGTCGGAATATCTCCTGATGATTATGCACCAGGCTCCCTGGGGGGGGGGGTTCTGTGTGTGTGCTGTTTGGCCTTTCTGCCTTGGGCCCCAAACGTCTCAGGAACCAACGCCTAGGTCCCTTCAGCCCCACCCACCCCATAAAAGATTTGAGGGGGCCCAGCCCTCCCAAAGTTGGCGAGCATTGCCATTCAAATGGTGCGTGTGAGCCGCATCTTGCGATTGATTATGCAAGGTGGAGCTTACCTGGGCCTCCCCCCCCCCCAATATTTTATTCAAGTGGCCAGCCCTTCCCCTGAGCAGGGTGGATTTGATTTAAATCAAATCATGATTTAAATCACTAGTCAGTAAGGCTTGATTTAAATCACTAGTCAGTAAGACTTGATTTAAATATTTTTTTTACAGAAAGACTCATTCTTGCTGGTATAATCTTAATATTTACAACTATATGAAGGTTTCATTTTTGGAATAATAAATTTTCAGAGTAGTTTTTACAGTTATATCAAAAATTACTGATTTGGTTATACTACTAGAAATACATAGACAGATAATTATGAAATTATGGTGAGGTTTAATAAGTTAACTGTTTATATTTGGACAACTTTTCTGCTGTACTTTATTGGAAGGAGAAAAATAATCATTTCCTTAATAACCATTTAAACAATTTATTTAACTAAAACAATAACATGATAGCATATGTATCCATGTTTGTTAACTGATGTGGTTAAACATTTTTTTTAAAAACTTAGACTGAGTTTTAGCACACTTGATAAACTTAAAACAAATCCTTATTTCCTGATGAATAGCCTTTGGACTACAATGTAACTTAAATAGAAGACTATATTTAGAAAGATTTTTCCTCCAAAAGCATTTTATTTTAAAAATCCGATTTAAATCAAAAAAATCCGATTTAAATTTAAAAAAATCTGATTTTTTAAAAAAAAAATCATTGATTTTTATCCACCCTGCCCCTGAGTTCCATTTCTTTCTGACTCCCCTCTTGACATTGGGGGCCAGCCCCCTTCCCTGCTCTGCGTGTCTGTAATCCATAGGTGCAGATGGGATTGGCTCTCGCACCCAAGCCCCTCCCCCTGATTATCCCTCCAATCCCATTAGGAGATTGCAGGAGGGTTTATTGAGTGCCCTCCTTGTGGTGCCCTGCACTATTCTGCGCATTCCCGGCATGGAAGACCTGTCTCCCGTCAGGAAGGGCCCTGATGGCCAGAGGACCTCGGGGATCCATGGGAATTCGAGGCTGCTGTCCCTGGCTGAGCTGTGGGAAAGCGACTACAGGCGCCCCAAAGGCTTCGAGTCCATCCTGGGGGAGCATGAAATGGTAGGGCTAAGTCTCCGCTGCTGGGACTTCCTTTTCTCCCCCTCCTAACCCACAGGCTGCCTTGAGGTACCAAGGCATCTCTCCAGAATCCCTGGCTGGCATTCCACTACATTTTACTCAGAGTAGACCCACTGGCATTAATGAATGTGACTAAATTGGATCCATTGATTTCAACTGGTGGTCTACTCTATTGGATCCAGGCTTCCTGTTTCCTCCCCCCCCCCTTTACCTCTCTAAGCCAGTATGCTCAGTTTCCATTGCATCGCTCAGGACCAAACCAGGTGTTGCCTTGTTTACTTGCTTCCTGTGGCAGACCGTGGGCAGGCGCTTATGGTGGCGATAGGCAGCACTGTGCCCTCTGGGTGGTGTTGGGCTCCCACTCCTGCCAGCCCCAACCAACACTGTCAGCGGTCAAGGATGATGGGAGAAGGATACTGACAAGCTGGAACGTGTCCAGAGGAGGGCATCCAAAATGGTCAAAGACCTGGAAACGATGCCTTATGATGAACGGCTTAGGGAGCTGGGTATGTTTAGCCTGGAGAAGAGAAGGTTAAGGGGTGATATGATAGCCATGTTCAAATATATATAAGGATGTCATATAGAGGAAGGAGAAAAGTTGTTTTCTGCTGCTCCAGAGAAGCGGACATGGAGCAATGGATTCAAACTACAAGAAAGAAGATTCCACCTAAACATTAGAAAGAACTTCCTGACAGTAAGAGCTGTTCGACAGTGGAATTTGCTGCCAAGGAGTGTGGTGGAGTCTCCTTCTTTGGAGGTCTTTAAGCAGAGGCTTGACAGCCACCTGTCAGGAATGCTTTGATGGTGTTTCCTGCTTGGCAGGGGGTTGGACTGGATGGCCCTTGTGGTCTCTTCCAACTCTATGATTCTATGATTCTATGAGATGACCACCTGGGCCACCCTGCTGCACAGATCCCATCGCTCAGTGCAGAATGAGGCTTGTGGTGCACCGCTTTCGTAGGAAAGAGTAACTCTCGAGGGTGTTCAACCGTTCAGTTCAACAGGTCTTCCCCACTGTCACTGAAAAGAGCATGGGGGGGGGCTGTTGCCCATCAGAACCTATTCCGTTCTTCTGTCCCCAACAAGCACAGCGCTATCAGGTTTCTCTGTGTAAAACCTTCCTGCAATTAGTTTGGACGGATTTGTGTGTTACATCTGTGTCCTATCCTACCCCGCACCCCAATCCCAGAGAGCTCACGGCAGGATTCATGCCTCTTTCCCCCACACCTGCTTTATCCCCACAACTCTGTGTGTTTGGTTAGAGTGAGATGTTCCAGCTACCCCTACTGTCATGCAGTGAGCTCCGTGGTGTTGTGAAGATTTGAGCCTAGGTCTCCCTGGTTCCTAGACAAACGCTCTAGACCAGGGGTAGGCAACCTAAGGCCCGTGGGCCGGATCCGGCCCAATCACCTTCTCAATCCGACCTGCAGACAGTCCGGGAATCAGCATGTTTTTACATGAGTAGAATGTGTCATTTTATTTAAAATGCATCACTGGGTTATTTGTGGGGCCTGCCTGGTGTTTGTTACATGAGTAAGAATGTGTTTTTATTTAAAATGCATCTCTGGGTTATTTGTGGGGCATAGGAATTCGTTCACACACACACACACCCTGAAAAAAATATAGTCCGTCCCACCACAAGGTTTGAGGGACAGTGGATCTCTGGTTAAGTACTTAATTCGCTCTGGAGGTCCGTTCTTAACTTGAAAACATTCTTAACCTGAAGCACCACTTTAGCTAATGGGACCTCCTGCTGCCGCTGCGCCGCCAGAGCACGATTTCTGTTCTCATCCTGAAGCAAAGTTCTTAACCTGAAGCATTATTTCTGGGTTAGCGGAGTTCTTAACCTGAAGCGTATGTAACCTGAGGTACCACTGTGTGTGTGTGTGTGTGTGTGTGTGTGTGTGTGTGTGTATGGGACAAAGTATGTAAAGGAAGCTGTAACTGTCGGAGCCAGTGTGGTGTAGTGGTTAAGAGCGGTAGACTCGTAATCTGGTGAACCGGGTTCGCGTCTCCACTCCTCCACATGCAGCTGCTGGGTGACCTTGGGCTAGTCACACTTCTTTGAAGTCTCTCAGCCCCACTCACCTCACAGAGTGTTTGTTGTGGGGGAGGAAGGGAAAGGAGGATGTTAGCCGCTTTGAGACTCCTTTGGGTAGTGATAAAGCGGGATATCAAATCCAAACTCTTCTATGCTAATGCAAGCATAGCCAAGGTGTGGGTTCTCTTTAGCCAAAACAGCCCAGAGAATATTTACCAGAGTGAAGAGATCCACGGACATTGGTGCTCCGACGACATTAATATCGACCGTGCCCTTTGCCGCTACAATAAGCTCTCTGCAAACTGGTCTTTTTTGCATGTGTCTGATCTTCTGCTTAGTCTCATTAAATCATGTGAGTCCTTGAGCACAGGAATGTTTTCAGTATTCAACTCCTGCTGCCCTTGAACAGGATCTGCTGTAGGTCATTAGCTGATTGCTATAGCAAAGGCTTCTGTGATCTACTGTGATTTACACTCCCTGCTATGGCATGGGCTGCGGCAGGTCCATTGGCAGAATTCTTGCAAAGGAGGCAGGGAAACGTTCCACCGCAGCGGCATGGAATAGGAGAGCATTATAAGTCAATCCAAACGAGCAAAAGCCTAAATATAAGGTTGACTACGTTTGCAGTGCAATCCTATCCATGTTTGCTCCGAACAAGATCAATGGGGCTTACTCCATTGATTTGTAGGACTGCAGCTTCAAAGTGATTTAATTTAATTTAATAATTTTAGGAAAACAAAGTCTCGGGAGCATCTCAGTCATGCCCAGTGCTTTTGTGTTCATTGGCTAGAATGCTGGAAGCTTGAAGCAAGAAGGAGAGCCAGCGTGGTGCAGTGCTTAAGAGCGGTAGACTCACAATCTGGTGAACCGTGTTCGCGTCTCCTCTCCTCCACATGCAGCTGCTGGGTGACCTTGGGCTAGTCACACTTCTCTGAAGTCTCTCGGCCTTACTCACCTCACAGAGTGTTTGTTGTGGGGGAGGAAGGGAAAGGAGAATGTTAGCCGCTTTGAGACTCCTTCGGGTAGTGATAAAGCGGGATAGCAAATACAAACTCTTCTTCTTCTTCTTCTTCTTCTTCTTCTTCTTTCTTACTGCATGACTGATATGCAATAGCATTTGCTAGCTGACATCATGTAGTATTTGAAAGCTGAGAGGTTATGAGATGGCATATATTACATTTGCCTGAGTCAAAATAAGCAAGAAAGTCCAACGAATACTTGAGAAGTACTCGGATTTCAGTGCTCAATAGAAAACACCCATTAAACAAAATTCCAGTTTGAAATTTTGAATCTAAAATGTGTTGGAAATTGACGTTTTGGAGCATTCAGAATGTTCGTAAATCCAGACCTGGGACTCAGCTATACAGCTGCAAATAAAACATTGTAAGTGTGTTGCAAAGTGCATTACACAAATGAGACACTAGATGGTGATGGTGAGCTATTGCAAATTCAATATATTTTTCAAAGCTTTTTTTTGTTTTTTAAACCATTTTCACAACTTTTTGTGTGTGTCTAGATTCCACCCTGGAGGTGTTTCCTTAATAACAGATGCTTCTCAGTCAAATGTGGGCAGAGTTGCTTGCCTTTTCTTTAGCATTCTCCTCTTCTGACTGCATTCCTCTGCAGGTCCTTGACATTGGCGAGTGCCTCACCGTCCCAGATGAGTTTTCCGAGAAGGAGAAGAAGACGGGGATGTGGTGGAAGCAGCTCATTGCTGGAGCCATGGCTGGTGCTGTCTCCAGGACTGGAACTGCCCCATTGGACCGACTGAAAGTCTTCATGCAGGCAATGAGCTGCTAAGAATTACGGGGGGAGGCAAACAGTATTTCATTCTGCACTGGGACCCGGAATGGTGGCGTCAGTTGGTGTGGGGCAATGATGAATTGAAAAGGGCCTCTGTTTTGTCCCAGAATAAGATAAGATAAGATAAGGGACCCAGGTGGCGCTGTGGGTTAAACCACAGAGCCTAGGGCTTGCCGATCAGAAGGTCGGCGGTTCGAATCCCCACGACGGGGTGAACTCCCATTGCTTGGTCCCAGCTCCTGCCCACCTAGCAGTTCGAAAGCACGTCAAAGTGCAAGTAGATAAATAGGAACCGCTCTGGCGGGAAGGTAAACGGCGTTTCCGTGCGCTGCTCTGGTTCGCCAGAAGCGGCTTAGTCATGCTGGCCACATGACCCGGAAGCTGTACGCCGGCTCTCGGCCAATAAAGCGAGATGAGCGCCGCAACCCCAGAGTCGGACACGACTGGACCTAATGGTCAGGGGTCCCTTTACCTTTACCTTAAGATAAGATAAGATAATGTTTATTGTCATTGTCGCCTTGCGGGAACAACGAAATTACTCGATTGCTCTATCCACTCAGATAAGGCACTCTACATAAATTTAAAATAACTACAAAACACTAATTAAAACAGTACAATACGATACAATATAACAAGTAAAATAAGATGACTTCAAAGTCCAGACTTTCCATTTAAGGCAGAAATTGCTCTAGAGAATAAACTGTTCTTGAGACGGCTCGTTCTCACCTTCATTGTTCCTTATCTCCGTCCCGATGGCAAAAACTCGAAGAAATGGTGACCAGGATGCGATGGATCTCTTGATATGTCTAGTGCTTTTCTGTGGCACCTGGTGATATAGATTTGTTCTAAAGTGGAGAGAAAATAGCAGCAACACCTTCTGGGAGCCTTTAAATCTTTTGCATTTTGCAATCTTGCCTCTTTTGCCTTTCCAGTGGGCTCCATTGTGAAATTTGAGGGGTCTTTTGGAGGGCTGCAAAGGATACTGGGATGCAGCTCCCGCCACACGCACTGGCTTTTCATTGATGCCCCCACAACTGGAAAATGGCCATTGTTGCATATGCTGTCAGGAAGAAGGGGGACTCTCTTTTCCTTGCCCAGGCCCTGATGTTGTGGTTCCATCTTGCTGTAGGTCCACGCCTCCAAGAACAACAGTATGAACGTTTTGGGCGGATTGCGAGGCATGGTACGCGAAGGAGGCATCCGCTCCCTGTGGCGAGGCAATGGGATCAATGTGCTCAAGATCGCACCTGAGTCTGCCATCAAGTTCATGGCCTACGAACAGGTACGGCCTGGGGACAGGGCTGCAGCTTTGCATGGCACCGTATTTTTCGCTCTATAAGGCACACCTGACCATAGGACGCACCTAGTTTTTAGAGGGGGAAAGCCCCATTTTTTGAGGATCAGCTCAAATTTCTGTAGCTTCTTTTGCAAAGGAGAAAAGCCCCATTATTTGAGGATCAGCTCAAATTTCTGCAGCTTCTTTTGCAAAGGATCAGCTCAAAGTTGTTGAGGTTACTTTGCAAAGGGAAAAAACCCTGTTTTATGGGGTTTAACTCACAGTTCTGCAGCTTCAGGAAGCCATTTCTACAGTTTCCAGACAGATAATCTAATCAGCCAGTCACATGTCGCTGGGGAAACAGCCTCCCTCTGCAAGGGGGCGGGGCTGGAATCTCTCTCCCTTATCTCTCTCCCTGATCGTTTGCTGAGCAGCTGCTCAGCGGGCTTCCTTTCAACACCCCCTTCTCTTTTAAAAAAACCACAAGATCTGCTTTTGCCCCTGGGCAGTTCAGCGCCAGGGACCATACATTCACTCCATAAGACGCACAGACATTTCCCCTTACTTTTTAGGAGGAAAAAAGTGCGTCTTATGGAGCGAAAAATACGGTAGTCCCAGTGCATGTGCACACAGCATTTTAATTCCTTTTTTAAAGTCCTTCATTACTGGACAGAACAATGACTTTATGCAGCACAGTATTTCCCATACCTAAGTGCATGGAACTCCACCTTGGGCATGTCTTTATTGCAATAACTCGCCTTAAAATGGTCATGCTTCTTTTACTCAGCTGCATCGCCTTCACTCAGCCCAAAGTACCTAAGGGGGGAGTTCACCAACACTATCTGTGGCTCGCAATCCATTGCTTATCATTGCAGATCAGATCCCTATATGCTAAGAACCAGGTCCAATCAGTGAAAGTTGCTTTGAGACTCTTTCAAATGAAAGTCCTTCCCCTCCTGTTGGTGGGCATTTCCCTGGGTATACGTTGGGACTTTCTTAGATTGGAAGCTATCCAAACCCGATTTCTTAGAGCCATCCTCAGGATCCCCCCCTTCTGTAGCAGGGGTGGTCATGAGACTAGAGGTGGGTTGGCAGTCTTTTCGGTGCGTGGCCTTGAAGACAAAACTCTGGCTCTGGCTCAAGTTATGTTTTAACCCGGTGGGCTTGGCCCCCCTGATATTGAGGGATGATTTTCAATCATCGTGGGAACAGGAGATTATAAATGAAGTGCAGACCTGCGGATTGTCGCATCTCTTCCTGGAGTCCATGACACTTAGCCAAGCTAAAGTTGTGATCTGTCAAAGACTGAGGGATATTGCTAGGCAAGAGGACATTGCTCTTGTGAAACCTGGGATGTATTTGGGGGAACAGATATCTCAGATTTCACCAGCCCCTTATCTGGCGGAAATCCACTATGTGGAATACCGTAGGCTCCTTACAGCCGCTAGATAAACGTTCTGGAATCGGCGGTTTTGTGGGGAAGGTTCACGGGAGTCCCATACGCCCAGAGACTTTGCCCCTGTGCTCTGGGAGTGGTTGAGTCAACTGAACATATTCTTTTGATCTGCCCATTCTATGCAGATCTTAGACAAAAACTTATAGCTCCACTCCTATGCCAACATAGCCCAGTAGACAGAGAAAGACTGGTTTTGTATTTGCTGAACAAGTTCACTGGAACAACAACCTTCTTGGTGGCCAAATTTCTTTCTTTTTGGCCTTTAAGCGTCGTAAGGCTAAAATGGACTGTATTGACACGGGTCTAAATGTATAATATACTTTTCGCTGTTTCTAAGTGTCACGCTTTTCCAGATGTTTAGATGTTTTAACTTTTGTATGGATAATATGTGCTTTCTGACTGACGGTCGAATAAATTTTATTGATTGATCATTGCAGATCAAGCGGGCAATTCGTGGGCAGCAGGAAACACTGAGGGTGCAGGAGAGATTTATTGCTGGCTCCCTGGCTGGTGCCACAGCACAGACCATAATCTACCCCATGGAGGTAAGCTTTCTTTGGTAGTAGAGCTGGAGGGGCAAATTCTCAATCTGTTGCCGGCTGACTTCATCCGTGATATCCACCCAGATGAATGTGAGAACCTAGCACTACAGTGGAACCTTGATTTTTGAATGTAATCCATTCTGGAAGACCATTCAACTTCCGAAACGTTTGAAAACCGAGGCACAAAGGGCTGTCAGCGAATTCAATTGAGAAAAATGAAAAACACACAGTGGAATCCGCTCAACTTCCAAGGTGCGTTCGAAAATGGAAGCATTTACTTCCGGGTTTTCGGCATTTGGGTTCCGAAACTTTCGCCAATGGAGTCATTCGAGAACCGATGTTCCACTGTACTGCTAACTAATACAGGCCTAGGAGAAGTATCCCACCTCTGCCCCCACCAAGCAGGACTCTGCAGTGTAATTTCTCCCCAGTTGTCCCTACTAATTTGTGGACAGATACTATGAAGACATTTTGCCAGAAGGAACTTTTGTATTTAAGGGACAGGAAGGTCCTGATCATTTCTTTTCAGTATGGTGGGATTTTATTTCACAAAGTTTCGTTTCAGATATACAGTGGTACCTCTGTGTCAGGGGGCTGCAGACCCCCCCTGCCAGCCCGGCTTTGAGTGATTACAGGGAACAGCCGGGGATCTTGGAGACAGATTCCTCTTCCTCCTCCCCCTCCTCGTCGGGAGGGAGCTCTGCAGAAGAGGGAGCAGTGCAAAGGCTCCAGCCAGCCAGGCAGAGCCCTAGCTCCGTGTCTGGGGAAGCTAGGAGAAGACGGACCAGGTATTTCCGGTTCCCAAGATGTTGTTCCTGGCGGCAAAATAGGAGGTCACTCAGAGAATCTGGCTCGGACTGAGCAGACATTGATTTATGTACTCTGTACCATAATGTAAATAACCTAGATTAAGGTTATTAAGCCTATTAGCTTAATGGCTCTTCGTCTTTCTTGGAACGTCCAGCCGGGGGAGGGCCCCCACACAGCGTGACAGCATTCTCCGAGTGACCTCCTATTTTGCCGCCAGGAACAACATCTCGGGAACCGGAAATACCTGGTCCGTCTTCTCCTAGCTTCCCCAGACACGGAGCTAGGGCTCTGCCTGGCTGGCTGGAGCCTTTGCACTGCTCCCTCTTCTGCAGAGCTCCCTCCCGACGAGGAGGGGGAGGAGGAAAAGGAATCTGTCTCCAAGATCCCCGGCTGTTCCCTGTAATCGCTCAAAGCCGGGCTGGCAGGGGGGGTCTGCAGCCCCCTGACACTCTGGTTACGTACTTAATTCGTTCCGGAGGTCTGTTCTTAACCTGAAAACGTTCTTAACCTGAAGCACCACTTTAGCTAATGGGGCCTCCCGCTGCGCCACCGCTGCCCGATTTCTGTTCTCATCCTGAAGCAAAGTTCTTAACCCAAGGTAATATTTCTGGGTTAGCAGAGTCTGTAACCTGAAGCGTATGTAACCCAAGGTACCACTGTACCGGTCTCTTTCCCTGTGCCATCTAGAGAAACATGGCTGTCGTGATTTCAGACCAGGTGCTGTTGCTTAATATGAGGGGGTGACGGATAAAGGAGAGATATTCATGCCTTAGTTCATCTGACTTCCCCTCCCTCTCCAGGTTCTAAAAACACGGCTGACCCTCCGCAAGACGGGTCAGTACTCAGGGGTGGCGGACTGTGCCAGGCAGGTCCTGCGGAAGGAAGGGATCCGTGCCTTTTACAAGGGCTACCTGCCAAACATGCTGGGCATCATTCCCTACGCTGGCATTGACCTGGCAGTTTACGAGGTGAGTGACTGGGCACGGGACTGGCACAAACAGCAAGGGAAGCTCAGCCTCGCCTCCTACTGGCTGCTAGTCCTCTGTGAGGAAGGGTACAGACCTGGAAGCCTTTTCTCCTTGAGGCCCTTTTGAAAGACACTGCCACCATCCTTGCAGGAACCCTTTCTCTCCCATGCGGTGTAGCAAAACGGCAACCTCGCCAGATTCCGCTGCCGCCGCCGCTGCTTGGCAGAGAGGGCTCAGTTTTGTTTTGTTTTTGTTTTTTGTTGAAATTTCTGTTATTTTTTATAACAGTTCTAAGTTATAAGAGTTCTAAGATGGCGGCGCGCATAGACACAGCGGCTGCTCAGTGCTCTCCCTTATTTTTAAGTGTTTCGTATGGCTTTTACTGCTGTTACTCGTGTTGAGTACATTTTTGGTTGGGGAAACAATTGTTTAAATGAAAAATGAATATTTTTTTAATTATTTAATTATTATTATTATTATTATTATTATTATTATTTAAATCCAATTTCGTTGTACTTGTACAATGACAATAAAGATATAAAGATGAAAGATAAAGATTCCAAGGCTCGGCATGAAAGCCACTGCCTCCCCATCTGTGTTAGGCGCTGGGATGGATCTGCGCCGGATTCCCAAGTTACCAACTCCCCCTCTCCCCTTCCTTTTGCGGCAGACGCTGAAGAACACCTGGCTACAGAAGTACAGCAAGGACACAGCTGACCCGGGTGTTCTGGTGCTCTTGGGCTGTGGCACCGTCTCCAGCACCTGCGGCCAGATTGCCAGCTACCCGCTAGCTCTGGTGCGGACCCGGATGCAAGCCCAAGGTGAGATTGCGGCATTGTCCGGACGGCCTGGCCTCCAAGGAGAGCACTGAAGGGTGGCTGGGACTGAGGCATAATAAACAGGAGGCTGGACTAACTGCAAAGCGCTAGGCTCTTTGGGCAGCTTCCAATTATAAATGATAAAACCACAGTAAAACATCAAACATTAAAGACTTCCCAATACAGGGCTGCCTGCAGATGTCTTCTAAAAGTTGTATAGTTGTTTATCTCCTTGACATCTCATGAGACAGCATTCTGCAGGGATGAGAAGGCCCTCTGCCTGGTTCCCTGTAACCTCACTTCCTGCAGTGAGGGAACCTCCAGAAGGCCCTCAGAGCTGGACTTCAGTGTCCAGGCTGAACGATAGGGGTGGAGACACTCCTTCAGGTATACAGAGCCGAGGCCGTTTAGGGCTTTTAAAGTGAACACCAACAGTTTGAATTGTGGTCGAAAACTTACTGAGAGCTCAGTGTAGGCCTTTCCGGACTGGTGTTATATGGTCCCGGAGGCTGCTCCCAGTCACCAGTCTAGCATTCACATTCTGGATTAATTGTAGTTTCTGAGTCGCCTTCAAAGGTAGACCCAAGCAGAGCGCATTGCAGTAGTCCAAGCGGGAGATAGCCAGAACATGTAACACTCTGGTGAGACAGTGCACAAGCAGGTAGGGATGTGGTTGAGGCCAGTATCAGAGGTGGGCATCAGGTTGCTCACATGTCAATCGGAGAAGCTTTCAAACATATGGCCCTGACCTCTCTGCTCCTTTCTGTGGGAGATGAATGGGAATATGGATGAGGGAATATTGTTTAATATTTCCTATCCCAGCTAGCAGAGATTCTCATCCCCAATTAAACGCAGCAAAACGTGGTGATCAAGTTCTTTTTAACTTCTAAAACAAGGCAGATTCCTGGCATCTTTCCCCTGGTTCCCCCTTAAAAGTAAATACACGACACATAGCTCTTTCAAAGTAAAAAGGTTTACTCACAGACATTTCCAAGGTTCTACAAGTCTCAGAAAGGCAGGCTAGCTTAGATTAAATGTATATACATGGAGACTCTCCTTAAGGGAGAAGGCTCCATCTGGGCCCTCTTGGCTGGAAGCCAAGAGTGCATCTTCTCTTGAGATGTTGCTTGCTCAAAGTTCCGATGAGGAAGAAGGTGGAATGGCTGCTCACCTGTGACTTTGAGTAACTACACAGGTAAGGCCACTCCCACCTCTGGTCACACAGAGGAAGTGGTCTCAGTCCAGGTACAGGAAACTCTAACTGGAGGACTGAGACCCTTTGTGTACATTCTAGGAATGTTGTGATTGACTGCACCAGTGTTATGCATCCCACACTTTCCCCTCTCTCTGCAGCAACCATTGAAGGTGCCCCACAGCTGAGCATGCTGAGCCTCTTCAGGCACATCCTCTCCCGAGAAGGGGTGCTGGGCCTCTACCGCGGCATTGCCCCCAACTTCATGAAGGTCATTCCTGCTGTCAGCATCAGCTATGTTGTGTACGAGAACATGAAGCAGGCTCTGGGGGTCACGTCCAGATGAGGCGGATGAAGCCTGCTCCCCCAAAGTGGCCGGGACCTGCCTCTCAAGAAGGACCGCTCCTCCCGACAGTGTGTCCTGAAGGCAGCAGTAGGTGGGGGGACATACCTCTTCTGCTCTAGCGCCCTGTGGGGCAGGGAGTGGGCAGCTGGGCGGAGGAAGGTCGAAGAGTGCTGGAGTGAGCGGGCCCTTGTTCTCCTCATCCCCAGAAGAGCAGAGTTCTTCCTCAGCAAGGAGGACCAAGGAGGCGTGTCCCACTTGGTTACAAAGGTGTCCCCCGTCCCCCCCGCCAGACGCCGGAGGATGGGAAGTGCCATGGCCCTTTTGAGGTAGATTTTCATAGGTCTCCCAAGTGCTGGAGTCTCTGGGGACGGCCACCTCAAACGGGCTTGCTTCTGAGTCAGGGCTACTCGCCAGGAGCCTGCCGCTCTCGCTGCATGTGTGTCGTCTTCTTCCCTGCGCACACCCCCCCCCCGCATGTTTCCTGTTCTGCGTATTTCTGCCAGCCATACCGCGATCCAGCAGGAAACCAACCCCACCGACGTTCATTGCCAGTGACGTGTGGCCAGATCTGGAATGAGCAGCTATCCTGTTAGCAAAATGGGGAAGGTACTCTTCACCCCCACTTCACCCACGGTGTCTCAGCACTGGAGATGATGCATTCAGGGACAATCTGCCATACACTGGAGGCGTTAAAAAATTCAGCGATTGCAACCCGGAGTTTTCCAAACACTTTTGTTGACACCCTGCCATCTAGGGGTTTGAGGATACACGAGGACACGTTCTTACTCCGCCCCAGATATCCAGCTGCAAAAACTGAACCACGTTGATCCCTCTTCCATTCCTCTCTCTTCCGCATCCTGTGGGGGCGCTGGAGCGCCAAGAGGTTGCATTTCAGCCCAGCACTGCTTTATCTTTACCTATGTGGAAAGTGTCTGTATATTTTGCACGTTGACTTGTTTTTAACTTATAAGACTGGTCTGCACTCTCTTCTCGACCTAGACATCGGGAGATGAATTGAAATGTCTTCCCATCCCCAAACCTTTCCTTTCTCCTCTGAGGTGGTGGCCAATGGAGAAAGACATTCAAGGGCTATTTGCTGTCGTCGTCAACACACTTTACCTGAGGTCTCTAGGATTTATTGTGTGAACACATTTCTGCTTGCCGGGAGATGTTTGCGCCGGTCACATCAGCACTGCGGCTTAAGAAGTGACACACCCACATACACACCCCAACAATAACCCTTGAATCCATGCTCCCTGGTTTCCATGGCCCTCTTCTGTCTTGCTTACCTCTACGTATTGGCAAGTTGTAATACAAAGGAGGTAGGAACTTAATTTTTCCTCTCCCCACCCCTCCACCCCGTGGGATATTGCTTTGAAAGATGCAGAAGAGGCAGGATGGCAGGTAGGCAGTTTGCCCAGGTATACCTTCCTCCCCACCCACCACCCAGTAATCGTAGTAATAGTAATAAAAATAAAATCAGGTTTTCAAAAGATTACCCGGAGCACTATCTTCTAATGTGTACAGTTCTGGGGCATTAGGGTTCCAAGACTCTGCTGTACAGTGCAACCAGAGTCGCACTAAAAACAATTAACCGGGGGGGGGGGCGTGATTCTGCGACAAGAAAAGCTTTCATCTTTGTTTTTCATAGTCATTTCTGCTTCTGCTAATCACGGGCAAGAAGATATGAAGGGCACTAAATTCCTCCCACCACCAGTACCAGCAGCTACCAGGATATTCAGGAACCTCTGTGGCTGCTGAGATTTCCCGCAAGCATTGCTCCCATGCTTTGCAAACAAAGGGCAGGACCAGGGAAGGACGCCAAATGTTAGGGACGGCACTTTTGTAACCACAAGAAGGCAACAGTAACCCAAGTTCCCCCAGACTTTAAATGCAGTCGCACCTTGGATCTCAAACGCCTCGGCTCCCGAACAAATTGGCTCCCGAACGATCGAAACCCAGAAGTGAGTGTTCCAGTTTTCAAACGTTCTTTCGGAAGCCAAACCTCCGGCGGGGCTTCCGATTGGCTGCAGGAGCTTCCTGCAGCCAATCGGAAGCCGCGCTTTGGTTTCTGAACGTTTTGGAAGTCGAGCGGACTTCTGGAACAGATTCGACTTCCAAGGTACGACTGCACTTGGAACACAGATGTGGATAGGGTGGTTGTTGTTGTTTTAATGGGATACTTTTATACTCAAAACGGTGCACCTGTACTTTTCATGATCAGCTTCCCAGACAGGAGTCAGGAGTGGCATCTACAGTAGGTTGAAGCTGCAGGACCTCAGACCCCAGATAAGCAGTAGCAATGTTGATAGCAGTAGTGAGGCTCTGCCCCATCACACACACACAACCTTTGGGCAGGTATCTTCCTTGTAACTGCAGGATAACCCAGGCCATATTGTTCCCTCCTTCCCTTAAACTCAAGGGTGGGATTGTGGTTTCTGGAAGCCTCTGAGATTCCTTCAAATGTGTTGAGCTGTGTCAGGGGTGGACCTTGGTAATATGGCACCCTGTGCGAGGCCAAAATTTTCCCTCCTCCCCGAGCCTTGTGCTTTCTTCCCAAAGCCGGTCTTCCCAAGGCTGGGAAAGCACTAACCTGTTAGAGGCCTCACACCTCCTTCCCAAAGCAAACGCTTACTAGGCTTTCTTGGCCCCTGTGCCCTGAGTGGGGGACCCAGTTGCGCTGTGCTAAATCTGCCCCTGGCTTTGTCTGGGAATTCACATGTCAGGAAATCAGTCTCTTGGGTTGATATACATGGCAATAAGTATTTAATAGAAGAAGAAGAAGAGTTTGGACTTGATATCCCGCCTTTCACTCCCCTTAAGGAGTCTCAAAGCGGCAAACAATCTCCTTTTCCCTTCCTCCCCCACAACTCTGTGAGGTAAGCGAGGCTGAGAGACTTCAGAGAAGTGTGACCAGCCCAAGGTCACCCAGCAGCTGCTTGTGGAGGAGCAGGGAATCAAACCCAGTTCACCAGATTACGAGTCCACCGCTTTTAATCACTACACCACGCTGGCTCTCTTAATACTTTTTTAAAAAATGCAAATACAGTGGTACCTTGGTTCTCAAACTTAATCTCTTCCGGGAGTCTGTTTGAATCCTGAAATGGTTCAAAAACCAAGGCGCGGCTTCTGATTGGCTGCAGGAGCTTCCTGCACTCAAGCAGAAGCCGCGTTGGACGTTCAGCTTCCAGAAAACATTCGCAAACCAGAACACTTACTTCCAGATTTGCAGCGTTCAGGAGCCAGTTTGTGCGGGAGCCAAACCGTTCCAAGTTCCAAGGTACCACTGTACTGTATAACAAAAAGAGAAAAACAAAAAATGAGAATTTCCGGCTGACGTTAACAATAAAAATATTTCATCACTTCTAATTTAAACATATAGATTAATATACGGTAAGCAGTCTGTATGTCCAAATAGATTTCTAAACAAGATTATAAGCCATGTGTTCAAATGTAGAAAGAGTGCTGCATTTTATTCATGTTTAATGCGCAAGAATCCACAAGAATCTTGGGAACTGTAATTTGTTGCGGGCGCTGGGAACTGTAGTTCTGCAAGGGATAAACTACAATTCCCAGGATTTTTGAGGGGGAGAGCCGTGTGCTGTATGGTGTGGATGTGTGATGTCTTGGGAGGCAAGGGGGTCAATGCTGCACAGGACCTCCATGTTTCAAGGGGCAACAGAGTGCACTGCATGATGTTGGGAATCCAAGGTGCTTGGCCCCTCTTGTGTTGCACAGGTTTGGAATCCCAGCCTTATGGGCTCATCCAGATAGCAGTTGTGTTGGTGTGGAAGCCTCATCAGAAAGAGATGCCGAAGAAAGAGGAGAGAATTTGTGCAGTAGTCAGTACACTGTGCAGCTTGCACGGCTCTCCTGTAGCAGTAATTAGTGTGAGGAACTTGAATTTCCCCGTGGCTAAGGGAAATATTCTGTCTCAGATTGAGGGAGGATATTGTGAAGCTGGAATGTGCAGAAGAAGGTGACCAAGATGATCGAGGGTCTGGAAACCAAGCCTTATGAAAACGCTTGAGGGAGTTGGGTATGTTTAGCCTGGAGAAGAGAAGCCTGAGACGGGGATATGATAGGTAAAGGTAAAGGGACCCCTGACCATTAGGTCCAGTCGTATCCGACTCTGGGGTTGCGGCGCTCATCTCGCTTTATTGGCTGAGATGAGCCAATGATGAAGATGAGCCTTCCAGGTCATGTGGCCAGCATGACAAAGCCGCTTCTGGCAAACCAGAGCAGCACACAGAAACGCCGTTTACCTTCCCGCCGGAGCGGTACCTATTTATCTACTTGCACTTTGGCGTGCTTTCGAACTGCTAGGTGGGCAGGAGCTGGGACCGAGCAACGGGAGCTCACCCCGTCGCAGGGATTCGAACCGCCAACCTTTTGATCAGCAAGCCCTAGGCTCTGTGGTTTAACCCACAGCGCCACCTGGGTCCCATACTAATGGATTCAAGTTACAAGAAAGGCAATTCCAACTAAACGTGAGGACGAACTGCCTGATTGGAGGAGGCAGTGCTATTTTTCTAGAAAAAGAGGTGCCAGAACTCACCATGAACACCTTGTTTTCTTAGAATGGCAATGGCGCCCACCTGAGAGGTGCTGGAACTGAGTTCCGGCTGAAAGAAAGCCCTGGTAAGAGGTTTTCAACCGTGGAATGGACTACCTGGGAAGGTGGCAGACTTTATTTCATTGTAGATATGGGTGGCTATCTTTCAGGGATTCTTTAGGTGTTATTACTTCATTGAAGGTGGGTCCGATGAGATGACCTTTTTGCCTTTCTTCCAACTCTATGATTCTGTGTTGCCTGATGAGCATGGTGAACCTATTCCAAGTTAGATGGGGGTTATGATCCCTTTAAAGAGCTTTGAGGAAGGCATTAGTTCCACATTTGCAGCGTCTCCAATTGCAGCGAAGGAAAAAGTAGTTGCTGAATATCAGCTCTCTCTTTCAGAGCATTTAACAGGAGACCTTACCAATAAGAAACGAAGAGCAATTATAAATGTATATACCTGCCAATATTCCTATCCGGTTATGTTCCTGGGCCCAAAAGAGAAAGAAAGGTGGGGAACCCACTGTACGGAACTGAGGCAATGCTAGAGAGATGTTTAAGATTGTTTTCAGTGGAAACTTATGATTTAAGGTTAATGGCACTTTAATTTTAGTAGCAAGAGGAGAGCTGGAGTCAAGAAACAGGCAAGACTTGGGAGCTTACAGGGATGAAGTGAAATTAAAAGTATTCCTTGAGCCTGGCTGGCAGCTCACCCTTCTCCTGCTTGCAACACTGGGGAGGACAGGTAGGATTGCTCAGTTGCAGCCTTGAGGTCCCCACCCTCCCGTCAACAAAAGGCAGGGGCCATTTCTGCTGCCCATTCCCATGTTATGCGCCTTCCTCTGCTAGCTATAGCAAGCGAGATCCCCAGGTGTGCTGCCCAGAAGGTGGGTGAATAAAAACACCGGGGAGAAAATGAGTGGGATAAGCTGTCACTGCCTCATCTCCTTTGTGAGCTGCACATTTAAAGGTGTTTTAGGGGAAATCTTTGAGATGTAGACTAGCAACCCTAGTGAGAGGGTTAATTTGGTATGTGACCTAAAGTATGGTGTAGATGTAAGGAAAGGTTTGGAGAATCTTGACTGTGGGGCAAAGGACCTGTTAGCCTTCAGATCCCCTGCTGCCAGTGAGTCTGCAAAACAGCTGTATATCCTATTATCCAGTTGTGGCCCTGGGCTTCCTGCTGCATGACTCTTTGAGCATTGAAAAGGTGTAAATATCAAAGGATCCCAGACTAAAATTTTCTACAGAGAACCAGCTACCTCTTGTTACTTTCTCCCAGGAAAACAAGTGTGGGGTCTGGTTTCTAACATAGAATCCCTTTTTAGGCACTGAGCAAAGTGGAAAGTCCCACAGCTTTTGCATTCATCTTGCACTCTTCCTTTATAAATCTTGCCTGAATCCGACTCCAGCAAGGCCACTTCCATACATCTGTTGCTGCTGCATTTTGTGTTGGTATTTCAAAGGGAAAAAAGAACACACACTAATAATAAATTTTCTAAACTTTCCTTTATGTTTCTTGGCCTGCTTATTATGAAACTGGTTTCAGTTGCAGAGTACAAGCATTTTAGGGCAGGAATCAACCATATCTGTTGCCTTTGTACTAGGAGCTGCATTTTAATTCATTATTCTTAACTTCCTGACCCAACAGAGACAGGAATTCTGTGCAAGGTTCACCAGTCCTCCTGGCTTGCAGTACAGTGTGGTTTTATGGCTTGATTGGAGTGGACATTTTGCATCTGTTCCAATTGTATAGTATTGTTACTCACTTGCGCCACCAAACTGCGAGAAGTTGCAGGGATCATGTTATAGTAGAGCTGGGGAACCTGTAACATTCTTGATGTGGTTGGACTCCAGTTCCTGCAAGCCTTTGTCAGCATAGTCAATGGTCAGGGTTGATGAGAGTTGCATTTCACAACATCTGGAAGACCACAGGCTCACTATCCCTGCACTACAGTGTGGTTCCTTTGGAGGAAAGAGTACTGGATACTTAGGGCTCATCCACACCTCCAGTTCTCCATGCCTAGAAAGCACGGGCCCAAGCAGTTTTCTGCTCGTCCCTCATTTTCTAGGCATGGATCCAAGTGGTTTTGCCTTTTCCCTGTGCTCTTTGGCACTGAACTGGAGCAAATAGCTGAAGATCGTGTTTCCCTGGGGGAAAGTGGTGGGGAAAGCAGAGGTGTGGATAAGTCCTCTGGGTGTCTTTGTAATATTCAATTTATGCAATTTGCAAGTAGTGCCTGGTGAAAGCAGGCAGCTGTATAGCAGGGTCACAAAGCCTGACTGTGCACCAGGTTCCCAAAGGGAGCCACAGCCTCCCAAGAATGCTTCTACTGCAGCTTAACCACAGCTCTCTCTGCCTCCAAAACTGAAAATACAGAATTTGGCTACAGCTGCTGCTCCCTTTTAGGGCTTATCCACACTTATCTTTTCCCCATACTATTACAGGCACAGATCCGCACTTAAAAGCTCCATATCTGTTACTCGGTTTGGTTTGGGGTTTTTTTGCCCCAGAGCATTCCCCACAAAGACCCACTTTTTAGTGCTCAACCTGAGCAAACATCAATTTAGTTTTTTCACTGATTGCCATTTGCTCCGACTGAGCTTTAAAGGGCAGGCTTTCGCAGGGAAAGCTCCAGAGAAAAAAAAGGGGGGAACGCTTGGAGCTTTAAAGCATGGACCGTGCCTGGCAAGAGTTAAGTATAGATAAGCCCTTCCTTCTGAGGTGTGTTACCATCACAAAGCAGGAGAGATTATTCAGTCACCAAGACACATGAACATTCTACCCACTGAGGACATATCAACTGATGATTTCTGAACATTAAGCATCTCTGTAAAATTCTGGAGTTGCAAAATGTATATTGTTCAATTTGAACAAATGACACTGGGATGGCAACCTGTCATGGATGCTTTAGCTGAGATTCTTGCATTGCAGGAGGTTGGACTAGATGACACTTGGGGTCCCTTCCAACTCTACAGTTCTATGACTTCATAATTTGCATGAGCAACTGACTAGAAATTGGCCTGCAGTTCAGGGCTGCATCAACTACACAAGCAACCAGGCACTATCAGGGAGTTACACCCCTGTTTGCTCTTCAGGACTTAAGGGTTGATACAAAACTGGGAAGAGGTGGAACACTTTAGAGCCGTACTTCCCAAAGTGTGATACATGAACCCCCAGGGAGTATGCAAAAGCATTTCAGAGGGTATATGGCAGAATTTTTAATGTTACTTTATCATAGTTTTTAAGTATTATTAAAACTGCCCCCTAATGATCTTCTAGGGTTTCACAGCGCATTCTGAAGAACTAGGACATTTCCTCCCTACCTTTGGCACAAACCCATCTATGCAGTTACAAGATGGACATCTGAACACATCCACAGGCCCAGTGAACACTATTGAGGAGAACGGAACCTTTTGCATGCAGCCAGGACATCCCTACGATAAACAGCTTTAACCGTTCTTTAAAGAGCTTGTCACACACTAGGCAGTAGGAAAAGTTTGGTTCAATACACTGAAAGATACAGACAGTGCTTTTTTCCAGTGGGTTCACAAGGGTACGCAGTACTGGAACCTCTTTTTGTTGTTGTTAAAAAATGTGGCACTTACTGCAACAACTTTACAGTGAGTACTGGCACCTGTTTTTCTAGGGAAAAAAGCACTGGATACTGAGTACCGTATATGTGTGCAGGAGCCCCACCCTCTGCTGACTCTCATTCAGACAGTTCGCAAGCTCAAAACAAGTGTTTCTCCACTGAGTACAGAGTTTAGAAAGAGCAGGGAAGTCTCTCTTTGCTGTGGTCTAAACCACTGAGCCTCTTGGTCTTGCCAATCAGAAGGTCAGCAGTTTGAATCCTGGCCACGGGGTGAGCTCCCATTGCTCTGTCCCAGCTCCTGCCTACCAAGCAGTTCGAACGCACGCCAGTGCAAGTAGATAAATAGGTACCACTGCGGCAGGAAGGTTAAACTGTGTTTCCGTGCACTCTGGTTTCCGTCAGTGTCCCATTGCACCAGAAATGATTTAGTCATGCTGGCCACATAATAATAATAATAATAATAATAATAATTTATTATTTGTACCCCGCCCATCTGGCTGGGTCTCCCCGGCCACTCTGGGCGGCTTCCAGCAAACATTAAAATACATTAAACACATGACCCGGAAAGCTGTCTGCGGACAAACGCTGGCTCCCTGGGCCTGAAAGCAAGATGGGTTGCCTTTGACTGGACTCAACCGTCCAGGGGTCCTTTACCTTTCACCTTATATTATTATGTATTTATTTATAACCCGCCTTTTTCCTTGGCCAGGACTCAAGGCAGCTTACAGATAAAAATAAGAACACCTAAAAACCGGGGTGGGGAATGCAATAATTAAAAAGCAATTAACCATTAAGACCACATGCAACCCGTTTCATTCATGCAGGTAGTTACAGTAAGACAATCGCAGCACCAGGCCTTTAATTAAAACCGGTCCATACACAAAACCCCGCGGGAACAAGGTCTCCTCCTTCACCTGCTGGTCGACGGGAAGCAAGGAGGGGCTCCAGTTTTCACTTCACTAGGCAGGTGGTTCCAACGGTGTCCAGGAACAGCTCTTGGACTTCCGAGTCTTCGGCCAGCGCACAGCATCTTCTGCGGAAGCCTGAAATCCGCCCGGCGCCTCCAGCCTGAGGGATGTTGGCCAGTGTCCCGCCCCTTCCGGCAATCGCTGCTGTCATTGTTATGGCAACCCTGAGGGTAGGTTGAAGAGACCAGCTAGCTCCGTCCCGCCTTATTGGTCCAGCCTCGCGTCGATCATGCTGAACTTCCGCCTTACTGCAGTTCTCCGACCAATCGCCTTCTAACTTCTAGGGGGGCGGGAAAGAAGCGGAAGTGGGTTTTTCCCCGCCCACCCCCCGGTGCGAGCGCTTTCCCCTCTGTCCTCGTGCAAGGGCCTACGTGAGAAATCTGGATTTTTGGCGGGCCGGCGGCAACGCGCACGTCGACCGCGATTAATTTTTTTGCCGTTATGATGATTATTGTTAAAGGGACCCTTAAGAAGCGACCTAACCCCACGTTAGCCCCGCTCTTCCAAACGGTGAGGGGATTCGACCCCAACCTCTGAGGCAGAACCCGGTTGTCGCTTTGGTTGAGACCAGCGCATTCTGCCACATGACGTACTCTCCGTTTCTCCAATGGAGGGACTTGAGGTTTAGCGACCTTCCCTCCCTGATTGGTCCAAGGACGGCTTCTCACCCCGCCCCTGCCATTCTCTAATAGGTCGCAAACCATAAACACGCTCCTCCCCTCGCTTGCCACTCGAGGAGTACCCTAGCACTCAAGCTGCAGAGCCCGCCTCCTCTTAGGTTTTAATTGGCCGGGCGTTGAGGCCGCCTGTTTCCTTTTGTACCCACTGGCCGTTTGCTACGCCAGTCACCTGGAGCCCACAAACGATTGGTCCTCCAAGGAGAGGTCGGAGGGCAATGGGTTGTAGTCCCGCCTCGCGTTCCCAGCGTGCAGCGCGGACGTGTGTCTGTGAGTGTGTGGTGAGGGAGACGGGCAGAGTGCTCGGCCTGCTTCCCGTGTTGAGCCTTCGGTGCCCCGCTCCGTCTCCGCCGCCATGTCGGACTATAACGCCGGCGGACCGCCGCCGCCCTCAGCTGGGCCGCCGGGCGCCGGTGGGGGAGCCGGGCCGCCCAATCAAGGGGGCGCCGGCGGGGCCGGGCAGGCCGGCGGAGCGGCGGGTCCCGGACCTGGCGGGATCCGCAAGGACGCCTTCGCCGACGCGGTCCAGCGCGCCCGGCAGGTGAGGGAGCTGAAGCGGACGGGGGAGGGCGGCCCAGCGGTGAGGAATCGGGCAGCAGCGCGGCATCTCTCGCCTCCCTCCCTACCCTCTACTCCCGCCCCCCACGGCAGGCCCCGGGGATGGCGATGCTGGAGAGCGACTCTCCACATGCAGCGGGGCTTGAGGAAGTACAGTCCTGAGGCAACGGAGCTCTCTCGGCTGTACCACTTCAGGTTAAAAGCGCGAGCGGGGGGGGGGGGTCCCCAGTCCCTGCACGTAGAAAGGTAGCTGCACAGTTCTCTCTGGCACGTGCAAGACGCGTGGAGATCGTTCCCTTTTCTCTAAGGCGCGCTCAGGTGGAATGGCAGCGGGATGGATTTTACCCACAAACGTTGCATTGTTACTGTAACACGCATGGACCTTGATTAAGATTTCAGACGAGCTGTTTGAGGCGTGTTGAGATGATGGGCTTCTTGACCTAAGGAGAGGTTGGGTGGCCATCTGGCATGTATGATCTAGTTGAGATTCCTGGGCCCTTTTAAAATGTGTTTTTTTTGGGGGGGGGTTGAGTTATTGTGTTGTTGTTTATTTTGATTAAGTACTTTGTGGTTTTATATCCTGATTTTATCCTGAGAACTGCCCTGAGACCTGTGGGTGTAGGGCAGCATATAAATTCAATAAATAATAAAATAAAAATAACTACCATTCTGATTCTATGATGCAGTCATATTTAATACATGTTAAAAACTTTTCTGCTCCCAAAAAACTATGGAAAAGACTGTACCATATCTCCTTCCGTAATGTTCATATTTTCTGCATACAGGTAGTTTGTGGGTGCTTGAAAGCAGTATGAAAATGAAATGAAAACTTGATGCTCTGTGGAAGACAGAGTACGTAGTAAGGTTGAATAAGGATAGTGCTTGCTGATAGGTATTTACAAATAGTTAAGCCTTAATTTAAAGCCAGGCTCCACTCTCAATACACTTAAGTGCAGAATGTCACTGTCTACCATTAAGAAGCAGGAACTAGTCCCTGTTTGGGTTTATATTTTGGATGAAGGTTTCCAGTTCAGAGGGGAGTGTTTTTGAGATAGTTTCTTTCTGTGCATCTTGCCTTATGAATAAAGTTTGGTAAGTAGGCTAAAAGGGTGTTCAGAATGGATAGTTTAGTTATTTGTCCATACTTTTTATCCCCTTATCTTCCAAGTTGCTTGGGTGTTGGGAATATCTCATTATCATTAAAGTCCTGCGGGGGAAGGTTACCCTCAGTCAGACCAGTAATTCTCTTGCTACTTATCTGGGGAGCCTCATGGCTGTATAGGGTTTGAACTTAGTCCCCTTTTCTAATATCTGGTTTCCCTATGAGATTTTTTTGTTTTGTTCATCATGCATGAACAAAATATGAAGATATGAAGCTGCTAAACAAAGCTGAGGTTGCTGCATACAGTATTTGATTTATTCTTCTGAATTGACTTGTAGGCAGGGAGTAGGAGAGAGAGTTCCTTTTAGAAGCATCCTGCAGGGAAGGGCTATGTAAATAGAAATTTGAGTTTCTTCTGTTTCGATCCTGAAACTTTCTTTGATATGAGAAAACACCATTCAGTTTTAAAAGCTATATGAAAAATCAACTATCTGAAATGTAATGGCAGCACTTCTTTTAAGCATTCCATCATAGAGTGTCTATCATCATTAGCTAGGGAGCTGTTCTACATTTCAGCAGTGTTTTCTTAGAAATCAAAGTATTCAAGAAGACAATGAAGTTGAAAGCTGATTAGGCCCTGGTATGATTTTCATCCCATGGACTATTTAGTTGCCACCGTTGGAACACATTACAGAGTGGAAAAGGCCTGAAATAGTTTTGTTCATCAAAATTGTTGCACTTGTCCATGATGGGGGGGGGAAGTTTGTCTAAAAGTAGGATTTCTATACTGCCATTCATCCAAGGATCACAGGGCAGTTTACAGTATAAAAACACAAAAATATGTAACATAATAACAAAACAATAAACCACTCTCCCGGCAAAATTTAAAAGGCCATAGATTATTTAATCTGCTCAAGGCCTGGGTGAAGAGGAGTGTTTTCGCCTGGTGCCTAACTATATGTAATAATCCCTGGGAACATTCCACACACGGGGAGCCACCACAGAAAAGAGCTGCTCTTGTGTTGCTGTCCTCTGGACCTCTCATGGAGGAAGCACATGAAGAAGGGCTTCGGATGATGATTGCAGGTCTATACATATGGCGAGAGGCAGTCCTTGAGATTATTGTGGTCCTGATCCATTTAAGACTATACATCAAAACCACATTTTGAAGTGGGCCTGGAAACTAATTGATAGCCAATGCAGTCGAGCCAGGATTGGTGTAATATGCTCAAACTGTCTTGCCTCGGTGAGCAACCTTGCTGCTGAATTCTGCACCACCTGAAGTTTCTGAACCTCTTCAGAGGCAGCCCCTTGTACAATGTGTTGCAGTAATCTAACCTAGAGGTTAATAGAGCTGGGCAATATATTGATATAGTGTCCAAAACCAGTTTGAGATCTATATCATGATATCACTTTCATAATTTTTGACCTGGCAATATATCACGAATCGTGTGTGTGTGTGCTGTGCAAAAATCACAATGTGGGAAAAACCACGAAGCCAGCCAGTGCCTCTACATAGCTCCATCCTTAATTCATATAGAGCAGTGGTGTCCAAACTTTTTTCAAAGAGGGCCAGATTTGGTGAAGGGCCATGGGGGCCGACCAAAGGGCCAACGAAAATTGTTGACCTTTTTTTTTAGGATTGATGTAGTTGAGGTGTTTGTTTGGGTTTTTTTGTTGTTGTTTTTACACCCCAGGAAATTAACTGCCACAGGGGCCGGATTAAACCGACCGGCGGGCCACATTAGGCCCCCAAAACAGACTTTGGACATGCCTGATATACATCAGTATATAGTGATGTTTAGCTGGTTGAAAACTACCGGTAGATATCGCCCAGCCTTAGAGGTTACCAGAACATAGTGTCCAGATCGGGGCAACAGCTGGGCACAGCCAGTGCTGATGGAAGGAACTCCAGGCCACAAAGACCACCTGAGCCTCAAGCAACAGCAATGGATCCAGAAGTACCCCCAAGCTACGTACCAGGTCCTTCAGAGGGAGCGTTCCCCATCAAGAGCAGGCCACCTCCCAGCCATCTGTTCTAGGGAACTGCCCACTAACAGTGCCTCAGTCTTACCTGTACTGAGCTCCAGTTTGTTGGCCCTCATCCAGCCCATTACTGAGGCTAGACAACAGTCCAGCACATCCACTGCCACACCTGCAGATGTAAATGAGAAGTAGAGCTGTGTCTTATAGATTTGACTATTCAGCATATTTCTAAAGCAATTTTTAAGCATTCTGCTTTTTATGATCTATTTTTCTTGGGAAATTCTCAGTTCTGCTAAACGAAACATGAATTTAAAGACTTTGACATTTCTATGTAGCTAGAACTTGTGTGTCAAGGAGAAAATGTATTATTTTTAGGAAGTCGTGCAAGGATAACACATACTAGTATTAATCTCTTATGGCTATGAGCAGTGTTGCCTGTATTCCACCTGCTTTTGTTGAAGTGAGAGTCATTGACCATCACAGATGCCCTTCTGCTGCCTCCAGTGATTAAATAAAACACTTGCTCACCAGGTCCTGACAGCACTATATAGTTCTATTCTATACTGTGATGTTTTGGTGTTTATTTTAGATATTCCCTGATACAAATTCAGGTGAAATTAATTTTTGTATTACAGTACTTTTGCAACTGGCTTGATGAAATTCAAATTCTCAGAACCTTGGTTGTTGTTGTTTTTTTAAATGAACATTCACTGTATTGATTGATGAGGTCCAGTAGGTATGCTTTTACATAACCAGGAAACGTTTACCTGGTTTGCACTTAAAGCTAAGCCTAGCTAACCCATCGCTTAGCACAACTATTTTACTCCTACTTTGTTGTTTTTTGCGGCTGCAAAACAAAATAAACCTGGACCTGTTGTTTATAATCAATGTTTTCCCTTCCATTTTTTTTTCTTCTTCTGCTGGCACATTTACTGTATTGTCAGATTTGATGGGTGGTTCTTGTTTGTTCCTGCTAATCAACAGAATCACTGCAACCCTTTCTTACATTATCAGTTTTGAAGTTTTAAGTAGGCTGCTGACTTCCTTGTTTCAGATTATTTGCCCTCTGGATACCCTTTGTTCAGTCAACTCATTTCCACAGCTAGTCCGTCTTAGGAATTTGACACAGTTTTTGTCTTCTGAGCCCTGTGCTAGTAGTATTAGACTTGCTGTAGTTCAGATTAGATAAAATTGATAGTTTGGTTTTTTAAATTTTTAAATTCTCTGTTTCTTTTAAATAACTAGGTTAATATTAAGTTTGTGTATAAGCATGCTAGTCCTACAGTTACTTGGAATTCCTCCTTCCCATAGATTCAGCTGGTTAAGACAGTTCTGCTAAACCTAGAATAGCCATCCAAACCCAGCACTCCTGTGATCCTTGCTTATTTTTCTGGTTTGTTAACCAGCACTAGAATTCCCTGGTTCTTGCTTAATACGAAACAAGATCTTCAGTCCGAAGCTGGAGTGCAATAGGAGGGAGGAGAGGGCAAGGTAAAATTGTTTTTGTCCAAATCAGGTCATTCACCAAGTTCTAAAATTTGTGACACTTACCTTTGTAATGTCAATAAAATTGACCATTTTTGATACAGCAAAAATCTCCTTCACTTGTTATTTCTTATATTTTATTCATACACTTTTCCTTGGTTTTTCTTCATCTTTATGAAAATGACAACATCTGTACTTGTTCATTTTCACAATTGACATCTACAGTGAAAACTTACAGGTTCTTTCTGCAATTCAAGTACTTTTTACAAAATAAAAATAGTTTTTATATTTCAAATCAGTAGTGTTCCCTTCCACT
The DNA here is from genome assembly GCA_034641385.1 of Darevskia mixta. Lineage (NCBI taxonomy): Eukaryota > Metazoa > Chordata > Lepidosauria > Squamata > Lacertidae > Darevskia > Darevskia mixta. Next base: position 7,417,807 of record JAWWNH010000067.1, on the reverse strand, counting down.
GAATATCTACTTTAGACCAATTATATTGGGCTAAAAACAGTTTCCTGGTCCTACTTTGAAGTTTAAGCCCCAGGTTTCTATTGAAATTATTACTGTGTCCATCTGTCTCCTAATTTACCATAATATTATAGCTTTATTGCATACATTCTAGAATCTAGATAGTAAACCTTTATTTTCACTGAATAGTCATTCCTCAAAGACTTGTTGTTCCAGCCATTCTTCTACTAGCATGTTGTTGCACTGAAGACTTTAATACTGTGTTAAATTATTTATAAAAAGGAACCCTTCCATTCAACATTTTCAAATGCTTAAGACAAAAGAAATAAGCACCCTTAAGAAATAAAGTGTTTTGTATGTAATCATTTTTCTTTATAAGTGATTACCTTATGTTTTCTTTAATAAATATTATCTACTTTTACTTTCCTTTAAAGCAAAATTAAACCCAGTACTTTCTTGAACCACAGTTCATAAAGAGAGCTAATAAGCCTATATAAGCCACTGATCACCTTATAAGTCCTATGTGTCTTGATAAACTAAAGATAAAGCTCCGAGTAACATCTAGCATGCCCTTCCACACTTTCTGTGCACTTTCATTCAGTAGGCTTGTGCCCAAGTAAGCGTGTGTAAAATTGCAATTTTGGCTCCTTTTAATGAAATCTCCCTCAAATACAAGGCCTTACTGCCACCCATAGTCATGGTTTAATTTCTATGTTGTTTTTCCACATACAAAAATGTAAACAACTGTTTCAAGAATATTTCATTTCAGTAGCATGTTGAACATTAAATAATCTAGAAGCTCAAAACATCTGCTGAAAGTGTATAGATATAAAAAGTAAAATAAAATTAGCCAAGCCCTAAAAAATAGCAGAAGTAATACTAAAATTGAGATACGCAAAAATACATTTGCAATACCCCTAGCCAAAATGGGAGCAGCTCAAGTTATCCTCAGAGCTTCTTCATTTCATCTTCCAAGTAGTCCATTGGCAGTTTCTTAATCTCTGGATTTCTATTTTAAATGAAAACACAATTGCAGATCTTCTTGAGATCTGTGGTTTGTATCCAGCAAACTCATATTGTTAAGTGCAAGGATTTCAACCTGCACATTTAGATGACTTCTCTACCCCCCCCCCCAATCCCCAAGTGTTCTGAGGATTCCTCTAACCTTCTGGAGCAAATATGGAGGGGTGGAAGAGAGGGGGATGAAGTCCTGCTGTGCAGGTAGAAATCCTTGTGCTAACGGGAAGACTTTACCAGTTGCTAGCACGCAGGAGGGGAAAGTGCTTTGGTGCTCAGGTCCTGCTTGCAGGTTTCCTAAGGACATCTAGTTGACTACTGTAAGAACAGGATGCTGGACTAGATGGGTCATTGGCCTGATCCAGCGGGCTCTTATAAAAACATGCAACATATGACTTCATTGGATATGATCCTCAATCTGCTTTCTTATCAAATATTCATCCAATTTCTAGATCCTCTGCTTCCTTTTTTATTTCCATTGAGTAATTAATGAGAAGTGATGAGCAATCTGAAAAAGTCTTCATTCCTGTTTTACAACTTTCTGATACTACATAACAATGCTTTACAATGTTTGAATACAAAAACATCAATCCTCAAGTCGTGTAGCTTAAAATCAATGGTGTAACCTTATATTTGGGGTTCAACCACCACCAAAACTTAGCTAAACTCAACTTCTCTAAAGTCTGTTCAGAGAGATTTGGCAAAATATTGGAGTACTTGCTGATTTTGGGACTTCTCTAACTTGGAAATCCATAGTGCTTTAAAGTCACTCACTGGAATGATTTTTATTCTGATAAAAAGCTAACAAACATGGTACCAATCTTGTGTGGTTGTTGGGTATATAAATATGCACCTGCCCGTTCTCTGAAACCTCTCTCTTTGGTGTCCTGATTGGTCGTATTCTGTTTAAACTTCTATTGACCTTCAAATGCTTTCCATCCACTTGCTCTTATTTAGTAAGTTAACTCTTCTCCCTCTCTATGGCCCTTGTTATTCCCTTTCTGCTCTCGTATTCATCCTCCATAAACCCAGTTGCCACTCTCTGCCATGAGAACTCTTTACCACCAGGCATCCACCTGTCTTCTTCCCTCAATATTTTCCCCTCAGTTCTTCTTGTCTGTTACCTACATTATAGCCCTGAGTGCAGAGTCTGTGCCTCTTTATTTGATATAAGTATACCAACTAATTCTATGTGTAACAACTAGAGAGGACTATTATTGGCATCCCCATCACTGAATTTCCATGTCTATAGGCCTTACTGTAGCAACTCGGTAACTTTCAGGAGAGGCTGGTTCAGAGAGCTGCAGGCAGGCATACTTAGCCATAGTGAAGAGCAGATGTGACCAACCTTTGGGCTTCTGTACGTTTAAGGGTTGTGCAAAGGCATGAATTTTAGGAGATGTAGAGATGTCACAGTACTGGAAGTATGGGAAACCTGCCCTGCCATAATTCTCTCTTTCTTATTGTTAAAAGTATTGGGAGTTCTAAAGAGGAATGGAAGCCATTCCTAGCAGGGAATCAGTGCAACTTTAGGCTTTACTGTGAGCTGGTGTAAATGTCAAGTTCTAGAAGGAATTGGGACTCATTGGGGACAAGTTATTGGCTCCTTCATTTGAGTATTGCTGGTGTGTTTTGTGGTGCAGAAGTAGAGTGATATCTGATGGCTAAAAATGTTGAGGCTTCTCTGAGAAATGGTGCTTTGGAAGTTACATATTCAGCAAGTTGAAAATCTGAAAGCTACTTCTGTTTTCTTGACGTAAAACATAGCAATATAACTTTGTGATGGGGCAAAATACTAAGTACAGTTGCCATAACAAAGTTGCCTTTTTAGTTGTACATAAAAATTATTATTGAAAGAAAATATAAATGTGGAAACACTTAGAATTTAAATGTTGTTAACCACATTTTTTGCAGAGCTAGGATAGACAGCTACATCATTACAAGATACAGTAGTACCTTGGAAGTTGAACGCAATCCATTCTGGAGGACCATTTGTCTTCTGAAACATTCGAGTTCCGAGGCATGGCTTCCGATTGGCCAACAGCTAGGTGGAAGCACAGTGGAAGCCGCGTCAGACATTTGTATTCTGAGGAACGTTCAAAAACCAGAGCACTTCTGGGTTTTTGGCATTTGGGAAACGTTCGAGAACGGAACCATTCAAGTTCTGAGGTACCACTGTAATACAAGACTAGCCTGTGCTTTTTTAAACTCCTGTGTGTCATGGAAGGCATGAGAAGAAAATACCAAGGTGTTCATGTTGTCATTTTATCATGAGCAATAGCGCTACTGTTCTGATGAGAAAGTCAAAGTTACTCAGAAGCCAACTAAAAGTCAACTTCTAGCCAGGCACCTAGCAGAATGGTGTGTCAGAGCCAGACCTTAGGGAGAATAACTTGTATAGTCAATGTCACCACTGAAAAAGCTGTACTCCTTGTGAGTGCCTGCTGAATGGCACCCAGGGTAAGACTTCATGTGTTGAACGGCGTCACGTGGGTCACATACAAAAGAATGCTGTCTTTGAACTATCCCATTCACAAATGATTTAGGACTTAAAGGTTAGAATCAGTACTTTTATGTTAAGCCTAGGACAAGCAATCAGATCACACCAAATTAGAGTAACATCAATTTGCCTACTGCCAGTCCATCAACCAGTGCAACCAGTGCAAAATGTTGCTGCCAGTTTAATTTTCAGGAAACCTCTTAAAAGCAATACCAGAGAGCATGCCAGTAGTCTAAATAGGAGGTAACTAGTGAATGAATTACCATGGTGAGATTTAATGGCTTGCCATTTTTTTTATATAGACCACTTTGGGCTTAGGAAAAGCACAATCATGTGCCATGTGTTGCAAAATATACTTAATGACTTGATTATCCTGGATTTTGAAATGATTATGTATTCAACAGCTCTTGGTTCTTTGGATAAGATTTAGGGAAGACTAACTAGTATCTATTCTACTTTCAGATAGCAGCTAAAATTGGGGGTGACACAGCCACAACGGTGAACAACACTACACCTGACTTTGGGTTTGGTGGTCAGAAGAGACAACTGGAGGATGGAGGTATGTGAGACTGACCCTAGTGGGACACCGTAAATTAAATTGGCAATACTTCATGTAGAACTCTGGATTCTTAGGAGTGTGAAGTGTACACACACACACACACACACACACACCCCTTGCTAAAGCTCATGCAGTTGTGTTAGTATGCCTAATGTTGCCAATCCCTCAAGCATGGCTGCAAATATTCCATTTGCTGTGATAGGATTTGCTGATCCCATTCAAACGAGTGGAGGCTACACAAAATTGGTATTTCCACCAATTGCCTATAAATCTGAATGTGTTGTTGATACAGTATAGTTATCAGAGCCTGTGAAGTTTTCAGAATGGGCCTTCCATGTAGCTGCAATCTTGACTGTTAGTTTTGAAAGCTGGAAGAGAAGAGAGACTGTCTTAATTTTTGAAAGAGGTGACTATTTATTTTTATTTTGACAGACCAACCAGAGAGCAAGAAAATGGCTCCCCAGCCAGAACGTAAGTATACTTTATCATTAAAGAGTTGTAGAATGATCTGTGTTAACTACGTGGAAATTCTATTCATATTTATTTTCATATTGATACTGAAAAGTGGGAGGACATGTAAGCTTTTGGTGGGGAGAGTTCTATGGGATTAGGAAGGTAAGCTTGGCATTTTAAAAACAGGACCTTAAAAAAACAAAACAAAAAAACAGCAGACTGGGAAACCCAGTAACTGATTTATAGTTCACCTTCAAGAATGTAGATTCATAACCAAACCCTTGCTTTGCTTTCCAGCCATGCCACCACCCCCTCAGCTTGGACCGATCCATCCTCCCCCCAGGTAAAATAGCTGTGTGCCTCTCTTTTTTCTCCCCACATAGGCTTGAGCTGGAAAGGCCAAATCAATGCTAAAAGTATTCAGCTTGTGAGTTCAGGTTGACTGCAAGGGGGCAGCATTTCAGTACCCCCAAAGAGAAAAGGCTGCTTTTGTTGGGTGAGGTTGGCACCCAGATTTGTGAGTGATGTCCCACTAAAAGACCAGCCACTCCAAGCACTTGCGTGCCTTGGTAGGTAGTGAAAGGTTGCGCTGGTTGGCCATTTCTTAGATACTCACATTCTTGTGTAGCTTCTGGTTTTGTAGCTATAGTTTGTGAAGCCTGTGTCTGAGCCTTGTGGGCAGATGCTGGGCTACTTAGTTTGCAGCAGGTTCTGCCAGGTTGCATGGGTGCATTTTGCACGGGTGCATGGTGATTTCCTCAGAGCAGTGCCTAATTGCTCAGCCACCTTCCTGTCTGCCCTCCCAGGAGGAGGAGGAATCTCTCCGTTTTTGCTTCTTGATGGATGCTGGTGAACACCAGCTCCATTTCTGTAACCCTCCCACTCCTTACTTTAAGCTGCCAAACTTTCCCTTGCAGGTCTACAGTGACTGAAGAGTACAGAGTACCTGATGGCATGGTGGGACTCAGTGAGTATTAGACAGAGAGGGCAGAAATCTGCTGTTGCCGTAGTTGAAAGACTGTCACTTTACCTTTACTAACCAGTGCCTTCTTGATTTCTCAATGCCTGTTGGCTGAGCTTTCCACAGGGAAGGCTCAGGCAGGCTGGTTTGTTTCGTGACCCTTCTATGTGTCTTTCCTGAGAGATGTCAAGTGTTTGAGTTGACCCTGTGTGCTCCAAGCTGTGTATGGTATGTAGCTCCAAAGATGTGGGGTGGGTGTTCTGCTCAATAAAGTGCTCTGGCAAGCCTTCAGTTAATTAAATTGGTAGGAGCTGGTTGCGGAGGACAACTTGAGGCTGGTGTCATATGAGCACTTCCCATGCGTAGCAAGACTTTTGTGAGTTGAGCAGCAGCAGCACAGATTTGCTCTGGACACTTCCGAGACTCAGGCTGGGAGTGCTGCAGTGAAAAAGAGTTCCTTTTTGGATTGCTTTTGGCCTTTGCTTTGGATTCATCAACTTTCTGTGAGTGATCCTGACTAAGGTAGAAGGCCCTGCATTGACCTTTACCAGAAGGAATGGTGGCTGCAAAACACTGCCTGAAGCAGAGTTTTAGGTTAAGTAGGGAAGGATTGGTTCTCAGAAGGCATTTTGTTTATAAGCCCAGGTTTTAAATTGGCTTGGCATTCAAGCTCTGAAGGCTAGCAGAGAAATTGGTTGAAACTTGAGCGCTAAGGTTCTCATTGACCTCTCTAGTTCTTGTAGGTTATCATACCTCTGTGGCATCATGAGACCCTGGAGTTCTTTCTTTCATGTTTGTGTGAACTTTGTTTAGGAGGAACAGTTCCGTCATCCTTCACTTATATGTCATATAAACAGCAAAACTTGAGGCTATCTTGGATCCACTTAGCTACTGTCCCCAATGCACATGTGCACACAACCCTTCCTGGGGTGGTATTTACTGTTAGAAGATCCTTTCCATCTCTTGTGGAGAGGAGAGAGGGGAACCTGCGTTGTCTTCAAGCCTCACTCTTAGGATAATGACAACTGCTTTTATCTCAGGCTTGAGTTTCTTAATGCCCCTCTCCTTACTTTGCAGTCATAGGAAGAGGTGGGGAACAGATCAACAAAATACAGCAGGACTCTGGATGCAAAGTACAGATCTCTCCAGGTAGGTGTGAGAATTGCATGGGGTGTAACTTCCAGCATATGGAACTGCAGGTGTTGGCTGTTCCTTCTGAAGCCTATAATCGTGGCAGCAAGTAGCTCAATGGATATAATTGTGGTAAAGAATGTAGTTCAAGAGACAAAGTGTGTTGCCAGTGGCATATTCTTCTGAATATGCTAATACACTGCTAGAAAATAGCGGGGAGGGATCTTGTTGGGGCAGCATGAACACAGTATTCTCACAAGGCAAATGGTCTTTTCTAGCTTGTGGTAAGTTAACTTTGTTTGAGTGGGGAACCATTGCAGTTGCTAAGTTTACAGGTGTCTTCACCATTTTCAGTCCTTGTACTACTTCCTGTTGACTGATCAGCATTCTCATTATAGAGAAGTTGCCCTTAATAATGTTGTGCATGTGTGTGAAAGACCTACTCTTTCAACGCCAGTTCCTTCATACCCTGTGGATGGTACATGATTTGGAGGAGGGATCAAACTCTGAGGAAATGTGTTGATGTGGAGAGATGTCTCCTGATGGCCTATATTTCCTCCTACAGACAGTGGAGGAATGCCAGAGCGAAGTGTGTCTCTGACAGGATCACCAGAATCTGTGCAGTGAGTAGCCTCTTGTCCTTTGTCAATATGTTATTTCAGAAACATAAGGGGGGGGGGAGAGACAGGGTGTGCCAAAAGAATCCATCCGCCAGGTGGCATAGTCGAGGACTGTGGCAGAGGAGCAGGGCATCACAATCAGGAAAACAATTGGGCCTTCTTAGTAGCAATACCCAAATTGTGGAACTTTCCCCTAAAAGCAGTTGAATTGGTCCCCTTCTCAAGGTAAGGAGGGCAGCAAATACTTTTTTATTTCACCATGCCTTTAATCTGTTTTTGACCTCCATCTGTGGTGGTGTATTTTTAAACCCATCCAGTTTTATCTCTCTCTCTTTCTGCTGATTTAACAGATGTATTTGCTTTTACCTCATTGTTTTTATTGTATTTTTACTCTAGAAGCTGCCTTGTTGTCTCAAAACATGGTAGAAAATTTCAAGAATTAAAAAAACTTGGCGGGACTTTGTATCTCAGCACACAAAAGCCACTCATTGTGATGGGCTTTTGATGTTCCCTGTGGGGAAGCATCTGAGCTCTGGAACATGTCTGGCTTGACTGACATTGGTGGGTGGGGCTAAAAACTTACTGAGAATTGCAGTTGTGGCATCACTGTACCTGGCAGACAAGCAGAATTTTTCCTGTTGGTGTTATGAATGACATAACATTGTATAGACACAAAATGCAATGCCATTAAATCAGTCATTACTATCCAGAGCAAAAATAAAGCGCTTGTATTCGCAACTTGAGCTGGTTAGGTTACCTGTTGTGTGATGTTGTGGAATCAGCACAACAGCAACACTGAACTACAGGTGATTCGAGAACGAAGAACACTGCTGTGAGTTCCAGTTCATGTTATAGTACCTTCATAATGAAAGAATAGAGGCTGTAAGCCCTGTCACTCACCATCATGTTGTTTGTCATTCCACCTCTTTGCAGGAAGGCAAAAATGATGCTTGATGATATCGTGTCTCGAGGACGTGGTGGGCCACCTGGTCAGTTCCACGATAATGCCAATGGGCAGAATGGTACAGTGCAGGAAATCATGATCCCAGCTGGGAAAGCAGGCCTGGTGATTGGCAAGGGAGGGGAGACCATTAAGCAGTTGCAGGTGAGGGCTATGCTGTGCTCCCAGCCAAATTCCTTGCATCAGAGCTGGTGCTTGCCCTCTTTTTACTTGCCTCCTTTTTGCTTACCGCACTTAGTTTCTCTGGCCTCTTGGGGCAAGGATGGTTTCTTAGACTGGAGCCTCCTGAAATTCAAATGGCTCTTAGTTTAAGTCCTGTCGAAGGAGACAGGGCTTGCAAGAATTCTGCCCAGTTGTGTAACCTGCTTGACCTCTCGCTTTCTGCCAATGTAGGAACGAGCTGGAGTGAAAATGATTTTAATTCAAGACGGTTCACAAAACACAAATGTAGACAAGCCTCTTCGGATAATTGGTGATCCTTACAAAGTACAGGTAAGCATTCTGAATAAAAGCCGAAGAGATGAGCTGTTCAGTGAAATTTCTTGTTTTGCAATTAGTTAATTAACTTGTTTTTCTATTTAGCAACAATGATCAACAATCTCTTTTGATTTAGTAACAAAAAAATATCAAATGAAATGTGTTAAAGTTATCATTTGTCCGTTTGAGTGATCAGTTGACCATGATGTTGTTGTTGTTTTTAAGTAGTTAGATACCCAAGCATACTCTCATCATTGTGAAAATGGCTGCATACTCACAGTTCAGACTCATGCGCCGGTGGTTTCCTGCCATGACTATTGCAGCCTTCCTTTTAGACTTGCCTTGTTATACTTTAGTGCCCTCACTCATCTCCAAAACTCTGCTGCCAAAGTCGTTCACCTCTCTCCTTCATACCACATGATGTACCTTCTTGAATCCCTGCTGTAGTTTCCCATCAGCGTATGATGCTACCTTTATACTGAGTTGCTAGTACAGCATTAAACTGGGTTACTCATTCAGTTTTGTCCACTCGAATTGAGACTTTTTGCTAGCTACCCCAAAGTTTGCTCTTGCTGCACTGCCCTGCAGTGATGGTGACTAAACTGGCCAGCCTCAAATCCAGGTATTCACAAGTACAAAAAAGGACTTCTTCCTTGGCAGTTCTCGTGTCACATCTACCTTGGGAGAAGTACTCTTGAGAGAGGTTCTCCAATAATTCCAACATTAATGTTCATGCTTCTTTGCAGCAAGCCTGTGAAATGGTAATGGACATCTTACGAGAACGGGACCAGGGAGGCTTTGGTGACCGAAATGAGTACGGTTCCAGGATTGGTGGAGGAATAGATGTAAGGACATTGGCTTGGATTTGTTGGGACAGGGGGGAATAATTTATCGTGTGACATTTTGTTCTAGTCCCCCCCCCCCCCCGGTCTCTATATTGATACTCACATTTGTCCAGTCCTAATATTTCTTAGAAATTTGAACTGCTCTTACCTGACCTTGGTTCTGCTTGTCATTTTCTTGTTTGCTCAGGTCCCTGTGCCCAGGCATTCTGTTGGTGTGGTTATTGGCCGTAGTGGTGAGATGATTAAGAAAATACAAAATGACGCTGGAGTTCGGATACAGTTCAAGCAAGGTCAGAAGACTAAATCTCTCCCCTGTCATGATCTGTCTTCATACAGCATGCTGAAACATCAGGCCTATTGAATGTTCTATGGCTTTTCTCTCTATACTATTTATCACCCATTTATCTGATCTTTTACCTGCTCTCCACAAGTTTTTGTCCCTGTTGTAATTATGTTCTACAAAACACTTTTGAAAACCGCAAAGTGAAATCTTTTCCCAGAGAGATCCCAGATTTAAGAGTTTACACAATCAATGATCCATATGGGCTTGGTGTATTCAAATCTTGGCATGGCTTGTAGTACCCATTTTCTGAAGGGTAGTGTTGCCTGTTTTGTGTGTCTGGGTTCTCTAGGCTTCTTTGTGTGAACTGTGTGTGTTCTCCTTCCACAGAACTGGAGTGGCATATTGCTGCAGAGGGGAGAAGGTATTAAGGAAGCTAAATGGATGCTTGTCTCTCTCTTTTGAGAGCTTATGCTGTTGCTGCACCAAGTGGCTCAAGAGCTAGTGGACTGGTTCTGAAACTAATTGAACGTCGAACCTAATGAAGTTCCCTGTTTGGTTTGCATTTCAGATGATGGGACAGGTCCTGAGAAGATTGCCCATATCATGGGTCCCCCTGACAGATGTGAGCATGCCGCCAGGATTATCAATGAGCTTCTCCAGAGTCTCCGGGTATGAAATGCTGTTACCTTGACCCTCAAAGCCTTGGTCCAGCATGTCTCATCTCGTGTAATAATAATAATAATAATAATAATTTATTATTTGTACCCCGCCCATCTGGCTGGGTCTCCCCAGCCACTCTGGGCGGCTTCCAACAAACATTAAAATACATTAACACATCACAGATTAAAAACTTCCCTAAACAGGGCTGCCTTCAGGTATTTTCTAAATGTCATGTAGTTGTTGATCCCTTTGACCTCTGATGGGAGGGCGTTCCACAGGGCGGGCGCCACTACTGAGAAGGCCCTCTGCCTGGTTCCCTGTAGCTTTGCTTCTCGCAGTGAGGGAACCGCCAAAACGCCGTTGGCGCTGGATCTCAGTGTCCGGGCTGAATGGTGGGGGTGGAGACGCTCCTTCAGGTATACAGGACCAAGGCCGTTTAGGGCTTTAAAGGTCAGCACCAACACTTTGAATTGGGCTCGGAAACGTACTGGGAGCCAATGTAGATCTCTCAGGACCGGTGTTATGTGGTCCCGGCGGCCACTCCCAGTTACCAGTCTAGCTGCCGCATTCTGGATTAATTGCAGTTTCTGGGTCACCTTCAAAGGTAGCCCCACGTAGAGCACATTGCAGTAGTCCAAGCGGGAGATAACTAGAGCATGCACCCCTCTGGTAAGACAGTCTGCGGGCAGGTAGGGTCTCAGCCTGCGTACCAGATGGAGCTGGCAGACAGCTGCCCTGGACACAGAATTAACCTGCGCCTCCATGGACAGCTGTGAGTCCAAAATGACTCCCAGGCTGCGCACCTGGTCCTTCAGGGGCACAATTACCCCGTTCAGGACCAGGGTGTCCCCCACACCCGCCCGCCCCCTGTCCCCCAAAAACAGTACTTCTGTCTTGTCAGGATTCAACCTCAATCTGTTAGCCGCCATCCTTCAACCACCTCCAGGCACTCACACAGGACCTTCACCGCCTTCACTGGTTCTGATTTGAAAGAGTGGTAGAGCTGGGTATCATCCGCATACTGATGAACACCCAGCCCAGACCCCCTGATGATCTCTCCCAGTGGCTTCATATAGATATTAAAAAGCATGGAGTTGTGTTGAATATGTTTGTCAAGTAGTTTCAAAATCTTTTCAGTCATGTTTTGCTAATGAGGTGCTAGAGCTCCTCAATATCATCCCACTGAGAACTTGACTCTGGTTGTCTTACCAGCCCAAGGTAGAAATCAAAAAAGTAGATGTTGCTATTTGTCTTCAGCAGACTTTCATCCTCTACCTTCACGGGAGCCCTTTCCATGTTGACTTTCTTGTCAAGGATCCCCAGCATGTTGCACACATTATTCTGGGGCATGTTGGTGGTGGCAGGTGTAGTGCTAGCTAGGCCACACTGAAGCTGAGTTCATCCCAGAACACATTCAGCGTATCTCTGTAGCTTCGCATTGCAGGGAAAAACTATTGATGGTGGGCAAAGTGTCCTTCAAGGAAGTTTGCTGTGAATGGCCTTCTCATTCAGGAACCCCTGATGAACTTCGGCAGCAGCCAAGGGCTCCCTATATAGTTTGGAGGCCACTGCTTTGCGGCATGTGCAGAGTCAGCATTACAGATGTACCCACTAACCACAGAATGTTTCCCGTTTCCTTTTCCCATGAAGATGAATTGTGTTCCTGTCTTGCAGAGTGGCCCACCAGGTCCCCCAGGCTCAGGAATGCCTCCTCAAGGCAGAGGCAGAGGCAGGGGGCAGGGTAATTGGGGGCCCCCTGGAGGAGAGATGACATTCTCTATCCCCACTCACAAGTGCGGACTGGTCATTGGCAGAGGTAAGTGAGGTGGTATAATAATAAAAATAATAATTTTAATATTTATACCCCGCTCATCTGGCTGGGTTTCCCCAGCCACTCTGGGCAGCATCAAACATTAAAAAATTCGCTAAACAGGGCTGCCTTCAGATGTCTTTTAAAAGTCAGATAGTTGTTTATTCCCTTGACATCTGATGGGAGGGCATTTCACAGGGCGGGTGCCACTACTGAGAAGGCCCTCTGCCTGGTTCCCTGTAACCTCACCTCTCGCAGTGAGGGAACCGCCAGAAGGCCCTCGGAGCTGGACCTCAGTGTCCGGGCTGAACGATGGGGATGAAGACGCTCACACCCCTGAGGTGTTACCTCCACGTTCTCTTTTCAGGTGGAGAAAACGTAAAGGCTATCAACCAGCAGACGGGAGCCTTTGTAGAAATATCTCGGCAGCTACCGCCCAATGGAGACCCCAACTTCAAACTGTTCATCATTCGGGGATCACCTCAACAAATTGACCACGCCAAGCAGCTCATTGAAGAGAAGATTGAGGTATTTGCCTGCCCTTCACTGTGTGGCAGGCCTCCCAGATGGGAGCGAGCCAGGAATGTTAGTGACTGTGTTCTGGATGTGGCAGTTTCCACTTCAGGGATTATTCATCTCTTCCTTAGGGTCCCCTCTGTCCAGTTGGACCAGGACCTGGGCCTGGTGGACCTCCTGGACCGGCTCCAATGGGCCCCTTCAACCCAGGGCCTTTTAATCAAGGGCCACCTAGTGCCCCCCCTCAGTAAGTACTAAGACTGCTCGAGTGTGCCTCCCTTTCGGGCCATTTTGCCTTCGACACCCCTTTCCATCCTCCCAGAGATCAATATCTACACTCGCTGTCTTGGAGAGACACTTGTGTACTGCTCAGTGTGGAGCCACATAGTTTATGCAAAAAAAGTTTTTCACAGAGTGGTTTGGCTTTGGGCATGTTCCTTGCTGCTGCTGCTGCCCTCATTAGCATCTTTCACCTTGAAACGGAAAACCATGTGACAGTGCAGCACAGCACTTATCAGGGCATCTGGTACCAAGAAAGTGGTACTAGGGCAATCTGGTAGGGAAACAAAACCACTTGCAGAGTTAGAGGGCTCTGCTGTTGTTGCTTGGTGCTGTTACAGGAGTAAAACTTGTGCTTCCAAAAGCTAATATATCAGATAAGACTTGCTTCCACTTTGGGAAGCAGGAATAGACCCTCTCTCGGCCATTGGCAGGTGCTCTTTGCCGTGATGCTTTGCCCCTTGATAAGGTTTGGTCTTAATGCAATGCAGCTCCCTTGTCTACCTATTTCTTAAAGGAGATTGGCCTGGATCTGGGATGTCTTGCTACAGGGATTGGGAACCTGTCACCCTGCGCTTTGCGTCATCACTGGCCATGCTGGCTGGTGCTGATGAGCATTGGAGTACAGCAACACCTTCCCTCTCCCTGCCTTATTACCTGTAAAAAATGAAGGCGCTCCAGTTTCCCTGTGCAGTTGCTTTTGGGGGAATTCAATGATGCGCTGTGTTGAACGTACAACGGGGCTTATGCTGACAAGACTCACTAGGTGAATCCTACCCTTTGTTTTCTCCAGTGACTTCCTGGAGCAATTTGATTTGCTGCTCGGCAGGTTCCAGATTTCTGAATCCTGAGCCTAGAGGGTTGCCTAGTGTAAATATTGCCAGTGACCTTTTCCCTCCTCTTATTTCAGTCCTGGAGGGCCACCACCTCCACAGTACCCACCTCAAGGCTGGGGGAATGCCTATCCACAGTGGCAGCCTCCTGCTCCTCATGACCCAAGTAAGTATTTGTATACCAGCCCTCAAGAGTCAATCGTCAGAATATGCAGTACAGTGGTACCTCGGTTTTCAAGCATCTCGGAAGCCAAACATTGAAGGTTTTCGAACGCCGAAAACCTGGAAGTAAATGCTTCCATTTTCGAACACGCCGCGGAAGTCAAACAGCTTCTGCTGCATGTTTTCCCCCCCTCCATTGACTTTACAGACGGCCCTTAGCCCCTCGGTTGTCAAACGTTTCGGAAGTCAAACGGTCTTCTGGAACAGATTACGTTCGACAACCGAGGTACCACTGTACTGTTGCACATTCAAGGTTCGCAGGGGGATGAGGGAGAGGGGCTGGAAGCATTCAGTTTTTTTGTGGTGTCTCCTGCCTAGGTAAAGCGGCGGCAGCAGCAGACCCCAACGCTGCCTGGGCAGCTTATTACTCGCACTACTACCAGCAGCCCCCGGGCCCAGTTCCAGGAGCACCGCCTGCCCCCACGGCGCCACCAGTTCAAGGAGAGCCACCCCAACCGCCCCCCACCGGACAGTCAGACTACACTAAAGCATGGGAGGAGTATTACAAAAAACTAGGTAATTGACTATCCAGATCCTTAACCTCTTTTGATAGGAGTAATTTAATGGTATTATTACAAGGGCTGCAGAAAGCAACTTGACTGAGAAACTACACTGAATAACTTCCTTCCAGTCTCCCCTGACGAATAAATAACGTACTGACTCAAAATGCTTCAGCATTTGTTTTCTGTTCCTGTTAAACTATTTCTGCATCTTGATTTGTGAATGGCATGGGGGTTGGTGCCCCTTAGGGATGGCCCATTCAGATCCAGGCATGAATGACTGACTTAATTGAAAGGCCCTCTTAGGTTGATGCCTCAAGCCAGTACAAGTTTTGCCAACTGCTACTTAATTTCAAGATTTTTGACCACGAACAAACAAAATTTTGGCAAATTATGGTTAGGTTAAGTCAGCATGGCAACACCTATCAACAGCAGTACCATTCGAAGACCATTTTTCAAAGCAAGTTTGCTTAGTTTTTTTGTAATGGTTCCCTATGAGGAATTTTTCATCTTGGCATTTAGCTTGAATCTCTTAAATCTGCTGCAGGGAAGAAAGAGCTGAAGCCTTTCAGATGCTGAGAATCACAAGGCAGTTTGGCTGGGGTCTCTTCCACGCTTCTGACTTAGGAGTCTTGTCAATGGACTTTCTTCTGTCTTGGGGGTGGAATTGCTACGGGTCAGGGGTCTATGAAGGCGCCCCCTAAGGCAATCATACCTCCCACTTCTGGAGAGAATGACAAGCTCTACACTGTACTTCAGAAGTGCTCCATGCTCCTCTAAAGTTCAGCACATTGTGAGCCCAAGACATTGCTTCTCCCTCATTGGTCCTACCAGCTCTTAGTAGTCGGTGTCATTGTAAACCTTTTAGAATCTGAATCCTGTAAGTGAGGTGGATCTTGAGTAGTTGAAAGCTTTGCATGACCCGGGTCCTGTTGTCGTTTGACACTGCCTACAGGCCAGCAGCCCCAGCAGCCTGGAGCTCCACCACAGCAGGACTACACAAAAGCCTGGGAAGAGTATTATAAGAAGCAAGGTGAGTTAAGGGTCTGAGCTTCCTTGGAGGATACGTCCTATAGCAGGGGTGGCCAGCTCCCAGGAGAATGCGATCTACTCACAGAGTTAAAAACTGGCAGTGATCTACCCCCTTTTTGGGGGTTCAGGTCAAAGTTGTTGAGCTTTTTTTAGGAAGGAGGAAGGCTCATTTTGGGGTGGGTTCGGGTCAAAGTTGTTGAGTTTTTTCAGGGAGGAGGTGAAATGTGAGCTTTTTTTTTAGGGGAGCCACAGTTGCTCAGCTTCTTTGCGGGGAGCCGATGATCGTCCAGTGATCTACCGCAGACGTCCAGTGATCTACTGGTAGATCACGATCTAACTGTTGGACATACCTGTCCTATAGCACTTCTGTCAGGCTGGGTTTGGAGTTACCTCCCTTGAGTGTCTTAAGGTTGCAGCCCTATACGCATTTATCTGGGAGCAAGTCTCACTGAGCCAAGTGGGGCTTGCTTCTAAGCCGGCATGCCTAGGATTGCACAGTTAGTTCCTCTTTTCTTTTTGGAAGCAGCTCAAGTAGCTACTGGGGCAGGGCCAACGGCACCGCCAGGACCTCAACCAGACTACAGTGCAGCCTGGGCAGAATACTACAGACAACAAGCTGCGTACTATGGACAGACGCCTGGCGCTGGTGGCCCAGTGCCACCACCCACACAGCAGGGACAGCAGGTGAGTTGCAGAACTACAGCCAGGGTGGCCATTCTGCTTCAGAACAGGTATCTGGCTCCAGGCTGGGCTCCACACACTTTCTACAAACTCCTGTGAGACATTTTGAGATGTAATCCTTTTTAAAGTTTGGGGTGGCTAGTTTATGTCAGTTCTTTCTTCCTGTCCAAATCAGACTTTTATGCTGCCCACCACGCCTTTTAAGGTCTAATCCTAGAGGCTTTTTAGAGAAGAAGTTGAACTGCCTCAAATATTTTTCTTAAATCTGGAGTGAGAGATCCAGGGTTGTTTGTTTGTTTCATCCCAATAGCAGAAGCAGTGTCAGCTTGGTAAGTATTATTGCCAGTTCAAAGAGGGGCTAGAGTATTCCAGGTGAACAAGCCTCCAAAATCCTTGCCTTCACATATGTGAGGTGAAACATGCTAGCACCACCCACATCTAAGAGTTTTCTGCTCCATAATTAACAGCAGCAGTATCTGTCCACCTTCAATAATGGAAATTTCCTTCCTGGCTTCATTTTTGATTCCAAACATTGATTTCTTCAACCCCAGTGTCAAAAGACTAAGCCATATTTCTTCAGTCAAAAGTCCTACAAAACTTCCTTCAGTCAAAAACTTTCAGACTGGGTTCACTCCAACAACAGCAAACCCTGGTTACGTACAGCTATGCATGAATCATACAACAAACGTAACTGGCTGATAAATGATAATTGTAATAGCACGTAAATTATAAATAATAATCTCCAAAAACATGCACATGGACCAAATCCAATGTGTGATATAGCATAAACCCAAATCAACAGAATCGGAGCACTCGGAAGAACAAGGATATCCGGATTATTGTCCCTGTTTCATTGAAGTCTTCAGAGTACCTGCACGGTCTCTGCTTGTATATTATATTATCTTCTACTGTATTCACTCTGCTGATGAAGCCATAAAGGCGAAACAGGGACAATAATCCGGATATCCTTGTTCTTCTGAGTGCTCCGATTCTATGTTGAAATATCAAGTTTATGTTTTGGACTGGTGCGACACTGCTTTATCGCCGGATTAAGCTTTATCTTTTGGAACTATCAATTGATTTGTATGGACGGCACCGAACTGTTGCATCCTCACATTGTACCTCCATATATGAATTTTCTTACATAATTTGGAGTGTTAGTATGGACATATTGTATGTATATTGATTGATTTGGGTTTATGCTATATCACACATTGGATTGGGTCCATGTGCATGTTTTTGGAGATTATCCTATATAATAAAGTTGCTGTGTCCCTGCGTCCAGTCCGTGTGTCACGGAATTGCGCTACTGCGCATGTCCGTGTCCCACACGGACGCAGGGATTGGAGCGGGCGGAGAGGGGGGCGTGTCTGCGAGGCAGCGGCGGCGCGCGCGCGTTGTCAGTTGCGCCAGCGCCGCTGCCTCGCACGGACGCAGAGGGCCGCCCCATCCTCGCCGCCACTACCGCCGCCGCTACAACCGCCCCCGGGGAAAACGAAGAAGGGGGAGGGAGCCCCTCTCCACCCCCCAGCGGCCGCTGTTCTGCCTCCTCCTGCCGCCTCCTCTAGCGCCTGTTATTGAACGGGCTAACTTCAACTAGTTATTTATAATTTACGTGCTATTACAATTATCATTTATCAGCCGGTTACATTTGTTGTGGGTTCACTCCAAGCCAGACACCAAAAAAAGGATGATTCTCATGTAGCCGCCTCAAAGTTAAGACTAAATTGCAAGCTAAACGCTTGCAATCAACATCAGGGTGCATCTGAGGTTATCCCCGATCCATTTGAGAGCCCAGGCTCTACTGTCAACTAATGAGGCACCCACATAATTTACATGCTGCTCTAGTTGGGGTACTTTTAATGCCAAATTTCCAACAAACAAACAAGGTACAGTAAGTTGGTGAACAGAAATAATGTACAAATAAACCCTCTTTTCCTAATGGGGAGGATATCTGTTTGGGAGCGGATGACCAGGAGCCTCCTGGTGAGTATTGTGTTAAGTTTTTAATACAAGGTGTTGTAAAATACTGTCTGAGCTTTAAGGGACTGGGGGGGGCACAGAAATGATGCACGTTTTGGGGAGAATTTAAGAAAATCTAATGAACACATGTGGAACATGAGCCATATCTACAAGCTGAGCATTGAGCAATCTCCAGCCCATGATACGCTTTAGTCTTTCTTTGAAACCCCTGATTCCATCTGGTATGAGCGAGAAAACAATACGCTGAACACATGCAGCCTGAATTACACGTTAAGCAAAACAAAATAAAAAATAAAAAAATTCCTTCCAGTAGCACCTTAGAGACCAACTAAGTTTGCTACATAGGTATGAGCTTTCGTGTGCATGCACACGAAAGCTCATACCTATGTAGCAAACTTAGTTGGTCTCTTAAGGTGCTACGGAATTTTTTTATTTTGTTTCGACTACGGCAGACCAACACGGTTACCTACCTGTAACATTAAGCAAAGTTAGCTGTGTTGGCTCCATAAAGATAATTCTGTTCCGACTAGTCATTGGTAGAGAAACAAGGAGCTAGAAATTCCTCTGCAATACCCACATCCAATACGTTACTCATTTGCCACCATAAAATCTAGAAACCTGTAGTTATAACCAAAGGAGAACTTGTGAGGACACTTCATTTTGTGCCTGACATGTCTCCAGGAGACTAGTTCCCAAACAGGTATCCTCCCAACTAGCAAAAGAGAACTGGTTTGTTGAATATTTCTGTTCACCCCCTTGACCTCAAGCTCTCTGTGCAGCGTGATTATGGAATCCAGAGCACAGAGTCCCTGATAAGCTTTGTCTAGCTGTTCCTTTAGTGACTGGCACTTCTCCAAAAGCAGGGAGACAGTTTTGTCAATGGCTGGACAAATGAGTTTATACAACTGAAGTCTGATTGTGGGGTTTCTACAGGTCTTAGTAGATCAAGTATTTGAGCTTTTACACAGCACACCAAGTACCAGAGCATTCAGCCATCTGTATAACTGGGCAGGTTTGTGGGTGGAGATGAACGCAGAGCACATCCAGGGCAGTAAAGTTTAATTTAGGTTCCAGGTTGTCAGAGTTACAACGTCTGCTACCGTTAGGACCAGAGGATTGTAAAACTGGGAACAGGGCTCTGGGATAGGAAAAAGTTGTGCGCTACTAATAGTCCAAAAATAGGTAAGGGTATACACATTAAGCAGATACTGTCGCCTTTTCTGTGTGCTGTGTTTTTGTTTCTGCTATTGTATAACAAATACCAAATAAAATTCAAGTTTTTAAAAAGGCAGCAACTGCGTTCCAGATAGACAAATTCTGTACCTGAGTCCATGGAATACACATCCTTGCGGTTGCCCCTCTTGCTTCCTGCTTCAAGCTTCAGTAACAGGTTCCCATCATGTTTTTCTCCTTTCAACAGGCTCAGTGAGTTGAATGTGAACCTCCCCATCTCTGAGAACCTTTTGTTTTGGAAAGAGGTGGCTGCTGCAGGAAGTGACAGGGTGGGAAGGGAGCTGGCCTGTTGCTCTGATTGCTGGGGTTCTCCTGGGAATCTCAGCTACGCCGCCTTCAAGTCTCTCTTAAAACAAATCCAGATCTCCAAACCCCTAATGTTGAGCCAGCAGCTGTAGAAGATAGCCGACTAAAACCGCCGCCGCCAGACCCTATCCTGCCTGACACACACCTCAGTTTTCAGGGTAACACTTCCTCTTTTCTTTCTGTTTCGTTTTAAAAAATAAACTTTACAAGGAAAAGTCACTCTGCTTTTTAGTTAGAGTTGGAACATTCCTCGGACAAAGGTGTTGGTGTTTCAGACAAACCCTGCCCTGGCCCTCCATTTCTCCACTGCTGGGACTGATCTGTCGTGTTTTTTGTCTGTTCAAGAGGAGATTGAAACAAGAAATTGTATGCTCAATTTTTACTTTTTACCGCTCGTTTTTAACTTCACAAATAAATGATAACAAAACATCCCCCGTGTCTGCTGGGTGGTGTCTGTTTTTCTCTCTCTGTCCATAGGGTTTTTTGAAGCTGATGTTTGTTCACAATATAGCTGTTGTAAAAGCCTGATAATGGTCATGAATTAAGAGCTTCCTGTGTTTTTATAGTTTGAGCAGGCATTTGTGCATTTTTGTTGAATAAAATGCTTTTTTGTTTTAAAGTCTCTGATGCAACCGTGTGTGTTTCAAAAGCTAGGGCCCCAGAGAGCTGTTCTAGCTTCACCAAGAGCCTTGGGAATAAGAAGCAGGTTCCGACCTTTGGATGATACTGAGCTTGGGAGCAGGGGAAAGCTGCCTCTCAGGGGAGCTTTTTAGCTTTGGTTTGGTTTTGGGGACTCCTGCAAGTTCAGTTCATTTGGTGTATCATCTGACAGTTTGAAAATAACAGTAGCCTTCTACTTGGATTTACAAATATTGTGGGGGGGGGTGCATTGTTACACAATCGAAATTTCTGGAAGACTGCACCAGCTGCTGGAAGCCTTAGCTGCTTCAGCCACCTACAGGTGAAACTCGAAAAATTAGAATATTGTGGAAAAGTCCATTTATGTAAGCAATTGTTTTCATTAGCTACTGGAGTTTAATATATGAGATAGACTCATGACATGCCAAGCGAGATATGTCAAGCCTGTATTTGTTATAATTGTGATGATTATGGCGTGCAGCTGATGAGCACCCCAAAGTTGAAATTGTTACTTTGGGGTTCTCATCAGCTGTACGCCATAATCATCACAATTATAACAAATAAAGGCTTGACATATCTCGCTTGGCATGTCATGAGTCTATCTCATATATTCGTTTCACCTTTTAAGTTGAATTACTGAAAGAAATGAACCTTTCCACGATATTCTAATTTTTCAAGTTTCACCTGTATAATAGATCACGTCTCATCGTTTTGTGACCTGATGACACTCAGCTGCGTTACTTAAGATTTTCTGCTGGATCTGAATGTCTTGACTGACACTTAACACGAAACGACATCTCCTTGAGCTGTTTTGTGACCTGCCGAAAACGTGGCTACAGCATAAATGGTGCAGATGGATTCTGGGAGAGTTCTGGCTCGAGAGGCTGGTGCGGTAGATTTGGAGACCAACTATTATGCTCAGGCCTCCCAGGGTTGAGCCAGTGCAAAACACTTGTTTGTATTTGGATGCAGTGGTTTTCTTATTCTTCTGTGTCAGATGATACAAAGGGGAAATGGGGAGGGTTGTGGTACCATAAGTGGCGCTGTTGGCTTCTGTTCTGCTGAGCTGCTTGCTATTCCTACTCTCCCATACATCCTCAGTTGTAGGCTGTGTAAGAGATCCTTTGTTGCTGAAGTGAGCACTCAGTGCTAAAAAGCACTACATAGCCTTTTGGATACCCATGTGTCCGTCCATCCCTCCCCCCCATACATTTCCCTTTTCACATATATTTCACATATATCAAATATATTCACATATATTTCCTGTTACAACTTTCAAAAGGAAATGTATGTGAAGAGGGAATATCTAGTAAAGGGAAGATGGACAGACACATGGCTACATGACAGGATATACGTGAAGCATGCATGAAACTGAAATGGCTTGCATTTATCATCCTACTTCAGTGCCAGTTGTAGAACCTCTTGACTGCTTGGTAACTTTACAAGTTTCTAACCCCGGGGTTCAGCTTTGCCTACTCAGGAGAAAAGGCAAAGAAGGATTGCTGGAGCATGGTGCAACAGCCTGGTCTTTATTGATCTTGTAATGCAAAACACTCACTGTATACAGCAGCTAAGAACAGGTGTGAATGGCCCACTGTAGCAGGAAATGAAGGGGAGTAGGTATTAACTGAAAAAACTGTTAGTATGGATCATATCTTCCATTTACAGTAAGGATGTTTCTATGCTAGTTACTGCCCTGTGATCAGTTGAAGTTGGTGCTACCGTGTTTCTCCTAAAATAAGACACCGTCTTATATTTTTTCCCCCTCAAAAAAACACAGTATGGCTTATTTTCGGGGATGTCTTATTTTAACAGCTCCGCGTCGGTACGCAGCTTAAGCAGGCATCCCCAAACTTCGGCCCTCCAGATGTTTTGGACTAAAATTCCCATCATCCCTGACCACTGGTCCTGTTAGCTAGGGATCATGGGAGTTGTAGTCCCCAAACATCTACAATTTGGGACTACAATTCCCATCATCCCTGACCACTGGTCCTGTTAGCTAGGGATCATGGGAGTTGTAGGCCAAAACATATGGAGGGCCGCAGTTTGGGGATGCCTGGTCTTAAGGGAGAGGCGCCACATCCCTATGTCTTATTTTCAGGCATGGCTTATATTTCTCAAATGTGTAGAAATCCTGCTACGGCTTATTTTATGGCTACGTCTTATTTTAGGAGAAACGGTAGCCATGTGGCTTGGGCATTTTTGTGAGCTGCATTCTTTGGCCTGCACTGGACCTTGCTAGCCAAGGGCTATTAAACAAATACATGTTCATTGATTGATGAATGCACCATCATACACACAATTTTCCAAAGGAATTTGCAACTAAGCTACAAGTCATCAATTGACGTATATGTGTGTGTGAATTAGCTCTGAGACTTAAAAAAAAAAAATCCTGCAAAGGACACGGTGATGGACCAGCAACATAAATCTTTATTTTTACGTAGAGATAATTAGCTTTGCGCTTCATGTAGTGCAGCTGCCTTTATCACTTCATCGACTATACTGCAGGATTTGGTAAAAACGGTGTCTGGTGATTCTTCCCCAAGGATCTGTAAATAAATGGAATGAAGAGCTCTTGGGCACATCTGGAGCCAACTACTGACCGAGGAGACTTTTCTGTTGCTACCACTGGGTATTGAAAGCCTGAGCATGCCTCTGTTTATAAGGAATTATGCCAAGTACGCAGCAGAAAACAACACTTGCTGCTGGCCCACTCCCACGCTGGGGTAGACATTGTCAAAGGAAGCCTGCCCAGTTTTAGGAGGGCTTGGAGTAGGTATGGCCATCACTAGACCCTGGTGCAGCTGTTAAAATTTTCCCATGGGATAGTCCCACAGATAAGAAAAAGAAGCAAATTGCTGTGGGGGCCAAATGTTTTCTGTGCCCCCACTCGGGGTGAAAGAACACACTAACCTGTGCCCCTAACTGTAGCCTCTTTGCTCAGTTTAACTTAATGGTTCCTGTAGAGGTCTTGTGCAAAACAGGCCACATCTACTGTCACAGCTAACGGAGACAAAAGCTTCCTTGACCCCAGCTGCTCTAGAGCAAGAAGTTTGCTTTCTGTTTATGTTTGGCTTAATTCACATCTGACAAAATTGCAGACAAAAAGCAAAGAAAGCTTGTTGACCTATAGGAAAAGATGCAAAAATCCAGTTGAGTAATATATTGAGGTGCATCTTCAAACCCATCAATACTGAATAGAGCCTAATCTGATTGAACTGAAGTTTTGTAGAAAGGTAAAGGTAAAGGGACCCCTGACCATTAGGTCCAGTCGTGTCCGACTGGGGTTGCGGCGCTCATCTCGCTTTATTGGCCGAGAGCCGGCGTACAGCTTCCGGGTCATGTGGCCAGCATGACTAAGCTGCTTCTGGCAAACCAGAGCAGCACACGGAAACGCCGTTTACCTTCCCGCCAGAGCAGTACCTATTTATCTACTTGCCCTTTGACGTGCTTTCGAACTGCTAGGTTGGCAGGAGCAGGGACCGAGCAACGGGAGCTCACCCCGCCGCAGGGATTCGAACCGCCGACCTTCTGATCAGCAAGCCCTAGGCTCTGTGGTTTAACCCACAGCACCACCTGGGTCCCTGAAGTTTTGTAGGCATTACCATATTTAACATTAACAGAGTAGCCACAGAGTTCATATTCCATCGAGCCAACTTTTTTTCCTTCCTACCCCCTGCTTTGCTTAACAACCAGCCTAATGAAGAATTTTGGAGAGTTCAAAAGCATGCTCACTATTTTGTAAGAGTTTCTTTGGTAAAGAGGTCCAGCTAGATTTTATACCTTGCCTTAGTCTTTCCTTTTGTCATCAGCATGGATGGGGCTTTGCTCCCTTCTAGAAGGGGGGTGTCTCCTTGTCATTCTTCAGCTGCCCTTGGGGATCTGAGGGGAATGGGAATGGGGTGACCCACCTGGGCAGCTCCCATCAGATACAGCTGCTCCTGGAAAGCGGCTTTCAGCAGCTTCTTTAGAGCAAGAAGCAGACCAGGTGCAGTACCTAACCAGCTCTTCTTGGCAGTTCTGATGAGTGTCCAAGATAATCTGCACTTTGACACTTAATATTCAAAATCAGGAGAAGCTGCTAGTGGCAAACTGGAAGAAGTTAGGGGAAATCCTTTTGCGGCAGTCAAGGATGAACAGGACAGCATCATTTAGAAGTTATTTGATATCTGCCATCCTGCTTCAAGGAAGGGAATTGTAGCAAATTATCTACTAATTTGCTACAATTCTAGCAATTGTGGCGCTGTGGGTTAAACCACAGAGCCTAGGGCTTGCCGATCAGAGGGTCGGCGGTTCGAATCCCCGCGGCGGGGTGAGCTCCCATTGCTTGGTCCCTGCTCCTGCCAACCTACCAGTTCGAAAGCATGTCAAAGTGCAAGTAGATAAATAGGTACCGCTGCAGCGGGAAGGTAAACGGCGTTTCCGTGTGCTGCTCTGGTTCGCCAGAAGCGGCTTTGTCATGCTGGCCACATGACCTGGAAGCTGTACGCCGGCTCCCTCGGCCAATAATGCGAGATGAGCGCCGCAACCCCAGAGTCGGTCATGACTGGACCTAATGGTCAGGGGTCCCTTTACCTTTATCTACTAGAGGGCCCTTCCGCTTATGATCCTATTACTTGGTTGAGGAGTGAGTGCATTTGAGATTTTGCATTCCAGTATAACTTTTTCACGAGCATTTCTGGCAGACCTCCTCCCTGAAATAAGAAGATTGGGGTCTAATGTGGCTGTTTCCAACCTCCTGCCCTTCCTTTTATCTTAAAGCTTCCTTAGGGGAGAAGGATCCTTCAGTAAACCCTCCCATGCAGTAACCTGCCTCACTGCCTATTTGACACAACCTTTCAAATGGCCCTGTTAATAGGCAAGAGAGTGTCATTCGGAATAGGCAAGAGAGAGTCATTCTGAAGGGACTGCATTGGCTGCTTTTCCACATCAGAAGCAAACAAGCTGCCCTCTTGCAAAGTTGCCAGGACTTCTGTGCCTGGGTTATGTGGGAAAGGACAAGGAAGGGGGCCCAGCCAAGTTCTCCGAGACCTACATGCCGAAGTAGACTTCTGTGTAGGTAGTAGGCGAAGACGGGCTCACACAGTGTATAGAAAGTCTCAAGCCGGTGCCGGATGATTTTATCATGGTCATCCACCCTCGTGCCCATCTGGCTTCGGATCAGCAGTCGCTGGACCATAGTCTCTGTTGAGCAGTCGAGCATTATCACAATGTTGGGTTCACGCCCTACCTGCAACATGAAACATACAACTCGACTGCTAATTGTTTTGCATTGGGTGCATAGGAACTGAGGAGACTAGCCAGGATTCAGGGCAGGCATGGTGGGGGGGGGGAGCGGATTCCTTTATTCATTTCATTTATATCCCACCTTTATCTCCGTGCAGGACCCAAGGTGGCTCACGGCATGAATTAAAACAGATACAGCGAAAAACACAATATAAAATTTGCTCTGGTTATCTCCCGCTTGGACTACTGCAATGCGCTCTACGTGGGGCTACCTTTGAAGGTGACCCGGAAACTGCAATTAATCCAGAATGCGGCAGCTAGACTGGTGACCGGGAGTGGCCACTGGGACCACATAGCACCGGTCCTGAGAGAACTACATTGGCTCCCAGTACGTTTCCGAGCACAATTCAAAGTGTTGGTGCTGACCTTTAAAGCCCTAAACGGCCTCGGTCCTGTATACCTGAAGGAGCGTCTCCACCCCCATCGTTCAGCCCGGACACTGAGGTCCAGCGCCGAGGGCCTTCTGGCGGTTCCCTCACTCCGAGAAGCAAAGCTACAGGGAACCAGGCAGAGGGCCTTCTCGGTAGTGGCGCCCGCCCTGTGGAGCGCCCTCCCAGCAGAGGTTATAGAGATAAACAACTATCTGACATTCAGAAAATACCTGAAGGCAGCCCTATTTAGGGAAGTTTTTAACCTGTGATATTTTAATGTATTTTAATATCTGTTGGAGGCCACCCAGAGTGGCTGGGGAGACCCGGCCAGATGGGCAGGGTACAAATAAAAAAATATTAAATTATTATTAAAACATTAAGTAAAAACAGTGCTGAAAACACTTAAAAGCACAATGGCAAAGAGAAAATGTGGCACAGCTACTCCCAGAAGACCCTGCCGCAACAACCGGCTAGTGGCTGAACAAAAGCATATGCTTGCTGGCAAAAGGAAAGCAAAGAAGGAGCTAGTCGGAACAGCCACCAAGAAGGCCATCCCCATCGAAGTCCATATTGCTTCTACAAGCCAGTCAGATGCTTGTAAAAGCTCCAGAGCAGAGTATATGAAGGCAACAGCTCTCCCTGCTGTTACCCTCCCCCAGTATACTGCCTCCGTGAAATTCCATTTAGCCATCATTTACTAGTCATTGATAGGCCCCAACCATGAATTCATCTAATCTCCTCCTAAGCTCATAGAACTCAATAGGATTTAGGGAACAAGGTGATGGATTCATGGTTTGGGGCAAAATGATAATTAGGGTAAAAAGGAAAGGTCACAGTATTGGGCAGCACAGCAATAGGAGCTGGGTAGGGGAGGACTTGTAAGCAGGTGCTGTTCTCCAGACATAATTTCATGCGAAGTACCACATGAAACCTCTGGATGCAACCTTACTTCAAGGCACAGTACGGCATGTGGTCTGAGATCCTGCTGTAAGGAGTTAGCTGCTAGTCTGACTGACGCCCCCACCCAATCTGTACTAAACATTTGGTGTGAAATAGGCAAACTTCTGTAGGCAAAACACAGTTGTGAATGTGGTGTTCTACGTGACAACATGCTGGTCTGGTAAGGTTAGTACTTCTCAGCGTGGAATATTTTAAAGGTTCTCTGAGCTTGCAGTGACACAAACAGTAGTAAGTATTCTACTGCCTCTCACAAACAGTAGTAAGTATTGTCCAAATTATAAAGACCTGTGAGAGAGCTGAAAAACAAAGATAAAGCCCAGGCAAAAAGGAGCTATACAGTCAAACCTCGGTTCCCGAACGCCTCCATTGTTGAACATTTCGGCTCCTGAACGCCGAAAACCTGGAAGTAAGTGTTCTGGTTTTCAAACGTTTTTTGGAAGCCGAACATCCAATGCGGCTTCCACTTGAGTGCAAGAAGCTTTTGCAGCCAATCGGAAGCCACGCTTTGGTTGCCGAACATTTCGGAGGCTGAATGGGCTTCTGGAACGGATTACATTCGACAACCAAGATTTGACTACTTGATTTTCACAGCATCATCTGACTAGGGATTTGCATTGTTGCTTTCCAACCAGCTTTTAATTTAGCATCTGACCCAACAAAACAGTTACAAGCACAGGATTCTTGCATCTCCGCTATCTATGCTGAGCTGTTTCCCCCTACCCCTCTCCAAGTAGGAAACAGAACCCAAAGATCTGGCATGCAACCAATCAGCCACTGGACTATTGGGAATGTATTCCTTGCAAACCCACAAGTTACCCATTTGATGTTGCACATTTCAACCTGAGAGCTTCTGGAGCATTTCCTTCCTTGGCACAGGTCAAGCCTCTCTTTCCTTTCACCTCCCACTCAGAGGCCACACTTACCACTTTCTCAAATAACCTGGCCTGATGGAGTTCCCGGGGGAAGCCTTGAATAAAGAATCCTTTGACGTTTTCGGCTTTTAGCATGTTGTCAGTAAGCAGTTCCAAGATGTAGCCCTGGAGAGACAGGCATCTCCATCGTCAAAGAGCTTTATTACACCGGATAAAGACAACTATAAACCACCCAACCTAGCGCTGTTTCATCCACCTTTCTGATGTCATCTGAGGGTCTCAATCTCTGGCCATATTCAAGTCCCTGCAAAGAGCCTTTTAGGTTTCAGTCCAGAAAGAACTAACCTATGGGAGCAGTTTCCCATTATGACAGATTAGACCACATTGCAGCAGGCAGCCTGCTTGTAAAATACTGTGCAAGCAGACCATCAGCAGGGTGGCGCTGTGGGTTAAACCACAGAGCCTAGGGCTTGCCGATCAGAAGGTCGGCGGTTCGAATCCCCGCAATGGGGTGAGCTCCTGTTGCTCGGTCCCTGCTCCTGCCAACCTAGCAGTTCGAAAGCACGTCAAAGTGCAAGTAGATAAATAGGTACCGCTCCGGCGGGAAGGTAAACGGCGTTTCCGTGCGCTGCTCTGTTCGCCAGAAGCGGCTTAGTCATGCTGGCCACATGACCGACTCTGGGGTTGCGGCGCTCATCTCGCTTTACAGGCCGAGGGAGCCGGTGTACAGCTTCCAGGTCATGTGGCCAGCATGACTAAGCCGCTTCTGGCAAACGAGAGCAGCGCACGGAAACGCTGTTTACCTTCCCGCTGCAGCGGTACCTATTGATCTACTTGCACTTTGACATGCTTTCGAACTGCTAGGTTGGCAGGAGCTGGGACTGAGCAACGGGAGCTCACCCCGTCGCGGGGATTCGAACCGCCGACCTTCTGATCAGCAAGCCCTAGGCTCTGTGGTTTAACCCACAGCTCCACCAGCGTCCCTTTACCTTTACCTTAACTTTACCCACCCTCTGCATTCCCCAGTGCTTGCTGGTGAGTGAATGACCCCCGCAGATGACAGGCTATAATTTCCCACTGACTCTCTGACTTCTGACTGCAAGGTTGGCAGGAGCAGGGACCAAGCAACGTACACAGTGCTTAAAATGATCTAATCTAATGGAAAGGGGTTCTGCAGGTGGCAGGTGTGAGGGCTTCTTACCGCGGGCACCAGAGCCCCTTTCAGTATGATGTCCCTAATGTCCTTGCCTTTCCGGGTAGGCCTGCTGGCTTCCTCTCGCAGCAACTCTCCGATGCCAACGTGGTAGAAATCATACTTGCTGGCGAGCCTGTGACACTGTACGTGCTTGCCGCTACCTGGACCACCTAGCATAAAAATGATGATGGGACTCTGCAACTTCTCTGCAGTGAAAGAAAGTGAGATATAAGAAAGGGGACTTTCTACTTAGCAATAAGGTATAATAATAATAATAATAATAATAATAATAATAATAATAATAATAATAATAATAATAAATTATTTGTACCCCGCCCATCTGGCCGGGTCTCCCCAGCCGGCTTCCAACAAATATCTGGGCGGCTTCCAACAAATATCAAAATACATTAAAATATCACAGATTAAAAACTTCCCTAAACAGGGCTGCCTACTTTTCTAAAGGTCATGTAGTTGTTTATCGCTTTGACCTCTGATGGGAGGGCGTTCCACAGGGCGGGCGCCACTACCGAGAAGGCCCTCTGCCTGGTTCCCTGTAGCTTTGTCTCTTGCAGTGAGGGAACCGCCAGAAGGCCCTCGGCGCTGGATCTCAGTGTCCGTGCTGAACAGTGGGGGTGGAGACGCTCCTTCAGGTATACAGGACCGAGGCCGTTTAGTGCTTTAAAGGTCAGCACCAACACTTTGAATTGTGCTTGGAAACATACTGGGAGCCAATGTAGATCTCTCAGGACTGGTGTTACGTGGTCCTGGCGGCCACTCCCAGTCACCAGTCTAGCGGCAGCATTCTGGATTAATTGCAGTTTCCGGGTCACCTTCAAAGGTAGCCCCACGTAGAGCACATTGCAGTAGTCCAAGCGGGAGATAACTAGAGTATGCACCACTCTGACGAGACAGTCTGCGGGCAGGTAGGGTCTCAGCCTGCGTACCAGATGGAGCTGGTAGACAGCCGCCCTGGACACAGAGTTAACCTGCGCCTCCATGGACAGCTGTGAGTCCAAAATGACTCCCAGGCTGCGCACCTGGTCCTTCAGGGGCACAGTTACCCCGTTCAGGACCAGGGAGTCCCCCACACCCGCCCGCCCCCTGTCCCCCAAAAACAGTACTTCTGTCTTCTCAGGATTCAACCTCAATCTGTTAGCCGCCATCCATCCTCCAACCGCCTCCAGGCACTCACACTGTCCAGGGCCTTCACTGGTTCTGATTTGAAAGAGAGGTAGAGCTGGGTATCATCCGCATACTGATGAGCACCCAGCCCAAACCCCCTGATGATCTCTCCCAGTGGCTTCATATAGATATTAATCTATTGCTTGGAGTTGTTCAGCAACTACCCGCTCAATCACCTTGCCCAAGAATGGTAGATTTAAATCACTGCAATCGGGGGTTGAGGCAGCCCTTCCAATAAGCAGGGTGGGGATGGCCTCCTCAGGTGGAACATTTTGAATGGTTTCAAGGCATTAAACACAGGTTCAACATGTCTGTGTTACAGACCTTTTAGTTTTCCAAATATACTATTGAAATATACCTACTGATGGGCAATGTTACAGCCGAGAGCAGATGCTACATTACTGTGAAGATCTTACTGGTAGATGGTGCCAATGTTATGAAATAAATAAGAGAGTGGTCTTCAATCTCATGGAAGCAATGGCATCCTCAGGTGCTGCTAGTCTGCAGGTTTTGGTACTGCCTCCTCTGCCTCATTAGACACCTGTTTGAACCCCCAGCATGTCTCTCATTTGGTAGGTTGGTAAGGGCTAGTTTCTGTTGGGCTTTCCAAAATGATTGAGTGCCAGAGGCCAAAAATCCATATGGATTGCTAATTAACATGGGGCACAAGCTACCAGTCCATTCTCCTTACCGGTCCATTGAAACTAGCAAGAGCAACACTTTGGTTTGTGAATAAAATGGTAAAGGGACCCCTGACCATTAGGTCCAGTCATGTCTGACTCTGGGGTTGCGGCGCTCATCTCGCTTTATTGGCCGAGAGCCGGCGTACAGCTTCCAGGTCATGTGGCCAGCATGACAAAGCTGCTTCTGGCGAACCAGAGCAGCGCACGGAAACACCGTTTACCTTCCCGCCAGAGCGGTTCCTATTTATCTACTTGCACTTTGACGTGCTTTCGAACTGATAGGTTGGCAGGAGCAGGGACCGAGCAACGGGAGCTCACCCCATCGCAGGGATTTGAACCGCCAACCTTCTGATTAGCAAGCCCTAGGCCAGTGATGGCGAACCTTGGCACTCTAGATGTTTTGGGACTACAACTCCCATCATCCCTAGCTAACAGGACCAGTGGTCAGGAATGATGGGAGTTGTAGTCCCAAAACATCTGGAGTGCCAAGGTTCGCCATCACTGCCCTAGGCTCTGTGGTTTAACCCATAGTGCCACCTGGGTCCCTTATGGTTTGTGAATAGGAACAGGTAAACTCTACCACAAGTGGAGCAAAAACTGCATCAGGCAGCAAAATGATGGCTCCAGGGTAATGGAATGGGAGACAGGTCTAGTCCACAGGGCACTACCCACGGCAGAATTCTCTTGTGCAAACCCTGTTGGGTGAACCAGAACTCTTGTGTTTGTTCTTCTGCCACTTGTGCAGAACTTTCTGATGGCTTGTGCCCTGGGCAGGGCTTGAAGTGGATGCCTTTCTCTGTCCCAGACCTGGGAGTAAAACCTAAGGGAAATCTATTGACTGGAATGCTTGTTGATACATTGTTTTGAAAGCCTGCAGAACGCACAAAACAGAAAGAAATGCGATCAGTTACCTTGTTGTTCACGTTTCAAGGGCTTGGTGGTCTTTGGAAGGCTGCCCTGGCAAATCCCCATCCCTGTGGGCATCCAGGGATCTGCAGGTACTGGTCCAGCAACCTTCAAATTCCTGTAAAAAAATAATTTGGCCATTTCAGCTTAACTGATATGTGACTCCCCTGAGCTGTCTTTCTGATGTCACAGACATGTGATGTCATAGATTTTATGGCAAGCCAAACTGGGACAACTAGACTGAACTACTTTGGTTAGGGGGACAGAGAACAGATGGGCAGAAGGGTTGGAGACAAATTGAGAAACTGGCATTTCATTCATACCCGGACTTAGTGTTCAGTTTGATATTGAAGAAAATAAACCATCTGATATAATTGAAGGTGGCTAGCAAAAAAGGAAGTACCTGTCTCCTTTCCTTGATTGTAACTCCCCCCCGGGGGGGGGGGGAGGCTACTGAAGGCTGCATCCTGACAATTGCTATTATTGCATTGCAGAACAAGTCAAGTGCCATAGAGTATGGAAGTGGTCTCAGCTTTGGCCTCCCTCAGCTGTTTCTTGTCTACAGCTATTGGACCCTCTTACCCAGGTGGTGCTGTGGGTTAAACCACAGAGCCTAGCGCTTGCTGATGAGAAGGTCGGCGGTTCGAATCCCTGCGACGGGGTGAGCTCCCATTGCTCGGTCCCTGCTCCTGCCCACCTAGCAGCTCGAAAGCACGTCAAAGTGCAAGTAGATAAATAGGAACCACTCCGGCGGGAAGGCAAACGGCATTTCCGTGCGCTGCTCTGGTTCGCCAGAAGCAGCTTTGTCATGCTGGCCACATGACCCGGAAGCTGTACGCCGGCTCTCTCGGCCAATAAAGCGAGATGAGAACCGCAACCCCAGAGTCGGACACGACTGGACCTAATGGTCAGGGGTCCCTTTACCTTTACATCAGGCTGCTTAAAAATTATTCAGCCCTCAGTACTCTCTTCCTACATAAGTTCTTCTAAAACCAGTTTGCTAAGCTCAGGATCTGCAAAGCACTGTGCCAGACCGGACTTTTCAAGCCCTGACAATCACAGTGTGTGGAGCCTGGTGCACAGTGTCCCACAAGACCAGGCGATCAGCTGACTAGACACAGCCTTTTGCACAGGGCTTTCCGGCCAGCCATGATGATGTAGGATGCACAGGACTTTGCTGGTTGGCACCGTACTTCGCACGCTCCTATGATCAGCTACAGGGCAGGTGTGTGTCGCTTTCCAAAGGTGATTCATTGACCAAATTTCGGGGGGGGGAGAGACTTGGTGAGCCTAATCAGGCCCAGGGGCAGGAGATCCCCACTACTACCCTAGAATGGTGCTGGTCACCAAAGAGCACACAAGGCCTTTGCTGGTTATGCAATCATCCGCCAGCTATAAAGCTCTGGCTTTGGGTAGATGTGCAGTGGGAACATCCCACCTTGCAAAGAGATGCACACAAACATGTTCATGGCAGGAGTTCTCTGCATGGTTTTCCTGTGGGACAGATGAATATAGGATAATACTGTACGTATTTGCTTTTGCAATTACATCAGAGGGGGATACACAAAAGAAATAAAAAGAACAAGCTGCTTCACGCTATAGATCTAACTGCTGGCACACCTGAAACTGCATCAAAACGCAGCTGCCCATCATAAAGAAGACATTTGCGTTTTAACATTAAGGTAATGTTAAGTGTGTTGTTAAGGGATGCGGGTAGCGCTGTGGTCTAAACCACTGAGCCTCTTGGGCTTGCCGATCCGTGCGCTGCTCTGGTTTCGGTGTTCCGTTGCGCCTGAAGTGGCTGAGTCATGCTGGCCACATGACCTGGAAAAACTGCGGACAAACACAGGCTCCCTTGGGCTTGTAAAGCGAGATGAGCGCCGCAACCCCAGAGTCGTCTGCAACTGGACTTAATTGTCAGGGGTCCTTTACCTTTTTTTTTTTTAAAGTGTGTTGTTTGGCTCTCCAGCCAAAGAGGTACAGAGATATACAGACCAGTGCTTTTTTTCTTAAAAAATTGTTTAGGGGTACTCTCATTTTCCGACTCGTATTGAAATACTGCCCCTCACTGAGGCCAAACTCAAGATTCACAAAATGTTTCAGGGTATGCGTCCCCCTGTGTCCCCACAGAAAAAAAAGCACTGCAGACAACTGTGGTGGAGTGATTAAAATAATGTCTGACTGAGAGACCAGGGTTCGGGTCTCTGAACACTAGATTTTGTGCCAGCCACTTGTGTGTGTGTGTGTGTGTGTGTGTGTGTGCCTAGCCTACCCTACAGGGTTATTATGAGGATAGAACAGGGTAATCCCCATATATCCCCATATATTAGAATAGAATAAAATATATTTTATTGTCATTGTCCCCTTCGGGGACAACGAAATTACTTGGCTGCTCCATCCACCCAGATAGGGCACTCCACGCAAAAACAAAACAACTACAAAAACACTAATTAAAACCATACAGTATGATACAGCATAACAGGTAAGATTAGATGACTTTCAAAGTCCAGGCTTCCCATTCAAGGCCGCGATCTCTCTGGAGAAGAAGCTGTTTCTAAGACGGCTTGTTCTTGTTGCCATCGTCCTGTATCTCCGTCCCGATGGCAAAAGTTCAAACAGACACCAGGATGCGATGGATCTTTTACTATGTCCAGTGCCTTTCTGTGGCACCTCGTGGCATAAATCTGCTCTAAGGTGGAGAGCGAGCAGCCAACAATGCTCTCTGCTGCCCTGGCCTTGGAGAACAGAGATTTTTAAAACTGAAATTCAAAAACGAAACAGCATTTGCGAACACCTGACTGTCTATCAAGAAGGTGCAAAGCTCTTTCCTCTGACAGGCCAATAAACGCGACATTAATCCGCGTTCATCTGCAACCTTGATAGACTCAGCCCGCATTCTCAGCGTCACGGCGCGTCACAGGATTGCCTTTTAAGGCGAGAGGAGGTGCTCATTTACGCCACGCCCCTTCCGATGGGCGCGGTTTCCACAGCAACCGGCTCGGACTCCCCACTTCCGCTAAAAGGGAACCGGCGCTTCTGCGCATGCTCAGTTCAAACCGGCGGGTGTGGTCGCGGTCAAAGAGGTGCCTCACAAAGCTCCACGCAACCGCGACTTAAGGTTCCGGTTAGGATGCAACGCAAAAAGCAGGGGAAGTATTGTTAAAGGAACAGTCACGGGCTCCCTTTCTTTGGAGATGATCCTACAAGATGTGCACTTGCTCCTCTAGTAGAAGCCCGAAACTAGCAGTCGAAATAAATAAAAAAATTAAATAATTGTCGAGCTTTATTATAATTTTTATATGTGATTTTAATTATATTAATGATTGTTATTGTTATTGTTGTTGTTGTCTTGTACTTCTAGTGTTGAAACCTATTCCAAAACGCTGCAATAAAATGGGAAACTCCCGAGGGCGCCAAAAATAAAACTAAAAAACCCACCCTCCCACCGCGTCTGCTGCTCTATTTTGAACTTTCCCCTTCGTTCCTACGCCCCTCACATGGCGGGCGCCAACGCGCTTGGAAAACGGGTACCGGAAGTGTTAAGGGACCATGGAGCCACGGAGACGGCTCCCTTGGTCCTCGCGCATGCGTGGGTGGTGACGGCGGGGAAAGCACAGGAGACCGGTGTGCTGCTGCTGCCCGGCAGGTGAGGCTGCGTGTCGGGCGAGGAAGGAGCGGGGAGGGAGGCGGGTGCGGGGTGTGCGTGTAAATACGGTGCTCCAGCAAGTGCTGCCATGGGACGGAAGCGCCCCGGTCTGCCCCACCCCCATTCCCTGGAAGGGACCCAGGAGTCCGGCTGCCCCACCCCCACCCACCGGTTCAGTCCTTGCAGGGGAGTCTCAGGTTCGGACAGGTTCGCCCTCCACCCCAAACCCCCCCCCCCAAACCCCAACGCCTTTTAGGGTTGCCACTTTTTTTTGTTAACATTCTATTAATTTTCCAAAAATAACAGAAAAAGAAAAAAAAGAAAACAACAACAATACAAAATCATTACAAAACAAGGAAAAAAAGAACATCATAAACAATTTTTTAAACCATAATTTTTGCTTGACTTCCCTTCACTCCCCCTCTTTGTTCCATTGTTTTATGCTTGTTCACGCACGTCCATAGAACCTTATATTCTTAATAAACCAATATTAAAACCTCATTAATCTTATTACAAGTGAGTTTTTAAAGTTATGCTAATGTAGTAGTCTATGCACAAAGCTTAAAAGATATGCTTTAAACATTTGCCCTTTTTAAGGAAAAGAACAACTCAAAGTTCTCTGTTTCTTGGGTTTCAAATTGTCTATTTTGTCCTGCATAATTCAGTAATTGAGTTTGCCAATCTTCATCTTTTTTGGCAGAGGCTTCTTCCTTTTGTAGGGACTGGCTTAGGACAAGACAGGATAGGATATGGGGCGCAATCCCCCCCCCCCCCAATGACTTCAGAGAAATCCATTACAATGGGTTGTTTGTAATACTGGCCATGCCCAATGGAATGTACGAATCTAAGTTAGCAAATGCTCTTTAGTTTCAATGACTCACATTCTCCCCACCTGCTGAATTACTGCCCCCCCCCCCAAAAAAGGAGAGGGGCCTGTGTACATCCCGTATGTGGTTCATAGAATTATTATTATTATTATTATTATTTTATTTGTTGAATTTATATACCGCTCTATACCCAGAGGTCTCAGGGCGGTTCACAGAAAATATCAACATAAAAACCACCGTCATAGAATTGTAGAGTGGGCAGGGTCCCTGAGGATCATCTAGTCCAACCCCCTGCAATGCAGGAACAGGTAGCTGTTCCATCTGGGGGATTGAACCTGCAACCTTGGCGTTATCAGCACCACACTCTAACCCAGGGGTCAGCAAAATTTTTCAGCAGGGGGCCAGTCCATTGTCCCTCAGACCTCGGGGGGCGGACTATATTTTGGGGGGTGGGAATGAACGAATTCCTATGCCCCACAAATAACCCAGAGATGCATTTTAAATAAAAGGACACATTCTACTCATGTAAAAACACGCTGATTCCTGGACCGTCCGAGGGCCAGATTTAGATGGCAAATGGGCCACATCTGGCCCCCGGGCCTTAGTTTGCCTACCCATGCTCTAACCCAGTGTTCCCCAACCTTGGGTCTCCAGCTGTTTTTGGACTACAACTCCCATCATCCCTCGCTAGCAAGACCAGTAGTCAGGGATGATGGGAATTGTAGTCCGAAAACAGCTGGAGACCCAAGGTTGGGGAACACTGCTCTAACCCACTGAGCTATCCTGTGTGTATGGGGGTAGAGGTAGCAACAAATTCTGTTTCTCTTCCTCACAGAGCTTTGCCTTCACAACATCCCTTTCCATGTAGCTGTTAATGTCGATTCCTTTGCGGGTGGCGCTGTGGGTTAAACCACAGAGCCTAGGGCTTGCTGATCAGAAGTTCGGCGGTTCGAAACCCTGTGACAGGGTGAGCTCCCGTTGCTCGGTCCCAGCTCCTGCCCACCTAGCAGTTCGAAAGCACGTCAAAGTGCAAGTAGATAAATAGGAACCACTCTGGCGGGAAGGTAAACGCCGTTTCCGTGCGCTGCTCTGGTTCGCCAGAAGCGGCTTAGTCATGCTGGCCACATGACCTGGAAGCTGTACGCCGGCTCCCTCGGCCAATAAAGCGAGATGAGCGCCGCAACCCCAGAGTCGGACACGACTGGACCTAATGATCAGGGGTCCCTTTACCTTTAATTCAGTTTTACTATCAAACCAGAGGTTAAACTAACCCCTTTCCAGCCATGGGAAGAGTGTGGGGAGCGTTTGCATGATGCACCCACACACTGCAGCCGACACACTAATGCGTCGCGACACACAGTTTGGAAAGCTCTGCACTGGGGTGTTGTACTTGCTTTTGGGGCCTGTCCTTTTTACCAGTGTTTCCCAATCTTGTGCCTCCAGATGTTTTGGGACTACAACTCCCATCATCCCTCGCTAGCAAGACCAGTGGTCAGGGATGATGGGAATTGTAGTCCCAAAACATCTGGAGGCACAAGGTTAGGAAACACTGCTTTATACAATATATTGCATCAATTTATCTAAATAGATAAAAAGACCATCTCAAGGCTTCAATCCTCTGCATACTTATTTTAAAGTAAATTCAGCTGAACTAACTGGGACTAACAGATGGTCCACTAAAAAGCAGGGGTTTGAGGCCTCATCTGCAGCACACATTTAAAGCACTTTAAATAGTCATGGTTTTTGTTTTGTCTTTTTTTTTTTGGTGCCTAAAGAATAGGTTTGCAATATCCACTCTATGAAGGAACAGGGTCAGGAGAGCACGTAATGGCAACAAGGACCCACGCAGTACCAACTGCTACTTTCTGCCCAAAAAGGCATATTGGGTGTATTTTGCAAATGGAACGTCCACCTACTGGAACATCCCAGAGACAGGCCACTAGGTGCAATGCCATCGTGAGTGTCGCCGCTGGCTCCCCCCCCCCCTCACACTGTTACACGACAAGTTTAAGCTGCAACCCCTTGTGGCCTGTGGCCCAGTATCCTCCATTTCCCTAGCCTATGGGAAAATAACTGTCAGCTTTAACGAGAGAGACACATGTGCGCAGGCAGGTTCGCACGACCCTCCCGCCAGCCAGCCTTGCCTTCCCTCTTCTCCTCCTTCCTCCCCTCCAAAGCACTTCCAAAGTCACTCTGTTCTTTCTCAGCCTTGCCCCTACATTCCAGACTTTCTGCTCTTTCAGTTGGTTTGTTTCGTTTCGTTTTGTTTTAAGCAGTTTCCTGGCAGGAAAAGGCCCTCTGTGCATGATCAGAAATACTCTGCCCTGTTATGGCGGGTGGGGACAACCCTGCTTGGAGGTAAAGGCACCCTGCACACATCTTTTTCTTTTTAATCTATCTATTAAATCTTCCAATACAAATCACATTGGAATTATTCCAAATTACATTTCAAATTACAATCCAAATTAATTATACAATTCCCAATTAAAAAACAAAAAAAAAACATTCCAATTATGCCTAATTATTATATACCGGTATGTATTTTTTTATATATATGGACTCCCCATGCCTCAGACGTCAGAGCTTCCTGATCACCTCCATCAATTGCTTTTAAATTTCTTTCCGATGTTTCCACAGCCACTGATATATGCCAGCAAGCAGGCTAAATTATAATAAACAATGTCTCTGTGTGGATGAGCTCAATCTTCTTAATTCCAAATGTCACATTTCTGCTGTCGCCATTTTCTCAAACTTCTTCGCACTGCTATTCTCCCCCGCTTGCATTGCTCATACCCCTTTCCAGGAGAACCAGCCCCTAATATAAATCAAACTTAAGTGAACAACCAAATCTGGCTTCTCCCTGTGGGATAGAGCTCCACCCTGCACACATCTTAAGGGACACTGTGAGGTGCCAAGGATTATTGAAATCAGTAAGTGGCAGCCCTCTCTCTCCAGCCCTTCACCGGACTTCTCCCCCAATCCTTCCATTCCTCCATGTGGGACTAACTCTTCCATTCTCTTTCTTCCTCAGACAGGTGGTTTTGGAGAGGCTCGGCTGGATACCTGGGAAGCACGTCCAGGAATGACTTCTTTGGTGAGCTGTCATTCTGGGATGGAGGCCAAGAGTTGTCTGAATTGCACCTGATCTTTGGGCTTGTCTCATCCTGGTTCCGTACTGGATCAGTTCTGGGGATCCCCACTAATTTTGGCATCCCAAACATGGCCAGCTATTTCCTGCCTGCTCCCTGACCTCTTTTCCTGCCACAGCTTCAGGACACCTGCTAGATTAGTGAGCAGTGTTAGAAACTGAGATATGAAAGCTAGGAGCTAAATGGTACCTTAAACCTAGGTTATGGGCGCAACAACGGAATGTCTAGGCGCACTTTTTTATAACAAGAATTCAAAGCTGAAAATGAACGAACTGCAGCCAAAATATTATGTTCATTTTTCACATGGTCCAGTCCTTCCCCTACCCACCCCCCTAATATTCTTAAGAATGTCTCTTCTCCAGTCTTCAGAGAGTAGCTGGAAGGGGGGAGGCAGAAAAAGGGTCCTCCTTTTCTTCCACTCTGCAGTTTTAATCTGAAATCT
The DNA here is from genome assembly GCA_034641385.1 of Darevskia mixta. NCBI lineage: Eukaryota > Metazoa > Chordata > Lepidosauria > Squamata > Lacertidae > Darevskia > Darevskia mixta. The sequence continues at coordinate 7,377,790 of JAWWNH010000067.1, read as the reverse complement.
TAGGTGCAGTACTGCACCCAGAGTTCAGAAACTGCTCGCGGCAATGAAATTCTCTGTCGCAAAATGTGCCTAGAACAATGGGAGTTTCAAACGCTGTCCCTGTTGCTTTTTTTGTAGGGGACCAGCAGTCAGACAGCAACTGAATATGTGGTCCGTGTTCCCAAGTAAGTGTAATCCTTTTTCCTGCTTTCTTTCTTCAGATGTTTTGGTGTTGTGGTTGAATCTCCTTCATTTGATAGTTTTTTCTCTTCTAACCCAGGCAGGTGCAACATTTGACCATACTGGCCCTTGTACATTGTGGTCAGGTTGCTAGATTTTAATGTCTACCCATTGAAGCAAAGTCTTATTTGGGTATTCATGGCCTTGCTGTAGATATGCATACATTGAAATGTGGCCCTTGGTAACACTGAACTGCAGGCATGCTTCATGCTTCTCTGAACTGCAGGGATGGGCTTCCCCTTAGACCAGAAGAAAGAGAGTTATTTTGTATACCTGTATACCTGAAGGAGCGTCTCCACCCCCATTGTCCAGCCTGGAAACTGAGATCCAGCGCCGAGGGCCTTCTGGCGGTTCCCTCACTGTGAGAAGCAAAGCTACAGGGAACCAGGCAGAGGGCCTTCTCGGTAGTGGCGCCCGCCCTGTGGAACGCCCTCCCAGCAGAGGTCAAAGAGATAAACAACTATCTGACATTCAGAAAATACCTCAAGGCAGCCCTGTTTAGGGAAGTTTTTAACCTGTGATATTTTAATGTATTTTAATATCTGTTGGAGGCTGCCCAGAGTGGCTGGGGAGACCCGGCCAGATGGGCGGGGTACAAATAATAAATTATTATTATTATTATTATTATTATTATTATTATTATTTGGTGGAGCATTCCCACTTGCTTCCAACCTGTGATGTTGGGCAGTGATCTGACTGTTGGGAAACACAGGTCTTCTGGCATCAGGTAGCAAGAAGAAAGACTCATCCGTAGCTCTAAACTACGTTTATTTACAGTCTATGTACAGCAACTCCATTTCCACGTCTGTGTTCTCCAGCAAGAGTACAGAACTGCGACACTGGCAGAAGTGAAACTAAACATTACAATAACAACACTTGGGAGGAAGAGATGGAGCAGACTTCCTTTCTCACACTCTTACTCAGACACTCATGTGATTTGCACTAAACATAATACCACAACAATCCTGCTGGAGCAGCAGAGGATAAATAAAAATCCCAACACTGACTTATTTCTGCTTCCTTTCTCCACAGAAACACCTCCAAAAAATATAACATTATGGCATTCAATGCTGCTGACAAGGTGAACTTTGCAACTTGGCACCAGGTAGGACTCTGCACTCAGGCTGCCGAAGTTTTCATTTTTCTTTTTTTGAAATCATTTTTATAAATAAAGAGTTAAAACAGTACCAAATGCATAATCTACCGGTATATATCCAGATTCCTCTGAATCTCGAGACTTCCCATCATCCCCTCCATGGGACCTATTGTCAACATTTTCGACTGCATGTTATTTCGTAATTATATTTTGGATCTGTCCATATTGTTCATTGTGTTTGTGACATTACAAATGTTATCAAAATCCTGCCATTGTTTTCATCTGCTTTCAGCAGTCTCCTAAATAAGTTATATATTTCCCCCCATTCTTTCCTGAAGATTTTGTCATCTTGGTTCCTGAGCTTTCAGATCAGTTTTGCCATTTCGGCATAATCCAACAGCTTAGTTTGCCATTCCTTCCTGCAGCCAATCAGAAGCCACACTTCGGTTTCCGAACGTTTTGGAAGTTGAACAGACTTCCGGAACAGATTCCGTTTGACTTCCAATGCATGGCTGTACTGAATTGGAATCCATACTTTGTGCTAGCAGATATTTAGTAATGAATTGGAGCTGCTTAAGAGCAAATTCACACACACACACACACCCCTTTATTAGAGACAACACAATACGGGTTGACCATGGCCCTTTCTTTTCTGCTCCTCCTTATAGGCAAAGATGGAGCGAGATCTCAGCAATAAGAAGATCTACCAGGAGGAAGAGATGCCAGAGTCGGGAGCTGGCAGCGAGTTCAACCGCAAGCTGCGCGAGGAGGCGCGGCGCAAGAAATATGGCATCATCTTGAAGGAGTTCAAGCTTGAAGACCAGCCCTGGATCCTGAAAGTCAATGGCAAGACTGGGCGCAAGTGAGTGGGTGATGGTGCTTTTTTGCCTAGCGGGGTTTTGGTTCACAGCTCAGTTTGGGAATTTTGGGCTAGTGTTACTCTCCAGTTTGCTTGCACTTGGTAAAGTCTAGAATTGGAGCATGTGATGAACCTCTCCCGCTTCGTGAGCAGGGGATGGAGCAACTTTGACATCTAGAAAGCTCTAGTTAAACATTTGTAACTGGGAAAACTTAAGTCTCAAAATTAGAAAGTTAGGCTAACCCGTTTGTGCGCCTTCTGTGATTTTTGGACAGTTAAATATTTTTTATCTTATGAATAGTCTGGTTCCAGACTTGCGGGGCTGGGGGTGGGGAAGGAAATGCATAGCTTGGAATTTAAAATAAATATATAGCAGGGAGCTAAACTGTTCCCAAACTGTTCCAGAACCTGTGATTTTATAGTTTTAATGATAATAATAATAATAATAATAATAATAATAATAATAATAATAATAACCTCTGCTGGGAGGGCGTTCCACAGGGCGGGCACCACCACCGAGAAGGCCCTCTGCCTGGTTCCCTGTAACCTTACCTCTCGCAATGAGGGAACCGCCAGAAGGCCCTCGGCCCTGGACCTCAGTGTCCGGGCTGAACGGTGGGGGTGGAGACGCTCCTTCAGGTATTCTGGACCGAGGCCATTTAGGGCTTTAAAGGTCAGCACCAACACTTTGAATTGTGCTCAGAAACGTACTGGGAGCCAATGTAGATATCTCAGGACTGGTGTTATGTGGTCCCGGCAGCCACTCCCAGTCACCAGTCTAGCTGCCACATTCTGGATTAATTGCATGACAAGTCGATGATTTAATAATAACAATAACAATACATGTTTATTTAAGCAGAAGCTAAAATTCTTGAGGTTCTCAAAAACTCAACATATCTAGTGTTTCAATCATATCCCTGAATTTGGGCAGTTGACATCAGAGTCTTAAGAGGTGTGTCTTCCCCTAATCTTGCCTTGTTCCTTTCTGGAACTGAATCCCTAACATTAAAACCTTTGGCGTACTAAGAGTGCTGCTGCTTCATACTTCATGCTGTTTCTTTTTGCTCAGGTTCAAAGGTGTGAAGAAGGGTGGGGTGACCGAAAACACCTCCTACTACATCTTCACCCAGTGTCCAGACGGCGCCTTTGAAGCCTTCCCAGTCAACAACTGGTATAACTTCACACCCATTGCCAAGCATCGCACGTTGACTGCAGAGGAAGCTGAGGAGGAGTGGGAGAGGTGAGGTCTATTCCTAGTGAAAAAGGGAGGCGGGTGGGTGGCTCTGTGGGTTAAACCACAGAGCCTAGGACTTGCTGATCAGAAGGTCGGCGGTTCGAATCCCTGCGACGGGGTGAGCTCCCGTTGCTCAGTCCCTGCTCCTGTCAACCTAGCAGTTCGAAATCACATCAAAATGCAACTGATTTTTCAACTGATTGGGCTTATTTTGATATCAAAAGAAAGCTAATTGTGGTCTCTTTCAAAATAAGGTATAAAAATGGTATTAAGTGCCACAGAAAAGGGCCACCGACCATTCGAAGTGATTTTTTGTCATTTTATTCCTGGTAGGTTCCATAAGCCATAGCGCGCAAACCACAACTAACACATGTATCATACTTCTGTTGTAGAATGGGCTAACCATGTACTTGTTACGTTTTAAAAAGAAGGAGAGTGTTTTGTGTGGTTATAAAATAAATTGATTTTGAAGTAAAAAAAAATTTTTTTTGGACAGGTTTAAGGTCTCTGAGCCTGAAATAACTCACACATTTGTGAGGATAGTTAAAATTGTACCCTCTTATGTTACAATGTCATCTGATATATTTTAAAAAATAAGTTTTATTGATAATCATTTTTTTCATTTCGTTTATATATCATCTCCCATTGTGCTGGTTTCTGATAGCGCAGCAAGTTAGTTGAATGCAGCTCATACATCTTACCCATGCTAGCTAGAGAAGCTGCTAGGCCTGTGTGATGTATTGATACATCGCCCAGGACCGGTTTGAAGGCCAGAGTGCGATTACGTCTCCACCCAGTGGTATATCACAAGTGAAACTGCCACTACTCCTGACTCCCTCCACCACTAGAACTCGGCACCCGGAGGGAGAAACAAGCTGCATCCGCACTGGCGCCTCGCTGGGCCAGGACCAATGTAGCTCGTTCCTCCTTCCGCTTTTCAACATCGCAATGTATCACTACATCACAGTGTTTGGCTAGTAATACATTGCGATGTTGAAAAGCTGATATCGCCCAGCCCTAGAGCAGCCTCCTCTTAGCCTAGTGGAGAGATCTTTAGGAAGCTTCCAGAGTGTGGTGATGTCTCTCACCTTGGGTCCAGTGCTTCTGTTACCCTTATAAGGTAAAAAGGTAAAGGACCCCTGGACGGTTAAGTCCAGTCAAAGGCGACTATGGGGTTGCGGCGCTCATCTCGCTTTCAGACCGAGGGAGCTGGCATTTGTCCACAGACAGCTTTCCGGGTCATGTGGCCAGCATGACTAAACCGCTTCTGGTGCAACGGAGGACCGTGACAAGTGCCAGAGCATACGGAAATGCCGTTTACCTTCCCGCTGCAGCTGTACCTATTTACAGTGGTCCCTCAACTTACGAAGTACTCGACATCCGTATTTTTCGACTTATGAATGAAAAAAAGTGGCCGCATGCCTACGAATTTTTCGACATCCGAATGGAAATCGTTGCCGGTTTAGATGTGGTTTCCTTGACTTACGAATTTTAGATGCGGTTTTTTCGACTTACGAATTTTTTCGAATATTTTTCTCCCAATGCATTCCTATGGGAAATCGACTTACGAATTTTTTCGACCTACGAATGTCCATTCGGAACAGATTAAATTCGTAAGTCGAGGGACCACTGTATCTACTTGCACTGGCCTGCTTTTGAACTGCTAGGTTGGCAGGAGCAGGGACAGGGAAATGGGAGCTCACCCCGTCGTGGGGATTCGAACCGCCAACCTTCTGATCAGCAAGCGCAAGGGACTCAGTGGTTTAGACTGCCACTCACATCTTATAATTTGTATAGCGTCTTTCATGTGCATAAGAAACAAAAAAATTCTGGTCCCCTGCCCAGGAACTGCAGCATCCCTGCCTGGCACTTTAAGGCTCCAGCCTGGTTTCTTGTGAGTCCCCGTGCCATGTGGCCCTTGCCTCCCAGCCACAGTGCCCTGGGGAACCGGGGCTTTAAGGAGCAGCCCCGTTGAGTCTGCCCCCTTTTTTTGCCTTTTGCAGGCGGAACAAGGTTCTGAACCACTTTAGCATCATGCAGCAGCGGCGGCTGAAAGACCAAGGCGACGAAGAAGAGGAGGAGAAGGAGAAGAAAGGCAAAAAGAAAGGGAGCGATCTAAAAATCCATGACCTGGAAGATGATCTGGACATGAGCTCGGATGACAGCGAGTTCAGCGATGCGGATGGTGCGTAGGCAGGGGGTAGGGATGGCAGGTCTGACCTGGATTTTATATATATATATAATAATAATAATAATAATTTTATTAGTTTTCAATTACAATAATCCAATAATAGCCTCATTATAACAATGCCAAATTATAATACAATTACTAATACCAATCATTCAGATACCAAATTATATAATTTTGGTGGCCCCCCGCTTGCTAGAATTGATGGTTTGATGATTTACTTTATTTCTGCGTTCCAAAATCTTACTAATTTCCGAGCACAATTCAAAGTGTTGGTGCTGACCTTTAAAGCCCTAAACGGCCTCGGTCCAGTATACCTGAAGGAGCGTCTCCACCCCCATCATTCAGCCCGGACACTGAGGTCCAGCTCCGAGGGCCTTCTGGCAGTTCCCTCCTTGCGAGAAGTGAGGTTACAGGGAACCAGGCAGAGGGCCTTCTCGGTAGTGGCACCCGCCCTGTGGAACGCCCTCCCTTCAGATGTCAAAGAGAACAACAACTACCAGACCTTTAGAAGACATCTGAAGGCAGCCCTGTTTAGGGAAGCTTTTAATGTTTAATAGATTATTGTATTTTAACATTTTGTTGGAAGCCGCCCAGAGTGGCTGCGGAAACCCAGCCAGATGGGCGGGGTATAAATACATTATTATTATTATTATTATTATTATTATTATTATTTATTAGAATTATACTCCGGTCAAAATAACAATCCCTTATACGACAACTGCAATATTAACAACTTCCATTCATATTGACACGTTAAATGATTTATAAAACTACCGGTGAGGCGCTCAAACTATATACAGTACTTGTTCTTCCTGTGTGTGGCAATTACCGGTATGCTGTCTGTGGTGTTTTTTCCTGCCCTTGTAAGAAGATGTTATGTCTATCTTTTCCCGGTTGTTGCTGTTCTGCATCATGCCTTGGGTGGGGAGGGGTATTACTCAGAAGGGTGGTGGGAATGGGTGATAGGCTGATAGCTGTGGTAAATTGCAATGTTGCAATTCAGCAACTCATTACCAAACTTAAAACCATGGAGAGACCTGGTCTGAACAAAGACATTGGATTCTTATCTCATTATACAGGACAAAGCTATTTTTAACCTTCTCACCCTTACTTTTTCCTGTAAGACTAATTGCAGTCGTTAACAGTCGTCAACAGGTTTACCACAGCTATCAGCCTATCACCCATTCCCACCACCCTTCTGAGTAATACCCTTCCCCACCCTCCCACTATATATAAGGGTCTGGTGACTTCTGTTTCAGTGTATCTGAAGAAGTGTGCATGCACATGAAAGCTCATACCAAGAACAAACTTAGTTGGTCTCTAAGGTGCTACTGGAAGGAATTTTTTAATTTTGTTTTGACTATGACAGACCAACACGGCTACCTACCTGTAACTGGTCCTATAAGTGAAACAGTGAGGGATGGGAGAGGCACGGCATAGATGCGTAGTCACTGCGATAGGTAGCAGTGACACATCTGGGCATCCAACAAGAACTGGGGCGCTTCCAAAAGAGGTTGGGCTTCAGCAAACCTTGAAACACTCTTTTGCAGCTTTTGTCCCTGGTATTGCTGAATCTTTTCCTTGTCTGAGTTCATGGCCCACACAGAGGGCAGATCTCCTTTGACGCTGGCTCTGTGCATATAATCTTGTTCATAAAAATCAATTTGCAGCGGAAGATTCTGTGCGTTTGCTATTTGTCACAGATGGGGAACCTGTGGCCCTCGAGATGTTGCTGGACTCCAACTCCCACCAGCCCCAGCCAGCCTGGTCAATGGTCAGGGATGATGGGATTTGTAGGCCTGCAACACCTGGAGGTTCCCAGGTCCCCCACCCCCTGCTCTATGCTGTATAAAATGCACCCCTTTTCTTTTCTCTCCTCTTCCCCTTGGGTTATATCTCTGGGCTACCACTCCCAGTGAGATTTCTTGAGATTCCTGCCTTTGGATAAAAGTGTTTAATGTCATCCCATTAGATGAGAAACCCACCAAGCCCAAGAAGAAAGCCCCTCTGACGAAGAAGAAAAAGAAGAAGAAGGGATCCGACGATGAAGCCTTTGAAGACAGCGATGATGGGGACTTTGAAGGGCAAGAGGTTGACTACATGTCTGATGGATCCAGGTGGGCACCGCAGTGGACAGGAAGTGGTTTTTTCCCAACAAGGGGGGGCAAGCATTGCCTGGCCACCCCCGGGGTGGTCAGTCTGCTGCTGCTGCTTCTCTTTTTTTATAAATAATTTTTATTTTAAAAATTTACATACATTCTTAAATAACATTTACCATTCATATGTGTCACGCCCCGCTGGGCTCCTCTTCAGCCAGGCATTCAAACAGACTCCGAGTAATTAAGCCATCAAAGCTTTATTACTAACTAATTGGTTTACAACTCTGAGCACATCGTAAATGCGTCAAACTCCATGGCTATCAGTTGCCGTAACTGCCGGATGTAGGGCTTTGCCGCCGTTTTCTAAAGCATCTCGGGAAACGGAAGCAGCTGGTGCTTTTCCCTTTCCTTCCCGCTGATGCGGAGCGATGGCTTTGAGAGGCTGTCGAAAGCCCTCCCACCGCTTCTCCCTCATCGGAGCTTCCTTCAGACGTCCCACTGGACTCTGTTTCCAAAACAGGCTGTGGTTCACGGTACTCACTCAAAGCTGGAGAGGCAGGGGGCCTTTGTAGTCCCCTGACAATATGTTATACAAGTTTTCTGACTTCCACCAACCACTTCTTGGGTTTTTCACTTTTCTTAACTTCTTCTTGTATTTTATACTCCACTATTACTTTTAATAATCAAGTTCAAATATTATTTTCCAAAATTATTTCTGTAATATTTCTTAAAATTAACCTCACAAAACTTCTTGCAAGCCTATTAGCATGATTTGTTGTTTACAGTTATCTTTCAAATATATCTCAAATTTAGTCCAATCTTTTAGAAATTCCTGGTCCCGTCGGTTTCGAATTCTTCCTGTCATCTTATCCAATTCTGCCTAGTCCATTAACTTCATCTGCCATTCTTTTGTCGGTAATTCTTCTTGTTTCCATCTTTGTGCCATCAACATCCTTGCTGCCGTTGTTGCATATAAAAATAACTTTTTATCTTGTATCTTAATGTCATTTCCTACAATTCCTAACAGAAAAGCTTCCGGTTTCTTTATAAATGTGTATTTCAACATTTTTTTCATCTCATTATATATCATTTCCCAGAAGCTTTTCACCTTCTTACATTCCCACCACATATGATATAATGTTCCTTCTTTTTCTTTACACTTCCAACATTTATTACTCATTTTATACATTTTAGCTACTTTCACTGGTGTAATGTACCAAGTCTGCTGCTGCTTCTCTTTCCTATTCCCCCTGTTGGGACAGGTGGCTTTCCCTGCTGACACTTCATGTTGCCTCTATGTATGTGTTGTGTCCATTCGCACTGAGGGTTCTCCCTGTCCTTTTACAGCAGCTCTGTAGAAGAAGCCGTGGGGAAGCCCAAGGTCACCAAAGAGGAAGACATCCCAAAAGGTGTGTGGCTGAGCAGGTCGTGCAAATGAACAAATCCTAAAGTTCAAGATGGCAGCAAGACCTGGAGCAGCCCATTGGAAGCTTGGCGGTTTTTATCCGTTGGCCCTGATCGTTGTTTTGCTCATCTCCTTTGTCAGATGTGTGGGAATGTTAAGGATAGTAAGAAAGGATATATTGGATAAGTATCCTTCCTTCACTCATGCTAGTAGCAGAGCAGATTCCCCTCAATATAGCCAGAAGCTAGTTTGCAGATTCATTTGAATCTCTTAGTTAAGATTTTTTCCTGGTGTCCCCTTTGAGAAGAAAAGAAAAAAGACACGAGAGTCTTTCCGAGTAGTTACAAAAAGTTTACTCACATTTCAGTTCACGATATGATCCCCGAAAGGCAGGCTTTACTTAAGAGTTACACAAAGAAAGAGTGAGTTTATCTCATATGGAGACTGAACTCATGTGCTGCTGGCTAAGAGCCAGCAGACAGCAAAATTACATTAATAGAGCAAAATGACGGCAGGAGAGCAGCATGGCAGCAAGAGAGCGATAAGAGACAAGACAAACTGAGAAAGTGACTGCATGGCTCTTTTGTGGAGTCAGCCAGAGCCACATCCATCTCCCAGGCCACATGCAGGAAGCTCTAGACCAGTGGAACAGGAAGTTACACTGACTGGATGTCCCCCTGCTTGTGCCCACTCTAGGGAAATAAGGAATGTTGCATTTGACTGCGCCAATGGATTACATCCCACAAGATGCATGTTGGTGTGCATACTGACGTTGACCTGCAAGGAGATTCTGTTCTGCCTTTGTCCTCATCTGAGTTAGATCTACCCAGTTTTGTGCCAGCTTGCATGGCATGGCTTCCCCCAAATAATCCTCAGAGATGTACTTTGACGTGGGTGCTGATCATCGTCTGCTCAAAGACCTCTAGGGCCACTCTGGACCCCTCTCAGAGCTGCACTTCCCTGCAGAGAGGGAAGCAGCAACCTATCTGGCATAGGCGGGTTAGGTTTTCCTTTTAGCTGGCGCTGGCAAGGGGAATGGGGGAAACTGCCAAGCGGATTTGGCCAGAAACAAGCCAACCCCAAATCTGTTGCCTCCTAACCCCATTGCCTTGCTGCTTTGCAGGTATAGACGAAGCAAGCGAGAGCAGTGAGGAGAGCGAGGAGGAGAAGCCGGTGGAGGAGAAGGAAGAGGAAGAAGAAGAGAAGAAGGCCCCAACTCCCCAGGATAAAAAGAAAAAGAAAGGTGACGCTCAGTTGGTAGAGCATGAGACTCTTAATCTCAGGGTCATGCGTTGCCCCACATTGGGCAAAAGATTCATGCTTTGCAGGGGGGGTTGGACTAGATGATCCCCGCGTGGTCTCTTCCAACTCTACAGTTCTGTGATTCTAAAAGCCTCAAGTACTGAAGCGGCATATCACAGAAGGCAGGGAAGGGGAAGCATGAGTCAGGCTTAAGAGAGGCAGGACTAAGTTTATGCTGCAATTTCACAGGCTATGGCAGTGGGCATAGCATTCAATTTCCCCAGAATCTTTGCTTTCACTTGTTGAAAAAAACAAGGGTTATAAGTCTTTATGGCCTCAAAGACATGCTATAAAGAATGTGGGTGTTGGCTGTTGGAATCAGGGCTACAGTAGCCTTTATAGCAGCTAACGTCTCTGCAGAACTTATTGCAGATATTAGTAATATGCAGCTTGAAGCAATGGGGTGCATAAAAACTGAATCCTTTTGGAATAAAAATTATCCAGACCCATAAGTATTATTTAAGGCTTTATTAACCAGAACTTCAGAACAGGTACAAAAACAATAAATGATATGTATATGCATATGCTTTATCCAGAAAGTTGTATGCATATTCAAGCATAGATTCTTCTTAAATATATAGCATAAATATGATCAGAACAAAAATCAAAGCTCTGTTTCTCCCATAGCTTGCATTAGGCTGCATCCGGCCTGGGACTATGCAGCTCCTCCTTTGTTGTCTCTGTAGCATCCAGAGACTTGCAGTTGAGTACCCTTACGTGATCTAAGGTTAGACACTCACATGAGTGCTAGCAGAGAACAACAGTTAATTATCAACTCAGAAGCTTAGAGAGCTTCAGTATGGCCCAATGGAATTTTCCAGTGCTAAACCCTTCTCAACATACATACAGACATTCTCTGTTTCACTGTGCATTTAAACAATTATACTTAACAGAACTTTGCTTCCTTGGGGCAGAATTTCAACAGTTGTAGCATGCGCCCAACCCTGGCCTGCTGACGTAAGTCTCCAGAGACACACCTGGAAGTCCAGAAGGGGCAGAAGCTTGAGCATCAAAACATTATTTCTGGCCTTGGGAGATAGTTTAGTTCCCAACTTAGGGCCCTCCAGATGTTGCACTCCAACTCCCAGAAGCCCCAGCCAGCACTGCCAATAGGTAGAGATGGTGAGAGCTGGGAGTCCGCAACAACTCGAGGCCACCATATTAGCCACCCCGGCCTAGTGCTTTACTTTTGACCTGAGTTCCCTGAGAGAGCCTTGGTGAACAAGCAGCAGCCTGACCTAGAATCTACGTGCCAGTGTCAAATGGGTTCCGCCTGTGACTTGTTTGTTTTGAAGTCTGCCACGAAGACAGAAAAGCCCAGATTGACTTGGTTTAGCTCTGCTTTACAGACACCAGCGATGAATCTGAGACGTCTGAGGACAGCGACATTGACAGTGAAGCATCTTCGGCACTCTTCATGACGGTAAGCCCAGGTGCAGTTGGGGTGGCATTCCAGGGGTATGGACCTTGTTTGAATAACAGCTGTCATTTCCAGCCTAAGCCTGGTCCCCATATGTGATAAAACAGACTGTGTGACATTGAGAGTGGCAGTGAAGAAATCAGTTTTTTTGAATGTCTGTGTCTCGGCCTCCCCCTCATCGGTCGTTCAATAAGAAGGCCGAGTCATTTGCCTTTCAGTAGCTTTTTATCAGTGCTCATTATTTACAGTGAAGAGCTAAATCATATCATGTCTACTCAGTCGCTAGCAGAATCCGGAAGTGGCGCACGACGATTTTGGCGCCAGCAGAGCAGCTTAGGGAAACGGAAACGCCTTTTCCTCCTACGTAATCTCTGCGCCGGACCTGCTTGCTGGGAGGTGCCAGGTCCCTCGCTGCATCTCTCGAGCCCTGGCACCCCTTTCCCTTCCGAAGAGCAGCTGCTTCTACTCGCCGATGAGTCAGTCGTCAGAATAGGTGGCTGCTCCCTATAAGCACTCAGGGCTGGACTGGCAGGGGGAGGCAGATCCCTGACAGTCTGCTTGCACTAACTTCCTGCAGGCAGAGAATGAGCATTGCAGGGAGCGGCATCAGCTGCACGTTTTCTCCCCAATGCTGTAGATTTGGGGCGGGGATCGACTTGCAGGGATTTCTTTTATCAACGCAAGAAAGCATTTTTTTATTGTTGTTATTATTACATTCCTCCCAGCTGCCAACTGAACTGTCCAGTCTCCCTTCCACCTCGAGATTCTGTCATTCCCACCTACTTCATAGATGGGCTAAGCTGTGTTCTGTGATGCATTATGCCAGGCACCCCCAAACTGCGGCCCTCCAGATGTTTTGGGACTACAACTCCCATCATCCCTAGCTAACAGGACCAGTGGTCAGGGATGATGGGAATTGTAGTCCCAAAACATCTGGAGGGCTGAGTTTGGGGGGTGCCTGCATTATGCTGTCTTGGCTGACAAGCTTAACATGGGGACATAGTGCTGACCCCCTTCTTCCCTGGCAACAACGGAACTGTTTTTATTGCAGAGAGCTGGGGCCATTTTGCTTTGTAATAATAATTTATCATTTATACCCCAGCCACTCTGGGCGGCTCCCAACAGAATTAATGATAATAATAATAAAAATTAAAAAGAGTTAAAACATCAAACATTAAAAACTTCCCTAAACAGGGCTGCCTTCAGATGTCTTCTAAAAGTCTGGTAGTTTATTTCCTTGACATCTGATGGGAGGGCATTCCACAGGGCGGGTGCCACTACTGAGAAGGCCCTCTGCCTGGTTCCCTGGAGCCTCACTTCTCGCAGGGAGGAAACCGCCAGAAGGCCCTCGGCACTGGATCTCAGTGTCCGGGCAGAATGATGGGGGTGGAGACACTCCTTCAGTTATACTGGGCCGCGGCTGTTTAGGGCTTTAAAGGCCAGCACCAACACTTTGAATTGTGCTCGGAAATGTACTGGGAGCCAATGTAGGTTTTTCAGGTCCGGTGTTTTATGGTCTCAGCGACCACTCTCAATCACCAGTCTAGCTGCTGCATTCTGGGTTACTTCTATAGAGACCCCTCTGTGGAAACTCTTAATATGTACCCAGCCATTAGCATTTTTTCTTTGGTATGGATGTAATCGTGCTAAGAGTTATGGAACTTTTAATATTTTTATTTATGTATTTAATTAATTTTATTTTTATACAGCTTTATATTTTTAAGAAAAATCTCAAAGCGGTTTACAGCGTATTAAATCAATAAAGCATAAATAAAATAAAAGTTAACATTAAACAGCATAATACAGTCATATCTTGGATCTCAAACGCCTTGGTACTCGGATGATTTGGCTCCCAAATGCCTCAAACCCAGAAGTGATTGTTCCAGTTTGCGAACTATTTTTGGAAGCTGAACGTCTGGCGGGGCTTCTGCGGCTTCCTGCAGCCAATCGGAAGCCGCGCTTTGGTTTCCAAACATTTTGGAAGTCGAATGGACTTCCGAAACCGATTCCGTTCGACTTCCAAGGTATGACTGTATAAGTAATTCCATTCCTGTTATTTTTGTTCTTAGTTGCTTTCCTTAGGAGCTATGGAGGAAAATGTTTTCGATGTTTTAAAGCTGATGTCATTTCTAGCAAAGGCTCTGTGGGCTAGAGGCAATTTTGCATAGGTGAAAAGAGGTTCCTCTTTGGGTGTCTGTAATTCGGGGACGAGATGCGGGTGGCGCTGTGGTCTAAACCACTGAGCCTAGGGCTTGCTGATCAGAAGGTCGGCAGTTCGAATCCCTGTGACGGGGTGAGCTCCCGTTGCTCGGTCCCTGCTCCTGCCCACCTAGCAGTTCGAAAGCACGTCAAAGTGCAAGTAGATCAATAGGTACTGCTCTGGCGGGAAGGTAAACGGCGTTTCCATGCGCTGCTCTGGTTCGCCAGAAGTGGCTTAATCATGCTGGCCACATGACCCGGAAGCTGTACGCCGGCTGCCTTGGCCAGTAAAGCGAGATGAGCGCCGCAACCCCAGAGTCGTCCGTGACTGGACCTAATGGTCAGGGGTCCCTTTACCTTTACTAATTCGGGGATGAAGCGCACGTGGCACTGGACTCCCAGCTCCCATCGGCCCCGGACAGCTCAGCCAATGATCAGAGCTGAAGCCCGACAGCGTATTGAGGGCCACACACACTGGTGAGGCTTGAGTGGAAAAGGGAGCCCTGGCTGAGCCTATGTGTCAGAGAGCCAGGGGTGCTCTCATTATCTGGTCGCACGAAAAGAAAGACCGATCCATGTGTCTTTTCAAAGCTGTAATCTCGACTAATTGCTTTACAAGCGGAGCAGGTCGTAAACCCGCTCATCCATCATCGTCATCAGAATCCCAGACTGGCCCCTTTCTGTTAGCGCGCCAGGAAAGACAGCGGGGGACCCGGAAGCAGGACTTCGTCCTTCGCTTCTTTGCTTCCCCTTCTTTGTAACAAGACCTCTGAGTCCTTGGCTGAAGCCTCTGCACCACCCCCCTCTCCTCGCTGCTTGAGCTCGAAGAGGAACTGGATGGATCTGTCGTCAGGAGGGGGCGCTGCTCTCGGTAGCTGCTTAAAGCCGGACTGGAGGATGGTAGCAGCTCCCTGACACTATGTTTCTGCCCTCACAGAAAAAGAAGACTCCTCCCAAGAAGGAACGCAAGGGCTCGGCTAGCAGCTCACAAGGGAACAGCCGCCCAGGGACGCCCTTGGTGGATGCCGGGACCTCATCCACCTTGCGGGCCGCAGCCAACAAACTGGAGCTAGGTACAGCCGAGTGTGGGCCCACAGGAGCTTCTGAGCTCTGCCTCTTGCTTTGTGTTGTGTACTCTATAAGCCGAAATAGCTGCCCTCTTCTTTGCTTCTTGAAAGTTTCCTGGGCCTTCTATGTATTTTGCCCTTCTTCTTCTTTCCCCCCCCCCACAGTAAACATTTGCATTTATTTGAACATACCACGATTATCTTAAGAGTCAATGTTTGTGGGAAATTTAAGAACTTTCCATCAATGCATGGTTTTTGTTGAAAAAAACACTTCAGTATTAGTACTGTCATATTGCAAAATATATTCCTATAAAGCCACAAACATACTTGATACAAATCCTAGAACAATTTGAACTCGGTTCTAACATGAATTAACTGGCCTGTATTAAGGGCACTGTTATTCAAATTTACTTCCAGCTATAAAATTATAGATGTCTTTTTTCAAAATATACTATTACACCAGACTCCTTTTAAAGCCTATTTAGCATCCATATTGCAGAATACTGCATAAAACTGAAGAAGCTGATTCCCCCGCCCCCCGCCCCAGCTTCCTTGAACTAATGCAGAAGCCAGATGGAGTTCATTAAATCTAGGCATACAGGGATTAAAAATAAATCCCCCAACGCATCCAGAAAAAAAAGTTATTTTAGTACTTGGAAATGAAGAGTTTGAGCATCTTACTTTGAACTGTCTACAAGTGAATTAATGTCACTCACTTCAGTGTCATCTGTCACTTTGCCCTTCTTTGTGGCCGTTGGTCCCTCTCTCCTCCCATTCTTTGTATCCCATAAAAAAATTCCTTCCAGTAGCGCCTTGTTCTTGGTAGCGCCTTGTTCTTGGTATGAGCTTTCGTGTGCATGCACACTTCTTCAGATACACTGAAACAGAAGTCACCAGACCCTTGTATATAGTGAGAGGGTGGGAGGGGTATTACTCAGAGGGGTGGTGGGAATGGGTGACAGGCTGATAGCTGTGGTAAACCTGTTGACGACTGTTGACTGCAATTGGTCTTACAGGAAAAAGCAAGGGGTGAGATGGCTAAAAATAGCTTTGACACGTATATTGAGATAACAATCCAATGTCTTTATTCAGACCAGGTCTCTCCCATGGTTTTAAGTTTGGTAATGTTGTAATTCAGCAACTTCTCTTTCCAGTCTATTTCTGAAATTCTTTTGTAATATGACAGCTACTTTGAGATCATGTATAGAATGTTCTGAGTAATACCCCTCCCACCCTCTCACTATATATAAAGGTCTGGTGACTTCTGTTTCAGTGTATCTGAAGAAGTGTGCATGCACACGAAAGCTCATACCAATAACAAACTTAGTTGGTCTCTAAGGCGCTACTGGAAGGAATTTTTTTATTTTGTTTCGACTACGGCAGACCAACACAGCTACCTACCTGTTTTTTGTATCCCATAGTTAGAAAATAGCAATACGACTGTATTGGTTCTGAAATGTAATCCGTTCCGGGAGTCCGTTCGATTTCCAAAAATGTTCAAAAACCAAGGCGTGGCTTCCGATTGGCTGCAGGAGCTTCCTGCACTCAAGTGGAAGCTGTGTTGGACATTTGGCTTCTAAAAATCATTCGAAAACTGGAACACTTCTAGGTTTTTGGTGTTCGGGAGCCAAAACGTACGGGTTCCAAGGCATTCGAGAACCAAGGTACAGCTGTAAATGAATAGTAGCAAAACCAACAAATGCACAAATTACTGAAGCATCCATTCCCTCTTTAGCCTCATTCATTTGGGCTCCAGGGGTGGAAGGGAAGGTGCGTTGCAATGGTTGTCCTGAGGCCAGCTGGTTTTCTTTCCCTGGAACAGGAAAGCGGCAGGCAGGCTCCAGTGAGCTACCCGCAGCGAAGAGGCTGAAGTTGGACGCTGGGCCCCAGGCCTCCACCACCTCTGGGAAATCTACCCCGCAGCCACAGTCGGGCAAGTCAACACCCAGCAGTGGGTAAGCATACAAGTTCACCTTCCTGCCGCAGCGGTGCATATTCATCTACTTGCGCTGGCGTGCTTTCAAACTGCTAGGTTGGCAGGAGCTGGGACGGAGCAACAGGAGCTCACCCCTGTTGCTACAGCATGGTGTAGTGGTTAAGAGCGGTAATCTCGTAATCTGGGAAACCGGGTTCGCGTCTCCGCTCCTCCACATGCAGCTGCTGGGTGACCTTGGGCTAGTCACACTTCTCTGAAGTCTCTCAGCCCCACTCACCTCACAGAGTGTTTGTTGTGGGGGAGGAAGGGAAAGGAGAATGCTAGCCGCTTTGAGTCAGGCCCACCGTGGCCTTAGTAAAGCACCAGCTCAGCTGCCTCATTTATAGTTGAATCGTCTTACTATGAACTCCTCCTGGTGCTTTTCCAGCAGCACCACTAGGTGGGGAGGTGAGCTGCTATGATAGTCCAGGTCTTGCCAACTGAAGGATGGGCCAGAGAGAGGCCACAGCAGTCAAACCCACCCGCCCCCCATGCCATAACTTCATTTAGGTGTGATGCTAGTGATCAGGGCAGCTCAGGCCTGTCACCCACCTGCCCCCAACTCTGTTGTCCCAGGCACATTATTGTCCTCTGCAGCAATAACCAGTTCTCCAAAATCTGAGGAAAATAATAATAATAATAATAATAATAATAATTAATATGTGTGGCAAGCTAAATGGTTAAGGCAGATAATCTAATTATCTCAGATATTCAGACATTATAGAATAGAATAGAATAGAATAGAATAGAATAGAATAGAATAGAATAGAATAGAATAGAATAGAATAGAATAGAATAGAATATATTTATTGTCATTGTCGCCTTCGGGGACAACGAAATTACTTGGCTGCTCCATCCACCCAGATAGGGCACTCCACGCAAAAACAAAACAACTACACAAACTACTGATTAAAAACCATACAATATGATACAACATAACAGGTAAGATTAGATGACTTTCAAAGTCCAGGCTTCCCATTCAAGGCCGAGATCGCTCTGGAGAAGAAGCTGCTCTCAATGGCACAGTGATAGAAGGTAATAAGCTTTTAATAAGATTAAAAGAGGGTCCGATGTAAGAATTTATGAGAAATGCCTGAAAACACTCCGTAAAGCAACATTTTAAATATTCACTGTTGCCGTTCAGTATCTGGGCACTGCAAAGTTTAGGGCCTGAAATTTTTGGCGAGGTTTAGAAGTACACCTGTGTTTTCAAGCCCTGTGGTTGTCCTGGCACTTAGGTTTCGCTGCGAGAGCCGTGGAGGAAAGTCCTTCCTCTTCCGCAGTGTTCCCCCCTGCCTCGTGCCGTTGCATTAACCTGCCCTTTCACCTGCCCTTGCTTCCTTGCAGCGATGTGCAGCTGACGGAGGATGCCGTGCGCCGCTACTTGACCCGAAAGCCCATGACCACCAAGGACCTGCTGAAGAAATTCCAGACCAAGAAGACGGGGCTGAGCAGTGAGCAGACGGTCAATGTGCTGGCCCAGATCCTGAAGCGCCTCAACCCTGAGCGCAAGAACATCAATGACAAGATGCACTTCTTCCTCAAGGAGTGAGGAGGGCAGCGGCTGGGCCAGAAACAAACTGTCCTTTGGTATCCACCCTCCTGCTGGGCAGCTCTGAGCCCCCTTACCTTTGGTTAGTAGCTGGGGGTGGCTACATCCTAGAACCGTGTGGACTGGCATTCATACCCTTTGGGGAAAGCGGAAGAGCCATTCTCCTACCTATGTGCTGGTGGCCCCCTTGGGATTCAGGGGGTGGCGGAAGGGGGCGGAAGACTGAGAGGCATCGAAGCCATCATCTCTCTGAATAGGAATACTTTTCTCTATCATGTGGAGGAGTTCGCAAAGGAAATGCTGCCATTTTTAGAATAAACGGGAATCTTTTTACACGCAATCCACAAACACCCACCCCACAACCTTGTGTGTTCTCACATGCCGGAAGGCCTTGAGAGGTAAACCATTCTCCTCCGCGAGTTGTTTTGCAACCGGTTCCACTCTTCTCCCCTCGCCTCCCTCACCCGAAATCACAGAGACTCTGAGTAAGCCATTACTGGTACACAAATATTTTTCCTTGTATTTTTTTTATTTTTTAACGCAGTCTAAAATTGTGTGTGCTTTGGCAAACAGAGAAGGACACTGCTCAGCCTGCCCTGCTGTGACTGGATTCCTCTAGCTGGATGCATCCAGTTGTTTTCAGTCTGCCCTGAAAAGGTTTTTGGGATGGGTTGTTTTTTTTTGGTGAAAGCTTGGGATTCCAAATTTGACGAGAAATGGGAATAAATTAAGCAAATTGAATTATTTGCATGTACACGCTTGATGTTCATGCTCTCTGAGCACTTCATAGTTCCATGAGTCATCTACTTCTGTGCTGGATTCCAGATTGCTCCCCTACACCTGTGAATTACTACAAAGAAGATGTTTTGTGTAGCCCTGGACGGGTGCTCCAAATGGGCACAAACATAGTAATAATAATAATAATAATTTATTATTGATACCCCACCCATCTGACTGGGTTTCCCCAGCCACTCTAGGCGGCTCCCAACAGAATATTAAAATCACGATAAAACATCAAACTTTAAAAAACTTCCCGAAACAGGGCTGCCTTCAGATGTCTTCTAAAAGTCAGGTGGTTGTTTATTTCCTTGACATCTGATGGGAAGGCATTCCACAGGGCAGATGCCACTACCGAGAAGGCCCTCTGCCTGGTTCCCTGTAACCTCACTTCTCACAGGGAGGGAACCACCAGAAGGCCCTCAGGGCTGGACCTCTGTCCAGGCTGAACAATGGGCGTGGAGACGCTCCTTCAGGTATACAGGACCGAGGCCGTTTAGGGCTTTAAAGGTCAGCAACAACACTTTGAATTGTGCTTGGAAACGTACTGGAAGCCAATGTTGATCTTTCAAGACTGGTGTTATGTGGTCTTGGCGGCCGCTCCCAGTCACCAGTCTAGCTGCCGCATTCTGGATTAGTTGTAGTTTCCGGGTCACCTTCAAAGGTAGCCCCACGTAGAGCGCATTGCAGTATTCCAAGCGGGAGACAACTAGAGCATGGACCACTCTGTCAAGACCGAGGTATACTGAACGTAGGCAGAGAGCTGAGGAAATGTGTTGCTCTTGTTTGGGCCATTCCTGTATGCCACACACTGATTGGAACCACTTCTCCAGAGTAGTAGTCTGTACCCTCCCAACACGGAACACATGTTCAGAGGAGCGAATGGGCACATACAAGATGGTCAAAAGAACCTGTGTCGCAGGTCCAATCAAGTGCATGTAGGGTCAGGTCATAGAATCTTAGAGTTGGAAGGGACCCAAGGGTCATCTAGTCCAACCCCCGGCAATGCAGGAATCTCAGCTAAAGCATCCATGACAGATGGCCATCCAAGCTCTGCTTTAAAACCTCCAAGGAAGGAGAGTCCACCACCTAAACCCCATCCTTCCTCATATCTTGGTATGCATTTTGACACTATGGGTGTAAAAGCCAGCTCTTGCCATGACTATGTCTTTAGCAACCTCTCTCCTCGTAGTGCCTGCCTTCCTTTACAGCGCTGCTATCCAGTATTTGATGCTGCTGATGTATCAAACCTTGGTGTTATGAGGACCACCTGCTTCCACAGGCTTACCATGCTAGCAAAGCAACTGCCTGGGCGTGTCTTGTCATACTTGTCTCAGGAAGTCATATGTAAGGGGGCTCCCTTTTTGGTGCCTCGGCAGCTTTGCTGCTTGCTGACCTCTCTGGCCTTGCATCACCGCCACCTCTCGTTCCAGCAAGATGTCTCACACTCTGGGATGCCTGGCATGTTGTGATTAATTTGCTAAAAATGCTCCGCGGCGTCTGCCAAGCATCCTCCTGCATTGTTGTGACCTGTGGGCTCTTGAGGGAGGGGGGATGACAGTACTTCTGGGTGATGGCCCCCTCACTCTCCTAGCACCGTTGCCTTCTATGGGGATGCTAGCATGATTTGGAGATGATGCCATCCAAAGCATTAAACAGGGACATATACATGCTTGACAGCTCTGTGACCACAGCACAGCCTCCACTCTTAATCCATTCATGAGCACTAGCAGCCCGAGCCAGAACTGTTGTGTGTATGCTCACGTCTGGAGTTGCTGTTTTGTACACACATTTGTCATTGTTTGTTTGTTTATACATACATACATACCCCACCCCACAATCTGGCTGGGTTTCCCCAGCCACTCTGGGCAGCTCCCAACAGAATATTAAAAACATGATAAAACATCAAACATTAAAAAACTTCCCTAAACAGGGCTGCCTTCAGATGTCTTCTAAAAGTCAGGTACAGTGGTACCTCTGGTTACGTACTTAATTTGTTCCAGAGGTCCGTTCTTAAGCTGAAAACGTTCTTAACCTGAAGCACCACTTTAGCTAATGGGGCCTCCCGCTGCCACTGCGCCGCCAGAGCACGATTTCTGTTCTCATCCTGAAACAAAGTTCTTAACCCGAGGTAATATTTCTGGGTTAGCAGAGTCTGTAACCTGAAGCATATGTAACCTGAAGCGTATGTAACCCAAGGTACCAATGTAGTTGTTTATTTCCTTGACATCTGATGGGAGGGCATTCCACAGGACAGGTGCCACTACCGAGAAGGCCCTCTGCCTGGTTCCCTGGAGCCTCACTTCTTGCAGTGAGGGAACCGCTAGAAGGCCCTCCAAGCTGGACCTCAGTGTCGATATAAATACCACCTGTTATCTGGGCAAAGCCAGTTCACAACCAACAGACTGACATGCATAGCTCAGTTGATAGAGCAGGCTTCCTCAACCTCGGCCCTCCAGATGTTTTGAGACTACAATTTCCATCATCCCTGACCACTGGTTCTGCTAGCTAGGGATCATGGGAGTTGTAGGCCAAAAACATCTGGAGGGCCGAGTTTGAGGAAGTCTGTGATAGAGCATAAGACTCAGTCTCAGGATTATGGGTTCAAGCCCCACATTGGGCAAAATATTCCTGCATTGCAGGACGTTGGACTAGATGACCATCGTGGGTCCCTTCCAACTGCAATTCTATGATTCCACAAACATGAATGTTTTTGCAGGTCCTGCGCTGGCATAAGTAGGTGCTGTGTCTTCAATGCTCTGCTCTCTCTCCTCTGCCCCAGCCTCTGGGCACTGATCCCTCACCCTTCCAATACAGTTTCCTCATCCATCATCCATTCAGGAGCATCAAGGGAAGCCCAGTTGTGATTTATCCTCCGCAAATCCCCTATCCTCCAGACTGGAGCAGCCCCAGCATTCCTCAAATTGTTCCTTGCATGCCACTACCCACTGCGGTCTCTGTTGGCAGGAGAGCAGACCTTTAGATGTCCTGGCTAAAAATAACATGCTTGAGATAACACCTGCATGGAGGAGCAGGCCTCCCTTTCGGACTAGGTCCCACCTCTTCGGGTCTTGGTCATAGCTGTCAACTTTCGGATTTGAAAATAAGGGATGCCGCGAGGGCGGTACAATGGCACCAAGTAGCCTCGCCACCCTGCGCTCCAGAGGCTGCGCGTGAACGGGTGAGTGAAAGAGCGAGCGCGTAGACAGCTGGCAGGCTGTCTGTCTGGTTGGGCATGAGGGTCTGGCTGCACAAGGCATGCAAGCTCCGCCCCCAGTCGGTCTCAGACTCCTTATTGGCAGCTGAGCAACGCAGCTGAGGAGCCTCCCTGGCCGGCAGGGAGGGAGAGGAGCTGCTTCCTTTGAAATCCGGGAAATTTAAGGGATATCAACAATCCGGGATAGCAGCGGGAAACGGCATTGGAATAAGGGAGTTTCCCGCAAAAAAAGGGAGGGTTGACAGCTATGGTCTTGGTTATGTCTCTGCAAGCCAATATGTTGCTCTCCTTGGAAGCTGAATAGTGTCAGTAATGTCCTGGGTGGGGTGCAGAAAGCCTTATTGTGCGCTATTGTGGCAGAGCTAGGTGGTCCACAGTCTTCTCAGGCCTTGCCAAGATGGCTACATTGATATCCACTGCATAGCAAAGCGTCAGTAGGATTTCTCACAGTGGCGATAATAATAATAATTTATTATTTATACTCCGCCCATCTGACTGGGTTTCCCCAGCCACTCTCGGCGGCTTTCAACAGAACATTAAAATACAGTAATCTATTAAACATTAAAAGCCTCCCTAAACAGGGCTGCCTTCAGATGTCTTCTAAAGGTCTGGTAGGCTAGAGTCTTTCTTTGTAAATATAAATTGCCACCACTGTGTTTGTGGGTCTAGTGTTCCTTTTTTGCATCAGGCACAGTGTTAAATTAAAATGCCAAGACCAGGGGTCAGCAAACTTTTTAAGCAGGGGGCCGGCCCACTGTCCCTCATACCTTGTGGGGGGCCGGACTATATTTTGAAAAAAAAAATATGAACGAATTCCTATGCCCCACAAATAACCCAGAGATGCATTTTAAATAAAAGGACATATTCTACTCATGTAAAAACACGCTGATATCCAGACTGTCCGCGGGCCGGATTTAGAAGGTGATTGGGCCGCATCCGACCCCCGGGCCTTAGTTTGGGGACCCCTGGCCAAGACCATTTATAATAATAATAATAATAATAATTTTATTATTTTTACCCCGCCCATCTGGCCGAGTTTCCCCCGCCACTCTGGGCGGCTTCCAGTCAAATATTAAAACAATACAGCATTAAATATTAAAAACTTCCCTAAACAGGGCTGCCTTCAGATGTCTTTTAAAAATAGGATAGCTGCTTATTTCCTTGACATCCGCTGGAAGGGCGTTCCACAGGGAGGGCGCCACTACCGAGAAGGCCCTCTGCCTGGTTCCCTGTAACCTCACTTCTCGCAATGAGGGAACCGCCAGAAGGCCCCCGGCGCTGGATCTCAGTGTCCGGGCTGAACAATGGGGGTGGAGACGCTCCTTCAGGTATACAGGACCGAGGCCGTTTAGGGCTTTAAAGGTCAGCACCAACACTTTGAATTGTGCTCGGAAACGTACTGGGAGCCAATGTAGTTCTCTCAGGACCGGTGTTATGTGGTCCCAGCGGCCACTCCCAGTCACCAGTCTAGCTGCCGCATTCTGGATTAATTGCAGTTTCCGGGTCACCTTCAAAGGTAGCCCCACGTAGAGCGCATTGCAGTAGTCCAAGCGGGAGATAACCAGAGCATGCACCACTCTGGCGAGACAGTCCGCGGGCAGGTAGGGTCTCAGCCTGCGTACCAGATGGAGCTGGTAGACAGCCGTCCTGGACACAGAATTAATCTGCGCCTCCATGGACAGCTGTGAGTCCAAAATGACTCCCAGGCTGCGCACCTGGTCCTTCAGGGGCACAGTAACCCCATTCAGGGCCAGGGAGTCCCCCACACCCGCCCGCACCCTGTCCCCCAAAAACAGTACTTCTGTCTTGTCAGGATTCAACCTCAATCTGTTAGCCGCCATCCATCCTCCAACCGCCTCCAGGCACTCACACAGGACCTTCACCGCCTTCACTGGTTCTGATTTGAAAGAGAGGTAGAGCTGGGTATCATCCGCATACTGATGAACACCCAGCCCAAACCCCCTGATGATCTCTCCCAGCGGCTGCATATAGATGTTAAAAAGCATGGGGGAGAGGACGGAACCCTGAGGCACCCCGCAAGTGAGAGCCCAGGGGTCCGAACACTCATCCCCCACCACCACTTTCTGAACACGGCCCAGGAGGAAGGAGCGGAACCACTGTATAACAGTGCCCCCAGCTCCCAGTCCCTCTAGACGGTCCAGAAGGATGTTATGGTCGATGGTATCAAAGGCCGCTGAGAGATCCAGCAGAACTAGGAAACAGCTCTCACCTTTGTCCCTAGCCCGCCGGAGATCATCAACCAGCGCGACCAAGGCAGTTTCAGTCCCATGATGAGGCCTGAACCCTGACTGGAAGGGATCCAAATGGTCCGCATCCTCCAGGCGTGCTTGGAGTTGTTCAGCAACCACCCGCTCAATCACCTTGCCCAAGAATGGTAGATTTGAGACTGGACGATAGTTGGCCATAATGGCCGGGTCTAAAGATGTTTTTTTAAGAAGCGGTTTAATGACCGCCTCTTTCAGCAGGTCTGGGAATACTCCCTCGCCAAGGGAAGCATTCACCACCCTGCGAAGCCCATCGCCCAGCCCTTCCTGGCTCGATTTTATTAGCCAGGATGGGCAAGGATCAAGAAGACAGGTGGTCGGTTTCACTCGTCCAAGCAGCCTGTCCACATCCTCGGAAGTAACAGATTGGAATTGATCCCATGAAACATGACTAGACAGGGCTCTAGCACTCTCCCGCCCCGGCCCTGCTCCCACAGTGGAGTCTACCTCCTTCCGAATCTGAGCGACTTTATCTGCAAAAAACTTTGCAAAAGCATTGCAGGAGATCTTGGGGTCCCTACCAGACCCCGATGACGGAGGTGGTTCTGCTAAATTGCGAACCACCTGAAAGAGTCTCCTGCTGCTGTTTTCTGCAGATGCAATGGAAACGGTGAAGAAGGTCCTCTTCGCCGTCGCCATTGCCACTTGGTAGGCTCGAAGTTGAGCTCTAGCCCGTGTCCGGTCTGATTCAGAATGAGTTTTCCGCCACCCGGCGCTCTAGCCGTCTCAGCGACTGTTTCATCACCCTCAGCTCCGGGGAAAACCACGGGGCTGTCCGGGCTCCATGCAATCGGAGAGGGCGCTTCGGAGCCAGACAGTCAATTGCCCTGGTTAACTCCACATTCCAGCGGGCCACCAGGGAATCGGCTGAAAGGCCATCAACATGGGATAAAACATCCCCTACCACTCTCTGGAAGCCAATTGGATCCATTAAGTGGCGGGGGCGGACCATCCGAATTGGTCCCACCTCCCGGCAGAGGGGAAGGGTCGCGGAGAAGTCCAGTTGCACCAGGAAGTGATCTGACCATGGCACTTCTTTTGTTTCGCTTTTACTTAGTGTCAGATCACCAACATCCATAGAGGTGAATACCAGGTCCAAGGCATGTCCACGGCTATGAGTTGGGCCAGACTTATTCAGGGACAGCCCCATGGAGGCCATGCTTTCCACGAAGTCCCGAGCGGCCCCTTGTAAGGTCGTGTCGGCATGGATGTTAAAATCCCCTAGGACAACCAAACTAGGTGTCTCGAGGAGAACATCCGCCACGACCTGAAGCAGCTCGGGCAGGGAATCCTTGGTGCAGCGGGGAGGTCGGTACACCAAAAGGAATCCTGTACTGCCCCTATTGCCCAACTTCCAGAACATGCACTCAGAAAACTGGGTCTTCCCAATAGGACGCCTGGTGCAAACTAATGACTTCCTAAAAATCACTGCAACCCCCCCTCCCCGCCCAGATGGCCTGGGTTGCTGTGCGTAAGAGAAACCTGGTGGACAAGCAGCGGCAAGGACAGGCCCATCTGCCTCATCCAACCAAGTCTCTGTTACACATGCCAGGTCAAATCCTCCATCCACAATCAGGTCGTGGATGGCAGTTGTTTTTTTCATCATTGACCTGGCATTACACAGCAACACTTTCAGGTCATGTGGGTATCCCTTGCTGATTCCAGTATCCTTCCGGCCAGGACCAGACCCGGAGGCAGGGATAGTCTTCAAACAACGACTAAACCTGCCTCCTCGGGAATGACATGGTCTGGTCTTAGCGTGACTCCTCCTCCTGCCCGTGATCACTGAGATCGCGTGTCCCAATACATCCCCCCCTGTGGAACCTGCCCCAGCCATTCTGTTGGCTGAGGCCCCCTCCCAAGCAGCCCTGACCCTTTCCCCTTAAAAAGCGAAATACAAACTATATAATAACTTAACAAAATAATAAAAATAAAAACGAAGCAAAAAACAATTATGCTAAAATTAAACTACTCCCCGCCCCAAATAAACATTTATCCCACCCCAACAGAAAATAAAATAAAATATAATATCATAAAAACCACCATTCAAGGTGGTTCCCAATTTAAATGCCAAGTAGCCAGCAACGTCAGACAAAAGGGATGTGGGTCTCTGGCTCTAGTCCCCTAAGTGAGTCCTTAACTGGACATTGTCGGAAGATGGTTGCGAATTCTTAAATAATATTTCCTTCCCCAGTTTCCCACTACAAAAAGATAATTATAGAGTTGGAATAAAAAGATGTACGTGCCACACTTCCTTGTTTTAGGTGGCTGTGGGGTACCCTCTTAGATCTGCCATGGGGAGGCTTTCTTTCAAAGTGATGGGGAGTGGAAAGGACCATTTCACACAAAGAGTGGAATTCAACATCACACTCTTCTCCCTGTTCCATCTGCACAAGGATTTCAGCTTGCCAAATAAAACTATCCTCCTCCTTCCCCTTTGCACTGTCCTGGAGGTTCTAACACACACACCCGGGCCAGAGCCAATTTCAGGGGAGAAATGGGATTATTATGTTAGCTAAAAGGGAGTGTGAGTTTAAGAAGGTTGAGAAAGACAGGCCTAGGGGTTGGAATCGGAGTCATAGACTGCCTAGTGTAACCGTGGAATTTCAAAACAAAGTTTTAAAAAAATCCTTCCAGTAGCACCTTAGAGACCAACTTAGTTTGTTATTGGTATGAGCTTTTGTGTGCATGCACACTTCTTCAGATACACTGAAACAGAAGTCACCAGACCCTTATATATAGTGAGAGGGTGGGGAGGGGTATTACTCAGAAGGGTGGTGGGAATGGGTGATAGCTGTGGTAAACCTGTTGACGACTGTTAACGACTGCAATTAGTCTTAGTGTGCATGCACAGGAAAGCTCATACCAAGATCAAACTTAGTTGGTCTCTTAGGGTGCTACTGGAAGGAATTTTTTTTATTTTTTATTTTGACTACGGCAAACCAACACGGCTACCTACCTGTAACGTGGAATTTCAAATGAATTTGTGGCAGGCTTACTGAATCCTGTTCCCTACACATGCTTGATAAGATGACTGACTCAGTTTCTCTGCCAGATTTTTAAAAAAAACTTGCTCTCAAGGAACCCTTTCTGCATTGTCTGTTGAGGAACCCTCGAATGTCCCAGAGGATAATCTAGACCATGTGCTAGGACACACATTCTGTTTACACAAGGCCCTAAGATGGTTGGGCCTCACCCATGGCCCTGTGGAAACCTAGAACCATCCCATGGCTGTACATTGCATAGAAGGTCTGTTGTGGCAGAGAAGTTTCCTTCAAACAGGGACAGACAGCCCTCCCTGAAAGAGAGCTTGCCATGCCATTCATTAGTGGTCATGATCTTCTTCACATAGAGGAACCTTCAGTAAAACTTTGAGGAAGCTCAGGGTTCCCTTGGAAATACAGCTTGAAAGCCGCTGCTCTAACCATTCCTGATACACATGCATACAACCATAACTCCTTGTGCCCAGATCCAGTTGAGACGGGGAACTTGTGTGGTCCTCTGGACCCTCTGTCAACCCTCCCTTTTTTGGCGGGAAGCTCCCTTATTCCAATGCCGTTTCCCGCTGCTATCCCGGATTGTTGATATCCCTTAAATTTCCCGGATTTCAAAGGAAGCAGCTCCTGCCGGCCAGGGAGGCTCCTCAGCTGCATTGCTCGGCTGCCAATAAGGAGTCTGAGACCGACTGGGGGCGGAGCTTGCATGCCTTGTGCAGCCAGACCCTCACGCCCAACCAGACAGACAGCCTGCCTGCCGTCTATGCACTCACTGTGCGCAGGGTGGCGAGGCTACTTGGTGCCATTGTACCGCCCTTGCAGCATCCCTTATTTTCAAATCCAAAAGTTTGAAAAAATCCCTTATTTTCAAATCCGAAAGTTGACAGCTATGCTCTGGATGGTTTTGGACTCCAGCTCTCACCACCCCCAGGCAGCACGGTGAATAGTTGGGTATGAGAGGGCTTCTAGTTCAGAAACATCTTGAGGGCCACAAGCTCCCCATCACTACTGTTCACTTGGCACATTAGACGGTTGAAGTTGGGTGCCCTCCCTTCTGCCCACCCGCACAACTCACATCCATTGATCATCCTTATTGCCCTCTGGCCTGTTATTCCGCTCCTCCTTATTCTCCAGACTGTTTCCACTCCTGCTAAGCCTCCATTGGGCCCTGTTGTGGTATTCCCCATGCCAAGTGGAAGGAATGTGCTTGGAGAGGCCGAGCACAGACAGCGGAGATCCCTCTTGTGTCGGCTTGATGGTGATTTATCAGCGCTGTCATGCCACATGCAAGAGCTCCCAGCCTCGCCGGGGCTCAAGAAGATGTTCCATGCTCTACAGGGCTAAGCCGACAGCCAGACGACGGCTCGCCTGCCCCAAATTCCTCTTCCCCCTTTGCTGACCTTTCCTTCGGCATTCCAGGAATGCTCGCATACATGGAAGCGGCTGATCTGGAGTCACACACTAGCCCAGAGAGCACAGAACACACCAAGGGAAAGCTCTTTGGAGCCATTAGTCTCAGGTGTCTTTTTGACCCTGCAGCAGCCGCCGCCGGCTCTGAAAAGACCTCACCTGGAATACTGTGTCCAGTTCTGGGCACCAAAGTTCAAGAAGGATCTGACAAGCTGGAACGTGTCCAGAGGAGGGCAACCCAAATGGTCAAAGGCCTGGAAACGATGCCTTATGAGGAACGGCTTAGGGAGCTGGGTATGTTTAGCCTGGAGAAGAGAAGGTTAAGGGGTGATATGATAGCCATGTTCAAATATATAAAAGGATGTCATATAGAGGAGGGAGAAAAGTTG
Organism: Darevskia mixta; assembly: GCA_034641385.1. NCBI lineage: Eukaryota > Metazoa > Chordata > Lepidosauria > Squamata > Lacertidae > Darevskia > Darevskia mixta. The sequence goes on along the minus strand of JAWWNH010000067.1, from coordinate 7,348,098 downwards.
TTTTCTGCTGCTCCTGAGAAGAGGACACAGAGCAATGGATTCAAATTACAAGAAAGAAGATTCCACCTAAACATTAGGAAGAACTTCCTGACAGTAAGAGCTGTTCGACAGTGGAATTTGCTGCCAAGGAGTGTGGTGGAGTCTCCTTCTTTGGAGGTCTTTAAGCAGAGGCTTGGCAGCCACCTGTCAGGAATGCTTTGATGGTGTTTCCTGCTTGGCAGGGGGTTGGACTGGATGGCCCTTGGGGTCTCTTCCAACTCTAGGATTCTATGTTTCAGGTCAAACTGCAAAGGTCAGATGGCCCTGACTGCCCACCTTGGTCCTACCGAGGGAGCTGTGCAGCAGCTGACCTCTACAACCTCCCTGTTTCTGTGACCAAGGCGTCAAGTCATGTTTGGTTGCATGCAGCCAGTGAACTCTGAGCATCCTCCTCTGCCCCATCACATGGCTCAAGTTCAGGGCAGGCCACCCCAAGCATCATGAGCTGTGCTGAAGCGAGTGCAGAAACAAACCTGCGTAAGGACAAATTTGGGTGCTGCCCACCTTGGGCTGCTCCCTTTAAGCCGTAGAGAGGACATGTTCCTCAGGGCCAAGTCTGGATTGTGCAACGGCCTGGAAGTGTCATTTCACAGTGGAGGGAGAGCTTGTATGTAGCATGTTGTGGTTCTAAAGCAGTAGAGGCCCTGTTCTCTGTCCCACTAGGGGTGCCCTATGAAGCGCAGTGGTGTTGGCATCAGTACCATCACCCCGTTCTCTCAAGGGGGGGGGGGGAAGCAAATGACATTTTACAGGATTCATCTCATCCTGGATATAGTCTGTTTGCACGGTTGCCTTCGGGCAAGAGATACAGAACAATTAAATCAAGAACAAATAGACTAAAAAACAGTTTTTATCCAAGAGCTATAACTATTTTAAATGCTGTAACCAAATTATATGATCTTTGGGGAGTCGTGATGGATGGTATGTATGTGTATGTGTGGTTGTAAATGTATAAATGCGTATAAAAGGTAAAGGGAAAGGGACCCCTGACCATTAGGTCCAGTCGTGTCCGACTCTGGGGTTGCGGCGCTCATCTCGCTCTATAGGCCGAGAGCCGGCGTACAGCTTCCAGGTCATGTGGCCAGCATGACTAAGCCGCTTCTGGCGAACCAGAGCAGCGCATGGAAACGCCGTTTACCTTCCCGCCAGAGCGGTTCCTATTTATCTACTTGCACTTTGACGTGCTTTCGAACTGCTAGGTGGGCAGGAGCAGGGACCGAGCAATGGGAGCTCACCCCGTCGCGGGGAATCGAACCGCCGACCTTCTGATCGGCAAGCCCTAGGATCTGTGGTTTAACCCACAGCGCCACCTGAGTCCCTATAAATGCGTATATGTGGATGTAAATGTGGGATGGCATTCAATTTCGTTGTACTACGTACAATGACAATAAAGTATCTATATCTATCTATCTATCTCTATCTATCTCTATCTATCTATCTATCTATCTATATCTATCATCTATATCTATCTATCTATCTATCTATCTATCTATCTATCTATCTATCTATCTATCTATCATCTATCTATCATCTATCTCTATGTATCTATGTATGTATGTATGTATGTATCTATCTATCTATCTATCTATCTATCTATCTATCTATCTATCTATATCTGTCTATCTATCTATCGATCGATCTATCTATCTATCTATCTATCTATCTATCTATCTATCTATCTATCATCTATCTATCTAAGGGAGGTTTGGCTCCATCTCCTCACCATCTATCAGTGTGGAGAAAGGGAGTCCCCCTTTCCGGACATCCTGTCCGATAACTGCAGGCTAGGTTGCTTCTGAAGCCAGGGCCAAGCCAGCCAACTTGGTATGTTCCATTAAGCCGTAATTTATGGAGTTGCCCTTCTTCTCTCCCCACCCACCCCGCCAGCCGCCACGGTCAGCAACTCCTCCCGAAAGCATTTCACCACAGCGGGATCTGGGCAGAATAAGCTCCAAGAATTTCCATTCAAGGATTCTGGGCTCTCTTCAAGATTTAACCATTTCGGATGGGGAGACAAGGGCAGCATGGGACAGAAACACCAATGGTTCCAATTTCCATCAAAGCCAAGCGACACAGCCGTGCTACCAGAAAAATGCACCGGGCACAGAAGAGATGTGCAAGACACTTGGGTTGCGTAGACCTGCACCTAACCCCAGTGTTACGTCCTGCAAGGCACAACATTGCCAAGGACATCCTCCCCAAAACTTCTTGCCTTGGTGCCCCTGGAGTATTGCTGCTCCAACTGACTACGTGGGTTTACTTGCTTAGCTGGCTGACCTGGAAAGTGGACTGGAAGCCTGCCTTCAGATGCAGCTAGGGTGGTTCTCTGCCTGCCTCCTGCAAGGAGGGCTCCCAGAAACATCTCGAGGAAAGGCTAATAGGCTGCGGGGAGAGAGACTGCATCCTTTACAGGGATCTCATCGAAGCGACAGTGATTTATGAGCGCTTTCTCGATTGAGCCTCTAAGCCCATCGCGCAGGAAACATCACTTGCGTGATCTGTAATAGTCTTCAAGGCACAAGGGTTAACGCTTTTCCTTCCAGCCGGCGTACATGCTATTCCCCCTCCCACCCCCGTTCCAAAGAAGATATAAATGAGGGGGAAGGAATCATCTTCCTTATAGAACCTGGCCCTGCTCACTGGGTAAAGGATGGGGCCCCCTCAGCTCCTCTCTCTGGTCCTATTGATCCAAATAGTTCCTTCCCAGCTCACTGAAGGCAAGAGCCTGGCAATGGAGACCGCGTTGGGGACCGCGATCGGAGATGCGCTACAGACACCACTAGGTATGGCAACCATTTGGGAATTCTTAAGAAGCTCCTGCTGAATTGTGCTTCCAATAAAGGGATCCTGCCTTGCTTGGGTTTGGTGGTGGCTGTTGCTGGTGGGCTAGAATGAGCTAAGGTGCTCTCTTGGAATTAAGCAGCGTGGGTTCAAATTTCTGCTCTTCTGGGAAATCCCAGGTTGTGGCCTTGAGCACATCGCTTGTGTCTCTGAATATCACAGTAGCCTGCTGGAACAAACGGCTGCATCGGCCAACGAGACTTTTGGGGCATTAGCAAAGCAGGGCGAGACTCAGCATCTCTCACTGACAATAACAGGAGCTGGAAGGGGCAGCTCATATTCTGTGCCCTTTGAAGAGATTCTGTGGCATGCCTCTTCACGATGTGCAGCGTGGCCATTGAGGGTGGCCTTGAACAGCCCTTCCAGGGCTCCAGAAATATAAATGTCATGAAGGTCATCTGGTGTACCAAACATCGGATGAATGAACATACTCGTTTGGGTGGAAGAGCATGATGGAGCATTGAGAAGGGCCTAGTCCAGGCATCCCCAAACTTCAGCCCTCCAGATGTTTTGGACTACAATTCCCATCATCCCTGACCACTGGTCCTGTTAGCTAGGGATCATGGGAGTTGTAGGCCAAAACATCTGGAGGGCCGCAGTTTGGGGATGCCTGGCCTAGTCTAGCTAAGGCCAGAGCTGTAAGCAAGACCGTGCTTAGAGCAATGTTTAGATCAGGCCCTCCAGATGTTTTGGGACTACAACTCCCATCATCCCTGACCACTGGTCCTGTTAGCTAGGGATGATGGGAGTTGTAGTCCCAAAACATCTGGAGGGCCGAGTTTGCCTATGCCTGGTTTAGATTCACTCCCAGGAAAGCCAGACAGTTAAGTGTTAAGATTTGGAGGCTAAACCTCCAATTACTACTTAACAATGAAGCTCACCTACAGGTGCTCTCTCTCTGACCTCATTAGGTAGTTGTGAGAATAAAATGGTGGCGGCAGAAACACACACACACACACACACACACACACACACACACACACACACACACACACACCATGTGTGCTGCTCTAGGAAGGACAGGATAGAAATGTACTAAATAATTAGTTATGAGATGTGTTTCAAGGAACTTGTGCCATTATTGAAACATGGCCCCCCTTTTCCCAAAAGGCACTACAGTTTTGTTCTCTGAAGTCTCTTCTCTTGATCCATTGCCAACCAAAGCTGCCGCAGCAGCAACAGGGATAGGGAACTTCCAGATGTTGCCGAACTACAACTCCCATCATCCCTACACCTGCTGCTATGTTGGCTGAGGGCCACACAAGCTCCCCTCCCCTGCTTTACGGCTTAAAGCAAAAGTAGCATTTAGTACTGAGAGGGGAAAGTTCAGTAAATCATTGTTTCAGGTTTTGAGTGCACGCAAGCCCTCTGTCTTAATGCGCTTGTGGCATGGAAGGGGCTTATTTTTTTAAAAAAAAACAAAACCGGTTATTTTTTTAAAAAAAACACAAAACCAGAGAAGCAGACACGGAGCAATGGATTCAAACTACAAGAAAGAAGATTCCACCTCAACATTAGGAAGAACTTCCTGAGAGTAAGAGCTGTTCGACAGTGGAATTTGCTGCCAAGGAGTGTGGTGCAGTCTCCTTCTTTGGAGGTCTTTAAGCAGAGGCTTGACAGCCATCTGTCAAGAATGCTTTGATGGTGTTCCTGCTTGGCAGGGGGTTGGACTGGATGGCCCTTGTGGTCTCTTCCAACTCTACGATTCTATGATTCTATGGAGTTCCTGTAACCCTCCAGAGCAGATTAAGGGGGCATGGAGGGTCCCGCTGCATGAGCGGACTTTGTTTTGGGCATGCAAGAACTTGGTTGAGTCCCACCCTCATTGCTTTGGGATGGGATACCCTAGATAAGTGACAGAAATGCCTAGAGAGAGGAAGTAATGTGAGCTTCTCTCTGCCTCCCAAGCTCATTTTGTACATATTTCATATTTTGTAAGAAATGGCCAAGTCGTTGTTCTATGTGTGCGGCTGATGTATCAGTTATTTACAATTCAAAACATCCCCAGCTGTGAATAGCCAGATCCACTGCGCATACAAACCTGGACAACTGTAGAAGCTTGCTCACTATTTGTGACCTAGGTCTGTGTGCCAGCGCTCAAGCTTTTTGACCACTATAACCAGGACTGGTGCTAGGGGTTTTGGCGCCCTAGGCGAGGGGGCGGGGCACGTGGCGTCATTGCGCATGACATACGGTGCCCAGCGCCCTGCCTGCCGGGCGCTCCGCACCGCCGCGATTTTCGCCGCTGGTTGGGGCGGCACCGGGCGGCGGCGGGGGGCGAGGGGCAGGCTGGCCAGCGTCCCCTCCATTCCCGACGGCGCTCGCTCGCTCCGCATCCGCCCCTTCTGCGGAGAGCGGCAGGGTGCGCGCGGTCTGGGTCGGGCGCGCCCGACCGCCGGCGTGGGGCTGTTTATGCGCCCCCTCCATTTCAGCGCTCTAGGCAGCTGCTTAGTTCGCCTAAATGGACGCACTGGCCCTGACTATAACTGACATAGCACAGTGCGCAAGGATCAGGCAGGATGGCAACCATCCCTTGGGTGTTGAAACGCAGAATTGGCCCAGTCATGCAGAACAGACTTCCCCAGACATCTGGAGGGCCACAGGCAAGGCAAAGACTACCAGAGAAGGGTTGGGGGTATCTGATTGTCCAAGGGTACGGAGCCTTCCCTTTCTCCAGGCATCTTGTTCCCAGATGGGGCTCAAATATTGGACGTGATCCCAGCTTGGAGGTGTGCGGAGGGGGAGGGCCTGGCTGTCAAACTATGGGATTACAACAAAGGAAATCTACACCGTAATAGCTTCGTAACAATAAGACAGTGTTTTTCAACCACTGTTCCGTGGCACACTAGTGTGCCGCGAGATGTTGCCTGGTGTGCCGTGGGAAAAATGGAAAAATACTGAATAAAGTATTTTATAATTTTTCATATTTCTGTTTACTTACTATTTCATAATAAAGTAATTATAAAATACTTTCTTTGTGTTTATTTGATTCCTATTCAAGAGAATTACTTTATATATAGTCAATATAGGCACAGAGTTAAATTTTTTAACATTTTCTAATGGTGGTGTGCCTCGTGATTTTTTTCATGAAACAAGTGTGCCTTTGCCCAAAAAAGGTTGAAAAACACTGCAATAAGATCATGTGAGCTTTCATAGCCCCTCGTCAACCTGTTTTACAAGCCATGGAGCTTGTTTTCGAACTTTAGTTTAGGTTTTTAACCTTTTGGATGAAGCATAATTAGAATTCCAAGTTTGGATAATTACCACTTACTGTTTGGGAGTGTTCTTCTTCTTTTCTGAAGTTTCTTTAATCCTCCCCCTAGATTTAGTAGCAAACAAGCTACTTTGAGTTATATAAAGCCATTAACTTTTTTCCTTCTGAGGAAACTGATAGATCACAACAGTGAAACGAGAATCTTAGCCGGCAACTCGTTAAGGTTATTTGTTAGTTTATCTTGAGTTATTTTTTGTTATTTGGAAGGTTTTCTTGAGTTATTTCTATTTCTTTGAATTAGTTTACAACGTTTTTGAGGATTTTTGCTTTTGAGCAATTCTGCTCTTGAATCATTAAACATATTGTTTGTTTGAGTATCATTATATAAATATATGTTCATCTCGTTTCAGGGATCATTCACGGTGTAGATTTCCTTTGTTGTAATTCAGTTATTCCTGTGACTGTCTTTTTTGCCTAGTCAAACTATGGGAGCAGGACATTTCTTGCTTTAAATTGGATCCCCCACCTGCCTTCCCCCATTCTTCCTTTCCTTCTCTTGAAAGACCTACACTGGCTCCCAGTACGTTTCCGAGCACAATTCAAAGTGTTGGTGCTGACCTTTAAAGCCCTAAATGGCTTCGGTCCAGTATACCTGAAGGAGCGTCTCCACCCCCATCGTTCTGCCCGGACACTGAGGTCCAGCGCCGAGGGCCTTCTGGCGGTTCCCTCACTCCGAGAAGCAAAGCTACAGGGAACCAGGCAGAGGGCCTTCTCGGTAGTGGCACCCGCCCTGTGGAATGCCCTCCCTTCAGATGTCAAAGAGAACAACAACTACCAGACCTTTAGAAGACATCTGAAGGCAGCCCTGTTTAGGGAGGCTTTTAATGTTCTGTTGGAAGCCGCCCAGAGTGACTGGGGAAACCCAGCCAGATGGGCGGGGTATAAATAAATTTATTATTATTATTATTATTATTATTATTATTATTATTATTATTATTATAGCAGGAGGAGAGGGCAGAGTGTTCCACCAGGCAAGCAGAAATGTGTGCACTGACTGTGTGATCTGCTCAGCGCTACGTTGAACCCAGGCTTTTAATGTTAAATTGATTATTGCATTTTAATGTTCTGTTGGAAGCCGCCCAGAGTGGCTGGGGAAACCCAGCCAGATGGGCGGGGTATAAATAAATTATTATTATTATTATTATTATTATTATTATTATTATTATTATTATTATTATATTCTCGTTTCAGAAACGCAGACCTCCCAAGGACCATCCCTGGACACGGCAGGCCTCCAGAACGGCCTGCTCAAGTCACTTCCTGGCCCGGCCAGGAGCCGCCCCAAGCGGCGCGCATGGGAGAGGCCCGAGGACCGGGAGTGCCGCCTGCGAAGCCTGCAGGTCCGCGTCAAGGACCTGGGCTTGGGCTACAGCTCCGAGGAGACCATCCTCTTCAAGTACTGCAGGGGCAGCTGCCCCAAGGCCCGCAGCAACCATGACCTGACCCTCTCCGCTCTGCTGCTGAGGAGCGAGATACCGGCCCTGGGGGACCCCTGCTGCCGCCCCACACACTACGAGGATGTGGCTTTCCTGGACGACAGGCACCAGTGGCAGGAGGTGGAGCAGCTTTCGGCCGCGGCCTGCAGCTGTGTGGGCTGATGGTGTGTTGTTGTTTTTGAGGGGGCGAGGGGAGGGATAAATGAATGCAGACACGGGGCGGCAGCAGAGCCCACAGTAGAACAGGCCACCTTTACATTGCCCCACCAACGCAGTCCTTATAATAATAATAATAATAATTTATTATTTGTACCCCGCCCATCTGGCCGGGTCTCCCCAGCCACTCTGGGCGGCTTCCAATAAAATATCACAGATTAAAAACTTCCCTAAACAGGGCTGCCTTCAGGTATTTTCTAAAGGTCATGTAGTTGTTTATCGCTTTGACCTCTGCTGGGAGGGCGTTCCACAGGGCGGGTGCCACTACCGAGAAGGCCCTCTGCCTGGTTCCCTGTAGCTTTGCTTCTCGCAATGAGGGAACCGCCAGAAGGCCCTCGGCGCTGGCTCTCAGTGTCTGGATCAGTCCTTGGCTCAGAGATGTGCTTTTAGCCACCAATTAATGTGTAACTAACAAAGACCCCCCCCCAACATGGGGGCCCCAGGCCCCCCATGCTGCTCCCCAGTTGCAAGTGCAAAGCCATTCCTCATAACTCACAGCCAAGTGTCAAGGAGTGTCAAACCCATTACTGGTCCCCTGCTCCTCCCTGGGACCACTTCACTTTATAAACACGCAGTGTTTTGATCGGATCCTTTCCGAATTAGGTCTGAGAAGCTGGGGCAGCACTGTGAGCGGATATATTTATGGGTTATTTCTAAGTTATTTAATTTATTTCTTCCCCTGAACAGGAGGAAGGCCTAGCAGTTGTGCTACCCTTTGTCCAAACCGAGCTCCCCGTTACAAAATAATAATGTATATGCTGATTTCTCGTTTAAGAGGCTTGAGGGTATTAGTCCCAGACATGCATTAAGAATGACTGACTTGTAAATACTGGTGTCTATACAATAAAAAGCAAGCAAGGAAATGACAGTGTCCACAGTTTTGGGGTTACCAAAAATTTTAATCTCATTGTAAACATGTAGTACAGTGACAATAAAGTATTTCTATTCTATTCTATTCTATTCTATTCTATTCTATTCTATTAGCACTCATTAGGACAGGTTGCTTGCTAGCTTCATGGGAGCAAAGACTGGATGGGCGGGGTATCCTATATAATAATCTCCAAGTGTCCCTGCGTCCAGTCCGTGTGTCAGTGGTTTTTTGCCACTGCGCATGTCCCACAGGGACGCAGGGATTGGTAGGCGATGACTGGGGGCGTGTCTGAGAGGCAGCGACGGCACACGCGCGTCGTCAGTTGGCTCAGTGCCGCTGCCTCGCACGGAGCTGGGCCCGCCGCCGCCCTGCGGGTCCCCAGAAGAGCGCGCTGCCGGGGTGCCCCTGTCCGCCTGTGCTCACCCGCTGCCGCCGCCTCCGAGGCTACCCCCGCTCGGCAGGCTCTGGCTGCGGCTCTGGCAGCGCCTTGGCGCCAGGCCTGGCACCGCCCGGGGACGGGGAGCTCCGCGGTGAGCGCAGAGGCCGCTGGCACCGCTTCCCTCCTCGGGCCTGCCGGGAACGAGGGAGGGTGGGATGCGCGGCGCCCCGGCCCTCCTCTCCGTTCTAGCGCCCGTTATTAACGGGCTAAATTCAACTAGTAAATAATAAATCATTATTATTATTCCCCAACGGATGACCTGAGCCAAATGACAAGAGACTGCTGCACAGTCACCCAGGCAATGCCAGGTATAGAAAAGCAACGTACTGCAAAAGCAATACCTGATGAATAATAGTATTATTATTAGGTACCTATGCTATTTGAGGAACCAAGGAAAATATAAAAATCAGAAAGAGACCCTGGCAACAAGCCTACATTCAAAGGAAAAACATACAGGTTTTTAAAAAAGGAAAGTGCTTCTCAATCATCCCAGCTCCCACAAGCATCATGAATCTTTTTCTATTTAAAGAGAGAGGGAGGGAGGGAAGAAGAGGCAGCGAAGGACAGAGAAGGGTGAAAAGTCAGAGGAGGAGGAAGATGGCCATATGCAGCATACGGTACAAATAAAAAGTGGGTCCTTTCTTGCAGGCTGGAGTTAAAGGTGGGTCCAAGGTCTTGAAATGGTGGGCAACAGGTCTAGCCCAAGCATTTTCCTAAATTCTCCCTCCCTGCACCACCACCACCAGTTGATTCAAGGATTATGTGAGCTATGGATAGGAGTGCAAAGAGTGGAAATTTTGTGAGCACTATAGAGTCTCCCCTCTCTCTCACTTTCCACAGCCAATATCAAATCTGCGCCTTGTCTTCCACTTTTCTGTTTCAATTAACAGCTATCTTCATGGACTTTCAGTGCCACAGGTCAAAAGCAGGATTTTTAGTCTACTCTATTTCCACTCTTTGCACACCTATCCAGTATCCCAATCTAGGAGGACCCTGAATTTGCCTCTGAATTATTTTTAGATCATACGAATACTCAGGCTGCTGTTGAGGATCTCGTGACAGGTCCTTGCAAGGCCCACTTTGAGGGACACAGCTCACACAATGGAGAGCAAATCCCAGCTGGGAGAAAAGGCTAAATTTCAGGCGATTCGGGTTTTGAATTGGGAAAAACAAGAAAACTTTGCCATTCTGTTCACACCAGCGAGTTGCCAAGGACAAGGTGTGTGATTCTCATCACCTCCACTTTCGTTAGTTAGAGCTTGTAACCTTCCATTGGACAACACCTGTTCAGCCTCCTTTGCTGAGTTCGCCATTTTGAAACAGCCTGTGCGACAGTGAATGCAGCAAAAAACTTGAGGGCAACATATCAAAGAAGAAGCATCAAGATTTTTATTCCCTGAGATAAACAGTACATTCATGAAGTATGTCTTGGCCCATTTCTCCAGCTCTTTCCCATCCGCTAAGGGCAAAACTGCCTTCAATCTTGACCATCCTCAGACTCTCCTTCTGATGCGCTGAGGAGAAAGTCCATCACTAACTCCTGGCTGCAAAACTGTGTCCCATGGAGACAGGAGGGCAGAGCAACAATTTCAGAAGGAGCCCCACTCCCACCAGATGAGCGCTTAAGAGATACTCCAAATGGAGACAGCCAGTCAGGTTCTACGGTGGAGTAGATGGCAAGGGGAGGTTTCGGCAGATGACAGAGATCCTCCGCTCCCGGGGGACCTTCCTTCCACCGAAAAAGGATTCCTCATCTTTAAGGATCTCATGAGTGAATTCATAGCGAGCTGGCCCCCTTAAGGCAGAGAAGAAATTACACAAGATACCAGTGTGTTACCATAACTCATAAAAATTATTATTTACACACACACACATACCCCGCCCATCTGGCTGGGTTTCCTCAGCCACTCTGGGCGGCTCCCAACAGAATATTAAAAACACGATAAAACATCAAACATTAAAAACTTCCCTAAACAGGGCTGCCTTCAGATGTCTTCTAAAAGTCAGATAGTTGTTTATTTCCTTGACATCTGATGGGAGGGTATTCCACAGGGCAGGTGCCACCACTGAGAAGGCCCTCTACCTGGTTCCCTGTAACTCTGCTTATTGCAATGAGGGAACCGCCAGAAGGCCCTTGGACCTGGACCTCAGTGTCCAGGCAGAATGATGGGGGTGGAGACGCTCCTTCAGGTATACTGGACCGAGGCCATTTAGGGCTTTAAAGGTCAGCACCAACACTTTGAATTGTGCTCGGAAACGTACTGGAAGCCAATGTAGGTCTTTCAGGACCAGTGTTATATGGTCTCGGCGGCTGCTCCCAGTCACCAGTCTAGCTGCCACATTCTGGATTAGTTGTAGTTTCTGGGTCACCTTCAAAGGGAGCCCTACGTAGAGCGCATTGCAGTAGTCCAAGCGGGAGATAACCAGAGCATGCACCACTCTGGCAAGACAGAGTGGAAGGAATTTTGCTCCAGGCAGAAAAAGAGAGCACTGTGACCCACCCAGTTGGGTCTCTGTGACTCAGCCCCAGAACTTGGGTATTTTATATCTGGCTTCACTGAGCAATCCTAAAGAAGACCTTCTGTTTTCAGACACTAACTGTAGAGATGCAGTCTGCAGATACACACACACACACACACACACGAAACACACTAGTCTACATCTCACAGCACTTCATGTATATGAAGAGCTCAGAACCTTCATGAATTCCTGTAAGACAGGAGTGGGCAACCTAAGGCCTGTGGGCCGGATGTGGCCCAATCGCCTTCTCAATCTGGCCCACGGACAGTCCGGGAATCAGCGTGTTTTTACACGAGTAGCATGTGTCCTTTTATTTAAAATGCATCTCTGGGTTATTTGTGGGGCGTAGGAATTTGTTCATTCCCCCCCCCCCAAAAAAAAATATAGTCCGGCCCACCACATGGTCTGAGGGACGGTGGACCGGCCCACGGCTGAAAAAGGTTGCTGACCCCTGCTGTAAGACATCAGACTGGTTCACACATAATGTGAAGCCACGGTTCCCTGATCCACAAATGAGTCCTGAGCTCATATATTCCCCTCTCCCCTATTTTGGGGGATCAGAAGCTGCCTTGTAACATCCAAAACACACTGCCTTATAACATCCAAAAATCAGGGAACCGTGATTTGCTAAATCACTGAGTGGGGTTCATCCCCCTGAGTTTAAAAGCAAAACAGGGAATGGTGTTTAAATTGTTCTGAAGCACGCCTTGTGGCCATGCAGAGAAGTGGAAGCAGGAACCTAGTGCTCCCCTCAAAGAACGCTTTGCAAGGGGATTTTGACAAGTAAGCAAACAACAAGTGAGGACTCTTGCTTTCATCGCCGTACTTTCTCAGAGGCATCTGTTGGGAGGCAGGATGCTGGGCTAGATGGTCTCTCTGGCTGCAATGTAACCAGGCAATTCTAACCATAGCTGTCAACTTTCGGATTTGAAAATAAGGGATTTTTCCAAACTTTCGGATTTGAAAATAAGGGATGCCGCGAGGGCGGTACAATGGCACCAAGTAGCCTCGCCACCCTGCGCTCCAGAGGCTGTGCACGAACGGGTGAGCGAAAGAGCGAGCGCGTAGACGGCAGGCTGTCTGTCTGTCTGGTTGGGCGTGAGGGTCTGGCTGCACAAGGCATGCAAGCTCCGCCCCCAGTCGGTCTCAGACTCCTTATTGGCAGCCCAGCAACGCAGCTGAGGAGCCTCCCTGGCCGGCAGGGAGGGAGAGGAGCTGCTTCCTTTGAAATCCGGGAAATTTATGGGATATCAACAATCCGGGATAGCAGCGGGAAACGGCATTGGAATAAGGGAGTTTCCCGCAAAAAAAGGGAGGGTTGACAGCTATGATTCTAACATACTAATATTGCTTATTACCTGAGGATGTAGAGAGAACGGCGTTCAAGCAGCAGGTCCAGCCAGTCGTGCACGTTCTGTTCACTGACCAGACGCATCACGCTTGAGGACAGCAGGGAAAGGCCTGCAATGGTGCAGCCACAGAACTAGCAGGTGGTTTTTTTAAAAAAAAGGAAGGGGAAAAGAGAACAGAATGTTTAATTCTGTAATCACAACCTGTCCTTTAACACAACCCAGAATCAACAGCACCTGTGAGAGGTGGGGCAGGAAGATACATTTATACGAGGAGAAAGGTGCTAAATTTGAACACATTTTCTCAATGCCTGAACCGGGGTTTGATGTTGCCAAGATGGGGCACCAAACTCAACGGGACCCACGTCTGAGTAGACATGCAAACGATTGTGCTACAGGCATCAAGTCCCAACACAAATCTTCACAAGCAACAATTCCCCAATTGAAGCAAAATCCATTCTCATCAGAAAGCCAATGCCAGAAGGGAACAGACAAGCCTGGTTCTCACTGACAGGGTAAATCTGCATTTGAACTCTTCCCCTTGAATCCAGTTTGAAGGAACTCATGCGATGAAATCCTCCACCAAACACAGTCCCCTGGGCACAGAAAACTAGCATGTCAGGGAGAATGAGAGGCTAGAATCTTCTCACACATGCAGGGAGCTGCTTTGCATGATGGAGCATTCAGTCAGATGAGCCTCCAGCTCTGGGCACAGGTACCACCCACACAGCAAACGTAACTGGCTGATAAATTGGACTCAATATAACATAATATAATATTTACATGTAAAACACACTAAACATATACATAACTACAATAAGATATATGGTATAAGGAAAACAAATCAAATTACAAATATGCAAGGATATAGGAACATTCTACCGAAAAACTGCGACGTCAAAGTTCAACAAGTCCCTTGCAACCCACATGATTCTGTTGGAGGTTCCAAAGAGCGAAAAAATAATAAATATGGAGATGGTCTTGCCAGTCCACAATGTAAGAGTGTAATTGCCACAAGGAGTGTAACAGATACTGTGGAGTCTGGCGATGGTACTGTGGTCTCGTCAATCCAAGAGATAAAGATGATAATGCCACGAAGAGACAAAGCAATCCAAAGGAGGACAAGGTTATCCGGATTATAGTCCTTGTTTCGCCAAATAGGGACCCAGGTGGCGCTGTGGGTTAAACCACAGAGCCTAGGGCTTGCTGATCAGAAGGTCGGCGGTTCGAATCCCTGCGACGGGGTGAGCTCCCGTTGCTCGGTCCCAGCTCCTGCCCACCTAGCAGTTCGAAAGCATGTCAAAGTGCAAGTAGATCAATAGGTACCGCTCCGGCGGAAAGGTAAACGGCGTTTCCGTGCTCTGCTCTGGTTCGCCAGAAGCGGCTTAGTCATGCTGGCCACATGACCTGGAAGCTGCACGCCGGCTCCCTCGGCCAGTAAAGCGAGATGAGCGCCGCAACCCCAGAGTCGGTCACGACTGGACCTAATGGTCAGGGGCCCCTTTACCTTTCGTTTGTTGTGTGGGTGGTATATAGTTTTATGTAATCTTGGTTCTTTTGGTGTCGACACTGGTCACTGGTACTGCTGCCATCCAAACACAAGTTTACCTTCTCAATGAGAACGAGGCCTGGCTTATAGCAATTAAGGGCCCACCTTTTTTTCATGAATGTGCAGCAACAAAAGGCAAGCGCTCTTCTTGAAAAAGGCCAGCTGACCTCAGGGCCAATGCTAAATATTAATCTTGCACCCACCCCAAAAATATGCCTCTCATTTATGGTCACTTGGGGGGGGGGGACTCCTGCTGCCCACCCGCATTTCAGTCACCGTTGCCTGATGTTGCTTCCCATTCATTTTGCTGGCTCAAGCTGAAGGGGGGAAGTTGCCATATTGCAAACAAATCCATAAGGACTATTTATGGCTGATCAGTTCAAAGCTCCCTCTAGCACCACATCTCCTCTCCCACCCTGGCCAGTCAGAGGGCTCTAGGAAGCCCATAAAGGGCACCTAGGGAAGGGGAGGCCAACATGGCACCCTCCCATCAGTACCAGAGACAGCACAGATCATAACCAGGAATGAGGCATTATAGCCCACAGCATGCGGAGGCCACCCACATTTCCAACCCCTGCTCTGGGGCACAACCCTCCCTTTTTATCAGGATGCTATTCTGCAGGGGTAGGCAACCTAAGGCCCGTGGGCTGGATGCGGCCCGATCGCCTTCTCAATCCGGCCCGCGGACGGTCCAGGAATCAGTGTGTTTTTTCATGAGTAGAATGTGTGCATCTATTTAAAATGCATCTCTGGGTTATTTGTGGGGCCTGCCTGGTGTTTTTACAGGAGTAGAATGTGTGTTTTTATTTAAAATGCATCTCTGGGTTATTTGTGGGGCCTGCCTGGTGTTTTTACAGGAGTAGAATGTGTGCTTTTATTTAAAGTGCATCTCTGGGTTATGTGTGGGGCATAGGAATTTGTTCGTTTTTTTCCTTCAAAATATAGTCCGGCCCACCACATGGTCTGAGGGACGGTGGACCGGCCCCCTGCTGAAAAAGGTTGCTGACCCCTGCTATTCTGCAAAGCTGCAAGGAGAATACCTGGCGTGTTTGCGTTACCTTGACACTGTCTATGTGAGGCTTTATGTAGCCAGTTTTATCCAAATCCAGGACATGAACTTGAGCGAGCTGCGGCACTCCTGGGGGGAAAGCCGTATCCCGGACCCTTTGCAGGATCTCCTGACTCTCCTTGCTCCAGTGCGATCTTTCTGTCTCGCGGTACTTATGAATAACCTACGGGATGGAGAAGAGATTTCGTGAGGTGTTTGGCAGGCCCCCGGTGGCTGAACTTGCCCAAGGCCTGGGGCGAGGAAAGCCCCCGTCTCCCCTCCACTTCGCATGCCCACTTCGGGTGCCCAAGGGAGGGGCATAGGAAGTGGGGGGCGGTTTGACCCAGGTTCCATCATGGAGGGGGGTGACAAATTATCAAGGAACAATTACTGCCCTACTAGGGCGGTTCATAAAAAGCGTGTTGTTTTTTTAAAAAAAATGCCTGCTCCAAAGGTCTTATCTTACTACACTAGGGATTATATAGCTATACTAGTAAATTAAGCCCGTTAGAAAAACGGGCGCTAGAAAGTATATGGGGGGAGCGGCGGCCACCCACTTTGGCGAGGCTGGTGTGCGGGCGAGCGCGCCGGAGAGCAAAACGGGGGAGGAGGCGGCGGCAGCAGCCTAGGCGCGCACTTTGTGCCCGCGATCGCCGGCTCCTCGCACTGCTGGTCGGAGGAAGAGGCGGACGCCGCTGCTCCTCCTCCTCGGGAGGCAGCAGCTTTCCCCGGCGACATGTCGCAGCAACCCGGGGCCCTTCGCTCCCTCTGCCCCTGCGGGCTGTAGCTCCGGAGGGCGGCGGCGGCAGCATCGCGGCAAAGCGGGGGTAGGCGAGAGCTGCGCGCCCGTCCCGGCAGCCTCCACCCCGCCCCGCACGCCCCGCCTTCAACGCCGGAGCGCCGCGCCTGGCCTGCCGAGCCGGTGGGAGGAGGAGGAGGAGGAGGCGAAGGACGCAGGAGGCCGGCGCCTCGTCGCCGCAGGACAGCCTTGGCCGGAGCCTCCCGAGCCTCCCCCTTCTTCGTTTTCCCCGGGGGCGGCTGTAGCGGCGGTGAGGATGGGGCGGCCCTCTGCGTCCGTGCGAGGCAGCGGCGCTGGTGCAACTGAGAACGCGCGTGCGCCGCCGCTGCCTCGCGGACACGCCCCCCTCTCCGCCCGCTCCAATCCCTGCGTCCGTGTGGGTCCCGGACAGGCGCAGTAGCACACTTCTGTGACACACAGAAAGTGGACGCAGGGACACAGCAAGATTATTATATAGGATATGAAATTTCATGCATATCAGTTAATATCTTGACCCTCCTCCACGAAAATAGCAATTTACTTGGCCGTTTTCCTATGTCGTGAAGGCTGAAATTTCAATTCAGTGGAGCACTTACTGTTCCCAACCCTAACCCTGCGGAAAGCCATCTAATTAGACTTTAATTTGATTTTGACATGTTTTTAGGAGGTAATTTAATTATTGTTTGATTTTATACCAATGTTGGGACCCAGGTGGTGCAGTGGGTTAAACCACAGAGCCTAGGGCTTGCCGATCAGAAGGTCGGCGGTTTGAATCCCTGCGACGGGGTGAGCTCCCGTTGCTCGGTCCCAGCTCCTGCCCACCTAGCAGTTCAAAAGCACGTCAAAGTGCAAGTAGATAAATAGGTACCGCTCCGGCGGGAAGGTAAACGGCGTTTCCATGCACTGCTCTAGTTCGCCAGAAGCAGCTTTGTCATGCTGGCCACATGACCCGGAAGCTGTACGCCGGCTCCCTCGGCCAGTAACGCGATATGAGCCCCGCAACCCCAGAGTCGGACACGACTGGACCTAACGGTCAGGGGTCCCTTTAGCTTTATACATGCTTGACAGCTGTATGTATCTGATGATAGACGCCCTGAGCGTGACTTAGGCCGGGGAGGGCAGGATATAAATAAAAGTTTATTATTATTATTACTTATTATTATTCCTTTGTAAGAAAATATGAAATAACGTAAAACCATTTTTGCAGGCAAAAAATAAAATAAAAAAATAATCAATGTGTGTGTTTGGGGGGGGGGTGACAAGAAATTTTCCGCACCGGGTACCACCTGACCTTCCTACGCCTCTGGCCCAAGGTGCCCCGGGGATGGATACCCACCCCGTCCCAGTGCGCGTCCTGGTAGCGGCCTCGGCGCAGCGGCGCCTCCACCTCCCGCGCCAGCAGAGCCTCTTCCTCCTCGCTCAGGAAGCCCGGCACCACCGACGCGCCGCCCGCGACCAGCCTCCGCAGCAGCGCCTCGCTCGACGCCGCCACCGCCTGCTGCCCCGGAGCGCCTTCCCGGCAGTGCAGAGCCCGATCGGCGCACAGCCGCGCAGCCCAGCGAGCTCTCCGCGCGCCCAGGGCGCACCGGCTCTGCATGGCCGCCGGCGGGGCAGGGCGAGTCCGCGGTGCATGCCGGGCGCGCCGACACCGCTCGCTGCATGCTGACGTTCGCCTTTCACGGATCCCGAGGACGGGAGCCAGGAACCCACGTGCTTGCTTTCTCCGCCCCTTTAAGTGATGCGTCGATGTTGTTGTGTGTCCCCCTCTTTGGAGCTAGTTATCCGATCAAACTTTCCTGATTATTAGTGTAGTTCTTCGTTTCATGCTTTCAGAGAAGAAAAATCTCCCAAGCCGCGGGCGACCACACACTGGGACAGCAAATAAAACAATACGGAACAAAGCATTAACTGAAGAAAGCAAGCCAAATGTCAACATACATTCAAAACAACTTTTATTGAGCGGTGTTTCCAAATGGCACCCACCGACCGCAGTCTTGGGTGGCCGCTACAAGGTCCCCTAGGTGAACAGATCTTTGTATTTGTGGTCAGCCTTAGAAGGCATCTCTTAGCTTTCTGAAACCTTGTTTAGGGAAGTTTTTAATGTTTGGTGTTTTATCGCATTTTAAACATTCTGTTGGGAGCCGCCCAGAGTGGCTGGGGAAACCCAGCCAGATGGGCGGGGTATAAATAATATTTTATTTATTTTATTTTATTTTATTTATTTTTAATATTATTATTATTACTCACATAAGCAAGTACGTGCACCTGGGCAGAAATGCTCCGGTTTCTTTTGAATCTTAGAATTGTAGAGTTAGAAAGATCCACTAGGGTCATCTAGTCCAACCCCATGCGAGGCAAGACTTGAACCCATGACCCATGATCCATGATTAAGGATCTCATGTTCTAGGACTGAGCTATCCCTTCGCAACACACAGAGTGGCCCTGAATGCACTGGCTGCAAAAAAAAAAGATCAGAAAAAAGAGTTAACTAAAATCGCTTTACGTTGTTGTGGCGATTTAGAGGTTTAATCTAAAATCAGGCTGGATTTCAGCTTGTTGGTGTCTGGTATCTTCTCTTGCTTACATTAGGTTCTGTATTAAAGGTAAAGGGACCCCTGACCATTTAGGTCCAGTCGTGACCGACTCTGGGGTTGCGGCGCTCATCTCGCATTATTGGCCTAGAGCCAGCGTACAGCTTCCGGGTCATGTGGCTAGCATGACTAAGCCGCTTCTGGCAAACCAGAGCAGCGCACGGAAACGCCGTTTACCTTCCCGCCGGAGCGGTACCTATTTATCTACTTGCACTTTGACGTGCTTTCGAACTGCTAGGTTAGCAGGAGCTGGGACCGAGCAACGGGAGCTCACCCCGTCGCGGGGAATCGAACCGCCGACCTTCTGATCGGCAAGCCCTAGGCTCTGTGGTTTAACCCACAGCGCCACCCGCGTGGGTTCTGTATTATTTTATTATAATTCCACTGCTACAAATTTGTCATGGGCTTTGTAAACTTATGGGGAGGAATGTGTGTATGGGGGGGGCTTTAAAATACTTTGAAACACTGTAAACCGATTCACTCTCTCTGTGTGTCTCCCCTCTGTCTCTAACCCACTCTGACTCCTATGCCTTCCACCCACAAGAAACCAACCGAATCAACCGTCTCCCTATTTCCCGTCTCCCTATTTCCAACTCCCTCTCTATTTCCAACTGAACTCCCAACTGAACTAACTGCCAAAACCCCTGTGCTGAGCCTTAAACAGTTAGGCTCCGCCCCTGGGCTTTCTGACTCTTGAGAGTCCCATGGCCTGCAAGAAGATCAACCCTATCCATTCTGAAGGAAATCAGCCCTGAGTGCTCACTGGAAGGACAGATCCTGAGGCTGAGACTCCAATACTTTGGCCACCTCATGAGAAGAGAAGACTCCCTGGAAAAGACCCTGATGTTGGGAAAGATGGAGGGCACAAGGAGAAGGGGACGACAGAGGACGAGATGGTTGGACAGTGTTCTCGAAGCTACCAACATGAGTCTGACCAAACTGCGGGAGGCAGTGGAAGACAGGAGTGCCTGGCGTGCTCTGTGTTGTGTATTGATTCAAAGTGTTATCATATCTGTATTACTATTGTCTGTAATCACATTAGGGTAAAGTAACTGCCTTCCTGTCCCAGAAGGAACAGTTACTATTGGTGCATTCAAGTTGCTGCATTTGGATCCTTAGTTTTATTGGTTCCCACCAAAAAGCAGCTGTGATTGCTTGAGATTGTTCCCTCCAAAGTGTATCTTTTCCTAGCCAGTCCTCTGTCCCTATAAATGTAGCTTCCCTACCCTCAGTTCCCTCAGTCTTGTTTGCCTGAATAAAGAGTTGTTACATGAAGAAGCTGTCTCCTGCCTGCTATGTCAGAGAGCTGAAATCACTTGCTGAAATCATTAACCCACGCTACAACACTCTGGTCCATGAGATCACGAAGAGTCGGACATGACTAAACGACTAAACAACAACAAAATTAACCCTTTCCCTCCCCCTGTACAGACATCTCCAGAATGAGTGGGCAAACGCCACAGTCGCTAGCTCTCAGGTGGCCCTGACCAGACCCGCTCAGCTTCAGCAAGTTGGTAAAGCTGCATTCAGACCAAACACTGGGAACATGAAGCCTCTGAAATTCAAGGAAGCATGCCTTTCCCAAAAACCCTTCCAAAATTAAGCCAGATACCACACATTGTTAAAAACACAGTTTTATTATAAGAAGATAGGAACCCCCAATTCTATGGCCACAAAAACAAGAGAAAACTTTAAAAGAGATGAGGTATAACAGGGTGCTTAACTTGTAAATTCTTAAAAACCTTCCCCGCTGGAACGTTCTTGGATACAGATGTGGGAAAATGGACTCATTAACATTACACCCCTAAGAGCAGATACATTAACATATAAAATTCAAATGTCCAGTTACCAGCATCAGGTGTGGGCTAGCAATGATTATATCACTTCTATACTTGCACACAAAACAGTTCAATTGCATCTTTTATTCCCATTAGCAGCTTTCCCTAAGCAGTAGCAATACATAGAATTCCAAATGAGGGAAAGCCATCTCTTGTAAGTTCTACTGAGGTTAAGGAGCCATACATTAACATTTCAGCTTCTTATAACTAAGACAGCAAAATACCGGTATATTGAAATGGAACTTTAAAAAAAACACCACTCAAGTAGCAAGGTTAAGAGCATCCCTAGAGGAAGCTGTCCAGGAAGCGTTCTAAAAGGTCACCCTGAAGCTCATCTTTCACAGACATCTCAGTTTGGCAAGCTGTGTCTTGACAGTTCCCCTTACTTTGCCAGAGCTGTGGAGGAGAAGCTGGCCTAGAAGGAAGAAACCCAAATAATAAATGAATAAATAAATACACATGTGGTTATTGTACGCCCATTCTTCCTTGTGTTCAAATCCAAAAAAAACCCCCTTCCAATTTATGGACAAGAGGGCATTATTTATTTGTTTGTTTATTTTTTTAGCTGATTTTTATTTAATTTGCCACCAAAAAAAATCTAACATTGAGATTTTGATAATGGCACTCATGCCTTCCATCCCTCCAGGCATCCCCAAACTGCGGCCCTCCAGATGTTTTGGCCTACAGCTCCCATGATCCCTAGCTAACAGGACCAGTGGTCAGGGATGATGGGAACTGTAGTCCAAAACATCTGGAGGGCCGAAGTTTGGGGATGCCCAAACTATAGAAACAAAGGCAAGCATCCTCTCTGTCATATTCATTCATTCATAAATACACTCCAGTTACAGTTACTATGTCCAATCCTATCAGCTGTTGATGTAAGCAACAAACAGGCATGGGTCAGCAACTCACAGGAGGGTTCTTTTAGCAATACAGAAAGGCTCAGTTGTTGCATAAAGCAATGCAGGACTAGGACAATGTGAGGAAATTCAGTCTGTCTGGAAGGTTATCCCCAAGTCTGGACTGTATCTCCATCAGCCCCTACCCTGCTGCCTCATTAGACCAGGAGCAACGATGGCCTTACCAGTCATCTGGGAGGAGCAGATGTTGCCTGCACATGGTGGGACTGGTTGGGTTTGAGGCAAGGTGTTTTCTTCTTAAGACCTGCACTGGGGTGCAGCAAGGAGTGATCATGACCTTTGGATAAGGGGTACAGATGGGTTTGTTCCAGGTCCTTTGTTTGAACAAATGCTCGTCTGTGGTCAAGGAAAGAAAAAAGGTTACAAAGCAGAAAGCCACATAAGCAGCTAAGAATATCAAGACAAGCCCTGAGGGATCAGACCAAAGCTAAAGGTAAAGGGACCCCTGACTGTTAGGTCCAGTCGTGGACGACTCTGGGGTTGTGGCGCTCATCTTGCTTTACTGGCCGAGGGAGCTGGCGTACAGCTTCCGGGTCATGTGGCCAGCATGACTAAGCCACTTCTGGCGAACCAGTGCAGCGGACAGAAACGCTGTTTACCTTCCCGCTGGAGCGGTACCTATTTATCTACTTGCACTTTGACGTGCTTTCGAACTGCTAGGTGGGCAGGAGCAGGGACCGAGCAGCAGGAGCTCACCCCGTTGCAGGGATTCGAACCGCCGACCTTTTGATCGGCAAGCCCTAGGCTCTGTGGGATCAGATCAAATTTAATACATCAGCAGTAGCAACAGCATCAAGTCCTGCAATCTTTTTCCAGCAGCAGATGGCCAGACGGCACCAAACCAAACTTTGCGGTCCCGTGGTACAGTTTCCTATTTCTGTGGCTTTTAGACATCAAGACCTATGAGCCTATGTCAGCAACACTCTGTAGCATAACTCTGCAAAATGCAAGACCACCAGCACCATTAGCACTGTGGGGTGAAAAAGTGGGACACACATTGAATAAACAAGCAAACACACAAGACAATAATACTTCTGGAGACCTCCGAAGACAGAGACAGACAGGATTTCTATGCATTTCTGCCTTTACATATCTACTACAGAAAACATAGGCGTAACCACAGTTGAAAACACCTGCCATGTGTTCTGAAGCTATACTAGAGGTGGAGACAATTACCTTGCACCCCTCTGGCAGCCACTGGAGCAGAAAGCCTTCGGGTAGGATCTCTCACATCGAACGCTGGCCACGAACGCAAGAATCCTTGCTGCAGGAATAGGGCCTTGCGTTGCTCAAACTGCTTCTTCTGCCAAGGGGAAGAAGACAGATTATCTATTTGCAGAATTCTACCAATCTCTCAGCCATCCTGAGAGCACTCAGAACTTCTCCTTCCATGGCCCAAAGCTCAGTGAGATGATCAACTTGTGGTTGAGCTATACTGCTTAAGATTTTAGGACAGGGGTAGGCAACTTAAGGCCCATGGGCCGGATGCGGTCCAATTGCCTTCTCAATCCAGTCTGCGGACGGTCCGGGAATCAGCGTGTTTTTACATGAGTAGAATGTGTCCTTTTATTTAAAATGCATCTCTAGGTTATTTGTGGGGCATAGGAATTTGTTCATTCCCCCCCCCCCAAAAAAAAATAGTCCGGCCCACCACATGGTCTGAGGGACAGTGGACGGGTGAAAAAGCTTGATGACCCCTGTTCTTTGTTGTTGTTGCTTAGTCGTTTAGTCGTGTCCAACTCTTCATGACCCCATGGACCAGAGCACGCCAGGCACTCCTGTCTTCCACTGCCTCCCTCAATTTGGTCAGACTCATGTTGGTAGCTTCGAGAACACTGTCCAACCATCTCGTCCTCTGTCGACCCCTTCTCCTTGTGCCCTCCATCTTTCCCAACATCAGGGTCTTTTCCAGGGAATCTTCTCTTCTCATGAGGTGGCCAAAGTATTGGAGCCTCAGCTTCAGGATCTGTCCTTCCAGTGAGCACTCAGGGCTGATTTCCTTAAGAATTGATAGGTTTGATCTTCTTGCAGTCCGTGGGACTCTCAAGAAGACCCCTGTTCTAGGAACTCACAATAATCCTCTGTCATATTCATTCATTCATTCATTCATTCACACACACACACACACACACACACACACACATCCTCCATACAAAGAACTAGATGTTCAAGAGAAGGGTCCCAGCCTAGGCTTTTCCCTGACATGCCAGACTATGAGAAGACAATTTGACTTTGTGTTTGTTCCTGGGGAAATAAAGAGACATTATAGATAAACTTGAGGGTGGGGGTTTAAGAAAATGAATCTATCAGGGTTGAGGAACCTTTGGGCCCTCCAGATGTTGCTGGACTACAACTCCCATCATCCCTGACCACTGACTGATGGGATTCAGAGCCCAACAACATATAGAAGGCCCACATCTGCCCTACCCTGTTTCATCATTCTCAAGGAGGCATTGCTGCTGCTTGTTAAAAAGGCATAAAGGTGGCAACTTGGTTTCAGGTTGTCTGGAAAGTAACTGCCTACCTCCCACCCCAGCCGAATGGCCGCTTCCGTGAAGTTTCTCCGCTCTACTTCAAATGCTTGTTTCTGCTCCTCAAACCTATTCTGTTCTTCTTGCAGCAACTGCTGTTCCTCCAAAAAGTAAGATCCCTTCAGGTGAGCTGGGAGCTCTGAACTGGAGGCAGCGGTCAATTGCTCCTGAAAGGAGGAGACATGTCACTTTGGGTGGGAAATGAAATGAAGAAACAATGGATTTATTTCACTGCCATCCACCATTACGGGGCAACATCTTGTACCCAACCCCATGTTAGCCCTGCTGCCAATGCTACCAATCCAAAATGTCAATCATAAAGCATTGGCCTTCTTTCTTATGAGCAGCGAGACAAATAGTTGCTTACAATTGGGGGGGAACCACCCCCTCCCATCACAGAAATTTGGGCCCAATATGTGTGAAATATAGCATTTATGGAATGCTTAACTCACTTATCGGCTTAGGACCCTTGTACTTACAGGACCACCTCTCCTGGTATGCCCCACCTTAAGGTCCACGAATAACAATAGCTTAAGGGCCCCGGCCCCCAAAGAAGCCAGATTATCCTCCACAAGGGCCAGGGCTTTTTCAGTGTTGGCTCCGAGCTGGTGGAATGCTCTGTCCCATGAGACTAGGGCCCTGCGGGACCTGACCTCCTTCCGCAGGGCCTGTAAGAGTTATTCTGCCTGGCCTTCAATCTAGCCTGATCCCCTATTCCTTTTTCCCCTTCCCCTTTTTTCTGAAGAAACCCTTCTGGGTCCCCACATTAAAATTCTTCCCTGGTCTCCCTACTGGCCTAGCAATACTAACTTGGCCAGTTAGCCCTGGTGATCCCACTGATGTTTGTTTTTTATGCTGCTTTTAGCTGTTTTTAAAGTTGTTTTTAATCATTGTTTTGTATTTGTTGTTAGCCGCCCTGAGCCCGTTTTTTGGACCGGGAAGGGCGGGGTATAAATAAAAATTTATTATATTATTATTATCAGAGGGTGATAAGAGGAATACCAAAGAAAGATGGGTTTGACTCTTGATTTATATCATTTATTAACAAGAGTACAGTATTCTCCCATGTGGATGACTGAATGCAAGACTTAACATGTATTTGTCTTGGAAGAGAAAAATGTTTGGTAATTGATTTTTTAAAAAAATAATTCAGTAAAGTTTGTAAACAACAAACGAGCCACCCTTTCCGATTACAGAGCTTTTCGCCAAAGGGAGTAGAAACTTCTGTTGGTCCTGCCCCAGTTTTAACAGCCATGCGTTTCCTAGTAACTGACTCCTGGAAACCACAGTTTGGTACTGGTGCTAGGAATTCTACGATCAATCAATCAATAAAATTTATTCGACCGTCAGTCAGAAAGCACATCTTATCCATACAAAAGTTAAAACGTCTAAACATCTGGAAAAACGTGACACTTAGAAACAGCGAGAAGTATATTATACATTTAGACCCGTGTCAATACAGTCAATTTTAGCCTTACGACACTTAAAGGCCAAAAGAAGAAATTTGGCCACCGAGAAGGTTGTTGTTCCAGTGAACTTGTTCAGCAAATACAAAACCAGTCTTTCTCTGTCTACTGGGCTGTGTTGGCATAGGAGTGGAGCTATAAGTTTTTGTCTAAGATCTGCATAGAATGGGCAGATCAGAAGAATATGTTCAGTTGACTCAACCACTCCCAGAGCACAGGGGCAAAGTCTCTGGGCGTATGGGACTCCCCTGAACCTTCCCCACAAAACCGCCGATTCCAGAACGTTTAACCTAGCGGCTGTAAGGAGCCTACGGTATTCCACATAGTGGATTTCCGCCAGATCAGGGGCTGGTGAAATCTGAGATATCTGTTCCCCCAAATACATTCCAGGTTTCACAAGAGCAATGTCCCTCTTGCCTAGCAATATCCCTCAGTCTTTGAGAGATCACAACTTTAGCTTGGCTAAATGTCATAGACTCCAGGAAGAGATGCGACAATCCGCAGGTCTGCACTTTGTTTATAATCTCCTTTTCCCACAATGATTGAAAATCATCCCTCAATATAATTCTACGGTCAGAACTACAGTTCTCATGGTTCCTTGCAAGAAGGCAAGACTACCAACCAGTTTGTGGTGCTACATGATTCAGCCAGTAGAGGGAACTAAAAGGCCGGCATACAAGGGACGAAACTTCACAAGCACCTGCTGCTGATGGCGTGTGGGGTTCAGCCATATAAAGTCTGCAAACAGCAGCTTGTAAGGACAAGTCATAGACCTCACCTTCCCCCACTGCCCGATTATTTGTGCACCAACTCACAGAAAGGACCCTGCTCTTCTGTCACACTTGCTGCAATTCCATGTGTACTCAGTCACCTGTCCTGCTGAATTCAATACTTTAGGATGAATTCCAGTTACCTTAGAGTACCTCCAACTTCCTCCTCCTCCAAAAGGAGGTTCCCCCACTTCAGCCCAAGCAAACTCTCCAATGCTCAGTATGCAAATTCTCCCCCTTGCAGTGGACATTTGGCACCTGCTTGCCTAGATCTACCTTAGTTTGTGCAGCCACAGCATCTGGGCAGGATAACTGCAGATGTGATGCCAGCCACATCTATCTTCTTTCTGGTGTGTTTTCCAGCTTGCCCCAAAGAAAGAGGGAAGTGAGAGTGCCTGGGCTGCATGTGCGATACAATTTAGTGAGCCAAGGGTGATGGCTGAGGTTTAGGGCTTAGCACTGTGTGTTTCAACTGCTAAAGGCTTCCAATGTTTCCAGGCACAGTTCAAAGTGCTGGGATTGACTTTATGGCTCGGGGCCAGGATAACTGAAGGACTGCCTTCTCCAGCATGAACTGTCTCCCTACTGAGACCCACCTGCATGTCCCAAAGCACCCAGAAATATGCCTATTTAGGACCAGGAAGAGGGTGCTCTCGGGAATGTGTCAGTAGCGAGTTGAAGGCTCTGGCACAGCTTTAAACTGTAGTTATTGGCACATCATCTATCAATCCACTGAGCACCGCTCCTTGTCCTTCTCAGTGCAACAAGCATATTTTTGCACAGTGCACACTTGTAGTTCACAAGAGCCTCGTGCTTTGCAGCAATAACAAATACTGGGACGTTTATGTGTGTATTCTGCTCAAATGCACAAGAAACCCAAAACAAAATAAAAAATAAAAAAATTCCTTCCAGTAGCACCTTAAAGACCAACTAAGTTTGTTCTTGGTATGAGCTTTCATGTGCATGCACACTTCATCAGATACACTGAAACAGAAGTCACCAGACCCTTATATATAGTGAGAGGGTGGGGGAGGGGTATTACTCAGAAGGGTGGTGGGAATGGGTGATAGGCTGATAGCTGTGGTGAACCTGTTGACGACTGTTACCGACTGCAATTAGTCTTACAGGGAAAAGCAAGGGGTGAGAAGGTTAAAAATAGCTTTGTCATGTATATTGAGATAAGAATCCAATGTCTTTATTCAGACCAGGTCTCTCCATGGTTTTAAGCTTGGTAATGAGTTGCAATTCAGCAACTTCTCTTTCCAGTCTATTTCTGAAATTCCTTTGCAATAAGACAGCTACTTTGAGATCTTGTATAGCAGGCATGTCCAACAGGTAGATCGTGATCTACCGGTAGATCCCTGGACGTCTGTGGTAGATCACTGGCTCCCCCCAAATAAGCTGAACCACTGTGGCTCCCGTAAAAAAAGCTCAACATTTTACTTCCCTCAGAAAAAACTCAACAACTTTGACCCGAACTCCCCCAAAATGGGCCTTCCTTCTTCCTAAAAAAAGCTCACAAACTTGGACCTGAACCCAAAAAAAGGGGGTAGATCACTGCCAGTTTTTAACTCTGTGAGTAGATCGCAGTCTCTTGGGAGTTGGCCACCCCTGTTGTATAGAATGTCCTGGGAGATTGAAGTGTTCTCCTACTGGTTTCTCTGTCTTGTGATTCCTGATGTCAGATTTATGTCCATTTATCCTTTGGCGTAGGGTTTGGCCTGTTTGTCCAATATAGAGAGCTAAGGTGCTACTGGAAGGAATTTTTTTATTTTTTATTTTGTTTTGACTATGACAGACCAACACGGCTACCTACCTGTAACAAGGAACCCAGTTATTATTGGAGAGCCTCAGTTTTCAAGTTTCTAGACCTTATGGGGGTTTTTTTTGGAAGAGCTTTAAAACTGTGTGAGAAATGCCTAGAGTTACTGGATAAAGTTTCAGGTGGAGTGGGCTTGCTTTAGTGCCAGGCTCCCCACCATGCAGGCAAGAGCTGGGTACAAACAGCCCTTTCTATGGATGCCTAGAGTCTGATGTGCCACCTGCAGAGGGCAGGCAGGAGAGCCTGGAGAAGGGCCAAAATTGACCAAATATTCCTTTACCTGGAAACATTGTTGCTGCAGTGCAATCAGCACTCTGCTCTCCTCAATTTCTCCCTTTAGCTTCATGATTTCCTTCTCATGATCCGTCACACTGATTACAGGGTCTTGCCCACCTCCCTCAGATATGCAGGAATCGGCAACATAGACAGCTGTGGAGGGAAAGATAAAGCAGGAATGTGTCTTTATGGAGCCCAACATTTCAGCACTAGGAGGCTCAGAGAAGGAAGCTGCAAGAGAGACACAGATTTTGGAACATTCGAACTCAGGACTTCCAACGCATCAGCTTGCTTGGTTGGTCCAAAAATGTAAAAAATAATTTCAAGCTTCAAGTTGCACTCAGTATGGTTTGGTGAAGAGAGTTGGAAAGCTAGACTCCACTGCAAGACGGGAATAAACAGTGATCTACCTCACAGGGTTGTTGTAAAGTTTTTAAAGTACCTTGTGTATTTTTAAAGCTGAAAACTGGATCAGTTTGTTATTGTATGCAATATTTTTAAAGATAACAATGTACATACAAACACACCCTTCCAGGTGGTGTAAGTGTCTTAAGGCAATCTGATAGGTTCACCTGTTGCGTTCCTAACATACCATGCCTTTGCTTTATAAACATCACTGCTAAGGAAGGCTGCATTCCAGTGGTAACAATGCACCAAGTTTTGATATAAGCAAGTGCCCTTGTTGCCAGTAAACTTTCTTGAGCAAAAGGCATTATAGGAGGATTATGGCTCTTGTTGCTTTTGAATTAGCTCCAGCCAGAATCAAAGCTGAACAAAACACTACAAAAAATGTCAGCCTTACCACCTTTGTTGGTTCTTTTTGAGCTGATGACGACTTCTGGCTTTTCAATTCAGGCAAAAGGTGGTTGCCCATACCACAAGAGAACAAGGCCAAGTAACCAAGCTTTCGTTCTGCTTTGCATGCAAAGTTCCATGCTGTGTTTTACTGCTGCTAAGGTCTTGCACACGTCATCCCTGAACTGAACAATGTTAAGAACCAACATCCAGCGAACGTAAGAACCAGGTGAGACATGAAATAAAATGTTGTAGTGTGGATTTCAGCCAGCTTCTCTCCCCACACCCATCATGGAAGCAAAAAGACCTTGCCCTGTGTATTCCCAGCATTTGACATACAGAGAAGTTGCTGTACGCAGAGGAACCATTATAGTTGCTATCCTCCAGGAATGTGCGCAATCCTTTTGGAAACTCATCCGATCTATGTTCGCGACCAGTGCCGGATTTATGTATAAGCTAAGTGGCTGGGGAAACTATAAATAATAAAATTATTATTGTTATTATTATTATTATTATTATTATTATTATTATTATTATTATTATTAAACAAGCTATAGCTGAGGGCCCCACTCTCTGGGGGGGGGGGCAAAAAATTAAAGGAAAAAAACCCTGAATGTAAATTTCCAAAATATAAGATAAGCTCAACAATTACTTTGATAAAATACTTATGTTGATATGTGCAAATGACTTTAGATACCTATTACGACCATAAATGAGCATATAGCATATATTCAACACAAAAAACAGTGACAATTTGTTGTTGACAAAGGACAGCTGGACACATAAAGGGCCCCATTACCTTCAGTAGCTTAGGGCCTCATCAAACCTAAATCCGGCCCTGCCTGTGGACCAGACCTGTCTCCCATTTCATTACCTTGGATCCATCATTTTGCTGCCTGATGCAGTTTTTGCTCCACTTGTGGTAGTTTTTACCATTTCCTATTCACAAACCAAAGTGGTGCTCTTGCATTGCTAGTTTCAATGGGGGGCTGCTAAGGAGAACGGACTGGGAGCTTGTGCCCCATGTTAATTAGCAATCCTGCCCTGTTCGCGACCATCACAGGTGCCTCTTTTCCCAGGGAATTTCCAGGGTAAGAATAACGTGATATGGGAGCCAAAAGTCAATGGAAAGAACTTGCAGCTTCCAAAACCATACCTTGACCCCCAAGGGTCTTGAGGCTGCTCTTCAGCCTGCTCCACTGCTCCTGGAAGGCCTTGTATGGGCAGCTTAGCTCTGCAGCCTGGAGAAGAGAAAGCAGCAGCTGAGCACCAGGGAAGTCGGGGGACTAGCCGTCAGAGGACTGTGGATCACCCTCCCATCAAATGTCAAGGAGATAAGTAGATATACAACCTTCAAAAGACATCTGAAGGCAGCCCTGTATAGGGAAGTCTCTAATGTTTAATGTTCAATTACATTTTTGTGTTATGTTGGAAGCCACCCAGAGTGGCTGGGACAACCCAAACAGATAGGCAGGGTACAAATAATAAAATTATTATTATCAAGTGGCGCTGTGGGTTAAGCCACAGAGCCTAGGGCTTGTCGATCAGAAGGTCAGCGGTTCGAATCCCCGCGATGGGGTGAGCTCCCATTGCTCAGTCCCTGCTCCTGCCCACCTAGCAGTTCGAAAGCACGAAGTGTAAGTAGATAAATAGGTACCGCTGCGGCGGGAAGGTAAATGGTGTTTCTGTGCGCTGCTCTGGTTCGCCAGAAGCGGCTTAGTCATGCTGGACACATGACCCAGAAGCTGTACGCCGGCTCCCTCGGCCAATAAAGCGAGATGAGCGCCGCAACCCCAGAGACTGGACCTAATGGTCAGGGGTCCCTTTACCTTTACCTTTAAGTGGCGGCGGCCACTTAAAACTCTTACCCGGGCAGTGTCAGTCCCCAACAGCTGCTCCACATCTTGGCCCACTTGAGCAAGCAGCTGCTTCAGCTGGGCATTCTCCAAAGCCAGGCCCTGCTCCCGCCGTTCCTGCTTGGCTAGCTGGGTGCGGTAGAGCTCTTCCTCCTTCCTGCCATAAAGGGGAATGAAGAAATAAAGAAAGATGGATACTGCCTTCCAAAGCCTAAAACCATGCCCAGGACTTCAACAGCTATCCACCACCTCTTGATAGCCCATCCTTGGATTTAAGAATTCACCTGGCAGCCAGGAATTCCATGCAGGCAAGCAAGCAGGCTGGGAGGGTTGGGTGAGGAAGGAAAGCCTCTTCCTCCATGACCCACACAAAAAGTGCCATGTGGAGCAGGCATATTTAGCCTACATGACCTCCAGATGTTGCTGAACTAAAGCTCCCATCATTATTGACCCTGAGCCCTGGTAGCTGAGGTTGATGGGAGTTGAAGTCCAGCAACAGAGGGCCATAGGTTCCCCATCACTGATGTAAAAGGGCCTGGGGTTCAACACCCAAAAGCTGTAGGTAGTGATGGGATAGGGAAAATCTCCTGCCTGAAACCCTATAGTCACCAGCAGTCAATGCAGACAGAACTGAGCTAGATGGACCAAAGGCTGACTTGGTAGATAACTAAATAAATAACTATGTTCCTACGATCCTATCAGCTAGATCAGCTACCTTTAACCTTCTCAGACCCATTACCCACTATTAACCCAAACATGCATTTGGGGACCCATTTCTTAATATTCTACCATACGTTTGCACGGTGGTAGTGCTTCTGTTCAAAACCGAAGCATTACAGTGGTATCTCGGGTTAAGAACTTAATTCGTTTTGGAGGTCCGTTCTTAACCTGAAACTGTTCTTAACCTGAAGCACCACTTTAGCTAATGGGACCTCCCGCTGCCGCTGCGCCGCCAGAGCACAATTTCTGTTCTTATCCTGAAGCAAAGTTCTTAACCTGAAGCGTTATTTCTGGGTTAGCGGAGTATGTAACCTGAAGCGTATGTAACCTGAGGTACCACTGTACTTCCAGGTTTATGGCGTTCGAAAACTGAAATGTTCATCAACGGAGATGTTCGAAAACCGAAGTACCATTGTATTATTATTACTACCCACCTTGCATAAGGCTGTGACCCACTAGTTAAGTCCTGACACACCAGTGGAAGACCAGTGCTCTAGATTAGCCAATCCATTTCTGTGTGCAGCCAGTTCTTTCACATGCTTCTTAAAGCCCCTGGGTCCAGTACATAGCTGTCAACCCTCCCTTTTTTTGCGGGAAACTCCCTTATTCCAACGCCGTTTCCCGCTGCTATCCCGGATTGTTGACATCCCTTAAATTCCCCGGATTTCAAAGGAAGCAGCTCCTCTCCCTCCCTGCTGGCCAGGGAGGCTCCTCAGCTGTGTTGCTCGGCTGCCAATAAGGAGTCTGAGACCGACTGGGGGCGGAGTTTGCATGCCTTGTGCAGCCAGACCCTCATGCCCAACCAGACAGACAGACAGCCTGCCGTCTACACGCTCGCTCTTTCGCTCTCCTGTTCGCGCACAGCCTCTGGAGCGCAGGGTGGCGAGGCTACTTGGTGCCATTGCACCGCCCTCGCTGCATCCCTTATTTTCAAATCCGAAAGTTTGAAAAAATCCCTTATTTTCAAATCCGAAAGTTGACAGCTATGGTCCAGTACCACCTTCCTCAGCAGACAGGTGCCTGTGACTCACCTGCCAAGAGTTTTCCCGGTTTTCCAGGTTGCTCTCTTACCATCAGCCCGGGGCAGGGTGTTGAGGACTTCAATTGCTAGAGACAGCAAGACTAGCCTGAGTAGGAGATCAATATAACACCAAGTCTCTTTCCTTGCCCCCACCCCCAGGACAGAACTTCCCTTCCCCAGACCCTGCAGCCAGGTTCTTGGAGCTGAATCTAAATTGTGCTGGAGCAAGCAGTATACAGAGTTTTGCATTGCAGGGGGTGGGCCTAGATGACCCTCAGGGTCCTTTCCAGCTCTACAAGTCTATGATTCCATATGCTAACTTCCTCATTATTCGAGTTGCAAAAGGAATTTTTCAACACACCTGTCAGGTTCCCTTATCGGTTGCTCAATAGTAAAGACCAAGTCCTTCTTGTCTTTCTATCATTTTATTGTGCAAAGTATATACAGTGCAGAGCTCAATCCAAACATGACCGTCTAGTCACTAGCAGAATTCGGAAGTGCCCCCCTCCTGTTTTGGTGCCAACACCAGAGTCTCGGCACTCTAAATTGCCGCCTTCTCCTTCTACCTAAAGTGGGCGCTGGAAACGACGTCTCCCTCTCCGAGCGAGTCGGCTGGGTGGTGCCAGGTCTCTCTGCCTCTTCCTGGAGACCTCTCACTACCTGGCTCCCTCCCGATAACTGCTCCTCCCCCGAGGAGGGGCTGGCAGACTCGCTCTGAGACCAATCTGTCGTCAACACAGGCTGAGGCTCTCTGTACCCACTCAGTGCCGGACTGGCAGGGGTGGGCACATCCCTGACAACACCCAAATGAAGTTCTCTTGCCTCGAACTTCCACACTCCTCCACCTTGCTCCCTTGCCCACAGGGCCGTCTTAAGCTTCCTCCGGCGCTCCCCCCCCATTTCCCAGAGTTGTCCACCTTTTTTTAGGGAGGACGGCGCTGCCGGTGGGGCTGGAGGTGGGCAGCGGCTCCTCCGGCGGGGAAGAGGTGGAGGCTGGACGCGGTGCCTCCTGGTTCAGCTGGCCACTTCGTGCCGCGGTGGCCACGGCAGACGGAGGCTCCGGGCGCGGCGCTGCTTCGGCGCGGCATGGCGGAGGCGGGCGAAGGTGGCGAACTGATGCCAGTAGGCGCCGCGTTCAGCCTCTGCCTCTTCCCTGGCGCCCTCCAGAACTTGGCGCCCTGGTGCCCCGCGCCACTAGCCTCTATGGGTAAGACGCCTCTGCTTGCCCACTTACTTCCTCTCTTGTCTTTCTTGTCAGTCACCAGCTGGCTCATCTTCTCCCTGAGTCGGAGTAGCTCTTGCTCCTTTCTTTTCATTTCGTGGCTGTGCTGGGTCTTCTGGTTGGCCAACGCATTCAGGAGCTTGGAGATCTTTTCAGACAAATGCAAACTGCTATCAGCTAGCGACCCACCACAACTGCCTTCGTCTGACCACGTTAAAAGTTCTGTGTTCTCAAGAAGTGTATGCAGGAAGCAATCCCAAAGTCTATCCAGTCTTTTCCCTCCAATATATCACACCTGGTCAACTTGTATTACCTTTTATTCTATTCGCTCTCGCATGCATGAGGTCCAGCGCCAAGGGCCTTCTGGAGGTTCCCTCACTGCGACAAGCAAAGCTACAGGGAACCAGGCAGAGGGCCTTCTCGGTAGTGGCGCCCGCCCTGTGGAACGCCCTCCCAGCAGAGGTCAAAGAGATAAACAACTATCTGACATTCAGAAAATACCTGAAGGCAGCCTGTTTAGGGAAGTTTTTAATCTGTAACATGTTAATGTATTGTTTTTTAATATTTGCTGGAAGCCGCCCAGAGTGGCTGGGGAGACCCAGCCAGATGGGCGGGGTACAAATAAATTATTGTTGTTGTTGTTATGCATACATGCGCAGGAGTTGCTGAAATGGCCACAGCAGCTGCCTGCTTAGCGGGGTAGCGCTGGCACTGTTTTTAAAATGTGTGCTGCTTTAACATCATCAGCCACAAACCCATTGGAGAAGAGGTGGCAATGAAATATACCGGTAAATGGGGTTGAAAAAATCTCAAGAGTGTTATTAAACTAAGTTTTACTCAGACTAGTGTATTCAACTAAGTAGACCCAACCAGGGCTTCCCTCTCCCCACCAAAATTGGGTTGTGGGTTTGGAGATCCCATAACACCATGTTATCTCTCTCTTGGATTACTGCATTGCGCTCTTTGAAGGTGACCCAGAAACTGCAATTAATCCAGAATGCGGCAGCTAGACTGGTGACTGGGAGCGGCCGCCGAGACCATATAACACCGGTCTTGAAAGACCTACATTGGCTCCCAGTACGTTTCCGAGCACAATTTAAAGTGTTGGCGCTGACCTTTAAAGCCCTAAACGGCCTCGGTCTAGTATACCTGAAGGAGCGTCTCCACTCCCATTATTCAGCCCGGACACTGAGGTCCAGCACCGAGGGCCTTCTGGCGGTTCCCTCACTGCGAGAAGCCAAGTTACAGGGAACCAGGCAGAGGGCCTTCTCGGTAGTGGCACCCGCCCTGTGGAACACCCTCCCACCAGATGTCAAAGAGAAAAACAACTACCAGACTTTTAGAAGACATCTGAAGGCAGCCCTGTTTAGGGAGGCTTTTAATGTTTAATAGATTATTGCATTTTACTGTTCTGTTGGAAGCCGCCCAGAGTGGCTGGGGAGACCCAGCCAGATGGGTGGGGTATGTATGTATGTATGTATGTATGTATAAATAAATAAATAAATAAATTTATTATTATTATTATTATTATTATTATTATTATTATTATTATTATAGCAGGAGGAGAGGGCAGAGTGTTCCACCAGGCAAGCAGAAATGTGTGCACTGACTGTGTGATCTGCTCAGCGCTACGTTGAACCCCCTCCCGTAGAAATTAATGGATGTGACCTAATGGTACCGATTATTTTGATTGGCTAAGCAGAGGAGATGGGCAGAAACATCTAGGAATTCTCTCAGTCATTGGGAATGTATGACTGAAGACTGTTGGTGACAGGAGAAAGACTGGACTATTATTATTACTATTTTTTATTATTATTATTTATTGAATTTATATACCACCCTATATCCGGGGGTCTCAGGGCAGTTCACAGAATAACATCAAGATATAAAACCACAAAATATGTGATAAAAATAAAAACAACCCAATAGCCCCCCCCAAAAAAACACATTTTAAAAGGGCATAGGATGTAAATCAGATCAATCAAAGGCCTGGGTAAAAAGGAACATTTTTGCCTGGCGCCTAAAGGTGTATAATGAAGGCACCAGGCAAACTTCCCTGGGGAAAGCATTTCACAGAAAAGGAGCCACTGCAGAGAAGGCCCCTTTCGTTTGTTGCCACCCTCCGGACCTCTCGAGGAGGAGGCACATGAAGGAGGGTCTCATAAGATGATCTCAGGGTCCGGGTAGGTTCAAATGGAAAGAGGCAATCCTTGAGATATTGCGGTCCTGAGCCGTTTATGGCTTTGGAGAACCTTGGGAAGGCTATACCCAATTTTGACCAACAGAGGAGCCCCCACTGGGGTTTATTACGGTATCTTTCGCTCCATAAGACACACTTTTTTCCTCCTGAAAAGTAAGGGGAAATGTCTGTGCATCTTATGGAGCGAATGTGTGGTCCCTGGAGCTGAACTGCCCAGGGGCAAAAGCAGATCGTGCTTTTTTTTAAAAAGAGAGAGAGAAGGGGGTGTTTAAAGGAAGCCCTCTGAGCAGCTGCTCAGCAAACGATCGGGGAGAGAGATAAGGGAGAGAGATTCCAGCCCCGCCCCCTTGCAGAAGGAGGCTGTTTCCCCAGCGACATGTGACTGGCTGATTAGATTATCTGTCTGGAAACTGTAGAAATGGTTTCCTGAAGCTGCAGAACTGTGAGTTAAACCCCACAAAACAGGGTTTTTTCCCTTTGCAAAGTAAGCTCAACAACTTTGAGCTGATCCTCAAAAAATGGGGCTTTTCTCCTTTGCAAAAGAAGCTACAGAAATTTGAGCTGATCCTCAAAAAAATGGGGCTTTCCCCCTCTAAAAACTAGGTGCGTCCTATGGTCAGGTGCGCCTTATAGAGCGAAAAATACGGTATGTCCAAATTGCATTATTGTGATGCTCTTTTAAGCTGGTATCCTCTGTTCCCACCATAAGTCTCTTTTCCTGTTGTCAATTAATGAGAAGTGTTGCCAATTGGA
This sequence comes from Darevskia mixta, assembly GCA_034641385.1. Classification (NCBI taxonomy): domain Eukaryota; kingdom Metazoa; phylum Chordata; class Lepidosauria; order Squamata; family Lacertidae; genus Darevskia; species Darevskia mixta. The sequence goes on along the minus strand of JAWWNH010000067.1, from coordinate 7,310,957 downwards.
TTTTCCATCTCCAGCATTAGAAAGCCAAGGTTCAGTCGTTTCCCCCCTCATTCCACTTACTTCATCCTTTTCTCCTTTCAGCATACTATTCAGTTGCTTGTTCTTGCTTTGAAGTTGCTGCTCCTTGCTCTGCACAGCTGCAATTTCCTGTTCGCAAGCCTCTACCTGGTCCTGAAATTTTTGGGGGCAGGGTGGGTTTAAGCAGGAGATTAAGGCAAGAAAGACCACATATAATACTTTCTCCCCGCTCCTCCAGAAGATAAAGCACCCCACTAATTATATTGCCGAACAGGGCAGGTGGATGACGCATGGGTTAATAAGTCTGTAGGGAAGCAAGCAAATATCTATATAGGCCCAGTTCACACATAATGATAAGCCAAACCATGGCTTGGTGCAAATGAGCAGATTCCTAGAGAGAAGGTTGCAACTATGAATACTGTGTCCAGTTCTGGGCACCACAGTTCAAGAAGGATACTGACAAGCTGGAACGTGTCCAGAGGAGGGCAACCAAAATGGTCAAAGGCCTGGAAACGGCGTTTCTGTGTGCTGCTCTGGTTCGCCAGAAGCGGCTTAGTCATGCTGGCCACATGACCCGGAAGCTGTACGCCGGCTCCCTCATCCAATAAAGCGAGATGAGCGCCACAACCCCAGAGTCGGTCACGACTGGATTAAGGAAACAGCGTACCATGACCATCAAGGAAGGATCTGGCATAATAAAAATTTAAAAAAAACCACACCTAACATACCTAAAATAAAGAAAAAACGCAAAAAAAATGGCGCACACATATGACATCACCAGCAGAAGCTCTGAAGACACCAGCAGCATCCAATAGAAAGGCAGATCGCGCGCTGTCACCAGCAAAAGCTCTGAAGGGTGGCGCCAAATAATGACGTCATCAACCGAGCAACTGAAACCACCAAGGCAGCCATTACCAGACAACCCACAGAGCCATTACCAGACAAAGCCGTTCTTACGGCTTATGAGGAACGGCTTAGGGAGCTGGGTATGTTTAGCCTGGAGAAGAGGTGGTTAAGGGGTGATATGATAGCCATATTCAAATATATAAAAGGATGTCATATAGAGGAGGGAGAAAGGTTGTTTTCTGCTGCTCCTGAGAAGAGGACACGGAGCAATGGATTCAAACTACAAGAAAGAAGATTCCACCTAAACATTAGGAAGAACTTCCTGACAGTAAGAGCTGTTCGACAGTGGAATTTGCTGCCAAGGAGTGTGGTGGAGTCTCCTTCTTTGGAGGTCTTTAAGCAGAGGCTTGACAGCCACCTGTCAGGAATGCTTTGATGGTGTTTCCTGCTTGGCAGGGGGTTGGACTGGATGGCCCTTGAGGTCTCTTCCAACTCTAGGATTCTATGATTCTAACTGCTCCCCTCTTCTTCCTGCTCCCACACTGCTGAAGGCCAACTCATGCTTCGGCTAAGTGTTGCTTCAGAGCCCAGGTGTGTGGCATGAGCAGTTAAGACAGGAACAAGCAGGACGCGGGTGGCGCTGTGGGTTAAACCACAGAGCCTAGGGCTTGCCGATCAGAAGGTCGGTGGTTCGAATCCCCGCGACGGGGTGAGCTCCCGTTGCTTGGTCCTTGCTCCTGCCCACCTAGCAGTTCGAAAGCACGTCAAAGTACAAGTAGATAAATAGGTACCGCTCCGGCGGGAAGGTAAACGGCATTTCCGTGCGCTGCTCTGGTTCGCCAGAAGCGGTTTAGTCATGCTGGCCACATGACCTGGAAGCTGTACGCCGGCTCCCTCGGCCAATAAAACGAGATGAGCGCCGCAACCCCAGAGTCGTCCATGACTGGACCTAATGGTCAGGGGTCCCTTTACCTTTAAGTTAACAGATTTTAGAGGCTCACAGCTGCTTTAGGCTGAATTGGTTCCTTTCTGAGCCTGCTACCTGACAGGGCAAGCCAGGCCCTTCCTCTTGTTATAAGAATTCTAAGGTCTCAAATATAAATTAAATGTTCATAAATGTACAAGGCAAACACATTCAATAGTATATAAACCACATGTCCGAAATAGTACAGGAGAGCAATCCTGAAGCCATTTTGACTCTCCTAAATTGACCTCAAATATTTCTCTGCAAGGAGGAAGGAAATGGGAAAGCCTCCCCATTGTCTTTTGCTTACCTGCCTTAAGGGCGTATTTATGTGTGAATAAGGTAAGCCTGTGACCTGGATTCAGGAACTAAAAGTATTAACCATCACAAAAGAATGGCCAGGCTGCCCAGGTAATGCAATCAGTGGCCATTATCAGGTATCCTGGCAGACAGCATTTCTGCTGTAGACCGCCTCCTCTGCTGTAGAACGCCTCCTTCTGTGATGTATGTATGATGTTTTAGGGGGGTGGTCTTGGGCTATAGGGTGGTCAATTTCAAAAGTCTATATAAGGGCTTGCGCACCATTGTTCAGGGTTCTCCTCCCTCCCTGCGTGGGGTAAGTGGGAGCCCTGTTGCAACAGTTTAATAAAGATCAGGCTTACTGGCCGCTTTGCTTCTCAATATACTCTGGTTGACCTCTGTTATTTTCTCCTACCGATAGGGAACTCACTTAAGGACTCTATATGGGCTCTTGGATACCCCATAAGGCAGGGGTGCCCAAACTTTTTTCAAAGAGGGCCAGGTTTGATGAAGTGAACATGTGTGAGGGCCGACCAAAGTTGTTTTTAGGATTTTACCCCAAAGTTGTTCAGTTTTTTTTAGGATTGAACTTGTTGAGCTTTTTTATGGATTTCTCCCCAATACCGGTAAATAAACTGCCACAGGGGCCAGAGAAAACCAGCCGGGGGGCCAGATTAGGCCCACAAAACGGACTTTGGACATGCCTGCCATAAGGGGAAAGGAGCAGTTTTTCCTTATAACACTCTTATTGCAGGTAGGTGTCCAAATCTGGCATTTGGGGCTGGTGGAGCTACTCACAAGCTTATCTACAACCTGGGCTCCTTGGAGGAAGGGCAGGATATAAATTTAATACACAAGCAAATACAAGTAAACAGAATTTGAGCAACTGGCTGTGGCCGCCTCCACCAGCAGCTTGCTCACAAGTAAGTCCATTACTTTATATCACTGGAGCATGCTAAAGCCTATCCTTGTCCTGGCACCTCCCCTTGAGAACCCATAAGGATCAAGGAAAATAGATGATCATACAAGAGTTAACCCTGTATTTGGCAATGATCTTTTTGCTGCTGCTTAGAGTAAACAGAGCTTGATTTATAACAGAGACAGCATGTTATTGCACTGCCCAATCTAGATAGTTGCTGTTCCAGTAAACTATTTAAGAGTTTCATACTGTACAGAAACTGTCCTTGAACAGGGACACTTTGATACAGCTTCTTCTGCCTCACCCATTTGTTAGTTGCCATTATACAGAAAAGTATTTTGAACTATTCATTATTCAGTGGAAGTTTTTCCCCTTATCAACTGTGATTTATTTATTTTTTTGCTGTGTTCACAAAATCTCCTATGAGCTCATGATTAGTCCACAGAAAACCCAGAAGTTAAAAGGCACTAAGTATATTACGGTAGGTAACACTTTGAACATTCTGAAGTGCCATCTCAGTAATTCTTACAGCAAACCTGAAAGGTAGGACAATATTATCCCACACTGCGAATCAGTTGGTATAAATGAAGTTTCATAATCAAACAGCAATAGAGGATAAGGATCCAGAGATCACGCTAAGGGTGGCCAAATTTTGCGCGGCTGCCATAAAACTCAGGGAACAAGCTGTGCTGTTACAAAGACTAAGGCCTCAGATGCAAACTCTAGATAATATTTTAGAGACTAAGACCTAAACCACATTTCTAATGGCTGTCAAATTCATATTGTTTATTGTCATATTCAATTGTTATTTTAAACTTAATTCTATTGTGTTTTATGTTCACTTAGTACAGTATCTGGTCTGGGACCGTAATAAATTTTATTCATATTCATATTCAGTTTCATAATCAAACAATGTCCCTTATACTTTACTCCAGCATAAATTTACTTGGATGCAATGTCACCACCTATCTAAATAAGCCAGCTTTCCCCCTAATTCATTGCCGGCACTGGAAAACGATTGATTGAATGATTATTTAGTTATCTATCTATCATCTATCTATCTATCTATCTATCTATCTATCTATCTATCTATCTATCATCTATCTATCTATCTATCTATAATTTTGTACAAGACATGTACAACACAGGTGGCTGGATTCAACTAAACAAATGAGTTGGCAGGAGCCAGCAATTCCCCCTAATGCAATGGGGCTTCTCTTCCATATCCCAAACTGGCTCCTCAGAAGAAGAAGAAGAAGAAGAAGAGGAGGAGGAGTTTGGATTTGATATCCCACTTTATCACTACCCGAAGGAGTCTCAAAGCGGCTAACAATCTCATTTCCTTTCCTCCCCCACAACAAACACTCTGTGAGGTGAGTGAGGCTGAGAGACTTCAGAGAGAAGTGTGACTAGCCCAAGGTCACCCAGCAGCTGCATGTGGAGACACAAACCCGGTTCACCAGATTATGAGTCTACCACTCTTAATAGCACTGGGGGAGGGGAGGACAGGGGAGATTACTCGTTCTGTCTTGGATGCTTCAGTTGAGATTTCTGCATTGCAGGACTAGATGACCCTGGGCCCTTCCAACTCTATGATTCTATGAACATTGAATTCCTCTCAGGGCTCCAAACCCAGGACTCTTAGAGATACACACCTAATACATAACCTACTCCCCTCCACGTAAATTCAGGATCCCCCTGACAAATTGCACCGCAAACTCCGTACATAGAACTAATATGCTAGTGATGGACTCCAAGCAGGAGGGAAATCAGGCAATGGATCAGGAAGGCTAGAAAGAAGAGTCTCTCACTCAGAAGAAAGTAGAAGCTTCTGGTGATGGGGACACACTGACTCAGAAGCGGCTTAGTCATGCTGGCCACATGACCTGGAAGTTGTACGCCGGCTCCCTCGGCCAATAAAGCGAGATGAGCGCCGCAACCCCAGAGTCGGTCACAACTGGACCTAATGGTCAGGGGTCCCTTTACCTTTAGACAGGCAGCAGACTGGGAAGCATCAGGAAGTTCTACAGTTAATTTCAGCAGGACTTGTGTAGGAGAGGTTTCTGCTGGATTGTGTCCCAAGCCAGAGGGTGGTGCCATTTGGATTCCACCCGAAGACACCCAAATGTAAGGTAAGTAGTGCAGGGATTGGACATGAACAAGCTGAGACACACTTATGGGATGAACAGAGTAAAAACCCAGAAGCTCTGACCTTGAGTTTACCATGTCGTGACCTCAGATAGTCCAGTTCTCCAGCCCGTCGCCTTTCCTCTGCCTCCAAGTCACCCAGCTTGGCAGAGACTCCTTGGTAGAGATTCAGCAGTTGGCAAGTACTGTTAACTAACGCCAGGAGGTCAAAGCCGTGCTCAGCACCATCTCCAGAACCATCATCCTTATATAGCTCAGGGAGCCCCAGCATCACCAGTTCCTAGGCAGAGAAGATAATTAAAGAGAGAAGAATCACTAAAGAAGTCCAATGACTGTTTAGCTGCAACTGCTTCTCTTCAGGTTCTGTCCACCTTACCATTAGGTACTCAGTTTCTCTCCCAGCTCATTAGTTAACTTGCTTTCACCATCTTCTTAACCAGTCCTTATAGAGGTGCCTACCAGCACACTAAGGGACGCGGGTGGTGCTGTGGTCTAAACCACAGAGTCTAGGGCTTGCCGATCGGAAAGTCAGCGGTTCGAATCCCCGCGACGGGGTGAGCTCCTGTTGCTCTGTCCCTGCTCCTGCCAACCTAGCAGTTTGAAAGCACGTCAAAGTACAAGTAGATAAATAGGTACCACTCTGGCGGGAAAGTAAATGGTGTTTCCATGCGCTGCTCTGGTTTGCCAGAAGCGGCTTAGTCATGCTGGCCACATGACCCAGAAGCTGTACACCGGCTCCCTTGGCCAGTAAAGCGAGATGAACGCCGCAACCCCAGAGTCTGCCACGACTGGACCTAATGGTCAGGGGTCCCTTTACCTTTCCAGCACACCAGAAGTCTACCCTTCTGTGATCCCTTTGCAGGAGAAAGATAGCCCCAAATTCATCATACAGCTCAGCTTCAATAGAAAATTTGACTCATCCTCAAAACTACCCTGCAATTTGAAATGCATAAATCTAAATCAAATAAGTGTTGGAAATGTAAAAAGAAAGAAGGTTATTTTTATCATATGTGGTGGACTTGTAGTAAGGTTAAAGCTTACTGGGAAATGATATACAGTGAATTGAAAAGGATGTTCAAAATAACCTTTGTAAAAAAAACCCAGAAGTTTTTCTTTTGGGAATTATAGGGACAGAACTACCTAAAATGTATAGAAACTTATTCATGTATGCAACTACAGAGGCAAGAATGTTACTTGCCCCAAAATAGAAAGAAGCAGAAGTCCTAGCAAAGGAAGAATGGATACAAAAACTTATGGAATATGCAGAAATGGCAAAACTTACTGGAAGAATAAGAAATCAAGATAACATATATTTTTAAAAAATGGTAATGGTTTATTACATTAATTATAAACAGATAAAAACATTGGCAGGGTTGTTGTAATAACCTGCAGTTTCATACGAGTAGATATTTAAAGAAGATGAATAAATGAGCAAATTGAGTTAATTTGGATATGCAGAAGATATTAAAAACAAATTTAAGGAACCGCAGAAAGAGGGGGAAGGAAGTCAAGTTTTGAAATGTCAAAATGATTGTAAAAATAGTGAAATGTATAAAATTAATGAAATGTATAAACTTGAAAAGTACAAAATAAAAATACATAAAATGCAAACAAAAAACCCCAACTACCCTGCGATTTGCACAGGAGCGGGTAAAAGCTCTCAGTCGCTACACCTGCAGCTTGACGTTCCCAAACTGGACAGCGGCAGACAGGTGGAAAAGTAGATTCCTTCCCTGTAAAAGGCTCAGTCCTGACTCGCACACAGAGACCTTCCCGCCCAAGGCCATTGCTCACCTTGTTAAGGTAGGAGATACAATGATCGACATTGTCACTCCAACAGACGACATCGCCCAGGCCACCAAGGCCTCCCAGGAGCTCCTCAGAGTCAGGGTAACATGCTGGGTTGCACCCATCAGCTGAAAAGAGGCCCATCTCAGAAGCATAGCTGGAAACGAAGAACTGTGTGTCTGTGAGGAAGAGGACAAAGTAATAACACAGGAAGATCCAGCGGGAAGACATAGGCAGACGGTGGAAGAGGGACCAAAGGATGCCTGAGCTGTAGGTGGGTTGCACACTAGTGTGCTGGACCTCTGCGAATCCAAAGGACAGAGGAAGGTCTCTAGCGGCTTAAGTGTGGGAGTGAATGCTAAGCTGGCGTTTTCATGCATGCATCTGCACCCGTGTTAGAAACTGAGATATGGAAGCCAGGAGCTAAATGGCCCCTTAAGCCGAGGTTATGGGCGCAACAACGGGATGTCTAGACGCGCTTTTTTATAACAAGAATACGAAGCTGAAAATGAATTTACTGCAGCTAAAATATTATGTTCATTTTTCACATGGTCTAGTCCAGGGGTCAGCAACTTTTTTCAGCCATGGGCCGGTCCACCGTCCCTCAGACCATGTGGTGGGCTGGACTATATTTTGGGGGAAAAAAATATGAACGAATTCCTCTGCCCCACAAATAACCCAGAGATGCATTTTAAATAAAAGCACACCTTCTACTCATGCAAAAACACCAGGCAGGCCTCACAAATAACCCAGAGATGCATTTTAAATAAAAGCACACCTTCTACTCATGCAAAAACACCAGGCAGGCCTCACAAATAACCCAGAGATGCATTTTAAATAAAAGGACACATTCTACTCATGTAAAAACACGCTGATTCCCAGACCGTACATGGGCTGGATTGAGAAGGCGATTGGGCCGCATCCGGCCCCTGGGTCTTAGTTTGCCTACCCATGGTCTAGTCCTTCCCCTGCCCACCCCCCTAATATTCTTAAGAGGGTCTCTTCTCCGGTCTTCAGAGAGTAGCTGGAAGTGGGGAGGCAGAAAAACGTCCTCCTTTCCTTCCACTCTGCAGTTTGAAACTGAAATCTTAGGCGTAGTATTGCGCCCAGAGCTCAGAAACTGCTTGCGCTAATGAAATTCCCTGTCGCAAAATGCATCTCGAACAGTGGGAGTTTTGAACAATGGTCTGCACACACAAAGAGAGAGAGCTTCTTTACCCATATATTTGTGCCATAGCTGTCAACCCTCCCTTTTTTTTTTGCGGGAAACTCCCTTATTCCAATGCCGTTTCCCGCTGCTATCCCGGATTGTTGATATCCCTTAAATTTCCCGGATTTCAAAGGAAGCAGCTCCTCTCCCTCCCTGCCGGCCAGGGAGGCTCCTCAGCTGTGTTGCTCGGCTGCCAATAAGGAGTCTGAGACCGACTGGGGGCGGAGTTTGCATACCTTGTGCAGCCAGACCCTCACGCCCAGCCAGACAGACAGACAGCCTGCCTGCCGTCTACGCGCTCGCTCTTTCGCTCACCCGTTCGCGCGCAGCCTCTGGAGCGCAGGGTGGTGAGGCTACTTGGTGCCATTGCACCGCCCTCGCGGCATCCCTTATTTTCAAATCCGAAAGTTGGGGGAAATCCCTTATTTTCAAATCCGAAAGTTGACAGCTATGATTTGTGCACTCAGTAACATACTGGTATAATGACAAGCTTGAATGTGAACCAGCCACTTAAAGACAGCTGTTTCAGCGGCACCAGTTGTCTACTTGAGTACATAACCATATAGAGAAAACAAGTGCAGCATTTTTGTGGGGACTGACTGTAGGGTAGGCGGCTGCAGAGATAAACCCCCCGAGGTCCAGTAGTCAGGAGCCCTGCTCCACAAGGAGGAATCAGTCCAGGAGGAAACGGTTCTAGAAAAGCAGAGTAGCTCTTCCGCCAGCTATAGCACAGGCCATTGGGTGCCTCACTTAGTCAACAGGGAAGAATGTGTTGACAACCCTGGAGCAAGCCAGCACAAGAGCCAGCATGGGGTTGCGACTACGGCCAGGGAAACCCAGGTTCAAATCCCTGCCATGCAGCAGACCTTGAGATTGTCACTCTCTCTCTCTCTCTGAGCCTAACCTACCTCACAGGGTTGTTGTGAGGATAAAAATGTGGATATAATAATGTACACTGCTTCCTTAAGCCCCTTGGAGGAAGGGTGGGATAGAAATGTAAGAAATCAATCAAATAGGCAAATGCAGGAAAAGTTAGAAAATCTGGCAAGCATCTCTAGCTAAGATGCCTTACCAAATGGTAACTGCACAGTTACCTGTGAATAGTTGTTCCCCTGGAGTGTCTAGGGCAGCTGAGGCTTCCATTTTCTACCAGGGGTTCACTAGAAATCTAGAAAGAAACTAAGAGTTATTATTTCAGACACTCCTACAAGGTCCACAATGCAGCAGTGACACAGGAATCTGAGCTCTTCTACAACCTGCTAGACAACATGCTTGCAAGAACTCACATATTAATTCTATTTTAATAATCAGTACCAGTTGCAAGCAGATCCAGATTCATTTTTTAAACTTTGATCTTGTACTGAATTTACTTGCCAGGTGGATGACTGAGAAAACTGAATGTCCCTTCTAGGTAACACATTGCTTATGCACTGAATTCCTGGAGAGCTTTTGAATTTAGGTAAAAAGAAAAAAACACAACCTTGGAGGTCATACACTTGTCCTGAGGTGTTGGGTTTTTTTTGGGGGGGGGGTTTCAGAAAAGTGTGTAATTTTTCCCACACATTATTTTGCAATGCTCTCCATCAGATTGCCTCAGAATAGCTCTGTCACACAGATAGCTTCTGCAAATCCTGCCCTTCGCCCCATGCTTCTGTCAATTTAAGGCAGCCTTTGCCAACCTGGTGCCCTGCAGATGTTTGGGATGAGGCCACTCACATATCCCCCTGCCAGCACCACTGGCTGACTGGGAGTGATGGGAATCAGACTAAAACATCTGCATGGTAGCATGTTGGTGAAGGCTCATTTCAGGAATGCTGCCTGTTTCCTAGGACAAAAGGCCTGGAGTTTATCGGCATTTTAGGCCAAACTATTAAGACTGCCTGTCGAACCATATTTTACTTGTCTACTCTGTACGGATGCTAGCTGGTTTGCCACTGTAAACATGGCCCCCACAGTGTTCCTCAAACTTGGGTCCCCGGCTGTTGTCAGACTACAACTCCCATCATCCCTGACCATTGTCCTGCTGGCTGGGGATGATGGGAGTTGTAGTCCAGCAACAGCCAGTGACCCAGGTTTGAGAAACACTGCCAGAGTCTTGAACGCATCCCTCCCAAACGTCCCACCCCACATTTGTAAGCTTTTCTGGACATAGACCTAGCTGTGCGTTTACTATTTTGTAAAATGCCAGGCTGTCTGAAAGAGCTATGTTTTATGAGGTGCTGAGGTATGGGGAAAAGGAGTTAGTTTAAGTAAAATGATTTTGGTATTTTGTTATTGTGAAGTTTATGAACTTGGAAAACTGATAAAGAGGATAGATAATGAATTCAACAGAGGGGGACTTGAGGAAGTCAACCGAAATATGAAATTGAGGAAAGGAGGAGTACCTGGCCCACAGAAATGGGTCAGGCCTAAGCAATGATATTTAATATGTTAGCTACGTTAAATGTACAATGTCTACTGTTTTCCGGGTGAGAGAGGTGGATGGGAATGTGCTTTCCCTCAGTGAGAGGGGGGAAGGATGAAAATTTAACGGTATTGTTAAGTGCTTAAAATTGTTAAAATCAATTTTAAAAAATTTGGGGGGGAAATTGAAAGAGCTATGTTTTTAAAAAAATATTCAAGTATTAATTAATATGCCTACACATTACCTTTTATTAATAATAAAAGCACAAACAAGGCAAAACATACAATAGAGCCCTTATAGGACAGTTGCCTGAAAGCTTTTCTCATATCTATGTGGGGAGAAAACTTGCCCTGCTGAATTTCTGCTTAAAAGGCACAAGCACCCTGCAAACCAGCCAGGCAGAAGTTGGCAACCTTCATAATCACCTTCCCTCAAGCTATTAACTTTACTTTAGTATTCAAAGGGGAACCTGCAAGCATAATCCTCATCCTTTAAAAAGCCAGCACTCAAATCTCCATATTTAAAGGGGTTTCAGGCACCTGTGTTAGAGGCCAGCAAGCTTGTTTTTTTTACTCAAGCTTCACCTGCTTCCCAGTGCAGAATTATTGCCACTGTTCTCCTACTTTTAAGAATATCTCTGTCACTTCCTGCACCCACCCAGACAGAAGGATAGAGATGATGATGATGATGATGATAATAATAATAATAATAATAATAATAATAATAGCAATAATAATAATAATAATAATAATGAACATATGGGAAAAGGTGTGGCTGATACCGTTTGGGAACAGGACTTGACGTCCATTCTCTCTCTCTCACTCTCTCACTCTCTCTCACACCCCCTGTAGCCCTTCAAACACACAACCACACGCAGCATCCATAGTGTATAATAAAAAGCTATTCTTTTTAAAAAGCAAAACAAAACTTGGAATCCCCCATACGCTTATCTCGTTGATAAGATGCACACACACTCACACACACTAATCCTTTAGCTGCTCTTATTTTTTTATCTGTAAGCCGCCTTGAGTCCCTGGCAGGGGGAAAGGCGGGGTTGGTATATTATATAAAGGAATAATAGGACCGCGTTGAAGCCGCCACCCAGCTAGCCTAACCCTCTGCAGAGTTGTGCAATATACGCTCAGCAGCCCTGCCGGCACCACCGAAACCCCCCGACCCGCCGTCCCTGCAACCGCAATTCACGCGCTCCTTACTAGCGCAGCGCAGACCCTGCAAGACTCGCCGGGAGCTGCAGGTCAATGGGCTTTTTGCTAAAGTTCCCGCCCCTGTTCCGCGCGACTCGCCATTGGATGGAACGGAGGGATCCCGCTCTGACGTCATGCAGTTTGCAGTTCCGATATGTTGAGGCTGGTTACCCCCAGCAGCATCAGAGTGAGATATACTCAGTGCAGGATTTACTTATAAGCTAAACAAGCTACAGCTTAGGGCCCCACTCTCTTGGGCCCCCTAAAAAAAAAAATTAAAGGAAAAACAACAATCTGGATGTACATTTCCAAAATATAAGATAAAAAACAAATAAAATAAAACCTACATCCAGCAACAGTGTTTTGTGCTGTTGTTGTTTTAGTTAAATAAATTGTTTAAATTGTTATTAAGGAAATGATTATTTTTCTCCTGCCAATAAAGTACAGCAGAAAAGTTGTCCAAATATAAACAGTTAACTCATTAAACCTCACAATAATTTCATAATTATTTGTCAATGTATTTCTAATAGTATAACCAAATCAGTAATTTTTGATATAACTGTAAAAACTACTCTGAAAATTTATTATTCCAAAAATGAAACCTTCATCTGGTTGTAAAGATTAAGATTATACCAGCAAGAATGAGTCTTTCTGTAAAAAAAAACAAAAAATTATGGTAAATCAAGTCTTACTGACTAGTGATTTAAATCAAGTCTTATTTATTAGTGATTTAAATCGTGATTTAAATCGATTTGATTTAAATCAAATCCACCCTGCTTATGGTGAATATATGCACTTTCCCCCTCCATTAATGTTTTGTGGCCCTCTCTCGTCGCCTTTTCTGCTCTTTTATATGTGGCAGCCATTTTGTGATGTAGCAGCATGCCCCTACAGCAGCCATTTTGAGCGCAATGCATGTGCAGTCTGTGTTACTGTGGGCATATTAGGAAACTTTCCAGGTTTTTTTGGGGGGGGGAAGAGTGTGGTGGGCCTTGAAGAGACAAATAAACTAATGACATGCTAGTCACAGAGGACATGCGAAGATGGCAACGATTTACCAGCTGCTCATGCCATAGGAGGATCCAAGGGGCTGAGGTCCCTTCTCCCCCCCCCCCCGCAAAATATTTGACGGGGCTGGAGCCCCCAAAAAATTGATGATTCAAATGGTGTGCATGTGCCACATCTTGTGATCAATTATGTTCACAATTATATCCAATTACCCTGTTTCTCCTTTTTTAATACGTAGTCATAAAGTAAGCCATGGCAGGTTTTTTTTACCTTTGTGAGAAGTAAGACGTACCCCAAAAGTAAGCCGTGGTGCCGCCATTGTTCCCGTCGCCTCCTCAGCCCCTCCTGCGTGCGCAGGGAGCCAGCGAACCAGCGAGAGGCGCGGGGGGGGGGCGCGTCTCTTGCGGAGTTCTGCCCCGCCTGCTCAGCGTGCAGGGGGAGGCTGTACTATACCATACTGACGTAATAAAAATAAGACATCCCCCTGAAAATAAGCCACCCTGTGTTTTTTTGAGGGAAAAAAATTATAAGATGGTGTCTTAAAAAGGGGGAAAGACAGTATGTCCATTTTTTATTCAAGTTGGTGCGCTTGTCACATGCTGAGTGCATAGCAAAGTGCTTTGCAAAGTGATGGTCTACAAAAATGCTTTTAGAAAACCCCAAACCACAGCGCTTCAAATGCTGCAAGGTGTGCAGGTGCCCCCTCTCTACTTTTTCCACCAAATATATCCAACTGTGGATAAATGGAATGACGACAGATAGATAGATAGATAGATAGATAGATAGATAGATAGATAGATAGATAGATAGATAAAAAGAACATAGTTTATTTTGGGAATTATGGGATTGATTTGATTCCCAGAGCCAACCCACAATTTCTGTCACACAGGGTCATCTGGTCAAACCCCCTGCAATGCGAGAATCTTTTATTAAGATGGTGACCACCACCCCATTATTATTAAAAGGACAGCTTTCAGCGATGGGCCTTGCTGGAGGGTCTGGGCCCCAGCAACAGTCCATGCGAACCCTGGGACTGCTCCTCAGCTCAGTTGCAAACCACCCCCTAGTGTTCCGAGCCCTGCTCAGATATCCGCTTTCCATTCTCTCTGGAAATCTTCGCTCTTGAACATGCACATCGGCTATCTTTTGCAAGAGTTTGGTGTCATTGTCTTGTGGGGGTGGAATACTCTTTTTGGGTGAGGGCCGCAGCAGCAAACGCCCCCAACTCACACTCCCATCTATCACCTCTGGGCTAGTGGCCTCTACAGCAGCTCTGGAGAAACTTCCTTGCATCATGCAGGACAGCAGCCAAGCAAGCAGAATCACCTTTTTAGTCACCACTTCTCCACTGTGACGTGCTACATGCAGGGAAAATGGAGGATGGCGCCGTAAGAGCAAAGAAAGAAGCAATCGCCTTCCCCTGCCTTCCTAATTCTGCTTCCCATTTGACTGTGACTGTGTTGCACTGGCAAAGCTGAAACATCTGTACATGCATCAGTTACCATTGTGTATGAAAGCCATGATCATGCATGGATGTGGCATGGAGATGTTTGTGGATCATCCTGGGCCTCCTCCATATTGTGTGGCTGCAGAAGAGCTAGATGGCAGGACAAGGTCTATGAGGAAGGTGTTGGAAACACAGTCTTCTTGGTTACCTGGCAGAGATAATGTTTTGGCAAACTGGCCATGCCACAATTCTGCAACAGCCAGCAAAATTATCTCCCACAGGCCTATGCTGTGTACTATGGGACTTCTGATATAAACGGCAGGCCCATAAGTTGAGGGAACCTCAAGATCTGCTGCCAATAGCGTTTCAGTTAGAAAACCAAGGAAAGAAAGACCGCCCACATCACAGAGGTCAAAGTTTAATTTAAAAACATCACTCTCTTATACAATGGTACAACTGGAGGAGCGAGAAGGAAACTGGATCAGCTGAGGAGAAAATGGCCAAGAGACCAGCTCCTGTGAACACAGCTGGCCAGCTACTTGTGGGACCCTTCACTAAGAGAAGGCCTGCTAAGGGGAGACATCCCCAAATAATTCCAAGGACTCCAAGCAACCAGCCTGGGGAGGGAACACCGTCCTCACTTCAGAGTGCTGGCGCTGCAGAAATAATTCCTGACACAATAAGCATCCGAGGAAGTTGTTGATCCCTCAGGGTTCAGCTGAGGAAGAGGTGGGAGCAGCGGCAGGAGGAGCCTCTTTTTGAACCAGCTCCGGCTCATCTTCCCCATCGTGCGGAGGATGAACAAGCACCTTGTCCAAGATGCCAAATTCCTGGGCTTCGACTGGGCTCATGTAACGATCTCTCTCCATGGCAGCTTCTGTGAGGGTCAAGGACACGTAAAGGCTTGATACACAAACGTGGAAAAGCACCAAAAAGTGCGAGCCCACATACCAGGGAGAAAGCCCTACTGAGTTCAGGAGGCCTCCTGAGTCTCCCTGCTCCATCCCAACTTCCCTCTCCACTGCCATTCTGCACCTGAAGCATCCATGGCTAGACCCTTACTTAGTCTTCCAGGATTATCTGTTTACATAATACAGTGGTACCCCGGGTTGTGCACTCAATTCGTTCCGGGGTGCCGTTCACACCCCAAACAGCGCGCAACCCGGGCGGGGCTTTTGCGCATGCGCGAGAGAGCGCGAGATATCGTGTGAGCGCGCGATGTTGCGCTTCTGCACATGCACGAACTGCGCAGAACACTTCTGCACATCAACGGACCGTGCGGACATGCGCAGAAGCGTCCACGCTCCGTGTTACACTTCCGGGTTTGCGGAGTGCGCATCCTGAACGTACGCAACACGGAGCGTACGCAACACGGGGTACGACTAATAGAATCAATGGACAAATGCAACATCGGTACAGTTTAAATTAGGGTCCAATTCCAGAGCTAAAATCATTTATAAATGCCAGAAAATACCAATAAATCTAACAGCACAAGTCCAGCCCTGACCCCATCCCGGCCCAACTAATCATCTGACAGCACCTCTCAAGGCTGACCAGGGAGGGCGCTGGGTGAGAGAGAGAGTAATGTCAGTCTCCCAGGGTGAAAGACTGGGAGGAGAGAAAAAAGATCCCAGGTGAGAGCTGGGAGGAGCTACTGTCCTCTGTGGGTGCTAAGGACCAATAATTACTTTTAAGAGTAATTCAATTTGCATCTTCTGTAGTTGTAATTTAGCTGTCTTATGGGAAAAATCTTAATTAAAACAATATAGTTTTAAAAGGAAATTGTGTTATTACGGAAGGAATTCTTGCTTTATTTGTTTATTTGCCTTTTCATCAAAGGGAATCTGCAGCCCTACAGATGTTGTTGGACCACAGCTCATATCATCACACTGGCTGGGGCCGACATCTCTGAAGGGTCACAGGTTCCCCTTCTCTGGTTTATACCCTGCCTTTCTTCCTCCATGTAACTCAAGTTGACATACATGTGGATCTCAGGTGGCCACCCACCCAGACACTGATGAAGCTCAGACTTGCTTGGCTCCAGGTGCCTTCAGAGCCTGCACTGGGACAGAAAGCTTTACCTCACCACAGTGGTGTCGAAGGAAGGAACAGATCCAAACTGGAGGCTGGAACAAGCAGGTGGCCTCCCTCTCCCCTGATACTAGATATCTCCCCTGACACACAAGGTTTTGTCTCCCTGCCCCACCTTCTGGCTCCGATGCTTCTTACCAATCACATCCAGGGATTGCTTGGTGTGCTTGGCATAGAGGGCATTGATCTGCTTCTTCAGTTTGAGGATCTCCTCAGCCTGGATGGCAATGTCTGTGGCCTGACCCTGGAAGTCAGAAGTTAGAGAGTCAGTGGGAAATTATAGCCTGTCATCTGCGGGGGTCATTCACTCACCAGCAAGCACTGGGGAATGCAGAGAATGGGTAAAGTTAAGGTAAAGGTAAAGGGACGCGGGTGGCGCTGTGGGTTAAACCACAGAGCCTAGGGGCTTGCCAATCAGGAGGTTGGCGGTTTGAATCCCCGCGACGGGGTGAGCTCCTGTTGCTTGGTCCCAGCTCCTGCCCACCTAGCAGTTCGAAAGCATGTCAAAGTGCAAGTAGATAAATAGGAACCGCTCCAGTGGGAAGGTAAATGGCGTTTCCGTGTGCTGCTCTGGTTCGCCAGAAGCGGCTTTGTCATGCTGGCCACATGACCCGGAAGCTGTACGCCGGCTCCCTCAGCCAGTAACGCGAGATGAGCGCCGCAACCCCAGAGTCGGACACGACTGGACCTAATGGTCAGGGGTCCCTTTACCTTTTTAAAGGACACCTGGACGGTTAAAGGTAAAGGGACCCCTGACCATTAGGTCCAGTCGTGTCCAACTCTGGGGTTGCGGCGCTCATCTCGCTTTATTGGCCAAGAGCCGGTGTACAGCTTCCAGGTCATGTGGCCAGCATGACAAAGCCGCTTCTGGTGAACCAGAGCAGCGCACGGAAATGCCGTTTACCTTCCCGCCAGAGCGGTTCCTATTTATCTACTTGCACTTTGACTTGCTTTCGAACTGCTAGGTGGGCAGGAGCTGGGACCGAGCAACGGGAGCTCACCCCGTCGCAGGGATTCGAACCGCCGACCTTCTGATCGGCAAGCCCTAGGCTCTGTGGTTTAACCCACAGCGCAACCTTGGGTCCCTGTCCCCTGGACGGTTAAGTTCAGTCAAAGGCACTCATCTCGCTTTCAGGCTGAGGGAGCCGGCGTTTGTCCACAGACAGTTTTCCGGGTCATGTGGCCAGCATGACTAAACCGCTTCTGCCACAACGGCACACCGTGACAGAGCGCACAAAAACACTGTTTTACCTTCCTGCCGCAGCAGTACCTATTTATCTACTTGCACTGGCATGCTTTCAAACTACTAGGTTGGCAGAAGCTGGGACAGAGCAACGGGAGCCCACCCTGTCGCGGGGATTTAAACCGCTGACCTTCTGATCGGCAAGCCCAAGAGGCTCCGTGGTTTAGACCACAGCGCCACCTGCGTCCCCAAGGTAGAGTATGGATACGAGATTTGCACCCCACGTCCCAGGGAGCAATTTGTCCAAGAAAGCATCAAGACGGGGTGCTTGGCTTGAGAAGGTGGTGTGGCCCCTGCGAGAGAAAGCAGCAGCAGCAGGGTTAGACTTACCCGTGCCCCACCTGACGGCTGGTGGATCATTACTCGGGAGTTGGGCAGAGAGTGGCGCATGCCTGGTGAGCCCGCAGCCAATAGCAGGGAGCCCATGCTAGCTGCCTGCCCCACACACCATGTGCAAATGGGGTTCAGGATATACTGCATGGTATCATAGATAGCCAGTCCAGATGTTACCGCACCACCTACGGAGGGAACCGAGAAGTCACTAGCGGGCCCCAAATTTAGACACAGCATGCCTTCTTAAGCCATTTCTTTTTTTAAACACCCAAGTGACATTAAGTATAAGGTAAGAGAGAGGAGATTCTGTAGGGAAGCTGCTCTGATGTCACTCTGTGCTTTTCGCTGCCTCTCACCTGGGCTGTTGATGTACATGTGGATGGGCTTCTTGTTGCTTTCCGACTGCAGGAAAAGTAGCTGTGCAATAACCAAGCTCGCAACGTTGTCATCAATCTGTAGACAGGGAATGCAAGGCAGTGGATGAGAAGCAAGGGAACTCCTTGCTACAGGAAGCCCACCTCCTGCTCAAGTCAATATATACCTGAAGTCAAGTATACCTGAAGGAGCGTCTCCACCCCCATCGTTCAGCCCGGACACTGAGGTCCTTCTCTCAGGGCCTTCTGGCGGTTCCTTCACTGCGAGAAGTTACAGGGAACCAGGCACAGGGCCTTCTCGGTAGTGGCGCCCGCCCTGTGGAACGCCCTCCCATCAGATGTCAAGGAAATAAACAACTATCTGACTTTTAGAAGACATCTGAAAGCAGCCCTGTTTAGGGAAGTTTTTTATGTTTGATGTTGTATCGTGTTTTTAATATTCTGTTGGGAGCTGCCCAGAGTGGCTGGGGAAACCCAGCCAGATGGGCGGGGTATAAAGTATACATTATTATTATTATTATTATTATTATTATTATTATTATTATTATTAGCAAGTCCAACACCCCAGAACTGTTGTTGTCTGAGAAGCGGCCATCCATAATTCAGGAATGAGAATCCCACCAGCCCAGAGTGATGAAAGGGTGCACGTTAATTTAACACAAGGGACTTAATTAGAGGAACCCTTTGAAATTAATTATCTAAAAGAACCCGCCAGAACAGTGTGCAGAAGAGAGGAGTGGAGGTTCCGTTTGATAAGCTGAAAATCTTGTACTTACGGAATGAATGTTGTACACTTGAATTCTTCCCATTATAAGCACATTTAACCATCTATCCACAATCTTCAGAGCTCTTCAAAAATATTTTTCAAAAGCTCAGAGAGTGGAATTCTGTGTAGGTCAGTGGGGTAGGCACTCAGGGAATGAGGTCCACTCATGCAATGGGACTCCCCCCCCCCGCACACTCCACTAAACATATTATGGGGGTTCCCCTAACCCTCCGGTGCAGATTTAAAAGATGCGTGGAAGCGTGCAGGGGGAGGAGGGAGGGGAAGTCCTGTTGTGCAAGCAGACCATGCTCCACCACCCAACAATTTAGCTGAATTATGCCCAGAGTTCCCCAGGAGCTTGAGTTCATAGCCACATTCTGGGTGGAGTAAGTTAGATTGGTGACTGGTAGCAGCCGCCAAGACCACATAACACCGGTCTTGAAAGACCTACATTGGCTCCCAGTATGTTTCTAAGCACAATTCTTGCATCTCCACCCTCATTGTCCACTGAGGTCCAGCAACAAGGGCCTTCTGGCGGTTTCCTCCCTGCGAGAAGTGAGGTTATAGGGAACCGGGCAGAGGGCCTTCTCAGTAGTGGCGCCTGCCCTGTGGAATGCCCTCCCATCAGATGTCAAGGAAATAAACAACTATCTGATGTTTAGAAGACATCTGAAGGCAGCCCTGTTTAGGGGAGTTTATAATGACTGATGTTTTAATGTATTTTTAATCTTTTATTGGAAGCCGCCCAGAGTGGCTTGGAAACCCAGCCAGATGGGCGGGAGGAAATAATAAATTGTTGTTGTTGTTGTTGTTGTTGTTGTTGTTGTAACAAATGGACACACTGTGCCAGAGGACCCATTTGCCTCGCTGCAGAAGGAGTTTGTGTACTTACTGGGCCCATGACACAGACAATGCGCTCTCTCAGAAGGCGGGAGTAGATGTCATAAGCTCGCTCGCCACGACCCTGAAACAGAGAGAAGATCAGCACAATACCCTCAAGGCCTGGGATTCGGTGGTGGTGGTGGAGGAAAGTCCCAGCATATTTCAGAGGGAAGGACCTTCAGTCTCATACGAAGGAAACAGCTTGCTGGAAGCTTTCTTTAGCATGATTCTAAGAGCAGAACGAAGTTAAGCCATTTTGAAGGGCACTGGAACAGTTGCATGCTGATAAAAACCAAGGCGTGCATCGACAGAAGGCAGTCATAAATAAATTAGGGGACTTAAGACATGGCTGCACCGTGATTCTGGTCTCCACAAACTCCATCCCTGACACTTTGGCTGTCACTACCAAAAATAATTAAAATTTAAAAAAAGCATCCACCCTTAAAAAGGTAAAGGGACCCTAACCATTAGGTCAAGTCGTGTCCGACTCTGGGGTTGCGCTCTCATCTCGCATTATTGGCCGAGAGCCGGCGGACAGCTTCCGGGTCATGTGGCCAGCATGACTAAGCCGCTTCTGGCGAACCAGAGCAGCGCACGGAAACACCATTTACCTTCCTGCCGGAGCGGTACCTATTTATCTACTTGCACTTTGACGTGCTTTCGAACTGCTAGGTGGGCAGGAGCTGGGACCGAACAACGGGAGCTCACCCCGTCGCAGGGATTCGAACCTCCGACCTTCTGATCAGCAAGCCCTAGGCTCTGTGGTTTAACCCACAGCACCACCTGGGTCCCACCCTTAGGGAGATATAATAAAAGATGTACAGATGTACAGGCAATAATCCTCCAATTGCAAAAAGACTAGCACAATATACAAAGCCCTGACCATATTCTTAAATTTTCTTAAGAGCCTTCAAATGCAATTGCATACGATTAAACGTGATCTGTCTGCTTGTAGTTAGGTCTCTGCAGTTTTTCCATTGATGGGCCTGCAGTGTAGCACAATCCTTAACAAATTAATGCTGTGAGCTTGACGCTAACTGCCAGTCACCGCCACAGCCACCTGTTATAAGTGATTTCAGACTTTGCAATTCCTAGTCTGCTCCCTTTCCCAAAAATACGCTGATAGAGAAGAGTGCCTCCCTCCCTTCCCCTGGGCTTACCGTTTGCTCCACTACAATGGGAATGAGAGGGATGTGACTCCGGGGAGACTGGTGGAGGCTCCGAGCCACAGAGAGGACGTGGCATCCCAGCCGCAAGGGGCGCTGCAGGCAGAGAGAAGGCCGGTTACCAAACACAGACACTCACCCCTGTCAATAACCACCAGCACCTCCTCTGTAATCCTCCATTCAAGGTGCAGCATTTTCATTACCACCCTTTCAAATTCACCATTTTCACCACTGCGCCCTCATGCTCAGAGGGAAAGGGAGGAGACTACGCTGCTTTTAGCATCTGTGAGTATAGAGGCAGGACTCAGCAGGGATGCCAGGTCAAAGAAAGCCAAGGAAAGGTGTAGCATTCTACTTTCATGAGAGAACAGCAACACTTACCCATCAGTCTTTTTTTTGTGCATTTGAAACACTTCACACACAGCGCAACCAGCTGTCGCACTTACATGGCAGGCTAGCAATATCCCCATGAGTTTGTCTCCGAAGACAACACTTTGCGTTTGGTGATTAGAATCAAAGAAGCAGAGTTGGAAGGGACCCCCAACTAGCCCAGGCTTCCTCAAACTCGGCCCTCCAAATGTTTTGAGGCTACAATTCCCATCATCCCTGACCACTGGTCCTGCTAGCTAGGGATCATGGGAGTTGTAGGCCAAAAACATCTGGAGGGCCGAGTTTGAGGAAGCCTACCTACTCCAACCCCCTGCAATGCAAGGAATCTCAGCTCAAGCATCCATGACAGATCCAGCCTCTGCTTAAAAACCTGCAAGGAGAGCCCACCACACCTTCTGAGGAAGTCCGTTCCACTGTCAAAACAGCTCTGTCTGTCAGAAAGCTATTCCTAATGTTGAGTCAGAATCTCCTTTCTTGTAACTTGAAGCCATTGGTTCGAGTCCTACCCTCCACAGCAGGAGAAAACAAGCTTGCTCCACATGACAGCCCTTGAGATATTTGAAGATGGCTTTCATATCTCTCCCCAGTCTCCTCTTATCCAGGCTAAACATGCATAGCTTCTTAAACCTCATCCTCTTAGCTGCTATACCAGTTCTCAAAGAAATGATGTCTCCCCTCCCACTCTGTGCTACAGGGCCCACAGCAATGTCACAGTACCAGGATGAAACTATCACCTCCGTGTACAACCTGCATAGGGCCTAAGAGCTGCCATTCCCACCCACCTCCTTCTTCTTCTTCTGCAAGGGACGCCTCTAAGGTTGCACACCCCAAAAGTATTTGCCACCCCCCAATAAACACCGTAAGTGGCTTGCTTTAAGCAGTTGGCCAGTGTGTGGCCTGACCCTTCTCCTCCCACTGCCCCACAGCACCACAAAGCAGAGAGAAGAGCACATGTAGGCCTTTGGAGAGAGACAGACCAGGCACTCATCCTGCGG
Organism: Darevskia mixta; assembly: GCA_034641385.1. Lineage (NCBI taxonomy): Eukaryota > Metazoa > Chordata > Lepidosauria > Squamata > Lacertidae > Darevskia > Darevskia mixta. Next base: position 7,288,460 of record JAWWNH010000067.1, on the reverse strand, counting down.
GACTACTTATAAGGAGATGCTAAGCATTTGAGTCTTCCTGGCTCTGAAAACCAACATAATACAGGTTTATAGAATCATGAATAAATGCTCCAAATAAAATGGACATTCATTGCCCCTAGAACCACCCCCACAAAACCTCTAGAATTCAGGGTGACCACAATGAAACTGAGGAGCAGTACATTCAGGAGAAAATAAAAAGTACTTTCCCGCACTTGCTACATCCTTTTAGAGAGGTTGCAGCAACAAGAGACGGCGAGGATCCCTGGCTTAGATGGGCTGGAAAACGGGATTGGACAAAATGCATGGATTGTTATGTGTGGTGGTGTATATTTTGCTGCCGCTTCAGCTTGTAAACCGCCTCGTGCATACGAATTAAAAGTGGAAGGGGGACGGGACGGGACTGAAAGGGAGAATAAGTCTATTCATCTGTCTCCCGCAGCAGTTTAAAGTGGTACTTCCATTTTAAAGGGGCCTTCGACTATGGGAGGGGGGGGGCAAAAGGCTGAGGAAGGGGCTGCCGCCACCGCCTTCATATTCCGCCTCTGAGGTTGCAGAGGAGGCTAGAGAGCAGCTGTGGAAAAGGGGGTGCAAGGCTCGGATCGCTTCCTTGGCTCTTTGCATTCCCGGCTGCTTGCCTTTGAGGAGACGGGAGGGTGGGAGAAATCTATGCAAGGAAGGGGTGGCTCTCGGGGTGGGGTGGGGGGCTGCCCCTTCCACCGCCCCCCTTTCTGCACCCACAGTCCCTGATGCACCCACCCTCCAAGCCCCACCCACGTGCACTTGCCCCTCACCACTATCCTTTGCAACATGCTGCCCCGGAAGGTCTTGCTTTCCACCGTCCCACGTGGTTTTTTTTAAAAAAAAAAAAAAGTGGGGGGGGGAGAGAACAAGGATACGGCACGCGAATCACGTGACGATGGCCGAGGCGCAGGGTTGCGACGCCCAGCATAGGCAACGCCGCCGAGGTGCACCATGGGAATTGTAGTACTTTTTTTTTTTTTAAGTGATTTTGTATTAAGCTGCTTTAAAGAGCGTCATTCGTTCATTCATTTAAAGCAGGCATGTCCAACAGGTAGATCGTGATCTACCAGTAGATCACTGGACACCTGTGGTAGATCACTGGTAGATCACTGGCTCCCCCCAAAGAAGCTCAACAACTTTGGCTCTCCTAAAAAAAAAAGCTCAAAATTTTCACCAACAACTTTTACCTGAACCCTTAAAAAAACGGGGCTTTCCTCCTCCTTAAGAAGCTCAACAACTTCGACCTGAACCAAAAAAAAACAGGGCTTCCCTTCCTAAAAAAGCTCAACAACCTTGATCTGAACCCCCAAAAAGGGGGTAGATCAACTCTGTGAGTAGATCGCAGTCTCTTGGGAGTTGGCCACCCCTGATTTAAAGCAAACGGGATTTAAAAAAATAAGTGCACGGCAAGAGGAAAATCAGCATTTGTCAGACGGCTGCCGGCGGAGAGCCGAATTGTTTGCCGGTTCAGAGGCGGCTGAGATCGGCAGCGGTCCGTCCTTGTGCCTTCAATAGCGATGGGATCTGCAAAAAAGGAGCACGTGAGCATGGCATGCACATAAACTTCCTCTAATGCCAATGTGCCTTTAGGGTTGCCATATTTAAAAAAGTAAAAACCAGGACACCCCGAAAGTTGTTGAGGTTTTTTTTAAGGAAGACCCGAAAGTTGTTGACCTTGTTTTAGCCACTCATATTAAATGTCTACAGATGGTGACATTGCTGTTAGCTACAGGAAAAGAGGTAAAAAAAATACCTCACCGCAAAGGGGTACCTTACATTTCCAGGTTGGGGGGGGGGTGGAAGTCTGTCAAACACTGTCATTCATCCAGTTTCCGCTTCCTCCACCACGTTTCTAGCATTTATAATTTGGAGACTGCAAAATTTGCACAAAAGATAAGTTTGTGCAATATCATACCAGAAGAATCTTTATTTGCATCAGCCACTAGCCATAGCAATAACATAAAATATACTGAGGATAGAGCTAAAAACTTAACTATGCAAAATACATTTTTGAGGTTTATATCAATAAAGCATGTGCAAGAGTAGTGGTAGTAGCTTCTGCATTTAGATTATATTCTGGTGTTGGTGTTGTTTTTAAAAAACCCTGAGTTTTGTCGTGACTATAAATGAATTATAATGATAACAACGTAAATGTTTACTGCTGAGTGGCTCACAGGCATCCAATCATACAACAGGATACAATATCGAACCCACCGCTGTTATGAGCTTACATCACAAAGTCAGCTGTGTCTGTTACGAGTAAGTCTCCTGGGATCCCCCTGTTTTGCCATTGTACCGGTACACTCTTGCCTGCTGACTTTATTATAGATGCTTTCAGGTCCATTCTACCATGTCCAAGACCTGTATTTCCATTACCGTCCGCACAGTGGCAAGAATGCCAGAGAAATATCCTGCCAGCGACAGCACAGGGAGAGCTGCCTCCATAATATTCAGACTCCACCCAGTAGACATACAAAGAAATCAGCCCTATTGTAGTACATGCCAGTGCACCGAAATACCTTCATACATGCAGGGATCTTCCTTTATATGCAAATCACTAATTTAGGGTGCAATCCTAGCCCTCCCCCCCAATACATTGGCTGGGAGAAATTAGGATGTAATGTACTTATGCACACCCCACTGATCTGGCCTTAAGTCCGTGTAAATAACTTATCCCAACCTATCTACTTGTGTCAGCTAAGGGAAAGACCTGTTGGTAGAAGTTACCGGTATCTAATATTATTGTTGGCATTTATTAAATTTATACATCACCCTCTATCTGAAGATCACAGGGCAGTTTACAAGTTATGCTGGTATCCAAGTGTCCCTATTTTCCAGGGACAATCCCAGATTTACAGAAACCATCCCGGTTTCTGATTTGATCGCAGAATGTCCCGCTTTTCCTTAGGATATCCCTATTTTCATCGGAGAAATGTTGGAGGGTATGGTAGGAAGTCCCTATTTCCAATGGAGAAATGTTGGAGGGTATGGAGTTATGCAACCCCCCGTTCCATCTGAAGGCAGCCCTGTATAGGGAAGTTTTTTTAAATGTTTTAATATTTTATTATGTTTTTATATATGCTGGAAGCTGTCCAGAGTCGCTGGGGCAACCCAGTCAGATGTATAATTATAATTATAATTATAATTATTGAATAGGACGTCCCTATTTTCATCAGAAAAATGTTGGAGGTATGCGGTATAGAGCTCAAAAAGGGCTGTGTCAGGCTCCCTCTCCTTTTCTGAATGGGGGTAGTATACAAACCGTGCAAAATGAAAGCTGCAGTTTCCCCTAATTTCAGGTAGAGCAATCTTACACTCATTACTGGAAGGGGAGATTTAGTGGAACAGCCACTCGATCTTAATTTGCCCTTCAGTATGTATATCATCAGTATATTGTTGCCTTAAGTGAGTGTGGTGTAGTGGTTAAGAGCAGTAGACTCGCAATCCGGGTTCGCGTCTCCGCTCCTCCACATGCAGCTGCTGGGTGACCTTGGGCTAGTCACACTTCTCTAAAGTCTCTCAGCCCCACTCACCTCCCAGAGTGTTTGTTGTGGCGGAGGAAAGGAAAGGAGAATGTTAGCCACTTTGAGACCCCTTCGGGTAGTGATAAAGCGGGATATCAAATCCAAACTCTTCTTCTTCTTCTTCTTCTTCTTCTTCTTCTTCTTCTTCTTCTTCCCACTGAGGTGTATGGGGTGTTAGGGGAGAGGTGGTAGGAATGCGGGTGGTGCTGTGGTCTAAACCACTGAGCCTCTTGAGCTTGCCGATCAGAAGGTCAGCGGTTCGAATCTCCTGCACTCTGCTCTCACCTGTGTCTCTTAGAAGCTGTCAGCATGCAACAGCGATCACACCCCGGGAACGGCCTTGACTCGCTGGCAAACCAGGTGAGAGTATCCAATGGATTTGAAACCATTGGTGAGTTAGGGACTTCCCCTGCAAGCCAACACAGGCTCTGGCAGATTGAGCAGACGAGACCAATAATTGGCCCAATGACCAAGAAGGCAGTTTTTGCATGTGCTGAAGAACAAAGTGAGGGTCAAATATGGCTCCTCAACCTGTGAAAGTAGTCCATCCAGGAGAAGGAAAACTCTGGTCCCAAACCTCCACTGCCTTGCAGGATATCTTCAGGAGAAGATAAGGCTAAGGAGTAAACCCAACACAAATTCAGAGTGGAGACCCTAAGGCGTCTTGTATATCTCCTTCCGGCAACCTGCAGCCCAGCTGGTGCCAAACATACAGTGGTACCTCCGTTTATGAACTTAATCCATTCCAGAAGTCTGTTCTTAAACCAAAACTGTTCTTAAACCAAGGCGTGCTTTCGCTAATGAAGCCTCCCGTCGCTGGTGCCCTTCCACCGTTCTGATTCCATTCTTAGACCGAGGTAAAGTTCTCAAACCAAGACACTATTTCTGGTTTTGTGAAGTCTGTAAACCAAATCGTTCTTAAACAGGACTGTTCTGAAACCGAAGTACCACTGTATTGCTCTGTTTTCCTTTGGACCACATCCGTGAAGCTGAGAGGAGGATCTTGTCATCTGGACAGACCAGGATCTCCTAATTCTGCAGCCTGGATCCAAAAATTAAGTAAACTCATTGCGAAGGAAATAGAGTAATTTTAAAAGAGGGTGTGGGATGTGGAAGACCACACAAGTACAGAACTAATATTTTAATAATATTCAGCATAACATATCCAAACCAATAAGGAATGAAATGTGGTAAATCCTGGTACCATAGTACCTCTGGTTACGTACTTAATTCGTTCCGGAGGTCCGTTCTTAACCTGAAAACGTTCTTAACCTGAAGCACCACTTTAGCTAATGGGGCCTCCCACTGCGCCACCGCTGCCTGATTTCTGTTCTCATCCTGAAGCAAAGTTCTTAACCGAGGTAATATTTCTGGGTTAGCAGAGTGTGTAACCTGAAGCGTATGTAACCCGAGGTACCACTGTACTAGAATATTTGCAAGAGATAATAAGTAGGCACAGGGCAGATAAAGCTCCCATCCCTTATGTCCACTGATTCTCCCCTAAAAGCTACCTTACCCCTTTCATCTGCATTACCTTAACAATCATAGTTTTGGAAACAGATCTTTGCCCAAAGGCAATGTGTAGTGCTGCTCCTGCTAAGCAACTGGGAAAGTGAGTCCTGCCTATATATATACTGTATATCCCTTTGTTTTCCCACACGCTAAGGGTCTCAAGACTGATTATACTTGCCGAAAAGTCAGAGAAGAATACCCCTGAGTGTGCCAGGTTCCTACAAAACGCCCCGCCCCCTCCCATCACAGGGTGCAGCTGTGGTTCTCATTCCATGTCCAATTCACATGCTTGCCAGTCAAGGCCAAAAAGACGGTGAAGTTACTAGAAGCAGAGCCATGCCTCCCCTTGGCTGCAAATCTGGGACAAGGGAAAGTAACATTGTGGTGCAATCTGCACTTTGCAACTCCATGGAGGCCCCTTCAGACTGCAACAACTTCTGTCTGTTCTTGTATGTTTCCTCTCCAGGCATGGAACTTGGCGATCCAATCTTTAGGTGGGGGGGGGGACATACCCCTCCTGATATTTCGCAGATGAAAGAAGGACACTCTTTTGTGCTTGTAAAATGCCTGTTCTCAGGGGCGTGGGAAGTGGGAAGCGGGGGAGGGGGGCAACCCAGGTTCCATCATGGAGGGGGTGACAAATTATCAAGGAACAATTACTGCCCTACTAGGGTGGTTCATAAAAAACTTTTTTTTAAAATGCCTGCTCCAAAGGTCTTATCTTACTACACTAGGGATTATATAGCTATATATGAAATTTCATGCATATCAGTTAATATCTTGACCCTCCTCCACGAAAATAGCTGTTTACTTGGCTGTTTTCCTAGAATGTGAAGGATGAAATTTCAATTCAGTGGAGCACTTACTGTTCCCAACCCTAACGCTGTGGAAAGCCATCTAATTAGACTTTAATTTGATTTTGACATGTTTTTAGGAGGTAATTTAATTATTGTTTGATTTTATATCAATGTTATGTATCTGATGTTAGCCGCCCTGAGCCCGACTTCGGCCGGGGAGGGCGGGATATCAATAAAAGTTTATTTTTACTTATTATTATTCCTTTGAAAGAAAATATGAAATAACGTAAAACCATTTTTGTGGGCAAAAAAAATAAAATAAATGTGGGCGGGGTGACAAGAAATTTTCTGCACCGGGTACCACCTGACCTTCCTACACCTCTGCCTGTTCTCACACCTTGAGCTGCCACAGGTAGGGGAATCTGTAATGCTCCCCTACCTCAGCATTAAAGGTAAAGGTTTAGGGACCCCTGACCATTAGGTCCAGTCACGGACGACTGTGGGGTTGTGGTGCTCATCTCGTTTTATTGGCCGAGAGCCGGCGTACAGCTTCCAGGTCATGTGGCCAGCATGACTAAGCCGCTTCTGGCGAACCAGAGCAGCGCACGGAAATGCCGTTTACCTTCCCGCTGCAGCGGTACCTATTGATCTACTTGCACTTTTACATGCTTTCGAACTGCTAGGTTGGCAGGAGCAGGGACCAAGCAACGGGAGCTCAACCCGTCGAGAGGATTCAAACCGCCGACCTTCTGATCGGCAAGCCCTAGGCTCTGTGGTTTAACCCACAGCGCCACCCACGTCCAAAGGCTCTTTTCTGCCCGCTATATTTTGTTACTACATCTCTTGTGCTGACTTCTGAAATTTAATACCGAGCGTAACTATTTCCTTTTTGGAAAATGGGAGAAAATTTAATTTCACAGAGGATCGAGGTGTTAATTGTAACATAGCTGTGACTCAAAGACACCCACTGACATTCACTATCTAATGTTACCTGCAGAGGGGCTGGTGGAGACAAAGAGAAATATCATTTCTTATCTATGTAAATAATCCAAAGAGTTGCATGGACCTCATAAAGGAAACAGCAAAGGAAAATATTTTAAATATTGCATTGATAAGCAAGGATATGGAAACTGAGTGGGGGGAGATTTGCATGTTGTAATTATTTAAATTCTGCCCCTTTTATAGACAATGAATTCAACAGAGGGGGACTTGAGGAAGTCAACCGAAATATGAACTTGAGGAAAGGAAGAATACCTGGCCCACAGAAATGGGCCAGGCCTAAGCAATGATATTGAATATGTTAACTACGTTAAGTGCTCAAAATTGTTAAAATCAATAAAAAAAATTTTTGAAACAAATTAATTCTGCCCCTTTTAGTTAAATGATATCTCTTTCTTATTAATTCATGTGAATGCATTTTCATGCGCGCGCGCGCACGCACGCACACACACGGATGTTTAGAACCAGCGGGTGGTTTTTCTTTTAATGCCATGGGGATAAGCATCAAACACATGCAACTGTCTGCAGCTGAAGCTGCTGTCAGGGGCGTAGCAAGGGGGTGCGATGGGGGCGGGTCGCCCCGGGTTCCACCCCAGAGGGGGGTGACACTTTTTAAAAAAAATTTTTAAAACTTTATTGGAAAAAAGAGATAATAGACACACACACACACACACAACCCCCCACACCTCACAAAGTGGCACCATCAGAGGGGGGTGACACTTCTTTATTTTTTATTTTTTATTTTAAAATTAAATTTTAACTTTATTGAAAAAAAAGAGATAATAGACACACACACACACACACACACAAAAACCCCACACCTCGCAAAGTGGCACCATCATTTTTGGGGGGTGGGGGTGACTTGCTATGCCACTGGGTGCAGCTCTGCCAGTGCCCTGGCAAAGTGGTGGTGGTGGGGGTAACAAAAAAAATTCCGCCCCAGGTACCACCTGGGCTGGCTACGCCTCTGGCTGCTGTTCCAGGGAATGGAATCAAGACTGGCTGAAGAACTGGCAATTCTGTGGAGCAGGATAGGACTTCAAAGGTATCCACAATGAACAAGGCCATCGTATTCATCAAGGAATCGGAAGGGGAGAAATGTACAAGGAGTAAAGGTAAAGGTAAAGGGACCCCTGACCATTAGGTCCAGTCGTGTCCGACTCTGGGGTTGCGGTGCTCATCTCGCTTTATTGGCCGAGGGAGCCGGCGTACAGCTTCCAGGTCATGTGGCCAGCATGACTAAGCCGCTTCTGGCGAACCAGAGCAGTGCACAGAAACGCCGTTTACCTTCCCACCGGAGCGGTACCTATTTATCTACTTGCACTTTGATGTGCTTTCGAACTGCTAGGTGGGCAGGAGCTGGGACCGAGCAATGGGAGCTCACCCCGTCGCAGGGATTCGAACCGCCGACCTTCTGATCAGCAAGCCCTAGGCTCTGTGGTTTAACCCACAGCGCCACCTGGGTCCCTTGTACAAGGAGTAGAGTGGTGTAAAAATCCAATAAATTGATACAAAGCAGGAAATCACAAGTAGCAATGCCGGGCAATTTAGAAAATTTCATGCAGCAATAGTAAAACAATACTTTTACTAGGACAAAAAAAGGAAAAGAAACTACAAGGCACTGTGCCAGTCTTTGAGTAAATCAAAACTCCTTCAAGCTGGATTTAACAAATAATAATTTTTAAAAGGAGATTAGGAGAGAGAAGGACATTTTCTGAATATGATGGGAAGGATGGTCTGAAATCTGTATGTAACAGCCTTAAATTTGAAAGAAGGAGGCATTTGATTGTGGCCAGTGTAAAAGGATATCAGGTTGCAGCAAGGCTTTCTTGGACAAAGAAATAATAGGCTCTCTCCCTTGGATTTCAATAGTTGCTGGCTTTTTCATTTTCGAAAGGAGAGTGGCCCATTGTCCCAGCCTGCCTTGCTGCAACCTGATATCTTTTCCATCAGACACCATCTAACAGTAGAATCCTATACATGTCTACTCAGAAGTAATCCCACCTGAATTCATTATGTGGGAGCTTACTCCAAGGGAAATGTGTATTGGGGTACACCCTCCCTTTTTGTTCATCCTAGCTTTAGAACCGTTAGCTATATGCCTCAGTACATGGCATCTACGGTAGCTTCTTCTGACATCAAAAGAATCCAGACATCAAAGGAATCCAGGTTGGGAACCGAAACTATACAATCGGACTATTTGCTGCTGATTAAATTATTGTGACACTTGACCTGCTAAACACAGCAGCAGAAATACTGGGGGAGCTTAACAGTTTTGCAGGCCTGCAAGTTAGTTTCTCACAATCCGAAGCTTTATGCTTCAATGTATCACCCAAGAACCAAAAAACATTCACAGAATTCACAGGCATCAGACTCTGTCACACAAAGCATAGATATTTAGGAATTGTTATAACAAGAAACCTTAACAGACTCTATTCACAAAACTATCCCCTTGTATGGCGGACAATTCTTCAAAATTTGGAAAAAATTGAGCAAAACCCATGTCGCCCTCCCAGATTAGCATAGGTAAAAACAACAATCCTACCAAAACTGCTGTTTCTATTCCAATCACTCCCAATTTAGACCCCACTCAACTAGATATGAAAGTGGCAGGGGCAGTGTGTGTGTGTCATTCCTCCCCCCCCTGCAAAAGGCCCAGTGAGAGCCAGTGTGGTGTAGTGGTTAAGAGTGGTAGACTTGTAATCTGGTGAACTGGGTCTGCGTCTCCGCTCCTCCACATGCAGCTGCTGGGTGACCTTGGGCTAGTCACACTTCTCTGAAGTCTCTCAGCCCCACTCACCTCACAGAGTGTTTGTTGTGGGGGAGGAAGGGAAAGGAGAATGTGAGCCGCTTTGAGACTCCTTCGGGTAGTGATAAAGAAGAAGAAGAAGAAGAAGAAGAAGAAGAAGAAGAAGAGTTTGGATTTGATATCCCGCTTTATCACTACCCGAAGGAGTCTCAAAGCGGCTAACATTCATCAAATCCAAATTATTCTTCTCTTCTTCAGAATAAATGCCAAACTCCTGTATGTCCCCACAGTGAAAGGAGGCTGGAGCATCCCAAGCCTGGAGCTATATTTTATTGCCCTCCAAGCATAGGCGCCATCTCTGGGGGACCCTGGGTGCCTTGGCACCCACAAAATTTGCACTGTGGGTGCCCGGCAGGATGACCTAATGCGCCGCATGTGTGATGTCACACAGCATGACATAGGCCCCATCTCCATGGGGTTGTGGATGCCTGTGCCCACGGCCCCAAAAATGTGCGCTTTGCCGCCCCAGCCCTGCCGCCACTGCTGTGACCAGACCAAGGCCTCTGCTGTGACTCTGTGAGGCCTCCCCTGAGGCCTGCTGTGGCTGCAGATGCACCCTAGAAACTGGGCTGCACTTCCAGAAGCACGTCCACAGCCACAGGGACCCCCAACAAAGACCCCACTGAGGAGGTAGAGGCTTCGGCCTAGTCACCGCCAAGGCACATGATGGTGCAAGTGATGTCATGGGCACCCACAATCTAGAGCCCAAGTCAGAGCCTTTGTCACCAAGTAAGACATGCCATCCCTTTTATTTTAGATGACACCTCAAAACGATGGGTTCAATGGGAAACATACCGGTAACTAGCTGAGGGAATACCGACCTCAGCATACCCTTTCTTAAAGCAAAAACTAAAAATTTGAAGGAGAGTCATGCAAACCATGCTTAAAGCATGGAAAGAGACATGGGCATAGCTGGGGGGGCAGGGAGGGGCAGCTGCCCCCCAATCAATAAAAATCAATAAAAATACATAGCTGAGGTTATAATATAATTTATTATTTATACCCTGCCCATCTGGCTGGGTTTCCCCAGCCACTCTGGGCGGCTTCCAACAAAATATTAAAAATACAATAAAACATCAAACATTAAAAACTCCCGCCTGCCCCCCAACAAAAGGCCTGCCCCCCCAACAAAAACCCTACTATTTCACATTACCTCACAACAATTTGATGTCGTTAGAAGGTGGGCAAAAGTTCTATACCAGTTATGTGACTTTTATAACAGAAACACAACACTCTCGGACCAAGAAATACAGACTACACTAGGAAACTTACAAACCCCTTGACTGCTACTCCAAGAAATCTGCAACTTTTTTTTTGCTAACCCAATGACCAATAAGGCAACCACAAGACAACTAGCCACATTTCAAAGACTTGTAATATCCACAGAAGGATGTGGTCCATGTATAACATTTGCAACCTATGCAGTAGGTTGGTTTCTACTAGAGTAGAATGGTTTCTACTCAGTGCATCAGTTGGTTCACTTGTCCTTGGGAATGCAATTTTGGCTATGAACTTGACACAGGACTTTGGACAAACCAACAAAAAGCCCTTTATGTCTGTTTCGGCAAGCAATAGAGAACTAACCCTTAAACTCATATATAGATGGTACCTAACTCCCAGGAATCTGGCAATAATCTATCCTGGCACCTCACAATGTTGCTGTAGGGGTTGCCTGAATACTGAAGTTAATTTTGCAATCAGTCCTGAAAACCTTATTTTGTGCGTGCATCCCATTGTGTCTGAGGGTTATGAGGCTCTGCAAATATTTATTGGACTGCTTTCTGTGTAAGGGTAAAACAAATAGCTTGGTTTCTAGATTAAAGAAGGATCAGCATTCCACCCTTAATCCTAACTCTATTTACTTGAGAGTAAGCCCCATTAAATTCAACAGGATGTCCTTTCGAGTACAGATAAAGTTAGGATTGTGCTGTTAGTGTGCAATCTTATACCCACTTACCTGTCAGAAAGCCAAACCAAGGAGGCTTACTCCCGAGTAGACATGTAAAGGTTCCCTTGGCCCACAGAATCCTGGGAATTGTAGTTCTGCGAAGGGGGTAGCCAAATAATCCTCTGTATCCATACTAAAACCACTATTCCCAGGATTATTTGGGTGGGAACCAGAATAGTTAAAAGATTTCAAAATATAGCTGGATTTGTTTCAACTGTGTGAAATGTTTTTGGATAGACAAGTGCTGTATTATCATGATAAACAAGAGTGTTTGGGTTTTTTTTATGCAATGGTCTAACACAGGTTCCTTTCTGGAAACTGTTATGATAATCAATGGGGTTGGATTTCTTTAAAAAAAAATGCTTTGACGTAGAGAGGTGCATATTGACACCTGTCTCTCCGCCCCCCCCGCGCCCCCTCCCCCGTGTTATCACCTACAGCCTTGTGGTCCATGCAATTCTGATTGATTAAATGGCAAACTTGGTATTTCACAAAAAGCTGAATAGGAATCTGAGCCAATCCAACTGCATAAATGACCCAAGGTCATTTAGAGTTTGGGGCGAGGCACCAGTGGAGTTCCAGGTCATCAAAGTGGCATTGCCTGGGGTCTCTTGCAGTAATGCCAACCTCTTTTGCATGTCACAAAGGATCATTGGCAGCTTCTGGGATTCCCTAGCGCAGCCTATTGAAGCAGCAAGTTGTCTTGAGCCAGGGTTGCCATACATCCTCTTTTTCCAGGACATGTCCTCTTTTCCAGGGGTAAAATTTCTGTCCTGGCAGATTTTTTGAATTTAACAAAATGTCCTCGTTTTTTTCTTTGGTACCAAGGAAACACGTGCACGATCAGGAACTGTCGTTCCAGGAATGTTAGAATTGGACAAGAGCTAATTCAGACATGTGTGTTTGGTTATTCCTTTACTTATTTTCAACAGCTGTCTCCCATATTTTTCACTCCATAAGACGCACCTGACCATAACACACACCTAGTTTTTAGAGGAGGAAAGGGGGAAAGCCCCCTTTTTTGGGGATCAGCTCACAGTTGTGCAGCTTCTTTTGCAAAGGGGAAAAAAATCTGTTTTTATGGGGTTCAACTCACAGTTCTGCAGCTTATTTAGGAAAGGAAAGGGAGCCGTTTCTACAGTTTCCAGACAGATAATCTAATCAGCCAGTCACATGTTGCTGGAGAGCCAAACAGCCTCCGTCTGCAGAGCATTCAACAATGGAGGCCTGGGCAAAGGGGCGGGGCTGGAAAGGAGACCAGAGATCAACCACACATTCGCTCCATAAGACGCACAGACATTTCCCCTTACTTTTCAGGAGGAAAAAAGTATGTTTTATGGAGCAAAAAATACGGTAAATCAAGGCAGCAAACAATGTGATAGGAAAATAAAACAATATCAAACAATAAAATGCATGAGACCAGAAGCATTCCTATTAGGGATTTTAGGACAAGATATTCCGAAGAAGTTAAAGAACTTGTTTATGTATGCTACAACTGTGGCAAGAGTTTTGTTAGCACAAGGATGGAAGAAGGAAGAATTACCAACAAAAGAACAATGGCAAGAGAAACTGATGAGCTATGCAGAATTGGCTAAATTAACAAACAAATTGCGTGAAAAGGACAACCGGGATTTTAAAGAAGACTGGGAACTATTTACAAAATATCTGAAAAAAACAGCAAACAGATTTAGATTCATTGGCAGGATTTGAATAAACATACACAAATTTTTATTAAAAATTAAAGATTTGGAACAACATGGAAACAAAATTCTATTTCATAATATGCAGAAAAGAATATTGAATTAATAAAGCAGTTGTGGAAGCTGGGGGAAGTCCTGGGAGGGAGGGGGAGGGGGAGGGAGGGAGGAAATGGGGAAATTGTATAAGATTTTATTGTTTGATACATTTTTGGAATTTGAAAGTTTTTCAATAAAAATATATTAAAAAAACAAAACAATAAAATACATGCAATTAGGCTAAAACAGCAATAAACTCAAATTCAATATGCTGGAGGGGGAAGCTGTTCATCAAAAGGATGAGGCTGAAATTCCTTTCTTGTTATCATCTTCAGAAAGGTCCCATTCTGTGGCTCACCTACTGTGCTTAAGATGGAGGGGGAACAGGGTTTTAGAGGATTATCTCAATAATTAAGCTGAGGGCCAACATTATTATTACAGTATTATTATTATTATTATTATTATTATTATTTGAATTTATATACCACCCTATACCCAGCGGTCTTAGGGCGGTTCACAGAACAAAATCAAAATATAAAACCACAAAATATATAATAAAAATAAAAACAACAACCCAATAACACCCCCCAAAGAATAACCACATTTTAAAAGGGCGTAGGATGTCAATCAAATTAACCAAAGGCCTGGTTAAAAAGGAACGTTTTTGCCTGGCACCTAAAGGTGTATAATGAAGGTGCCAGGTGAACTTTCCTGGGGAGAGCATCACACAGTGGTTAGACAAAGGATAGCTGGACATATAAAGGGCCCCATTACCTTCAGTAGTTTAGGGCCTCATCAAACCTAAATCTGACCCTGTACAGTTCACATCATCCCTGACCACTGGTCCTACTAGCTAGGGATGATGGGCTTTGTAGTGCAACAATAGCTGGAGACCCAAATTTGGGAAACGCTGCTAGAGAACTAATGAATCCAAGAGTTTATCTTTCCCCTTTTAAAATAATAATAATAATAATAATAATAATAATAATAATAATAATAATTTATTTGTACCCCGCCCATCTGGCTGGGTCTCCCCAGCCACTCTGGGCGGCTTCTTTGCATGTGGCTATCTCTTTGCATGTGGTAACGGTAATGAGGGTGAACCGGCGCAGAGAAAGCCAGGAACATAGCTAGCTGTGCCCCGCCTAGTCCCATTTCCCTATCCTTCTAGGTTGGGCTGTTTGTTTAGAGGGAGATTAGCCACTGTTTACAATCCCAGGTTTCCAGCTTCTTTTGTCCTATGACATACTACCTGTTTCATGAATAAAAGAGCCATTGTAAAGTTTTACTGCAGGTAGACACAAAGGCTTGGTAAAGATGGCTGTTGTCATCCTTGAAAAGGTTCACAGGTGCTGGCGGACTCACCTTCGTACAGGACTGGCCTAGGACTGGCCAAATATTTATGGTGTTTCTGTTTTTATATTTTTATATGCTTACTGTGATTTTATACTTGCTGTACAGCACTGCAATGTTTTCTGTATAAGTTAGTGGTATATCTGCATATATATATAGTGTGTGTGTGTATATATAGTGCAGTGATGGCTAACCTTGACACTCCAGATGTTTTGGGACTACAACTCCCATCATCCCTGACCACTGGTCCTGTTAGCTAGGGATGATGGGAGTTGTAGTTCCAAAACATCTGGAGTGTCAAGGTTAACCATCACTGATATAGTGTATAAATATATATATATATATATATATAGTGTGTGTGTGTGTGTGTGTGTGTGTGTGTGTGGATGGCGCTGTGGGTTAAACCACAGAGCCTATGGCTTGCCGATCAGAAGGTCAGCGGTTCGAATCCCCGTGACAGGGTGAACTTCCGTTGCTCGGTCCTTGCTCCTGCCCACCTAGCAGTTCGAAAGCACGTCAAAGTGCAAGTAGATAAATAGGTACCATTCTGGCGGGAAGGTAAACGGCGTTTCCGTGCACTGCTCTGGTTCGCCAGAAGCGGCTTAGTTATGCTGGCCACATGACCCGGAAGCTGTCTGCAGACAAATGCCGGCTCCCTCGGCCTATAGAGCGAGATGAGCGCTGCAACCCCAGAGTTGTCCACGAATGGACCTAATGGTAAGGGGTACCTTTACCTTTATATATGTGTGTGTGTGTGTGTGTGTGTGTGTGTGTGTGTGTGTGTGTGTGTGTATTCTTTTTCCTGTCTAAGGTGAAGGATAAAATGTGCCTGCCCCATTACGTCGTATGACTGGACAGGTAGTTGTATTTTCTTTCAATACTGGTGACGGGGTGGGGGGTCATTTTCCACCATACTTGAGAGCAGCCAACTGGCTTAAGGCAGCACCTCACTGCCACATCTCAACATCATGTTGCCTAATGGGAGAGCAGTACTACACAAGTACGGTCGTACCTTGGATCCCAAATGCCTTGTGAGTCGAATGTTTTGGCTCCTGAACGCCGCAAATCCGAAAGTGAGTGTTCTGGTTTGCAAATGTTCTTTGGAACCTGAACGCCTGACACGGCTTCCGCCTTGGTTTCCAAATGTTTTGGAAGTCGAGTGGACTTCCGAAGCTTCCGGAACAGATTCTGTTCGACTTCCGAGATACCACTGTATCCTGAATTCACCTCCACCTTCTTAAACCCACATGCTGCTGCTTAGGCTACCTCCTGTACCAGGGGCGGAGGAAGGGGGGTGCAGTGGGGGCGGACCACCCCGGGTGTCATCACTGAGGGGGGTGACAAAATGCTGGGCGGCACTCATCGCGGGGCCTGCAGCGCGCCTGAGCCACGCATCTCTCCTGGAAGTGACGCGGTGGCTTGGGCGTGCGCAGGCTCCGCGCTGCCCAAACGGTCCACCCGCTGCCTCCCCCCCAGCTGTAGGGCGGCTGTGTGGGAGGAGGCAGGCAGACTCTGGAGGCCCCGCAGTGTACCCCGCCCCTATGGGCGCACCGCTCCAGACTCCCAAGCGGCTTCCTCTGCCGCTGTCCTGTACCTGCCACCTTTCTTTCTTTTGTGCTCATTTATTTGCTCCTATCCCTGAGAACTATCTGCAGCGGAAAGCCCTTGTCCCTATCCTCCTCTTAGGACTCCTCGAGTAGCGGTCAGGAACAGGTGTGTATACACAATGTGACTAAAATGGGAGTTGAGCACTAAGAAATGTGAATTCATCAAGCCTCTGATCCATCCCTTTCCCGTAATAATTTTAACTAGGGTTAAGATGAAGCCTTTTGTCCTTCAGAGACGCTAGGGCTTAGAAACCTCTTGAGTTCAGGTTGCGGCCTAGCCAGAGCTCTCACAAACTATAGGCAAAGTCTATGAAATATACTCGGAATCAAGTGTGAATTTCATGCTCTTTATTCAGCTCATAGTAGCAAGGAATGAATCTTTCCCCAAAACGTCTGCTATATATACATTATTTGCACACTGGGCCCCTTGTGATTGGCTAATTACGGGCTACTCCTGTAGGCCAATCAGGTTGCAGATTCACTTCCACCTGGAGCTGGATTGGGTGGCTCCTGCGGACCAATCAGACTGCTGCATTTTGGATCTTATTGTTCTAGGATTCAGCTCAGTACATAACAGTATACATGACATGTGATTCCATGGCTTTTTTCCTCAGCATTTTTTAAAGAGCAAAGCAACTGTCTGAAACTTTGAGGCTGACTAAGAACAGGAGGGAAAGGGTAGAAGAGGTGCTGAAAGCTTTCCCCTTGGTCTGGATTTGCACTCAAAATCCTCCCCCCTCACACATACTTTTCTCCCTGGAAGAAAATACTGGTACCCTTATAATTTTACCCCTTGGGGAGAGAGACTCCCTGAGGAGACCGATTCTGAGCAGACCAATGGCAGGAAGGGAAAGAGTTGGTGATACAATGCACATCATGTGTGGCTTGACTAACCATCTTGACTTATCTATTTGGTACGTTGGACATTTTCCTGTTTGTGTGACCTGTGCTTGCCAGATATCATGTGTGCATGGTACTGATGTAGCAGAATACCTGTAGGGATGTGCAAAAGCTTCACAGGGGAGGAGAAAAAACTGTGCATGAGAAGAGAAGAATAATAATAATTTGGATTTGATATCCCGCTTTATCACTACCCAAAGGAGTCTCAAAGCAGCTGACATTCTCCTTTCCCTTCCTCCCCCACAACAAACACTCTGTGAGGTGAGTGGGGCTGAGAGACTTCAGAGAAGTGTGACTAGCCCAAGGTCACCCAGCAGCTGCATGTGGAGGAGCGGGGAAGCGAACCCGGTTCACCAGATTACGAGTCCACCGCTCTTAACCACTACACCACACTGGTGCAGTGAGACGGAAGAGAATAATGTTTGCGGGACAAGTCATATATGCCAATGTATGGTAAGGTGATGTGGGGGACCTAGTCTACATATAACGCACAGAGCCCAGAAAATCCTGTTGGCACCCCATAAAATAAGCTCTGATGGCAAAAGCCAGAGTTCGCTTTTTCTCTTTTGAAGGTGGGCCTACATTTGAATCTATATAAATATAATTAGCATATACAAATGTTATGCAAATTTGGGTTATGGGCACCAACATTCCAAGGCTTTATGTGCAGAGGTGGTTCTTTTGTGTACAGGCTAGCTGCCCACTGGACAGAGCTATTCCCCCCCCCTTCATAAGCATTTAAAAACTGCTCAGGTGGTAGCCCAGTGCCTGTTTGGCAGTGAAAAATCTTCTATTTGCTGCATTTTTGGATCTAGTAGTGCCCGAGTTATGGTGGGTTTGTGTGCTTCAGTATTGTTTTGTTTAAAAGATGCAAGGCCCATGATGTGGCTAAAATTAGAGGGAGACAGGGGTTCGGGCTTGTGGATTTAAGAAAGGCTCCCCTACCTCCACCCCCCCACCCACCCCATAGTTGGAGCATTGGTTCCACCTTCCAGCTTTGGCTGCTCACCTGGGGAATGCAGGCTGGAAATGCTCCCTCCCTCCTGGCTTTAGTATCGCTTGCTTTCAGCTTTGGCTTGGCACTGACAGAAGCGACCCTCTTTCCCTCCAATCCAGCAGGGCCTCAGGGACCATATTTCCCTTTTAAAAACACTGCCTCCACCGCCTAAGCAGAACTCGACAGTGTTGAGATGGGGAGCACCGTGGAAGGATTGCGTGGGTCATGGGTATCCTGGGGTGGCACTTTTTGCTAAGCCGGGTCTGAAATGTCTAGCTCCTTTTGATACCTACCAGAATGTGGTTTGACTGGTCAGACCAGGAAAATAACAGAGGCAACCTGAGCCTTTGCGTTGCACCCCACTCCAGACTAGTGAAACAAGAAGCCTTTTCTGCCTTCCTAAGCTACTCATATTGACGTATGTTGCCACAAAACAGAAGGCAGAGGAGAATGAAGTGGCCGAGGCAGCCAGGGCGAAACAGCCAAGGCATCTGGCTCCTCTCCTGTTCTTATATTTTAATTTATGGTGCATAAAATGCCCACATTAATTAAGACCGCCAAGCCCGACAGCCCTCCCCGCATTTATATTTTACAGCCCACTAAATGCCACACGAATGCACTGAAATTCCATTGCTTACAGAAAGGAATCTGGTTGCAAATTGGTCCCTCTAAATGACAGCTAGTTAAGCATCTTAATCACTATGGTGAGATGCATTGCATTCTAGTCACATTGTGGCAATTATTCATACAGCTATAAATCACCATAAGCAACTTGTATGCAAATTTGCGTCTTGGTGGGGGATTGATGTATTTCCTCTGTGGGGTGAAACATAAGCAGGCACCCTGTTCTTCTCTCAAGGACAGGAAACAGTTGTCAGATGGCTTGAAGTCCAAAGAGAATTGGAGGCGGCTATTCTTTGAGATTTTGCAATATTCTCCTATCAAAGCAACAAGTAATGCTTGTTTCTGGTGAATGGCTCCAAGGTCCTTCAGATAATTTGTATCTGTGAAGTATCTTTTCAAAAAGACATCTCAGCCCCTTTCATTTAGACCCCAAGTAGCCAAGAGGGGTTCAAATTTAGCCTGCTTTCCCATGGCAGTCAGTAGTCTCACCCTGCCAGACGTCAGAACAGCTGAGCAACAGCCCATCATCGTATGACCTGTAGCAGTTCTCCTTGTGCCACAGTGCCCCTTGCATGCCCAAGGCTAGGCAGCTGGTTCAATTGCAAGAAGTTAAACACTTTAAAACAAAAACAAAACATGCTTAATAATGCCCAGTTAACATTTTCGTTAAAAATGGATTGGAAACTGTGGAGGGGGCAACACTTTCCCACTGGAAATAGATCCTTCCTTGGGGAGGGGAAGAGCAGCTGAGAGGCATTGTGGTGGTAAAACAGCTTTGGGGTGAAGGGCACGCTTTTTAAAAAGCAGGCTTAAGGTAACGTGTAGTTTGATCCTAGCACAGGTCTGCTATAGCACTGCAGTAGATGAGTCAGAATTATCAGCAGGGTTATTTAATACGACTCTGTGCCTTTCATTATACAGTGGTACCTCGGGTTACATACGCTTCAGGTTACAGACTCTGCTAACCCAGAAATATTACCTCGGGTTAAAAACTTTGCTTCAGGATGAGAACAGAAATTGGGCAGCGGCGGCGCAGCGGGAGGCCCCATTAGCTAAAGTGGTGCTTCAGGCATAGCTGTCAACTTTTGGATTTGAAAATAAGGGATTTTTTCCAAATTTTTGGATTTGAAAATAAGGGATGCCGCAAGGGCGGTGCAATGGCACCAAGTAGCCTCGCCACCCTGCGCTCCAGAGGCTGCGCGCGAACGGGTGAGCGAAAGAGCGAGTGCGTAGACGGCAGGCAGGCTGTCTGGCTGGTTGGGCGTGAGGGTCTGGCTGCACAAGGCATGCAAGCTCCGCTCCCAGTCGGTCTCAGGCTCCTTATTGGCAGCCGAGCAACGCAGCTGAGGAGCCTCCCTGGCCGGCAGGGAGGGAGAGGAGCTGCTTCCTTTGAAATCCGGGAAATTTAAGGGATAGCAACAATCCGGGAAACGGCATTGGAATAAGGGAGTTTCCCGCAAAAAAAAGGGAGGGTTGACAGCTATGGCTTCAGGTTAAGAACGGGCCTCCGGAAGAAATTAAGTACGTAACCAGAGGTACCACTGTACGGACAAGCCATTAAAAGTATCCACCCCACCCCACCCTGAAACAGAAGGGTCAGTTATAAATCATCTGCTAGTAACAAGCAAACGTATCTGATAGTAATGCATGGCTGAATTTTCTGCTTACAAAAGGCTCTTTGCGCTTTGTTGCTCATAGCTTTTCAGACTTTCTCCTTGTGATACCTTTCTAGCAATTTCCCTGCTCTTTGAGAAATTCCCGCGGCGGCTTTTACTACCCTGCTTGCCACCAGATTTCCCCCATTGGTTTTGTTTTTTTTTAAATCAGTGAGGGGAACTGAGGCAGGGCTTCCCCTCAAAGGTGCTAAGGGACTCTTTCTCTCTATTTGTCAAAGGTCAGCGTTCTCGTAGCATTTACAAAAGGCAACAATCTGGAGTCACTCCCGTTTGATTTACTTTTAATTCTTGCTGGCGTAGACAAAATCAAGGAGCTCTTTTCATTGAAAGATTCTTGTTTGATTCTTATTTTGCTGAATGAAAAAGAGAGTCAGTGGCAAAGCATACTACCCCAGGGTAAAAATTGGCCATCTCAGTAGTAGTAGCATCAACAACTGCCTGTGGGCTGGTTCCTACAATACTTGTTTGTACACAAGTCTGAATACCCAGGGACAAAACCCACATGTGACTTGGTCAAATCTGAGGATGAAATAAGTCTTGGGGGAACAGTCGCAAGTCACCTGAGATAGATGCCCAGAGGCACAAGTCTGCCCAGATTATTGGCCCTCTGCAACCAGTTAAACATAGGAACGTGGGAATCTGCCTCGCACCGAGTCAGACCTGTGTTCCATCTAGCTCAGAATTGTCTACACTGACTGGCAGCAGCTCCCCAGGGTTTCAGGCAGGAGTCTCTCCCAGCCCTAAAAGATAAAGGGACCCCTGACCATTAGGTCCAGTCGTTTACGACTCTGGGGTTGTGGCGCTCATTTCGCGCTATTGGCCGAAGGAGCCGGCGTACAGCTTCCAGGTCATGTGGCCAGCATGACTAAGCTGCTTCTGGTGAACCAGAGCAGCGCATGGAAACGCTGTTTACCTTCCTGCTGCAGTGGTACCTATTTATCTACTTGCACTTTGACGTGCTTTCGAACTGCTAGGTTGGCAGGAGCAGGGACCGAGCAACGGGAGCTCACTCTGTCGCGGGGATTCGAACCACCGACCTTCTGATCGGCAAGCCCTAGGCTCTGTGGTTTAGACCACAGCGCCACCCGCGTCCCAAGCAGGTGTTACCTACTTAAAAGAAGAAACTAAAATGAATAGTAATGCTCTGGAGCCCATCCCTTAAATCTTTCTCCTCTTTGTTCCAGGATAAAATTTGGAAGAAGGCAGCTGGTTATAAATGCTATTTCTGCCTTGTGATCAAACTGGTTGTGCAGATGTGCTTTTGGACTTTTTTCTTTTGTCAAATCAAAAGGCGGAGTGGAAAGAATGTACACGATCGGCTCCAGAGGTGCACTCGACATGCACACCGTGAGTTATGTTTTGTGCAAGGTTGGGGGAGGCACAGGGGAGCCCTTGTGTCTTTTGAACTGGAGACGCGACGCAGTGGCTTTTCTTGCCGAGGCAGCCCCCTAATCTTCAGTGTCCTGGTTGCCAACAGCTCCCGACTCCCAGCGCTGGATTAAGGCACTCCTCTGTCGGCGGAGGATTCGAGGGCTTCTCTCCAGCTGTGGGGTTAAATGAGGGGAGAGAGAAAGTGGGGAGAGTGAGGAAACATGCAGGCAGAAGTCTGGGGCAGAGAGCTTTCTCTGCTTATTGATAAAGGACTTGAGGCTCTGGGTGTGTGCGGCTGTTTCTGAACAGAAAAGACTGAATACTCAATTTCTCTGCAAAGAAACACTTATTATTATTATTATTATTTTAAAAAGCCCAGTGCCACCGCCCAAAGTGTCACCCCCAGCAGGGCGCTGCCCGGGGCGGCCCGCCCCCCACCCCCTTGCTACGCCCCTGCTGGGGGGCACTTCAGGTGTCACCTGAGAGGTGATTTGTATGCCCCCTCCCCTCCTGTGAGTGTGGAAGGGGTCTTGCTGGCAGGCACTGTGCAGAAGGCCCCCTCAGGCCCTTTTCAAGATGGGACCTTTAGCTTTCAGACACAAAACAGCCTGGTTTTTACCCTATCAAGAAGCAGGCGAAAGATACAAAGTTTTCCTGCCTCCTGCCCTGCCAGCATTTTGCAGCCGTGTGAAATGAGGAATGGCAGGCTCAGCGCTGCTATGCTCAATGGGCTTGCCAACCCCTATTTATCAGCAGCAAAGGAAACAAAATTTTAATGCATTACAATGAACCTATTGAAGTGTGTGCTTGTCCTGTGTGTGTGTTTTATGAAAGTGAGATAGGCAAAGGAAAGATAACCAATACTTGTTTCCACTGGATATTTGTGTGTGCGTGCCATTACAGCACAACACAAATCGAGGGGACCTGGCCAATGGAGCACAACCGCCCCCCCCCCAAGCTTTTCTCTGCAAGCCTAATTGAAACAGGAAGGAGTTGCTCTTTTGCTGTTCCTGGGGGCTCATCCACACTTCCCTTTGCCTCCTCGCTTTCTGCCGGGAAAACCCATAGTCCGGTGGTGAATTGGAACAAATGACAACTGAGTTTTCTACAGATTGCTGTTTGTTCTGATTTAGCATTAAAGAGTGGGTTTTCCCAGGGAAAGCGGCAGGGCATGCTTTCTAGGCATGGGGCAAGCAGAATTGTGGACATGTTCATTAGAGAGAGTCAAGCACTGCTGGGATCCTCACACACACACACACCCCCATCTGCCCTGTGCACCGAAATAATGCTTAAATTGTTCGTGGAATGGTAGGGAGTCCTTAATAAAATCCATACCCCTCCCCCATTTTTAACCAGATCATGCCCCCCCATAGCCTTTTGAAAACGGGGGGGGGGGGGTCTATCGTTTTCCCTCTTTAGAACATCTGCCTGGCCCCAGTTCATTGCGCTACCTTTTAATGAACACCTATCAAACTATTGCTCTGTCAAGTATTGTGCCTTCCACATTCAGAAACTAATTTGAGAGTCTGACTTTTGCAAGCAGACACACACACATTTTCTGCTCAGACATGAGCTCCGATTAGGGCCAAATGCCTTTCCTCCGCTCTTTCCAGACATGGTCCACGCTTTAAAACTCCATGTCCAAGTGCCCTTTTCTTTGCTGTGGAGCTTTCCCCGTGAAAACCTGCTCTTTAAAGCTCAATCGGAGCAAACAGCAATCTGCAGAAAACCCGAACTGATGCTTGCTCCAACTGAGTGCTAAAGAGCAGGTTCTCATGGAAAAGCTTTGGGGTAAGAAGAAAACACTCGGACACAGAGCTTTGAAGTGTGGACCTGTGCCTGGGGAAAGGGGGCAAATGGTAAGTGTGGATAAGCCCAATGTATCAGCTTGGCATCTGCCAAGGCCCTGGGTTCCTCCAAAGGTTTACTTCCTCCTCTTCCTCCTCCTCCTCCTCCTCCTCCTCCTCTTCTTCTTCATGCATTTTGGGAGCTTTGGAGAGCTTTGTTTGTTTTTTTGTCTGCTCTGCTTGGTTTTTTTTGGAGGGGGTGGGCATGTTTCTTTGGGGGGTGTTCCTGAATCTTTTCCTGATGTTTTGTGGGGCTCATAACCATTTCAGATGTTTCCAAATGTGCCCCCAGGCCCAAAAAGGTTGGGGACTCCTGCACTTATGTACATACCTGTGCCTCTAAGTGCAGGGTTTCTCCCTACCAATTCCAGATCATAAGACGGAGGTACAGAGGGTTTAACCCTTTAGCCCTGTGCTGATCTGGATCCCACTTCTCATGCCCAGATGATGCTGGGCAGAGGGACTCTTGATTGCTTCAAGGAGAGCTCTTTTCTTAAACAAACTGCGGACACAACAGGGGTAGGGAAGGGATAAAGTCCCCTTTCCTCTCATCATACTAGGATCTGCATCCAAATCAGGCTCCCTTATCCAAATTGGGTAAAATAAAGCAAACCCCCAGACATGTAGGCATGGGTGTAGCCAGGGGGGCAGGGAGGGGCAGTTGCCTTCCCAAAATCAATAAAAATACATAACAAGCTGACAAAAATCCTGGCTACGACCCCTAACAAAACTCCTGGCTACGACCATGCATGTAGGCATGAGCATAGCCAGGATTTATGAAGGAGGGGGCAGAACAGAGTTATCTGTGATGCAATTGGTCAGTTACCGGTAGTTATTTTTATTTATTTACTTGATTTAGGGGGCCAGCTGCGCCTATGTACATTACCAACTTAAAACACAGCAAGGTCATTCTTTTTCTCAATTCAGATTGAAGCTGGTTTGTGGGGGGTGGGGTGGACACATCAAAATGCAGTATTTCATAACAAACAGCAGGATAGCTATAGCTTGTGGCTAATGTTGTCTGTACACAGATTCTCAAACGAGCAGTAAGAGTGCACTTGATGCAGAATAAACAGAAAAGTGTGTACACAGCCATAGCTAACATATTGTCTAGTTTGGCTCTTAGTTCAATGGAATTTGTTCCCTGTTCCATTTACTCTGCATCCAGGGCTTGAGAAGCAGTGTACACACCATGCAAGTCACAATCAGTACCTGCCCTGCGTCTATCCTGCTGTTTCTTAGGAAACACTGCATTTTGATGCGCTTTCTGCAAAACCAGCTTCAATCCCAATTGAGAAAAAGAACGACCTAGATGCATTTTAAGCCGGTAATGTATTATGCAGCCTGAAGAGTGTGTATAAGATTGCAGTCTGAGTTACAGCAGTTGCTAACCACAAGTTACTAGCAGCAAATAATGAATAGGATTCTAGCCCTTGCTGTTATGTAAAAATAACGTATATAGTTTTGTCGATGAGCATCCGCTACCCAGAGCAGCATAAGCAAAAAGACAAGTGTCTCCTTGAAGGAATTTGCCGTTGAAATGTTAACAGCAAGGGAGACAAAAAAGGGGTGCGAGGGGTATCCCACAGTGGTGTGTGGGTGTGGGTGTGTGTGGGTGTGTCTCAGAGGTAATAGCACATGGTTCGCATACTGAAAGTTTAGCTCCTCCACTCCAGGGCTGAGTGAGGCTTTGGTCTAAAACTCTGGAGAGTCACAGCCAGTTGGTCTGTAGGTACTACTGAGCAGTCACAGTGTGACTTCGTATAAGAGAGTGTCCTCTGTTCCTAACAGAGAGAGGAGCTAAGGGCAATAAGGAATGGTGAGTGTAGCAGGTGAGACCCTAAACTAGGATCTTCTAGTTTTATCTGAGGTTATAAATTCCATTCCAATCCTTTTATTCATCAATGTTCTCCTGTGTCTTTTAGCCACATGTGTTTCTTGCAAACAAATCACCGTATTTTTCTGTGTATGACTAGGTTTTTTCCTTAAAAATAATGTCAAAAATTTGGGGGCGTCTTATACATGGATACATCTCTGCCCATTTTCTTAAATCGGAGTCCCCAAAAATAAGGGGCGTCTTATACAAGGGGGCATCTTATAGACGGAAAAATACGGTATATCTAGATTCTCTTTTAATATTACATGTTCAATTCTATTCCTTTTTGTTTTATTATTTAGTACATTTACATTCCAGCTTAACATCCTCAAATCAGCCATGTTTAATTTAGTTATTAAAGTCTTGTCTCTTCCCCCCCTTTTCTTTTTCTTTTTATCCCCTTCCTCTTCTTCTTCTGTGCTATTATCTGCTATTTCTTGCTCCTGCCCTCCTACTGCTCCCTAAGGTAATGATTCAACTTCTCCTAGTTCTTTGTTGTATCTCCTCCAGAATTTTTCAGCTTCTACTGGGTCTCTAAATCTAAACTTTTCCTCTTTATATGTAAAGGAGATTCCTTCTGGAAACTCCCATCTGTACCTTATGTCATTTCTTCTTAGAGCATCAGTTAGGAATTTATAGTTAATGCATAGCAGGTGAGACCCTAAACTAGGATCTTCTAATCAAGTGTTGTTGTTGTTGTTGTGGTTCGCTTTTAAAGTTAATCACAGGTCTCGTGTTGGGCTGTCTGGAGAAATGCATTGTGTTAATGTATGTGGGACAGAATTCTGTCTGTTGATGGAAACTTGCTAAAATGTATAGGACAAGATCTAACGAGTGTTGGAAATGTAAAGAAAAGGAAGGTATCTTCTACCATATGTGGTGGACTTGTAAAGAGGTAAAGGCTTTCTGGGAAATGATATAGAATGAGTTAAAGAAAATGTTTTAAAACACTTTTGTTAAAAAACCAGGAGCCTTTTTACTGGGTATAGTAGGTGAAGAGATAAAAAAAAGAAAAAGAAAAAAAGACAAAAGACTGTTCATGTATGCAACAACAGTGGCAAGAACACTTTTAGCCCAAAAATGGAAACAACAAGAAGTACCAACGAAAGAAGAGTGGCAGATGAAAATGATGGACTTTGCGGAACTGGCGAAGCTGACAGGAAAAATCTGAAACCAGTGCGATCAAGTGTTCCAAAAGGACTGGAGTAAATTTATACAATATTTGAAAGATCATTGTAAGCAATTAACAACACTAGTAGGGTTATTTGAAGACTTGTAATGAGAAATTTCTAACTTTTGTATATTTATTTACAGTAAATTGTGAGGTATTTCGTAATGAGTTACTATATTTTCCCGTTTTTTGGGGACTCATATTTAAGAAAATGGGAGGGGGAGATGGCCCCGTGTAGAAGACGCCTCCTAATTTTTGACATTCTTTTTTAGGGGGAAAAACCTAGTCTTATACACGGGAAAATATGGTAGATTAGAATTGGAAAATATATAAAATGCTGTGTAAAAAGGTTAGTTTTGAAAGCCAAGAGGTGGGAGGGAAGGAAGTTGACAGGCTCTAAAGACCCAAAGAAGTAAAGTGGATAATAACGATGCGATTACAGTGGTACCTCGGATTAAGTACGCTTCAGGTTAAGTATGCTTCAGGTTAAGAACTCCGCTAAGAACAGAAATCGTGCTCTGGCGGCGCAGTGGCAGCAGGAGGTCCCATTAGCTAAAGTGGTGCTTCAGGTTAAGTACGCTTCAGGTTAAGAACGGACCTCCGGAACGAATTAAGTACTTAACCCGAGGTACCACTGTATATATGTTTAAATGGAAAATTAATAACAATTATTTTTTAAAAATCTATCTGTTGGGTTTCATTCACAGGTCGGAGAGCAAGTGTGGATCCAGGCAGGTGAGCAGTTGTGGCTGTTGTTATAATAAGGCCGTCCATATGAACATGGATTGCATATTTGCAATCATGATGTGAACTAATATCAGACCAATATCTGCCCGCTAGTACCTTGAGGCATATTTGGTAGTTGCTTTTCCTGCTTACGCTTCAAGTGAGATTTAGAGTTGTTCATCGCAGGATATTTTTACTCCAACTCCTTCCTTGTAAGATGGCAGCTCTACACCACAGGTGTCTTTTTGGCCCACAGAGGCAGCCAGTGCTGCTCCTGAGGACAGCTACAGGCCACAAGTCATAGCTGTGTGATAAGGGCACTGCGCCCCTGTGCTTGTTACCTGATGGAGGCCATTCACCTGAGAGGTCTCCGGAGGGCTTGGAGGAGGCCAGGTGACATCCAGCTTCTTGCAGGAAGGTCTCTCTGAGAAGGAGACAGAGACAAAGGACAGGTCTCAACAGTGACACAGGGCTAACGGTCAGTAATAAGAAGAGTTTGGACTTGATATCCCACTTTATCACTACCCAAAGGAGTCTCAAAGCGGCTCACATTCTCCTTTCCCTTCCTCCCCCACAACAAACACTCTGTGAGGTGAGTGGGGCTGAGAGACTTCAGAGAAGTGTGACTAGCCCAAGGTCACCCAGCAGCTGCATGTGGAGGAGTGGGGACACGAACCCGGTTCCCCAGATTATGAGTCTACCACTCTTAACCACTACACCACACTGTATAAGAGTGCTTCTGGCCACCTGCATTCCCCAAAGTGCAATTCTCTCAACAGCGACTGACCCACCCACACCTATGGTGTTAAAGGTAAAGGGACCCCTGACCATTAGGTCCAGTCGCGGACGACTCTGGGGTTGCAGTGCTCATCTCGCTTTATTGGCCGAGGGAGCCGGCGTACAGCTTCCGGGTCATGTGGGCAGCATGACTAAGCTGCTTCTGTCGAACCACAGCAGCGCACGGAAACACAGTTTACCTTCCCACCGGAGCGGTACCTATTTATCTACTTGCACTTCGTGCTATGGTCTTAAAGAAGGGCTTTCCATTTAGGCCAGTGGTGGCTAACCTTGGCACTCCAGATGTTTTGGGACTACAACTCCCATCATCCCTGACCACTGGTCCTGTTAGCTAGGGATGATGGGAGTTGTA
Source organism: Darevskia mixta (assembly GCA_034641385.1). Taxonomy (NCBI): domain Eukaryota; kingdom Metazoa; phylum Chordata; class Lepidosauria; order Squamata; family Lacertidae; genus Darevskia; species Darevskia mixta. The sequence continues at coordinate 7,259,816 of JAWWNH010000067.1, read as the reverse complement.
GTTCCAAAACATCTGGAGTGCCAAGGTTAGCCACCACTGATTTAGGCCCTGAAGATAGGGAACTGGAGAGAGAAAACCTTCTTTCCACATCCCTGTCAGGAAAGCAGTTTCTCCCAGTTTCCGTTTTACAACCATTGTGTCCCTCTTGTGACATTTCCTTGTCCCTGGTTACACCTGCTGATGCCAGGCAGGTTTCTCTTTCAGTCTTGCCTCTGTTAAAGTTCAACCAGCCCTGTGTTTGCTACAGCAGCCTAGGAAAACTATTACCACCCACTAGGTACACATACCGGTTCTGTTGAGTGCCAGGTTCTCATGGTGCAGCTGGGAGCCTAATTTGTTTATTTAATCTATCTATATCATTCTGTTTTCCCAGAGGAGCTCAAGGCAGTGTGCATACCACCAAACACCACCCCATTTCTCCTTCTCTGGGAGCTTCTCCTCTCGCTCCTCTCTCTGCACAGCCCTCTGCCCTGGGTGGGGAACCCAGAAGACTCAGAGGAGAGGGAGCAGCAGTTCTGCTGTGCAAACAGAAGTCCTTGCACAAATAGAATGACACAGTAGGATACAGTGACTGGCCTAGGGTCACCCCAGCTGAGCGGGGGTTTGAACTGACTCATAGTCCAATGCTCTGATCATTAAGGTAAAAAAGGTAAAAGGTAAAGGACCCTTGGACGGTTAAGTCCAGTCAAAGGCGACTATGGGGTTGCGACGCTCATCTCACTTTCAGGCCAAGGGAGCCGGCATTTGTCCACAGACAGCTTTCCGGGTCATGTGGCCAGCATGACTAAACCGCTTCTGGCGCAATGGGACACCGTGACGGAAACCAGAGCGCATGGAAACGCCGTTTACCTTCCCGCTGCAGCAGTATCTATTTATCTACTCGCACTGGCGTGCTTTTGACTGCTAGGTTGGCAAGAGCTGGGACAGAGCAACAGGAGCTCACCCCGTTGTGCGGATTCGAACCGCCAACCTTCTGATTGGCAAGCCCAAGGGGCTCAGTGGTTTAGACTACAGCGCCACCCGCATCCCTCACTACAACACACTGGCTCAGGTGCTGAGCTTACAAGGAAATGGCTGTGTGCGAGAACTTCTGTAGGTCACCTGCAGCTCACCCCTCAAGCCCTTAGCCAAGTGTCTCCGAACCCCAAAAGGCAGAAAGGGCCCAACTCATTTTGGGTCTTGATGCAGAGGCTCCAGATAGTGTACCCACCATGGCGATAAACGTGTCACCGTAAATAATAATAATAATAATAATAATAATAATAATAATAATATATTTATAGCCCACCCATCTGGCTGGATTTCCCCAGCTACTCTGGGCGGTTCCCAACAGAATATTAAACAGAATAAAACTTCAATCAATCAAATCTTTATTACGGTCCAGAGACCCAACAATTCATTACAAAACAATACACAATTTCAACAGCCCGCCTTCAGGTTACACAAGCATTTTGTTCAGACTTAGGAATATGGATCATTGGTTCTTGCAACCACCGATAGAAACTTCGCCACTGCTAATGTTCTGTCATTTGTCCGGTCTTCCAGTAGGAACCTGACATAGTAAGCCTCTGATTTTCCCGGGAAAGGTACTAGCAAGGGTAATATCAGTTCTTCCCTGGCTTGCTCGAATTTCACACAGTGCAGCAAAATATGTTTTATAGAGTCAATGTCTTGGGCACATGAGCAGAGTCTGTCCTGGTATGGAACTCCTCTCAATCTGCCATCCAACACTGCAGAAGGAAAGACGTTAAGTCTGGCTTTTGTAAATAGCCTTCGGTAATTTGGAGCTGTCAGATTTTTAATATAAGATGTTAACTTAAAGGCATGCCCATATTGTACTCCTACTGCCAGCGGACTGCAGACTGCGTGTGATCGATGTCGCAAGTCACTGTGTGTAATGTCTCAGAGTCTTTGCTTTAAAGTCTTTAGGGCACCTTCATAACCCAGGCAATAGAGTTGGGTGGGTGACAGACCAATAGAGGTGGCTTTTTTTGCCATTGTTTTCTGCCAGTTGCTGACATACTCCTCATTGTTCAGGTGTTGATATAGATCCTCCCCTAGCTCAAACACTGCAATCTTGAGCCAATGTTTTAGTGCAGCCCACCATGCCTTAGTTGAAATTGGGCATTCACCAGCTTCTAATAAAAGTATGGAGTTGGGGACACAGATAAAACTTCAAACATTAAAAACTTCCCTAAACAGGGCTGCCTTCAGATATCTTCTAATTAAGTACATGACAATGTTCTGTCCTTGAAAAGTGCCACAAAAACCTGCTTCTTCAGGCAGGCTACCTTAGCAGAAGAACTTCCCTTCCAGGCAGGTTATTATGTTCAAACACTGGGTGGCCTGGGCATGCAGATATGAAGAAGAACGACACTGGGCCACTTTCTCTACCAGCCCTTTCCCACCCCATTGCCCCGCAGATGTTTTGGACTGCAACTCTCTTATGGCTGGGGTTGATGAGCGTTGAAGTCCAAAGCATTTATGCCCCTTAGGGAGAAAAATGTGTGCAAAGGCAAGTGGGAAATATGGTCCAAAACCCAGACGCAGAGTTCTGTGACACCAACAGCCCTGTCCGTGATGACAACAGAGCACACACACTCAGTCTCTTTTCCTCTTCATTCAAGAGCAGGTTGTGTCAGGCCTTAAGCAGCCTGAGTAGCATAATCGGAGATGAGAAACTGGGCATCCTATGAGACTTATTTCTGTCCACTTGTCATCTGAGGCCCTTCTGTATCTCTCCCCCACCCCAGAGGTTTGGAGGGTGTCAACAAGAGAAAGGACATTTTCTGAGGTGGTTCCCCAGTTGTGGCATGCTCTCCCCAGAGAGGCTCGCCTGGCGCCATCATTACATGTTTTTAGATGCCCGGCAAAACCATTCCTCTTTACTCAGTCCTAAGGCTATTAAATAATCTATGGCCTGTTAAAATGTGGAGGAGAGGACTGGTCTTATTATTATTTTACTGTTAGGCTGTCTGTCAGTCTGCTTTTTAGTATATTTTTCTTATGTCTTTATCACTGATGTTTTGCAATGCATTTCTAATGTTGTACACCGCCCTGAGATCTTTGGATAAAGGGTGGTATATACCAATTGAATAAATAAAAGTAAAAGTAAAAGTAAAAGTAAAAAAATGAATTTTTTTACTATCTGATTTGCACACATTCATTCACTTTATGAACCGGAGTACAAAGCAACAAACTCAAGGTTACCTAGTGAGCTTATAGCTGATAGGGATTTGATTGGAAAATTCCAGCATTTCGGTTTGTAAATCACGCCAGAGGTCAGGGCTGTAAGTGCGCCCGGATTCAATGGAAATGCTAAATGCTGTGTTAGATGCCACATTCCTTTGATTGTTGGGTCCTGCTGCTATGGAGCCAGGATGTGAGTCAGAAGGATCCTGCAGGTGTGATCTGAAAGGGTGGTGGTTTTCATGATCCCTTTGCATCTTAATGATTTTGCAAGCAAGAATGCTGGACTAAGGCATTTTTTGCCTGAGGTGGAGCTGCAAATTGTGCACCCCCTACCCAAGTCAAGGTCCATAATACGGTAATAATAATAATAATTTATTATTTGTACCCCACCCATCTGGCTGGGTCTCCCCAGCCACTCTGGTGGAGGACAGGGAGGGGAGTCAATTTATTTTGGCACCTGAGGCAGAAAACACCTCAAGTCCCTCTCCTCCTCCCTAGCAGTAAAAATACAATAACATTAAATAACCATTTCCCGCCTTTTCTTGATACTCAACATTAGTTGCCTGAGTCCGTTGCTTCACTCTGCCTAATGTTGGAGCTGGTCCTTGGAAGTGATATTTATTCCCTACAGCAGAGCTTCCCAAACTTTTCATGTTGGTGACACACTTTTTAGACATGCATCGTTTCGTGACACAGTAATTCAGTTTTACTAGCAAACCGGAGCTTAAAATAACCCCTTTCCAGCTCCGGGAGGAGCGTGGGGTGTGTTCACATGACACACCTGCACACTGCAGCCGACACACTAACGTGTCGCAACACAGTTTGGAAAGCTCTGTCCTACAAAACAGGACTTTCGTGAGAGTTCTGTGGCAAGACATGTTACTAGAAAACCAAGAACATCAGCTTTAAAAGGCAGATAGCAAGTTTCTAGACCATATGCTTCACTGTAGAAATATTACTGTTCCAAGCAACAGCTTCTGTTGTTTACGCAAGCCCTGCATTTGTATGCGTACAGCCTTCTTAGTTCACCTTTTGGCACCAGACAGGAAAAAGAAAACCCACCTGGCTTGTGAAAACTGATGCCACACAATAAAGGAGCCAGTCTTTTAAGATCCCATAGCATTCTTTGCCTTTCTACAGAGCTACTCCTAAAATCACGGATCGTAAGAAGAGCTCTGGTGGACTTCACCAAAGGTCCACCTAATCGAACCGCCTGGTTCTGACGGCGGCCAGCAAGGTGCTTTTCTGAAGCCCACAAGCAGGGCATGAAAAGGTAGCGACCCTGCCACTTGTCCCAGCAGCATGGTGCAGTAGTTAGAATACTGAACCTGCGAGGCCAAGCTTCGCATCCCCACTAAGCCATGCAGCTCACTTGGTATCGTTGTACCAGTCGCCGTCTCTCAGCCTCACCTGCTTGTAAGGATAACATAGAATGGGGAGAACTCTGCCTCAGGCTCCTTGGTGGAACAGTTGGATGCACATGCAGTAAATATGTAATTGAATACAAGAGGGCTCCCTTGGTCCCTTTTATGTACTTATTATTACCATTATGGGACGCGGGTGGCGCTGTGGGTTAAACCACAGAGCCTAGGGCTTGCCGATCAGAAGGTCAGCCATTCGAATCCCCGCAATGGGGTGAGCTCCTGTTGCTCGGTCCCTGCTCCTGCCAACCTAGCAGTTCGAAAGCACAAAGTGCAAGTAGATAAATAGGTACCGCTCCGGCGGGAAGGTAAACGGCGTTTCCGTGCGCTGCTCTGGTTTGCCAGAAGTGGCTTAGTCCTGCTGGCCACATGACCCGGAAGCTGTACGCCGGCTCCCTCGGCTAATAACATGAGAGGAGCGCCACAACCCCAGAGTCGGTCACGACTGGACCTAATGGTCAGGGGTCCCTTTACCTTTATTACCATTATATATTTATTCATACGCTGCCTTTTCCCCTGACAGGGACTCAGAATAGCCAAGTAGGAATTCTATGTTCAGATTTGACATGCCTCTGAATGCAGTGCCAAATCTGAATGTAAGAATCCCACTTAGCTATCACAAGTACGTAAAGGTAACCAAGAGGCTTCCCCTAGCCCAGCGTTCTGTTTCCAACAATGACCAGTAAGATGCCTCTGGGAAGTCCAGCAAGGAGGCCATTACAGCCCTTCCCTGCGGTCTGAAATCTAAGCTTGCAACTGGTGTTCCGCAGTGCGCTGCCTCTGAAACTGGAGGCTCCATTGAGCTTTCCTCCGTGTGTTTGCCTGTTTCATTTTAAGGCCAACTAACCCAATGGCTGAAGGGACCCAGGTGGCGCTGTGGGTTAAACCACAGAGCTTAGGGCTTGCCGATCAGAAGGTTGGCGGTTCGAATCCCTGCGACGGGGTGAGCTCCCGTTGCTCGGTCCCAGCTCCTGCCCACCTAGCAGTTCGAAAGCACATCAAAGTGCAAGTAGATAAATAGGTACCGCTCCGGCGGGAAGGTAAACGGCGTTTCCGTGCGCTGCTCTGGTTCGCCAGAAGCGGCTTAGTCATGCTGGCCACATGACCTGGAAGCTGTACGCCGGCTCCCTCGGCCAATAAAGCGAGATGAGCACCGCAACCCCAGAGTCGGACACGACTGGACCTAATGGTCAGGGGTCCCTTTACCTTTACCTAACCCAATGGCTACGAATACATCTTATGGCAAACAAACCCCTGCGTTAATTATGTGTTGTGCGAAGAAGTGCTTTCTTTTCCCAGTCCTGAACCAGTTCAGTCCCAGCGGGTGACCCCCATTCTCCCCATTTCCCCCACACTTGCTCATCGCCCCTTACCTGGCTGGCTGGGGATCTCCTCATCCTGAGCCGAGTCCTCTGCAGCCTGGCAGGGCAACGCTGAGCCGTACAGGTTGTGCCTCTGCCTCTGCAGCTCCCGCTCTCGTTCCTGAGCTTCTTGGACCTCCTGCTCCAGCAGAGACTGGGGGCTTTTGGCACGCAAGCAGAAGAAGGGGTTGGCTGAGGCAGGGGTTCTCTCGGGCAGCGGCCGTTGGGCTCGCAGCAGAGCTCCAGAGTCCACGATGACCATGTTGGCGGGGCTGCTGGCCTCCGCAAAGGAGAGCCCCCTGGCACCTCTGGGGCTGCTGCACAGCATCTTCCTGGGGGCCGGAGGTTCCGGGCTGGGATGCTGTTCAAACATCATCAACTTCTCCTGCATCTCTTGCTGGGTACCGCGGTCATAGGCCCCCCTGACCTTCCCCAGCTGAACCAGGTCTTCTTCGCGTTGACATTCCCTCTGGATCTCCCTCTGCATTTGAACGCCGGCCCACTGGCGCTCCTTCTCCTTGGGCAGCATGGGGGGCCCCATGTTCTGGTTCAGGATAGGCCTGATGCGCACCTCCACATACTCCTGAGTGCTCCAGGGGCTGGCCAGGCCCCTTTGCCGCCGCAGGTGCTCTTCCCGTTCCTGGTGGAGACGGATCTCTCGCTCGATTGGGGTCTCGTTGGCCGGGTGCAGGGCCTCCGTATGCTCCGCGGCATTTCCCGTCCAGTCCATGCCACCAGTCCCAGAGGGCCTGCTGGGCGTGGATGTGGCACAGACTGGGTCAGCAGGGCTAACCAGGTCTTCTGTGCTGCCAGGGTCCCTGGCACCCAGTAGCGCTTGGTCTCCAGGTTTCAGACTGGAAGTGGCATGCTCCGAAACAGCAACCGGGCATGTGGTGCTGGCCAAATCTTGAGAGCCCGCTCTGTCCCTGGCCCCATGTGGATCTTCAACGCTAGCTAGCACCATGGTACCAGCTTGGTCTTGGGGACCAGCCGGATCCCTTGTGCCAGTCGGGCTTTCCAAGCCAGGTGATTCTCCGGCTGGATCTTTGGCACCAGCGAGGTCCTTTGCACCCTCCGGCACGCAGGTGGTTTCCCCAGGCCCAGCGCTGCTGGATGCCTCCTCTCCCTTCTCAGATTCCAGCACAGCCTTGGCTCCAGCCTCACCCTGGGCTTGGCTGTCGTTGGCAGCTCCGCTCGATTCCTCAGCAGCCAGTCCTTCCCTCTCTTGCCTGCCACAGTCAGGAGCCAGGCCCCAGTGGGCAGGTCCAGAGGAGTCACTGGTTGCCACAGGAGACTGCCTCGTCGCTGCCTGGAGGGGAGTGTCACCATCTGCGCCTGCTGCCCTCTGCTGGCAATAGGTGCCAACATCTGGCTGAGAGTCTACTAATGCCAGCGAAAGTCCGGCTGGGGTGCGTTCAGCGTCTTGGGACTGATCACCCAGCTCCCTGGGCGTGTTTTCCTCCTTGCCGGCCTCTCCAGTTTCCGAGCCGCCTGGTTTGACGTCTTGATCAACGCTGGCAGCATCAAACGTCTCTTGATGCTCAGCACAGTGAGCGGAGTTAGGAGGGTGGCTGGGAAAGACCCAACAGTCTCCCTCCCATGACTGCTTTGGGGAATTGGTCCCTGGAAGCGAGATGCTGGGAGGTTCGGAGGAGGCAGCAGCGGTGGCCGCGCAGTCAACTTGGCTGTTCCCCCTGCAGCAGACAATTTCAGGTTCCTCTAGAGATTCTGAAGCAGGATCCTGGCTGTGACTACCCACAATGCCACTCTCCTCCCATACGTCCAGTTGATTTGAGGCGCTGGTGAATTTCCGTTGCTCCGAAGAAACACCTGAGGTCTCCACACAATGAAGAAGAAGAGTTTCTTCTTGGCCATGCCCCAACTGTTTCAAGGAGTCAGTGGGCCCAGCTCCGTTCTTCTCATGGCAATGATTCAGACCGGCCTCCTCCTCTTGCGCCAGCTGTTCCAAGGTCCCAGAAGGACACTGGGCACCCGGCATCTTGTCATGACACACAGATTGGCTGCCATGTCCCCCTTGGGCCAACAGTTGCTCCGGGGAGGGACTTGGCGTCTTGTCTTGGTGAGCGGAATAGCCGTCATCTTGCCCTTGGTCTGGCGACTTGGAGACCTCGGCCATTTCAGTCCTCTCTGGAGGCGTGACTGGAGATGGGGGTGCCCTCTCAAAATGGTTGCCTTCCTGTCCTGAGGTGGGCAGTTCCTGCAGCACATGGTCTTTGGCAAGGGACCCAGTGGCAACGTCGAGCGAGGGGACCAAGGAGTCGTCGGGTGGGGTGGCTATGGGAACATGTTCAGCCATAGTCCCACTTTCCACCATGTCCCTGAATACATCCACCCTGGAGTTCTCCTGGTCTCTGTGGCACAACCCAGCAGCTGGGGGAGGCAGTGGCAGAGTTTCGGTGCTCATCCAGGGCAGGGTGTGGCTCTTTTTTTGTAAAAAATAAAACAAAGCAGAAACCTTTTGTGAAAGGTTTGTGAAAGCAGAAAAGCATTCATCTCTTTTGTGCCATTTCCCACTACACCCATGGCCTGATCTCAAGAAACAATGATGCGATGGCTCCCTCTCCTGGCAAAGGAGTCAAAGGGTGCCAAGGGGCACTGGAGATGGGTTTCTGTGCAGCTTCCTTACCTCCTCCTCCTCCTCCTCACCTGCTAACCCAGGCATAGGCAAACTCGGCCCTCCAGATGTTTTGGGACTACAATTCCCATCATCCCTGACCACTGGTCCTGTTAGCTAGGGATCATGGGAGTTGTAGTCCCAAAACATCTGAAGGGCCGAGTTTGCCTATGCCTGTGCTAACCCATGAATAGGCAAACTAAGACCCAGGGGCCGAATCCGGCCCTATCACCTTCTAAATCCTGCCCGTGGACGGTCCGGGAATCAGCATGTTTTTACATGAGTAGAATGTGTCCTTTTACTTAAAATGCATCTCTGGGTTATTTGTGAGGCCTGCCTGGTGTTTTTACATGAGTAGAATGTGTGCTTTTATTTAAAATGCATTATTTGTTGGGCATAGGAATTCGTTCATTTCCCCCCAAAAAATATAGTCCGGACCCCCCATAAGGTCTGACGGACAGTGGACTGGCCCCCTGCTGAAAAAGTTTGCTGACCCCTGCTAACCCCTGAGCCAGTGGAGAAGGGGACTAGGGTGCTGCCTGATGGGGGCAAACTGGGTGGGCAGGAGTGCAGGGCCAAATATTTTCTGCACTCTTCTATACTCTTCCCTGGCTCCTTCCCGGGGCTCATCCACACTTCCTTTCATGCCGTGTTTTTAGGCACAAGTCCAGGATTTCCAGATCCATGTCCAAGCGGGGAAACCCACGTTTGATCACTGAATTGGAGCGAATGGCAGTCGGTTTGCAAAGGTTTCCCAGTGAAAATGCCAGGATGAGAGAAACCTGCTTGGACACGGACCTGAAAATCCTGGCTTGAGAAAAAAAGCCCTCCTGATTTTTATATAGGTGATCTGAAACGCAGTCCAGGGGGCAACTAAGCACCGATTCCTTCCCTACGTAGTGCTTCTGGTAGCAGGGAATTTGATTCCTTCTCCACCAACGGGTGGCAGGAATAACTACCTCTTCCAATGGACAAAAATTGGGAGCCCTGTACAGAAAACATGCAGAGGCAGCTAAAACGCAGCCATGAAGGATATGAACAAGCAGCTTCCAGGGACCTTCCCAAACCCTTCCCCTGCTGTTTTGGGGTGGATATTATATGAGCAAGCAGGATCACACCCTGAAATGCTTTGTACAACTATCTGCCGGGGGTGAGGGGAGTGCATTCATGAAAAGCAAAGCAGGAGCTAAATTCCAGGAACATGAAAGTGTATGGAATTTATTTATCCCACCCCTGTGAAGGAAACAATTATCTCAGTCCAATAATGACCAGGGCAGCTTGAATCCTGTCCAAGGGCCGCGTCAGAGAGGAGAGCCAGGCTGGGGCAGCCTTGGGGTCATGTTGGCTTCGCAAATGATCGGCTGCAGAGCACTGAGACAGAGAGCTCAATCTTGGGACATTGCAGCCCTTGCTACTCCAGAGTCTGACCATATGAGCCCCTAATCAGTCTCTTTCCACTCTCTTCTCATGACCCAGTGGATTAACTAATGGTTTACTGCCTGCCTACGGACTGCCCTTTCCATTAACCTCTTCCAACCTGCAGAGTGATGCCCGCACCCTGTATCTCAGAGGCATAGGGCTTCTCTTACCTGCCCACTGACACACGCTCTCCGGATTCTGCCTGGCCGGAGTCCTGGACCCCTGGTAGTCTGTCCCAGCGGGAGGTGCTTTCTCTGGGCTTTATGCTCAGCCACTGAGCCAATTACACGCCCCAAGCTAATCTGCTGGGAGGACACAGCCCTGCCGCACAATTGCAAAAAGAGTTGCCAAGAAAATGCACAGCCCTGGGGCCACTCCTCCCCGAAATACGCACAACAAAGCACAGGCAGTTGTGCAATGGCATTGAATATTAACCACATGCAAGGGACATTCTGAGGAACAGAGAGATTCATGGAGGAATCTCAGCCTATTGGTGGCTATTAGCAAGGAAAGGTGAACAAACCTTCACGCACTGTGGCAGGATATCGGTTTTTTCTTTCCAGATGCCATATTGACAGGGAAGGTTCATGCCCTGCTTTGGGGCTTTCGGAAGGCATCCATATGGCTCCTGCTGGCACTTGCATGTGTGGTAAGAATTTTAAGCTCATATATATATATATATATATATATATATATATATATATATATATAAATAATTTTCATAAGTGTTCCAAGCAAACAAGGCCACAGGCCTGGCCACAGGCCTGTCTCCATTTTGACTCCCAGCTGACCAGTATTTCTCTGCAAGGAACAGGTGGATGGAACAGGTGAGCCTTGTACCTCCTAAAAGTTCTTTCCTTCCCAGCTCCTGGTCCAAGAGTCCCCTTGACCCCAACACCAGGCAGGTGTCAAGCAGGTGAACCAAAGGCTGACCAGGCTTATTGCCTTACGCAGAGGGGCCTATCGCAACTGGCATTGCCTGCTACGCTTTCATCAGCAGGCAGGGGCGGAGGAAGCCTCCTCGGTACCCGGGGCGGCGCGAATGGAGGCACCCCTGGGGGCGGGGCATCGTGACGTCACATAGTGATGTCACGATGCGACGTCACTGCGGCCCCGCCCCCCCGCGGGGGGGAAGCCCTTTTTTAAAAAAGCAAAGCGCTTTTTTTTTTTTAAAGTGTTTTCCCCCCGCTGCCGGGGCAGCGAGTGAGGAGGAGGCGGAGCAGAGGGGTGTCAGCCTTGTGCTGCCCGCCCCTCCCCTTGCCCCTGCGGCTCCGCCCGGCAGCGCAGAGAAAAGCGCTTTAAAAAAAGGAAAGCCTTGGCTTTTCCTTTATTTTAAGCGCTTTCCCCCCGCTGCCTGGCGGAGCCGCCTGTAGGGGCGAGGGGAGGGGCGGGCAGCGATGGGATGACACCCCTCCGCTCCGCCTCCTCCTCGCTCGCCGCCCCGGCACACAAGGGCGCCGCAGAAGCAGCAGTGCCGGGTTGGATGGAGTGCGCACGCGCGTGCGCACTCCATCCAAACCGGCACTGCTGCTTCTGCGGCGCCCTTGTGAGGCGCCACGCCAAAAGCAGCGGCGGCGGCACCCCCCCAGCCACCGATCGTGCTTTTGGCGCGGCGTCTTGCAAGGGTGCCACGGGAGCAGCAGCGGCGCCGGCAGGTGGGGCCCGTGCAGGGCAGGGCCAGCCCAACTGGCACCCCCTCCCTGAGTGGCACCCGGGGTGGACCGCCCCCCGCCCCCCCTTGCTACGCCCCTGTCAGCAGGAATTTCCCAGTGTGAGACCTGTCCCTTCAAAGGTTCCTTTGCTGCCACTAGATAAAATGCAAATCAAGAGAACAAACAGGGTCTATGCTCCTGGCTTAAGGAAGGCGCAGCATGGAATTTTAGGCAAGGCTCTGAGAAAAATTGAATTTGGAGTGGGGAAATAGTTGACTAAAAAGCAAGGGGAGGGCTGTATGATATTGTGGATTTCTGGGAGCGGGGGGGGGGCATGCTGTAATCCACTGACCATTTCATCCTTCCCAGGGAGAATTCCAAGTGGAGATTAAAGGAGGGCAGGAATAAAGGCAGAGCTTTTAGGGTTGACCTTTTGCCATTGTGCTCCCAAGCTGCCCCAGCACACAGAGGCGTAGGAAGGTCAGGTGGTACCCGGTGCGGAAAATTTCTTGTCACCCCCCCACATTGAATTTTTTTTTTTTTTTGCCTGCAAAAATGGTTTTACGTTATTTCATATTTTCTTACAAAGTAATAATAATAAGTAAAAACAAACTTTTATTTATATCCCACCGTCCCCAGCCGAAGTCGGGCTCAGGGCAGCTAACATCAGATACCTAACATCGATATAAAATCAAACAATACTTAAATTACCTCCTAAAAACATGTCAAAATCAAAGTAAAGTCTAATTAGATGGCTTTCCGCAGGGTTAGGGTTGGGAACAGTAAGTGCTCCACTGAATTGAAATTTCAGCCTTCACGACATAGGAAAACAGCCAAGTAAACAGCTATTTTCATGGAGGAGGGTCAAGATAGTAACTGATATGCATGAAATTTCATATATAGCTATATAATCCCTAGTGTAGGGGGTTATATAAGACCTTTGGAGCAGGCATTTTCAAAAAAAAAAAGTTTTTTATGAACCACCCTAGTAGGGCAGTAATTGTTCCTTGATAATTTGTCACCCCCTCCATGATGGAACCTGATGCGGACCGCCCCCCGGCCCCCCACTTCCTACGCTCCTGCCAGCACATAAGGCAAAGGTAAGCAACCTAAGGCCCGTTGGCCGGATGTGGCCCAATTGCCTTCTCAATCTGGCCCGCGGACAGTCCAGGAATCAGCGTGTTTTTACATGAGTAGAATGTGACCTTTTATTTAAAATGCATCTCTGGGTTATTTGTGGGGCAAAGGAATTCGTTCATTTATTTTTTTCAAAATATAGTCCGGCCCCCCACATGGTCTGAGGGACGGTGGACCGGCCCACGGTTGAAAAAGGTTGCTGACCCCTGATCTAAGGGCTGCACCCCGGCATCTTGTTTGATACAGCCACATGTCCTGCAATGCTGCTGCCCCCCCCCCGTCACAGGCTGCATCACCCCTGAAAAGACTGCCGCTGTGTGCCATGAGACTGGCAGGGGGGGGGGCAGAGGGAGAGAGCCAGCTCAAGTTCTGTTGTTTGATGGGATTAGAGGACGCTCAAGGACTTGAATAACTGCGATCAGGCTGAGAGGCTTTGCACAACCACCCTTCGCTGCCCAGCACAGACTGGATCCACTCCCCCTCCCCCACTGCGTGCAGGGTGGGGGCAGGCAGGCAGGCATGGTACGCAGAGGTACCAAGCTCAGTGCTGCTCCTTCCTGGGATCTGAGAGTCACAAAGTCACCCGGTGCCTGGCGATGTTATGATTATCCAGGCTGGAACTGGGGAAATCCGGACTCCAGAGCCTCTGGCAATTGGTAGGAGGAAATGTTCCTTCAAAGTGTTTCACGTCACCCAGGAGAGATTGGGATCAGTTCTGTGAATGGGAGGAGGAGGAGGAAGAGGAGGAGGAGGAGAGCACCGAGGGAAAGAGAGGCAGGGCCCAAGGTCAACCACATTTCAGAGGGCCACTGCTGGGGGAGCAGAGGTGAAAGCGGGGCACAGACATATTTAGGGTAGGGTTACCAGACGTCCCCGGATTTGCAAATCTGTCCCCGGACAAATTCCGTCCCCGGAATGTCCCCAGATTTGCAAATCTGTCCCCGGGAAACATGGCAGTGGCAGCCTCTGCAGCCCAGAGCCAACCTGGTGGCTTCAGGAGCTGCTTGCTGCGGTAGCGCCCGCCATTTTTCCTCGCTGGAAGTCCCCATATGATGTGTCTTGTGCGCAACACATCATATGGGGACTTCCGGCAAGGAAAAATGGCGGGCGCCACGGCAGCGAGCGGTGAGCAGCTCCTGAAGCCAGCCAGAGCCAACTGCACTACCAGGCTGGCTCTGGGCCACTGCCGAAGGGGAACCAGGGACAACCAGCAGTACAGAGCTCCTGCCCATAGCTGTCAACCCTCCCTTTTTTTGCGGGAAACTCCCTTATTCCAATGCCGTTTCCTGCTGCTATCCCGGATTGTTGATATCCCTTAAGTTTCCCGGATTTCAAAGGAAGCAGCTCCTCTCCCTCCCTGCTGGCCAGGGAGGCTCCTCAGCTGCGTTGCTCGGCTGCCAATAAGGAGTCTGAGACCGACTGGGGGCGGAGCTTGCATGCCTTGTGCAGCCAGACCCTCGTGCCCAACCAGACAGACAGCCTGCCTGCCATCTATGCACTCGCTCTTTCACTCACCTGTTTGTGCACAGCCTCTGGAGCGCAGGGTGGCGAGGCTACTTGGTGCCCTTGCACCACCCTCGCGGCATCCCTTATTTTCAAATCCAAAAGTTCGGAAAAATCCCTTATTTTCAAATCTGGAAGTTGCCAGCTATGCTCCTGCCCCCTTCCCCCTTTGTTTTGACTGATCGGGGGAGGCTCAGGAGTCACGGGCGGGCGGCCGTTGCCCAGTTTTTAAAAAACTCTGTGCATTTATGTTTCACAGGGTGCAAAAGAAGGCTTTTGCACCTTTATACAATATGCATGTGTGCTTGGGCCCAGGGTCTTTTGCCTCACCATCCCCACTACTGACTCCCTGTTGCTACTCAGCTTCAAAAAAAAAGTGTCCCCAGATTCATTGAAAAAAATCTGGTAACCATAAAGGGGTGGCAATGAAGTAGCATGTGTTTGATGCACCTCACATTCCTTTGCACATGGTCTGCAAACTGGGGCACAGCATGCTTTGTCCCACCGCAAGGGAGCCTTGGATGCCTTTTCCAGATCATGAGGTACAGCTGCTTGAGACAGTCAAATGCCAGGGGCCTGCAGTGAGAATAACACCACATTGCAGGAGGACCACAACTTCTTCTCTCAATAGCCACACGCTTGGTTTCATCCATAGCCCCTAGTTCTGTTTTGTTTTTTAAATAATGTTTTGTTGATTTTATGTACAATCTTTACAAGAGGACTTTACAACCAAAATAAACCAAGATAGAAGCAATAACATGACTCTCATGTTTTCATTTGTACTAAATTCTTCTCAGATTTCCTTATTTTACTGTTCTTTAACTTAAATTGTCTTCTTTTAATTAATAATGTTTGTCCTCTACAATTTTCCAATTACTGCCTTATACCTCCCTCCCCCCTTACCCATTACTTCACCCATGTGTGATCTTCTCTTCATACTGTTCTTTCTTGTTGTGTTGACAGCTATTAAATTTGTTTTTCCTTTTGTATTGTAATATTCTCTTGTGCCCTTGCGTACTTCAGGCTATTGCATGTTAAATTTAAGCCCTGAAACCAAATCTTATCATATATTCCTGTATGCATTCCCATTCTTTGTAAGTTCTGGGCATCTGCCTTCTCTAGCGCTGCTAGAAGTTCTTTCCTGCTTGTTTTATGCTGCCTTTCTGCAAAAAAGGTTGAAATGCATGAAGCAAACAAATCCATGAAAGCATACATACTCCGCAGCAGCCTGTCTTGCCCTGGCTTCCGAAGCATGGGGTTATTTGCAGTAAATGAACCGTAAGAGATTTATTTTTGAAAATAATCTTCCAGAATCCAGAGGATCAAGTTGTGGTGCTTGTTGGCAGCAACTCAGGTACATTCAATAACTTTTACTATTTGGAAAGTGTTATGTACTGAGCTGAATCCTAGAACAATAGGATCCAAAATGCAGCAGTCTGATTGGTCCTAGAACAATAGGATCCAGAATGCAGCAGTCTGATTGGTCCGCAGGAGCCACCCAGTCCAGCTCCAGGTGGAAGTGAATCAGCGACCTGATTGGCCTGCAAGAGCAGCCAATCAGGCTCCTGGATGAAGTGAATCCGCAACCTGATTGGCCTACAGGAGTAGCCTGGAATTAGCCAATCACGTGGGGCCCATTGTGTAAATAATGTATATATAGCAGACGTTTTGGGGAAAGATTATTTCCTTGCTACTATGAGCTGAATAAAGAGCATGAAATTCACACTTGACTCTGAGTATATTTCAGAAACGCTGTTATTTGAGTGGGGAGAGGAAAGGAATCGAATACACGCCAATATACACGGACAAATTAAATATTAAATTCCATTTATTACAAATATTCATCATATTAAACATTCTGTGACAGAGATTTTACCAGAGACAGAAAGCAGGATAAATAAAGGCATTTGGAGCATATGCAGACTCCAGCTTCAGAAACTGATTCCTGGTGCTCACAGTGTACCCTTTCCAAGGAGAAACGGGCAGGAAACCAGTGGTGGGGTCTGGCCCCAAATGGCTTTTCTACTCTATTTCTGTATGACTGGTTTCCTATCTAGATTGCCGTAGAAGAACAGATCTCTGCCTTCTTTCACACCCTGTTATTTTTCTCACCCCCCCCCATCTACCAAAGACTTTTCACAAACCAGGAGCTCATCTAGTTGAGCCAATATGTTATGTACTGAGCTGAATCCTAGAACAATAGGATCCAAAATGCAGCAGTCTGATTGGTCCTAGAACAATAGGATCCAGAATGCAGCAGTCTGATTGGTCCGCAGGAGCCACCCAATCCAGCTACAGGTGGAAGTGAATAAATGACCTGATTGGCCTGCAAGAGCAGCCAATCAGGCTCCTGGATGAAGTGAATCCACAACCTGATTGGCCTACAGGAGTAGCCCGGAATTAGCCAATCACGTGGGGCCCATTGTGTAAATAATGTATATATAGCAGACGTTTGGGGGAAAGATCGTTTCCTTGCTACTATGACCTGAACAAAAGAGCATGAAATTCACACTTGACTCTTGAGTATATTTCACAATACTTCCCATATTCAGATCCTTCCCACCCTAGCGGCCTCGAGTGCTCCTGCGAGTTTGCTGCTCAGCAATCACCTGAAAGCTGAATTATAGGCCCCGTAAAAAAACAGAAGCAAAGAAAAATGCGAAGTAAACGGCAGGCTAGCAGCTCTTCACTGATACTAATGGCCACAGAACAACGTACAAGCCCTATACAGATATGAAATGGCTTTAGTTCATTGTAAGTAGGAGAGAGTATTCTCTGTGCCTTGAAAGCAAAAAAAGACTGTGCCAAGGCAACAGGCACATACTGTGGTCCTGGAAGGTATTATGTGTGCAGAGCACCAGAGAGCTTCTGAGTTGTCAGGAAACATCCTTTTTATTTAAAAGGATTCTATGTTTTCTATTTGTACGATTCCACTAATCTACTTTGACACAATATCAGAGCATTGCACCTCATCGTCCCTGTTAGATCTCCTAGATCATGTAACGTAAGAGGGTGGGGTGGAGTGGAAAGCCAGATCTTGGGTGGATCTTGAATAGTGAGTAAATGATGGAGAATTCTCCCCTCTCCTACTCCAACACCCTTCCAAGTCAATCAAGAAGAATGTACATCTATTTCTGTCTTGCTAATCGCCAGCCCTGCCTTGCTAGGGCAGTGTTTGGTACACAGTCGACTTTAGAGTCCTAAGCTGATTAATATTCCTTGCAGAAGAGGTGGGAAACCTCGGGGAAGAACTATGAGCGGAAAGATGGAACCTCAAAGCACCACTGGTTCCTTAGGCAAATAAAAACAGCAATATATATATATTTAAAAAGTTTGAAAAATTATATATATTTAATTTTATATATATATATATATATATAATATATATAAATATATATATATATATATATATATATATATATATATATATATATATATATATATATATATAAAATTAAATTTTCTGTTTTACAATTTAAAATACTCATTTAAACATCATTAAAATATCAGTGACTTCCCTTCTTATCTTTCCATGGTTCATTTTGCATATCATAAATCCCTGCATATTTTACATAAACTAAACCATTCCATAAGGGACCCAGGTGGCGCTGTGGGTTAAACCACAGAGCCTAGGGCTTGCCGATCAGAAGGTCGGCAGTTCGAATCCCCACAACAGGGTGAGCTCCCGTTGCTTGGTCCCTGCTCCTGTCAACCTAGCAGTTCGAAAGCACAAAGTGCAAGTAGATAAATAGGTACCGCTCCGGCGGGAAGGTAAACGGCGTTTCCGTGCGCTGCTCTGGTTCGCCAGAAGCGGCTTTGTCATGCTGGCCACATGACCTGGAAGCTGTACACCGGCTCTCTCGGCCAATAAAGCGAGATGAGTGCCGCAACCCCAGAGTCGGACACAACTGGACCTAATGGTCAGGGGTCCCTTTACCTTTACCTTTAAACCATTCAGTATTCCATTATTACATCCATCAAAACTTATTTACACTGTTGAATTTATCTTAACGCTGCCAACGTTTTCAAGTGTACACAATTCCCCCCCATATATTCAATAAACATTTTCCAATCTTCTCTAAATGTATGTTCTTGTTCTCTTATTCTATATATTAAGTCCACAAGCTGTGCATATTCCATCAGCTTATGTTGCCAATTTTCTTTCGTTGGGACCTCGCTCGTTTTCCATTTGGGGGCTAACAAAACATGTATACTGGCATACATCAATAACCTTTTAACAGCATTTTATTGTCAAGCAATAAGAATTAGCAGCTGGGTGGCCAAGTGTTTAATTGGTAAGAACTGCATTGCTCGCTTCATCTGTGGAATGGAAATTGGAGCAATTGTAGAAGCATTTTGCAAATTAAGAGCGATAGGTAGGAAGCAGCACGATGAAGGACGCTCTTGTGGGCAGTAGGTCCTGAAATATGGGGGTGCAAGAAAGGATGCAAAGTCTGCAACACGTTTGTATAATAAGTCATTAATGGATGCCAGAGAGCCAAAAGAGTGGACCTGATCAATCCCCCCCTGAAGAATTGACGCTTTTGAATTGTGGTGCTGGAGTCCCGTGGACTGCAAGAAGATCAAACCGATCCATTCTGAAGGACATTCTGGCTGCTCACCAGAAGGACAGATCCTGAAGCATCGCATGAGAAGAGAAGACTCCCTGGAAAAGAGACCCTGAGGTGAGGAAAGATGATGGTGTGTAGCCTGGTGTAAATTAATTTGTAGCCTGGGGGGGATTACCGTGGCATGGACTGTCCCCGAGAACCGTAGACTGTCCCCGGGACAGGTGAGGCTGCTGATCCCTTATTTTCAAAGCCGATAGTTGACAGCTATGAGCCAGTTACAGAAAAGTGAGAGGAAGGAGGCTGGGAAGTAGGCGCACTACATTGGCTTGCCAGCAGGGGGCGCAACAGAACTAACCAGAAATGTCCTGCCAGAAGTGAGAGCTGTTCAGATGTAACGCACGTGTAATGAAGTGTTTTGCTGGGCTGGCTTTTATGGGCTGGGTTCTACCAACCTCGTGGATGAAAATTTGCCGGAATACTAGAGAGCATGGTACATTGCATTTGCATCTCGTATTTTCTCCAAATAGCTTGTGGTTTTTCACATCTTTTTGCATCAGGAAATGCCTTTTGCCGGATCATGTCCTTGGTTCACGTTCCTTATTGCCTGCACCGGCCACCTGGCAGCATTCCCCAGGGTGTCTTTTTTTAAAAAAAAAGTTTTTATTTATACTTTTCAAGTTTATACATTTTATTATTTTTACAATGAATTTAAGATTTCAAAGTTTGACTTTCTTCCCCCTCTTTCTGCGGTTCCTTAAATTTATTTTTTAATATCTTCTGCACATCCAAATTCATTTAATTTGCTCATTTAATTATCTACTTTAAATATGTACTCTTATGAAACTGCAGGTTTTTGCAATAATCCTGCCAGTGTTTTTATCTGTTTGCAATTTATCTGCAAATATTCAATAAACTATTTCCATTCTTGTATAAAATGTTTGTTATCTTGATTTCTTATTCTTCCAGTAAGTTTCGTCATTTCTGCATATTCCATAAGTTTTTGTATCCATTCTTCCTTTGCTGGGACTTAGGTAGTTCTGTCCCTATAATTCCCAAAATAAAAGCTTCTGGGTTTGTTTGTTTGTTTTTACAAAAGTTATTTTGAACATCCTTTTCAATTCATTGTATATCATTTCCCAGTAAGCTTTAACCTTACTACATGACCACCACATATGATAAAAAGAACCTTCTTTCTCTTTACATTTCCAACACTTATTTGATTTAGATTTATACATATTTGCCAGTTTACTCGGTGTTAGATACCAACGATATATCATTTTAATATAATTTTCTCTTAAACCATAACATGCTTTAACGACTGGACCTAATGGTCAGGGGTCCCTTTACCTTTTTACAATAAAACAACGGCAAGCCACAGTGCATAAAATAATACAATTTATTATTATTATTATTATTATTATTATTATTATTATTATTATTATTATTATTCTGTTGAGAGACGCCCAGAGTGGCTGGGAAACCCTGCCAGATTCGGTGGGGTATAAATAAATTATTATTATTATTATTATTGATTGATTGATTGATTGATTGTGGCTAACGGTCATATGTACTTGGCTTTAAACACCAGTGGTGGGAGCACATTGGGGATGGAGTAAGCAGTAATGCATAGGTAAAGGGTAAAGGGACCCCTGACCATTAGGTCCAGTCGTGTCCAACTCTGGGGTTGCGGTGCTCATCTCGCTTTATTGGCCGAGGGAGCCGGCGTACAGCTTCCAGGTCATGTGGCCAGCATGACAAAGCCGCTTCTGGCGGACCAAAGCAGCGCACGGAAACGCCGTTTACCTTCCCGCCAGAGCGGTTCCTATTTATCTACTTGCACTTTGACGTGCTTTCAAACTGCTAGGTGGACAGGAGCTGGGACCGAGCAACGGGAGCTCACCCCGTCGCAGGGATTCGAACCACCGACCTTCTGATCAGCAAGCCCTAGGCTCTGTGGTTTAACCCACAGCGCCACCTGGGTCCCTGCAGTAATGCATACATAGACTAATTGTCAGGCTGTGTATGAGAGAGAGAGGGGGAAAAACAGGCAGGTAACTAAACAAGGCAGCCCAGGAATGCTGGTAAATAATTCAGCCAGACAGCTGATAACGTCTCTGACCCAGGAAGGCGGAGGGGAGGAAGGTTTTCAAGGGCGCCAGGACCCGGAATCACTTTTGCCGGCTGTGGAGAAACTCTCTTCCCTTTGCCCAAGTCCGCCTGCCTCTCAGCTTTCCCTGAACTCAAACCGGCCTGACCAGCTCCGACAAAGCTTTCTTCTCCATCTCTGCCTTTGGACACACACTCACACACCGGGGATCGAAGCCAAACTGGGGCCTGCCGAGTTGGAGATGTGGAGAGATGCCTCCTCTTTGACTTTGCCGCTCAGGCTACGCAGAGGCATCTCTTTGTGCTTCTGATCTGAGCGGGGCAGAGGGGGTGCTTGGAGGGCGCCCTCCCCTCCCCTGGCACAAGCGTCACCCCACAGCCACAGCCGGAGGTCTCACCTGGAGAGGCAGCTCACATTTTGGGCACTGGCTGCTGCAAAGGTAAGTGAAAAGAGCAGAGGGGTAAAAGCAGAGTAGCTGCGGTAGGTAAGTAGAACTGTAGACTTGGAAGGGATGCCAGGGGGTCATCTATTCCAACCCCCCCCCCCATAATGAAGGAATGGGCCTACAGTGCCAGTGTTGTCCTGCAGGCATGGGGAGGGTGGCATAGTGCTGGGCAAGGGAAAAGGCTTTGACTCAAGCAAGGCAAAACTCATAAAAGCACAATAATATTATTATTATTATTATTTTCCTCTTGGATTGGAACAGGGCCAAGGTAGCTCCTTTCTGCCATTTAAGAAATCTGGAAATCGGCCAAAGTGGTTTCTCAGACTGGCACCAATTTGGCTGCTTTTTAAATAGTTCTGCAGAAGAGGGGATTTTGGCAGATGGTACTTAAAAAGTACCATTACTTGGCAGATGGTCCTTAAAAAGGACGCGGGTGGCGCTGTGGGTTAAACCACAGAGCCTAGGGCTTGCTGATCAGAAGGTCGGCGGTTCGAATCCCCGCGACGGGGTGAGCGCCCGTTGTTCGGTCCCAGCTCCTGCCAACCTAGCAGTTCGAAAGCACGTCAAAGTGCAAGTAGATAAATAGGAACCGCTCTGGCGGAAAGGTAAACGGCGTTTCCGTGCGCTGCTCTGGTTCGCCAGAAGCGGCTTAGTCATGCTGGCCATATGACCCGGAAACTGTACGCCGGCTCCCTCGGCCATTAATGCGAGATGAGCGCCGCAACCCCAGAGTCAGTCACGACTGGACCTAATGGTCAGGGGTCCCTTTACCTTTTACCTTACTTGCTTATTAAGTAAGGAGCAGAAAAGCTGAAACTTTCAAACTCTCACTTTCTATCACCAGGGTTTCCCAAACATGGATCTCCAGCTGTTTTTGGACTACAATTCCTATCATCCCTGACCACTGGTCAGGGATGATAGGAATTGTAGTCCAAAAACAGCTGGAGACCCAAGTTTGGGAAACCCTAATCTAGAGGAACACAGTCCCCCCCCCATGCTTGCCAGGCCTACAGAATACTGTTTTGCAGGGGGAAAGGAAATAACAAACTCAGGTATGCAATGTGGGGCAAAGGGAAGGCCCTCCAAATTGCATCAAGATGTTTGCATGCGCAGGTAACTGTGGCTCAGAGCACTTGTGTGCATTTAAACCTCGGGGGCACCAAACCTTTCACCTGGACTTCTGTGGGTACTTTGCATAATGGCAGTAAGTTCCCACAAGAAGCTGCTGTGCTGAAGGGGAAATCTGAAGGAAATCACAACAGCCTATAGGACACTGTCCCAATGTGACTGATTAAAAAAGGTCTTTGTACCCAGGTTTGCGACCCAGGTGGCACTGTGGGTTAAACCACAGAGCCTAGGGCTTGCTGATCAGAAGGTCGGCGGTTCGAATCCTCGCGATGGGGTGAGCTCCCGTTGCTCGGTCCCAGCTCCTGCCAACCTAGCAGTTCGAAAGCACGTCAAAGTGCAAGTAGATAAATAGGTACTGCTCTGGCGGGAAGGTGAACGGCGTTTCCATGCGCTGCTCTGGTTCGCAAGAAGCGGCTTTGTCATGCTGGCCACATGACCCGGAAGCTGTATGCCGGCTCTTGGCCAATAAAGCGAGATGAGTGCCGCAACCCCAGAGTTGGTCATGACTGGACCTAATGGTCAGGGGTCCCTTTACCTTTACCTGTTTGCAGGAATTTCCAGGGCGCATACTGAGGATGACTTAAAGGGGATGAATTTCCCATTTAAATCTTTTAACCATCATGTTTCAGGCACAACTGTGCATGTTCAATAAAAATGTAGCAAAAAAGCACAGGGTCACTTTCCTAACCGCAGGATTTGATCGTGGAGGGAGAGCGAAATGTGAATTGCCTATATTAGCACCAAGATGTGTGTGTGCTTGATCCAGACTAACACAGAATATAAAAGTCTGTGACCTTGTGATATATTACGTTTTTATGATGCATGTTTGGGAGCAGCTATAGCCTCAGGCTGGCCTTGGATTTACTTGGCTGCGCTTGGAAGAGGCAATTAGCGAGATTTTGGTTTCCAGCCTAATACAAATGTTCCTTAGCTGTGTTAATTTCTTCCTAGCGCTTTATCAGCGCTCTCTGAATTTTTCCAGATAGTAACGCTTCCTTTACATCATGTGATGCGAGAGTAGCAGTGGGTGAGAGAGCTGGCGGGCAGGGAGGGAAATCTCAGTTCTCATGCTGCTAGTCCAGATGAGCTGGTAGGGTCAGCCCTGGAGGCCAGGTGACTTGCAGTAAAACAACAGTCCCTCAGAACCTCTTTTGACAGGATGTAGAGATGCAGGGCTTGCTTCAGTAGGTGGTGCGGTCTGGCATTTGCTGAGCCCTCAAGATGACAAAGGGCCCACCTGCCAATAATACGGTAATAATAATAATAATAATAAGAGCCAGTGTGGTGTAGTGGTTAAGAGCAGCAGACTCGTAATCTGGTGAACCGGGTTCGCGTCTCCGCTCCTCCCCATGCAGCTGCTGGGTGACCTTGGGCTAGTCACACTTCTCTAAAGTCTCTCAGCCCCACTCACCTCACAGAGTGTTTGTTGTGGGGAAGGAAGGGAAAGGAGAATGTTAGCCGCTTTGAGACTCCTTTGGGTAGTGATAAAGCGGGATATCAAATCCAAACTCTTCTTAATAATAATATTTTTTTATTTATACCCCACCCATCTGGCTGGGTTTCTCCATCCACTCTGGGCAGCTCCCAACAGAATCTTAAAACCCGATAAAACATCAAAGATTAAAAATTTCCCTAAACAGGGCTGCCTTCAGATGTCTTCTAAAAGCCAGGTACAGTGGTACCTCAGGTTACATACGCTTCAGGTTACATACGCTTCAGGTTAAGAACTCCGCTAACCCAGAAATAATGCTTCAGGTTAAGAACTTTGCTTCAGGATAAGAACAGAAATTGTGCTCTGGCGGCGCAGCGGCAGCGGGAGGCCCCATTAGCTAAAGTGGTGCTTCAGGTTAAGAACAGTTTCAGGTTAAGAACGGACCTCCGGAACGAATTAAGTACTTAACCCGAGGTACCACTGTAGTTGTTTATTTCCTTGACATCTGATGGGAGGGCATTCCACAGGGCGGGCGCCACTACCAAGAAGGCCCTCTGCCTGGTTCCATCTTCACTTTTCATAGGGCTGCCAGAAAGACAAGATGAGATGTTTGATTCATACATCTCACCCCACAGAAGGTGCCTTGCCCAATGGTCCCCCAAACCATGGAGCTGGTACTAAAATCCAGGATATTCAACTGCTTGGGAATTCCTAGAACTCAGCACAATTTGGTTCTTCTGCGCATGCGCAAAGCGCAATTTAGCGCTTCTGCGCATGCGCCGAAACCCGGAAATAACCCGTTCCAGTACTTCCGGGTTCAGCGCAGAGTGCAACCCCAAAAAAACGTAACCTGCAGCTGCCGTAACATGAGGTATGACTGTATAGTCCGGCCCCCCACAAGGTCTGAGGGACAGTGAACCGGCCCCCTGCTGAAAAAGTTTGCTGACCCCTGGATTGCATGAACAGGGTTGGTGTCACTCTGTGAAGGATTTCAGCAACCCTGAATAATGCAACAAGTTCTCTCTGCAACATGCCTCAGTAGGAGGACGGCTGAGGATTTAGGATCAGTAATACCCGAGATCCCCTTTAAACATTCTAGAAATAGCATGGCTGCTTGCCACCACCACATCATGCATCATTATAAAGCTTCCATTCTGTCCTATCATGCTCTTAAGGGCAGTTTGTGCGATTAAATATCGCACCCCATGAGATTTGTTGCCGTGCCTGACCACTTAGGAGGATGGAAACTTTGTGTCACTAGAGCAATGGAGGGAATAACCACAGGATGATAAATAACCACAATGTTGCTAAAACCAGGACTGAATTAACTGCTGGAAGCATGGCTGGCCCAGGCATTTTGTTGTTGTTTAGTCGTTTAGTCGTGTCCGACTCTTCGTGACCCCATGGACCAGAGCACGCCAGGCACTCCTGTCTTCCACTGCCTCCCGCAGTTTGGTCAGACTCATGTTGGTAGCTTCGAGAACACTGTCCAACCATCTCATCCTCTGTCGTCCCCTTCTCCTTGTGCCCTCAATCTTTCCCAACATCAGGGTCTTTTCCAGGGAGTCTTCTCTTCTCATGAGGTGGCCAAAGTCTTGGAGCCTCAGCTTCAGGATCTGTCCTTCCAGTGAGCACTCAGGGCTGATTTCCTTCAGAATTGAGAGGTTTGATCTTCTTGCAGTCCATGGGACTCTCAAGAGTCTCCTCCAGCACCATAATTCAAAAGCATCAATTTTTTGGCAATCAGCCTTCTTTATGGTCCAGCTCTCACTTCCGTACATCACTACTGGGAAAACCATAGGTTTAACTATACAGACCTTTGTCGGCAAGGTGATGTCTTTGCTCTCCACTATGACCTGTCCATCTTGACCTGTCCATAGCTTCCCTGAGTAATTCAAGCCCCTTCGCCACAACAAGGCAGTGGTCCATGAAGGGGCCAGGGATTTTGGTTCCACTTCATCCCTGATGGAACCTGGTAAAGGATGCTGAAGTGCCATTTCCAGAGTCTGCACAGCTTTGTGTGCAACGCAAGAGTTGGGACTCAGCATCCTTTGTAGTTCAGATGTCCAAGTTAGTCTCAGGACCCAATTTCCCCCGCAGTCAGTGCTCTGAGGGCTGGAAGTGTTTTTTAGCAACACAAACCATTCTCACAGATTATCAGACTCCTTAATAAACTGGGTGCCGCATAGCAAGGAAGGATTAATGCTTTCAGAGCATGTATAATCAGGCATGGCGGTTTACATGTGGAATCCAAAAACGCTTGGAAAATACATAGGCTTTTTAAAAAATTTATTACCCATGAAATGACGAGCATGCCTTGACATGCCTTGATTACAAGTTTGTAGGGCCACCAGGGGTTAGATAAATTTATTTGGGGGAGGTCCCAGTTCCAGCCTAGTTGTCCTTTTCTGTTCCATAGTTTTGCAAGAAATCTAGAGGTGCTCCTCTCAGATTGTAGATTGCTCGTCAATTTAGGACCTTTAAAAATGATGTCTGTCCAGCTTAGAAGATGGTTTGGGTTGCTTCTGCACTTGGTCAGCCCTTAGAGAGCCAGTGTGGTGTAGAGAGCCAGTGTGGTGTAGTGGTTAAGAGCGGTAGACTCGTAATCTGGTGAACCAGGTTCGTGTTTCCTCTCCTCCACATGCAGCTGTTGGGTGACCTTTTAAAAAAAAAAAAATTATTAGGGATTTTCTACACAAACAAAGAAAAACAAATACAAAACATAGACAAAACCTCCCCTCCCCTCCCCCCTACAAAAAGAAAACAATTAATATATTTACTTCCTAATAGTCATATGCCTCTAACATTATCTAGTGGACTTCCCCCTCTTCTCTCCTTTAACGTTGCATTGTAAAGTCATTTTAGCAATTTCTATTCATTTTCAAATCTATTTCTTATCCCTAAAACACATTATATTATTTCTTATTTCTCCAATCTATTATCTTAAACATATCTTAAACATATTTCCTTAAACATATTTCTGAAATCTTAAACATAATTCCTAATCTTCCCCTATTCTCTTACTCTTTTAATTATCCTCTATCATCAATCTCCTTATTTATATACATTTCTTATCTTATCAATCTTTATCCCATCTATAAACTATTATATCTACTCAGCAACACTCTAGCAATTACAAATTCTAAATTTTAAAATATTTCTTCATATATTCCCTGAATTTCTTCCAGTCTTTTTCCACCGCTTCTTCCCTCTGGTCTCGGATTCTTGCGGTCAGTTCTGCGAGTTCCATATAGTCCATCATTTTCAGCTGCCATTCTTCCACCGTTGGTAATTCTTTTGTCTTCCAATATCTTGCAATCAAAATCCTTGCCGCTGCTGTGGCATACATGAATAAAGTGTGATCCTCTTTTGGTAACTCGTGGTGTATCATTCCCAAGAGGAAGGCCTCTGGCTTCTTAGCAAATGTGTTTTTAAACACTCTCTTCAACTCATTATATATCAAATCCCAAAAGGCCTTAACCCTCGGGCATGACCACCACATATGGTAGAACGTTCCATCTGATTTTTCACACTTCCAACACTTCTTATCCTGCAAATGATAGATTTTAGCTAGCTTGACTGGGGTTAGGTACCATCTATATATCATTTTCATGATATTTTCTTTTAACAAATTACAAGCTGTAAAGTTAATCCCTCTTCTCCACAGTCTAGCTGTTGGGTGACCTTGGGCTAGTCACACTTCTCTGAAGTCTCTCAGCCTCACTCACCTCACAGTGTTTGTTGTGGAGGGGAAGGGAAAGGAGAATGTGATCCGTCTTGAGACTCCTTCGGGTAGCGATAAAGCGGGATATCAAATCCAAACTCCTCTTCTTCTTCTTAGAGTGTGGGGTGTGGGGGTATGGGGGTATGGGGGTGATATAACCAGGATGGGCTTATCCCTGGTTGGTGGGGCATGCCAAAATCCCAACATCCAGCTACCAAGTGGAAAAATAATTACGCTAGGCCAGGGGGCCTCTTGGCATGCAGAATTGCACCTCAGTTGCATCAGTCACCCTCTACTGCTTCTCAGGTATGTCCCAGGCACCCTTCAGTCTGGCCCCCCTCCCTCAGTCATGGGCACCCCCCGTTCTCCAGCATCTATACATATGAGTGGTAAGTCTCTGGACTTCTGACGTCAGACTTACTGGATCCCAGCCAGGAACAGGATCCAACCATTAGTCCCTTTTGTCCTAGCAAACAACAGTTAGCTTAGTTTCTTATTGGAAGGCTTTCAACAAAGTGCTGACCTGCAGGACTCCGCAAAAAGGAATTAATAAGCAACCCTATATTATTAAATCATCTATTCCCATCTAATTAATCATTTATTTGTCCATCAGAAAGAAAGCTGGCTATATAACAGTGTTTCCCAAACTTCTGGTAGCTGGGGCACTTTTTTCTGAATCAAAGCTGGGGGCCACCACTTTTGCACCCAAAAAGACTTATTAACAGAGTGTGAATTAGCTCCCTTCAGAGGAGCCCACTGCTGTGCTTCTGCATGAGTCAGTGTTCTGAGTGAGGCTTCTTTTTGGAGCTAGGCAAGCCCAAAGCAGTCATCGGTCTATTCTGTCTCAGCTAGAATGAGCTTTTTTAAAACCTGAGGGTTTTTTTTGTTGCTCTGATCACTGCATTTTTGCATTTCTGCATTGTGCCTGGTGATGCTGCTACTTTAGCACCTAGAGCAGTGATGGCTAACCTTGACACCCCAGATGTTTTGGAACTACAACTCCCATCATCCCTAGCTAACAGGATCAGTGGTCAGGGATGATGGGAGTTGTAGTCCCAAAACATCTGGAGTGTCAAGGTTAGCCATCACTGACCTAGAGTATCTTTCAATGGGCTGCCATGCAAATTTAATTTAATACCAAGGTAAAGGTAAAGGGAACCCTGACCATTAGGTCCAGTTGTGACTGACTCTGGGGTTGCGGCGCTCATCTCGCTTTAGTGGCCAAGGGAGCCTCCGGGTCATGTGGCCAGCATGACTAAGCCACTTCTGGCGAACCAGAGCAGCGCACGGAAACGCCGTTTACCTTCCCACCGGAGCGGTACCTATTTTTCTACTTGCACTTTGACGTGCTTTCGAACTGCTAGGTTGGCAGGAGCAGGGACCGAGCAACGGGAGCTCACCCCGTCACGCTGGGGTCTAAACCATTCAGCCTCTTGGGCTTGCTGATCAGATGGTTGGTGGTTCGAATCCCCATGACGGCGTGAGCTCCTATTGCTTGGTCCCAGTTCCTGCCAACCTAGCAGTTCGAAAGCAGGCCAGTGCAAGTAGATAAATAGGTACCGCTCTGGCGGGGAAGGTAAATGGCGTTTCCGTGCGCTCTGGCTTCCGTCACAGTGTTCCGTTGCAGCAGAAGTGGTTTAGTCATGCTGGCCACATGACGCGGAAAGCTGTCTGTGGACAAACGCCGGCTCCCTCGCCCTGAAAGCGAGATGAGCGCCGCAACCCCAGAGTCGCCTTTGACTGGACTTAAGAAGAAGAAGAAGAAGAAGAAGAAGAAGAAGAAGAAGAAGAAGAAGAAGAAGAGTTTGGATTTGATATCCTGCTTTATCACTACCTGAAGGAGTCTCAAAGCAGCTAACATTCTCCTTTCCCTTCCTCCCCCACAACAAACACTCTGTGAGGTGAGTGGGGCTGAGAGACCTCAAAGAAGTGTGACTGGCCCAAGGTCACCCAGCAGCTGCATGTGGAGGAGCGGAGACGCGAACCCGGTTCACCAGATTATGAGACTACCTCTCTTAAGCACTACACCACACTGGCTCTCAACTTAACCGTCCAGGGGTCCTTTACCTTTACCTTTTATATTGGCATTATAGTCATCTCTCCCCCCCCCTATTGTTATGTACTTAAGTGTGATTGCCAATTACAATGTGCTGTGTGTGGTGTGTCTTTCAAAGACTGTTTTGAAGCTGTAGCTAGCGCAGTTGTGTCTGCCTACTTCCTTTCGCTTGTGAGTATGTAATGAACATGCTGCCACTGACTGCTTCTTGGCTTCCGGGCCTAGTTCAAAGCACCGGTGGTTAGCCTTAAAGACCTTTACAGCCTGCGTATGTCGTACCAGAGGCTGCCTTATCACTTATAAACTCTTTAGGGGAGGTGAAATCCTGCCCAAGATTCTGTCTCCTGCCAACACATGGAGCAGGGCTGTGGAGGCAGCGCAAGACCGTGACTCACTTCCGAAGGTGTCCCGACAGAGTTGGACTTGCATCTTCTTTCCAAGGTTTTCCTGTGCAGGTGCGTGTTGTATCTTTAGGGTATTATCATCCGTGATCCATGTTAATACGCTTGCAGGTTTGATCCCTGAATAGGCCAGCTGCATGTTCCTTCATTGCAGAGGGTCAGAACAGATGCTCCTCAGGATCAGTGCTTAAAAAAAAATGTTTAGGGGTACTCTCATTTTTACTCCAGAAATTCACCATTTTGTTGTTCAAATCAGGGGAAATAAATACAGTAAATGGACAAAAGGACGTCATCGGGGATAGCAACAGAACTGATGATTCACCATGCTAGAGAAGAAACTAAAAAAGTTAATTTTTAAAGTTTTTTCTCCCGTTAGATTCACAAAATGTTTAGGGGTATGTGTACCCCTGCATCCCCCACATCAAAAAAGCAGTGCTCAGGGTCCCTTCCAATTCTGTGATTCAATGTAGCAATGGCATAGTTTCATTTGTATCTAGGTATGATTGTGTGTTTTGTGCTGTTTTTTGTTTTGTTTTTTCTTTCTGTTTTTTACGGGATGGCATGCAATTTCGTTGCACTTGTATAGCGTTGTGCTTGTACTTGTGCAATGACAATAAATAAATTATCTATATCTATTATCTTACCTATCTGATTTTATCCAGTGCTTTTTTTCTTAAAAAATGTTTAGGGGTACTCTCATTTTGACTCAAGAAAATCACCATTTCGTAGTTCAAATCGGGCGAAATCAATACAGTAAATGGACAAAAGTACAGAGATTCACAAAATGTTTAGGGGCATGCTTACCCCTGCGTCCCCCCCCCAAAAAAAGCACTGAAATGCTAAGCTGCTTTGAAGTCGAATACGGGACAAATGACCGGGTGTCACTGACCCCTGTCTCCTTGTGTGTCTACATGTGGGAATGTGTGTCACTATAATGTCATTGCATTAGGATTTCCACACTTCCAGCTCCCTGCAGGTAGCAGACAATGAAGTGTAAGGAGCGGGGGTGGGGGTGCTTGCCAAGAAGAGGGGGGGGCCACAGAAATGCCTTCACAGCTAGCACCATTTTATTTTATTTTATTTTATTTTCCGACTTGAAAAGCTTTATTGAAACTCAATCATCTGTTACAATCAAAGCTAGCACCATTTTAATGGATTTCTAGCCTGCCTCTGAAGGTGTATGTTCTCCCAAGCCAGATTACAACAGATCGATACAAGTCATCGTTAAAAGCCTAAAATATAAAATGGGATTTTTTAAAATAACCCAACATTAAAATAGCAGTGCATAAAACAGTCATTAGATATCGCAACCATTAAATCATCCAAATGTAAACCAGAAAGAATAAGTGTTTAAGGCTTTTTCTAAGGCCGACAGAGCATGGGGGGGGGGGGAGAGGGAGGTGTCATACGAATTTCCCTGCGGAGGAAGGGAATTTCAGAGATAAGGGACCCCATTTCAGAGGAGGCCCTGTGATGCAATGATGTTGTGCCATCCATTGGTGTTTTTCAAAAATGTTATCAGGGAGGCATGGGTGCAGGGAGAGGCACAGTTTGGCATTGCGCATGTGCTCCCCGTTATGCATAACTGGGTGCGAATTTTGCACACTGGACACTCAGGTAGAGTGTAAATGTTAAATTTGAATTCGTAGAACTCAAACCTAATGGTCAGGGGTCCCTTTACCTTTTATATACAGGGTGCCTACATTCTGCATGGATGGGTTTCATGGCAACATGTGCAAATGGCTTTAGATACCTATAAGGTCCATAAATTACCATATAGCATATATTCAACACACAAAAACAGCGACAATTTGTTGTTGACAAAGGACAGCTGGACATATAAAGGGCCCCATTACCTTCAGTAGCTTAGGGCCTTGTCAAACTGAAATCCGGCCCTGAAGGCATCCTAACTTGAACTGGGAGAACACCCCTTGATCATGCAAGGCAATGCAGAGAACTGGCACAAGCAGAACCGGTGCTGGCAATTTTGGCGCCCTAGGCGAGGGGACGGGCCACGTGACGTCATTGCGTATGACGCATGTTGCGGAGCGGTGCCCCGCCCCCTGCCCAGTCGGGCACCCCCCGCCGCCGCGGTTTTCTTGCTCCGCCGCTGGTTGGGGCGGCGGCGGGGGGCAGGCTGGCCAGCGCCCCCTCCATTTTGGCACCCTCGCCGCCGCGGTTTTCGCCCCAACCTGCTTGCTCCACCACTGGTTGGGGCGGCGGTGGGGGGGCGGTGGGCAGGCTGGCCGGCGCCCCCTCCATTTTGGCACCCTAGGCAATTACCTAGTTCGCCTAAATGGACGCGCCGGCCCTGGGCACAAGGCCACCCCAAATGGGTGCTGAACCTGCCTACATGGTTAAGCTCAGCCGGCTTGAGGGTTTGTTGACTTGGAAGGCCCTAGAGCCCCCAAACCCAGCTCCGTCAAGCTGCAGCACCTTAACTTTTCTACTACAGTGGTACCTCAGGTTACATACGCTTCAGGTTACAGACTCTGCTAACCCAGAAATAACGCTTCAGGTTAAGAACTTTGCTTCAGGATAAGAACAGAAATTGTGCTCTGGCAGCGCAGTGGCAGCGGGAGGCCCCATTAGCTAAAGTGGTGCTTCAGGTTAAGAACAGTTTCAGGTTAAGAACGGACCTCCGGAACGAATTAAGTTCTTAACCTGAGGTACCACTGTAGTTTGGAGGCCTGACGAGAGGCAGCAGGCAGAAAATGGCCGCTGTCTTCATTGGCTGCCTTGCCACCCTCCTACATACCATAGTGACCTTTGGAGCTGCTGCTGGGAGACGCAAGCCCCACCCTCCTTCTCCCGAAGGGGCACTTGGTGACGTTTGTGCGGTTTGCAATATTAACCAGGTAGCCTCAGGAGGCCCCTGAGAGCCAGGCTGCGGCTTCTGAGCAGAGCTGGCCTCTCCCAGATGATGTCCAGTGAGAGGTTAATGGGGGTGAGTTACAGTAACCTGGGTGAATGTAGTTGGGCAGCCAGGCTAAGCTCTGTGCAAGTCCATAGGATTAGGCAATTCATTCGCTTTATAAATGGGCATTAGCTCAGGGTCACCGGGAGAGAGGGAGAGATGCTGATGCGACAAGTCCTTGGTGATAGAGCTGCAGCAATTTTTACTGGGAGCACACCCATGGGATCATGGGCACAAATACTTCCCTCCCCCATAGCTGTCAACTTTCGGATTTGAAAATAAGGGATTTTTCCAAACTTTCGGATTTGAAAATAAGGGATGCTGCGAGGGTGGTGCAATGGCACCAAGTAGCCTCGCCACCCTGTGCTCCAGAGGCTGCGCACGAACGGGAGAGCGAAAGAGCGAGCGCGTAGACAGCGGGCAGGCTGTCTGTCTGGTTGGGCGTGAGAGTCTGGCTGTACAAGGCATGCAAGCTCCGCCCCCAGTCGGTCTCAGACTCCTTATTGGCAGCCGGGCAACGCAGCTGAGGAGCCTCCCTGGCCGGCAGGGAGGGAGAGGAGCTGCTTCCTTTGAAATCCGGGAAATTTAAGGGATATCAACAATCCGGGATAGCAGCGGGAAACGGCATTGGAATAAGGGAGTTTCCCGCAAAAAAAGGGACGGTTGACACCTATGCCCTCCCCCAGTACCCCTCCCCATGCAGAGTCAGATGCTCATTGAATACCCACAAACAGCATGAAACTCACTGCGAGAGAATTGGCCCTGCTAAACATCTTCCAAGACAATAATGCCCATTTACTAAGGGATCCTCAGCTATCAGGAGAACAGCTCCTATAATTAGCTCTGTTTGAAGATGCATCCACTAATTATCCTGGATAATTAGCCAGCCAACTGCTGAACAACAGATAAGTCACCCAGCATCCATAACAGTATTACCCTGTTTCCCCCTTTTTAATACGTAGTCATAAAGTAAGCCATGGCAGGTTTTTTTTAACCTTTGTGAGAAGTAAGACGTACCCCAAAAGTAAGCCGTGGTGCCGCCATTGTTCCCGTCGCCTCCTCAGACGCCTCTTCCTGCCCCACTTGTTCCCTGTGCGCATGGAGCCAGCGAACCAGCGAGAGGCGCGGGGGGGAAACGCGCCTCTTGCGGAGTTCTGCCCCGCCTGCTTAGCGCGCAGGAAGAGGCGGGGGGAAGACGCCTCTTCCTGCCCCGCCTGTTCCCCGTGCGCAGGGAGCCAGCGAACCAGCGAGAGGCGCGGGGGGAAACGCGCCTCTTGCGGTGTTCTGCCCCGCCTGCTCAGCGCGCAGGGGGAGGCTGTACCGTACCATACTGACGTAATAAAAATAAGACATCCCCCCGAAAATAAGCCACCCTGTGTTTTTTTGAGGGAAAAAAATTATAAGATGGTGTCTTAAAAAGGGGGAATGACGGTATTAGGGGATACACCATAGTTCCCTGTTTATGTATCTAGGGATTTGGTCATCAGTAAACATCCAGGGCCCCAGGGAGCTGGCACCTAATAATTCTTTCTTTTTTTGAAATATTGTTTTATTTGATTTTACAAATTCATTCACACTCATAATCACAAATAATGAAATTACGCAAGATTCTTCCGAATCTCAAGACTTCCCTTCTCCCCTCCGTGGGTTTTTTTAGTTAACTTTTTCAACTGCATAGTATAAATCCTCCTAATTTTCAGTTATCCATTGTATCCCAAGTCTATGTATCATTAC
Source organism: Darevskia mixta (assembly GCA_034641385.1). Lineage (NCBI taxonomy): Eukaryota > Metazoa > Chordata > Lepidosauria > Squamata > Lacertidae > Darevskia > Darevskia mixta. Next base: position 7,224,981 of record JAWWNH010000067.1, on the reverse strand, counting down.
AAGAGTTATTTAAGACCTGCCAATGAGTTCAAGTGTTTACAGTGGTCTGTCAAGTATAATATAAATTTCAACCCATTCTTTGTTGAAGTTTTGATCCACCTGGTTTCTGATTTTCCCAGTCATTTTTACCATCTCTGCATAGTCCAACAGTTTAGTCTGCCAGTCCACTCTGGTATGGACCCTGTCATCTTTCCAACCTTGGGCAAGCAGCGTTCTTGCAGCTGTTGTTGCATACATAAACTTTTTAGTTCCTTCGGTATCTCTGCACCTACAATTCCTAACAAAAAGGCTTCTGGTGTTGTTGTTTTTTAACAATCATTATTTTGAACATTTTTTTAATTCCTTGTATATCATTTCCCAGAATTCCTTTATTCCTTTACAATTCTACCACATATGGTAAAAGGTGGCACCTAATAATTCCTTGCTGCTGCCCACAGAGTAGGCACGTGGTAATGGGGATGCGGGTGGCGCTGTGGGTTAAACCACAGAGCCTAGGGCTTGCCGATCAGAAGGTCAGCGGTTCAAACCCCCGTGACGGGGTGAGCTCCCATTGTTCGGTCCCAGCTCCTACCAACCTAGCAGTTCAAAAGCACGTCAAAGTGCAAGTAGATCAATAGGTACCGCTCCGGCGGGAAGGTAAACGGCGTTTCCGTGCACTGCTCTGGTTCGCCAGAAGTGGCTTAGTCATGCTGGCCACATGAGCTGTACGCCGGCTCCCTCTGCCAGTAAAGCGAGATGAGCGCTGCAACCCCAGAGTTGTCCGCGACTGGACCTAACGGTCAGGCGTCCCTTTACCTTTACCTTTTAATGTGCTCTTGCCCGTGTTCAGTCAGACTTTTCTCAGGATCTCAGCACTTGTGCTATAGCTGCCATCGCCTGCAGCTCCTCAAAACACCAAGGAGTTCTGTGGGCCCCACAGTGTCAGGGAGCATGCTTGCTTGGGAGTGATCCTGTTTCATAATGAGACCATCTTAATGGATCCTCCACCCTAGAGGAGGAGATACTGCCACATCCAGGTGTCTCAGCAGGGATGGATCTGCCCGTAGCAACAAACTCCCTGCAAACCCTGCTGCTAACAACTCCCTCCTTACCTGGCTCTGTTGCAAAGGCCAGGCCCAGGACAAGTCTTGCCACATGGGTTGTCTGCATCACCACTAAGCATATGTGTGGAATTCTGCATGCAAAAGCTTTCCAAAAAGCCACTGCAATGACCTGGAAAAGGCATGGTTGCTGTGGCAGGCAGAAGGCTGGTTTGCACGGCATTCAGTCAGTCAGTCAATCAATCAATCAATCAATCAATTATTGCCCCTCCTTCTTCGCTGACAGGGACTCAAGGCAGTTTACTGATAAAATAAGAATAACCAGCACATGATTGGCCATTCCTGCACTTTAATACTTTCTGTGAACTTGCCAGTTAAGTGCTGATATGACTTGGCCCTGAGTACCTTTCAGAAGGGGACCCAGGTGGCGCTGTGGGTTAAACCACAGAGCCTAGGGCTTGCTGATCAGAAGGTCGGCGGTTCGAATCCCTGCGACGGGGTGAGCTCCCGTTGCTTGGTCCCTGCTCCTGCCCACCTAGCAGTTCGAAAGCACGTCAAAGTGCAAGTAGATAAATAGGTACCGCTCCGGCGGGAAGGTAAACGGCGTTTCCGTGCGCTGCCCTGGTTCGCCAGAAGCGGCTTTGTCATGCTGGCCACATGACCCGGAAGCTATACGCCGGCTCTCGGCCAATAAAGCGAGATGAGCGCCGCAACCCCAGAGTCGGACACGACTGGACCTAATGGTCAGGGGTCCCTTTACCTTTACCTTTACCTTTCAGAAGACGCCACTTTAAAAATAAAATAAAAGTAAAAGTAAAACACCAGTGATATTTTTTCAGCTGCCTTAGCTGAACTGTGCCAGGTTATCTGACTTCGGCGTGGGAATGGCACTGTGGGCAGAAAAAAGGGACAGACACGGCCGAACGATGGAGCAAGCCGGAGAAGAGGTTCCCGCCTGCAAACCTGCTTTCCCTTTGCCATGCCTGGGCTTGCTACTGAATGCAATGAATGCAGTGACCAGGTGTCAGGTGGGAAGGGGAGAGGGGTCTGCCTGCGAGCAGGGATCAGAGCAAGCAGGAATGCGAGAGGGAGCTGGCAGAGGGGAGGGGGAAGAAGAGGTGAGCGCTGGCATCCAACTGGCATCCAATGTCCTCTGGACACTTCCCAAGAGGCTGTGTTTGTCTTTCAGAGGGAAAATGGCAGAGAGCTCCCTGTTTGCGCAGCGGCTGCAGGCCATTACTGTAAGTATTCTTCCTCTCTCCCCCCCCCCGCACTACCCCTGCCCCACTTGTTCAGAAATGGGGCTCAGGGTCCTCAGACGAGGCCCAGCCTCTGTCCCCCATGGGAGCTCCCCACCCCACCCCCGTTCCAAAGCTAAGGGGGAAGGGGGAGAGGTGGGTGGGAAGGCAGAGTGCCCAGATCTGTATGCCAGAACTAAGCGATTATCATAATAATAGTGTGATGTAACCATAGCTGTCAACTTTCAGATTTGAAAATAAGGGATTTTTCCCAACTTTCGGATTTGAAAATAAGGGATGTCGCGAGGGCAGTGCAATGGCACCAAGTAGCCTCGCCACCCTGCGCTCCAGAGGCTGCACGAAAGAGCGAGCGCGTAGACGGCAGGCAGGCTGTCTGTCTGGTTGGGCGTGAGGGTCTGGCTGCACAAGGCATGCAAGCTCCGCCCCCAGTCGGTCTCAGACTCCTTATTGGCAGCCGAGCAACGCAGCTGAGGAGCCTCCCTGGCTGGCAGGGAGGGAGAGGAGCTGCTTCCTTTGAAATCCGGGAAATTTAAGGGATATCAACAATCCGGGATAGCAGCGGGAAACGGCATTGGAATAAGGGAGTTTCCCGCAAAAAAAGGGAGGGTTGACAGCTATGGATGTAACGAGGGTGGGGCCATAGGGGCAACGGCACCAGGCACAACCTGGGCAGAAGAGGTGGCATCACCTGCAACGTATTCATGACCCTCAATTACATTGCAATATGTAATGCTCTATTTATCAGTTTGGCATCGTTAGACATGTTTAAAAGGCTGAATTGGAAGGGAGGCTTATTGCGGCACCTAGGCCAGGCCCAGTGGCGCTTTGCGGGTTGCTCTTTGCCCTATAGCCTAACAATGGCTATAGGTTTAAAGCACATGACTTCCCTCAAAGGATCCTGGGAACTGCCGTTTAGCCCTCAAAGAGCTACCATTCACAGCGCCCTTAACAAACTACAGTACCCAGGATCCTTTGGGAGGAGTCATGTGCTTTCAACATGTGGTGTGGACACAGACACAATGAAATGCATTCAGCCGTGGGGATGCTGCTGGTGGAAAGGAGAATGTTGGTGGCATATGGCTGGCCAGCTATTGCTGATGGGGTGTGTTATGTACTAAGCGACTCCGAGTATACGGTATTTCAGGATGGCAGATTGCGGGACATATTTTTTTTAAATTATTTCTGGCTTTACAGTTTCTCAGCTGACTCGCTGTAAAGGTGCAAGCGGCAGGAGCTGTCTTTCTTGAGCAACCTATTTAAAGCACACACCGCCAAGAATCCTGGGAACTGTAGTTTACCGCTCACGGAGCTATGATTCCCAGCATCCTTAACAAACTACTATTCCCAGGATTCTTTGGGGGTGCTTGAAATGTATGATGTGTGTGCGCTATACCTTTAAAGCACATTTGAAGCACATTCCCTCCCCCCTCAAAGAATTATGAGTGCTGTGGTTGTTCAGGGCTGCTGGGAATTGTAGTTTGTGAGGGGCAAACTACCGTGCTCGGGATTCCTTGAGGGAAAGAAGGCGCTTTAAATACATAATGTATACACAGTCTAGTAGTCCCTGCTCTGTAATATAAGGATAACAGCATTGCCCTCCCTGGGTTGATGTGAGGATTTGAGGGGATTCCATTTTTAATCCCATTTACAAAAACCTTCCTGCACGCAGGCAGTTCCCCCATTCCACAGAGGCAACCATTTCAGACCCAGCAGCTGTTTACAAACCTGTGAGCTGTATCAAATGCTGCAATTCCACTTGCACAACAGACTTCTGTGCACACAGTGAAACTTTCCTATCCTGCTCCTGTTGCCTCAAGCCCCTTGTGCACCCTCAATATAATAATAATAATAATAATAATAATAATAATAATAATAATAATAATAATAATAATTTATTATTTGTACCCCGCCCATCTGGCTGAGTCTCCCCAGCCACTCTGGGCGGCTTCCAACAAAAATAAAAAAATACATTAAAATGTCACATATTAAAAGCTTGCTTAAACAGGGCTGCCTTCAGATGTCTTCTGAATGTCAGGTAGTTGTTTATCTCTTTGACATATGAAGGGAGGGCGTTCCACAGGGCGGGTGCCACTACCGAAAAGGCCCTCTGCCTGGTTCCCTGTAGCTTTGCTTCTCGAAGTGAGGGAACCGCCAGAAGGCCCTCGGCGCTGGATCTCAGCGTCCGGGCTGAACGGTGGGGGTGGAGACGCTCCTTCAGGTATACTGGACCAAGGCTGTTTAGGGCTTTAAAGGTCAACAATATCAGCTCCTGGGGGGGGCACCCTCTGGATCAGATTTTGGGGCATGTGGGGACATGGGCATAGCCAGGATTTTTGTTAGCGGGGCAGGTTTTTTGTTAGGGGGGCAGAACCTCAGTTTACTATGTATTTTTATTTATTTTTTTGATTGGGGGGCAGCTGCCCCTCCCCGCCCTCCCCCCCCGGCTACTCCCATGCACAGGGAGAGGAAATTGAATGAGTGTAACTCTGCTTGCGCAGTTCTGGATACAATCCCAAGTTCCCCTGCAGGAAAAGAAGCAGCCACAGGACCCCCTCCATTTACTACTGGAAAGATGACTTGCAGGGACAAACTTCTGGGGAGTTTTTCTTCCAGTCTCACACGTGCGTTCAACTGGGAGAGGCTCTAGTGAAAAACAGCCCCTCTCAAAATACAGCTTTATATGGCAACCCGTTTTCTCTAGAAGAAAACAGCACAGCCAGAAATGTGCTGATTTGCCTGAACAGTGGCAGAATGCAAGGACTGTGGAGTAATGCGTCCACACATAGGACAGAGAACATTGATTTGAAGTTCTTTCAGAAGAAAGCCATGCATGTTGAAGAAGACTTCTGTTTTAAGTCCAATTTAAAGATAAGGAGCGATGCGGGTGGGACTGTGGGTCAAAGTGCAAGTAGATAAATAGGTACCGCTCCGGCGGGAAGGTAAACGGCGTTTCCGTGCACTGCTCTGGTTCGCCAGAAGCGGCTTTGTCATGTTGGCCACATGACCCGGAAGCTGTACACCGGCTCCCTCAGCCAGTAAAGCAAGATGAGCGCCGCAACCCCAGAGTCGGACACGACTGGACCTAATGGTCAGGGATCCCTTTTTTGTTGTTGTTCAGTCGTTCAGTTGTGTCCCACTCTTCGTGACCCCATGGACCAGAGCACGCCAGGCACGCCTATCCTTCACTGTCTCTCGCAGTTTGGCCAAATTCATGTTAGTAGCTTCGAGAACACTGTCCAACCATCTCATCCTCTGTCGTCCCCTTTTCCTTGTGCCCTCCATCTTTCCCAGCATCAGGGTCTTTTCTAGGGAGTCTTCTCTTCTCATGAGGTGGCCAAAGTACTGGAGCCTCAACTTCAGGATCTGTCCTTCTAGTGAGCACGCAGGGCTGGTTTCTTTAAGAATGGATAGGTCTGATCTTCTTGCAGTCCATGGGACTCTCAAGAGTCTCCTCCAGACTCTTTACCCTTTACCCTTACCTTTAAAGATAAGGAACCATAAGAAGGGAGATTAGGAGCCTTGAAGTTGTCCATAACAGTGAACAGCAGCCTGAGCAAGTCACCTGGCCACAGTCTTTCCCACTATGAGAGATACATTGTATTTCAATTTAAATGACAGCAGTTGCTTCTGAATTTGCATTGCACATGCAAATTTTATGCAAACTTGTTTCTTGATGATGCACAAGCGGCAAACCTGGTGTACATATCTCTTCCGCCCAGTGATGTGGCTATTGAAAGTGGCCAGCATTATTCTAGTTGCAGCCCTTGAATATATTCCCAGCACCTTTGGATTTGGGCTAAATCTGGGCTGCTTCCCCTCCTCCGTGGGAAACACTGAGCAAGCCTGGTGTAACCTGAGCTGCCATTCCTTTGCTCATCCTGCCTTTGAAACAAATGAATTATTCACCAGGCAATAGCTCCAACCTGAACCAAACAGGAGGAGAGGGATCTGGAGGCCGGCCCAGACTGGAAGAAGTAGGGGCCGGGCTGGGGTTGGTGCCTGCTATGCAGCCCGGCTGCCCTTGTGTTCAGCCACACGCACACATCCAGATGGGAGATGTTGTCATGAATGGTGCATGCCAGGAAGCGTAGTAAACATTTATTGTTGCGAAATGTGTTTCGGCAGCTGAGAGATGTTTCTGTGCAGGGAGAAAATCAGGGCAAAGGGAGATGGAGCTACAAACAGCAGCGAGGAGCCTTGAGTACGTGAATAGTGGCAGACGCACCCATGACCTTATGCGCGCCACAGGGTGTCTGAGCGCATGCAACACATGCTGGCTTGGTAAACACATTGTAACCGCCGTGTAGGTAGACACCCAAACACTGCATCAAAATTTGTACCTTTGTACTTGGTTACGTGGGTGGCGCTGCGGGTTACACCACAGAGCCTAGGGCTTGCTGATCAGAAGGTCGGTGGTTCGAATCCCTGCGACGGGGTGAGCTCCCGTTGCTCAGTCCCTGCTCCTGCCCACCTAGCAGTTCGAAAGCACGTCAAAGTGCAAGTAGATAAATAGGTACCGCTCTGGCGGGAACGTAAATGGCGTTTCCGTGCACTGCTCTGGTTCGCCAGAAGCGGCTTAGTCATGCTGGCCACATGACCCGGAAGCTGTAAGCCGGCTCCCTCGGCCAGTAATGCGAGATGAGCACCGCAACCCCAGAGTCAGACACGACTGGACCTAATGATCAGGGGTCCTTTTACCTTACTTACTTGGTGATAGGGTGGTGCTGTGGTCTAAACCACTGAACCTCTTGGGCTTGCAGATCAGAAGGTTGGTGGTTCGAAGTAAGCTCCTGTTGCTCTGTCCCAGCTCCTGCCAACCTAGCAGTTTGAAAGCACGCCAAAAAGTGCAAGTAGATAAATAGGTTTTGGTGTGACGTTGCGCCAGAAGCGGCTTAGTCATGCTGCCCACATGACCCGGAAAAACTGTCTGCGGACAAACGCCGGCTCCCATGGCCTGTAAAGCGAGATGAGCACCGCAACCCCAGAGTCGTCTGCGACTGGACTTAACTGTCAGGGGTCCTTTACCTTTACCTTTTACTTGGTGATAATTCATTTGATGTTATGTCCTCTCTTTCAATTTCATATGCCCAGTCACCAAGGAAGATTAGAGCCCTGATTTCATTCATAATTCCTATTAGTCTCCTAAGGGTTGTTTATGTGTATGGAAGTCTGTTGGCACATACAGATGGTTGTGTGGCATAAACATGTTGATTTTAAATGTCAACATAATAGACTATAAACTCCAGATTCTGCTGGGCACACTCAGGTTGTATAGACATGGTTGTGTTTGTCTCCAGTGTTCTAACTGAATTATTTGAGATCGTTGCAGTCTGGTGCCAAAAAGTAACTATTTTTAAAAAGTTGTTTAGACTCACACAGTGTGGCTCTGTCAGTAACACAGTAAAACCAGTCTGATAATAGCAGCATTATTTGAACCAACGTAGGGCAACCTTATAGGGACCCAGGTGGTGCTGTGGGTTAAACCACAGAGCCTAGGGGCCTAGATAAGGAGGGATGTGGGTGGCACTGTGGGTCAAAGTGCAAGTAGATAAATAGGTACCGCTCTGGCGGGAAGGTAAACGCCGTTTCCGTGCGCTGCTCTGGTTTGCCAGAAGCGGCTTAGTCATGCTGGCCACATGACCCGGAAGCTGTATGCGAGATGAGCGCGCAACCCCATAGTCGGTCACGGCTGGACCTAATGGTCAGGGGTCCCTTTACCTTTAGGGCAACCTTCCCCAGCCTGGTGCCTTCCTGATGTTTCTGACTATGACTTACATCAGCTGAAAGGTACTAAACATCAGGAAAACTCATGTAAACAAACCGCCCATATGTAACTCCAGTGCAAATAGCATTTTGATTTTGATTTTTTGGGGGGGGGTATATTAATTCAAAAGCATTAATGATGAACACTTCTAATGATTTCCCTAAACTCTGAAAAACCACGCTGTTGAAAGGAAATGATTGAGAGGTAAAACCAGTCTCTTCCAAGAGGATTAGCCTCCTTTGATGGATTGTGGCACGCACACTTTCATGGACCGCAGCCTACAGACATGGTCTGTGTACCAGTCGTCCTCACAAGGATATGCCGCCACCTTTTAGGTGCCACGAGGCTGCAGAGAGTCCAGCCAAAAAGGGAGGGTGGCAGTAAAGTCTCCCTCTCGCTGCACGGGGGGAAAAAACACCCCAGGGTCTCTCTCTCTCTTTTAAACATCCCGGTAGGGTTAAGGGGGCAGGCCCTTTGCAGACAGGGCAGTCTCCCCACCCCCCCACCCCACCCCGCATCCCTCCCCCCAGCTCTTGCCGCCTTTAAAAGGGGGAGGCGCTGGCATAGTTGCAATGTGGTGTCTGGGTTGGCATAGATGGGCTTTTCCTTAACCGGTGGCGAGAGGGAGACAGAGAGAGGGAGTGGGTGAGGACGCGGGCGAGACACAAAGGGGTGGCGGCGGGGGTGGGGCTCTTCCCTGCTGCTCTCCCACCCAGGTGATGCTGCCAAAGGCCGAGGAGGGGCGGCTCTGCTGGGCTTAAGTCCTCGGCGCGGTCGGGCAGGCACGCAGCTTCGCCTGTCTGTCGCCCACGTGGGCTCGCTCGCGCCCTGCCTCCCACCGCGGCGGCGGCGGGCCCTTTGTCCGCCCCTCTCCGCAGGGCGGCTCCTGCCTCGCCTCGCCTCCCACCCCTTCGGTCCCCTTTTGCTTTGCTGCAGGAGCGGCGCAGGCTGCAGGAGCGTATCCTGGCCACCCGCCGGGAGCTGGAGGAGGAGAGACTGCGAGCCCAGCGCCTCAAGGTAACGCCCAGGAGAGGGATGCAGGAATGGATGGACCAGAGGGATGGAGCTTGGGATGCGGGAGTGGGGAGGTGAAGGAGGTGAAATGATTGTGGGGGTGGGGGTGGGGTACCACTGTGGGAGGGACCAGGGTGGACCTCTAGGGGAGGAGGGGGAATGTCAGACCCCAATATGAAGATGGTTGGAGACACTGTTGTAGTTCCCAAAATAGACCCACCCTCCAAAAAAAAGAGCCTGAAATAAGATACTACCCAAAAAAAGTCTTGGAGTGTCTCAAAAAACTCGTGGCACATGTTTTTTGTGGACTTCTTTTTTCTTGGTCCACCTTGATAAACAAATAGAAAATACTCTGCCCAGGTTCACTTAACTCCCCATTGCTTTTGCTCACTTGCTTGGCCCAGTTTCCAACTCTCAACCTAACCTACCTCACATGGCTGTTGTGAAGATATAGGAGGAGGCTGCAAAATGGCTGCAAAATGGAACTTAGTGCTTGTATCACAGGCATCAAATGTTGGTTCCTTTAACCCCCACTAATGCATCTTTGTTCTATAAAGGATCATATTTTTCTGCACACCTCCCAGAAAAAAAATAGGGCAGCTATAAGGCTTCAACCAATCATAATCTGGCCTGAGAATTGCATGCTTTAGATCCCTAAGTCCCAGCAAAAAACAGCAACAACCTTGCTTCACTTTCCAATGTTCTGCACTAGAAATAAACATGTCTAATCAAAGACATCTGAGTCAAGGGAAATTTATAGCCCACATTTAGCAATGAGCTTCACTGGGCATTCTGACAGAATCACTGGGATATGAGCCACGGGTTTGCTTGCAAGTTTTTCCTGTTTTGGCCTATGTTTTCACAACCTTGTGTGGCACGGACCTCACAAAAGGTGTGCAAATGGCCAAGAGGACCACCTATGTGCAGATGCTCATGCCACTAGAAGCTGAAAGGTGTGCGAGTCAAGTTCTGGCTGTGTGGCCCTTTGTGTGCAAATGTTTGCATGATGCGTGGTGGTTGTGCAGAGAGAGAGAGAGAGGGGAATGGTGAGGATTGTGTCTGGAGTATGTTTGAACATCCGCACAAGTGGGTGTGTTCAACATCTGCTGTCAATGCCATGTAGCTTCATTATTTATTTATTTTAAAGTATTTCTGAACCAACCCTCCATCCTTTACTGGTACCAGGATGGTATGTAAAGAGCATGACCAACAATCCTAGCAAATACAACAATACAATTTTATTTTATTTTAAATCACCACTAAAATACATTTCCAAACAATAAAAGCAGTTGACACAGCCGACACTGAATATGCTGAAAATATCTGGGCATGTAGCCTGGCGTGAAAAGATTGTACTGTCTGTGCTTTGTGTGTGACTGCCCATACAGACCTATATGTGCATGTGGTTGAACAAAGATGCAATTCTGGGTATGCGCAGGAATGATCTCATGTGTGCCTGTGCATATATGCATGACTGTAAGCCCATTGTCTTGCCTTGATGTGTCCTGACAGCCCACGTGTCTCTATCAGCGTGAGTGTCCAGTGCAGGATTGCTGACAAACGCATTCTCTGTCTCTCTTCCCAGAGGAAATCCCTGCGTGATCGTTGGCTGATGGAGGGAACATCCTCACCCACGGACGACAATGATCACTTGTCTTCTGTTTGGGAGGCACAGAATCGCATTCAGGAATTAGAGCAAGATCTGTCCAGGTGGGTGTGTCTTAGGTGATGGAGGGGCGGTGGTTGACAATAACACACCCAAAGGGGTTTCATGGTTTTACCCAGCACAGAGAAGCAGTCACCTCAATTTCTCCCCCTTCTCTTGCCCCTCCCTGTGTCAAATTTTAGATTGTAAGGCCCTTGGGGCAGAGACCTGTCCTCTTCACTCTCTATAAAGCATCTCACATTCTGGTTTTATTTATAAAAGTGTTTATATGCCCCCCCTCTTGAAACATTAGGGTGGTGTAGAACAGGAACATATAAAATGAGATAAAGCATAAAGCAATCATAAAAATGACTGGCTACTCAAGGAACGTTTTGGGCTTGTTTGCATTAAAAAAAAAAGTCTTCAAGAGATATCTGAAAGTTTAAAAAAAAATGAGGATGCCTGCTGAATCTCTGCTGGAAGAGGCAGCGTGGCACTAGCAACACTTAAATGCCCATCTCCTAGTGGAGGCCAGTCAGGGCGCTGATGGCAATATATACATAAATAGCAACTACAGCCACAATAATGTGATGTTCCGGCTGAAGCTGCAGATGGAAGCTGATGATGACATCGAGGTCTCTGGAGGACGTGAAGGAGGGATGTTTTGTGGGCACGTCGTGTCCCCCTCATGCCTCTCTGCATCTTCTTCTTTCCGGAAGAGAAGATTCTTGAGACTAAAAACAACAACAACCAACACTCAGGACAGAGAAGCCTGAAACCACTTCCTGGCCTGAGGGAGCTGGAGGGAAGGAGCTCAACGGAGTGATTAGTCAGCAAGGCTCCTGAGGATTAAATCACCCTCTAGCAGCAGCAGCAGCAGCAGGAGGAGGAGGGTAGGATCCCCCAGGCAGTGCAAAAGTGACAACTCAGCAAGAGGGGTGGAGAGCCTCCAGCAGCCTGGCTGTAAATGTGGGGGTGGGCGTCTTTTCACACCCAGGCACACAAGCAAGAAGCCAGGATTTGTCTAACCAAAGGATGTCAGAATACAGCACTTGCTCATGAAGGATAGAGCTAAGGTTCAGATCATAAGGTTACTTAATTCCAAAGGACAGGAGAGCAAATTGTGCCCAGAATAGTGACTGGTGAGTTTAGAATGGGGCTGAAGATCTCCAGCTTAAAAGCCCACTCAAAGCAATGAAATACATCTGTTGTTCTTGTTGATGTTGTGATTTCCGTCCTGTTGGGTAGCCTAAGGTCCTTCAAAAGCAGATTGCAAAGAGAAAAAGGCAATACGATAAAAACACAACACGATAAATCAACACCAAATCAATAAAGCACAAGTTATTTAAAACCAGACCATGGCACTCTTATTAGCATGCAGATGCCTCTAAAAAGCAGGTCTCAGCCAGCTGGCTAAAAATCAGTCAAGAGCAAGCCGGGCAGGTTTCCAGAATGAGGAGGCAACCACCAAGTAGGTCCTGTCGGTTATAGCTACATGCTATGCTTCCTTTTGCCAAACATCCTCAGAAGGTTTTTAAATTACGGGGGAAGAGGACAATCTTGAAGGTAGATGGGATATGCTTTCTATGGCCAGTTCCAGTCAACAATTGGACTGCTGTATTGATTTGCAGGTTCCGAAAGCATGTCAGAAGGAGGTCCCACTAATCTAAATGTTACCAAGGCATGTGTTGTGATAATCAAGCGCATCAGTTTCCTGTGAACAGAGTCCTGGTTTGCACATCTCTGTGTCGCAATAATCATGTGGATCAGGGGTGGGGTATTTGTGGCCTTCCAGATGTTGTTGAACTCCCAGCTCTCATCAGCCCCAACCAGCAGGACCAGTAAGGAGGGGTAATGGGAATTGTCGTCCAGCTCTGACCGCAGAGCCACATGTTCACCAGCCCTGATGTGAACATCAGTGGCGTAGGAAGAGGGGTGTGATGGGGGTGCATTGCCCCGGGTGCCACTCTGGCAGGGGTGACAAGATGGCCCTTGCCTCCCCCCAGGTGTCCAGCTCCTTATGGGGTGCCTCTCGCGAGCGGCACCCCGCATGAGCTGTCGCTGGCCAGTGGCACCCCTTACGGACTGGGCATGTGCGGCAGCTCGTACGGACTGCGAATGTGCGGCATTCCGTATGGAGTGCGCAAGCCGCACATACGCAGTCCGTACGGTGGTGCAAAAAATTTTTTCGCACCGGGGTAGCATCTGGGCTTGCTACGCCAGTGGTCATGGCTACCATTGTTCCCTGTCACTGCTTGTCAGGGGCATGAAGGTAAAGGTAAAGGGACCCCTGACCATTAGGTCTAGTCGTGTCCAACTCTGGGGTTGCGGCGCTCACCTAGCTTTATTGGCCGTGGGAGCCGGCGTACAGCTTCCGGGTCATGTGGCCAGCATGACTAAGCCGCTTCTGGCGAACCAGAGCAGCGCACGGAAACGCTGTTTACCTTCCCGCCGGAGTGGTACCTATTTATCTACTTGCACTTTAATGGCTGTTCCTCCCTTTTTGAAGCCTCCAAACTCAGATGCAGCAGCTGGATAATCCAGAACTTCACCAGGAACTGCCGCAGCCACAAGAGCCTGTGAAGGCTTTGAAGGAGGTGAAGCGGTCTTCGTTGGATGGCGTTGGGGAGGTATGAGTAGTTCCTGATCTCCTCTGTTGTGGCAAAGGCAAAACTGGCTATCAAGCAAAGGATTTGACATTTTGAGAATTTCAGCATACATTTTTTCAAACCAAGCTTCTTGCCCTTATCGTTGTAAGGAACAGTTTAAATACGTGGAAGTCACCTAATTTGCATGTTACGCTAAGCTAAACCATGGCTCAGTAGGAATGTGCAAGCATGTGGGGTCCAAGAGAGGGGATTGGGGCCACTTTTACTACTCCTGAGTCATTTTGCTGCTGCTTGAGATAAGCACTGAGCTAAGCATGGTTTGGCTTTGCATGTTGTCTCAAGCCAGGCTCAAGGCTTAGCACTCTCCAGATTAATCATGTAACCAAGGTTTGTTCTGTGATTTATGGCTTGTGGTTTGTCTGGGAGAGCTAAGCCACGAGACCAGATCTGGGCGATACGCTACGCCAAAACTAAGGCTTAGCTCAGCGTAGCAGCAGAACATTCAGGGAAGCGAAAAAGAGTCCCCAATCTCCAACAACAAATGAAATTTCAAAAGCCGGGACTTCATTTATTCAGGAAGCAGGACCTAATGATCAATGCTTTGTGTCCTGTTTTGTAATCTTGGATGTGCTACTACAGCCTACCTGCCTCCAGTGTCCATATTCTCTCCCTTTCTATCAACATTTTCCAAGTTCTTTTAGAATTTGGATCTTGGAAACGGAGTATTTTCTGCTGTAGTTGCAAAAGCACCTCTGATCCATCGTTCGGTAGACATCTTTAGGCACCATGCAAAAATGTTCCTCTTCAACCAAGTCTTTGGCTGATTTACATTCTATGTCTTTTAAAATGTGTTGGTGGGATTATTGTTTTGTTTTGTTCTTGTTTTTATTGTGTTTTTTGCGTTTTTATGCTGTGAACCGCCCTGAGATCTTGGGATGTACAGTACAGTCGTACCTTGGAAGTTGAACGAAATCCGTTCTGGAAGTCCGTTCGATTTCCAAAACGTTCAGAAACCAAAGTGTGGCTTCTGATTGGCTGCGGAAGCCCCGCCGGACATTTGGCTTCCAAAGTCACTTTCGAGTTTGCGGCGTTCAGGAGCCAAAACGTTCAAGAACTAAGCTGTTCGAAAACCAAGGTACGACTGTCTACACATTTAATAAATAAAAGGTTGCAAATGTTTCACTTTAGATAGAGTTCAAAATTGTGGGTTCATTATCTAGTGAGAAACTGGATTTTCCGTATAGAAATGAATTGTCCTGGTGATCTTATTGGGTTAAAAAAAAAACCACAATACCATGTGGGTGTTATTTTGAAATGTAATTTGGCCTCTTCCAAGTCCATGTGAATGATATGCAAATTGAATTGACCTGATGATGCTCTGAAGTCTGCCAAGCAGCCACAACCGTCTCACTTAGGAATAGGAATAGGAATAATTTATTGGCCAAGTACATTTTCCAACATACTTGGAATTTTGCTTCGGCTACATTGCAATGTAAACATACCTTATACAAACACTGTTCCACTCACAATACAATGACACAGCAAAGAAACCCCACCCATAACTGGCCTCCCCTTCCGCTACACAACTACGAATTTAACAATTTAATGGCACAAGGGGAAAAACTGTTCCTGTGCCTGGCCGTTTTTGTGTATAAAGTCCTGTAGCGACATCCAGATGGAAGTAAATCAAACAGATGATGACCAGGATGGAAAGGATCTGCGACAATTCCCTCTGCTCTGTTCCTAACTCGGGTAGCATAGAGTGTCTCTATTGAAGGCAAGCTAGCACCAGTTACCCTTTCTGCAATTCTTACTGCTCATTGGAGCCTTTTCTTGTCCATCTTGGATGCAATCTGGGAGGAAGGGATGAGGAAGGGAAGGGAAGGGAAGGGAAGGGAAGGGAAGGGAAGGGAAGGGAAGGGAAGGGAAGGGAAGGGAGGGAGGGAGGAAGGAAGGAAGGAAGGAAGGAAGGAAGGAAGGAAGGAAGGAAGGAAGGAAGGAAGGAAGGAAGGAGGGTCACTGGAGCTTACTTTAGGTCAACCTACATAAGATCAGGTCAGCAATATAGGATGCTGCCTGACAGCAAATCACAACATTGTTTCCAAGTTCCTTTAACTGGAGGAGTGAGTGAGCAATGGCACCTCCTTGAGGGTCTCACCTTCCTCTTCTTGTTACCTACACAGCCTGGCTACCCAGTTCTGTTATAGAATTGGACCTCATCTCATCCCATTGCCACAAAAGCAGAACCAGGCCCTGTAGACCAGGCTATGCAATCCAGACCATATTGTGCCACTAGAGAGCTTCTCCCAGAGATGGAGAGATGACTGTATGCACAGTAGCCATAGCTTTCTGACTTTTGCAGCCGTCCCAAAGGAAGGAAGTTACAATGGATTAAGTGCTCTTGGGCAAAACTGCTTAGGATCACACTGAGCAACAGAGATGGGGAACTTGCAGCTTTCCAGATGTTGCTGTACTACTCTTCCCATCATCCTTGACGATAGACCTTGCTGGCTGGGGCTGATGGGAGTTGGAGTCTCAACAGCATTAGAAAGGCCACAGTAGGTTTCCCACCCCTGACTGAGAACAAATGTCTCCAGAAGACTCCAGAAGACTGAGCCACAATGCACATTTTAGAGGAAAGAAGGTTTTGAGCCCCGATGTGGATCTCAATCAGACCCTCTGATAATGTCTCTGCACCAATACCTTTGACACCTTTCTTTCTTTCTTTCTTTCTTTCTTTCTTTCTTTCTTTCTTTCTTTCTTTCTCTCTCTCTCTCTTTCTTTCTTTCTTTCTTTCTTTCTTTTCAGCTTCCTCTGGTTTATTGTTGATTTATGTCTGTTTCTCACACAGATGAGCCACCTCCTCTCAGGATGTGGTCTCCGTTGTGGGGGGGGAACACACCCATTGTTGAATTACGCTCATACACCCACACACAGGCCAGGCCAGTGCACACATGCGATGTGCAGAAAGAAGAGGGGAGGGATATCTCTGTGGGAGTGGAAACACCCCTCCCCCAAAAAATAAATTCGTGGGAGGAGGTGGTGATCAAGGCAGCTATGGTGAATTGGCGGATATTATTAAAAAATTAAGTTAATTAAATTTCTCTCCCACCCTTCCTCCCCAAGGAGCCCTGGGTGCCATCGTTTTTGTCATCTTACATTACAGCGTGAAAGTAGACATTGCCTGTTATTTATTATTTAGTTCAACAGTTTGAAAATGCTTAATCACCATCATCTCTAAGCAGAGTGCTAGAGACCCAATACAATAAGTCTAGCAATAAACTGACACTACAAAATCCCAATTCAGTTAAGAAACCTACTGGGATTTTTTAAAAGTATGCAGAAAGTGCCAGAAAGTGGGGGATGGGGGGGCTTTCTGACCTCAGCTGAAAAAGAGTTTCACAGAATCTACCTTGAAGTAAGTTCCATGGAGTTCAGTGGAATCTACTTCTAGGTAATAGTATACAGTTGCAGCCACAAAGAAGCATGGGCTTTCAGTGTTCATTATTTCTTCTTCTTCTTCTTCTTCTTCTTCTTCTTCTTCTTCTTCTTCTTCTTCCTCTTCCTCTTCCTCTTCCTCTTCCTCTTCCTCCTCCTCCTCCTCTTCTTCTTCTTCATCTTCTTCTTCTTCTAATGGAAATATTTTTAAAGCAGAAAATTCTTCCAGGGATTGTGCGAAGAGATGCCTTGGTGATGTCACAGGTACTGGCCAATAAGCATTGTGGAAACATTGTATCCTGCCTTAGTCATTGCTTTAACCTGGGAAAGGGCCTTAGCTCATGGTAAAACACAAGGTTTGTGTGGAAAAGGTCCCAGGTTCACTTCCTGGCATCTCAGGTAGGGCTGGGAAAGAAGACTCCTGTCTGAAGCCCTGGAGAGATGCTGCTAGTCAGTTTGGAGTTTGACAATACTAAGCAGGGCCAATAGTCTGACTCAGTACAGTGGTACCTCGGTTTAAGAACAGCCCTGTTTACAAACTATTCGGTTTACGAACTCCGCACAACCAGAAGTAGTGTCCCGGTTTGCGAACTTTACCTCGGTCTAAGAACAGAAGCCGAATAGTGGAAGGGCACCGGTGGTGGGAGGCCTCATTAGGGAAAGTGTGCCTCGGTTTAAGAGCAGTTTCGGTTTAAGAACGGACTTCCGGAATGGATTAAGTTCGCAAACCGAGGTGGCACTGTATAAAGCAGATTCCTGTGTTCATACTTTGCAGGATTGTTGTGCAGATAAAATGAGAGAGATCCTTAGGGAGGCTCTTCTGAGCTCTTTGGAGGAAAGACAAAGAATCAATATGTTGAATAAATAAGAATTTGAGAATGAGCAAAAGCCACCGCAATTTTATTTTTTTTAATGTTTACTAGTGATCTCTTTGGAGACTGTTGCCATGAAGTTCCTTTCTTTTGCTTTCAGGTTGATGGGACCTCTTCCTCTCCTCCAGAAGGTGAGTCATTCTCTATTTGCCGGGATACCTCTATCACAGTGGCTGCAATTTGCCTGGCAATTCTTCTGCACAAGCTCCATTGGAATGAATGGGAATCTCACAACTGTCAGTTGCAATCTTCTGAACTATGCAGGTCAACTGCATGGTTCAGTCCCATGAATTCACATCCCACTATGCTTTAAGCAACAGCTTTCCACTTCATCCTGTCTTGTTTTCTGCAGCCCAGCTGGCGGACATAATAAGGCGAAAGGTGGGCCCCCTATTCCCCAAGTGTATTCTGCAATTTACTTTCCCGGATGTGTGTTGAAAGATCCACACCTGCCGGGCTGAAACCTGATCTCCAGCCAGCTATTTGTGTTAAAAGGGCAGGCTCAGAGGACGGAGTAACTTGGAATGAGCACAGTCGTGATCCATGTCTGTGTGTCTCTCTGTGTGTATTGTTTCTTTATCCATTCTAGATCGTTGGTACAGCCTTGTAGGGCATTCAGATAAAGAAACAGCCCTGGGACGTGTTCCAGCCTGTTCCAGGCTTATGTTTCTTCTTTGCCTTCTGTAACCTCAACTTTGGAAGCCTTGTCATTTGGACAACCTCTAGCCCACATTTAGCCATCCCTCTGAGAGCCAGTGTGGTGTAGTGGTTAAGAGCGGTAGACTCGTAATCTGGGGAACTGGGTTTGCATCACCGCTCCTCCACATGCAGCTGCTGGGTGACCTTGGGCTAGTCACACTTCTTTGAAGTCTCTCAGCCCCACTCACCTCACAGAGTGTTTGTTGTGGGGCAGGAAGGGAAAGGAGAATGTGAGCCGCTTTGAGACTCCTTCGGGTAGTGATAAAGCGGGATATCAAATCCAAACTTTTCTTCTTCTTCTTCTTCTTCTTCTTCTTCTTCTTCTTCTTCTTCTTCTTCTGGAGGAAGAGCTAAAAATCTCAGGGTGACACATGGAACCAAGGAGAAGGGTTAGTTATCTGCTTGGCGGTTCTTACCAGTTGTTTGTTTGTTAAACTATTTATGTACCGTGATAGATGATAGATAGATAGATATAGATAGATAGATATAGATAGATAGATAGATAGATAGATAGATAGATAGATAGACAGATAGATATAGATAATGATGATGATAGATAGATAGATAGATAGATAGATAGATGATAGATGATAGATGATAGATAGATATAGATAGATGATAGAGATAGATAGCACCTGTTACCTCTGCCCCTATTATCCACAAGGGTACAGCCTGAATTGCCAGACAGAGAAATACCTTTTCCCCTTGACCTGCCACCAGGTGCTGCTGTCTCCTACCCCCACCAGGCTTTGCCCTCTGACCTATGACCCACAAGCTTCTCACACACACCTCTCAGAGGACCTGATAACTTCATCTGAATGTGACCATGAATTCCTTGCAGAGAGAAGTAGCCCTGAGTCCAGGTTCGAGTTGGCTCCTGTTCCACCCAAGAGGTCTCTGCAAGCAACAGCCCAAGAGAAGCTGCAGAATGGAGACATGCCGGGAGGAGGTGGGTGCTGGAGACTGGGCAAGGTCTGCCCTTGAGTGAGGTGGGGAGGGAGCTCTCTTTCAGACTGAGGGCCACCTTCCATCCTGCGCAACCTCTCGGGGGCCAAATGCCGGTGGTGGATAGGCCCAGAGGCAAACGTGGGCCGAGTAACTCATGTAAAGCTTGCCTTTGTGTGCTGAGTTGCCGCACACGCTCAAACACCCCTCTCTGCCCTCCATGCAGCCAGGAAGAGGCATTATCTGAGCGAGGGGACACCTTTCTGCTGGGCAAAAATGCTCCAGGAGCCTGCGAAGGAAAATCTGTCCTGGATGTGGCTGGGGAGGAGATGTGGCTTGAGGAGAGTCCCCAGGGCCAGAGAGGGGGGGGCTTGGAGGGGCATGTTTGACCCCTGGGGCTGAGTTTTCCCACCGCAGGGGTGAGGGATCAGGCCAAGAGGACCAGAGGCAAACCCTTTGACTCAAGCGTTTGCATTCCAGTAGAGCATGGAATGAAGCAAATTTCTGCAAACATGGACTTTGGTATGGAGTGGCAGAGCATTTGGCTCAAATCCTGAAAAATCGCAGTTTTCCTTTAAAAGCAGGTTTAGGGATGCAAATGTTAAGGTTTGAAGCATAGCTTTCAACTTTCGGATTTGAAAATAAGGGATTTTCCCAAACTTTCGGATTTGAAAATAAGGGATGCCGCGAGGGCGGTGCAATGGCACCAAGTAGCCTCGCCACCCTGCGCTCCAGAGGCTGCGTGCGAACGGGTGAGCGAAAGAGCGAGCGCGTAGACGGCAGGCAGGCTGTCTGTCTGGTTGGGCGTGATGGTCTGGCTGCACAAGGCATGCAAGCTCCGCCCCCCAGTCGGTCTCAGACTCCTTATTGGCAGCCGAGCAACGCAGCTGAGGAGCCTCCCTGGCCGGCAGGGAGGGAGAGGAGCTGCTTCCTTTGAAATCTGGGAAATTTAAGGGATATCAACAATCTGGGATAGCAGCGGGAAACGGCATTGGAATAAGGGAGTTTCCCGCAAAAAAGGGAGGGTTGACAGCTATGGTTTGAAGTGGGGGGGTGGGGGTGGGACCTCTCCATGGAATCACGACAGAACTATATCAATCACTTCATAGCCTCTTATCTTGCCCCATGACTGGCAAAAGCAGAGTGAATTATGCAAAGTGTGTGTGTCCTTGTTTGTCTACCCCTTTCAAAGTTCATCTCTGGTTTGGTCAATTTAGACTCTGGACAATGGACTCGGCACAATACCTCTTTATATAAGTAACTGTGTCTTATGGGGGGTCGCTAACCTTTGGCCCTCCAGCGTACAACTCCTCCTCCTCCTTGACTGTCAGGGATGTGCCCACCCCTGCCAGTCCGGCACTGAGTGGCTACCGGTAGCCTCAGCCTTTGTTGTTGATGGACTCGTCTCCCAGTGAGTCTACCAGCTCCTCCTCGGGGGAGGAGCTGTTACCAGGAGGGAGCCAGGTGGGGAGAGGTCTCCAGGAAGATGCAGAGAGACCTAGCACCACTCAGCAGACCCACTTGGAGGGGGAGACGCCGTTTCCGGCGCCCGCTTTACGCAGAAGGAGAAGGCGGCACTTTAGAGTGCCGAGACTCTGGTGTTGGCGCCGCAACAGGAGGGGGGCACTTCCGGATTCCGCTAGCGACTAGATGGTCATGTTTAGGGTTAGCTCCGCACTGTACATACTTTGCACAATAAAATAGTTGAAAGACAAGAAGGACTTGGTCTTTACTCATGAGCAACCAATAAGGGAACCTGACATTGACCATCGGCCATGCTGGCTAGGGTTGATGGGAGCTGTAGTTTATTTTATTGAAAATATTATACTGCTTCCTGTCCAGCTTTGCTTCTTTGGGTTACTGGGAAATCAGAGGACCTGAGTGCCTGAGATAATGTTGTTGCCTTTTCCTCCAAAGGTGTGTTTGGCAGCGAATGCAGTCCTGAGAAGGCAGGAGTCGATGTGACCCCCATGACTGAAGGAGATGGGGACGTCCAGCCCCCACCGAGAAGTGCTGACGCTGCTCCGGACATGAATCTGGCCTGCCAGAGCTTGGGCCTCAGTGAAGTCTCCCCCAACTGCCCAAGAAAGCTGGCAGTGGAGGAGATGGTCATCCGAGACCACTTGGGCCAGGAAGTGGGCAGCATGGATGCTGTTGGGCAGAAGCAGAGCTCCATTGGGAAGGAGGAAGACTTGGAGGGCCACCCTGATTTAGGGAATGAGGGTGAAGACGGGAACAAGCCAAACCACCTTTGCAGTGCCTCCAGTTCAGTGAAGGCCCCTGGAGCTACAGAAAGCCAGGTGGACAGTGAACTGGGCAGCCGTGACGGTCCAGAGGGAGAGTCCCCCACTTCTTGGGATCATCAGAGTCCCTCTAAGGCACCGCAGGGTGAGAATAGCTGCCTTGATTCTCCCAAGTGGCGGGCAGAGGCGGAGCTGGAGATGGGCTCCCTGGCCAAGGAAGAGGAACTGATGGGAGCTGGGCAGAAGGAGTTACCAGAACAGGGTGCCAAGGAGGCGGAGCCTGACCGAGGCCTAGCAGTTGGCCATGCGGAGCCAGTGATGGGGGGACAGGAAAATCTAAGCGGAGAGAGCCTGGGGTCATGGCTGGACCAGCCTAAGCTACCTCTGCTGGACCAGATTCCTGATCTGGAAGAAGCCAAGATGCCACTTCTAGGTGAAGTCATGTCATCATCATCACCTCTGCCAGACCAGGTTCCAGTGACACTTCAGGAGCAGATTCCTCCTCCCCTGCAAGATCAGATTCCATCTTCTTTTCAGGAAATGGAGGGTTCACGCCTAGAGCCTTTGTTACCAAATCAGAGCCTGTCCACTCTTTCGGACCAGACTGCTCCTTTGCAAGAAAGGGAGGAACTGCTTTCAGCCCCAGTTCCATCCCCACAGCAAGAGTCCCTTTTAGATCCAACCCCACCATCTCTGCAGGACCATCTTTCCTCTTCTCCAGTAGAGAACCCATCCTCTTTGCAGGGTGAGGTCACTTCTCTGCAGGACCAGATCCCATCACCTCTACGTGAAGCTAATGGGAAACCTCTAGACCAGATCCCAACATCTCTACAAGAACAGAGTGCTGCTCTGCCAGATCAGGTCCTGTCACCTCTACCAGACCAGTTCACATCTCTGCCAGGGCAGATCCCTTCCTCTTTGAATGAAGTAGAGAAATCGCTTCAGATATCGACAACTTCACAGGGCCAGGAACTTTCTGGGGTGGAAGCTAAAGGATCCTTCCCAGACATAATCCCCTCCTTGTCTAATCAGCTCACTTCTCTGCCTGATCAAATAAATTCCCTTCATGAAGCAGAGGGATTGTCCTTGGAAGAGATTCCAGTCATTCTGCAGGATCAAATGCCAACAGCTCCAGAGGCCTGGATCCCTTCTCTGCCAGAGGAAGACATCATTCTTCCAGGCCAGATCCCATTCCCTGTGGATGAAGGTAAGCATTTACTTCCAGGGGAGTCTCCAGCATCTGTACCAGACCCGATCCCACAAGCTCTTCTGGACCAGAACCCAACATTTCTGGAGGGTGCAGCCCCTTCTTCTCTGCAAGAGGCGGGAGGATGCCTTACAGACCAGATGCAGGCATCCCTGCCAAGCCAGACCTCACCTTGTCTCCTTGAAGCTAAAGGGTCACCTCAGGGCCAGGCTCAACCTATGCTAACAGAGCAGGTGCCAATCTCTCTGCAGGAACCTGAAAAGTCTCTTCCAGAAAAGCTGGAAGAAGTGCCCCTGCTGCCAGGACAAGCCCCATCCCCTAACCCAACGGCTCCAGATGCTTTGCTCTTGTCCAGCCTGGACGTTGGCCAGCCTCTCCTGGACAAGACTGTATCAGTGGGAAACCAGGAGCTGAAAGAAGGTGGAGATGCCAGCCTGGCCTCAGCAGCAGAAGAGGCTAAGGAAGTCCTGGAAAGTCTTCACGCTGAACAGCAACCTCTGCTGCAGGAGGCCTCAGCAGATGCTCTGGACATTTCTGTCGGAGACATGCAGCCCAAGACGGGGATCTTAAAACTCCAGGCAGCCACAAACCAGGAGGCCCCAACCTACACCACCACCTCTGCCAACACTGCCTCCTCATGCCAGCTCCAGCCCACGGCACCCCGGCAAGGGGAAGACCCAGAGCAGGGGCAGAGCAGGCGCAAGCAGAAGTCATGCCAGTGCTGCTCGGTCATGTGAGCTTGGCTAGGATGCCCTCCTCAGGAACAGGAGTTGTTGATCTGGTCCCAGTGGCAGGCTCTGAAGTTGGTAACATGCCCTGCCAGTAGTCTACTGTAGGTATCTCTCTCTCTCTCTCTCTCTCTCTCTCTCTCTCTCTCTCTCTCTCTCATATACACACACAAACACACACACTCCCTGGGAGGAGATGGTTGCTGGTTGTGGAGATGAGCCCCTAGAGGGTTTCTAACAGAGGACTTGTTCAAATAGTGGATTTGCCTCTCCATGTTTATCTCTCCATGTTCCCCTGGAGTGGGTGAACAGGAGGGAGAGAAATCTGATGCTCTAGATGTTTGGGAGGCTCCAAGTGTGTCTCTACATGACATAGTCACACGTAGGAACTAACACATGGACACCCGCCCACACAATTGCAGCAGGCACACTCTGCACACTAGCAACATGGGTCCACACTGCTGATCGTGCATTGTCATGCACTAACGCATAGACTCCACCAACATGTTCCCCCCACCGATGTTTCCTGTGTATGCATTCTCCCCCAGACACACACACACACACACATTTTGGTATGCATTTGTGTAAATTTGCGTAGTTGGAATGCACATATCAATGCACAGCTGTTGTTAACATGCATACACAGGCACATACAGTCACATATCCGCTTGCATGTTGGCCTGCAGCGCATCAGTTCACGTCCCACGGTTTCATGTGCCAGTACGAAAAAGACATCTGCTTCCACATGCTTGTACATAACTCGCATTGGGCTGGATACGAGAGCTACACCTATGCATGCAGAACTCTTGACACCTCCACTCTCCGCATGTGCCTGAATCCCTTTTGCCAGCTTGGCATTACTCTCCAAAATCAGTCTGGGGCACATTCCAGAGACACTGAGCAATATCTTCTTCCCTTCGTACTGCCTTCTGCACGTAGGCTGAGGTGCCCCAGCTGTGCCGCGATGGATTTTGCAGCAAATACTCAGCACTGTGACACTTTGGGCACAAGAGGACTCTGGGACAGGAGGAGCTGGCGATACAGAGAGACTCCGGACAAGGAGCTGCTGGAATCCTCTCAGCTTGGATGTGGCCTCCCAGCTATGATCTCACATGGTGCAGACTTCATGCTCTCCCTCACAAGGACAGACTGAGAGACCTTTCCTAACTGTGGACCCCCGCCCCCCAATTCCTATCACAGCCACTGGGTCCGTGCTCTAGCCAGGGCACAGGGACCCCCAGCCCTCCTCCTCACAACCACCCACCCCCTTCCCATGACTGTTTATTCTATGCACTTTGTTTTTAATTCTAATTATCTAACTTCTGTTAGGGCCACCACCAAAGTCAGTAAGAGCCTTTTACATGGTCAGTTCCTGGGCAGTACTGGAAGAGTCTTAATTAAAGTCAGATGCAATGACAAGCGGGACCTCTGGCTGTGCTTGGGGTGAGGAAATGGGTCTGGTGCTCGGAAGCTGGCAAAGGGGAGCTCTGCAGGGATGTTCCAGCTACCAGCATCTTTTTACTAACAACCACAGCTAGAGGAATAGCATGACCCAGATGTCAGGGCAGGAAACACAGGCAGGCAATTGGGGGGTCCTGGGGTTATCCTAAATAGGCAACGGTAAAGGACCTGGAAAGGGACGTGGGCGGCGCTGTGGGTTAAACCACAGAGCATAGGGCTTGCTGATCAGAAGGTTGGCGGTTCGAATCCCCATCACGGGGTGAGCTCCCGTTGTTCAGTCCCAGCTCCTGCCAACCTAGCAGTTCGAAAGCATGTCAAAGTGCAAGTAGATCAATAGGTACTGCTGCAGCGGGAAGGTAAACGGCGTTTCCGTGCGCTGCTCTGGTCCGCCAGAAGTGGCTTAGTCATGCTGGCCACATGACCTGGAAGCTGTACGCCGGCTCCCTCGGCCAATGATGCGAGATGAGCGCCGCAACCCCAGAGTCAGTCACGACTGGACCTAATGGTCAGGGGTCCTTTTACCTTTAAAGGACCTGGACAGTTCAGTCCAGTCAAAGGTGAATATGGGGTTGTGGTGCTCATCTCGCTTTCAGGCCGAAGGAGCCAGCGTTTGTCCATAGACAGCTTTCCGGGTCATGTGGCCAGCATGACTAAACCGCTTCTGGTGCAACGGAACACCGTGACGGAAACCAGAGTGCACAGAAATGCCGTTTATCATCCCGCCGCAGTGGTACCTATTTATCTACTTGCACTGGCGTGCTTTCAAACTGCTAGGTTGACAGGAGCTGGGACAGGGCAACAGGAGCTCAACCCGTCGTGGGGATTCAAACCGCTGACCTTCCGATCGGCAAGCCCAAGAGGCTCAGTGGTTTAGACCACAGCGCCACCCGCGTCTGGCTTCCGCCACGATGTTCTTGCTCTTTCTAGCACAGGGGTCAGCAACCTTTTTCAGCCGTGGGCCGGTCCCCTGTCCCTCAGACCATGTGGTGGGCCGGACTATATTTTTTTGGGGGGGGGGGGAAATGAGCGAATTCCTATGCCCCACAAATAACCCAGAGATGCATTTTAAATAAAAGCACACATTCTACTCCTGTAAAAACACCAGGCAGGGCCCACAAATAACCCAGAGGTGCATTTGAAATAAAACGACACATTCTACTCATGTAAAAACACGCCGATTCCTGGACCTTCTGCAGGCCGGATTGAGGCGGCGATTGGGCCGCATCCGGCCCACGGGCCTTAGGTTGTCTACCCCTGTTCTAGCAAGTGAGGCCCTTGACTTCTGCCCTAAAGGCCTTCCCAGCTTTCCCATGGGCAGTTCAGAAAGGAGAAGAAGTGTCATTTGTCTAGAACAGGCATGGGCAAACTCGGCCCTCCAGATGTTTTCGGACTACAACTCCCATTATCCCTATCTAACAGGAACAGTGGTCAGGGATGATGGGAATTGTAGTCTCAAAACATCTGGAGGGCAGAGTTTGCCTATGCCTGGTCTAAAATGATTAAACACTGCTGGGGAAGGAGAACCCTGGTTCCCAATCCCATACCACCCCCTTCTTCTTACTGCCCGACTGTGAAACACTACGAAAGCCGTTGCTTGGAACACCATGTTCCAAAGGAACACAAGTGTCAATATTTTATTGTTAATAATTTTGCTTTCTACCACCCTCTCCATAAACCATTACAAGTGTGCAGGAGTGACTTTTTGCCCGAGCTCTTGCAGATGGCAGCAATAAAGGGAGAGTCCTTTCACTGTGGGGGAGGGTTATGTCTTCAAAGCAGATCATCTTCCCAAGTATTGAGGCTGCTGGAATACCTCTGATTGATAGCTGGCCAAATGGTCACCTCAGGAAATGCGGGGCAAGCCAGGCATTACAGTATGTCAATTGCAAAGGCGTTCTGGGAATTGTAGTTTGAAAATGACGTTGTGTCGGTGTTGGGATTTCAGGCACAAATGGCATCCCCACCCATTACAGTACCAGAGGTTCTTTGTGTGGCATCCATGATTATGAAACAGCCGTAAAACTGAAGGCTGTGGGGTAGAGACCTTCCAAGCACAGCCGCACCATTGCCCCATCCAGGGAAGGAACTCGGGAAGGATCAGGGTGAATTCCACGATAACTAAATTCTGAAGTTTTCCTTCAGCTTTGATGGAAGGCATATTTTAAGCAGCTGGTGTATAAAAGTGTGAAAAAGAGATTTGACTGTGAACACACAACAGCCAGGGGAGAGCTGAGCGTCCCTCTCTGCTTCAAGCATCGTCATACTTACCACTGCAAACTGTGGTACAAAATCCCATGGCCTGAATCAGTCCCAAGGCAAGTGAAGGGTAGTGGCTCTTTTGGCAGGGGGGATGAAGATGTTTAATTCTACACGGCTCGTAGGGAAACAGCCCTCAAAATGGAAAATTGTGTGTCAAGATACAAAAATCCGCACACTAAAAGTTGTAGGTAGGAAACACCACCAAATACAACTGCGCTCAATGGCTTCTAAGCTGCCTTGACCGTGCAGGTAGCAGCAAGTGGGTGTACAGAAGCATCTGCCACACACAAAACTAAGGGATGCTAAGATAAGACCCACCTCCTGAACAGAAAGAAGCTGCCTCTTTTATATCCACAGAACTTTCTACAAGGGGGGGGGAGGAGAGGGGGCTGCTCTCAAGGGAAGAGGGAACTGCATTGGGCTCTAGAAGAGCCAACTCTGCATGCACTGGGGAACCCGAGCCAATTCCCTTCTGATCAATCCATCAATGGGTGCAGTGGTGGAGGAAGAGGGGGGCGGTGGGAGTGCACTACCCCCCGGCAGCGCGATCCCGGTGGGGTTCCATCGCGGCTGCCCCCCCCCGCCCGCGCTGGGCATCCTGCCCCCGGTGCTGGAACATGAAGTTCCGCCACTGAATGGGTGCAAAGGAAATTGCTGCCAGTTGTAATTGGAGGCATGCAAGGCTGTGAGAAATTACACACAAATTTGGAGAGTGGTGTGTGTGTGTGTCATTGCAGAATACACAAGACAAGCAATTAAACAGGAATCCAGTGGCTTGGGGGGCAGAGAGGGAGACATTTTTATTTTAAAAACAAAATCAAACATACCCCCCCCAAAAAAACTTGATAAAGCAGCTGTAACTTGTCAGTATCCGAAGCACCCTGAGCTTTCCTGCCCCCTGGTGGGGGAATGGGAGTTGTTGCACCTTTTAAACTTGGATCAGATCTGCCAAAACTTACTACTGTACAATAAAGTATGCGACTGTCTTACAGAGGCACCACGTGAAATGTAGCAGGCGGGGTGTAACTGCAGGCTTCCCCTTCTCCATACCTTTCTTGGTAACGACACCATCTTGCGTAGACATCTTCCAGGTGATCAAGTTGTGTTAGCTGTGTTTCCCATCAAGTGTGAAATACATCTGTCCATTGACGGGACAGGGAGGCCACCCCAATTCAATCTCCACCTTTGCTTTATCCATCCGGGGAGCACCTCTCAGGTGTGTTTCCTAACCCCACTGCCTTAAGCACAAGCCACCTTTTTAATGTACGTCCATGCTGCTTTTCAAGAGGAAAAACTTCAAAAGCAGCTTACAAGACACAAAACCAAACCAGTGGTTTAAAAAGCAAATCTTTTTTTAAAAAAAAACAACCCACCAAAACATTAAAAAAAGAAACCTAACGAAAAGGTCAGAAGTAACAGTTACACCTGGGCAGGGGAACCAGGCCCCACCCAAAGGTGAGCTGTTTATAGCCCTTCCCAGAAGAAAGCAGCATTTCTTTCTCTTTGGCATTCAGGGGCTACAGCTGCAGGGGTTTGCTTCTAGAAGCAGCTGAATACACTGATAGGACAACACAGGAAGCTGTTTTATGCTGAGTCAGACCACTGCCCCATCTAGCTCAGTATAATCTGCAGTGCCTCTCTGGGGTTTCAGACGGGACGTTCCCAGTCCTGCCTGGAGATGCTGGCGATTGAATCAGGAACCTTCTGCACGAAAAGTGTGTGCTTTGCGCCAGAGGCATAGCAAGGTCAGGTGGTACCTGGTGAGGAAATAGTTATGTGTCCCCCACCCACATTGGCGGCTCAGGGTAGGCTTGGGAGAGACACCTCTCAGGATTCTTGGGGTGCGTGTGCTTTAAATGGGTTCACAGCCAAAGAAAGGCAGAGAGGCAGCATCACCCTAAACGCGCCCCGCTTGCTGGGTTGCACATGGTTTGGAGACCCTGCCCAGCACCGGAAAGAGCGCCCTGTCTGGCACAATGGAGTCATTGGGAATACGAAGGCCAAGGCCCCCGCTCTCCCATTTCCCTGCCCACCTACCCAAATCCCTTCTCGCTGCCTTACTCCATGCTGGCACCCTCTGTTCCCACGGCAAAACAAAACAAACTCCTCTTACTTTGTCTTTCTTTCTCACCCACATCTAAAGTACTGATCCAGCCCAGATCCACTCACTGCATCCTGCACCTCTGGATGCAAAACAAGTTCGGGAATCAAGGGCTTTTTTTGCCCCCTCCTGGGGATCTGTTTTGTCTCTTTGCTATGGCTCTGTCCCCATAGGAAGCCCAACCCTGCCAGGCTGAGCAGAAAGGATTTCGGAGGGCCAACTCCTCCCCTCTCCTCGGTCCCAAGGCAGGAGTTGGGGACCATCTGGTCATCCAACAGCCAAGAAGTGTGATTTGTGGCGGCCCCAAAGACTTCTCCCTGAACAACCCACCGGCTTCTCAACCGACCAGTGCAACCCTTGTCCAGTTAGCTGGGTACCTGGAGCGGCGGTCATGCCATGCACCGGGGGGGGGGGGCGAGCTGCGGGGGGGCCATCTACCACGCACGGGGGCAGCGGAGCGAACCCCCCACAGTGTGCCTTTTTGTCACCCTCCTCATGGATTACACCCGGGGCGGACCACCCCCACCCCCTTCCTACACCCCTGCTTTGCGCTTCTGAGCTACTGGCCCCCAATGAGATGAACGATGCTTCTGCTTAAGGAAGGAAGAACCAACCAACCAACCCCCCCCCCCACTGACACCATGGCTCCAGCATCCAGGTGGAGATCAAACAGCTGAGACGACAGAAAAACCGAGCCAAGTAGCAACAGCTTAACACCAGGGAGCCTTGAGGAAGATCCAGGCTCGGTCCACAACTTCATTGTGCTTCCTCCTGGCTGTTTTGAGGTCACGAGCACCTGGGGCTGTAACCGACAGTTCCGCCCTTTGATCCATGGCACATGAGATGCTCTGATAGCCAAAGAATTTGGCAGTGCACTTTTCCTACAGTACATCCAAGGCTGTTGAACAAATGCAGGAGTGTAGGTTGCTTATCCTGGTCCAGGCAGAGATCAGAGGCTGTAGGAATAAGCTTCAGGTCCCCACCCTCCCATTGGTCTTCCAAAGGTCCAAGGCATCCTCTCTTCCCTTCTCAAGCCAGCCTCTGCAGCTCCTCCAAAGTGGGCATGAATCGCTTCTCGTAGCCAGAGATCTCCACTGGGGCAAGGGGCATGGTCTGCTCTGGGGCTGGTTCCCTTATCTCAACAATGTCTATCTCTTCTGGGAACTTGGCAACGCATTGGCTTAGGGCATCCTGCAAAACAAAGGCAATAACCATAATTTATTTGCCTCCTATCTGGCTCGGTTGCTCCAGCCGCTCTGGGCAGCTTCCTGCAAATTATAAAACCACAGTAAAACATCACACATTTAAAACTGCCCTATACAGGGCAGTCTTCAGATGTCTTCTAACACATTTTCAAACTGGCGCCTAAAAATATATATAATGGTGCCAGGTGAACCTCCCCGGAGAGAGCATTCCAGATAAGCACATTTATTCAAATATATTATCAGTTACAATCTGTTAGAAGATGGGTTGGTCAGTCCTTAAAATCTGGCACAAGTTCTTATTGGGTCCGCTCAGCAAGTGAAGAGGAAGAGGCAACTGGGATGGCTAATTTTTTCCAGAAACCAGATCCTTCCCATCTGCTCCCACCACAAACAGAGACAGTGCCTATCTGGGTTGGTTTTTTTTTTTAACCCAATGACTTCCTACCATGCCAGGGGCAGCACTGTGCTCATCGATCCTCCGGGTAACACCACTGTGCCCTGGGTCCGGAATCTTCTCCCAGCACCACAGAGGCAGGATCTTATGGCAGAAGTCAAGGGCCCTGCAGAGGAGAGACAGCGGACAAGAGTTTTCACATGGGGCTGCAAATGAGGAGGAGGTGGGGAGGGGAGGTAAGTATCAATCAATCACTTTATTTCAGCTTTAAGCTCATAAGAACAACAGAACTAGAACAAATACACAGTACAATTTATTTAAAAATTAAAACCAGTAAAAACTTAAAAGAGTACATATTAGAATTAGATACTATAAGGAATTTTCAGTTTCCAAACAGCAGTCCATTACGTCGTTTATAAGTCAAAACGGAAGTTAAAAATTTCGCCATTTGTAAAGTTACATGCTGATCAGTATCTTGCAATAAGAAGGCCAGGCGAAAATCTGCCGGGTGCCCAGGCAACTTGTGGATTAATGGTAACAGTAAGTTCTTCCGGACAACACAATATAAAGGACATATAAATACTATATGGTGAAGTGTTTCAATCGATCTATTATCACAGGACCATAAAGCTGAGATTTGGCCCCTAGAAAATCTATGAAAAAGGGAATTCGAAGGGAAAACATTAAAACGTGCTTTGATAAAGGCAAAACGATGACTGGCAATAGAAAGGGATGATAGGTAAGATGGCACATGAGTTGGAGAAATAACTCCCAGCTGACGCGGAGAACCTAGCCCCCCACCAAGCATAAGATTACGCTGCCACTCATCCAATCTTTGATTAATAATTTTCCTTGCTAAGGTAAGATCTTGGTTCAAGAGTTCTATGGGCAAGATTCCAATAGATAAAAGTTTAGCATGAATCTTATTGGCCCAAGGGATGCTAAACTCATGGCGCCAAAGGCATTGGGCTATATAGTACCAGGTAGTTAGGTAATCTAAACCAAAGTGTTAGCCAGTAACTAAAGACACGTTTCCACAGGAGTGTCTCTAGGGAAGGCATTCTCAATTCAACACGGATAGCCGCGTTACTCACACAGGTAGGGACTTTCAAGAGATAGCGTAAGAATTGATTTTGGATGATCTCCAGAGTGGAAAGATTAGCCAGGGCCGCCCAAAGTGGAGCCGCATAAGTAAGTGTGGCAATTACCCTTGCTTTGTACACCTTCAGCCCCAAGGGCACATGCAAGGCACCATCCGTAAAATAAAATTGAAGAAGTAGGGGAGGAGAGTAGCCACAGATGCTGGGCAGGATGTCTCACGGGCCAGCCAGCCTCTCCACCACACCTCTGCCTTTTATTACTCACCGTCTGTAATTAACCAGCACCACAAGGAAGGCCACGAAAAGCAGGAATCCCAGAAACAGGAGGATTGCCAGGAGCGTCCACCAGTGGGAATCTGCAGGAGATCATGGGGATAAAACTGACATGAACCTCACTGGGCACAGACTTTAAAAAAAAAAAAAATATTCACATAGCCAACAGGCCATAGCAACTAAAATACAGAAAAAAACCAGATAAAAACATTGGAAAACGACTAGTCAGGAACAGAAGTATATAGATGTACTGATAGATCATATAGAGGTCAATGGTGGCCTGAGATGATCAGTGGGGATGGTAAGGTTCTCTCGTTCATCGGAGCTATAGAGATAAGCTGATCGTGACATCTATAAGCCTCAGGTACATGGGCTGGTCATATATGCCGAGTTGACTTTCAGATTGTGGCCCTTAATCTCATTGCCCTCTCAATGAATCTGGCGACTTTCTCTGTTGTCAGGATGTTCTGGTCCGATAACAAGTGAAACGTTGTGGCCGCTGATGAGCGACCTGGGATGGAAAGTAAGAGGGGAGTGATAATCTCACTCCTCAGGTCTTTATACAGAAGGCAGGCCAGAAGAACATGCGACGCTGTCTCCATGTTTCTGTCTCCACATGGGCAAAGACGTTTCTCCCTGGGGAATTTCTGATATCGGCCTTCAAGCACGGCAGAGGGTAGCACGTCAAATCTTGCCAACAGACTGTTCAGAGTCAAACCAGAACGAACTGTGTGAACTGCTTTACTTTTTTGCATGTTGACTAGATGGCTGCCATTCAGGCCAATGGAACAAAGTAGAAAGAATGCTGCCCTTGGAGAGAGCACTGAGCCATGGGGGGAACCTGCCCCAGACCCATGGCATTAGCTGGCCCCTGACTCTACCAGAAGAATCTCCCATAGCTGTGGCTGTGCATGTGCATCTTTGCAAAGAAAGGTCTTTGTGCAAAAACTGAGGCTTCCCCAAGACTTCTTGCTGCCAAGGCCAGATCTTGACCCAAAGTTTGATATTTCCCTATCAAGGCATTTCAAGTTTGATCCGGCTGCGGTGTTTACTGAGCAGCTGCATATCCTTTGCACATGCCAAGTAGGTTCAAGCAACAGAAGTCCTCTCCTACCTGGTGTGCGGAAGTGATGCAGAAGGCTGGGCACCCCTTCCCCGGCTGAGGTGGATCCCGTCATGCAGAGCTGGTAGGAAGTCCCAGGCATCAGGTCCGAGAGACTGTAGCTCCTCTCGGCAGCACCAACTGCAACTAGGAAAGGGGTGGATAATCTGAGCATAGGCGGCAGCGGGGGGGGGCAGTCTGCACCCACCATCCAAGAGTTTACTGCATCAGTAGGATCTCAATGTGTGTTTGTGGAGGGCGGGGGGGGGGGGGGAGAGATGGGGACCATAATGAGAGCACATTGACATCAGACTGCTAGGAGGAAACTGAAGTCCAACATGACATGAAATTCTGGTACGGAACTGTTACTGAACTGAAGTTAAAAGGTAAAGTTAAAGGACCCCTGGACAGTTAAGTCCAGTCAAAGGTGACTATGAGGTACGGTGCTCATCTCACTTTACGCCGAGGGAGCTGATGTTTGTCCACAGACAGCTTTCCAGGTAATATGGCCAGCATGACTAAACAGCTTCTGGTGCAATGGGACACCGTGATGGAAGCCAGAGTGCACAAACGCCATTTACCTTCCCGCCATAGTGGTACCTATTTATCTACTTGCACTGGCATGCTTTCAAACTGCTAGGCTGGCAGGAGCTGGGACAGGGCAACGGGAGCTCACCCCATCGCGGGGATTCGAACCACAGACCTTCCAATCAGCAAGCCCAAGAGGCTCAGTGCTTTAGACCACAGCGCCTTACTGAACTGAAACTGATAGCAGATAATGACCCTTATGCTCCACTGAGTTAATAATAATTTTATTATTTATACCCCACCCATCTATAAATCCATCCTTGTATTTCTATGGTAAAAGCCCTATGGATACACACAAGGTCAATCCCATGCGCAGACATGGAATCAATCATGCCTAGCCCCAATGCATATGTCACATTGGCATAGCAGTCTGCAACTGGTGCAACCTGCATGCCGCACAGTAGTGGGACCTGGTTTGGTTTCCTTGGTCCACTCAATGCATCTTTCAACCCCGAGATCCAGGGGTTGCAGATTCCAGATGAAAACCATGTAGGCAGCTGCAAGGGAGACCTCCATGCCGGCAACTCAGAGGGTCTTGGGCCCAGCCCCTTCCTCCCCGCAAACCTGGGAATTGTGGGTCTCAGGTGTCACTCACTGGTCCTGTTTGCCTTGGCATGTCCCAGGTAAAGCGTGTAGTGGGTGATGTGTCCGTTGCGATCTCCCAGTGGAATTTCCTCCCAGGAGATGAGAGAGGCTGTAGGTGAAATGCTTCTGTCCTGCAGTACCCGGGGAGCAGCTGTTGGTGCTAGGAAGAAGGAAGGAAGGAAGACGGCCTGTCAGCTAAAGAGAATGGCAGGAAATCGTGGTGCAAGGGGTGGTCTTATTTTCAGGTGATGTAAGGAAGGCAAATGGAAGACACTCAATGATCTGCAGTGAATGTGCCTTACAGTGGTACCTCGGGTTACAAACACTTCAGGTTACAGACTCCGCTAACCCGGAGGTAGTACCTTGGGTTAAGAACTTTACCTCAGGATGAGAACAGAAATCGTGCGGCGGCAGCGCGAGGCCCCATTAACTAAAGTGGTACCTCAGGTTAAGATCAGTTTCAGGTTAAGAACGGACCTCTGGAACAAATTAAGTTCGTAACTAGAGGTACCACTGTATTATGGGTGAACCTCTGCACAACGCACAGCTAAAACTGGGGAACATCTTCTTCCCAACAAATCTTAACAATGATTAATCAAATCAAATCAGTATATAACAGGCTAAAACCAGTAAAGAGAAAAGCTTGGTCTTATCTGTTGAAGACAGGCTTTCATTTTTTGGCCTATGTTGCTTTAAAGGGGGGGGAAATTAAAATATTGCACTAATTATTTTACATGCCATCCAGATTAATTAAGCTTTGTCCTTTCTCTAATTGGTGTTGGAGGTAAAATGAAAAACAATGCTGGACTCCTCTGTTTTTTAAACATATCTGGTGGTCCTGTGTTAAAATTCAGCTTTACGTTGCAAAGAATATTCAGCTGGTGACAAGCTTTCTTTGCAAACAGATGTGCTTTTGAGAATTATATTTTGAGTATACCCGAAGAAGCGTCTCCACCCCCATGGTTCAGCCTGGACAATGAGGTCCAGCTCCGAGGGCCTTCTGGCAGTTCCCTCACTGTGAGAAGCGAGGTTACAGGGAACCAGGCACAGGGCCTTCTCGGTAGTGGCACCGTCCTGTGGAATGCCCTCCCATCAGATGTCAAGGAAATAAACAACTATCTGACTTTTAAAAGACATCTGAAGGCAGCCCTGTTTAGGGAAGTTTTTAATGTTTGATGTTTTATCGTGTTTTAAGTATTCTGTTAGGAGCTGCCCAGATAGGCGGGGTATAAATTATTATTATTATTATTATTATTATTATTATTATTATTACATTAATAAGCAGCTCCATACACTTTTGAAGGGAATCTTCTTACAACAGCTGGGAGCGTGGCTAAGGGAGACCCAAGTCAATAGCAAGCTCCCCTTTCTACAAGCTGGAACAACAGCAAGGTCCACATATGAAGGGTGAGCAGAAACAAGATGACTGCCCTATTTCAAGACTACAGGGAGAGGATCTCACACCAGAAAGCTAAAAGCCACTCCTCTTCCTTGCCAAAAGAAAGCCAATACACCAGGAGGGATAGTTTCTACCTTGTTCCACATCCCACTGCCAACCTCCACTTTCCCTTTGCCCATCGAGATTACCTCCTTCTTTGAAGTAGGCTCGAACAGGGACCGAAGCGCTGCTCCCGTGAGCATACACAGCATAGACGCAGACAAGGTATGGCACCTTTGCTCTGAAGTTACCTGAGGAGTGGGGAGCAAAAGCAACGTCAGGCCACCTGAGGAGGTACAAGCTGGGCATGCCTCTTTCTCCAAGCGCAGAGACCATGTGGCGCCAGACATTATCTGGGTCTCTTTTCACTCCATGCATCCCACATGACTATCCAGAGGAGGGTAGTTGTCTCCGCACCCAAAGAGGACTTGCATGTTTTTGGCCAGGTGAACAGCAAATTTGGAAAAACCTGACATAGCTTGTGGGGCTGGGTGGGAGTACATGGAAGACTAACTATCTCCCAGTCATGGTTGTGACCCCCCCCCCAACAATGCTATTTGCAATTTAAGGGAAGTCTCCGCCAGGGTCCATGAGTGAAGAGCAAAGAGCATCCTCTGAGGAGAGTATTTCTGTTGGGACTATGGCAGGGGGAAGGGAGGACCAATCTGCCTCCCCTCCCCCCCAAAAAAGTGCCAAAACTGATGGGTTTCCCCCAACACTGCTATCTATATCCTTCCATGGACATAAATCTGACATCAGGAATCACAAGACAGAGAAACCAGTAAGAGAACACTTCAATCTCCCAGGACATTCTATACAAGATCTCAAAGTAGCTGTCTTATTACAAAGGAATTTCAGAAATAGACTGGAAAGAGAAGTTGCTGAATTGCAACTCATTACCTTATCTCATTATACACGACAAAGCTATTTTTAACCTTCTCACCCCTTGCTTTTTCCTGTTAGACCAATTGCAGTCATTAACAGTCGTCAACAGGTTTACCACAGCTATCAACCTATCACCCATTTCCACCACCCCTCTGAGTAATACCCCTCCCCACCCTCTCACTATATATAAGGGTCTGGTGACTTCTGTTTCAGTGCACACGAAAGCTCATACCAAGAACAAACTTAGTTGGTCTCTAAGGTGCTACTGGAAGGAATTTTTTTATTTTTTATTTTGTTTTATCTATATCCTTGTTTTTCCTTTGCCAACAATCTCTTGTTTAGCAAGTTTCTGTTGAACAATCTCTTGCTGTCATGGGAGCTGCCTCCATTAAGGCAGACTGGAACCGGAAGCCTGCTTCCCTCAACACTGCTATCTATATCACAAAAAGTCTGCTAACTGCATTTCACACCACTAACAACACATTTACTTTGGCTTGTGAGTTTCTCCCCCCCCCCCGAGCTCTTGCACACTCCTCACCTCTCAACAGGGCACTGCTGTTGCCCCTGGGGCTCCGTGTCCAGTTCAGCAACTGTCCGGCGGGGTTGCTGGAGATCTCTTCTCTCCATTCCACCACATACTCCTCAGGCTCGAGCCACCGAGAGCTTGCACTGGGCTTCCACATCACCCTGAGACCCAGGCCTGGTTCAGCCGTCACCTGGACTTCCTCAGGGCCAGGAAGATCTGGAGAAAGGCCAAGTCGTTGGTCATTAAGAGCATCCCTGGAGGCGCTGGCTACCTTCCCCAGCACAATGCCATGGGTTCTTGGGGATGCCTTTCCCGTATGCACAGAAAGTGGAAACACATTCTTTCCCAGTGCTGCCGTCACTGGTTTGGCACACCTGTAACCCCATTTGGGATTTGGGGGGGGGGTTAAAAAAAGCTTCTGATACAGAGACACCCAAGAACAAATGCAGAAAAAAGAACCCCCAAGGATCAGTCCAAGAAGACTCCTGTGACAGCATCACTGCTTGTGACATTCGCCAGGCAAGAGACCTCCCTGCATGGGTGGTGCCAGGGGGACAAGTGCCCCCACAAAAAGGAGTCCCCCCCACTCCATTGCTGGGTGCATATACAAAGTGCATTCATATAATATTAACCCTGTAGCTCTTCAACATTTAAGATGCACCTCTTGAGCCAACAAAGGATACATGCATTGCAGCTACTGACATGCTCTTCAACATGCCAACCAGACCATTGGCAATCCAGTAAAGGGAAGTGGGAAGCATCTAGTGCGCAGAAGAGAGCAGCCAGTTTCCATCCTGGTCCCCACACCCGGGATCAGCATGGAAGTGGAGCGTCTTAGCCACTGAGAAGATGTCTTCTCACCCTCTGTGCTGATTGGAGCCCAACAGAGTGAAAAGAGGAGAATCAGCTACTGAGAATTGGCTCCTAGGGTCAATCTGCAGAGAAGGCGCTCAGACATAGAGGAGAAATGTGGAGGAATTGGAGAGGTGGTGGAGAACAAACAAGCCTGTGTGGAAAGGGGAAGCCTGGGCTGAAGGGGAGCTTGTGGTTGCTGCTGTCTCTCCATTCTGGCACAGAAGGACCATGCTGAAGAGATCTGTGCTATTTTTGCACTTTTATTGGTCTGGATCTGGAGGGTGTGTGTGTGTGTGTGTGAGAGAGAGAGAGAGTGAGAGAGAGGTGGGCAGCATGTTAGTTAAACTCTGTAAGCTTGCACATCCTCCAGTTTGTTTCGTTTGCTAACAATGATCTTATTCTCAACCCAACAGCAACCAAAAAGGGCCTGGGAGATGTGGGGCTTTGTTCGAGTCCAAAGCCATGTTTAGGAGAAGAAGGGAAGGAGAGAGGAGTAAAAAGATCAGGAATTTCCAGGTTTCCTCTTAAAACGCTTCATAATAATCTCTGCCCAAATGCAGTTACCCAGAAGGGAAAGTCAGCAAAGGAATTCCTTATCTGACAGCATCTTAGTCTTGTGGGCACTGCTGGTAATGATACTAGTGAGGCATGATGATATGAAAAACTGCCTGAATGGGCTAAAACCTATCTTTTCTAACATCCTATCTTTTCTAACATTCCAGCCACAGAGGTATGTACAGGGAAATAGGAGAAGGGTGTGGGAAGGTGGCAAAGTTCAAAAGGTTACGAATTCCTGTGCGAAATGAGTGCCTGGCCTGCTTTGCTTGCATAAACCTTTATGGAGATAAGTTCCTGAAAGTCATCAGGGAAATTCCAGGGTATTCTGGTATTGCATCTGTGTGTCTGGAGGAGAAAACCCATCCTGAGGAGATACAGGTAACTATTGATTTCAAAGGTATTCCTTACAATCATTGAATTACAGTGGTACCTCAGGTTACAAACTTAATTCATTCCGGAGGTCCGTTCTTAACCCCAAACCGTTCTTAACCTGAGGCGCGCTTTCGCTAATGGGCGTGGGCAAATTGGGCACCCAGATATGTTGTTGCACTACAGCAGATGTGGGGAACCTTTGGCCCTCCACATGTTGCTGAACTACAACTCCCATCATCCCTGGACATTGGTCATGCTGCCTGGTCTGATGGGCGTTGTAGCTCAGTAACCTTGTTGTTGTTGTTGTTCAGTCGTTCAGTCGTGTCCGACTCTTCGTGACCCCATGGACCAGAGCACGCCAGGCACGCCTATCCTTCACTGCCTCCCGCAGTTTGGTCAGACTCATGTTGGTAGCTTCGAGAACACTGTCCAACCATCTCATCCTCTGCCGTCCCCTTCTCCTTGCGCCCTCAATCTTTCCCAACATCAGGGTCTTTTCTAGGGAGTCTTCTCTTCTCATGAGGTGGCCAAAGTACTGGAGCCTTAACCTCAGGATCTGTCCTTCTAGTGAGCAGCTCAGTAACCTACGTAGAACCAAAGGTTTCCCTGTACTACAGTTTCCGCAATCCCCAATTATTCACCATGCTTGCTGGGGCTGATGGGAGTTGTAGCGCAATGAAGGGCACGGCACAATTTTGGCCCTATTTCACTTCCAAACCAAGCGAATTTCCAGTAGCTGAATTGCTATGCTAGGATTAGCATATAGGATGGCATTTTCTGAATAGGTCTGGCAAGAGTTTGGGCAACAGGCAATGTGCTCTCACAGGAAGGATGTTAGGGGAGGTGCACAGAGGGCAGCCACACCACCTTCCCCCATCGGGGTGAGGATGACTCAGCTCCAGTCGCGGCAGAAAAGGCAGGAAACGGGGCGTGAGAGGAAAGACCCCTTACAAGCAGCCCTTTGATAAGGCATTATCAACAACTCTTGCCTGCTTGTTCTAAGCTGAGGTTGGCAGGCAGTGTATTCTTAACGGAATTTCGGGCCGATACCCAGGCGTAGTCGGCGGAAAGAGGGAGGGCAGCATGGCAGCAAAGGCACACCATCGTAGTGATGTTTTTGTCGCGGTCCCGGAAAACAACTTCATAGTTGAGGATGATTCCCCGAGCTGCTTTGGGGTCTGGTGCCTGCAAAAGGGAGGTGTACTGAAAGGAGATACACACCAAGAGCTCTGGCCAGAAATTTCAATGCTAGGAATAAATCCTACTCGTGAGTTATAGTCAAATAAAAGTATGTATTCTGTTAAGAATTACAGTCTTAGGCAGAGAATGTCGGTTCAAATAAGAAAAACAGTTTCAAGTTCACAATAATATGTGTAGCTTCAAATGAAAAATACAACTTCAAATGCACAGTAGTATGAGTAAACAATAATTCGTTGCAGTATAAGAACATAAGAAATTTCAAGTAACAATAAATGTATATCAGTTTGTATTAAAAAGGATCGTTTTATAAGTAAAGCCGAAGAGTCGATTCAGGAAAAGCAACCAGGACAGGGCCCTGTTTCGATATGGATGTCTTCATCAGCTAATTTTTGAGTTCGTGTTAGTTTGTAGGGGACCCAGGCAAGCCCTAGGCTCTGTGGTTTAACCCACAGTGCCACCAATATAAAGGTAAAAAAGGGTAAATGACCCCTGGACGGCTAAGTCCAGTCAAAGGCAACTCTGGGGTTGCGGTGCTCATCTTGCTTCAGGCTGAGGGAGCCAGTGTTTGTCCACAGACAGCTTTCCGGGTCATGTGGCCAGCATGACTAAACTGCTTCTGGCGCAACGGAACACCAGGACGGAAACCAGAGCACATGGAAAGGCCGTTTACCTTCCCACCGCAGCGGTACCTATTTATCTACTTGCACTTTGACGTGCTTTCGAACTGCTAGGTTGGCAGGAGCTGGGACAGAGCAACGGGAGCTCACTCCGTCATGGGGATTCGAACCGCCGACCTTCTGATAGGCAAGCCCAAGAGGTTCAGTGGTTTAGACTCAATGTACAGGCTTCTGGACAGCAGCAGGGTCACTAGCAAGGTTGCCAGGTGAGAAGCTGCCCCCGGCCTCTGCTGCAGGAGGCTTTGAGAAAGGC
Source organism: Darevskia mixta (assembly GCA_034641385.1). NCBI lineage: Eukaryota > Metazoa > Chordata > Lepidosauria > Squamata > Lacertidae > Darevskia > Darevskia mixta. The sequence goes on along the minus strand of JAWWNH010000067.1, from coordinate 7,183,686 downwards.
TGCTCAGCTGTTAGAAGCAGATGGACAATTGCAGAAAGACTGGCGAGGACTTGATGTTTCTCCCATGTCCCAGAGCAGTAGCCCTTATAGGGAAGGAAGCTCTGGAAGAAATTCATAAACCTTAGCAAGCTTGCCAAGTAGGTCCAGAGACAGTGGCGCCATTATGGCTGGACTCGGGGGGGGGCTAAGCCTGAAGGTCACCAGGGTGTGGGCATGGCAGAATGACCACTACACACAGCAGCGGGCAATGAGCCCACTGGCCTGGTGGAAAGCAAACCTGGCTTTGGCTCTCATCCCTAGCCTTGGAGAGGTTCATGGTGGCGAGAAAGCACCCCAGACAGATCCCACTTGTAGTATTTATTCCTGAACTGCTTTCCTAAAACTAACACTGTGTAATCTTTTGCATTCTTTTTTGGGATTAAAACCCACTGAACTCAGCATCACAGTGAACATTTTTTTGAAACTGCACATCAGGATGTGTGCGAGTGACTCATAGTTTCACTACAGCATCATTATTTTGTACGTTTTATCAGGCAGAATCCTACGCGGTATTTTTCCTGTTGTTTTGTGTGATAGGCCGTGAGTGCACCACATACATTTATGGCACATCAATTTACAGGTGGCAATCGGCAAACTTGGCAAAAGTAGGCATTCTTCTTATAGAATCATAGAATTGTAGAGTTGGAAGGGACCCCCAAGGGACATCTAGTCCAACCCCCTGCAATGCAGGAATCTAAACACAGAATCATAGAATTGTAGAGTTTGGCCTGATGCAGGCCAAACGCATGCATGGTTATGGCGAGGTCAGATCTAAAGCAAACCTGATTAGAATTTGCCTTCTGGGCCTTCAAACACAAAGCTCCCTTAAAAAAAAACACCCACTATTTATAATGCCACTTTCTGACCCCATAACGGTAAAGGTAAAGGGACCCCTGACAGGTCCAGTCGTGACCGACTCTGGGGTTGCAGCGCTCATCTCGCATTATTGGCCGAGGGAGCCGGGTTCAGCTTCCGGGTCATGTGGCCAGCATGACTAAGCCGCTTCTGGCGAACCAGAGCAGCACACGGAAACGCCGTTTACCTTCCCGCTGCAGTGGTATCTATTTATCTACTTGCACTTTGACATGCTTTCGAACTGCTAGGTTGGCAGGAGCAGGGACCGAGCAACGGGAGCTCTCCCCGTTGCGGGGATTCGAGCAGCTCATAGCCATAATTAAAAAACAGTGCACCAGTCCTAAGAGGAAGTGACCATGATTTGCTAATGTCCCTGTTGTCTGACAGCAGAGTAACTTTGTTTTGCTGCAAAGCTCAGCATATTTGCTAGCAGTCCGTGGTCTGTGTAGCGCCATCAGTTCCCAGAAGCTATTATGACCAAAAGCTGAGCACAGAGAGCCATTAGAGCTCAGGGGAGATGTTAATTCAGTTAAACCAGTGGTGGCGAACCTTGGCACTCCAGATGTTCTGGGACTACAACTCCCATCATCCCTGACCACTTGTCCTGTTAGCTAGGGATGATGGGAGTTGTAGTTTCAAAACATCTGGAGTGCCAAGGTTTGCCACCATTGAGTTAAACTAATTAAACTTCAGGTTCCCCCCGCCCCAGCCAATAGCAGGGAGTGTATTTCTGCTCATTTGCCCAAAGGCTCTGTGTATTGTACACTCCAAGGCTCCTCAAATCCTGTGAAAATTCTTTAAAATTCAATTTTCATTCATTCATGTAAAAAGGAGACCAGCAAGGTTCACTGTACCTTCCACAGCAGGAAGCGACTTGGAACACCTTTCTCAGAAACACCAACTTTTTGCCACACGTCTACCTGACCCAGTGGAGCTAAAGGCAACAGAGATGCAACAGGTGGTTAGTGAGAGCTAACAGAGCAGCTGGACAATCGCAGGTGCTTTGCTCAAAGAATAAGTCCAAGAAACAAATGAATAAGGCACCATGCACAATTGACTTTTTCCATGCAGATAGAAACAAAATGCACAATGTTAATTTAGTAATGATCAGCTTTCTACTCCAATTTTGCTGCTCAGAACCCATTCCCCCAAAGATGAACAGAATCTTGAATCCCAAAATTACCTGCCTAAGGAGTTGGTGGCACTGTGGGTTAAACCACAGAACCTAGAGCTTGCCGATCAGAAGGTCGGCGGTTCGAATCCCCGCAACGGGGTGAGCTCCCGTTGCTCAGTCCCAGCTCCTGCCAACCTAGCAGCTCGAAAGCATGAAGTGCAAGTAGATAAATACTTTGAACTGCTAGGTTGGCAGGAGCTGGGACAGAGCAACAGGAGCTCACCCTGTAGGTGGTATTTAACACCGGTTAAATTGGCAAAAATGTATCACGCACAGAGTAATAAATGCTGGAAATGTAAGGAAGTAGAAGGAACTTTTTTCCATATGTGGTGGACGTGCCCAAAGGTGAAAGACTTCTGGGAAAGGATTTATAATGAATTGAAAAAGGTGTTGAGAAACACGTTTAATAAAAAACCAGAAGCCTTTTTACTTGGTATTGTAAGTCAGGAAATCCCAGAATTTACCAACGATAGAAGAATGGCAGATGAAATTGATGGACTATATGGAACTTGCTGAGCTGACCGGGAAACTTTGTGACCAGAGGGAGGAAGCGGTGGAAGAAGATTGGAAGAAATTTAAATTATATTTTAAAAAGTATTGTAAGATTAAAGAGTAGAAGTAAGCTGGAAGACAATTGAGGCTGTAGAAATAGAAGATAGATTTAAGGTTTAGGGTTGTTGGAATTAATGATAAGGATCTTAGATAAGAAGAGATATTAAGGTAATCAATTAAAAATGTTTTTTAAGATGATAAGGAATTACTAAAGATGAGATACATGGAACGCAGGAAGGGAGGACAGGAGGAAGTCAACCTACAATGAAAAGGAAGGAGGATTAGGTTAAAAGGATGTATGTTATGTTGTTATGTTTTTTATTGTTGTTTTCTCGTTATTGTATACTGTATATTGTATGTTTTTGATGTTTGTTTTTAATTGTTAAAAGCTAATTAAAAATGTTGAAGGGAAAAAAAAGGAGCTCACCCTGTCGCGGGGATTCGAACTGCTGACCTTCCAATCAGCAAGCTCAAGAGGCTCAGTGGTTTAGACCACAGCGCCACCTGCGTCCCTTCCAGGGTTGTACCTACCTGCCTCCAGGGTTACGAAGGTCTGGGAAGAACTCCATTCACTCCAGAAACCTTTTCTCTTTTGTGGAATGCATTGTACCTGCACCTCATAGGAAGTGAATGGCTTCAGGTCCTCCAGGTCATGCCCATCCTGTTCTACATGCTCCTCACTCAGCTGCGTGGGAAAGAACATTATCATCATCATTATTATTCCTCTTATTATTCATTGTAGTAATAGAAGTAGCAGTTATATTCCTCTTTTAAGTAAGAATCTATAGAAAACATCTCACAAATCAGGTAAAACAACCACCACCCCCACCCCATTTTCTCCTGCTATTGTTGCTATGCTGATACACTTACCTTCAAATAAAAAAATAAAATCAAAACAAAACAAAAATCATCAACATAAACATTTATCAGAATAGCAGGAAGTTTAGCATGGAGCAGATGCAGGAGAACACGGAGAGTGAGGTGTTAGGAGACCATATTCCCTCCTACGAACCTGTCCCAGTTCTGAGATCTTCAGGGAACACCCTTGTCTCTGTCCCACCACCATCTCAGACACACTTGGTGGGGCCACAGGACAGGGCCTTCTCGGTGCTGGCTGCTCCAGACAATTGTGGAACTCCCTCCCTAGAGAAGCCAGACTGCCTTCTTCCTTGCTGTCTTTCTGCTGGCTAGTGAAGACCTTATTGTCCCAACAGGCTTTTGAAAACCATCTGCTTTGAATGAAAGGGCTGGTGCCATGCTATTTCTACAGCAATTAATTGTATGGTTTTAATAGATAGGTAAATCGATAAATTTAATTCTATCAATGTTTAATTGGTTTTTAATGTGCTTTTTCTGTTCTTATCTGTTCTTATTTTTATTTGCAAACGATCTTGAGCCCCTCTTAGGGAAAAAGCTGGGGTATAAATAAAAAGAAGAAGAAGAAGAAGAAGAGGAGGAGGAGGAGGAGGAGGAAGAGAGGAGGAGGAGGAGGAGGAGGAGGAGAAGAAGAAGAAGAAGAAGAAGAAGAAGAAGAGAAGAAGAAGAAGAAGAAGAAGAAGAAGAAGAAGAAAAAGAAGAAGAAGAAAAAGAAGAAAAGAAGAAAAGAAGAAGAAGAAGAGAAGAAGAAAAGAAGAAGAAGAAGAAGAAGAGAAGAAGAGGAAGAAGAAGAAGAAGAAGAAGAAGAAGAAGAAGAAGTGGAAGTTGTTTTTTATCACTGAGAGGAAAAGTAATGCCAAACAATTGGAGCTGAGACTCCTGGGTTCTGTTCCATTTTGGGAAGCTGTTTAACTTCCACTGAGGTCTCTGTTTGTGCTTTCTTCTCAAATCATTTCAAGGTGCACCCACGGAGAGTTTGCTTGGTCTGCCAGGTTTGTTGCTGTGATGTGCCGAACAGCCATAATTGTCTCAGACTCCTCAGGTTGCAGAATACAAGCTGGATAACAGCTGATGGGATGGGGAAACAGACACATGCATCCAGACAAAACAAGACTCACATAGGTCCAGCTTTGGTCCTTGGACATCTTGTATCGAAGGGCACAGGTGAGCGGCTGGGGATGAAAGGATTCAGACCAGTGAGGGTTCTTCCATCTCACTGTAGCGACAGAGGACTCCAACACCACAGGCTCCAGATCAGGAGGAGGAGGCTTCACTGAAAGAAGCAACACAGAGAAAGGCCTCAGCCACAAGAACTCTAGTTGCTTCAGTCCCACTTCCCACTCTCCACTCTAAGCATCAGGAATGGAGCCATAACTATGCTGTAACAACAAACTCTGAACAAAACCCAGAAACAAATGCTGAGGAGCAGGGTGGATTTGATTTAAATCAAATTGATTTCAAATAGTCAAATTCAACTGGACTTAACCGTCCAGGGATCCTTTACCTTTTTTACCCTACTACTTTTAGTAATATTTTTTATCCTCATCTGCAAGTTTATCTAGACCCTTCCCCAAAGCACTCACAGTCTTTAGGGATACAAGTTGCCATTTTTTCTTGAACAATAGAGAAGCTGAGATGTCTGGAATTTCATGTCTCTCACCTATTTCTTCCAGGCTGAAGTTTAACTTAGCGGAAGTTGCAATCCCAGCCATGCTGTGATTGGTTTCCACCCAAACACTGTAGTTGTCCCACTGTGTCAGCTTGCGCTTTTCAATAAGCAACCAGTTCTGCTTGCCCGGCGCTCTGCGCATGGGGGGTTTGTCAGGATTACTAGAGAAAGAGGCAGAAAGAGGAAAGGCAATTCCGGCATGAATCAAAAGTGAGTATTTGCCACTCCTTAGTTATACAAATATATTGCTCAGGACTTACCTTGATCCAGTATACCTGAAGGAGCATCTCCACCCCCACCGTTCAGCCCGGACACTGAGGTCCAGTGCTGAGAGCCTTCTGGCGGTTCCCTCACTACGAGAAGTGAAGCTACAGGGAACCAGGCAGAGGGCCTTCTCGGTAGTGGCACCCACCCTGTGGAACGCCCTCCCACCAGATGTCAAAGAGAAAAACAACTATCTGACTTTTACAAGACATCTGAAGGCAGCCCTGTTTAGGAAAGCTTTTAATGTTTAATAGATTATTGTATTTTAATATTCTGTCTGTGGGCTAATGATTCTGGACTTATTTGCAAAGCTGCCTGAAGCATAATGGCAGACAACTCCCGTCCAGGCAGGTAACAGGAGAACAATTGTTATCTCGGCATTTCACTTCCAGAGTCAGAAACTTCCTGGAAGGCTCTGTCAATCAAATGCAGTGACTTCTTTTGCTGACAAGACCTTGGTAGAAGCCCTTTTGCGTCCCTGAAGAATGCTGAAATGGCACTTGAGACCAACACGGCTAACAATAGAGTGAGGAAGTTGCAGCGCACTGCGAGTATTGCCACCCAAACACACTCAGGCACCAATGCGCGCGGACACACACACACACACACACACACACACAACACACACTTCCTAAGGCTGACAAAGCAAATTCTGCCTGACATTTTGGAAGTTTTGCCTCTTTCATGCCAAAATCCACAGGTTCTCTGGGACTGGATCAGCACAGGGACACACAGGCAGGTAACGCCTTGCTTACAATTTAAGGCTCTTATAGTAGAGGACATGGGTAGTATTAGCATCTGGAGGCTCCCTGGTGGACCAACTGCAGTTTATAACATTGCTGGGCACTGACTGGTAACATTTCAGGTCTGTGGGGGCATCAGGATCACCTACAAATAGAGACATAGTCCAAAATCAGCACTCAAGTCACAGAAAACACAGTCATTATCTTCTACTATTAAAATTCAAGGGAAGTGATGGTAGTTGTCCAGACAGAATTACCATTGTTTGTTTGTTTGTTTGTTTGTTATATATCTACCCTGCCCTTCCCCCCAAAGGAGCTGAGCGCAGCAAACAACAAGTGACAGGGCAATAAAAACATCATTAAAACATCTGGGGCTGGGGAAACCCAGTCAGGTGGGCGGGGTATAAATAATAAATTATTATTATTATTATTATTATTATTATTATTATTATTATTATTATTATCTCCAATGTACAGTGGAACCTCAGTTTTCGAGCATCTTGGAAGCCGAACGTTTCGGAAGCTGAACGGTGAAAACCCGGAAGTAATTGCTTCCATTTTCGAACGCACCTCGGAAGTCAAACGGCTTCTGCTGTGTGTTTTTCAGTTTTCTCAATGGATTTTGCCGATTGCCCATTGCTCCTCGGTTTTTCGAACATTTCAGAAGTCGAAAACCGAGGTTACACTGTATAAGCTAATCACCAAATGGCACCTTAAACCTAGATGGCAGTCACCACAATGGAATTTCTAGGTGCCATTTCCCCCCTATTGGTATTATTATTATTATTATTATTATTATTATTATTATTATTATTATTATCATACTGATTTATATTTTAGAAAACAAATCTCAAAGGGGTTTACAACATCCCCCCCAAAAAAGAATCCAGAATAAAATGGGGGGCTTTTCTGCATTGGCTCCCCATTTGTGGGATGCTCTCCCCAGGGATGTTCGCCTGGCACTTTCATTGCATATATTTAGGTGCCAGGCAAAAACATCCCTCTTCTCCCAGACCTGTGGCTAATTAAACAATCTATGGCATTTTGAACAGGGGTGTGTGTGTGTGTTGTTTTTGTATGTTACTATGTTATGGGAACCAGGCAGAGGGCCTTCACGGCGGTGGCACCCACCCTGTGGAACGCCCTCCCATCAGATGTTAAGGAAAGGAACAATTATATGACTTTTAGAAAACATCTGAAGGCAGCCCTGTATTGGCAGGTTTTTAATGTATTGGGAGGTTTTTATATGTACTGTACGGATGGGTGGGGGAATGAATAATGATGATGATTTTATATTGTAAACCGCCGTGTGCTCCTTGGATGAAGGGCAGGATAAAAATTTAATATACAGATGCAGCTTAAGACTTCCTCCTTGCTTTTTTATTGCAAGACACTGACCAGTTTGTAACCCTACAAATGGCAAAAAATTTAACTTCCGTTCTGACATACAAGAGACGAAATGGACTGTTGATTGGAAATTGAAATTGTTTGGAATTAATATTTACACTATCTTGTATACTTATTAAGTATTGATTGTCACTAATTTTATTGCCAATAATTTTAAATCCAACTGTGTGAGTGTAACTGCTGTTCTTGTGTTGTCTTGTGTTATGAGCTTAAAGCTGAAATAAAGTTGATTGATTGATGCAGCTTAAAAGGCTCAACAATAATTGCATTTCTGACCCACAGCTCCCCACCACACACACCTCCTCAGCACCTCCACTTCCTTCCTGCCAATACCACACAGGCCCCTGTTGTCTCTAGGCCTTAGCCCTGCTTTCTCCTCAGCCTGCACCTTCATGCTTCCACCATTTACTGTTTTCTCAAGTCTCTGCTTCTCAAACACTCCCTGCTCTGTCCGCCTCCCTGACGCCTGGCCTCTCTCCCCAAGAGCTCACAGCCTTTCCTGCCCTTGCTTCCCCCGCCCTCTCACACCCCTGTGATTCTTAAACATTATCTCCCTTGCCCTTATTCCCTCATGCATTTATCTGTCTCCAACACCACCACTTCCTTCAGATACCTGTAATCCACTGCTTCACCTGTCCTCTTCCATTCTGAGAGAGCTTAGTTCCCGGACAAGCTTGATGTTGGCGATATCACACCAGCCTAGCTCATTAGCATCACAAACTGTAGTGCCCCGGCTGGTTTGCATCCCCAAAATTTTAGACTCGTGGCATTAAAGATCTATGCCACCAGCCACTCGCACGTAGCTGGGATAGTCACACAAATGCTACAGCCAAGTGGCACAATGCCACAAATAATCAGTTGCCATGCAGCTGTGTGAGAGAGAGAATAGCAGGAGTCGTAATCGGCTCAGCTATGAAATTTTGGGGACAGTCCTGCATGGTTTTGACCTTTAAAGCCCTATGCGGCTTTAAAGGTCAAAACCATTTAAAGGCCTAGGACCCTCGTACCTAAGGGACCGCCTCTCCTGGTATGCCCCATGTAGGACCTTAAGGTCCTCAAATAATAATATTTTGGAGGTCCCGAGCCACAAGGATGCTAGGCTGGCCTCAACTAGGGCCAGGGCCTTCTCAGTACTGGCCCGGACTTGGTGGAACGCTCTGTCACAAGAGACCAGGGCCCTGCGGGATTTGGCATCTTTCCGCAGGGCCTGCAAGACGGAGCTGTTCCGCCTGGCCTTTGGGTTGGTTTCAGTTTAACCCTGATGTTTCATTCCTTTATAGTTTGATTGGTGGGCTACGGTACTTAAAAATGAAGCTGCATTTAAAACTTTAAATTGTATTTTAACCTGCATTTTAATTGATTGTTTTGTATGTTTTGTTGTGATTTTATTGGTGTTAGCCGCTCTGAGCCCGGTCTTGGCTGGGAAGGGCGGGGTATAAATAAAAAAATATTATTATTATTATGAAGGAAATGATGAATGCTGATCCCTTACCTTGTTTCAGCCCAAAGACCTTTAACGACAGAAGCAACAGCCATGCTGCATTCCCCCTGTTTCCCATAGTGCCAGCTATGTCCTGTATTAAGAGACAGCAATGGTGGAACATGAGATAAGGACAAATTCAAGCAGCACTGAATTATATTTATTTATGTGGACTTTATATGTGTGCCCATTTCAGAATGACACATTGGAGCCTTTGAGGAACTAAAGCACAATAAAGGTAAAGGGACCCCTGACCATTAGATCCAGTCGCAGACGACTCTAGGGTTGCGGCGCTCATCTCGCTTTATTGGCCGAGGGAGCCGGCGTACAGCTTCCGGGTCATGTGGCCAGCATGACTAAACCGCTTCTGGCGAACCAGAGCAGCGCACGGAAACGCCGTTTACCTTCCCACCAGAGCAGTACCTATTTATCTACTTGCACTTTGACGTGCTTTCGAACTGCTAGGTTGGCAAGAGCAGGGACCGAGCAACGGGAGCTCACCCCGTCGTGGGGATTTGAACCGCTGACCTTCTGATCGGCAAGCCCTAGGCTCCGTGGTTTAACCCACAGCGCCACCCGCGTCCCACTAAAGCACAAAGCTAGATTGGCCTTTGGTCTGAGCCAGCAGAGTTCTTCTTATGTCATGGGTAGGCAAACTAAGGCCCGGGGGGCAGATCCGGCCCAATCGCCTTCTAAATCCGACCTGCGGACGGTCCGGGAATCAGCGTGTTTTTACATGAGTAGAATGTGTCCTTTTATTTAAAATGCATCTCTGGGTTATTTGTGGGGCATAGTAATTTGTTCATTCCCCCCCTCCAAAATATAGTCCAGCCCTCCACAAGGTCTGAGGGACAGTGGACCGGCTCCCCTGCTGAAAAAGTTTGCTGACCCCTGTCTTATGTTCTTAACTACCATTCCACATAGCATTTGACACAGAGGTGGACAGGTGGAGAAATCTTGTTCTTGCAGTAAAGGTAAAAAGGTAAAGGACCCCCGAACAGTTAAGTCCAGTCAAAGGCGACTATGGGGTTGTAACGCTCATCACAGGGTTGCGATTCCCAGCAATCCTTAAACTACAGTGCCCAGAATTCTTCGGGAGGGGACGAAATGCACTTTAAAGGCATAGCGCGTACACAACGTTAAACTGGAGAAAGGGAGAGAAGTGGATGAAAGGTGGAGCCCTTCCCGGTTTGAGCTCAAGCCTCCTCGATGATGCAGCGGCTCTTTGCCCTGCCTCCGGGACTAATCTAAGGTTACCAGATTTTTCTCAGTGAATCCAGTCGGGGACACTTTAATTAAATAAATAAATACTGTAAATAAATAAATACTACACGTTCAGGACGTTGATGCTCAACCGCCACATTTCCCCTTCCTCTGAAGGCTTCTATCTCCTTTCTCCATGAGCCTAGGCGGAGAAGGAGGGTCGATGCCTCCCTTCCCATCGGAGCAGCCCCAATCCCATTCCTACTTGCGTGCAAGCAGGAGGGGGCGGGGATATCTCAGCTGGGAAGGGAGGCTTCCCAGTTGTCTGAGAGATCCCTGCCCCCTCCTGCTTGCACGCAAGCGAGCCTCCCTTCACAGCTGAGATATCCCTGCCCCGCTCCTGCTTGCACGCAAGTAGGAGTTGGGAGGCTGCTCCGATAGGCAGCAGCATGAAGCCTCCCTTCACAGCTTAGTTGCTGGGGTCAGGGAAGGTGGAGGCAGCCCGGAAGCTGCATCTTAGAGCCCCTGCACCACCATCATATGGGGACTTCCGAGCAGCTCCTGAAGCCAGCCAGAGCCAACTGCTCCGAGCTGCTGAGACTGCCGCTGCTGCATCTCCCAGGGACATTAGATGAAATCCGGGGACATTCCACGGATGGAATTTGTCCGGGGACTTATGCGCAAATCCAGGGACTGTCCAGGAGTCTGGTAACCCTAGACCAGGCATGTCCAACAGGTAGATCGTGATCTACTGGTAGATCACTGGATGTCTGTGGTAGATCACTGGTAGATCACTGGCTCCACCTAAAGAAGCTCAGCCACTTTGGCTCCATAGGCGTACGGGGGGGGGGGGCAGAGGGGGCAGCTGCCCCCCCTAGAAGGCAGTCCTAGAAGCAAAAATGATCAGCGTCCATTCAAAGCAAACCTGAACGACCATGGCTTGCCCCCCCCCCCCAGTTTTGATCCTGGGTACGCCCCTGTTTGGCTCCCCTCAAAAAAGCTCAACATTGACCCGAACCCCCACCCCCAAAATGGGTGGCTTTCCTTCCTAAAAAAAGCTCAACAACCTCGACCTGAACCCCAAAAAAGGGAGTAGATCTCTGCCAGTTTTTAACTCTGTGAGTAGATCGCAGTCTCTTGGGAGTTGGCCACCCCTGCCCTAGACTAATCCGCCACGCCGCCGCCAGCGCGCATCTCCGCATCCTCTATCCCCTCCCCCCAGGCCGCGAGCCAAAGTCCCACCTGCCAAGAGAGAAGACCGAGAAGGACCCACCATACCAGCAGGATCCGCCCAGAGATCCCAGAGGGGAGAAAGTAATCGGCTCGCCTCGTTACTTACACGGCATCCTTTGCGCGCCGGGAGGAAACTCCAGCGCCCGCTCGGCCAGACGGCGGCTCCCCAAGGCGCCCCTCGGGGACCCCGGCGGGACTCAGGAGCGACGAGCCCCCGAGCCGGGTTCTCTTCGCGGAGGAAGGAAATGAGCTCGGGGCTTTTTTTGTTTTGTTTCGAGGGCACCAAGTGTCGGGGGCCGGGGCGCTCGCTCGCTCGCTCCTCCCGCTGCCCGATCACGCTCCGCCCCGCGGCGCGCGAAGCCTGTTCCCCGACGAGCTTCTTCTTCTTGGAGCGCAGACGGGGGACGATGGGGGCTCGTCTTCGCTCCGCTTTTTGAGAAATCCCTGGCTGGGGCGACAATTCCCCCTTCCTTGGCCTTCCTGGCTTTTTGAGAGCGAAGGGAGTGGAGGAAGAGCAAGAGCCGCGCCGGGATGCCGTAAAGAGGAAATCGTGTCTCATCCAAATCGTGACTCACACGACAAACTCACTCGTTTCCCATGCTTGGGGGGGGGGCAAGGGGCCCATTCCTCCCAGCACGTGTGCAGGCTATGGGGGAATCACAGAATTGCAGAGTTGGAAGGGACACCGAGGGTCATCTAGTCCAACCCCCTGCAATGTAGGAAAACGTTAGGGAGCCTTAGCCAGGCGCAGAGGCGCAGAGGAGTAGCGTGGGCGGAGGGCGCGGACCAGGCGCAGCAGCTCAAGCGCCCTGCGAGCTCAGCGCTTTTTTTGCGAGTCTTGCAAAGTGTCGCAGTTCGCCGTGAATGCGCCCCTCAAAGCCTGGCGGCCGGTGGGTGGAGGTTGCTCTGGCGGCGCCCCACCCACCCCCGCGAGTCTTCTCACTGGAGAATGATCTGGGTCTCCGGATTGAGGAACAAAGGACGGGAAGCAATAGGGTCTAAACCCCCACTAAATACAATTTCTGTAAGAATACAGGAAGCCACACTGAAAACAGTGTGAAAATGGCATTGGACTCCAATCCGCTCAGGGGTGAAACTAGGTTTTATTTCACACGGGTCAAAAGACCCAGTTTGGCACACACCCCATGCGCATTTGCATACACACACGAAGAGAGGCTGGGAGCCTCAGTGATGCCCCCCCCATTTAGTGCTACCATTAATCCAAAAATTGTCTGGGCACCCGTTGACTTCCTTCTTGCTTTTTTATTGCAAGATACTGACCAGTTTGTAACCCTACAAATGGCAAAATTTTTACCTTCTGTTCTGACATACAAGAGACGGAATGGACTGTTAGTAGGAAATTGAAATTGCTTGGAAGCAACATTCACATTATTTTTGTATATATATTTATTAAGTCTTTTATTGCCACTAATTTTATTGTCACCAATTTTTTAAATTCAATTGTGTGGGTGTAACTGCTGTTCCGGCGTTTTCTGTCTTGTCTTGCTATGAGCTTAAAGCTGAAATAAAGTTGATGGGGAGCCTCAGTGATGCCCCTCTGGAGGCTTCACCTGGTGCAAAACCCCCAGCTAGTCCAATGAAATGGACAGACAAGTGGGAGGCCGGGGGGGGGGTGAGCAGGTACTGTGCTGGCCTTTCTTTTGCTTGCTGTGTGCAACATCTGCCTGGGAGGTGAGTGCCTGGTACCTTTGGCCATTCTCTGTTTGGCCACTGGGGGCATCCTCTGCCCAGGCCCCTGTGGGGTGACGTGAGGAGTCATCTCTCTTTGGGGTGCGGGGGGGGCAGCTCAGAGACCAGAGACAGCAGCAGCAGCTGCCCGGAGGACTCCCAAGGAGAGGGGAGAGGAGAGGAGGCTGCGGGAACACTCCACAAGGGAGGGTGTTTGAAAAAGGGTGAGAGGCTGCCAGCTCTGCAGGCAAGGGGTGACAGAACTGGGCTCCTGAGCCCCACAGGGGTGCCGCAGAAAGAAGGTAGTTGGTCAAGGGAGCCGTGGACTCAAAAAGGTTGAAAACTTCTGGCATACAGCATTCAGTTGGTTAGACCCTCAAGAGTCATTCCTCTTTACTTAGCCCAGCTGAACGAGGAATTCAATTTCAACTTTGCCTGCACACCCAGGGCTTTAATGAAACTTTGGACAGACTGGACTATTTTATGTGCAGATGCAAGAACCACCTTGAGAGATTTCGCTGAAGAGAAACTCTTCAGAATCTGCTCAAACCTCTTCAGGCACTTCTCGTAGGGTGGATAGTGGAGCAGCTTGGTCATTTTAGATTCTGGATTTAATGTGGGGGGAGACTCTTTGGGTTGTAATATATGTCACAATGGTGGTAAGCTAGCCTTCCTGTGTTTGAGGGCCCTCCTGCCCATTCTGCTTAATGGAGGCCATTGGCATCTCTGAAATTTAGCTTTCATGGCACCATCATGGAGTAACCCCCACCAATTGGTTTAAAACATACCGGTACTTTAAGCAAACTTGCTGTGGCATTTCTAATTTTAGGCCTGCTTATGTCATCAACATTGATATTATTACTAGTATTAGTATTATTATTATTCCACCTTGAAGGGCCTTCTTGTTACCCTCCATGTCAACAAAGTTCATTTCTCTGTTTTGTTTTGTTTCATTTCAGCTTTTTATTTCAGCTTTCACATAATGTGCAATCTTAAAGAGAACAAACACTGTCTTTCTCCAGGAAGAAGGAACTGATGAACAGAGAAGCAGCAGCAGGGCAAAGACTGTCGCTTGCAATGCCATCCTGCTCAAATCAAAACTCAGCTGCACATTCGTAAGATAAAACGTGCGACGGACACACACACACACACACACACACACACACACACACACATCCCGTCAAGAGACCAGGGCATGACACATTCCTCGTGAGCATTTCTCTGCACCACTTGGGAGGGCTCCTTGTTCTGCTGTGACTGCAGGTACATTTGGTTTCCCATTGCAGTGATGGCTGTAGGAAAACAAACTTCAGGTTTATCAACAGCAGCTGTAGGAGGGGAGCAGCATAAGGGAAGAGTGGGAATTTGTCAATTAATTGGGACTTGCCAGAATCGTTAAATCCCACTCAAATTGTGTAGGCAGCCACTCAGGAGAGCTGTCTGGCAGTATGCCAGTGTGGGGTAAGGTAAAAGTAAAGGACCCCTGGACGGTTAAGTCCAGTCAAAGGCGACTATGGGGCTGCGGCACTCATCTCGCTTTCAGGCCGAGGGAGCTGGCGTTTGTCCACAGACAGCTTTCCGGATCATGTGGCCAGGATGACTAAACAGCTTCTGGTGCAATGGAACACCGTGACGGAAACCAGAGCGCACGGAAACACCGTTTACCTTCCCGCCACAGCGGTACCTATTTATCTACTTGCACTGGTGTGCTTTTGAACTGCTTGGTTGGCGGGAGCTGGGACAGAGGAATGGGAGCTCACCCCGTTGCGGGGATTCAAACCGCCGACCTTCTGATCAGCAAGCCCAAGAGGCTCAGTGGTTTAGACCTTGTCTCATAGGATGCTGGGAATTATAATTCTTGGGCACATTTTCCTAGCTTGGTGAAAGTGGTGGAGCATTAATAGAGAGATCTATGGTCAGCTGTGTTTACATTTTTGTGTCTGATGGCTGAGCTTCAAGTTTACAAATATTTGAATATTTGAATTCCCTTTTTGTCAAACACCCACACCCACACTCAACCTCACATGCCGCCCTTTAGCACAGGGAGCTGATTTCACTCTTGCTACAGCCCCACTTGCAGCAAGCGTTGCTCAGTCCTGCCAAAACATCTCGGGCTCCACGGTCAAAGCCCCAGGTTTCTTCCGAGGGACTGTGGCTCTGCTGGCCATGCCAGCTCCCATAATAGTCAGACGGGTCTTTCGGCGGGGCGTGGATCGGGACCCATTCGTTGGATGAGGAAGTTGCAGCAAAGGCTTCTGCAGAATCTCCTCCGGGGAGGCCACCGACATTTCCTGCAAGAAGAAGCCAATATGGAAAATTGGGAGGAGCAGGCACAATGCCTGTGGCTCAGCAAACAGAAAGAGAGATCAGGGTTCAAAATAATTAATAATAATAATAATAATAATAATAATAATTTATTATTTATACCCACTCTGGGCGGCTTCCAACAGAACATTAAAATACAATAATCTATTATTAAACATTAAAAGCCTCCCTAAACAGGGCTGCCTTCAGATGTCTTCTAAAGGTCTGGTAGTTGTTGTTCTCTTTGACATCTGGTGGGAGGGCATTCCACAGGGCGGGTGCCACTACTGAGAAGGCCCTCTGCCTGGTTCCCTGTAACTTGGCTTCTCGTAGTGAGGGAACCGCCAGAAGGCCCTCGGCGCTGGACCTCAGTGTCCGGGCAGAATGCTGGGGGTGGAGACGCTCCTTCAGGTATATTGGACCAAAGCCATTTAGGGCTTTAAAGGTCAGCACCAACACTTTGAATTGTGCTCGGAAATGTACCAGGGGTATTTTCCTTCTGAAAGTCAAGCTAAATTTGCATCTGTAAGCAAATATTATGCAAATTTGTGTCATGGCATGGACCTGCACCTCGAGTCATAAGAACATAAGAGGTAAAAAAGGTAAAGGACCCCTGGACGGTTAAGTCCAGTCAAAGGCGAATATGGGGTTGCGGCACTCATCTCGCTTTCAGACCGAGGGAGCCGGCGTTTGTCCACAGACAGCTTTCCGGGTCATGTGGCCAGCATGAATAAACTGCTTCTGGCGCAACAGGACACCGGGACAGAAGCCAGAGAGCACAGAAACGCCGTTTATCTTCCCGCCACAGCAGTACCCAGTGCTTTTTCCCTTAAACATTTTGTGAATCTTTGTACTTTTGTCCATTTACTGTATTTATTTCCCCCGATCTGAATTATAAAATGGTGATTTTCTTGAGTCAAAATGAGAGTACCCCTAAACATTTTTAAGGGGGGAAAGGCACTGGCAGTACCTATTTATCTACTTGCACTGGCGTGCTTTCGAACTGCTAGGTTGGCAGGAGCTGGGACACAGCAACGGGAGCTCACCCCGTCGTGGGGATTCAAACTGCCAACCTTCCGAACAGCAAGTCCAAGTGGCTCAATTGTTTAGACCACAGCACCACCCATGTCCCACCAAGAACATAAGAAGAGCCTGCTGGATCAGGATAGCCTAGTCCACTATCCTGTTCTCACAATTGTCAACCTGATGCCTAAGGGAAGCCCTCCATCAGGGCCTGTGTGCCACAGCACCCTGCCCTCTTGCGATTCCCAACAACTGGCATTTGAAACATGCTGCCTCTGACAGTGGAGGTAGAACATTTCCATCAAGGTTAGTAGCCACGGATAGCCTTAACCTCCAGAATTTGTCTAAGCTTCTTTTAAAGTCATCCTGGTTGGGAGACATCGCTGCCTCCTGTGGGGACAAATTCCACAGTCGTTTAAGGACCCGGCAATGCCCCTGTTAACAACCCAATATATTACAGTGATCCCTCGACTTATGAATGACCCGACTTACGAGTTTTTTGAGTTGCGAGGGATCAAAGCGGCCGCCGCTTCCGAATTTTTTCGACTTCCGATTGGAAGTCGCGGCCGTTTTAAATGCGGTTTCCTCGACTTCCGAAGGTTTTTTCGACCTACAAATGCGTTCTCCAACGCATTCCTATGGGGACTCGAGTTACTATGATTTCGACCTACAAAGATTCCGTCGGAACGGATTATCTTTGTAAGTCGAGGGTCCACTGTATATGAAAGAAAGGGATAGATTGGGGACAGCAGAGCTGAAGCAAAACTATCAGCAAATTCCAATTCTAGCAGATTGTCAAATTTTGCAATGTAACTCTCAATTTTCAGCTAGAGTTCAAATTTCAGAATAAGCCACCAGCAACAGAGGAGCCTGGGGGACATTCATCTAAAAAAAGATGCCTATAAATATGGTAAGCAAATAAATGAATTGGCAGTAATGATTTAAAGTGGAACTGTTCTTTTTTTCACCTGTTCAAGAGGATGCTTTCTGAGTGGCTGAATGAATGACGTTAGTAAAAACTTTATGCTAAAACAAATCAGCCATCATATAAAGCAGAATCAGAAGGATCTTTATTTGCATCAGCCACTAGCCATAGCAATAAAATAAAATGTACTGAAGATAGAGGTAAGCTCTTAACTATAGAAAATACATTTTGGGGGTTTGCATCAATAATCAAATAATAGATCTTATTCTAAGTGCCCCCACTAAACACCTTGCAGTTTTTGCTGTCACCCGGTCATCTTGGTCTGCTAAAAGAAAGGACACAGTGGCAATGGTGTCCCGGCATGGACAATAATAGAGGGGTAATAACCTCGCTCTGGGGAGACCCAGCCAGATGGGCAGGGTACAAATAATAAATTATTATTATAATTATTACTCACTCCTCAAATCTTCATAAAGAATGCAAGCCAGAAGTACATGAGCCACTGACTCGATACTGCCATCTCCACAGGGACATACCGTATTTTTCTGTGTATAACACGCCCCTGTGTATAACATGCCCCCTATTTTGGGGGACTGAAAATTAAGAAAAGGGGGGGAGATTGCCCCCGTGTATAAGACTACCCCCCCTTTTTAACATTATTTTTTAGTAAAAAAAAAACCCTAGTCTTATACACAGAAAAGTACGGTAACTGTTTTTCCAGTGGAATTTTTTGAAATCGACCCTCAAATACAGCCGAAGGCAGTATATTCAATATTGTGAAAGTGAAAGCGCATCTGTATTTTGGAATTGTTAAATTTTGCAAATAGGGTGCCGAAGTGTCAAAATGACTAGGTGGAAAATAATCATACCATGGACAACATTTCCTTATTGTGGCCAAATTATTCTGTCGCTCGATATCATAGGGCATATAAAGCATGTACTACTGCTACTGAAAAACCGTTGGATATCAAATACTGGTGCCAAATGTCAAGTATGCATTGGACATTCATGCACACACGTATTCAATGTCAGAATTCACGGAAGATCATTTCTGAGCATAATTAGGAGGGCAAATTCCATGCAAAGCTTCTCTTTATCAGAATCTCATCTGTAGCATCTGTGCTAGGGCATAGCTCACCACCACCCACAGCCTTGAGCCAGGGGTCCCCAACCAGGACCTGCCATTGGCTAGTGTGGTGTAGTGGTTAGAGCATTGGACTAGGACCTGGGAGACCAGGGTTCAAATCTGCACTTGGCCATGATGCTAATTGGGGTTACTTTGGGCCAGTCATTGCCTCTCAGCCTAACCTACCTCACAGTGTTGTGGGGATTAAATGAGAACTGTGTATGCCACACTGAGCTCCTTGGAGGAAAAAGCAGGATATAAATGCAATAAAATAAATAAACAAATGGTGCATCCAGGCAAACTGCATGGTAGCCAAGTTATTTTGTCATCTGAGTCCCTTCCTCACTCTCTGGCAGTAAAAGGCAAAAAAGGTAAAGGTAAAAGACCCCTGGACGGTTATGTCCAGTCAAAGGTGACTATGGGGTGCGGCGCTCATCTCACTTTCAGGCCGAGAGAGCCAGCGTTTGTCCGTAGACAGCTTCCTGGGTCATGTGGCCAGCATGACTAAACCACTTCTGCCCAACGGGACACCGTGACGGAAACCAGAGCACACGGAAATGCCGTTTACCTTCCCGCCACAGCTGTACCTATTTATCTACTTGCACTGGCGTGCTTTCGAACTGCTAGGTTGGCAGGAGCTGGGACCAAGCAACGGGAGCACACCCCGTCGCATAGATTCGAACCACCAACCTTCTGATCAGCAAGCCCAAGAGGCTCCATGGTTTAGACCACAGCGCCACCCGTGTCCCTTTGAAAAACTATAAAACTGTAACAATAATAAAAACAAATGACTAACAATTTGCTGGACCTCTGAAAAACAGCTGCGTCACTCTTGCCCAATGTTAGGACTGGTCCTGGCTAGACGAGGCCTCGTTCCTCCTCTCTCCCACCCACCCACCCCTCCGGTCAACAGTCCCCAGCTCTCCAAGCACCCACCTGCCCGTCTCCAGCGAGATCCTCCACAAGTGAAGATGACTGCGCGGATGAACTCCCTGCCACACAGCTTGACACCATAGGGTGGTGTCCTGGCCTCACTTGGCAGCCTCAACTCAGACAGCAGCACCCCGAGTACCAGAGCCAGGAAGATCTTGGGCATGGCTGGACTCGGGCAGGATGGTCGAGAGATGCTGGGGGTTGTGCAATTCCTATCTGCCTGCCTGCTCTCGATGTGCCTTGCTCCTCTTTATACCATCATGGGTGAGTGAGGGTGTCCTTCAAGGTTATCTACCCAATTATCATCAGGGAGGGATGTAGACCTTTCTTGGACGCTGGGCAGGGTTTTTTGTGGTGGGGGGGAAGGACTGCTATTGACAACGCTAGCTAGTCAGAGATAACCTTTTCTTTGTTATCAGCATGGCAAGTGTGGAATTGTGTTCAGTGTTTACCTGGCCTTTTGGAGCTGCACATTGACGGAGGTACTGCTTGCTGCGGAGGAAGTGGAGGTGTTGTCCCCCCCCCCCTTTCATAACACTTGAACTCAAGACCATCCCGTGAAGTTGAAGGTTGGAAGATTCAGGACAGAAAGAACTTATTCACGCTGCACGGGTCTTTCCTCCCCCGTTTACTGTTTTAACTTTTGTTGATTTTTAAACATGGATACAGATAAAATATAAAACAAGGAGAATTTGCAGGAAACAAATAGCTGGGGAGGCCAAACAAGAGGAGTCGGGGGAAAGAAGTAATCACGATCTTCCTACGGGTACGATAGGTCAGATAAATTGTAAAAACACACACAAATGAATCGTAACAACAGAAAGAAACTTTGTCGAAACCATACAGAAATAGTAGAACGTCCGGTTCAGGGGACGAGAGGCAATGATCATGAAACAAAAATAAGTTACATGTATTTGTAAATAAATCTGAATTTGGCCATAGCATGGGGCTTTGAGATGTTGTTTGTCCATATGGTCCACCACGGCTCCTAGCCATGTTGGCTGTGTTCTGCTTTCCCTGTGGGAAAGTAGCCTCTAAAGGCTGCAAAAGGGGAGGGTGCTGTTCTGCTTCTGTAGTGTTCGCAGGGTTCCCACCGACACCTGGCTGGGCACTATGAGAAGGGGGTGATGGGCCAGATGAGCCTTTGGGGCCTGATCCAGCAGGCTTGTTCTTATGATCTTACATTGCTAACTTTCAGCAAGGCATTAACCAAGTCTTGACAAGGCTCATGCAGACTTACTAAATTTTATTATGGTACAAAATTGTCAATCACCATTAAAAGGTAAAGGTAAAGGGACCCCTGACCATTAGGTCCAGTCGTGACCGACTCTGGGGTTGCGGCGCTCATCTTGCTTTACTGGCCAAGGGAGCCGGCGTACAGCTTCTGGGTCATGTGGCCAACATGACTAAGCTGCTTCTGGCGAACCAGAGCAGCGCACGGAAACGCCGTTTACCTTCCCACCGGAGCGGTACCTATTTATCTACTTGCACTTTGACGTGCTTTCAAACTGCTAGGTTGGCAGGAGCAGGGACCGAGTAACGGGAGCTCACCCCATCGCGGGGATTCGAACCGCCAACCTTCTGATCAGCAAGCCCTAGGCTCTGTTGTTTAACCCACAGCGCCACCTGGGTCCCTACAATCACCCTTAAGCGAGCCTAATAAACATGTTTGGGATATAGTTCACTGGTTTTTGTTTTTGGTCCAATGTGGTCTGGGAAACAAGTGGTTGAATGTCTATACTGAATAGAGTCCTACAGAGTTTCTGAGGGCATTGTCATCGGCATGCTGACAGCACCCAGTGCTATTTATCCTTTCCATCTTCTCTAGGTGGTGCAGTGGACATGCTGAATCAGTGCTTGGTCATAATAATGGACTGGATGAGGGATAATAAACTAAAACTAAATCCAGACAAGACTGAGATGCTGTGAATGGGTGGTTCTTCTATCCAGCTGAGTGATAGTACTGCTTGCTCTAGCGGGGGGGGGGGTGTCACACTCTCGTTGAAGGAACAAGTGGTTTGGGGGATCTCCTGGCAGCGGCGGAGCAAGCCAATCGGGCACCTGGGGGGCCGGGCGTGCCCTGTGCCCAGGGGTGTGTCTGCCGCCCGCAGGGCAGGGCAAGCCGGGGCAGGACGCTCCGCGGGGCCTCTGAGGAGTCTGCTTGCCTCCTCCCACTCAGCCGCCCTACAGCTGATGGGGAGGTGGCGGGCAGACTGTTTAGGGCAGCGCAGAGCCTGCCCAAGCCAATGCGTCACTTCGAGGAGAGATGCACGGCTCAGGCACGCTGCAGGCACCGCAGTGAGTGCTGCCCGGCATTTTGTCACCCCCCTCAGTGGTGACGCCCGGGGTGGCCCGCCCCCGCCGCACCCCTCTTCCTCTGCCCCTGTCTCCTGGATCCACTGCTGTAACTTGACCTTGGTGGCATGGAGTGCCTTCCACCAGTTTAGCTGGTGGCCCAAAAACAACACTATCTGGGCAGGGATAACTTGGCTACCGTAATCTATGCTTTTCAAGACTGGGCTACTTGCAATGCAGTTTATGTGGGCTGCCTTTGAAAATGGCCTCAAAGCTTCAGTTAGTACTAAACATGGCTACCTGTCAGGTTCAAGGTGTACAGACCACATAACACCAATTCTGTTCAATATATGGTAGTTGCCTGTATGCATCTGAACTCAGTTCAATGTGCTGGTTTAGACTTGCAAAGCTTTTTACGACTCAGGATATCTTTGGGAGCATCTCTCCCCACGGGTGGCTGGCCCCGCCCCTGGCGCAGGGCACGTGCGCCGCCCCAGGTACCCGATCGGCATGCTCCCCGCTGGTCCAGCGTGGCAAACTTCAAATAGCTAAAACTAGATTATTAAAAATAGAACCACACTGAAAACATTTAAAAGCAGTCATATACCCTCACAGCTAAAAATTTGAAGACTGTGGGATAATTTATTTAAAAAGATTTCTCATCTGCTTAATATTTTAAAATCAATCAATCAAATCTTTATTACGGTCCAGAGACCCAACAATTCATTACAAAACAATACACAATTTTGACAGCCCGCCAGCAAGCATTTTGTTCAGGCTTAGGAATAGGGATCATTGGTTCTTGCAACCACCGATAGAAACTTCGCCACTGCTAATGTTCTGTCATTTGTCCGGTCTTCCAGTAGGAACCTGACATAGTAAGCCTCTGATTTTCCCGGGAGAGGTACTAGCAAGGGTAATATCAGTTCTGCCCTGGCTTCCTCGAATTTCACACAGTGCAGCAAAATATGTTTTATAGAGTCAATGTCTTGGGCACATGAGCATAGTCTGTCCTGGTATGGAACTCCTCTCAATCTGCCATCCAACACTGCAGAAGGAAAGACATTAAGTCTGGCTTTTGTAAATAGCCTTCTGTAATTTGGAACTGTCAGATTTTTAATATAAGATGTTAACTTAAAGGCATGCCCATATTGTACTCCTACTCAGGACCGGTGCTAGCAATTTTGGCGCCCTAGGCAAGGGGGCGGGCCACGTGACGTCATTGTGTATGACGAACGTTGCGGAGCGGTGCCCCGCCCCCCGCGCCGCCGCGGTTTTCGCCCGAAGTTCCACTGGTTGGGGCGGCACCGGGCGGCGGCGGGGGGCGAGGGGCAGGCTGGCCAGTGCCCCCTCCATTTGGGCACCCCCGCTGCCGTGGTTTTCGCCCCAAGCTGTTTGCTCCGCCGCTGGTTGGGGCGGCACCAGGCAGCGGTGGGCGGGGGCGGGGGGCAGGCTGGCCAGCGCCCCCTCCATTTTGGCGCCCTAGGCAACTGCCTAGTTCGCCTCAATGGACGCGCCGGCCCTGCTCCTACTGCCAGCAGTCTGCAGACTGCATCTGATCGATTTTAAAATCTCTAAGCAGCATACAAAAAGTATAGCATAAAAAGCAATGGGTGGAATCCAACATAGAGCTAAATGAGGTCTGCTTGCCTGTTGGGACTTTCCCCACTCTTCCTCCTTCACCCACAAACCACATGCCCCCTAAACCTCCTTTGGGGTTTCCCTAACCCTCCGGAGCAGATTTAGGGGGTGCAGAGAAGAGGGGGGAAGTCCCATTGTGCAACTGCACCTTGTTTTATGCATGCAGCAACTTTGTTTTACCCTGCCCAGTAAGACAGTAGAAAAAACAACAACAAGAGTTACAAGACAGAAACCAGTAAAATAGCATAATAAAAATAATTCAGTAATAAGGATCTAGCATACCTAGGATATGGAAGAGCAGAACATCCAGAATTCTGAAACAGAGGGTTGTATCCAACATTAATAAGACTCACAGTAGCCCCATAGTTGGATACAAGCAGGGATGGATGTATCTGTCAATATCAGCTTCTCTCAGCTTCTCATTTTCTCAGTAAAATTTAGTTCACCACGTTTTCTCCGCAAACTGTGATTTAAAAAAAATAAAAATTCTCATTAAAATTCATAAGCTTTTTAATGCTTCCCCTAAATCTTGTCTGTAAATTTCACAAATATAAGTATTCTATGCATAGTGTTCCCTAATATATGCATTTTTGTATACATTGGTTGGAGAATTGCATCACAACATTTGGAAAAGTGCAAACTTCAAAGGATAGCTCTGTTTCATTTTACACAGAGATTCAAGAAGTGTGAATCAAAATGAAGATAAAATTGAATTCTGCCCTACCGGTATTTCTAGATATAAACTTCTCTCTCTCTCTCTCTCTCTCTCTCTCTCTCTCTCTCTCTCTCTCTCTCTCTCTCTCTCTTATAAAGCAATTTTAAAATGAAATGATATAGTTATTTGGGTTGGCTTCATCATTTTGTAATGAGGAGCATTAAGCTACTGCTACAACAAGTAGTGTCTGTTGCAAAGATATTATGAACCATTAAAAGCTGTACAAATTATGATGATTGCTTTTTGAAGGGCTTTGATGATCTCTCTTTCACGTTGGTGCTTCTAATTAATTTTTTTCTCAACAGTGTGTAATTGGAAGCAAGTCAATGATAGAAGATAACAGTTTAAGTTTTACTTTGTGAAAACAACAGCTTAAAGATTAATCTCTTTCTGCACATGTAAAGGAATTTTTTCCAGCAAAAGAAAAATGGAACAAAATATATATATAGTGTCTTAACCACTGGGGATGCTGACAGAATAATAGCTCTCTGAAATTCCAGCAGCTTCATTCGACTGTCCCATTGCCACAACACCTTATTAGAGAAGCAGGTGAGTAGAAAGATCAATATGGGTCTAGATCAGAGGTAGTCAACCTTTTTATACCTACCGCCCACTAATGTATCTTTCTTGATGATAAAATTTCCTTACCGCCCACCAGTGCTCGATGGAAGGATTCAGCCTGTGCTGTAGAACCCCCTACTGCCCACCTAGAATCCTGAAACGCCCACTAGCGGATGGTGGAGACCAGGTTGACAACCCCTGGTCTAGATAGAATTTCCACCTAGAATCTCTGGTTCTTCAGTACAGGGACAGCTAACCGTTGACCTGGAATAAAAATTCTACCAGCCCCAACCATGCCATGCTGGCTGGGGCTGGTGGACCTTGCAGTCCAGCAACTTTTCTGGAGAGTCACAAGTTAGCTAACCCTGCTTCACAAAAGTGATAGCCTCTTAGCAGTGTGATTCAGAACAGTCTCTGAATGCCAGTTGTTGAGGAACAATAGTGTGAGTGGGCTATTGCTTTCACTTCCTTGTGTGCTTCCCAGAAACATCAGGCTGGTCACGATTGATAATGGGGTGCTAGACGAGTCTTCGGCCTGATCTAGAATGGCTCTTCTCTTGCCCTTATGTTCTCCTCTAGCTATTCATTCCATGTGTGGAGACGAGAGTGGGGCTGGATGCAGCCTTGTTCAGCAGTGGTGCTCAGTGGGATAGCCAGCTGTTATCCCTGAGCCCAACTTTTGATGAAGCTGCAGTAACTCAGGAGGTAGTCAATGTGGTAACCCTCCAAATGTTGATGGACTCTAACTCCCATGATCCCCAACCAGCATGGCCTATTAGCAGGAATGATGGGAGCTGGAGATCAACAACACCTGTAGGACAACACATTGGCAAGCCCTGGGGTAACTAGTGCTCATCATCCTGCTCTTCTTGGAATAGAGTTGAGAAATGATGATCAAAAAGCAGCCAGCCTGCTCTTGTGTCATCCAGAGTACTTTGAGATGGAACATGGGGACGTAGGATGCTGCCATATACTGGGTCAGACCAATGGTCCAGTATTGTCTACACCAGCCTTCCACACTACAACTTCCATTGCCACGATTTATTGGCCATGCTGGCTGGAGCTGGAGTCCAACAACATCTAGAAGGCCACCAGCTCCCCAACGTTGGTCTACACCAGTGATGGCTAACCTTGACACTCCAGATGTTTTGGGACTACAACTCCCATCATCCCTGACCACTGATCCTGTTAGCTAGGGATGATGGGAGTTGTAGTTCCAAAACATCTGGGGTGTCAAGGTTAGCCATCACTGGTCTACACTGATAGTTGCTCTCCAGGATGTCAAGCAAGAGTCTTTCTCAACCACCTGAAGATGTCAGAGATTGAAGTGGCTTCCATAACCACCTCTCTTACCAGCCCTGTTTAACATCTTGTTTGAGTTTTTGTCTGGCTGGAATGGGTCCTTGAAATGATATTGCCTCTTGTTTACCCAGATAAGAGGTTAGAGAGGTGTGTGTTTCATAGAATTGTAGAGTTGGAAGGGACCTTGAGGATCATCTAGTCCAACTCCCTGCAATGCAGGAATATGCAGCTGTCCCATATGGGGATTGAACCTGCAAATTACATGTTCCACACTCTTTTCCTGCTGGCTCTGCCCACAACTGATAAGTGGCCCCCCAAAAGACTGCTCAGAAGGGAAGGTGGCTATCAGATAGAAATAAACTCTTATTGAAACAGGAAAGCTCTTGTGAGACCTCAGAGGCATTGATATCATGGTCATTACGGACCCTTGTACAGTATAACTGTTTCCTTACATTTATAGGCAATAATCCTTAATAGAATCCCACATTAAAGGGGAGGGCCGAGTTCAATAGTAGAACACTTGCTTTGCATGAAGATTCCCAAGGAGAACTGGGAAAGATTCACTTCCTGAAGCCCTGGAGAGCTACTACCAGTTGCTGTGTAGATGATACTGTCCTAGATAGAGGACCGTCCTGACAGCACTTTATAATAGAGGACCACCCTCTGCAAATGAGGGCCCTCTAGGTGGATTGTACATCCGGGTGAGATCTGCTCGCCTCCCCCTATGCTGCCTTCGCATAGCTGAGGCGGCCTTACGCAGAGGCCACCACAACCCCCTGGTGCATAAGACTGTCTTTCATGCTGTGCTGGCAGCCAGAGCATCACTGAACTTTCCTTATCTCCCAGAATACTGTCCTTTCGGCCTGCTGAAGATAAGAGACCTTGCTTCTCTGCCCTGCGATAAGAAATCCACCGCCTCCCCGGCCGCTGGCAAATGCCACCATCTGTGACTGAGATAAACTTTGCCTCAAGTGCTGAATGGCTAGTTTGCCCTCGGCTGCAAGATAAATGCAACATTTCAAACAAAGGAGCAATTCCACACACACACACTAACACCTCGACAAGCAAGAGACATTTTTGTTCTTTAATGAAATTTTATTAAGTCTTTTCAGAATACAATAAAAAAAGAAACTAATCTAGACAAAAATTGAAAGGAAGGGAAGGAAGGAAGGAAGATGCAAAGTCCTCTCTTGCAGGTATAGCTTAACCTTTGTTCAAGACAGAAAAGGTGAGCTCCCCCAGCTCTCACCTGGGAGCTTTCCTTTCTTCCCCTGGCCTCCCACCCTAGGAGATCTCCCCTTCCCATCCTTTCACACAGGGTCCTTCTCCAACCATCCATCACCTTCATCTGCATGCAATTCCCTCCTTAACCCAAAGTAGAGGACAACAACAGCAGCAGCAACAACAGAAAATAAATAAAAACAGAAGCAAGCGCAGAAAAGAAATAGAAATAATACCAAAAATGTAATAATAATAAAGGAATGAGAAGATAATAAAAGAAAAATAGATAAGGAAAAGGGAAAAAAATACAAATAAAAAGGTCTTCCAACTATCAGCTGGTCAGTTGTATATACAAGATTTCTTCAAAATATTTGAAATGTTCACTCCAGGATGCTGTCCAACTGTTCCTCCTTCTGCTAGGAAATCTTTTTCCAACTCAATTCCGGGCATCTTAAGTTCGTTGTCCTTCTACACAAAAAGTCTAAAAGAGGTTCTCCAAATACTATTACTGTATCGATAAAAGTTCATCATAGTCTTCCTCCAGTCCAACATAACAACTTTGACTCCAGTACTGAGGAACCATACATCCTTGATCTTTATTCCCTCAGGGCATCTCTTTCCCAAGTACGGTACTCTTCTAACTTCTCCAAGAGACATTTTTGGAGTTCCTACTTGGTTGGGAGAGGGAGCAAAAAGGGATGGGAATAGGGTGTTTGCAGGCTTTTTTGATTATGTGCAATTTCACCCATGCACGCAATGACCTGGAGTGCAATCCCTGCGCAAATGGGGAGTTGCCTGTATACACATGCTCCCTCTCTTGCTCACTTCAGGTTAGGGGCATTATTTTTCAGCTCTTTTCGTTCATCTTTCTTGCACAACCCCCTCCTATTTTGTTAACCTAAGCGGAAGTCTCAAGTTTCTATCTTACCACTTTGTGGTACATGACCTTTAAACACACCCACATCTGAGCCCACCCCAGAGAACAACCCACCCACCATATGTGAGAGGAGGGAGTCTATGCATGTACAGGAAATACAGAAGCATGGGTTGGGGTGGGGGAAAGCAATAGGTGGTAGGAAACAAAGCTAAAACCCTGCTATGGTGTCCCATAACACGCTTCTGAGATTTAAAAAATAGACCTGCAGCTGCAATTAGCTTGTGCCGTTTTGATCTCTGTCACATGTATAGATGCTCTCTGCACTTGAAACTCCAAATTCATTTTTTAAAATTTATTTCATAAAATTGCTTGACTATAAAACAACAACTTCAAAGCAGTTTACAAAAAATAAAACAGTAGAATCAAGAAAAAAATATGACCCAACTTTAAAACATACAAAAGTTAAATTACTAAAACAGATTAAAATCACCTCCTTTCCAAGAATGTTTTTAGCAGGCACCGAAGAGTACATTGAAGGCACCTGATTGATATCAATAGGCAGGGAGTTCCAAAGTGCAGGTGCCGCCACACTAAATGAGTTCTGACAAATATGGAATGGGTATGGTGTGCCATTTGTAGTAGTGCCAATTCTGCCTATTAAAGCAGTCGAGTGGGCAGGTGTGGGGTAAGTCAATCTCGTAGGTAAACTGGTCCCAAGTTGTCAAGAGCTTTATATGCTAACTGTAACCCCTTGATATTTACCTGGGAGCAAATCAGCAACCAGTGCAGATCTCTGGGCACGGGTGTTATATGCTCACTTCTGTCAACAATCATGCTGCTGCAATCTGTAATGACTGCAGCTTCCAGATCAAGCGTGGAAGAGTTTGATGCAAAATGATGGCCAAGGTATTGAACGGCATAGTTGCTAAACAACTGGGATCTACTGCAAATCACCCAGAGATCTACCAGTAGTGCATAGGCTGAAATTTGGATTGCTTAGGCCCCAGGAACTGAACTGTCAGCCATGCAACTTTATCTCCCAATCCAATTGGGAGACATAGCATTTTGCCTTATCTTTACAATTCCACTCCAAACAGCAGGCAAAATGATCTTGTATCTTAGTCCTAAGCACCATAGCACAGCTCTTTGAGAGTAAAAAGCAACATCGCCACCCCCACCTCACTCCAATGCTGGGGTGGGAAGAGATGTTGCATTTTACTTAGTGCTAAGTTTGAAGATAAAAAAAAACCTGTGACTGATCCTTAGAGATTCTATAAAGTACAACTGTATGTTGCACACATGTGCATAAACATCGGCCTATAATTTATGTCATTATCTACAGACATTGTGCTGTATTTCATATTGTGCTCACAATTTCATCTCTATGCATTCTCACTTTCCATTAGGGGTATGAGAGAAGGAAAACACTTCCCCAAACTTTTGTGTCCAGATTTTCACTTTTTGAAATATGGCAACCCTATCACACTGCCTCTAACTTGCCTTTCCTCTAAACTAAAAAGTACCAAACTCTGCAACCTTTCTTCATAGGGGAGTTGTTCCATCCCTTGATCATTGTGGTGGCACATTTCTGAATCTTTTCCAATTACACAATATCTTTTTTGAGGTGAGGCGACCAGAACTGTACACAGTACTCCAAATGGCATTATGATACTGTCAGTTTTATTTTTCAGTTCCTTTCCTAACAATCGCTAGCATGGAGTTTGCCTTTTTCACAGCCACCGCACGCTGGGTCCATTATCTTTATCTGCCACCTCCACCTCACACCCCCATGGGCGTGTACGTGAAATTAATATTTTAATCCATGTTTTCACTGAGCTGGAGCAAACGGTCCTTTCAGTTTTATGGTAAGCTACCACTCACAACTATCGCAGGCATATCCATATTGCAGAGCTGACATAGGGCGTGGGCAACAGTCAAGCGACGAGCACATGCGCCACGGGCTTGCCTTTAAACCAGGCTCTCCAGCCAATTATGAACTACAATTCCCAGCATGCCGCAAGTGGCGCATGCGTCCCAACCTCCTAAGGAGTCAGTTTTAACAGACGCGGCAGTTTACTGACAAGGCCTCCGGCCAGTAGGAAGTTGCCAACTCCCAATTCGTTACAGCCGCCCATCGGGCTCGCCCTTTCCACTAGACAGACAGGCCTCTAATCAAATCCGTGTTGCGGAATGCCTGACTGGCCAATAAAAGGGTGAAGTATCCGGTGAGGGGCGCGGCTTTGGAACCAACGGAGAGGAGGAAGCGCCGACGAGTAACTGACAGCAGCCCAGCCCAATGGGCCATCGACACCGTCCAATCGGCGCCGGGCGCCGCCTATTTCCCCCTCCCTTCCCCTCCCCTCGCCGAGGTGGGTAGCAACAGTTGCCCCGGTGAGGGAACACGGAGGGCGCCATAGCCACCGTAGTCGTGGCGACCAGGAAACCCGGCAACAACAACAACAACCGCCCACCCTCTCTTCCTCAGCGCGATTCCCGCCAAAATCGAGAAAGGGCACGACAGCCGCGACTCCGTCCCCGCCCTCCCCCTGAGGGGACGCGGCCTCGCGGGGCCGGGACGGTCCAGGTGGGTCCGAGTCCGTTTCCCCTCCTTCCCCCCCCCCACCGCTGCAAAATGGCGGGGCCTGCGGCTCCCGCTTGACTCCCCGAGGCAGCCGAGGAGGGTGAAGCGAGTGAGCGGCGGCTTTTCTCCGGGCTTTGGCCCCCGCGGCAGCGGCCACTCCAAGCAGGGCTTGTCGGGAAAGGGCCCAGGCCCTGACAGGCGGGGCTTCGGCTCTCCGCAGTGATTGGTGGGCGGGCTGACCAATAGGCGCCGGCTGAGGCCCTGAGATTAGCCAATCGAGTTTACGGGGAGGCGGGCGTCGACTGCGCCCTCATAGACACGGAGAGAAAAACAGTGACTCAGAGACGCGTCATGACGTCGCAGTGACGTCAAGTGGAGTATTTCCCTCCCTGTTTGGTTAAAAATGATTGTGACGTCGCACAGCAGTAATAAATGAATAATAATAAAAAATCACTGCCTCCGTTCCTGGTTAAACATAAATGGGTGGTAGTAACAGCACAGAATTCAGAGGGTCTACTCTACAGTGATGTAAAGCAAAACCGGTGCCTTTATGGTGTTTTGGGAGGCATGATGTCATAGTGACTCCATAAGTGAGATTTTTATGGGAAGAGCCCATAGGTTAGTAGATAAAGCATGTGCTTTGGATTCTGAAGGTTCAGGATTCAATCTCTAATTTAAAAAGAACCTCAAGGTTCTGAAATATTGACTGACTGAGGCCTTAGAGAGCTGCAGTTAGGTGATGGTTAGTACTGACCTAAAGATGTACCAGTGGCCTCCCCAATTATGAGTCAGTTACTTATATTTGACACATATTAAAGGGCTGGAAGGCTGCATCTCAGGACAGAAAAAGAACCTGCTTTCTGTGCAGAAGTTCTTAGGTTCAGTAGATGGCATCTCCCATTAAGGGATCATAGATAGTATGAGAAAGATTTTGAGAACTGAAGTGAGTGTCGGTAGGCATTAATGGTCTTATTTGTACTGGTTCACAATAAACTGAGTTGTTGCTACTTCGAACGAGCATTTTTAATAAATTTCTACCTGGCTTTGTCAAAACATGGTTCGCAGTCCTGGTTGGGAGGGCAAGAGCAAACCATAATTTCCTGATTCAGATGCAATTGGTAACTAATTGAAGTGTTGTGTCAGAGGGGACAAGGAAGTGCATGATCATAGGGCTTGTTCCCATCCAGGTTTATGGAATGTTTGGAACTGATCTATTCTCAGCATCCAGAGGCTACTTAAAATAGTGAACCTTTTGGCTGCCTTGTGTTGTTTATATGAAAAAGCAGAGCAGAAATTTAAAAATAATAAACATGTAGTTTTCCTCCTTGGGCATTTGACCTGTACCCCCTGAAGAGCAACTAATGAGGGTGGGAGGAGCTGAAGCTGCCGTATCTACTTTTCCTGATCCTTTATTTTGGACTGGATTATAATATTGGACTTTGACTCAAGTTATGGTTCTTCCTGTTACAGGCCAGTTAGGCCTGTAGCTCAATTGTTTACATGATATGTTGATACATTATATTTACTAGATGATATAACTTGGGTATATATGAGAATTGTTCCATCCCCCCTATGTCCCAAAATGTATTAATTATATGCCATCAAAACACTCTTTTATCTTGAGTTCAACTAAAAAACCAGTTGCCGAAAACCAGCAGCTGAAAAGCACATTGTTACTTGCTCATAGCAGCTGCTGCAGGGACAGAAATTACAGCTAGTCAGTTATATGACAGCCCAGGTTGTAGCTCCATCCAAACACGTGGTTGCATCACAGAACAGATGGAATTTGTGCCATGTGGGCAGGGCTGTCACGTGGAAGCTACAGCCAGGACAGCTATAGCACACAGCTTTAACTTTAGCTCCTAATTGATTCCTTCCTTCCATTAAGTGGTGAAGGCAAAATTTTGGAGGCCCAAGACAGTGTGCTGATACATTAAAGAATCTGATAATTGTAATCTTCTGACTATATGGCATGATGCACTGTTGCCCAGTTACTGGTGAGATTTAAAATACCGGTACTATTTACTTATTGTATTGGGAAGGAGGTAAGTTTTAGTATACAGCAACTGTGCTCTTTAGACCAATTTTTAGACTCTGGAATACTTTCAGACAGCATCCTGCCAACAAAACAGACAATTCAGGCAAATATGGATAAAGACTCTGTGCCTGGAAAAATGTGCTTATTTTGGCACTAGTTCAGGAAAGCTGGGAATGGATTTTAACTTTGTCTCCATTTTCCAGTGATGTACGTTTGCCTTGGCTCCTGGCCTATAATATCTGTATACGTTTCAATGCAGGAATTTAAAATTCTCTACATGAGAAAGCATATGATAATGGTGATAATGAAATGTTGTACAGTATCTCAAAAACAAGACAAGCTACTAAGAATGCAAGGAGGACACAGTGACAGCCTTTTTCATTCCTAACCTTTCTCTTGTCCCTAGGGAATGTTAACAGCTTTTCAACTGTATCTTTAACAACAGCTGGAGATGTAGGCATTAGGTGGTGATAATGCTTATCTCTATGCCTTGGGAAACTTAACCTGCAGATATGTGTAAAACAAGCCACTGTTGGCACAAGAGCAGTTCATATTTTTTGATCAGTTGGCAACCCTATCAATAGGGGTGCCCATTGTGCCTTGGAAGGTCACTAATTCCGCAGCTGAGGAGTTCCAGTTTGTGCTCTAAGAGAGCTTTTCCTAAAATCAATTTTTTTCTGTTTCATATTCAGCCCAATTTTAAGCACTTCTACTTGACAGTAAACCTGCTTGCTTTCAGTGATATTTGCTTCCAAATAAGTCAGTGATGTGATGCAGAAATTTTTCTAGTGCTTTATTTTCTCTTTGATGACTTCATTAATAACAATAAATGGATGTCAGTTGCAAATAAATATTTGGCAAGCTTTTCCGTTTCAAAGTTTTAAGCTATTTTGGTTGGATTTAGTCAACAAAAACTCTCTCTGAGGCAACAGAAAATTCCTAGTGTGGAGTCATTTGCAAATTTGGTGAGCATTCCCTCTATGCCTTCATCCAAGTTATTTATAAAGATACTGAACAACAACAGGCACAGGACAGCATCCTGTGGCACCCCACTTATCACTTCCCCCCCAAAATGACGAGAAACCATTGGTGAGCACTCTTTGGGTTCAGTCAGTCAACCAGCTAAAAATCCACATAGAACCTAGGCCAGGCATAGGTAAACTCGGCCCTCCAGATGTTTTGGGAATACAATTCCCACCATCCCTGACCACTGGCCCTGTTAGCTAGGGATCATGGGAGTTGTAGGCCAAAAACAGCTGGAGGGCTGAGTTTGCCTAGGCCTGACCTAGGCCCTGGAAATAATCCTCCGTCAGCAGCAGTGCCAAATGTATGATCTTGCACAGCTCCTGTTCATTCAGTTGGAGTTTGTGTGCCCCCCCCCCCGGTGGATTATGCCAAAAACATTTCCAAAAAGCTCTCTGTCTAGAATAATGTCATTCCCTGCTTTGGACAGAGACCCTTTTGAACGTGTGTGTCATATACAGCAAGACTAAACATTTCAGTTTAATTTCAAGTTTGAGGACATTAATGACACTTTTTAGCATAACTAGAAAAAGTAGTCTTGTGTCACCTCCACCGTTCATGTTGTATGTGGGTGTCTTCCAGACAATTTCCATGAGGAGGTGGAAGCTCCTGTGGGCGCCCTATCTACCCTGCTGCTGCTGGAGAAGCAGCATTTTCGGTGAGATCTCATGAGATCTTGTGGAGCACACAAGCTCTCATGAGAATTCTGTGAAATTCTGTGAAATTGGCACCAATGCAAGTGGCGGAGGTGGTGGGGTACAGCAGCAGGGCAGGGGGGCATTTCCCGTTTCACCTCCAGCAGCGAAATGGGATGCAATGCCCCTGGTTTCTTCTTAAGCCCTAAAGAAATAGGGATGTTGTCTGCATTCAGACATCTGTGTTCCTTCTCAGAGATGGCTGCATTTCAAGAGGTAAATCCAACAAGTGACATAGATATGATTACTCTGCTGCCAAGTCATGTTTGACAGTCAGTGCAGGATTGCTTCCCCTCTCTTTTTGTATAATGCTACCATCAGCTGCAGGACAGAGAGTACTTCCTGTTCCCCCTCCTGTTTGTGGAGTTCTGTGGATAGGAATAGTTGCTTGCTTTATGAAAAGGAGAACATGGTTAATGTGAGAAGCAAGAGTCAGCAGAGCCTCTGAAGCAAGCAACTTGCCGAGAGTTTGCATTTCAAATATAATGACCATGTCTGCCGGTGAGAGACTTGAGTACACAATTCTGATTGGGATCAGGCCCAGTTGTTCTTCGCTGTGACTCTCTGAATCTAAAAACAGCCAGGTCGTTTCATTTGGCTTGTTCCAAAAGGAGTGACCAAGTGTATTGGAACCTTTGGAATGTAGCTTAAGCAGAGAACTGTGCTGTGGATGACATGATCCTGTCTCTCTTGACTCCATTGGCATGAAGGAAACGTCTAGCTACCAGCACATTTCCAAAGGGGAGAAAAGTCAAGAAGGGATACTTGTTTGGAACTAGGACTAAAAAAACTTGGTCAGATTCCCAGCAGCCTCCATCATGGTTTTAGGCATCAGCCCTGTACAAAATATACTTAGAATGCTTAAGGCTTCTCCTAGGCCATGCTTCTAAGGAGCAACTGGTGAATGAGTATTGACATTTTACTCGCCTTACTTTTATAGCATACCAGAAGAAAGAGTATGGATTTAAGTATACAACTATGAAAAACGTAGTGATATTAGAGAGCTGCTTTCGCTCAGAGTAGATAGTCCTGGGCTATAGGTGACTAGTGGTCTGACTCAAAATAAGTCAGCTTCAGATGTACATAGCCAACAGGTTGCCAAACTGTGTAACTCAAAATAATATTAGGATTCCGACTTGTATTCCGGCTATGTCCAGGAAATTCTGGATGTATGGCAATAAGAAGGAAAATGTATACCGTTGAAGAGATTCAGTACAGGAGTTACTTGTTTTACCTTGGCTCTCTAGCTATATCACAAATAATGAGAGATGGCCTGCAGTCATCCAGGACTAGCAATTTCTTGAGGCATTAGCCCCAATTTCTATAGCACAGGATGCCGATTGCTGGTTTCCCCTCCTTCCCCCCCCCCACCGCTGCAAAATGGCGGGGCCTGCGGCTCCCGCTTGACTCCCCGAGGCAGCCGAGGAGGGTGAAGCGAGTGAGCGGCGGCTTTTCTCCGGGCTTTGGCCCCCGCGGCAGCGGCCACTCCAAGCAGGGCTTGTCAGGAAAGGGCCCAGGCCCTGACAGGCAGGGCTTCGGCTCTCCGCAGTGATTGGTGGGCAGGCTGACCAATAGGCGCCGGCTGAGGCCCTGAGATTAGCCAATCGAGTTTACGGGGAGGCGGGCGTCGACTGCTCCCTCATAGACACGGAGAGAAAAACAGTGACTCAGAGACGCGTCATGACGTCCAGGACTAGCAATTTCTTGAGGCATTAGCCCCAATTTCTATAGCACAGGATGCCGATTGCTGGGTTTTTTTAAGTCAACAGGTCTCTGGCATTGACCTTGAGGAGTAGTGCACCATTCAGATGGAACTGTCATCTTTCTTACGTTCCACAAAGGCTGCAGTTTTTTGCTGGGAACCCCCCCCCCCCAGGCACAGATAGATTAAGAGATCTCTGTTATTGGAAAGCTAGTACAGTCATACCTTGGAAGCCGAATGGAATCCGTTCCGGAAGTCTGTTCGATTTCCAAGGCGCAGCTTCCGATTGGCTGCAGAAGCTTCCTGTAGCCAATCTGAAGCCGTGGAAGCCACGCCAGACGTTCGGGTTCCAAAGAACGTTTGGAAACTGGAACACTCACTTCCAGGTTTGCAGCATTCAGGAACTGAAATGTAAGACTGCTAAGGTGTTCGTCAACCAAGGTATGACTGTATACTTTTTCACCAACTACACCAATGGATCCATTGAAAAACAATACAGTTTTATTGTGCTCGTCAAGATACCCTTAAGATGCAAAGTAATCAACAATAATTCACACACTTCAGGGAACACTTTCTGCATAGACCGGCTCTCTAATACATTATTCTGCACATGTTATTCTTATTTACACACTACCTTGTTAGCTGTGTACCTTAAAAAGTGTGACGTGTTCCTGACATTGGCCAGGACTGGTTGGTCATCCTGTTGTCAGCTGAACCAGTGCCTGGATGCAACCTGGATGTTGAACCAGTTCTTGAATGCAGTGGTGAAGTGGATGAGAATTACTAGACTGAAGCTGAATCCTGCTAGGACAGAGACATACTGTGGGTAAGTGGTTTTCAGGTCCAAGAACTGAGGAGTTTGCCTGTTCTAGAAAGGGTTGTACTCTGTCTGAAAGAACAGGTAATCAGTTTAGGCCT
Source organism: Darevskia mixta (assembly GCA_034641385.1). Classification (NCBI taxonomy): domain Eukaryota; kingdom Metazoa; phylum Chordata; class Lepidosauria; order Squamata; family Lacertidae; genus Darevskia; species Darevskia mixta. The sequence continues at coordinate 7,146,622 of JAWWNH010000067.1, read as the reverse complement.
GCTTTTGAAACCATTTTTGCCCACAGAGACTCAGGTAGCCTCTATGTTGAAGAGCACCTATCATCTGCTTCAGTTGGTGTGTCAACTGCATCCTTTCCAGGACAAGGAAAACTTGGCCACTGTGACACATATGTTTGCAACCTCATTTCTGGAGTTGTAGTGCACTCTGTGTGGGGCTTCGCTTGCAGCTGATCCAGAATAGTGCAGCCTGGGGGTTGTGGGGTTGCTCTTTACTTAGCATACCAGTGCTGAGTAAACTCCTCTGGCTGCCTATTAGCCACAGAGCCAGTTTAAGGTTCTATTACTTACATACAAAGCCCTAAATAACTCTGGACCAGGTTACTAAAAAAAGGCCTTCCTGTTCATCACCCAGTAAGGGCACTATGTGGAACACAGTTTTGCCATGGCCTGATGATTTTGACTTATGTTAACATAGGGGTGGACGTTTTCCACTAGTGGCACAAGTGTTTTGGAATGCCTTCCTTGCTGAAATACCAGAGTCCCCTTCAGTGTGGGCATTCTGCCAGCTCCTGAGGAAAAAAAACTGTTTAGGCAAGCATTTCCCTAAGCAGAAATTGTGAATTTATTGCTTTAACTGCTTTAACTGTTCTGTTTTTCAATTGTTCATTTAATTGTATGTTTTAATTAAAGATACTTTTATTGCTATTTTAATTATGGGTTGATTTTATAGTTGTAAACCACTTAGAAGATATTTTGGCATATAAGCAATATATAAATTAATAAATGAGAATAGCAAATAATAATGTAAACCAAAGGTGTGTCTTAAAATACCCACTTGCATTCCCCTAAAGCTTCAGATTGAAAGTGAAGATTGGCAGTGGTGGGCAGCTATCTGTCCAAGAAACTGGTCTACCATTACTGATTTTTATTGATTTATCGTACCATAGAATTCCTGAGTTTCCTGGAGGAGTTTGAAAACCACTGTGGTGTGGTATAAAACATAAAGGGCATCTTTTCAGCCCTAAGCATAGCAATAAGAATGGTCTGAGTGGTGTTTTTTTTTTTACTATAATAAGAACAGATATGACTAAAAATAAAAATAGCACAGCTTATTTGGTGTAGTTTGTTGTCAGTAAGGGGACTTAGCACAGATGTACCTCCCTTTTTGGGTTGTTCATATTCATTCAGATGAATGTTTTTCAATAAATTAAGCCTATTTCTTTTCTAGAAAGTGCTTGCATGTTTAATTTTCATCATACCCAGTTAGTAAATCATAGTAGTGCCTGGTCACTTGAATTGCCCATTGTTCCTCTTGATAAGATGCTTCTCTGCTCATTACCAAGAGTTGGGCTATTGCCATTTGTCTCTTGGGTCCTATTAGAGAGAAAATCTGGTCTTGGATATCGTTTCTGCTCTCCAAACCATCTTTGAAGATGCAATGAGCACTCGAGATGGAACCATCAGCCCAAATGTCGTGGTTTGAGCATTGCACATAGTTCACAAGATCTTAGCCTGATTACAGTGGTACCTCGGGTTAAGAACTTAATTCGTTCTGGAGGTCCGTTCTTAACCTGAAACTGTTCTTAACCTGAGGTACCACTTTAGCTAATGGGGCCTCCCGCTGCTGCTGCTGCTGTGCCGCCGCCGCCCGTTTTCTGTTCTCATCCTGAAGCAAAGTTCTTAACCCAAGGTACTATTTCTGGGTTAGCGGAGTCTGTAACCTGAAGTGTCTGTAACCCGAGGTACCACTGTACTGTTTTGGCTCAGAAAGAATAGGACACACAGAGCTTTTCAGATGTTTTGAAAGTGATGGTATTTCAGGGCTCAGAAAGGTTAAGTGGTTTTGGAAAATCAGATGCATTAAGTCAGCACTGTAAAATAAATATGCAGTTAAGTGTTCTCTGATTTTCTGGTCTATGCCACTTCCCCACCCTACGCTGTTGCAAATAATTGATGACTACTCTCTCCCCATTGTCATGCAGTATCTTGGGTGACCTCTCAGTGGCTTTTGATCAACCAGTGTATCCTTCCAGAGTGACTGTCTGAGTTACGGTTGGATGAACCGTTTTGTGGTGGTTCTGGTCCTACTTGGATGGTCATTTACAGAGGGTGATGCTTGGGGATTGCTCTTTGTGCTCAACGGAGCCTTCAATGTGGTGTTCCTCAGTTTTCAATTTTATCCCCCATTCTGTTTAACACCTACATGAAACCGCTGAGTGGGGTCATCCAGAGTTTTGGAGTACGTTGTCAGCAATACAGTGGTACCTTGGTTCTCAAACTTAATCCGTTCCGGAAGTCCGTTCCAAAACCAAAACATTCCAAAACCAAGGCACACTTTTCCATAGAAAGTAATGCAAATGGATTAATCCATTCCAGACTTTTAATAACAATCCCCAAAACAGCAATTTAACATGAATTTTACTATCTAACGAGACCATTGATCCATAAAATGAAAGCAATAAACAATGTACTGCAGTCACACAATTAATCAGTAGCTGAACTGGGCTCCACACAGTCACACACACACAAAAAGAGTCACAAAAACGCAAAATAAATAGCAAAAACAGACAGACCTCAGCGTAACACTCCAAACGGAAGTGTGGCACTCCCAAACAGAAGCACTCAAATTGTCAGTGTAATACTCCAAATGGAAACGGAAGTGTGGCACTCCAAATGGAAGTGTGGCACTCAAATTGGAAGCATAACACTCAAAACGGAGAACGTTCGACTTCCGAAAAAAGTTCGCAAACTGGAACACTTACCGGTACTTCCGGGTTCGCAATGTTTGGGTTCCAAGTTGTTTGAGAACCAAGTTACCACTGTATGCTGATGACACAAAGCCCTACTTCTTTACATCCACAGGTGTGGCAGAGGAGGGGCTGGACCATTGTCTTGCTTCGATAATGGACTGGGTGAGAGCCAATAAATTGAAGCTCATTCCAGATAAGACCGAGGCACTGTTAATCCGTTGTTCCCTAGACCAGATGGCTGGGAAGTAGCCTGCTCTTGATGGGGTTACACTGCCTCTGAAGGAGCAGGTACACAGTTTGTGGGTACTTCTCAATCCATTGCTGTGACTTGAGGCTCAGGTGGCCTCAGTGGCTCGGAGTGCCATCCATCAGCTTTGGCTGGTGACCCAGGTACATTTAGACAGGGATAGCCGAACTTCTGTTGTCTGTACTCTGGTAACCTCTAGGTTACTGCAATGTGTTATATGTTGGGCTGACTCCGAAGACACTTTGGAAACTTCAGCTGGTGCAGAATTCAGCAGCCAGGGGCGAGACGATTTGAGTATATAACACCAATCCTGGCCCGACTGCACTGGCTGCCAATTAGTTTCTGGTCCTATTTAAAAGTGCTAGTTTTGACCTATAAAGCCTTAAGTAGCTCAGCGCTGCAATACTTAAAGGACCACCTTTCCCCACATGAACTGACCCAGACCCTGTAACTATCAGCCTTTTCTGCAGTGGTTCCCCGTTTGTGGAATGTTCTCCCAGGGAGGTTTGGCTGGTGCATTCTTTATATACCTTTAGACTCCAGGCAAAAACATTCCTCTTCAATCAGGCCTTTGACCAGGTCATAGATTAAACAATCTATGACACTGGAGGTGAATGGGTGGGTATTGTTTTTGTTTGTTACTATGCTATGTATTTTTGTGTTTTTATATTTTAATAATCCTGGGGATTGTACAACTGGTGATTCAGTCTTCAGTTTCTCATATCTGACATGGGCTAAATCTGTTTGCTACTGGTAGAATACTGAATTTCAGAAAGTTGTGAATGGGAGGAATTTTGTGAAATATGACTTGTACGGCCATTCAGAATACACTTGAGTAAATGCAAATTGGTGTTCTCTGGTCTCCCAGATTTCTAGGCAGATCTTCTGCAGCATACCTGTTGCCACTCTTTTCTATAATTGGCTGCAATTAGGTATTAAGCATGGTGTGTTATTAAGTTAGTGTTCAGTGAATAGAACTGTACGGAGCTTTTTCTGTATGGAATGCTTTATAATTGATTAATTTTTCCTTCTTTTTTGTTTTATTTGTTTTTCCTCTTTTTTTTCTTCACCGAAAGGAAGCAAAAAAAAAAGCCTTATTTATTATCATTTTCCCCACTGTTGGCATGGCAACACAGGCGTACGTTACAGAATTACAGGCAGCGCAACAACAGTCACAACAGCAGCAACAGTCACAGCAACAGCCAGCAGCAACAGTGGCGACAGCAGCACCTGTGGTGGTGGCAGCAGCTCAGCAACAATATGTGGCAGAATTGCAAAGTGCACAGCAGCAACAGCCTGCTTCGAAACAGTATGTCTCGGAAATCCCACCTCCCCAGACACAGGCTCCACCTACTGGGCAACAAACACCAACGCCAGCCCCACAGCAGTACATAGTAGTAACTGTTTCTGGTAAGTATGTGTGCGGCAAGGGGGAAAGGGTGTGTCCTGGTACCTGAATGGGTGAAGCATTTTACAGCCTGCAAAGGAGGCAAGTAGTCTGTAGAAAAATCCAGGGTCCTCCGCTGACTCTGTCATCACAAAACAGTCACCTGTGGCAGAGGAGAGAGTTCCGTCAGCAGCTATCTCTTGAACTGATCAAGGCATAAGCTTGTCAGTCTTCTCTTGAAAACTGTCAAGAATGGAGATCCCACCACATTCCTAGACCAGTGTTCCCCAACCTTGGGCCTCCAGCTGTTTTCGGACTACAATTCCCATCATCCCTGACCACTGGTCTTGCTAGCGAGGGATGATGGGAGCTGTAGTTCCAAAACATCTGGAGGCCCTAGGTTGGGGAACACTGTCCTAGACAACTTGTTTGATTGATGAGCTACTTTTATTTTAAAAAAATTATAATTCCAACTTTACAATTCCATGAAAATGTCCTCAATAGCTACCTTAAATTTGCCTTTGAATGATTTGCATCACATTGCTTCTTATCCTATCCTCAGTGGGCACTTGGGAGGGGGGACACACACACAGATGGTTGTCTTTTGGTAGTTTTTTTGGCAAATCCAGGTCTGTCTAGTCCTGAGAGATATGTGCAAATAGTATTAACTTATTTGTTTTGGAACTTATTCATTATAGGCTCGGTATAGGCCCTTCTTTCTGTGTGATGCCCCATTTAGAGTGCACAATTTTAACTGTATTTAAATATATCTCCTAGACCATCTTGAAAGCTTAGAGCAAGTAAGTGTGTGTGCATATGTGTAAAATAGTTCCAACTGATTACTAGCTTAAACCTGACTCAAAAGTCAACTGCAGTAAAAAAAACTATTTCTTTGTGCTCTTAAAAAGGATTGTCAGGTTCAATGTTTGATGGGTCTTAAAAGGAAGGTTATTTTCTAGGGGTTTTTTTTTTGGCAGCCATTATGAGCAGCTCTTTCTACCTGTCAACTTTTGCTTTTCAAACTTGAACACATTTTTGTCCATAATAGTTCATCGCTCAGGACATCTTTTCTCTCAGGTGGTCCTTCTCAGGCTGTGGCTATGCAGTATTATTTGCACCCTTCATAACACCTAATTTGAACTGGCTTGCCATCTGAACACTGTGCATGCCAGGTTCCCTAGGCTTATTATCTGCACCAAGCCAGGGGTTCTCACACTGGCTATTAGAGCCAGTATGGCATAATGGTTAGAGTGTTGGACTATGAGCTGGGAGACCAGGGTTTGAATCTTCCCTCAGCCATGAAGCTCATTAAGTGTCCTTGGGCCAGTCACCATCTCTTAGCCTAACCTACCTCACAGGGTTGTTGTGAGGATGATCTGGGTGAGGGGAGGAGAACCATGTACACTACCTCGAGCTCTTTGGAAGAAATAGTGGTATGTAATGGTAGTATGTGGGGGTCCTGTCACTGAGCACAATAGTTCTGCATCCTTATCTTCAACTATCTGCAACGTAGCATGCATCAACAAATTGACAAAACACCTCAACTGGCACTTTTAAATGAATTTGTTGGTGTGAATGAGAATTTGAATAGCAAGGAGCTTCTAGGGCACCTTGGTTGCAGCTCATCTCACTTTAGCAAGATTTTGGAAAGACCTAATGGGCAACGATTTCAAACCGGCATGGCAAAGTCCGGCATACCGCTCTTTCAGAAAAACTTACCTCTAAGCTTCGATTTCCACGTGGGCATACAAAATCGGACAATTTTGTAGTAACATGGTATAACTTTTATCACCTATGTCAACAACAAGATAATTGGATATCGGACCCCCATCGCAATATGCTAAAATTTGGAACGCTTAAAGTTGCAGCTGGATTTCGGCCCCTGCTTACCTGACTTTCTGATTATATGGTTTTCTCTGTCTTTTTAGTTGTCATTTATAAACTGCCAGTGCTCTTTTCTTTTCTCAGTTGTCGTGGAAAGCACAGCTGTCAGTCCACAAAAGGTCATGATGCTGGCAATGTTTTAAATTTTAGGTCCCCTTAAAATTCTATAAATTCCATAAATAAAGCATAAAAGATGCCCTACACCCACAAAAGTTCTACAGCTCAGCCTACTGCTTTTCAAGACAGCCTGGTAGGTATTTTTAAAAAAAATATATTCAGTAAAGGAACTAGAACAGAGAGATGCTGGCTACACAGGTCTAATAAAAGAAAAAGCAGCCATTTCCTAACCTGGGCTCTGGTACAGATCCATAAAGGAGGGTCAGTAGCCTCACTTCAGAAAAAAAAAACCTGTAGGTTAATACATTAGAATGTATATACAGAGTTGCAGTTGATAAAAGAGTTTTGCAGAATTCTTTCTGGCTCCAGCATCAACAATGAAGATTTGCATTTAGAACTTAAGTGCGGCAATGAGAATAGAACCTAGTTTAGTCTTCCGCAGCAGGTCTTTGCTGTCACTAATCAGTTTTTTATGATTGTCAGTGAAATTATCTACATATTTTTTTAGTTATTCTGGTCTATAGTCTGCATCCAGTCTATTGGGAGACATGACATGAACTCTGCATCAGAGCTCTGCGCAGGCCTACTGATAAGTGGTGAGATTCTAGCCAATTTAAATGGGAGAGGTTCAAGCACATACTGAACTCTTCCACTTTTACGTTAATGATACTTGAAAATGTTTAATTTTCACTGGATTGTGCCACAAATAGACATTTAGAGCTGAGCTCATTGATTGCTACAGCATATTGCATTGGGCTCTCCACACCCCATTTCTTGCCATGGGCACTCAGGGAGATTAGAGTAAGCGGGAAAATCTCTGCAGCCATTTTCACTGAATGTTTTGACCTGCTTGGTGGAAGAAACAAATGAATAATACTGCCTTCCATGGCACTTAACTTGTACAACTCTAGACAAAGGTGATCAGTACAAGCCATACATTATGATCCACTCCACTTCAAGAGTGTTCAGATCCTTGTACGTGTGTGTGTGTGTGTGTGTGTGTGTGTGTGTGTGTGTGTGTGTTTGAGTTTGACAGCTGGCCCAAGATATTCTGGTTGCTGAGGCAGAAAATGCATTGCCATCTGCTAATTAACATGGGATGCAATCCTCTAGGAAGTTCTTCTGTGCATGCTTCATTAAAATGGATAGAGGTTGCACAGACACTGTGCTTGATGGGTCATGTCTGTCATGTCTTCAATTCTGCTATCTGAATGGCTCCTAGGATCAGTTGTGTTGCCTTGCTTCCTGGTGGAGCCTTCTCTATATCTTAAGAAGGCAAGGCAAACAGCCAGATAGAATTCCTGCTGTCTTTTGTAGTGTAATGCAGCACTTCAGCTGGCCTGAAATATGATCCTAAGAAACCTGGACTGCTTCTGATTCTAATCAGGTAGCTCCTAAGCTGCAGAGTGAAGTTGTTTGATTTGCCTTGTGGTTGAGCTTTTTCCAGAGAGTGTAGATTTCCATATCTATGGAAAGCAACTGAAAAAAACTGGCAGAATTCAACTTCCCACTATTGAGTCCTGTTGAAATATTGAATGTCTGCTGGATTTGGTGCATTCTCCCAGTTCTAGTCTTTCCTTCAGCTTAGTTCTTACTCTTTTCAGTAAGTATAGTTGGAAACTCTGCTGGATTTTTCAAGCAAAGGTTCATGCTATCCTTTGCAAAATAGTACCTTCTCGCCAGGATCAAGACTCAGAACCTGTTTTCAGTATCAGGGTCTAATCTTAGAAGAAGTGAAGGTGTGTTGAAGGAAAGTGCCTCTAAGCATGAACAGAGTATAGATGAGGGAAGAGGGCTTCTAGGTAAGGGGGTATTTTTGTGAGTTCAGAAAATGTTTGATGTTGGTTGCATTTTGCCTGTTTCACATTTCTACGTTTTCCTCCCTGCTTCAGCTGCTATCCCTTCTGTTTCTACTTAAGTGTATAGCTCTTTTCATACACTGTGTCAAAACTGGACAAGAAGGCCAGGAGGTAAATGGACAGGAGAGGCTCTGCATATAGACAGTCACAGAGACAGTCATTCCTAGTCAGTTCAGCCAAAACTGGGCTAAGCGGAACAATGGTCTATTGCAGTTTAAAGCAGCTTCATATATTTCAGCAGTGGAGTGGAATAATATTTGACCTTGCCTCATGGGGAAGGGCCAGAGCTCATTGGTAGAATACATGCTTTTCAGAGGGAAGCCCCCAGGTTCAATCCCTGGCAGCTCCAGTTAAAAGAATCAAGTAGCAGTTGATGGGAAAGTCCACTGCTTGAAACACTGAAGTAGTGACAGTACTGGATTTCACCTGGTACAAGACAGCGTCTTCCTTTCCTCTTATTTGAGAAACTGAGTCTAGAACAGATCTCTGGGTTTTTTAAATCTTTATTTTCAGGCGCCACTATTGATCGCCTTCTTTCTTGCTTTGCATCCCATAAGTGACCACTGGGCAAATTATATGCTTGTGCTTATTTAGAAAACAGAAAACACAACCTCTCTCATTTTATATTTACTTGTTGGCAAGTTACATTGTCTGAATTTATCAGCTTTTAAAAATCAATCCATTAATATTAAAGTCTCATTTTCTGTAAGTTGTCAGAATTATTATTATTATTAATTAGTTAATTAATTAATTAATTTTACTCTGCTGCTGTTATAACATGTGCTTTGGACAAAATCAGAGATAACAAAAGAGTAAGGTGATATCTTCTGCTGATGTAGGGATATGCAAGGTTTCGAGTTACACTGACCTGTTCATTCAGCAAATGGAAGAAGCCACTAATTTTCAGCTACACTGAAAAACGAGTGCACTGAAAAAACAGAAATAAAGATGGCTAGGAAGGCAGTGTTCAAATTCACTCTAGATGAAGTCCAACTCTCCTGCTTCGTGTACTGTATTCTGCTAAATTGTTTTTGAAACTTTTTCTCAGGCTGCAATCATAACCTTGCTTATTTGGGAATAAGCCCCAATGAATTCAGTTTGCTTTTCACTGCCAGTGAGAGTTTTATTTGGATGTTCAGAAAGCTCACATTACCTTGGGCCCGCTTCTTTGTCAAACAACACAGAGCACATTTGAGCAAGCTGGCAGAATGGCATCTGTGGTCATAGCAGGTTTCTCTTGGGGTTGATGCTAGAGATGTTTAGCCAGTCCTGCTTCATTTCAGTGAAGTTGAACTGAACAGTTTTATAGCAGCTGAGGACTTTGCTCAAAGATTTTTTTCTGGATAATCTTGCCATTATTGTTTTTCAGGTTTTTAAAATCCTAGTTAAATTATGTCCTTCAACTGAGTTGCCAAAGTGTGTCCCTCATTAAATGATAGCTAGCGGTGATATTCCAAAATCCATATCAGGGCAATACCCTTATTTGGCTGATAAAATATATCCCTAAATAGTGTGCAAGCTTTTGAGTTCTTCAGCTCTTCGTTGGGCTAGATGCTAAACAAAAACATGGAAAGTGAAGAACAATCAATCAAACAAACAAAAGTCTTATGTTGAAGCTATGGAGTCTGCATCTGGTTCACAGTATTAAGATGATGTTTCAACTAAGGACGGAGACAGACCAGAGCAACAGTCCACATTAGCCTAGAAAGAAAAATGGAAAATTAAGGCTGGCAACAAGCTTCCAGAAAATATAGTGAAAAGAACACAGAGATGCTTGATAATCTCTTTCTCTTTTAACAAAATGACAGTGTCAGCAAACCATGGTTGTCAGCAAACCACGGTTGCCTTAGGCAAGCAACTCTCTCACCTGTCCATTCTGCAGTATGGGAATAAGAATACTGGTCATGCAAAGTTACCAGGATCAGCGCTATTTCCAGTGCTTTAGGTTTATTCCTGTGACTTGTTTCCAAAAGGAGATAAGGCTGTGCATATGTGTTTGTGTGCATGCAGACCAGGGGATCATAAACCCTGTTGTAATTGGAAGTATACTCCTTTAATACTCTGGTAAAAATAGTTCTAGTACCAAAATTTCCTGAAATTAGCAAGGGGGAAAGAAAGATTGAATGAAAGTTTGCTTATCTTTGGGCCTTGAGGTAAGAGCAGTAGTGAGAGGAGGGGCAGCTGCGGAAAGGTTCTGCCTTCCAGGGATCAAAGCCTGTCCATTTTCCCTTGATTAGCACATCAGAGTTGGCAAATCTAGAAATTGTGTCACTGGAGCATTGAGCAGAATGCTTGTTCATTACAGGCAAAGGGCCTATTCAAAAATGCTCCCATCTGGCAGTGGTTCAGGTCTTGTACAGTGTGCAGCCCAATCACTGCAAGCTAAATTCTGCTTATCACAGGTCCAACCCTTTTAACTTTTTTTTTGGTCAGGCTCTTTTTCAGTCCCCCTTTTCTGGCCCTGCTTCTTCCTATTTTCTTCGATCTTATATGCTCTCATTCCCCAGAAAAGAGCAACTGCTTTCATATAACTTGTCTGCATTTTCTTTAGTTGTCTTTTCAAGGAAGGCTCATTATGACAGTCTGATGACCCTCTCTAGCCTAGAATACAAGGCCTTCTGTTGTTAGCCACAGCAGAATATCCTGATTAAAGTAGGATTTTCACAGAGTTCCAAAACCAAAGGTAGCTCTTTGAATGTTGGGAGATACAAGCGGATACCTTCCAACATTTCTCCTATGAAAATAGGGACGTCCCATTCCATATTGATAATTTTACTATGTAGACCCCCCCCCCCACATCTTACTGGGTTGTTCCAGCTGCTCTGGGCAGCTTCCAACATATATAAAAGCCTAATAAAACATTAAACATTAAAAAAAACTTACCTATATAGGGTTGCCTTCAGACAGTTCAGGGGTCGGATAACTCTGTTTCCTCCAACATTTCTCCAATGAAAATAGGGACATCCCTGGAAAATAGGAACACTTGGAGGGTCTGCAAGCGCCTTTTCATTAACTGAATAGATCGCTTCCAGCTATTTTGTAGATGGAACACTCTCTCGTTGTTGAGATGTCTTCCATATGGTTTTGCACTCCTCAGTTCAGACATGTGCACAGTCATATTGGTTATGTAGTTGCTGATCATTCTTCATGTTAAAAGAGCTGAAGCTTTTAAACAGAACAGTTTTGAAACCCTACTTAGGATGCTAGTTTTTCTAAGGACATAAATACACAAGCCTAATGCAGGTGGCCCAGAGTGACTTCCCCTGCCCTTTTTCTCCCTCCCGCTGTGCATGTCAAATGAGACACTCGTGAAATGTGAACTCCTGCTTCGTGATTACAATCAGGTGAACAGCCGGCATCCGCCACCCCATCCTGAGAAGAACAGAGGGTGTACCTACTACAATGCGAATGTTTATTTGAAACCAACCTGTCTGGAGCTTTGGTAGGAACTAGCAGGGATTATCTGGCCAAGGTTGCAGTTTATAAAAGCCTTGTCTGTTTTATTCTCAAGGAAAGGAACAACTAGAACTGAAACCCTTTTTACAGCCTCACCATGTATTATGATTGCCTTTATGCAATGCCTTTTGACCGTAAGTACTTGGGAAGGGATTTCTGCTTAGGATCAGCCCAATTGTGACAAAGGTCAGAGCTTTTCTAAATCACATTCTCTGCTTTTTTTGCAAATCCGTTGTGGTCACTGGAATTAGAGCAAAAAAGAAGCAAACTCTATTCAAGCAGGGCATTGTTAAAACCAACTCCTGAGCACCAAGAGTTCAGAATTCTGCACTTGGCACTGGAAGCTTCCCAGTTATCACAGCTACTGCTTGCCTCAAGTGGTCAGTCCTTGCTTTTGGGAAATAGATGTACCTGCTTCCTTTGCCAATTTGTGAAAAATAGGGGAGGGGTGAGATCTAGAAAATGTGAAACACTGCAATTCTTTATTATAGCATGATAACTTCATCAAGTTTGGATTAAGTGCCAGGGACACAATATCCTATATTGACCTAATTGAGAGTGGGTTTATATAGGGGAGATAGCCTTTCTGCAGGAGAGAGACATACTGCTGTTTGCCACATCTAAAAAAATCAAAATATCCATGTACCAGTCATGGGGATAGGAGCACATGGTTGTCGGAGTTTTGTTGTTTTTATTTTAGGAGTTTATAAAACAGTGAAATGTTGCTGTGGCAGGATTGGGTAGCCTTTTTGGTGTATTTCTTTTTATTGTTGCTATTCTGACAGGGCGAGAGAGTTCATTCAGACTCTAAAGTTGGCAAAGCATTTTAAAATTCATAAAATGGCAAGAGCGGTGGAGAGGGGTTGTGTTGCTTATTATTAGTTATGTTGCAGGCAGTATCCCATTAGGTGGCTGTAACACACAAGCCTGTTCCACACAGCACTAATTCACAATGAATGTGATAAGAGAGTGTTGTGTTTGTGACTGTGTGCAAATAGCATTTTCTCAGGCAGTAGTCCTATGCACAGTTTACTTGGGAAGAACCCCCATTGGTCTCAAGGGTACTTACTTCTTAGTACACATGTTAGGATTGTACTGGCAGTGACCAGAAATTGCAGACTGAGTGCTGAGAAAATGAGATATCCCCTTGGCAATCACTGCCTTGAGGAAATACCCATGGAACCCTCTCCACAAACAAGTAACAGCTGCATATTTATTGCACCAAATAACAGTAATTTGGAAATATTCTAGGGAGAATTTATTTTCTTGTCTATTCCTGCTTCAGGAAGGTCAACCTTTTATGTTTAACTACCACATACAATTCCTTTTACTATCTGCGGTTGGTGTCTGGATAGTGATAGTTCTGGATAGGTGGAAACTACATTGAAATGTAGTTCTGGTCAGAATTTGTTCCCCTCCAAAACGCGGGCCATCATCTCAAGCAGTTGCTTGGGGCATCAAAGTTTTATGGGGATGATAATTTAGTAAGTACCGTATATTCCGGCGTATAAGACGACTGGGCGTATAAGACGACCCCCAACTTTTCCAGTTAAAATCTAGAGTTTGGGATATACTCGCCGTATAAGAAATACGACCCGGCGTATAAGACGACCCCCGACTTTTGAGAAGATTTTCCTGGGTTAAAAAGTAGTCTTATACGCAGGAATATACAGTATGTAATCTGTAAAAAAATAATAAATAAATAAAAATAACTGGGACCCAGGTGGCACTGTGGGTTAAACCACAGAGCCTAGGACTTGCCAATCAGAAGGTCAGCAGTTCGAATCCCTGCGATGGGGTCAGCTCCTGTTGCTTGGTCCCAGCTCCTGCCAACCTAGCAGTTCAAAAGCATGTCAAAGTGCAAGTAGATAAATTGGTACCGCTCCAGCGGGAAGGTAAACGGCGTTTCCGTGTGCTGCTCTGGTTCGCCAGAAGTGACTTTGTCATGCTGGCCACATGACCTGGAAGCTGTATAATGGCTCCCTCAGCCAATTATGCGAGATGAGCATGCAACCCCAGGGTCGGTCACGACTGGACCTAATGGTCAGGGGTCCCTTTACCTTTACCTTTAATCTGTAAAATGTGGCCCAAGATCCCCTGCAATGTTGCAAGAGATGCTGGGGCAAAGTCCTTTCATTGTGTGCTATACTATGTCAGGTGGCAGAATGTATTGTGTGAACACTCCACAGAGCTAGCAGTTAAACATAGGAGCCATTACTCTTGGCCTTCCAGTTTTCACTGAATCATATTATAAACTAGGGCAATGGACACCTGAACTCCCAATGCCTGAGCTCGGGGGTTCTGAGCTTAGTCTTACGCTTCACCTACTTTGCTGTTGAGATTTTAAATAGGTGGCTGGAGAGTTGGGGCTGGTGCTATTAACTCTTCTCATCTGCCTCTCTACAGAAGGCTCCATGAGGCCCAGTGACACGGTTTCAGAGTCCAGTCCAGGCTCCACAGCCACACAGTCAGGGGTGCCAACTCAGGTGGTCCAGCAAGTCCAGGCTACTCAGCAGGTATGTAGCTCAACCATAGTTTCTGTGGTTAGTTTAACAATGGCCACCCTGTAATGAAGCAGATGGGGCCGCTCTCTTAATCAAGACTACTTTGACATTTTAAAAGTGCAGATACCTCTGAATTAGTGGTGTTAGAATAAAAGGTGAAGAGAGCTGTGAATAAAGTTCTTGGATTCCATAAATATAGAATGGGATATAGTTGGTAAGAGCAGGGGAAGGGTCCTGGAAACCAGAACAAGTGGGTTTGTTTTGTGGATCAGAGAAGTAGGTAATTCTGTATTTTGTTCTCAGTTATATGGTTTGGAAGAGGGGTACAAAGTCTTTAGCAAAAGACGGACACGGTAATGTAGGTAGGGTGGGAGGTTTGTAAGTAAGAGCTCCTATATTCTTTTCCTGAAATTGTGTATAAGAAACCAATAGCAAAGGTTCTTCACCCAGCCAGGATCATTATCCCCCTGTGCTAAATGCAAAGATCAGTGCTTTGTGGACTTTACAGTGAGCCTTGCTATCTTTGAGGGGGAATGCAGGTGAAACTGACTGCAGATAAAATGTTTCCTGTGAATTGTCTTTGTTTGCCTTGATCCTTGGCTAGTTTGTTTTTGTTTTGGCAGAGGTTATTGGTCCAAGCTAGTGTGCAGACGAAGCCTGGAACGGTATCACCTCTACAGCTCACAAGTGTACAAGTACCCCAGCAGGTGAGTCTGAACTTTCTCTGTGATGCTGCCACAAGTAATTGGTGCAGTTTTAAAGCACATACCTCTGCCCAGTGGCCTGCCTGCCTGCTGTGTGATACAGATGTTGTCCTGAGAATATATTCTAGCTATTGTAGCTTATTGTCATGAGAAATAGGGTGCCTGTATGCTACTAACTCAGATAGCTGTAAACTAGCATAATCTTTGCCAAGGGTGAATTGCTTTATTAGGATGCTAAGATTTCTTTATTAGACACCCGTAGACCTCTTGCAGAACTACAGTTTCCAGTATTTCTGTTGAGGGAATCCTTATTTGATGGTTTTCTCCTTCATTGGAGAAATCTCTCCTTCCTTGGAGGTTTTTAAGCAGAGGTTGGGTGGCCATCTGCCGTGGATGCTTTAGTTGAGATTCCAGCATTGCAATTAGAATCATAGAATTGTAGAGTTTGAAGAGACCTTGAGGGATATCTAGTCTAACCCCAGGCAATGCAGGAATCACATCTATAGCGTCCATGACAGATGGTCATCCAGCCGCTGCTTAAAAACCTCCAAGGGAGTTCATTCCACTGTCAAACATTAGGGTGAGTGGTTGTTCTTGATAATCCATTTAGCCCTTCCCAGCTCTCAAAATTTATGTAGTTTTAGTTGAAACTTCAACCTTGTGGTCATCCCACTAATGATTCTGCATGGGACTCACTTAGGGTGGGATTCACCAAACAAGTCCTGTCAGTGCAAGCCCTGCCTGAGAGCTTCGGTTTGTGCAATAGGACTTTCCCTTCCTCTTCCCTGCGACCTGGAACCCCCTGAAATTGGCTGTAGGGTGGTCAGGAGAAGCCCCAGAACAGCCATGGGGGTATCGGTACATCTTGCTTGCGGTGATGGCGAGATTTACCAAAACATGATGTAAGATTTGTATGTGCCTTTCAGAGCTATCGGTTCTGTCTTTCTGCACTGAAGTATGCCACTTTATGGCAAAAACAATCCTAATAATTGATAAATGAGGTGTTGGATAGTGTGTACTTCTGCTAAGGTGCTCAGGGAATTTCTTATCAAGGAGGTGTGCTGGATTGGCTGCATTCATGCTTTGGGACCTGACCTGTTGCAACAGTTGGAGTGGAAAAAAACTGACCCAGACAATAGGCTGTATCGGCTTGGACCCTGGAAGAGGTTGGGTTGAGCTTTTAAGTGCAGCAGGGCTCATGTACCCTATTCACCTGTGTTTTGGATGTGTTGGGTGACAATCTGGGTATTTTTGAGCTTGTCCAAAGACTTCATTTGCTCTTCTTTTCTGCATTTGGAAGGATGAGTGATATGATTGTGTGTGTGTAGATATAGATGGGTGAGTGCATACATAAATTTTATTTGTTGCTTTCTCTGTGTATTCACCTGAAGCATCTTAAAAACGTATGGTGCCATTGCATGAGATGATATCTAAGTACAGTCTTTGGTGGAAATACTTTCCACTGCCAAATAATGACTGCTTCTTTAAAGACAACATCTTGATGTTCACCTTCAGTTTACATGCTTCTAATCTTAAGAGGTTGCTGCCAACTGGCTTTCATTATGTGTACTAGCTTTGTACATATTTGAATTTGAGTCTAGGTGCCTTCCCTGACGCCATATTTTTCAACGCTTCTTTGTCACTTTTGCATTTTAAACTTTCTGGTATCTTTGCCATAGTTCACTTAGTTGGTTGGTTGAATCTTTCCAGTGTCATACCAGGCACCAGACAGTAGTAGCAACCTTAATAATCTTGCCCTTTTAGTAAGCCTGTTTATTAACCAGTGAAATCCTGCTAGTGAATTGTATGTTGTGCTTAAAATGTCCTTAGAATAATAGAAATGGCATATGTATGCTATGCTGATCTCATTGGAAGAAGGGCAGGAAACAATTGTAACAAATCAGTATTATATAATGGCAAGATTTACACTTTAAAAAGGTTTTACTGTGAAGTTTATAGTATAAACCTTCAGTGATTTTTCATAAAATATTCCTGTCCCAATCCCAGGTAGAGTGACTAACATTGTTACCAATTATCTATATTTATGGACATGATATATTTTGGACAGGATATATTTAGAATACACATAATTGTGATGCCATACACTTTCTGCATACATTTGTGCCATCACATCTGCACCAGACCTAGAAGTGCCTGGAGGATTTAAAGCAGTTTAAGGGAGTCAAAAGGAGATGAGAATCCACTGTATTAAGTTAAGGAAATCAGAGTTTACATAGTATTCAAGAAGTGCAAAAAGTAGAAATAGAATGTTTTTAAAAAAGTAGTACACTTAACCTATATTTGTCTGGCCAAGGGAATCCTCAGTTCTTGGTTTCAGAGCTTTTAAAAAGGTAAAGGAACCCCTGACCATTAGGTCCAGTCGTGACCGACTCTGGGGTTGCAGCGCTCATCTCACTTTATTGGCTGAGGGAGCCGGCATACAGCTTCCAGGTCATGTGGCCAGCATGCCTAAGCCGCTTCTGGCGAACCAGAGCAGCGCACGGAAACGCCGTTTACCTTCCCGCTGCAGCGGTACCTATTTATCTACTTGCACTTTGACGTGCTTTCGAACTGCTAGGTTGGCAGGAGCAGGGACCGAGCAACGGGAGCTCACCCCGTCACAGGGATTCGAACCGCCGACCTTCTGATCGGCAAGCCCTAGGCTCTGTGGTTTAACCCACAGCGCCACCTGCGTCCCTTCAGAGCTTTTAACCCATCTCTAAAGATGCTTACAAGCATATAATGTCATCAGACTCGTTGGGAGCTTGCTTTTGGCCTCAGCTGGAGCCCTTGACGTCCTGGTCATCCCCAGGACCTTTTTTGGGGCGCTCGCTGCCTACGAGCCACTCCAAAAACAGCAGCCAGTTCGCTGTGATAGTGATCCCGGCTTCCGTTCCCCCCAGTGGCAAACCGGAAGTGGTTGATTGCAGAGCATCCCATTTGAGGAGGCTGTTCCATGTTTTGTTCGATCCTCTCAACAGGCTTTCCTGAATCTTTCTTTTTAAAAATAGTTTCTCTTAGCTGGTACAGCTGCCTTGACAACTGAGTGAGAAAATGACAGTGAATAGTGCAGGGTGGGGTGGGAAGGTAATTGCCTGCGTGAAAGGTAGCTAGTAAAATTTTTCTCATATTATAATTCACCAAGTGTGTGTGTTTGGTTAGTGAGCAGTTCTTTGGTAGCCCACTGGTCAGTAGTTTCTGAACAGTCTCCTGGAGATACGGTAATTAACCAGGGCTTGCTTCTTTTATGTCATCCTGTTTCAGCGGCTGGTGGTACAGAGTACTTCACAGGCTAGTAAAGGAGGAGCTGTTGCGCTGGCTGTCCATGGTGTGCAGCAGGTCCACTCTTCACCTGAGGTGGGTGGCCAGATGTTTGGAAAGCCTGTTCAGATGTTCCATCCGCCATGAGTCAAAGAAAGCCTAGTTTTGCCTTCACTGTGTTGAATGATGTTGCCCATTTATTTATCTGCCTGCTCAGTCCGATACTTCTTTTCTTCATCAGCTACTTCCTGGTTCCTCCACAGTTGATGCCCATTTCCAGTTTCTTCTTAAGCTCCCTTGTGACTATCATATTTTGTGAGACCTGGGAACATGTTCTCATTACCTGGCAATGGACCAGCATTTCTTACCCAACCTCAGTTGCTCCTAAGCCAGGCATAGGCAAACTCGGCCCTCCAGATGTTTTGGGACTACAACTCCCATCATCCCTAGCTAACAGGACCGGTGGTCAGGAATGATGGGAGTTGTAGTCACAAAACATCTGGAGGGCCAGAGTTTGCCTATGCCTGTCCTAAGCATCCTCTCACACACCACAGAGCTCAGTCTGCTCCCTGGTTTACCAGTGAGGGAGGAGCAATGAGGCAAGATGGAAGATTACTAGGACTTGCACAGCATAAATCTCAGTGCAAATCTGATGAAAAAGAGATAATTAGTGAGCCCACTTTGTGGTGGCACTGAAAACACAAAATGTCTCTGTCACAGTTGCATCAAATGGGGCTTTTCCAAGTGATTTGGGAGCCTACTTGAAGTTGGCCCACAGGGTGACATCAGAACCCTTCGGGAACCTGCTGTACCATATTTGTTAGCCACTTTGAGGATTAAGTTGATAGTATCTGCTTTAATGTGGACTCCTCTAGCTTACAGATCAGCTTGTCTAGATGAGCCTTCCTCAGCCTGGTGCCCTGCAGCTGTTGCAGACTACAAGCCCCTTCATCTGTGTTAACTGGGACTGATGGGAGTTGTAGTCCGAGATTTTGGGGGGCAGGGAGGTTGGGGTAGGCTGTTCTAGGGCTGTAGGATGTATTTCACTTACTGTGGCCTAAATAAATCAACAAATTACTTGAAAGGTTACAGCCCTATCACATGCCTGTTAGGTAACGGTAAAGGATCCCTGATGGTTAAGTCCAGTCAAACTTGACTTGTGTGGTGCAGCGCTCATCTCGCTTCAGGCCGAGGGAGCCGGCGTTTGTCTGCAGGCAGCTTTCTGGGTCATGTGGCCAGCATGAGTAAACTGCTTCTGGCGCAACGGGACACCATGATGAGTGCCAGAGCGCACAGAAACACTGTTTATCTTCCCACCGCAGTGGTACCTATTTATCTCCTCATGCTGGTATGCTTTTAAACTGCTAGGTGGGTAGGAGCTGGGACAAAGCGGGGGCTCACCCCATCGCACATACTCGAGCTGCCAACCTTCCGATCGGCAAGCCTAAGAGGCTCAGTGGTTTAGACCACAGCGCCACCCACTCCCTAGAATTGGCCTCCACAGTCACTTACGGACACACTGTTCAGACCATATTCATGGAAGACAATCTTACTCAACTACGAGTGATCGCCGAAGAAGACATGCCTGTGTGTGTGTGTGTGTGTGTGTGTGTGTGTGTGTTACTGTGCCCAGGGTGTGTGTTACTGTGCCCAGGCTGTGATAATTTAGCAACCTTGTATTCTGCTGTTTCCGTAAAGCATCATTTGCTTCAATATACAGGTTAGACAATGTCCCAGGAGACTGAGACTGGACTGGTTTCTGTGTGTTGCCATTTTTCAATATCCTGTTTACGTTCATTCTGTCATTTTTGTAGAGACCTACATTCAGTAAACCATAGAAGACCATTGTTAGAAGATAGCACCATATGTAACCTGGGAATAAATGCAAGTTACTTAGAATATTCAATCTCTGACCTCCATAGGCACCAACTCTATAAAGCTGAGGCATCTTCAGCCCCCCCCTAACTGTTGGGATGGGGCTGAACACCCACCCCCCATCTTGAGGGGGCGGAGGAGGCTGAGCCCTTTCTCGCCTGTCTGCTTCCTCCCTCCTCCCTTTGTCCACGGTTCTCCACCACCTTGGAGGTCATCCCAGCTGCACAGTTTTGAGAGACAATGCATGGAGTGGTGTGGCATGGCAGAAAGTTGCCTTGCTTGCGCAGTGTTGGGAGATGCTGCACAGACACTTGGGAGGTCTGTGACAGCTGCACGATGCCGTGATATGCGTGACGGGCCCCCCAATGTTGGGCACAACTCGGTGCCCCTCTGCTAACCAACAGACTTAAGCAAAGAATATAGCAGTGCGTATGGTGTTCCCTCCTGCTTTTTTGTTATCAAAATTGGTAGTGCTGGACAACCTTTCTCTTCCATAAATTGTTCATCAACAGTATAATGACATGTAGAAGTTTTTCTTAGAAGTAGAGTGCACCATGACTGAGGCAGGGACACCACCTGATTCCAGGCGGAGAGAAAGTAAGCATGAATTCCGAGACAGTAGTACATCATGCAGTTATGCCTTGCTCCTCCGTCCATACCCAAAAGTAAAGTCTCCTTCCTTGCCTTTCAGCGCTCCCCTGTCCAGAACAGCAGCTCCGCTGCTAAACCGGGACAAGTGCAGCAGCTCCAGGTCCACGGAGTCCAGCAAGTGCCTGTAGCACAAGAGGTGCTGTATCTTTGCTTGCCAATATCTTGTGGTCTCTTCCCAGTTGTGGTAATGTGATCGGATTTTCGGGTAGCAAAAGCTGCAGCTTGTCAAGGGTTCACACTAGATTTTCAAAGTTCTATCTGTTAACGGTTTCTAAGCACTTTCAAGATCATTATTGCATTCCATGTGGCCACTGCTTTCAATTATAAGGTAGTGTGAATTTTCCTATAGTTTTTCTTCGTTTTGTTGTGGAGGTGTCACACCAACTCCCAGATCCGTGTAACTCTAAACAACTGTCCCTTTCACATTGCTACAAACTGATGTGTTTATGTCAGTGATGGCTAACCTTGACACTCCAGATGTTTTGGGACTACAGCTCCCATCATCCCTGACCACTGATCCTGTTAGCTAGGGATGATGGGAGTTGTAGTTCCAAAACATCTGGAGTGTCAAGGTTAGCCATCACTGGTTTATGTGGTATTTATTTTTTTCTCCAACAGCTAATAAAGGTTTTTTTTTGTGAAACATGTTTGTCATTTTGAATGAGCAAGGTTTTTGACATCCTTAGTTTTCAGAAATCAAACTTTCCACCTGAGGTTTTGGGGTGCAATTCAGATTTATAAGACTAATACCGGTATAAAATTAATGGGCCAGAATCAACTAACCAGTCTCAGTTGTGGAAGCCCACACGAGGACCTCTCCTAGTGCAGTGAGGACCAAACTTGGTCCTCCGGCTGTTTTTGGACTACAACTCCCATCATCCCTAGCTAACGGGACCAGTGGTCAGGGATGATGGGAATTGTAGTCCCAAAACAGCTGGAGGGCCAAGTTTGGCCATCACTGTGCTAGTGCAACAGGGATCTCTTCCCCACCTTAATTGGCCTGGAAAGGGTCAGGAGAAGCATTGGAACAGAAATGCTTGTGTTGACAAGAGTGCTGTGTCGAGTTTCTCCTAATTACGTTCAGATTCTTTGGAATACCCAAATGAAGTAATATGTTTGTAGGCCTTTTGTGAAAATAGTATTTTTGTAAGACTTCTGTAAAAAGAAAAATCATTACTTTGCATGTTTCATCTCCTAGGGTTAGGGTTAGGTTCCTGTTGGCCTGCTCTTGTCAGTATGTATTGCAAGCTCGACTACAGCTATCCTTGGGGCAAGGAGGCCTTGTATCAACTCTGCCTTCCAAAGCATTCTGATAAGTTCTGGTTTTGTTTCTGCAGAGATCTGTTGTACAGACAACTCCCAAAGCAGGCACAGTGCAGCAGCTGGCAGTGCAAGGACTCCAGCAGGTTCATGTTACTCAAGAGGTAAGAAAGAGATTTTGACTGTTGCTTTCTGGCTGCCCTACTTTGGTAGCAGCTGTGATCTACCATGGAGGATATTCCTAGATTAGCTGCTCCCCAAGACAGCTAGCCAGTGCCAGGGCATTAAAGCCTTTGCACCCATTCCTGTCCTGAATTCCTCAGCGGTGGGAGGTTTAAACCTTTCCCACCCAGAACTAGCTTTCTGGATATACCCAAACTCCCCCACACCCTTCTTCTCTTGAGGAAGTGGTTAGTAGTCACCCATAACTCTCCCATTATGAGTTGTCCCCAGCCCCACGATGATCACCATAAATTCTAGACAGTAAAGATGGGGAAGGTTCTCATCCCTGCCAGTTCTTGTTTTGTAAGGTACCTCCTTAGCTACCATTATAGAATGCCTTGGGCTCATTGGGTAAAATGCAGATGAGGCAGGATGCGTGGACCTTCTGGGTTGTAATCAAGGTAGCATTAAGGGGAATATTCCATCAGCACAACAGTTTCTCCTTGTGCAACAGAACTTCCACCCCCACCCTCAATCTGTTCTGGAGGTTCCCTGGACGCGAATGGCATTGGGGAATAATAATAATAATAATAATAATAATAATAATAATAATAATAATTAATAATAATAATTTATTATTTGTACCCCGCCCATCTGGCCGGGTCCCCCCAGCCACTCTGGGCGGCTTCCAACAAACACTAAAATACATTAAAATATCACACATTAAAAACTCCCTAAACAGGGCTGCCTTCAGGTGTTTTCTAAATGTCAGGTAGTTATTTATCTCTTTGACATGGGATGGGAGGGTGTTCCACAGGGCGGGCGCCACTACCGAGAAGGCCCTCTGCCTGGTTCCCTGTAGCTTTGCTTCTCACAGTAAGGGAACCACCAGAAGGCCCTCGGCGCTAGATCTCAGTGTCCAGGCTGAACGGTGGGGGTGGAGACGCTCCTTCAGGTATACAGGACCGAGGCCGTTTAGGGCTTTAAAGGTCAGCACCAACACTTTGAATTGTGCTCGGAAACGTACTGGGAGCCAATGTAGATCTCTCAGGACCTACATTCCCTTGCACAAGTGGAACTCATTCTGCTTCTGCAATCATTTAATTGAATACCACCCTCTGCCTTAATCCTTCATTCCGGCAGGACATTTCTGGGTTTCTTCACTATCTCTGATTGCTTCAGTCTCTCTGTTTATTGTTTAGAGTGCAGACAGTGGCCCTTCTAAGAGCAATCAGCAGTCGCAGCAGCAAGAGCAACAAGGAGTGCAGCAAGGTCTCTCCCTAGAGTGCAGCAGCAGCAGCAACAGTGCACCCCAGCTGGCCAGCTGCTGTTTATCTGGCCCAGAGCACAGGCTCCACTACATGCATTCTCTAGATTCTGCCTCGGAGCAGTGGGTGGAGCTGGTCCGCATGCTTCCTCAACCGCTCCTCCTGCCACAACAGAAGGTGGTGATAGAGCAACTGCCATTCCTCTCCTCTCATCACTCCAGCCCTGACCAGAGAGTCAAGATTCAGAGAGTCCCTCAGGTGCTAGTGTTTGGAACAGCAGCTACAGCACTTAAAGTAGGTCCTGCAGAGGGCACCGATTGAGATCCAAGAATAGCAAGCTCTGTGCATTTCCCTTCCCACAGAGTCAGGTAGCAGAGCTTGCCAGCATTATCCCCTTCTCTACGATTGTGACTCTCCTCTTAATTAGTGGTGGTAGAGCAACCCTCTTTCCTTCCCCACATACTGCCAGAGAAATTGAAATTCTTGGACCTCTTCAGCACTGGATGTGATTTTGATTTCATTTGCTTGAATCAGGTGTAGATATGGAAGTCTTGAGGGATTGGGGTTTGTGGGAGACATATGCCACCAGATAAGCATGCTACGTTTTGTGCAGGACTTTCAGTATTTGGGAGCCAGAACAGAGGCTTGCCATAGCTAGCCAGGATCCCAGATAACTGCATCTATGTTTATGAACAAGGTCTGATCTAGGTAAGCTAAATCATGCAGTACCGATTGTATGAGGACTACTTAGCCTGTTTGCCCTAAAACTGTATCAGCTACTGAAACAAAGGCAGCTTCCTGAGACAAAGTTAGCTGCTGTCTAATGAGTGGAAACCGAGTTTTCTTCAAATCACCTCGTCAGATTGTAAGACATTAGAACCATCATGGCAAGTAAAAGGCCTCTTGTTTATAAAGGTGTGCTATAATCCATGTATTTCCATAAAACCAATATTGTACCATTGTTGCAAAGGGCCATTTCACACATTACACAGGAGCGAACCCAGGTTTGCCACTGAGCATGCACTCGAGGGCAACTGCAGCCAATCATGGCTGTCCTACAAGTGCATCTGCATAATGCAAATGTATATTTCTCACACCTGCACTTTACTCTTGTAGATGTACACTTGCAACATTTTAGGTGCACTCTTAACAAAAATGTGCAAAGTGACCTTTAGAAGTGATGGAATTGCATGCAGCTCTGAGCCTTAGCATTCCAGAAGGGAATGCAAGAGAATCTGTTGGGGGCTCTTTCCTGCCCAGCAAGAGCCCCCAGCACTTCCTTCTCCATGTTATACCATTGTGCTTCTTTTGCCAGGATCAGAGTATGTGGAGCCTGGGTTCCTGACTTTCCTCACCATGGCTCTGACTTGTGGGGAAATCCTTATTCCATGGGAATAAGCATTCCAGAGCAAACCCCCCCCCCCCCGTTTAATGTCTGCTAGACTATTTCAATGCCAGATGCAGGATAGAGGCAAATATAAATCATGGGACAGGTGATGACAGCTGCAAGCAGATTGACAGCAGGTGTGGCACTTAGGAAGGCAGAGAGGTGGCCTTTTGTCTAGAGCAGTCTCCTGGAAGGGATTAGAGAGAGTGGAGCGCAGCAACCTTGGCCCATCCTCACCTCTTTTCCTTTCCTCTCTTTGTGGGCTTGCTGCGTTCTCAGGTGCAGCAGCTCCAGCAGGTACCTGTGCAGCATGTCTATCCCAACCAGGTGCAGTATGTGGAAGGGGGTGATGCCAGCTACACAGCAAGTACCATGTGAGTACATGCCTGGTGAGAAGGAAGGCTTTATCATACTGTTGCTGCCCCAGCATTCAAGCTCACAGTGAGCCGGGCATGGACTCCTGTCAGGTGCAGGTTGCAAGAGACACAGATTTTCACACAGAGGCTAATTGATTCTATTCTGTATCTTAAGCCAGAGGCGGTCAACTTCCCTGTGCATAGATGGCCAGACAATGATCTAGCGGCTGGAAATGTCTTTCTGGATGGCCAGGCTCCATCACAACATTGGTGCCACCTAGCAATGAGGCGTTAATGGTTATGGAGTATCTGCACCCAGTCGCAGCCAGAACATTATGTTCTGGGAGCAGGTGGTGCTGAGCCTTGCCGATCGGAAGGTTGGCAGTTCAAGTCTGCACAATGGGGTGAGCTCCTGTTGCTCTGTCCCAGCTCCTGCCAAGCTAGCAGTTCGAAAGCATGCCAGCACGAGTAAATAAATAGGTACTACTGCGGCAGGAAGGTAAATGGCATTTCTGTGCTCTCTGGCACTTGTCACAGTGTCCTGTTGTGCTAGAAGCGGTTTAGTCATGCTGGCCACATGACCCAGAAAGCTGTCTGTGGACAAACGCCAGCTCCCTCGGCTTGAAATGAGATGAGTGCTGCACCCCATAGTCAAATTTGACGGGACTTAACCATCCAGGGGTCTTTTGCCTTTTACCTTAGAACAGTACATACAAATACCAAACACAGATGAAGCACTAAGGTGTGAACAATATCTCTTAGACATTTCCCCTTTTTATTATAAATGAAACTATGGGCGCATGAACTTAAATTGTTCTTTTAAAAAATGAACTGTTTATTATTGTTTTATAAAAAATAGAAAATGAAAGTTTATATAGTGAATGTTGTAGAAAATCAGAGAAGTTATTCTGAAGTGCTGCCTTGAAGAAGATTGGTGGATTGGCTGTTGATTGTCCCCGTTTTCTAATGGGGAAAAAATCCCAGAGCATTGGTAGACCATGATTAAAATTTGACAGTGTCACCAGGGTCAAGTGACATCACTTGGGGGCTGGGTTTCGCCAAGGAGCCCATCAGTTGTGCACCCCTGAGCTAAGTCATCTTGATCTAAGCAAAAAGCATGGTAAAGGAGTGGAGATGTACAACCTTCTCCTTTTTGCTTACTGTAGGGTGGCGTATATGTTTAGCTGTCACTTCTCTGTAACAAGTGGTTGTTTTTCTTCACTTGGAAATCGGAGATGGAAACAGCCCCTCTTTCTCCTGTTTTCAGACGCTCCAACACTTACCCTTACACGGAAACCCCTCTCTACACTCAGAACACTGGTGCAAACTACTATGAATCGCAAGGCACCCCAACCCAAGTCTCCACCCCGGCAACCTCCCAGACTGTGGCCAGCAGTGGGTCAGTGCCCATGTATGTCTCTGGAGGGCAAATCATAGCCAACCCAAGCGGAGGCAGCAGTGCTGGAGGAGGAGGAGGTGGAAATGGAAATGGTGGTGGCGGTGGCAGCACTGGTGGTGGTCCTGGTGGTGGAGGCAGTGGCAGCAGCAGCACGGGGACCTACGTGATTCAAGGAGGTTACATGCTGGGAAGTTCAAGCCAGTCGTACTCGCACACCACTCGTGCCTCCCCAGCAACTGTAAGTCTGAGTCTCGCTCTGGATACCTTGCTGTTCATTCAAGGGGATTGGAGCTTCCTCTTTGCTTTTTTCAGCAGCTTGTCCAAGTGCTCTTAGAGCAGTGGTTTTCATGGGCTGTGTTCCAGGGAACCTGGGGTTCCTTGGAGACTTCTCAGGGTTCTTTAATTAGAAGACCCATAATGATTGGGACAAGTTTCCCTGAGGTGGCTTGCCTGCCCACAGCTGATCAGTCTGTTCAAGGTGCAGCAGCAAGAAAGTATTGGGCCTCTTTTGGGTGCGCTCTCAGTCCACACAGAGCAACCTTGAGCCCCAACAGTCAATAGCAGCACCCTGTGCATTCAAGAAAATGTCCCAGCATTCTCTGCAATGCTAGGGGTTCTGTTGCGGACAAGTTGATACGGAAAATGTCCTTTGAAGGTAGCAAGTCTGAAAACCACTGACTTAGAGAATTAAACACTTATGCATGTTTCTCTGTTCAGTGTTCTTTTGCCCTTCTGAGAGGACATTGCTGCGATGGGGTAGAATTATTATTATTTTTTGGGTAGGCCTGGGGCTCTTTCTGGTGGAATCGTTTTATATCTTTTAAAGGTGCATTGAACATTTGTATTACAGCAGGCATGTGAAAGTATGAAGTAATTCACAGTGCTTTTGAGACTCAAAGGAAAACGATAGCTTTGATCATTCTAGTGAACGATGAACCAGAAGCTGGTTCAATAAAAGATGCCACCTAAGACAGCCCTATCATGAGGGAAAGTAGCATGTTTGGATGTCATTAAAGACAGCAGAGTGGAACACAAGACAGATTTCACCCAGAGGGCACAATTTGCCATCCTCTTGCACAGCTTCAATGTAGATAGACAGAAGTGTTTCATTTCCTAAGTCAGAGGTGGGGAACCTGTATCCTTCCAAATGTTCCTGGACTGCACTTCCCATCATCCTGGTCATTGGCCATGGTGGCTGAGGGCGATGGGAATTTGAGTCCATCAACATCTGGAGGGACACAGATTCCCCATCTCTGCCATAAGTTAATATAGCTTGCACAGAGAACTTATTTGTGGTTTTTGTCTCATGTTAAGAGGGGATGCTCTTGCTTAGATTTTCTGGCCCTTGATGCTACTTTCCCTACTTCAGTGATGGCTAACCTTGACACTCCAGATGTTTTGGAACTACAACTCCCATAATCCCTGACCACTGGTCCTGTTAGCTAGGGATGATGGGAGTTGTAGTTCCAAAACATCTGGAGTGTCAAGGTTAGCCATCACTGCCCTACTTCATGGGTCTCTTGTTCTCTGAGACCAGCCTTCCGAAAGCACTCTTTACCTCATGGTGGATCTAACTGAAGATTGTGAAATGTGCCTGCTTTCTCTTCTGTGTGTCTTTAGACCCATTAGAATTCATTAGTTCTCACAGGAAACAATTCCTTAGTTCTTCATTGGAAACAATGGGAGGAAAAGAAATGGGGTTGAGGTACTCCAGCTCTTGGACTGGCCTAATTCAGTCCCGGGTTTGGCATAATTCAGACCTTTCCCTGGTCATCTCCCAGCATGTCCCCGAACCAGCCCTGACCTGCAAACCCCTTTTGGCCCTACCCTGCCAGCTCTGGAGCACCAATGTTGGTAGGGCCAGGGCTGTGAAAGTTGGGGCGTGGACGGGGAATCTAACGGCAGGTCTCTATACTGCATCCATAGGATTTCAGTCTAAGGCCTGTAAACAGATGTGTGGTTCTTATTTAAAAGATGCTAACAATATAGGAGTGTTGGATGTTTGACTTTGGCATCAGCACGGCCTTCTCTTGTATAACTTTGGGACCCTGGGAGTGGGGAGAGAATGGACCCTCACATGGCTTATTAAGATCGTGCCCACCTCCCAAGCGTGGGTTGCACCATACGAACCATTCATTGAGAGAGATTGCGACAGTACCTGAACTATTCCCTTCAGTAACTGCAAACAAAAGAGCTTGGAAGGCCCCTAACTTGGATTCCTGTTTCTTTGCAGGTCCAGTGGCTGTTGGATAACTATGAGACTGCGGAAGGTGTAAGCCTTCCACGGAGTACCTTGTATTGCCATTACCTCCTGCATTGCCAGGAGCAGAAACTGGAGCCAGTCAATGCAGCTTCCTTTGGCAAGCTCATCCGCTCAGTGTTTATGGGGCTTCGCACACGCCGGCTTGGAACCAGGTAAATGAAAGATGGCTTTCCCTTGGGCTGCATGGCAGCATCGCAGAGTAAAAATGTGAGGTGCCTAAGCTGCCAAGCATCTGTGCATCCCCCGGGAGCTTCAGGAATACAGTTACTGTCAGCAGTAAAGCCCACCTTGTTTCCCATTCACAAACCTCAGATTGAACAGAGCATGGGGGAAGTGTGGGTGTGCTGTACAGGGCGGGGAGAGGCACATACAAAATCCACCCTTTCTCAGAGCAGTTGGAAGGTACCAAATGTCTCCTAAAAGGGAGCTTGCTTCTTAATGCAGAGGCCTAATGCCTGGACTCACACTGATCTGATTTGCGCCATGCCAGTGAAGCTTTGTGATGGCCAAATGGGCAAAATTGTTTTTTATTATTTACATCTTCCTCCTGGTAACTAGAAGGACGCGGGTGACGCTGTGGTCTAAACCACTGAGCCTAGGGCTTGCCGATCAGTAGGTCGGCGGTTTGAATCCCCGCGACAGGGTGAGCTCCCGTTGTTCGGTCCCAGCTCCTGCCCACCTAGCAGTTCAAAAGCATGTCAGAGTGCAAGTAGATAAATAGGTACCACTCCGGCGGGAAGGTAAACGGCGTTTCCGTGCGCTGCTCTGGTTCATCAGAAGAGGCTTTGTCATGCTGGCCACATGACCTGGAAGCTGTCTGTGGACAAACACCGGCTCCCTCGGCCTATAGAGCGAGATGAGCGCGCAACCCCAGAGTCGTCCGCAACTGGACCTAAAAACGGTCAGGGGTACCTTTACCTTTACAGTGGTACCTCAGATTATATACGCTTCAGGTTACAAACGCTTCAGGTTACAGACTCTGCTAACCCAGAAATATTACCTCGGGTTAAGAACTTTGCCTAAGGATGAGAACAGAAATCGGGCAGTGGCGGCACAGTGGCAGCAGGAGGCCCCATTAGCTAAAGTGGTGCTTCAGGTTAAGAACGTTTTCAGGTTAAGAATGGACCTCCGGAACGAATTAAGTACGTAACCAGAGGTACCACTACCAATAGAACATACGGGGAGGAGAGGTAAGAAAAGTCCCATTGCGCCAGCTGAAGTTCTTGTGTGGGCTTCCACTAGTGGCACTGGTTAGTTGAATTTGGCCTGTTATGTACCTAAGGGTACCTTGATAGCAGTTCTCTGTGTCTGGTGGTGTACCTTTTGTTGTGGCCCAAGGGGTTTGTTTATGTGGAGGCTTATGTTTTCTTACTTCACTTTTCTTTCAGAGGGAACTCTAAATACCACTACTACGGGCTACGCATCAAAGCTAACTCCCCGTTGCTCCGGCTCATGGAGGATCAGCAACACTTGGCCATGAGGCAACAGCCCTTTTCTCAGAAGCAAAGGTAGGAGATAGTGCAGGGGGAGGGCTGTAGTTTAGTAGCAGAGCACATCCTTAGCAAACAGAAGGTCTGAGCATCAATTTCTGGTATCTTCAGGTAGGGTTGGGAGGAAGTCAGGACCATAGCTGTCAACTTTTCCCTTTTTCCCAGGAAATTCCCTTATCCCAAATAGGATTCCTCGCAAGAAAAGGGAAAGGTTGACAGCTATGGTCAGGACTGAAACCCTGGCAGATACAAAATATTATTACAGTTGCAAAGTGTACATATCAGCATGGCAAACCAAGGACAAGAATTATATGAAAGAGTAGAGTGCTGTATGCAGGTCCCCAAAATTTGGGACCCTTGTAGTGTTGTTATCCTCTTGGAACTGAGTAACTTCTTTGGTGAGATATATATTCTTGACGTTCTCCCCAGTGTGAAAAGTGGCATCAGGACCTTGAAATGTTTTTGAAGTGTTACCTGCGGAAGAAGATTTTTCCATAACATAATCTGAGGCAACCCCTTTCTCTCTGTATTCCATGCTCTTAACAGAACATAGGCACGTGCTATAGGTGTTACTGTGATGTGATGTGGACTGACTTCAAGTTGTTCTGCCTTACAGGCTCAAACCCATTCAGAAGATGGAAGGCATGACCAATGGAGTGGCTGTCGGGCAGCAGCAAGCCTCGGGGCTGTCTGACATCAGTGCCCAAGTACAACAGTACCAGCAATTCCTGGGTAAGGAGGGTCACTCTTTTGCACATGGCAGAGTGAGGTCTTTGAGATGGAAGCAGAGGACATGCAACACAAGCTTCTACGTGCGGTTGTTAAGGTCCCATGTTTGACCACCTGGCTCACAGAAGATGACTTTTTTGGTGGAGATTCTGTGGCCCCGTGCCTGACGTGACTTGTTTGATACCTTAGACAGGGTCTGTGTGGTAGGAACACCATCTCAGGGCCAAATATTGCGGAGAACCTCCATGTCCCAGGAAATGCAGCATTGGAATGAGATTTTTCCACATGGTGGGGTCACTGTATGTGGGAAGTTCTTCGCATGCATTACCACAACCCCTGCACCGAGTCCTCACTACAAGGAATTATTTTTGGGCAACAACCATTTTGTGTCCATGTTACATTTGAAGCAGGTCTGTGTGGCTTCAGTGCTGGCAGTTTCACCCTTGTGGCCAAGGAAACTCAACTCCCCAGTCCCCTGAGAAGCTATAGATCCTGATCCAAATAAACCACCACCTTTTCGTTCAAACTTCAGCAGACAGTGTCAAGGTGGGGCTGCTCCCTGGGACCCAGGGTTGGGCTTGGAGAGCTGATGTCTCTCTCCTCCTTTGCAGATGCCTCTCGCAGCCTGCCTGACTTTGCAGAGATAGACCTACAAGGGAAGTCCCTTCCTGAGGGCATTGGAGCCGAAGATGTGAAGTCTTTCCAGTCGCTCTATCGAGAGCATTGCGAGGTACATCAGGAGAGCACCTTGGAAAGGGAAATCTAGGCAGGGGTGGAGAGCCTCCGGTTCCTTGCCTGGCCCTGCTCCATACACACATTTCAGATTGGGGAACATCTGTTGTGAGACTGAAGAATCAATGAGCACTTGCTGAAAGTAGGGTTATCATACATGAGTGAACAACTGAAGTTAATGTGATTCAGTCACTGGGGCAGCACACCTTGCAGGCAGGTGCTCAATTTGCATGGCACAGATGGAATAATTAAAGAGTTTTGCTTCAGTATGAAATAATTCGTATTGATTCTGTCTGTGAATTCCAGTTGAACAGCCTTTATGCTCTATCTGCTCTCTGAAATATTCTGCTTGACTATTAGCAGAGTATTGGCCTTGAATTCAGAAATGACAGAATGTGCTGGACAACTGGGTTGGCTCTTTAAAGGCAGCCTATCATCTTGTTGATAGGAACAAATTAATTTAGCAGGGAGGATCCTGCTGTCTCTGTTCCTGCCTGGCAGGTCTAGAATTAAATCATACAACTACTTCTCCTCCTCAGGCCATTGTTGATGTGATGGTAAACTTGCAATTCACACTGGTGGAGACACTCTGGAAGACTTTTTGGAGGTACAATTTGAACCAGCCCAGTGAAGCCACCCCCATCGATATGTGAGTCTTTGTTTTTTGGCATTTATATAAAAATCAGCTACATGCTGTGGGGCGCTTTGCAAATTTATGACGCAGAGGCTGTCATTTCTGGACAGCCACAAGTGACTTCTGCTGAAAATCACATGGAATTGGCTTTTTGCTTAAGAACTGCATCAGACTACTGAGCACTAAGGACAGGTTCACTCTACTGTCTCCATGATCTAGGTCTGGGTGCATTTCTCAACTGTTTGAGCAACAAAATCACTTCCATGTTTCCCCTGCTGTATAGCACTTCAGTGCTGTATTTGTCTCTGCTCATCCCTTTAAGAAGGATATCACACTTACCATGGGTAGCCAGCCTGCAGCACAGACGCCACTAGGCAGCAAGGGCTTGCAGCTTATAGTCAGCCCAGCGCTCAGTGGAGAGTTAGGCATATATGCCTATGGGAGTAGAACAACAGTAAAAAAAAATTCCACCAGTTTTGATTTAATCTAGGCATTCCCAGACTTTGCTGAATTGACATTCCACTCCTGTATCAGCATCTCCCCAAGTTCCCTGCATCTTCCTCTGACACCAGTACCCAGATTATTTCCCCCAGCATCTCTTGAGTATAGTCTGTAGGCTCCTTTAATACAGAATCTGCTTCTGTATCAAAATGAATGGAGTGGTTCACTGCCCTGCAGGCCTGTTGATTCAGGCTGACAGAGGACTTGGGCTGGCATGGCCACATTAGGGTATAAAGTAAGGTTACCAGATTTTTTTCAGTGAATCTGGGGACACTTTTCAACTTCAGTAGGAATGATAGGATTTTGTCAGGGGACTGATTTGTAAATCCGGGGACTGTCCCCGGGTAACGGGGACATCTGGTAACCTTAGTATAAAGGCTAAATGTAAGGGTTATAAATGGGACAGAAGGAAATTATAAACTGATGGGGGAAAGAATAACAACTTGTTAGTGAACTTCTTATAATAGGGGAAATGTGAACCTTTGCAGGGGAACCAAAATAGGAAGTTGTTTCCCCATCTTAACTGCCTAGCATCTTATCTCCACCTTTGCCCCGCAGGCCCTTAAACATTTAGTATCCAAAATCTATTTGCTGTTCCTAGGGAAGGGCTGCTGGCATAGCTGATGGGTCTTGATAATCTGAATTCTGGCTCGGTGATGGTGCTCTTTAACCAGGTGTCTTGTGTTTCATATTTAGTCAAGACGAAGCAGAGAAGCGTCTCCCAAAGAGCTGCTTGGTGACCCTGTCCAAGTACGAGCCTGTCCTCAAATGGACGAAGGACTGCGACAACTTGCTGTACCAGGGGCTGGTAGAGGTCCTGATTCCAGAAGTGCTCCGGCCCATTCCGAGTAAGCTCATCCTGCCCAGCTCATATCTGAGGCTTGCAACAGGCTGTCCCAAGCCAAGGGCCACAGCCCAATACCAATGCTGAAATCAGGATGCTTGAGCTGCTGGTGGGGCTCTGCCAGGTGCTTCTGCTTTGTTCCATAGTGGGTTGGGTGATCGGCAGGTTTGGGTAGGAAGCCTCTTTGGCCTGAGGTGGAGGCATTTAAGCCATCCCCTGAGTGCCGTGTTGCCCTTGGATTTATTCTCTACTACCCCCATGAACAGAGGACTGTCACCCATCTTGAAACCGGCCGTGCTAATGTTACATCCTTCCCCAGGTGCCTTGACGCAAGCAATCCGAAATTTTGCAAAAAGTTTGGAGAGCTGGCTGACGAATGCCATGATGAATATTCCAGAAGAGATGGTCCGCGTTAAGGTGAGCCGGATGTGGGAAGTTGTGGGGTGCCGTTGGTCTTTACTTTGTTTTTAATTGAACTTCTAGAAGTAGACGCATCAATGGTTCACCCGGTTAACACTAGTAGACGCATCAATGGTCCGAGACTAGACTACTGAAGAAGCCCAGAAAACTGTGCTTAGGGAGTGTGCTATCCGCCAACCCCAACGAATCAGTCCCACCGGGGGCGAAACAGCAGCCTCTTAACTACATGGACTGCTAGGGTGAAACAACTTTATATGCTGATTCATCAGCACCCCACGGCTACCGGGAACAACATTGAACTTACCTTCTTCTTGAATCTTTTTGAACTTACTTTAAAAAAAACAAATAAAACGAAAAACTGAGTCAAGAATTTGTAAGAACCTAGTTAAATCAGACATTACAAGTTCACTTATTTTGGGTAGTTCGAAAGTGTTTGTGGCACTTTGCAAGTAATTGTCTCTTTCTCACAAATTTGATAAATGATGTACGATTATTTCTGAAACTTCAGTCCCTGTTGCGGCAGATCAGTATACAACTATCAAGTCACATTGGGTGATGTTTTCTGCCTCTGCACCAGTGACCAGAGTTTGATGCCACAGTTGGCTCTTTTCAACAGTTGGAGCCACTCCTCCCCCACCCCACTTCCTAGTGGGGGTGGCAGCAGAACAAACTCCTAGCTCCTCAGTTTGGGGCGGGTGGGAAACATGTTGTGATACTGTGCTTTGTCTCTCAGGTTGCAGCAGCAAGTGCCTTTGCCCAGACGCTGCGGCGTTACACCTCCCTGAACCACCTTGCCCAGGCTGCCCGGGCTGTTTTACAGAACACAGCCCAAATCAATCAGATGCTGAGTGATCTCAACAGGGTGGATTTTACTAATGTCCAGGTAACAACCTCCACACTTCTGCCACTGTTTTTTCCCTCTCCCATTTGGAATCCAGGAGCTGCAAATATCTTCCTATTGACTGGTCTCATTTAACCCCAAAGCCTTATTTGGCATTTTGAGTGGTCGAAATAAGAGTTGTGTCAGACACAGGCCTTACAGCTTATTTGCTAGGCCCATCTGCTTCAACATAGGACTTTCTCATAGTGGCACATATGCACTGGGAGCTCACAGGTAGGACACAAAAAGAAGGACCCTTCCTATGGATTGTTCCCAGAATTTGGTCCTTGGAAGATAGTTCATTTACGTTTGATGGCTAATGGCTGTTGATGAACCTGTTCTTATTGAATAAGTTTAAAAGCCTTCTAGATGTTGCACATACACATGAACGCAGTGCTGGTGCCCCTTTTTCTTGTGCCCCCAGAAAAAGCAGATTTGGAAGCAGTGTGTGATGAGAAGCGGGGGGGGGGGGCTGCTTCATCCTTATCCCACTTCTTTGCTTCAGATTCTCTCCCCTGCCCCCCACTTAACAGCACATTTGTAGTCATATAACTGGAGTAGGGGTGGGGAACTTGTGCTTCAGATGCTGCTGAACTACAACGCCCAGCATCCCTGACCATTGGTCGTGCTAGCTGGCACAGATGGGAATTGGAGTCCAACAATTCCCTGAACTTGGCATTACTGCCAGGGCCGGCGCGTCCATTTAGGCGAACTAGGCAATTGCCTAGGGCGCCAAAATGGAGGGGGCGCTGGCCAGCCTGCCCCCCCGGTGCCCGGTGCCGCCCCAACCAGCGGTGGAGCAAGCAGGTTGGGGCGAAAACCGCGGCGGCGAGGGCGCCAAAATGGAGGGGGCAGTGGCCAGCCTGCCCCCCGCCGCCCCAACCAGCGGCGGAGCAAGCAAACCGCGGCGGCGGGGGGGCGCCTGGCTGGCCAGGGGGTGGGGCACCGCTCCGCAACATGCGTCATATGCAATGACATCACGTGGCCCGCCCCCTCGCCTAGGGCGCCAAAATTGCCAGCACCGGTCCTGATTACTGCAACTTGGCCCTAAACTAGTGACCACCATGTCTTGTGACAGTGAGTTCCAGAAGATAATTATTACTTGTGACAAAGTATGCTGATTAATTCTAGCAATGAATGTATCTTTTTACTTGGGTGCCCAGTGATGACTTAGCGGTACAGTGAAATTATCTGGCTAAAACCGTGATGATTTTAGGTGGGCGCAAGTAAGCCAGCTCCCTTGCTGCAAACCGCTCCCCCTCCCCCTCCAATGGCAGATTCTTTGGGCAGTCGGGACTCTGTGGGCCGTCTGGATCGCCTTTTCATCCCATCCATTACAAGGGATTTGCCTTCATAGCCATTGACGGTATTTTGTTGGCATTTGAGACTCCACGGTACCAGAATTCCCTGGCCACTCTGATTCTACAGTTCATTTAAGTAGCTTCAGAGTGGAAGTAGCTCCATTGGAAGAGAAACCCCACTGGAGACGCCTTTCTTCCTCCTCTTGCTGCTCCGCAGGAGCAGGCCTCATGGGTATGTCGGTGCGAGAATCGTGTGGTGGAGCGCCTTGAGCAGGACTTTAAGATGACTCTGCAGCAGCAGAACTCTCTGGAACAGTGGGCCGTGTGGCTGGATGGCGTGGTCAGCCAGGTCCTGAAGCCCTACCATGGCAGCCCCAGCTTCCCCAAAGCCGCCAAACTCTTCCTCCTCAAGTGGTCCTTCTACAGGTAAGTAGAAGGTGAGAAGCAGAGTGTTGGGCTTGGTTCTGGGCTCACACCCACCTCAGCCATAGACTTTCCCCCTGCTGTTTGGCCATGCCTGTGAAACAGGGTGGCTTACATGCCTTGTGATCCTGGCTGCAGATGCAGATTTAGGGCCGTGCAACCGGTTCTCCTGCACTGGGTGCCGAGCCGAGGGGGGTGCTGCAGGGTGTTGCGACTATGGCGTAGTGCACACACAGAATGGAAGATTGGGGGGTGGGATTTTGGCCTCTGCACTGCAAAGTCCTTGCCTGCTGCCTGCATGGTAACTGCAGCATTGGGCTCCTTCTTTCTCCAGCTCTATGGTGATTCGGGATCTGACCCTGCGGAGCGCAGCCAGTTTTGGCTCCTTCCATCTCATCCGCCTCCTCTATGACGAGTACATGTACTACCTGATAGAGCACCGTGTGGCCCAGGCCAAGGGAGAGACTCCTATTGCT
Source organism: Darevskia mixta (assembly GCA_034641385.1). Classification (NCBI taxonomy): domain Eukaryota; kingdom Metazoa; phylum Chordata; class Lepidosauria; order Squamata; family Lacertidae; genus Darevskia; species Darevskia mixta. The sequence continues at coordinate 7,109,441 of JAWWNH010000067.1, read as the reverse complement.
GTCATGGGAGAGGTAGGTTTTGTGGGCTTTGGACTTGAGGTTGGAAAATCTTGCTTAAAGAGCTAGAACCATTCTGACATGCCCTTGGCTGGGATGTCAGAATCAAGAATCTTCCCCCTGATGAGACCAGGGAGCTTTTGAACATAATGAAGCTGCCTTATATTTATTTGTCAAATCATTGATCCATCTCGTTTGATAATGCCTCTCTGGTAGTAATTTTTATGAATCTCTAGTCTCCTCTTCCAACCCAATCTTAAAATTCTGCTAACTGAGCAGGTCAGGGATTAAATCTTGGACCTTTTGTATGTACTCTAGTGCTGAGCACATACATAGAAATATTTCTAAGCACAGAAATATTGAAAGTGTGCCTCTGTTTGTATGCAGAGCCCAACGTGTTTAGTGCACTGTGATCTTAAAAGTTCCACACACTAGCATGATACACTTTCACTTGCCCAGTGAGGAGCCATGCCTAATCCAAGACTTGCCATCTATGTTCCATTAGCTGGTGGATGCTTGGTCAAGAAATCAGCGAAATCCAAACAAGAAGTAGTGCCTCACCACCACCTCCAATTTTTAGTCCACGGAGAGTTCATTGCCATGTTCTGGAGAGGGGGGGGGGTCTCTGGACTGTTTCTCCCCCTATCCCAGATCTCTGCCTGAGAAAAAGAGCAGGGCCCACCAGCATAGAAGGGCTGTGTGAGGTAGCATTAGGCTTCAGGAAGGGTAGTCTATAACGTGGGAAGATCCTTACGTATGTTTTCTTTGTTTCTTTTTAAGTTTGCAAACCTGACGAGCTCCTTGAACCCCTTGGATCCGGATAAAGGTATCGCCCAGCCCCTCGGGAGGCCAAACGCTTAGGCTTTGTCAGTGGTAGATGTTAGAGACTTTGGGGCCATTACTCTCCCTCCCACTTACAATGTGTGAGGCAGTAGTGCTCTTCCCATTTGTCTAGTATGAAAGAGAAACTGAGGGAGGGAGGTTACCTGAGGCTATTCACTGTATTCAAGAGCTGAGCCAGCATTGGAGCCCAGGTTTTTCAGCTCTGAAGCATGTCTGCTGCCTAGACCATACATCATCATTATTACTCTGGATTTATTAACCACCCTTCATTGGGGGGGGATCCCCACATCCATTTAAAATACAAGATTAAAAAGAGTTTAAAACAAATTACAGAGAGAGAGAAAGAGACAAGTTTGATTACTGCAGTGTCTTTAGGTTTGCTTTAGGTTTGCTTGTGGCTGCCCTCTTTTTCTGGGGTATCTTACAGTACTGGACAGGTCTTTCTGCTCTCCTGGATGCAAGACCCAGAACAAAGAATGAAATCAAGGGCTCATTAGCTGGCTTCAAGCTCAGTGAAGCTGTGAATTCGAAATGACCATGGTCCCATTTCATTCTCTTTACTTCCATTCTTTCCCCACCTGTAAGATGGGAATGATAGCAAACCCCTGTGTATGGTTAGAAGTGAAGGATTTGTAGATATAAAGCAGGGACATGCAGCCCTCAGCCTGTTTTTTTTTTAAAAAAACACCCTCTACAAGTCCTCAGTTCAGACCTGGCAAGAACATTCTTCTAGGTGAGGAAGAAGAGGGAGGCAAAAGGAGAAAAGTGGGTGGCAGAAGATGTGGCTTCTTCCACTTTTGGTGCTGGTCTCAGCAGCATATGCTCGACAGATTAGCCCTGAGGGAAGGTGATCCTCAAACAAACAAAACGTGTACGAGAGAGAGGGAGAAGGGAAGGGGACGCTCAGTCGGGAAGGAACTGGTTGTGTTACAAGCTGTCCCTGGAGCTGTGGAGGGCGTATTTACATCATCACCTGTTCATTTAATGCCAGTTGCTAGCAAAATACGAGTTGCTGGGAATCACCGGTAGAGAGAGTGTTGTTGTGCTAAGGTCCCGTTTGCAGTCTTCCCACAGGCAATACAATACCCCCCCCCCCGTCCCCAAGTCCTCTGGCCTGAGGAAGAGGACTTGGGCAAAGGATGCAGCTAGTGGTAGCAACAGAATATAGGTATTTAAGGTATTGAATATATGTATTTAAGACCTTTTACATTTGCTGGATAAGACTGAAGGTCTAATCCAGCATTATATCTTGAATGGAGCCTTCCAGGCGCCTCTCGGAAACTCTTATAAAAAGCAAGTAGGTGATGGGCCTTAACAGTTGGTAGGTGATATTTATATTAATATTTCACCTCTGAGCATGGAGGCTCTATTTAGATGTCATTGCTAATACCTGGATTTTACTTAGACAGTCATCAGCTATCTAGTCAACTTGGAAGCTTATTTCCCTGTTGTTCTTTGTCAGCTGGACTTGACCCAGGCTGTGGTTTGAAAAAGATTGAGGAGACAAAATAGGTTGGTGCTTGCATTGTATCAGTCCTCAGGTTCTTTCAATCAGGCTGCAAGTCTCAGGATTGCTGTAACCATCTCTCTTTCTAAATCAGATGAGGAAGAGGAAGAAGAAGACGAGAGTGATGAAGAAATGCCCCAAGAATTATCTCTCAGCTCCAACGAGTCCAGCAGCTTAACAGCAGAGTCTATGGAGCCACCTTCGAAGCTGGCACGGACAGACTCCCGGGGTATCTTTGTACAAGCGCTGCCCTCCAGTTAAAAAAAGCAGCACAGGAGGGACTGACTGCCAAGTGGCCGGCAGGAGGCCAGGATGCACCTTGCGCTGCGTTGCGCTGCCCTGCGATAAAGATGAGCTGTTCCCTATCTCCAAGTGGTATGCAACGCGCTTTCATTTCACACCTCTCCGTCTCACCTGTAGCCCAGTGTAGCCCAAGCAAGCCCCCCAGTTAGGAGCACTCAGCCCAACAGCCTTCCCAGCCCCTAGCAGCACCGAAGGGGCTGGTTTGGGCGACTTGGGCTGGTTTCTGCCTCATTCCAGCTGCTGCTCTGATAACCTGGGTTCCCTGGAAGTTGTCTTAGCCCTTCTGCCCCATGCCCCTCATCCATGGCTGCTTTCCACTGTCAGTTGGAGGGGGTGCTTGCCCAGGCACAAGTCCCAGCCCCCCACGGTCTCCGCTCCCAGAGCAGTGAGTGCTATTCAGTTATTAAACTGGGATAGGTTCACCTGGGGTCTAGCCATTTCTGCCTCTTGGCAAGGACTAGGCTATGCACAGTATCTAGCAAGCCTAAGTTTCTTTATATGGGTAGCCGGATGAGCCACAGAGATGGCTGCCTGGGAAGTAGCACTCCAGCTCCTTCCTCAGATCAGGCTGAATGTCACTAGATGATGGGGAACCTTTCCTGTGTCTGCCTGGGAGTTTCTGTTGTTCCTGGGCATCTGCCTTAGTTTTGTACTTCTGGAGGCTGTTGGGCTCATGGTTTGAGCATCAAGGAACTTGAGGAGTGGTCAGTGCTTGGGTTTAGAACTCCCAGCCGCAAGAATTGTGCCTGTTTGGGGGGTGAGGTGCTGTGCTGTATTCATCCCATAGCTTCAACATGGATCCTGGGTTACTCTTTCCTGTGTTCTATGACAGTGGCTCAGTGCAACAATGGGTTTTCTCAAGTGTGGTGTGTGCTACTGGACTTTGGACTGCCTCTAGCTAATGGATGTGTGAGATGCTACTTTGAAGAGGGCAGCATGTACCTGTACTGTCACAATGGGTATCCAAGCTCCCATTTGCCACGGACATGTGCCTAATGACCACATGCACGTGTGGACATGCACCACATGCTGTACTGTCTTTGTAGCCCAGTCAGACCTTAACTCAGTGATGGCTAACCTTGACACTCCAGATGTTTTGGGACTACAACTCCCATCATCCCTGACCACTGGTCCTGTTAGCTAGGGATGATGGGAGTTGTAGTTCCAAAACATCTGGAGTGTCAAGGTTAGCCACCACTGCCTTAACTGCTTGCAGACTCCTTGCAGCAGGCAGGGTCTCATTAGAAGAGGAGCTGCAACGCTGCAGTATTACGGTCTACAGTGGGTGGCCCTGGCTCTATGCCTGACAATTTCTGGTTTTTAATACAACTAATTCTCATTCTCCAGCTGCTTAGAAGTTGTCCAGGGTTTATTGCTCTGAACAACTCCTTCCAACCCGTTGCTTAGCTCGATTTCTGCCCTGCCACCCTTTTTCATTCTCAACGAGCATGTCTGAATTTACAGATACTTCTTTCATAACATGCAATTGAACTCTCGCTGCAAAAACTCTTTGGATTCTACCACTTCTGTACTCCTGCTGCTACATTTGGATGCAGAGAAGGCATGAAGCAGCTGTGTTCTCAGGTGCTTTACTGTTCCCGATTAGCTTTATTGTATGCAGTTTTAAGCTGATTGGTGGTGACTGGCCAGAAATTTGTATCTCTGGGCAGATTTGATTATCCGTTGTGACAAGTCAGGAAGCCCTACCTGTTGTTAACCCAAAGTCAGGCTAAGTGATCCCTTTAAATCAGGGATGGGGAATGTGGCCTTTGAGATGTTGGACTCTGAACCCCCATCATCTCTGACCTCTGGCTATGCTATCCGGGGCTGATGGAAGTTCAGCATCATCAGGAGAGCCAAAGGTTCCCCCATCCCTGCTTTAGTGTCTTGAGTAGGATGGGATGCAATACTAGTAGGATCTTTGAGTCAGATTCCTGGTGCAGCTGTGACAAAATGGCGTCGCATTTCAGCCACGCCAGATAATTAGCTGCACTAATTATAAAACTCTCCAGTGCTGGGCTTCTCTGCATGCAAAATGGTGGCATAAACAGTACTGCCTTCTGCCAGACATGGCTAACTCACCTGTCTGTGTTAAGCATCTGACCATTATGCAAGGCTAGCTTTTCAATGCGATCAACAGTGGCAGACAAATACTTAAATTTTGCAGGTATGGAAGGCGGGGGGGGGGGGCAGACCTTCCATTAACTAAGTAATGGGGTCTGGATACCTTGATGCCACTTACGGTTTTATTACGGCTGTCACAATGCATGGGATAGGGTTAGTCAGTCCTCTTGTGAGCTCTTGGAGGTCAAAGCCTGCTTGATGCACTGCAGTCAGGTGGGATTTACAGTGTAGGAGCTACTACAACCAATGTAAGTGGTACAGAGTACGCTTTTATCTCAGCCTATATCCACGCTAACAGCTCACCATCAGCCACATTGCAGCATAATTAGGCTACAAAATTAGGATGGTAATCATGTGAGTGCAACCTACTTGATTACACGGGTCCTGTGCTAGGAAAGGTCAAAGGAAAGCAAACTGAAGTACTTGGGAGGGTAGAGGTCACTGCAGAACTATCTCCAATTGGCACTGTAAACGCTAGCTTCTTCCTCCCCTTACAAGCAGTAGTTGGAAGAGTGCCTAGGCTCAGAGCTTACAACAGTGGGTTTGTCCTTACCCATTACAGCTGCTTGTAACAAGGCATGAAGACTAGGTGTCCAGGAAAGGTGTAGCCGCTGTCCGTTATCTTTGCATGTTGACCTACCCGGGTCTGGAAGGTGGGATTCAACAAACATTTTGCTTGTATGAAAACCATTTGCTCATTGCTGGCTTTCAGCATAGACTTGTTCAGGCACTAGCATCACCCACTCCAGGAATCCAAATCATAGTGGTTGATGCTGCACTCTGTTTCCTATAAAACACCTCTATCTAGGGTAGCAAAAGGAAAGATCTGTGGGCCTTTAAGTTAGGGATGTGCACCAAAGCATGTGGTCGAGGAGGAAACTCTCAGGACCATCCTTGTAGTCCCTCAGCTCCTTGAAACCTTTCTCCTTACTAACAGATATTCATGTAAATGTTCTAACCCTCGTCGTCATATAAAGGCGCTCATAAAGGGTGGCATAGGAATTTAATTAATTAATAACAATAGATGGTAGTCCAATAAGACTGAGATTTGAGCCTTTCAGGTTCTTCTCTTTTCTGGTTTCTCCAGATTCTCTATGTAAAAGAAACTGATTTACTGAAGCTACCTGCCTCACAGCAGAAACCAGAGAATCCCATTGTTCTAGCCACTACCATTGTATTCCCAACCTCAGCCAAATAGGCTGGTGGCTGCTCTTAGCAGCACCCAACTGTATTAAGCTGCTGTAATTACCTAGAGCACAGCACCTCCATATCACCCCCATCATTTAAATGTGCCAGCTTGCTTAGTGGCACATGGGTTTTACAAGTACAGTACTGGGATTATAGGCAGGCTTTCTGGTCCTTCTAGCAAGATATCCCCTCTGCAGTTGTTGCAGCAGAGCAAGTGCATATAGTAGTCCCTATTAAAGTGCAATCAGCCTAGTCTAGAGAAGGGCTACTTACGAGAGTTGCCCAGCTTGTGGGGCAGCAAATTTCTCCTTGAAGTGACTGACTAGAGGAAAAACACAGGTGCCAAAACTTTTGCTTTGCTCCTGTAGCAGAATGCTACCTTGAAGGGAGATATTTGCACAAAGCACCTCTTCATTACTTTGAACTACAGCAAGTAGGATGCAGGTGATAGAGGGATATTTTTTTCCTTACCGGTGGCTTCATAGCCAATTCCCACTTTGCATAAATAAGCACTTGCCCTGTCAGAGAAGCACCTTATTTATCATACCTGCCTCTTCTGCTGCTTTTACTAACAATTCACAGCAGTGTGTTCAAATGTTTCTGGTTATGCATGCTGATTAACTTCACTGTCAGGCATGTGAACATACCCACACACCTGACAAAGCAAGATACGCCCATCAGAGAATAAAGGTTTGTACTTCCATCAGGCATATAAACCAGTGATCTGAAAGGGACAGGCTGTAAATCAAGGTTCCAAGTAATGAGACTCGTCTGTTCCAGCATTCCCCTAGTTCCTGCTCTCTGAAATGTATGCAGATTGGCTTTTAGCTTTAGAAAAGTCCTAACTTTGATATGGAAAATGGATCATGTTGTTTGCAAAAACCTTGCTTCTGTAAGCTAGCTATTCCCCTTTGAACTGTGCAGAATGCTGGATCTAACAATCACGCAGGTCTCAACAACATGAATGAGCTTACCTTTTTATTCAGTTGCTGCCTTACACAATGCCAACACCCATTCCCTCTGAACCAAGATTCTCTCTGTCCACCAAGATGATTAGCTGCAGAGCAGCTAAGGAGAGTTATCAATCAGCAGGTTCAACTCAGTCTGGATGCTCCAGACTGCAGAAATACTTGCTAGATGAGAACATCGCATTCAGTTTTTAAAAGAAACCAGTTCTCTGTTCCCTCTGTGCTAGTAATTAAGCAAACAGGTTTGGTTTCTTCCTACTCTAAAGAAAGTAATCACTCTTCTGGTTTGTAACTGAATATTAGATATTCTAGTTTTAAACAGAAAAAAAAATCTGTGCTTTTATATGTAATTACTAATTCTTGTTCTAAAAACCACCTAAATATTGTGAGATTGGTGAAGATAAATTACTTGATATTTTTGGGTTTTTCAACCATCATGGCCTTATTTGTTCAATTTTCCAGTGTTTTAAACCTGTGATATAGATGTTTATTGCAAATCTACATATTGTATAAAATATATATTTTGTGTCAATCTTTTGTGCAGCAGCAGCTTTAGCTGCACTATAGACTTCAAGTGGAGTTTGAAGAGCTTTGTAGGTGTCCTGGGTCCATGAGATGGGCAGTGCCTGTGGTCAGATGATGTACGTGTGTGTAGTCTGGAGTGAAAAAGCTGTTTTCTACCTTTTGTAGTTCTTTCTTAAGAAATAAATTCAGCCGTGTTCTTTGCCTAGGATGCTGCTTGCTTACTCTTACCAAAATAAAATTTTACCTTCACTTTTAGTCCAGCTATACTAAACTAAGAGGACAACCTTGACTTGACATCCTCAGCACAAACCTCGACTTGGCTAATAGGTAGGACACCTTTACTGCATATAAGCAGTAAACATTAGTTTTTATAGTTTACAGCCACTGCAAACCTGGCTATTCTAATTTCATCTTCTGCACTCTCAAAGCTGTTAGCCCCAGGAAGCAAGTTCCCATCTATAAAGCTTCTCCCTCAGCTTTTTAGAGTGGGAAGTGGAGAGATCTTTATCAGAACCACAGCAAGGAGGGGGGTTGATTAGTTCCTCCATGGTCCAGATTCTACTTGACACTCCCTCCCAGTGTCTCTATTTTAAATATTGCATATTAATTGCCTGTAAGGAATTAATGTTTCATCTAGCTTGGCCCTAGAATAGCCACTTTACAGGAAAGACGACATAAGATGAGCCTACTGGATCAGGCCAGTGGCCCATCTAGTCCAGTATCCTGTTCTCCCAGTGGCCGATCAGTTGCCTGTGGGAAACCCTCGAGCAGGATTTGAGCACCAGAGCACTCTCCCCTCCTGTAGTTTCCAGCAAGTGGTATTCTGCCTCCAACTGTGGACAAACAAAGAAGCAGATGGGGTCTTCTCATTTAAGAGTACCAGACACCTGTTTGGCTTACTTTTGCTATTTCTCAGTTGTTCACTATCATGTAGCTGCTGCTGAAAGAGTCCTGTACTACCAGCTATATATGAAGAACAGCAATGCCAGAGCAGTCTACCAGCCAGCAGGAAAGAATTTCAAGCAATTTTTTTCTGAAATAAGTCTTCTCAGCAATTTTATTCAAAGGCATTTACAACATGCTGTTATAGGACTGTGAGGTATTCACACTTGTATAGAAGGAATTCCTATGAAATCCAGGACACAAAGCCTTGAAACTGCAACCTTTTAGTGGTTTTGCTGGTAATGTGCTAATATCTGCTTTGCAATGTAGGAAAAAAATCTCAGCTTTGATTTCAAGTGAATACTTCTCAGTGGTGGGGGAGCAATGCCTCCCCACTCCCAATCCACCATGAATCTTGCCACTCTTCCCTTCTCTGATCTCTCCCCTCCCTCTTGAAACCAGCATATTTTTTGTGCCATAGTATGAGAAAGTAGAAGTTAATGGCAGACAGATTATGGTCAGAAGGTGCAGGATACAATACAATCTTGCTGAACCTGAGCAAGTCTGGGCATTGATACTCCAGCTAGGAAGTCTGTGTACATTGCTTTGAGTTATATGGAAGAAAGGCGGGGTGGGGTGTAAACAAAACATTTAAGCTGCTACAATGCAAAGCTGGACCGCTCTTTATTTTCACTATCGCCTTGCAGTTGCAAGAGGCAAAAAGGCATCTTGAGCTTGCACAAGCATCTCCCAAGTTTGAAGCCAGTGGCTTTGGGAATATACATACACCTTGCTGCAGTAGTGGTGGACTTTGGGCTCTCAAATTTCAGCGGCACCCTGTGCAACACTAAAATTCTGCGCCCCACCTCTCACACTCTGTTCCACATCATTGTGGCACCCAATGTAGCCAAATCAGTTGAAGTACCCTAAACCTGCAATGTACGGTAAGTAGGCTCTCAAATATAGCCTTGGAAGTGACGAAGTTTTTTCCCTCTCAAAGAGCAAATGAAACAGTAACAGCCATTCTCAAATTTAAATGTTTATTGCAGGGAAGAGAAAGCCTGCTTGAGAAAAATTAAAAGAATGAAAAACACATTTGTGGCCCCATCCACTGGGGGGTGGGGGTCCTGGAACACTGAAACTCAAAACAGGGAAGTTGGTTTTGGTCTCCTTAACAATCATTGCCCCAGAATCATTTCATTTTCTAGGCCCGAGGAGGACAAACCCTGTAGAAGACTCACCTCTTAAGAGTCTCCTTGCAGTTTCACAAAGTACAAATGGACATAACTGCACAGAAGCAGCTGCTTTCTGTTGGAGCCTGTGTAGTCCAACTAGTACGACTACCTTACAAGGAGAGGCAGGCTTTTCAGAGTGTCTGGACCAGCCTTGTATTTCCCCCCCAACATGTAGAGACAATGAAGCAGAGGGTGTGGTTCTACCCACAAATCAATCAAGATGCACTCAAGGTCATCGGGGCAACTGTCTAGTCAAAAGGGATAGGGAAATTAAAAACTTTTAACAAGGGAGGTAGTTGAATGTGACACACAGTTATGGCAGGAAATGAACTACAGATGTAAGCTTTGCTTCTGAACCTGGCCTCATAAGACAATCCACGTGTAACGCTCGTTGTCAGCAAGGAATTTCAAGGAGCAGCCTGCAGGGGGAAGAAGGAAGACATGAAATTAGCTACACACTGATCTGGGCCAGGCAATCCACAAAAGGGCATGAGTGTTCCAAGAATCCACCACATTACAATTTAGGAAGGAGGCACAGGAATAAGCTGAAACTTCGAGCTAGCCCTGAGCAACAGCAAGGGAGAGAATGAGTCCTTCCGTGTCCTAGAAACAAGACACGTGTTCCTCCATCATCTAACACCAGGAAAATGCTAAGATAATGTGCTGTTGTCCTCCTGATAGGCACAGAAACCAGCAGCTGGCTACCTGGTTTGAAGTAGGCTTCCTGCCTCAACATTAACCAGTCAACTATGACCACTATGCCTTGAGGAAGGCACCCAGGGGCCTCCTGGAAAGTGCTGAGTTACCTTTATGAAGGGCCTCGTTAGTCATCCTGTTGACATAACGACCACTGCTCTCTGGCACCAGCCATTTCATTACCATGTCCACACAGCTTTTCCGGTAGGAGCTCCACACACTGCCACTAAGGGAGGAAAGATAGGGCTCTATCAGCATCCACAGTCTGCAAACAGATCTCCAACAAAGTACTAAGGAAGAAATCACAGTTTCTTTCCCCATCTTGATATCATTAATCCACAACAGACTGAGGCTTTGTGAAATGTCTACTCATTTGTGACTATAAACTCCCTTCAGCTGTGGGAACGGTTTTAGGTGAAGCAGTATGGGTACAGGTGACAGTTGGCTCCTTAATTATTTTATTTATTTATAAAAATATAGACTATTTCACAAAAAATAACGAAGCAGGTTACAACAAAAATACGGGGTGCACTCAATACAGGCCCATAAATTGCATAGCCAATTAAAAATAAATGGATGCAGTTCTACATGAAGAATTAAGAGAGTGTTCAAAAGATGTTCTGGTGCAATGTTCATAATACTGAATATATACCCAGTCACCAGGCACCTCTGGTAACTAGTCAACCAGAACCAGCTGTCCGAGATGGATTTCTCTTATGGTACATCACACAATGTCTTACCTGGTCTGCCCTTTGACTTCTGTGAGGTCTCCAACACTGACTGTGATAAAGATGCCAGTGTTCAGATCCCATGCAACTTTGAGACTAGTGTGATACGTCTTTGGCCTGTGAAAAGCAGAAAAGGGCAATTTAGACAAGCAGCTGTGTACACCAAAAAGCAACATCCTCTTCCCAACCTCACAACGACATACCTTGTAAATTACTCCAAGATTAATCTCAGCAACTGATGAACCTCCACTAGCCTATGCCCAGGTGTTGGCTCCAAGAAGAGAACTTAGATACTCAGAACCACAGCTGAAAGTAATTTGCTCTCAATATATATCTTCCACAGATGCTATTTTCACATACTAGTTATTACCCAAGCATTTGCCCAAGTACTGAGATTGGGATTTTGCATCTGATTTCATTACCCGAGAGTAAATACTGGAAAATATTTGCTAGCTGGGTGGTTTTGACTATTTGACAAATGACATTAATGTTACTATTTGCAGTATTGGGCAATATTTTGACAAATCATGAGACCACATTTGTCACATGTCAGAAATAAAAAGTTGCTGAGGAGGTAAAATTGTTCATTAAAATCTGATTTCTCCCCCCCCCACACACACACAAAATGAGATTCTACAAAAAATTCATTTCACTCCACCCAAATCAAGACCAAAATGCAAAAGTGAGCTGGCAAAACAGGCAAAGTGTATGACTTTTAAGCCCTATATATTAATGCTTATTCTGCTTCCTTCTACTCTAGTAAATCACTCCAAAAGATTTCTCCCCCTACCAAAAGTCCTTCTGTGTCAAAATCCTAATACAACAGAACTTCAAAGAGAGAAGATATTGAGAGGCCCAAGGTGGGCCTGACAGAGACTCACCTGAGCTGCCCCTCTTCATCAGGAGAAGGAAAGGCTAGGAGCAGGAGTCCGATATTGATAATAACTTGGTTGGTTTCTGGACACACCTAGGAAGGCAAAATTGACAGGTGGTAAAAGCAAACTACCTGAACTGCACCGTACTCACAGCAGGACCAGCAAGTCAGAATTGCTGACCCAACATCTTTCAGAACAGACAACTTTTTGGGACAGTCATTTGTTCCAGCGCCTTATGTTTTTATAGAGTGCTGCTATCTAACTATTGCTTTAAATCAGCAACCGGGAGAGCTTCAACATCACACTAAGGCAATGGTTCCATCAATGCAAGCATTTTAGCTTGCCAGATGGAACGATTCCACTTCTCCTCCCCCTGTGTGCTGTTCCAGGAGTTCCTGACCCACCCAGAGCCATTGCAGGGGGCAAATGGGGAGGGAAGCCCCACTGTGCAAGAAGCAACTTCTGCTGATGGGACTCAGCAGGTGAATCTTGCCCTTAATTTCTTGAGAGAATTAAGTGGGGACGAGGGCTACACTCTTCCTGGAAAAGCAATTAAGGTCTGAATTCACATTCCTTGGTCAACACAACACACACTTAATTCCTTGGCTAGGCATAACCCAAGCCACACAGGCTCAAGAAACTGTGAGGAGAAGGATTTCTCCCACCCCTTTCAATCCTCCCCTGGGCCAGTCTTAGGATTGTGTTGCAGAGTACCACTTCCATTCTGGTGGATATGTCTCCCAAGAAATGAGAGGTAAATAGCAGTAGCAAGCTTTGCACTTTAGAATCAGACACTAGGGAGACAATTGGCCATCCCTGTCTTTAAAAAAGGAAGGATCCATATCAGCCACCTTTGGTAAGGTAGAAATGAAGGTCTCCTGCTACCCCTTATTATTCAAGGCTCCCGTACAAATTAGATATCATGCCTGAAAGCAGGATGGGACACTCAAAGGTCCTATTGAGTTGGAAAATCCAGAGTGCCATAATAATTCACATGTACCAACCTAAGTTACTTAGGCCACAGCATTTTAAGTATGGCTTGGCACTATTGGCCAACAGGGTCAATGGCAAGCATAATGAGAGTTCTGGTTTTCAAACAATGGTGCAACTGTGTTTCAGTCTCCCCTTCAGTCACAACTAATCAGAAAATTAAAGGACCCCTGCTCATTTTTACCCAGGATAGGAGTGTGGCTTGCTAGAGGGTATTAAACAGGTAGGTCAATTGCCAAGGGCTCTTGTAGTGTAGCAATAAATGCCAACTAGACATGCATTGGCTATTTATGTTGATATCTCTCTCACTTTAGCTTTAAAAGGATTCAATGTAGCTATCAAAAATTAATAAAAGAGACAATAAATAAAGCCCTTCCTTGGAAATAAAGTCCAGAGATCAATGGCTGCAAGGATGCAAATTACCAAGGAGCAACATAGTTCCTCAGGGGCCCAAACTACACCCAAATGGGGCACCATTAGTGTGGCAATACAGCCAACATTGTCTTACCTCCAAAATGACGATGTCGTAGTCACTGAAGGAGCAAAACTGCTTGGACCATGAGGCATCGTTCCGGATCACCTCGTTAATGACATACTCAAAATCTAAAGTCAGTTGCTCCACTGTTAAGTATTGGCCCTGGAAAGGCAAAGAAAGATGCGGCTTTAGGAAAGGGGAAGCATTTGCATCGCCAGCCCTGCACCAGAGCCACCTTGAGACAATTCTAAATTCTCAAACATTTACAGCATAAAAAATTACAATGTGCAAAACCCAACTGTGAATCTAAAATAACTTGAATCCTAACAAAGCTTGGCAGGGAAAGTCAAAATGGCCGAGAACACCTTCCAGAGACTCATTTGAGGTGGAACCTGCTGCCCCCCTCTGGTATCAAAACAGCTCCCTTTTAGCGCTGGAGGGTAGTTGAGAGATGCAATCTTCGTAAGTGAGCTCATGTTGCAGAGGATGGATGAGCAGTTGGTTCAAGTGAGCCAGGATGAAGGCTGCCAACTTTCTGCTAGTGAGTTCTGTAGGCCAAGTGGACCAACACTAACAGTCAGAGCAACATCTCGGTAGCAGAAAGCTCAGTAACTGTCATAGGACGAAGGCAGATTTCGAGTAGAAACACCACCAGTTAGAGAGAGGACATTTTGTAACCAAATATATCACTCTTCTGTTGAGGGGGAAAGCTGATTCTGCTCCTCTAATAATCCTTTAAGCCAGCATCATATATTATGAGCATGTGGCTGCTGCTAACCTCCCCGCTCCCTGATGAGGCTCTAAGGCACAGCTGTAATATATTGCAAAAGCCAGCCATGTGTAGCAAATCCATGTGGAAGCACCCCTTAGGGTGACGTATTGCTGGGTGTGATGGACCTCCTACACTGTCTGGCCCATCAGTATGATATTCTACATGATTAGAAAAGAGAAAGTTCAGCCCTATAGGGACTGTACCATTGCAGAATGTAGGTGGGGGAAGTCACATGTTTGAAAGTTCCCCAATGTCAAAATTCCCAGCCTGAGGACAATTAGTTCATTAGGAAGGATTCAGATCTAGCTTTCTCCACAACTTCCTAGTTTTTCCATATGCAAAGAGCTGGTACATACATAATTGTCATTCAATTACTTGCTCATTCCTCCATGTGCTCAAGTTTTGGGGGCGCAGTCCCCAGAGGACTACACCAGATACCTTTCTGAATGAGTTTCAGCTCTCAGTTTAAACATTTTGGGAGGTGAACAGATCTGTATTGAAGGCTCTGGGTTGTATCCAATGCTAGTCCTATTTGGAACAGACCCACTGAAATAAATGGACATGACTAACTTAGATCAATGAACTTCAACGAGTCTCTTAATAGGACTAGCACTGAATACAACCCTCTCTTTAGTTGCAAAACTACACTTTTTTCTGGTTATATGAAGTAATCAGTATACACTTCTGTTTAGGAAATAAGTGGGAATGGGAAACCTGCTTGAGTTTAAATTAACTCTTCTCAATGATTTTCGGTCACCTTGTTAATAGAAATAAATCAAGATGGTTCAGTTTAAGTGAACCAATCACAAGTCTAGGCTAGTTGCAAATCCAGTTTCTCTAATGATGCTGGGACCAGAACCACCCTCACCTGACAGACAGCCTTCTCCTTCAGCAGCTTCAAATTTCTTCCTTGCAGGTCTGTCACAACAAATGGCAAGGAGATCTTATCATCCTCATATTCTGAAAGTAAACACAATATGAGACGAAGGAGAGGGTAATCTCACACAGTCAAAAGAAATAGATGTCAAGATGAAGCACCTGTCCAAGAAGCTCAAATTTAGGGAGAATGAAAAGAGAGAGAAAGAGAAGGCACATCAGGGGCCAAAAGAATCTTTGCTCCTGGAACAGGATGCTTCAAAAGGAAATTTTCATCTTTCCAACAATGCAAGGCTGAGGCTGCTTTTCCCAGCCTCAGCTTTGCATTGTTGGAAAGATGAAAATTTTCCTTTCCCCCTCCTCTCCCCATTATATTAGCCTTCTTCACATTTTACAAGTATAAATAAATTTCTACTCTCAGTTTGGAGACTGCCCTATCACTAGAGTGCCATACAGGTGGAAGTATGCAAAAATCAAAAGGTAAGAAATTATTTCATGTGCTGTGAGGTGGGCAAGACTGAGAGACAGCAATGTGCAAAACCACCAGGCCAGATTTGTGACCTGAAAGGGAATTGAAACCAAGGTTTCCTCATACTGATCCAATTACAGCAGCAAGGCATCAAGGCTCAACATTTGCTTCTAAGGGTCGATTCACAGTGTCTTCCCCAAACCCCAGACTTTTTGTAGTCTAAAACTGAATCTGCTTCAACAGTCAGTAGAGCATGATATTCTTAATCTCCAGGGTCATGGATTTGAGCAAACAATTCCTGCATTGTAGGCGGTTGGACTGTATGATCCATGTGGTCCCTTCCAACTCTACAATTCTACAGATTGTACAGATTCGTGGAAAGTGGATTATTCAAAGAGGCACAACCATCCAAGAGGAAAATATAAGGCATACTTAGTGTCTTAACACCCAAAGCAGGTTCCCAACTGTGCAAGGGAATTCACTTGAGTTCAAGCAAAATGAGTACAGCCCCCCTGCAGACTCCGCCCACCACAACATGGGGCAAGTTGAGGACTGAGCATGCAGAATGACACACCTGGGGACACTGCAGCAGGGCCCACATGCACACCCCTGCCCACAGATGCATGTCAAATGTTTTGAACATTTGCCAAGTCTACACTTTCAGACATGAGATCTACATTTTCCATGGCTGGAGATCTGTCACCACAGCCAACTCAAGCACAAAGCCAAGAGCCCTAACATAGATAATCATGTTTCATTTGCCAAACCCTGCCGCAGAGCAGCCTACTTGCCACAAGGTTTTCCTTGCATGGTGTTCCCAACATCCCCCATTCTGTTTGGTTCAGAGCAGGGATGGGGAACCTCAGGCCCAGGGACAAAATGCTGCTATCCAGGCCTCTCTATCTGGCCCTCAGAACTTTCCCCAGGGTATATCCCCCTCCACAGGCCATACCCCCTCACTGCCCCTGCTTTGCACCAGATGTGTTTTTGCATGGCTAGAACGTGTCCTTGAACTCTGAAAATGCCTATCTGGATAGGAGAGGCAGAGAGAGCGTGAGATGAATATGTACAGAAACTAGCCTACTGTTAAGGAGGTAAAATGAATCATTATTCTGCCTATATTTGCCTCTGGCCCCACCAACCTCTGGCATATGTGTCTCGGAAGATTCCCCAGAAAGGAACACAATCCTTGGGCTGAAATAGGTTTCCCAGTCTAGGGACCCAAACAATGGACACATGAAAACCAAGCAATCATGGTGAAGTGCTGCATCCTAGTTTTGCCAGAAAGATGAGTTGTTGAGACCTGCAAACCTAAATCAGTCCAAGGGCATAAAATGAAGCAATAATGGAACCATCATTCAAAATGACTGGCAGGGCACCTAGTTTTCTGGATAAGCATGTTTCAAAATACATGCATGCAGAAGAAAGGTCTGTCCCCCCATTCATACTTTATGCAGACCTTCAGACTCTCAGTGAATGAATTCAAATGAACACCCTCTATCCACCACTGGGGTGGGGAGAAGCTGAGCAGGATGTCAGTGGTCTCAGTGCTGTGCTCCTCTCTTTGGTTCTCCTTATGACCAATAAAATTTGCAAGATGAATACACCAGCACCTCTGCCTAACTTACACAGATCACATAATTCAGCTTTCCTTGGCACAGTTTGACTTTCCTTTTCCTGCAGAGTACACACATTCCTTCCTTTATGCATCTGTAAATATATTGCTTAACACTGAGGTAGGGTTAGGAAAATATCCCACAAAAAAAAACCTTCATGCACACTCAGTATTCTCTTGTTGAAGTCACATTAATTATCAACTTTTAGTCAAATCCATTGCCCTTAAAGTGAAAATAAAAATTAGCCTCTTACACATGGACTTACTTCTCAAGAGCTTCAACAGCCACTTGCTATGATTATGAACGAGTCACAATTAGGTCTATCAGCTACTATACTAGTAGAATTGGCATTACAGGGCCCATTTAGCCTAGGACAACTAGGATCCATGCCTCAGCATAGTTCCACCTCACTGCTTCACATTAATAGGAGACTTGGAAACTTTTAAGTCCCTAGGTTGTATACAATATTTCCAGAAGAGAAGAGCAAAAATCTCTCATGCAGTCCCACTGCCAGGCCTGCCCCAAAACTGTTGGTTGAGTGTTCAGAGGGAGCCCATGAGATCAGGGGCAACACAAGAAGAAAACTGCTGCTTGTAGCTGTACAACAGGGACATGGGAAACATTCCCAAGGCTGAAGAAAAAGGCTTTTCCTTGTACATATAGGAAGTCAACCAAAAGCATGGGCCTGATACACTGTGCCTTCTAGGGAAGAGGATGCCTATCAAGAACCAGCACAGCCGCAGGGTTTGTTACTGAGCTTCTTTGATCGTGCCTGCAGATCCAGATGCCAGAGGTTCAAAACCCTGTCACCTGCTCCTTCCCCAAACACCATGCTTTGTTTTAAAGGGACACTTACCAACTTCTGCCTCAGAAGAATCACTGGGCTCCATAACATAACGCAGTTTAGTATAGTTTACATAGCCTGGCTCTGTTGGTTGGTTTTCCAGTTCAGCACTGGCAGTGGGTGAATCTTTGGGAGATCCATCCACATCAGAGATGCTGTCTGTTCCAGGAGATGTGGAGCTACAAGTGCCACTGCCATGCAAGCAAGACCCCAATCTCTTCCCTAGATCCCAAGAGGCTGAACTGCTCTGGCCAAAGGCCCCATCAGAGTCAAGAAGGCACTGAAGCCCACTGCCTGCCTCCTCTTCCATCGGGGCAGTGCCTTTAGCTTCCTTGGCCCTCCGGAAGATGTCCGCCACAAACTCCTTTGCCATAGCTACAGCAGGGGAGACATGGTTTCCTGTGTCCTGCGGAGGCACGGCAAGGGGCTGCTGCAGTGCAGCTCCACCCTGACAGTAACAGTTATCTCTTTCTAGCCCTTCTTCCAAGCCCGCAGGGCACTGTGAGATGAGAGCTGTGTGGCTGACTTCAACAGGAGACCAGGGCTGACGACTCCTATCATAAAGAATTTGGCAAAAGTTGCTGTCATCTGAAAGAAGGTAGCAAAGGAAAGTTAGAAAATGCTGAATATATTGCAATTTCTGCACCCGATGTGCCATTGTTTTCAATCACCAACAAAAGTAGTATGACTTCAAGATAGTCAGATATCAATAACTGATTAAAATCTTAGGTTCTGTTCCCTTTGGATGCAGTGATAAAATGTTTAAGGGGCATGGGAAAGTGTTGTTGCACTCAGGTTCTGCAATCAGGCTTCCAATGGGCATCTGGATGGCCACTCTGAGAACAGCGACGGATTAGCTGGGCCATTGCCCTGACCCAGCAGATTCTTCTTCATGTTTTTCTGCATGTTGTTTATATCAAAGCTCTCCTTGCTTCTCACAGGCCAGCTGGACTTCAGCCTGTCCACAAGCCTACATCTTTTTCTAGCAGAATTCACATCTATGACAATGACTGGTTTAGTTCAGAAATGGGGCATATACATGTTGCATAAACATGTACAGTGGTCCCTCGACTTACGAATGACCCGACTTCCGTATTTTTCGAGTTACGAGTGAAAAAAGTGGCCGCGTGCTTATTAATTTTTTCGACCTCCGAATGGAAATCATTGCCGTTTTAGATGCGGTTTCCTCGACTTACGAAGTTTAGATGCGGTTTTTTTCAACTTACGAATTTTTTCGGATATTCTTCCCCCAATGCATTCCTATGGGGACTCGACTTACGATTTTTTCCGACCTACAAATGTCCATTCGGAACAGATTACATTCGTAAGTTGAGGGACCACTGTATACATAAACTATATATGTATATAGTTTTAATTATATCAATCATTTTTTTAAATATCACTTTTTGTTTTTAGTGATTCTTGTTTTTAATCTGTAAGCTGCCTTGAGTTCCGTCAGGGAAAAAGGAGGGGGGTATAAATAAATATATAATAAGAATAATAGTAAGCATTGGAGCTTTAATCCCTGGCACCTCCATATAAGGATTTGCAAGACAGATTAGTACTGGGAAAGATGGACCAAAGATTCAAGTGTCAATTGGGCAGTTCCTTATTTCAGCAGCACAGTCTTTCTAAAATTTAGTTTACCGTGACAAATACTTCTCACCCCAAGATGGACAAAAGTTGATAGAACCTTTCATTTTTAATGACTGAGGTCACCAGGGTGCACTGTGGGTAAGTAGCTCCAATATCCAAGAATTTGGTCAGTTGCCTGCCCTGGATGGGGTTGCACTCCCCCTGAAGGAGCAGTTTCACAGTTTGGGAGTGATTCTGGATCCAGCTCTGTGGCTGGAAGCTCAGGTAGCATCTGAGGCTAGAATTGCCTTTTCCCAACTGCAAGCTACTTCAACAGCTATGGCCATTCCTGGACCAGGAAAGCGTTGCCACAGTAGTTCATGCATTTGTTAGTTCAAGACTGGATTAATGCAATGCGCTCTACATGAGGCTTCTCTCATGCTTGATCCAGAAGCTGCAGTTAGTGCAGAATGCCGCAACACAATTAAGGTCATGTCAGCATAAAACACCTGTGCTCGGAGGTCTGCACTGGTTGCCTACTCACTACCAGGCCAAGTTCAAGGTGTTGCTATTAGTATAGAAAGCCTTTAACAACTTGGGACTAGTTTACCTACGAGATCACCTTGCCCCATGTGCCCACTTCGATTGGCGAAATAGGCACTACTACAGGTGCCACATAATACCTTTTCTGCATCTGTAAGAACTTGATCATTTAGTGTGGCACCACCTACACTTTGGAACGCCTTGCCTATTGATATGAAGCAGGTGCCTTTTACTGTAGTCTTTTCGGCGCCTGCTAAAAACATTCTTGTTCAGACAAGGCTACCCAGGTGTTTAGAAAGTTCAGGATACGTTACAAGTATGGTTGTAAATTTTTCTTGATTTTATTGTTTTACCTTTCTGTAAACTGCTTTGAGGGTTTTTTAAATATATTATCAAGCAGTGTATAAACTTTATGAAATAAATAAAATAATATTCCAAAAGTCTATTCCTTCATTAACCTTCATTAACCTTTCCAGTCCACCCTTTCCTTTACTTTCTCAGAAGCAGCAGAAGGCAAAACAGAGATCAGTGAAAGGGCTTTCTCTGCGACAGCAGTGTCTCTTTCACCATCCCAAGAAAGACTCGCCTAGCACTGACTTCGTTACCTATCCAGTGCCAGATAGGCCTTTTTTCATTTGCTCAGGCTTTTCAGATGTCTGTCTGAAAACTGTATAAACTTAGAGCCAAGCGGGTAAAAACAATGTTCTGTCATTTTGTATTTTTAAACATCAATGCCTTTTTATTACAGTGGAACCCCGGGTTACGCACGAGATCCGTTCCGGGTCGCGGTGCGTAACACGGGTGTGCGTAACATGAACGCACCAAAGAAAAAACCCGGAAGTTCGCAGGTTTTTGAGCTTCTGTGCATGCGCGAACTGCGCAGAACGCTTCTGCACACCCGCACAGCGCGCGCGCTCCAGGGAGGACTTCCGGGTCGCCGCAGTGCGTATCCCGAACGTACGCATCCTGCAGCGTACGTAACCCGGGGTTCCACTGTATTTTGTTTGCCATACTAAAAATCCTTGGGGTTGAAAGAAAATATAAAAATGCAGTAAGTAAGTTCACCTGAGTTTGAATTAGATTTTTAGAACTGAAGAATTCTTTTTGATACATAAAAGTGGAAGCACTTAAATTTATTGCAATGGGGTATCTTCTCAGTGTTCCAAATGAAAGGAAGCTTCAACATATGAATGTTTTAACTGGGCAGTCCCAGTTCTAAAAAGCAACAGAGCCATGCAACACTTGAGGCTGTACATCTCAAAGCTCACCTTGCACAGACTCTCATCCAGAGGCTGAGAAGTGAGACACAAACTTCCCCATACTCTCTTACCTGATGTGTGCACAGAAACAGCACAAGCTACCAGAGAATAGCTGGTATTAAGCAGCACCACTTGGTCCTTCTTAAGCTGGAATGCTGGCTGGAATGTGGGGAAAGGGTACACCACCTGGTACTTGGTGTGCAGCATGAACCCATGCTGCAAGCATTTGGCGTTTGGATCACCTAGAGAGCATGTACAAAGGATCATCAGCACCAACTTAGGGCAAGCTCTGAACATGGGGAAAAGTAAATAGTTGTTTTCTGAATTTCTAGGCACCTCTTCAGAAAGAATATGAAACTATAACCTCAGCCTTGGAATTGGGATGGCTCTAAAACTAAACAAGTTCTTTATGGCTATAAACAAAAGTTCAATGGCTATAAATTTTCAATGTTTCACACTGATTATTGGTTTCATAAAAAGGAACTTTTGGTGACTGCCACATATTAAAACTGGAAATGCATGTAATGTGAAAATATTTTAGGAAAATTACATTGAGCAGAAGTATTCTTTCTAATGATGTGAATCCTGTCATTTCCCCACATTGGATTACAGGTGCAATTATTACTGCTTTAGCTATCCTACTAAATTTTTCAATCAGTCCTTCCAAGATTATTAATTTAGGGCACTTTGCCAGCAATAGGTCACTCACCTGGATGTGCAATGGCCATGTCCCTGCAGCTGGGACAGTGCACAAGAGGAGGCATAGCAACTGTACTAATGTAGATATCCCGATGGTTTTCATCACTCATCATCATGTTCATGAGCAGGCCATTGGCTGAACGGGTACTACCAGGAGAGAAGGGGCAATTTTCAGAGGAGGAAATTCATGTATCCATCCATCCATCTTTTGTTCAAGCTCAGAAGTGACCACACTGAATGACAGCAGTGCCCCAGCATCACAACCACGAGACTTTCCCTGCTCTCAGGGATTGCACCAGCAACTTTTTACATGAAAAGTGTGTGCTCAATCACTAAGCTATGATCCTTCTCCAGAGTCACACTAACTCATTCAACAGCAAAGGAACAGCCTCTTAAACTGAATTCTTGCTAGCATCTGTTTTATCTGGAGCTCAAAGCTCTACTTAGAACAACATGGGAGTAAGAGACCCTTGGTTCAGTAAAGGTAATAATGTCTTGACAAATTCTGGAACTGACACAACCCTTTTGCTTGATTCAATTAATCAAGGTAAGGGGGCCATGTCAGTTAAAGAATTTGTAAAGACACCAATACCTTTCCTGATTTTTAGTATTCCTTAAAAGGCATAATACAATAAGCAGTAATCCAGAATGCCTCAAGCAAGTATAATGAGTTCCTGATCCTCATGGAAATGTGGGAAGTTCAACTGGCAGATATCGCACTCAATCTAAAAAGCAAGTTTCATTGAAAGAAACATACTTGAAACCAAAAACGATGACCTTGGAGGAGTCACTGGGCCATTCACATACAGTCAAGTAGAGGTCACTGTAGATTTCTTCATCTTGGAACAATCGAACCTGACGTACCTGAAGAAGCAGCAGGACACTTGGTAAAACTTCAGAAACCCCACCTGGGCCTCAGAAAAGAGACATCTCAGAAAAGAGATGACCTCATAAAAAAGGATACACTTATAACCTGTATCCAACAAATTAGTCCCATTAGTACCCAACCAATTAATGGTTTGGAGCTGTACAGTATTAATTCATGGAGGAAGCAGTAAGCAGCTTCTGTGATTAAACCTTGGTTCAATAGGGATTTCTAGATTTGTGAGGATTGCTATTTTATATTCATATATAAACATAATTAATCCAGACTTAACATCGATTGACGCAGCACACCAGCCTTGCCAAATTTGGTGCATTTCATAAGAACATAAGAGCTCTGCAGAACAGGAGGCCCATCTATTCTCAATGGCCAACCACATGCTTTGGAGCAACTCCCATCATCCCTGACCATTGGCCACACAGGCTGGGGATGACAGCAATTATAGTCCAAAATACATGGAGGGCACCAGGTTCGGAAGACTGTAGTAAGCCAGTGCATGACAGGCCCAAGCATAAACCAACGTGAAGCCAGTTAATAATACGCTCTAAAAGTTAACGTACTGGTTTGCTTTTAGGAGGGGTTTCTTTGTCTAAATTCGTAACCCCTATTAATCAGAACCTGTATTTGTGTACAGCAGTTCACAAATATTAATTCCCTTCGATTCAAAAAGATTCACACATCATGTTAAGCCATGGGGTTTGTTGGTTGGTTGGTTTTAAGCAAACTAAAAACTGTAAGTTGTCCCACAGATGATCAGACTCTGGCTTGCTTTTTGAAAACTTGCTTTGTTTCCCAACCCCATTCTACTCTTCACTGCCTGCTTGATCCTGTTAGTACCTTTGTGATACCCCAGTACTAGCATCACCTCAGGAGGTCACCAGCCTCCTTACCACTGGTCACCTAACTGAACAAGGTGGCAGTGAGATCTACTCAAAAGTTATTCAGCTCATCTCTGTGGCACCCAAGCCATACTGGCTTCCCACCCTTACCTATAAAGGGAGACCTGTCCTCTGAAGCTGATAAGCTCCCTTCATCCTTTCCTTCCATTGCTCCACTGAGAAAGGATCCCCCCCATAAGATTTTAGCCTCCACTTCACCCCACCTCCCCACAAATCTTTGGGTGAAGAGAATTCTTGGGGAAATGTATTAGGATTTGTTTAGTTTAGTCCTTTCAGAAAGCCAACCAGGTAACCAAACTGCCTTCTCTTTGCACCTCAACTGCACTCTTTTTGCCAATGGAGACATTTTGATTCATAATCAAATTTATTGATTACAAAATCAGAATAGACAAAAGCAAGCAAACATCCATACAATTTAATACAAAAAGTGTGGAGAGGGGAGTAAAGGTAGTGTCAGAATGGGGCATGAGTTCAAAGGCTACTGGTGTTGTGAGCAAAAATGTACTGTACAGCAAAAATCAGTATTAGCCTGAATTATGAGGAAAATTAGGGTAATGGTCTCAAATGAACTTAAATTAACAGGTCCCAAATGAACTTAAATTAACATTACTGCAACACCAGGGTCTTCTAAACACATTCATGTTTTCATATAATTTCCAGGGCAAGATTAAACTAACCTCTTGCATTAGCAGGAGGCAGTACAAGGATTTCTGCTGGTGCACTGGGACTTTGGGCCCCTCTTCTTCCCCCCGCCATGCCATCTCCAAATCTGCTGCAGAGGGTTGAGGGAACCCCTGGAATAGACTTAGGGGTACATGGAGGGGAGGAAAGCAGGGGGCAAAGTCCAAATACGTTTTATCCCTAAAATGGTCAAAGCAGGCTTCCAAGGGTATCAGAGAGATGTTCTACAAGCCAGGTAACAAAAAAATCTATTCACCACTGGAAGCTCTGCTAGTCGTGCAGAAGCAATGGTGCCAAAGTAATCAGCTTTGCTGCCACATGGAGGGCATTAATGCACTCTCACTTGTGTTCTGTCAGGTTCAGAGATTTACACCACCTATGCTCTACTGTCAGCCCTCCTGAAGCAACAGGAGCATCAGACAGAAAATTCCTCAGAGCATTCAGGAATCCATCAGATTCCATAAGTCTCCATAGACAGACTATCTCAATGCCCTCACCACTAATAGAGTGGAGTAGTTGCATTCAACCCAAATCTAACCAGGATACAACCCATCCATGACAACCAACTCACAACGGAGTATTACTAATCTGTTCTGTGGCAAAGACCAGGTCAAGGGTATATCTGGCCTCATGGGCCGGGCTAATGATGTACTGGGCAAATGATGCAACCCCATGATTGTCCTGGAAACCATAAAGTCCAAGCTAGCCCATCTGAGGCAGCCTCACATGGGCAATGAAGTCAGCCCAACTCATTAATGTTTCTGGGCTTCTCATAGAACCTGCTTGGCCACTGTGAGAACAGAACACTGAACTGGATGGGCTTTTGGTCTAACCTAGCAAGGCTATTATGCTCTTAAGTATATCTTCACAACTACAATTGGTCTAGGTTGATAAGAAAATACATGTGCCCCAGGAGTGCACAGAGGTTTTGTGATCAGCACAAAAAATGGCATTCACTACCCCATAAAAAAGAAACTACGTCCCTTGCCAAAAACAGATTACTAATACTTGTTTTTGTACCTATAAATTATCTGCAAAGTCTGTTTTCCAGATTAATAAATTGCAGCTTTTAGATGCTTG
The DNA here is from genome assembly GCA_034641385.1 of Darevskia mixta. Classification (NCBI taxonomy): domain Eukaryota; kingdom Metazoa; phylum Chordata; class Lepidosauria; order Squamata; family Lacertidae; genus Darevskia; species Darevskia mixta. The sequence continues at coordinate 7,083,909 of JAWWNH010000067.1, read as the reverse complement.
GGTATCAAGAAGCAATCTGTACACCTATGATAAGCAACTACTGCAAGTATGTAAGGGCAAATATATTATTCTACATTGGCTTCAAAAGATGTGTTAATCCTTCCTAGCAAGCTGTCAGACAGGACGCAATTACACATGAGAACTAAAGTTCACACGCTTTGCAAATCAGTGTCACAAATATAGAGCACCCAGCTCAGAGGCGCCAGGTTGCCCCCAAGATTGCGGAGGAGGGTGTCATGCGACGTCACACACATCTCACGACACCCTGTAGCCTTCTGCTAGGCTGCACCAGCCCCTGCAGCATGGAGGGGCTGGGCCCTTCAAACAAATATTGAGGGAGCCGAAGACACCTTGCCCCCTAGAGTTGGCACACCTGACCCAGCTATTTGATGGGATCCAACTTCAAGTATGGTCCAACGATCATACTTACTACTTCCTGCTGCCAAGGCGAAATACTCTCCCTGAATTCTGATTTCCTACTACATTAAGTTTTCCAAGTGCCTTCCACAGTGTTCCACCAATAGCAAGGCAAGTTGTGCTTAATTCTGAGGACCCAGCTAATTCCCCTAACTCACAACAAGGGGGAGATCTCAATTCCATACCCATCATATGCAGCTTGAACCATACCATTTTTAGTTTGCTGTGGACATTGAACTCCCACCAATAGAGATGGTAGATATAGAAGGAGAAATCATCATCACCACTGCTGCTGGTGTAGGACAAGACGTATCTCCCACACTTAGAGAAGCCAAGGAAAATGTGCCTGCAAAGAAAAATGCCAAATTAAGACTATCAGATCCATATGTAGAATGACCACCCATGCAGCTAGGGAAGAGCCAGCACAACAACAGTTCATCACAGAATGAGGGACATAGTCTTACCCTGCACACAAGAAATGTTCATCAACAATGCTCTTCAGGGATACACAAACTCTTGGTGGTAGCTTACGGAAGAGGCGAGGTGAGAGCTGTCCACTGATCTGCAAGGGGTATCAAAGACAGTAAAGAAGGTTCTCTTAAAGATCTCAAAGCCATATCTAATGTACAAAGTACCACAAATGGTCAAAAGGGGGAATGGGCCACATCAAAGTTACATGGGTGTTAATGGGGCTTAATCAGCAGCAGAAGCATCTGGTGCCATCTTTGTGGTCCTGACAAGTCACTGATTCTTGGCACAAATCAACTGCAAACCTTACTGCACATATGAGCCATACCTCTAGTTGCACATGAATATCACTGCCCCACTCAAGAATCAAGATGACACAAATGAATAGGAATGGACTTAAAGTGGCCAACTTTTCACTTACACTCTTTGCTCTGGTGTTAAAGGCACAAGGAGTGATAGCAGGTGCCAACGACCCAATAGCTGGCTTGCACTTAACACTGAACTATGGTTTAGTGTTAAATGCATAAGCTAGAATGAGACTCACACACTCTTCCCTTCCTTCTCCTTAGCAGACATAAGGAGGACAGAGCTAACACTTTGTTGTACCTTGGGCCTTGGTTGACGAACGCCTTGTGAGTCGAACGTTTTGGCTCCCGAACACCGCAAACCCGGAAATGAGTGTTCCGGTTTGCAAACATTCTTTGGAACCCGAACGTCCGATGCGGCTTCCGAACGTTTTGGAAGTCAAACGGACTTCCGGAACGGATTCTATTCGACTTCTGAGGTACGACTGTATATGATCCAAAATTGTGGTTGAAAGAAGCCACCTTTTTAATCATAACCCATGGTTTGAAAATGGCTTGTTTATTTTAGAAAAGGGAGTGGGGGACTAAATTGAAGAAAAAATAGTGTGGCTTCACACAGCACAATATGGCTTTACAGAAGACAGCAGCAATAGCATAGATTACTTTTTTAAGTAATTTTACATGCTCACAGAGAATAGGTCTGACCAAATGCTTTTAGTGACAATAAAAAGGAACCTCTGTGTACAGATGCAATATACATCTGATTAACAGGTGCTGAGGAAAACCTCCTGTTGTTACCCATTCTCTATATTCCCTGGCTGAAAGTTTTCCAGGAGCATCTGACTGCTGGATTAGAAGGATTTTGGTTCAATCTAGCAAAGAAATTATGCTCTTTATTAGAAGGCTCCCCAAAAGACTGGCATAGCAAAGGACAATAAAGCTTTGAAGTACTTCATCCAACAAGCCACAACATAAAAGATTAATAATGAATTATATCTGCAGAAGAGGAAAAATGGCTGGGAACAGATGATCTGTCCTCGGCTGTCCACTAACTGTGAATCTGAAAACAACTGGTCTCTGCAACTCAAAAAATATATAAACCCCTCTTTGATAGTAATTTTACATCCTCCCCAATTTTATGTTCCTTCCACAATACTACTTCACATTCTCTCAATATGCTTGCTCTTTCCCTACACATGCATCTGTAGATTACAAAATCTTTGTCTTACCCAGAACCACACAACCAGTGTTAGAAACTGAGATATGAAAGCTAGGAACTAAAGGGCACCTTAAACCAAGGTTATAGGAGCAACAACGGAATGCCTAGGCATGCTCTTTTTATAACAAGAATACAAAGCTGAAAATCAATGAACTGCAGCTAAAATATTATGTTCATTTTCCACATGGTCTAGTCCTTCCTCCGCCCACCCCGCTAATATTCTTAAGAGAGTCTCTTCTCTGGTCTCCAGAGAGTAGCTGGAAGTGAGGAAGCAAAAAAGGTCCTCCTTTCCTTCCTCTCTGCAGTTTTAATCTGAAATCTTAGGTGCAGTACTGCACCGAGCTCAGAAGCTGCTCGCGCTAATGAAATTCCGTCGCAAAATGCACCTAGAACAATGGGAGTTTCGAACATTGCACACAACCCAATGAGGTAAATCAGACAGACAGAAGAACAACTAGCCAAAGGTCACATGATTAGCTTGATGGTAAAGCAGGCATTTGAACATATGCCTCTCTTGTACTAGCCTAATCCAACACAGCCAGAAATACCTCCATACACCACCTCCTCCAAACTATCCACTTTCATAGATAAGCTTTTAGTGGAAGCATTCTTAATGTTTTCATCACACACACAAAACTATTCATTTATTTCAATTATTTATATTCCACCTTACATACAAATCTGTCAAGATGGCTTAAAAGTAACATTAAACTGCATTTTTATAAATGAATGAATGAAGACCACAACATAACAATGTATAAAAGTAATCAGGATCCTTCCCACAGGGCAGTTACTGGTAAAAAGGCCCTGAGGGGTAAGGGTTAGGGTAAGGATGGCCAGCTGTGAGGTGCTCCTTGCATGCATCCTCCTCTCTACTGGACTTGCTTCCAATGGAACAGTTGACAGCAGATGGGCCTGTGGAGTGAAGGGCAGTGGGAAGTCCAGCTACAGCAGACTCTGAGGTTTTGGTTTTTGTATAATTATTAGCTGCATGTGTTTCCCACCCTTCCTTAAAGCAACATTCCACCACCATCTTTCACAGACTCCTCGCATACCCCCAACCACAGACTGCAGCTCATTCCCTCATCCTAGTCACTCCTCACCAGCCTCCCTAGTGTCACACAATCTTCTCCAGCCTGTGACTGCACTTCCATCACAGTCTGCCATTCACTCTCCCTGTACACCTGCTTCTCCTCATGATACACACAGCTATACCTACAGTATTAGCAATTCCAAAGGGGTGTGTGTATTGGTTTGTTGCAGCAGAAAAGGCTAAAACTTGGTTTATGTGGGCTTTCAAGGATTTCAATACCCAATGCACAGCTATGTGCAAGGTGTTTTCACATGGTTATAACCTACCTTATTCCCATCCCATCTCCATACATTCATCTTACAGATTTTTTAAAAAAATCTAATTTGTATCCCCAAATCCAATTCATACCCTCAAACATGCACACCTTCCCCAATTTACTTTTTTTTAATAGAAAAAACTTTATTTGGTTTAAAAAATTTACATATTCAACATTTAACAATACAAAAATAAAATTAAAGACATCACATATGGTATAGATAGTATTTTTTTTCCTTCTCTTTTCCTTTTGTTTTTTCTTTTCTTTTCCACCTTCCCCAATTTACATTGAACAAAGGCCTTCTTGGTGGTGGCTGCTCCCAGATAACTTTGGAACTCCCTCCCTGGAGAAGTGAAGACTGGCTCCCTCCTAGTACTCTATGTGTTCTTTTTGTTTTTATGTTATGTTTATGATGTTACTGTTGAAGACCATAAAATACATATTTTATTTTATTTTTAAATTGGCTCCCTCCATATTGTCCTTCTGCCAGCAGGTGAAAAGGAAATTATTCCAAAAAGCTTTTTGAGAACTGTCCATTTTCAATGAAGGGGTTGCTGCTGTGATTGTTGTTTTCATCTGTATATTTAGATTAAACATGTGTGTGTACACACACATATATACTTATAGTTTTTATTCTACTGACGTTTAATTGCTTTTTAATTATTCCCTATGTTCTCAGCCGAGTCCCTGTCAGGGAAAAAGGCAGGTTGTATATATAAATAGATATATTATAATGGTAATGGTAACAGTAGTAGTAGCAGCAGCAGTAGTCATGCAACTAAAAACATTATTGTTTAGACAAGCCTACCAGATGAAAGCTGGGGCAATTTTAATCTGCTTTAGCATTTTCACTTTTGCATGTTTTGAAGTAGGGTTGTGAGGTCGTGTCCCCGACATTCATGTCTGATGTTTTATCTTCCTGTAAACCGCTCTGAGGAGGTTTTTTTTTGGGGGGGGGGGAAGCAATCAACCAAGCGATGTGTACATTTTATTAAATAAATAAAGGAACATACAGTATAGACATTTCCTGCCTTCGGCGCGGAAGGTCTCAGCCGTGTCACCACCGCCGCCACGCACCGCCGCCCGGCCGCCTTTCTTCCCGCCCCTCCCCGCACCCCTGAAGATTTCTTCCATCCCCGCGGGGTCTTTTCCCCATCTCGACCCCACCGCTTCCCACACGCCGCCCGTCCCTCGCCTTCCACCTCCGGTGCTCAGGGCCAGCCAGGCCCCGCCGCCCCGCCGCTTTCCTCACCTTGACGCGCTCGAGCTGCCTCACCACATGCTCCCGCCTCCCGCCGCGCCCGGACTCCGCCGAGCCCCGCTTGCCTCCTGACGCGCCGCCGCCCCGCTCCGATTTCGAGCTCGGCGCCATTTTCCTCCTCCTCCTCCGCCACCGCCGCCAGAGCAGCAGCAGCAGCAGCAGCAGCCTCTCCCTCCCCCTCCCCCGCCCAACGAGCGCCCCGATCGGAGCCCCGCCCATCGCTCTCTCCTCATTGGCCAGCCTCGCGCGCGAGGAGTCGCCGCTCGCCGCGGCGCCCTGGGATTCTTACGCGCTCCTCTCTCGCTCTCCATTGGCAGCCGCTGCCGCCGATCATCCCCGCTGCCTGCCCCCACTAAAGAGAAATCCTGCACTCGCGCGTGCTGAGCTCTCACCGGCTTGCGATTGGTGGGACCGCTTTTCAGTCTGGGAAATAGCTTTGAGTTGCCGCCGAAGAGAAACGATGCGTGCCTTAATGCCCCGCCTTAACTGGGTTCTCAGTCCCGCCCCCAACGTAGAGGAAGCCGATAGGGCAAAATAAAAACGTGCGTGTTGCCGTGGCAACGAGGCTTCGGCCTGCAGTCCTGTCAAGCGAGGACCACAGGGAGCGAGAGGGAGTCTTCCTTACCTAGGCAGGAGTTGATAGAAAGTTGAGGGGGTGCGAGGGTTGACTGAATTCCCCCATACTAAGACAAGCAAAAACTCCCTGCAAGTAGAAGATGAGCACGCAGGCACCCACTCAGCTCTCTAGCTAGCTTTCTGCCTGCAGGGAAGTGCTCTTTTCTTTAAGCACCAGGGATGGGGGCATTCAATCTGGTTGCAGGAGAGGGAGAGATGGAAGAGAGCTCCATGGCCTCAGCTGACAGGACACACACCCACCCATGACATTTGGCTCCCCCATCTCTGAACTGTTTCCATTCAAGCTGGTCATTATAAGAACAACTATACAACTTTGCGAATTCATGCATAAGTTTGCCAGTTTCTCCTTTTCCCTCTGTTCTGAACCTCCTTTCATCTGTACAGCAAAAATGGGTGATATTATCATTGTGGTAATTATACAGAGTTGTGCGGAAGTTGCCCTAGGACATTTGGCCTTTTGAATAGTTCTCTTTTTCCCTCCTAGAAGAAAACAATGCAACACACTTGGTTTTAAAATTTAAAAATAACATAAGACTTTTACTTGCTGTACTTGCTCTTGTCAGATTGAATGAACAAGACAGGCAGGTAATACTTACATTACTGAAGAATATTTACATGAATTTGTACCTGAGACTGACCAATATTTACCGACTGGCTCTGAGGCAGACAGCAGCATAGCACACAACATGCTTGCTGCTCTCACAGTTAAAACTCACAACAGTTGATAACTGAACTAGGGGGTGGGGGCGGCGGGGGGGGATGCACCATTCCCAAAATCATTTCAGTACTATCCTCAAGTAGTACTGTATGTTGATTTAGGATTCCACAAGGCTACACACTTTCTGCCATAGGTGTAGACAAAGGGGGGCAGGGGGCAGATGTCCCCCTAAATCAATACAAATCTGAGGTTCTGCCCCCACAACAAAAATCCTGGCTGTGCCCATGCTTTCTGCTTCATTTTTGTTGTTGTTTAGACTTGTACCCATTCTGAACCTAAGAGATCAAGGTGACTCACAGTACTTATGCTATATAATAATTATTTCTCCCTCCTAAATGTCCACAATCTAAATTGCATTCATTCTGTTTTCCTCAAAAGCTCTCTTAGCCACAATATTAGAAGCTCAGTCAGAATGTGTACTTCAGATGAAGAAAAGTACTTCCAGGGCCAAGAAGACTGCTTGAGACATACCGGTACCAATTTTGGCAGCACAAGTTTGATGAGGCAGAGGAGGAGATAGATCATTTTCAGGAAGTGGCCCTTGCACTTGTAAGTTGGGTTTTGCTGTAGATGAGAATGAGAATAATGACTAACTTCTATGGAGAAACTGCCACAGGTGTAAGCAAAGCATACTATGTGTTCATTTGACACTGTGTGTATGTGTGCATGTGTGACATGATGTCTGACAGAGAATTTGTGCAGCTGGAAAATCTGCTTTTAAAACCCCCTGAAGGGATGCTAAAAAAAGAATTCGAGGAGCACATTGCTAAACAAAAATATGAAGAAGACCAACAACAAAAATTCATTTAAATACATTAGTAGCAGGAGATTGGCTAGGGAGTAAAAGGTGTGCTAAAGGATTATTTTTTTTTGCATCTGTCTTCACAGCAGAAGCTATAGGGCAGATTCCTGGGCCTGAACTTTCACAAGAAGGGAGTCTCAGAAATTGAGGCAAATAGTAGTGACAAGAGATGAAGTTCTAGGGCTTCTTGATAAAATAAAAACTGACAAATCACTTAGTCCGGATGACTCTTCTAGCAAAAATACATTAACTTGTCCCTAAGAAAACTATACATTGAACGCACAACTTGAGCTCAATTTACTTACGCCATTGCAACCTTATGTGGGGTGGAGGGGAATAAATAAATAAATGGAGAGTGGAGAAACCATTTATATGTCCTCCCCAACGTGTGCACCCAGCAAGTTTTCCTTCCCTTTACCACCATCCCAAAGCTGGGTAAGTGGAAGCTCCCAGGGCCCTCTCATGACATTCTCAGAGCTTGGGAAGCAGCTCTCCATCTTGATGTTTCTATGTTGTACATATATATATATATATATATATATATATATATATATATATATTTGTAAGCTTTTATATTGTGGTATACTTCCTTGCAATCATCTGATGACAGGTGGTCTAGAAATAAAACCATTGATAACAAGAGGACACGGCAACCCAGTAATTCTGCCATATGTGCTTTTCACTGAAGTGCATGGCACTGTTTATATCTCAGATTTTGCAAGGGCAGAGTTAACATCTCCTGTTTTTCTTCCCTTTTTTATTTATCTCAGCACTTCTTGGGCTCTGACTGTGCCTTGGTGTCGTCATAACTGGAGATGGAGCCCTGGCTGTGCTGTGTGCCCCAGCCTGGCACAGAATTGAATACGCTGGCAAACATAACAAGGAAGAGGTGAGGGAACCAATAACAAAACAATAAACAAAAAAAAGTGTTTATATATCCATCACTTAAGCCAAGCCAGGAAAGGAAGCTATAAATAGTGCTTTCAAGCCAGCTAGTCAGATGTTACTGTTTGGCAGTCTTCAAACAAAGAACTGTGTCCTTTTGCTGCCAAGTTAAGTTCAGCCCTGTAACACTTCTGTTTTTCTCCAACCTAGATAATTTTGCATATCAGATTCTTATATGTCTGAAAATCTGGTAAACTGGAAGTATGCAGTCAAGACATTGAGGCAGGCTGTCTGCAGAACAGAGAAATTGAGTTCCAGGAAAAATGATGAACCCAGATTTTGAAACAAAGTCTACTGTCTTAAATAAACCACTGAAATTAAGCACATGTCTTGGGCTCAGCCCTGGTTCAAATTAAGCCTTACACATAGGCCAGATCTGGAAGCTTTTTTTGGCCAAGTGAAGTAAGTCTTTGTCCATGGCTTCACAGAATTCCTCTATCTATCTCATCCCAATGACATATGGGAAATTACAAGTGATCCATTCCAGAGTCACTGGAAATATTCCTGGCATCTGCTTTCAGAGCTGTATAAATTTGCATGACAATCAGAAAAACCAGAACCACCTGCTCTTGTTTACCAACTCTTGCATTACATAATTCAGGGCTCCCCAAAGTGGGGACATGCAGGGCCGGCGTGTCCATTTAGGCGAACTAGGCAGTTGCCTAGGACGCCAAAATGGAGGGGGCGCTGGCCAGCCCCGCCCCCCACCGCTGCCCCAACCAGCGGCGAAAACTGCGGCGGTGTGGGGTGCCTGGCAGGGCAGGGGGTGGGGCACCGTACGTCATGCCCCTCGCCCCCCCCCCCGCCGCGGCCCGGTGCCGCCCCAACCAGCGGCGAAAACCGCGGCGGCGCGGGGCGCCCGGCAGGGCAGGGGGTGGGGCACCGTACGTCATGTGCAATGATGTCATGTGGCCCGCCCCCTCGCCTAGGGCGCAAAAATCCCTAGCACCGGTCCTGGGGACATTAGAAGCCTGTAGGGACAAGTGATGGGCAGACAATGATGTTTTTATTAAAACTGCACCATCACAAATCTGAGTAGAATGCCGTATTCCTTTTGGGGGCAAAGCAAGTTACTTTATAGTTGGCCTTTTCTGTGATGGTGCTGCTACTGCCGCACAATCCAAAATTCCCTATATCTGTGCATTTGTTAACAGCACAGATGTTGTCTTTCTAAGGGGATGTTGACTAGAGTGCATACAGCCCTGCTGGATCAGACCACAGTTTCTTCTCCTTTAACATCCTGCTTCCAGCAGTGGCCAGCTTCTAGGAAGTCCCCAGTCAGGGCAAGAAGCCAACAGCCCTACCCTTTGCTAATCCCCTAGTATCTAGTGTTCAGATATACGCTGCCGCTAAGCACCTATCATGACTACGGTAGTACCACTGTATTCTGCTCTGGTCAGACCCCACCTGGAATACTGTGTCCAATTCTGGGCACCACTGTTCAAGAAGGATACTGACAAGCTGGAACGTGTCCAGAGGAGGGCAACCAAAATGGTCAAAGGCCTGGAAATGATGCCTTATGAGGAATGGCTTAGGGAGCTGAGTATGTTTAGCCTGGAGAAGAGAAGGTTAAGGGGTGATATGATAGCCATGTTCAAATATGTAAAAGGATGTCATAGAAGAGGGAGAAAAGTTTTCTGCTGCTCCAGAGAAGCGGACATGGAGCAATGGATTCAAACTACAAGAAAGAAGATTCCACCTAAACATTAGGAAGAACTTCCTGACAGTAAGAGCTGTTCGACAGTGGAATTTGCTGCCAATGAGTGTGGTGGAGTCTCCTTCTCCTTCGGGTTTGGAGAGTTATGATGATGTTCCAGAAGAAGACGACTTTATTATAATGGAATAAATGTAGATTGCTGTACCACACTTAATAAAAATAAGACATCCCCCAAAAATAAGCCATACTGTGTTTTTTGGAGGATGAAAAGATTATAAGACGGTGTCTTATTTTAGGAGAAACACGGTAATACCTGCTGATAAAGTTGTCTGCATAAACTTGTCTAGCCTTCTTGTATCTAAGCCTAAGACAACCCCATATCTAATGACAGCAAATTGCATAAGTGAATCATAAATTGTGTGAAAAAGTACTTTCTTGTTCCTTTCTATAATCTACTGCTCATCCATTTCACTAGATGGCCTCATGCCTTAGTGTTATGACAGACAGAGAAATGCCTACTCAACATCCTGTTTTCGTTGCCGCTGTCCCGATTCCTGAGTTCTCCACTAGAGCCAGTTTTCCTTGAAGATTCAGTGAGTCCAAGTCCCTCTCAATACATTTTTGGAGCCTTGTAAAGAATGGGGAGACAAATGAAGATTACCAGTTGATAGGAATCACAGGTGGGCAGATTCCTGTTCCTGTGTGCAGACTACCCACTGCCATCTGATCAACTACTGGAAGAACAGAATGCTGGACTAGATGGGCCATAGGCCTGATCCAGCAGTCTTGTCTTATGTTCCTATGAAGACCACCTCAGAACCTGCTCCAGTTAGACTTTTTTCCACACCACAGGGCCATCTACAGTCAGGGCTTGTATACACTACAGCTTTACAACACACATGAAACATATTCTCCCCCTCCAATAATTCTCCATGCTGTAGTTACAATTCCCAGCAACCCTTAACAATACAGGCGGCACCCATTTAGCATGTGTCCAATTGATGCGCAACCACCAACACCTGGGTCCTTTTGGACTTGGAAGAGGGCAGAATGGGAACGTAACAGGGTGAAGTGGACTTACGCGTGCTCCACCAATGCACACGGGAGCCAGGAACGAACCCCCCGTGCAAAATGGTTGCCACCTGTGCTTCAAAGACCACCTCTCCCCACATCTGGACCCTGTGATCATAATCCAAGGCCCTTCTTTCTGTGTCCCCTCCATGAGAGGTCCGAAAGGCAGCAACACAAGAGCGCGCCTTTTCTGCAATGGCTTCCTATTTGTAGGATGCTCTCTCCAGGAAAGCTTGCCTGGCACCTTCATTACATACCTTTAGGCACCAAGCAAATACATTTCTCTATAACCAGGCCTTGGGCTGATAACATTCTGTGGCCTTTTAAAAGTGTTTAATATGTATTTTGTGTTTTTATGTTGTGAACCACCTTGTGATCTTTGGATGAAGGGTTGTACAGTACACAAATTTTATTAATAATAATAATACTAATAACAGTAAGAATAAACAAACTACACTGCCCGGAATTCTTTGAGAGGGGAAATGTGCTTTGAATGTGTAAGGAGCCCAGTAGAGAGGCAGGTGAAGACCACCTTGGCAACTATTCAATCTGGACTGTCTGCTTCCCAAGACCATTCTATCATTAAGTGCCCTGTGGGAAGGATGACTTTTTATATGTTGCTGTTGTTTATTGTAATAGTTTAAAAATGTAGTTTAATATAAGCTGCCTTTGAAGGAATTGTATCCTGAAAGGCAGGATATAAACAATGGGCTAGGGCAAGGATAATAACAGAAATGAATTTGTTTATATCATGGACCACATGCCCTGTTAAAGCATGTGGGAATCATCCTGTTGATTCCTCCAGTTTGTTCAGGGGGGATAAAAGCAGGGCATTTTGCAGCTGGACAGAGAATGGAACCCAGCTTGCCCTAACTTTGTGACCCTGGAACCAGGTAGTCTTTAAGTTTTTGGCAGTTTCTCTTCCAAAGGTGAAGAGCTGCAGAGGAAGGCTGGTGGCAGCCACTGGATAACAGATTGCAGTCCCGAAAACTGATTGCTGGTGTGTGGGTCTGAAGTACAAACATGCAGATATTACAGAGAAGTGCTGGAAGTGTTCTGGGAGGTGGCATGTGTATGAGAGGGGGAGGGAAAGTAATTTTGAAGGTCAAACGCCTGTCATTCAGATTGCAGCTGATTACTCTGATGCAATATCCTTAACCTTAAAGGTAAAGGTAAAGGGACCCCTGACCATTAGGTTCAGTCGCAGACGACTCTGGGGTTGCGGCACTCATCTCACTTTATTGGCCGAGGGAGCCAGCATACAGCTTCCAGGTCATGTGGCCAGCATGACTAAGCTGCTTCTGGCGAACCAGAGCAGCGCACGGAAACGCCGTATACCTTCCCGCCAGAGCGGTACCTATTTATCTACTTGCACTTTGACATGCTTTCGAACTGCTAGGTTGGCAGGAGCAGGGACCGAACAACGGGAGCTCACCGGGATTCGAACCGCCAACTTTCTGATTGGCAAGCCCTGCCTAGGCTCTGTGGTTTAACTCACAGCACCACCCGCGTCCCTTTTACCCTTAACCTTATCCTGACATAATTTTTACAGTGCAAATTTGATATTCGACTCTTCTGTGCACTTTGCTCAGCCGCTTTGTAAGGGCAGATACCTGTCGCCCAGCGGCCTTTGCTTGAAACCACAGCAGGGGCCCTCTGAGCAGGGTCATGGGGCACACTGTTCCATGTGTCTCATGTTTTTCTTAGGTATTCAAGTAAGACCAGCCTTAAAGTCCTGGGAGAGTGCAGGGTGCCGCTGATGACAGGTTAACTGGAGGAGATCCGAGGACTAAGGTGGGCGCGCTGGAGAAAGATAAGGAGAAAGCAGTCAATCCGCGAGCGCGGCGCAGCTGATCGGCCCCTGAAGCGTTGCGCCTCGCTGGCATTTCACCCACCTCTCTCCGCGGAGGCAGCGTTATGCAATAGCACGTCTTAACTTTGATCGGATGGAAAACAAGAAAGAGACGTAACAATTCTCTCTCCCCCCTCCGCCCCACTCCCACGCAGAAATAGCGGCGACAGGTCCGTCCCGGTTGCCTTTGGGGGAAGAAAGGGGAGGGCTTTCCCCCGGTTCCTTCCCCTTGCGCTCCTTGGGCTCCTCCGCAACAAGAGGTTGGTTTCAGAAGGAAAAGGAAGGCGAGTGAGCGGGGAGGGCAAGGGGTGCCGCCCCGCGCGGCTCTGGATCCCATTCGCGACCCGCGGCATCCTCCCGCGGAGAGGCGGCTCCAGCCAAGCAGGGCGATGGTGAGCGAGAGGAGACCCGGGCGCCGCTTTCCCCCCGCGTGGCGCCACGAAACGCGGCGACCGGGCGCGCCGGCAGGGGGCGACGCGGAGGGGCCGAGGGGCGGGGAGGTCCGCCGGCGGGTGGCGCCCGGCGGGCGCTGGGGGAGTTGCCCCTTTTGCGTGGGAGGCGCCTGGGATGCCGGGGAGTTAGGACCCGTGTCGCGCGGGGTCGGAAAGGTCGTGTGCATGCTGCGCCTGGGTGCAAAGGGGCCACCGCCCGCGTTAACGGTTGTCCAGCCTGAAACCTAGGGTTATTCAGCATTAATGGATGCTGCAGGTATGCTTTCTGTTTGAGTCTAACTAGGAGGTGAAATCATTGTCTCCTGCGTCTTTAACAACCGCACAGCACGCAGGTTGTGGTGGTGGTGGTTATTGATTATGGACAATGATTTACATGTGCAGCCCTTTCTGTCGTGGAGAAGAGAGTTTCTATTATTATTATTATTATTATTATTATTATTATTACTGCATGATGTTAAGACGCAGAAAGTGTGTGGCGCGGGAAAAAGGGTAAGGAGGAGAAACGTACTTCCAAATATTGTTTCTTCTTTTTTCTGAATATAAAAGCGAAAGCTAACAAGCAGACAAGACTCCTTGGCTCAGAACCAAGAGCTTCTAGCTTCTGTCTCTTCCGTTTGACAGACTGGTGTCCGGTGGTAAGGAGACAAGGACTGGTTGTTTCCTGCTTTGAGCAGACTTCTATGGTTCCCAAGATCGATTTACAGACATGCTGGAAAGAATTCCCAAAGGAGCTGAACGCAAACCCAGGCGCACCTTGCCAATGGCATAACGCCTCCTGCCCTTCCAGCTGGCCAGAGATACCAGATTGTCACTGGAATGGCATTGGGTCCCTCCAGTATTGGCCACAGGGATGCAGACAATCAGTGTCGTTTCAAGGTCCATTTGGAAAAGCATTTCCCCTCCCCTCCTTCTGGGCTGTTTGGGAATGATCCCTAAAATCCATTCTCCTTGGTTTAGTGTATTCTTATAGCACCTTGGGGGAACGCGGGTGGCGCTGTGGGTTAAACCACAGAGCCTAGGGCTTGCTGATCAGAAGGTCGGCGGTTCGAATCCCTGTGACGGGGAACGGCGTTTCCGTGTGCTGCTCTGGTTCGCCAGAAAGCGGCTTTGTCATGCTGGCCACATGACCTGAAAGCTGTACGCCGGCTCCCTCGGCCAGTAACGCGAGATGAGCGCCGCAACCCCAGAGTCGGACATGACTGGACCTAATGGTCAGGGGTCCCTTTACCTTATAGCACCTTGGAAAGTCACTGTATTCCTGTGGCAATACGTTTCAAATTTTTTTGTTGGCATTATCTATGTGGAGGGAAGAATACCAAGCAGAGATGGTTAAAAATATGAGTCCTGCTGGATCAGATGGAAAGGCTAGTCTAGGCCAGCATATGCCTATGGGAAGCTCATAGGCAAGACCTGAATGCAACCGTGTTCTCTCTGCTTGGGATGCCCAGCAACTGGAATTCAGGGGCACACTGCCTCTCGAGACTACTTGCTTCTGAAAGCAGCTGCTCTGTACAACCTCAGAAGTGCAAGCCCAGGGCTCTCTCCAGAGGAAGAGAGGCTTCTGGGCCACAACTCTCAGATTAAGGGGCTTCTGAAAATATTACCAGCCCATGTGACTGGTTGTGCTATCAAGCGCTCATTAATGCCACAGATTAGGGGTGGAGGTGGATTGCCGGGCAGCTCTGCTTTCTGATGGGCAGTCCTGAACCCATTTCAGGACCACAAAGTTCAGCTCCCATTCATTTCAATGGGGCTGTGCATTGACTTAACTGATAGGAAACGATGACATATGGATTCTTCCACTTCTTGGGCCTGTCCTGAATGGGGCATGCTGAGACAAGAGTGGGGAAGTGATTTAAAGGATCCAGGCAACCTCAGGCCAGAGGAACCCTTTGAATGCTCCCAGTCATCCATCCTCCCCGCCACCGCTTCCCCCTCCATGCACAATGCCACATCCCGTTCCACAGCTGCAGCTCTTTGGCTTTTTAAGACTCAGGCTTGTTAGGCTCAAACTGTTCGCAATTTTCTTCCCCCAATAAATGCTGGCCCAATAAAGCCACTGGTTTGCACAGCAGTTTGTGAGTAGGCACCCCCACCTTCACTAGTTAGCAACCCTTTACGAGCCCACACACATCTTTGACACCCTTCCCCATGCACAGGAACTCTACCCAAACATTTACAGCACAGGCTGCCCTCTGTTTTATTTCATTTTGCAACCATGCGGTGCTTCTCCAGTCTCCCATGCAGCACACTCATTCGCCTAGTTCCCCGCTGGAGGAGACAAGCACCCCCTTGTGCCTTCCAGCTCCCCCCACCAAATCAATGAGGCATTTCCATACTTTTCAGGGGCTCTGTCTGCATTTCCAGTGGGGATCATGGGGGTGGGGAGAGAAGGGGGGCTTCCTGGCCTACCTGGTGAAGCAGACAGGGGAAGCATTGAGAGAAAAGCATGCGCGGGGTGGTTGTATAGAGCCCCTATTGACTAGCCCTGACCTCTGCCCCCAGCAGCTGGGTAGTGGCCGTCTTCTACTATTCCTGCTGGCGAGCATCCCTTACAGCTTCCTGCTCGACAGCCTTGATGACGACGAACTGCTGCTGGCGACACCCCAGCCCATGGGAGGCATCCCAGCCCAGAACGTGCCTGGCTGCCCAGCCAACTGCACCTGCCCAGCAGAAGAGACAGTGGACTGTGGTGGCCTTGACCTGCACATCTTCCCCAGCAATATCTCTGCAGACATCCAGCATCTTTCACTGCAGGTGGCGGAGGGGATCCTGGGCAGATGCGGAGGGTGGCCCTGTTGGGTGGGAGTATGTCAGGGGCTGGCAGGATGCTGAGGACTGTGCACTGGGGGGAAGAGGGGCTGGAATCTGACTCGAGAGGGGGGCAGAGGGTTGTGGGGGCTTGTACGAGCCAGGAGGCAAGAATCAGAGGTAGGGGGAGCTTCAGAGCTGGAGGAAGAGGCAGGCAAGGGAAGGGCTGGGTACTTCCCTACCCTCTCCTGCACTACGGTACTGTCTCCCAGAACCAGGAGAGAAGTGAAGCGGGAAGAGCAGGGGCAGCTTCCACACAGGCATAGTCTCCAGTTGCATGTGCGCAGCCTGTCAGTGGAAGGGAAATTAATTGGTGGAGGGGGAGCAGTCCCTAGTTGCTGCAACTGGGCCTGGGAATAGCTTCCTAGACACTAGATTGATGTATCCAGAGCTGTAGAAGCGACAGCAAGTGTTATCTTTGACAGGTAACTTTCTGCAATGGGTATTCTTTCGGCTAGGAAGTATGGAACTGCAGGAGATCAGGAGCCAGCCAGATCAGAGTCCATGTGAATGCCTTGCCACTCATTCTGACCACCTGCTGGTTTTCTTTCTGCAGAACAACCAGTTGCAGGAGCTCCCCTACAATGAGGTGTCCCGACTGGCTGGCCTGAGAACCCTCAATCTACACAACAACCACATCACCTCTGAAGGTGAGCAGACCCAAGAGAGCAGGACGTTCCCTGGCATTCTGAAGGATTTCCTAGCTTTTCAGGGGACCCTCAGCCCCTCCCTCCAGTACATGAATAATTGTCTCCTAATTGACCAAAGATGCTTGTTCCCTTGAGAAGTGGATGGGTTGGTTGTTGTAAGGAAACGGTTCATGCTCAGTCTTTGGCCCTTCTGTCCCTTGGAGCTGTGGTGCTCCACATGAAGGAGCTGTTAATTAGCAACCCCCTTCAGATCCAGAGCTGGCTGCACGTGACCCAGCAAGAGATCACAAGACCATCAGTGCTTCTGCTAGTGGGTAGAGTCAGTAGAGGGGATGCTGACATGGAGCAAGGGTAACCTAGCAGCTTGGCATGGATCCCAAATCTGCCTTTTCCTAATGTGTCCCGTTTTAAAGGTCTCCCAGATGAAGCCTTTGAGTCCCTGCAATCGCTTCAGTACATCTACCTGGCCAACAATAAGGTGAGTTGTGTTTTAGGAAGGGTTTGATCTTCATAGCCACTGAATTCTGTTGACGGTAGGATTCACTAAGGGACGGGTAGCCAATGTGTTGCACCCCATCTGTTGCTGAACTACTGTTCCCATCATTCCTGGCTGGGGCTGATGGGAGCTGGAGTCCCATAAAAATCTACGTGGGGAGGTCGGGAGGTTCCCCATCCCTGATACAGTCCAGCATTATTTGCAAGAATCTCAGCCACTAGCAGGCACTTGCCTTCTGCCGGTCTTTTTCAGAACGCTTCCATCTTTGGTGGATATGTGCCTGAGAAGGTTCAAGATGTTGTGAGAGGGAACAAAAACACATTAGTAAATTCTGGAGGGGCGGCCAAAAAATACATGCCTAGGTATAGAGAAAAAGGGTCACAGAATGCAAGACATCATCTCTGACATTGCTGTGCAAAGCTCCAATATATTCAAAGTAAGAACAGTGATCATTCAAAACAGGTGTAATTGGGGATAATTTATTACATTTTTATCTTGCCCTCCGTGAACTCAGAGCAGCATCCAAGATTCACCCTCCAGGAGTGCACAAGTCCTTATGGAAGGATGTTTTGAGATACGTGTGATCAGCTCTGTAAGAGAAGTGCTGTGCATGAACAATTCAATATATTGTCTTGTAGGTTCACTGAAACAGTTAGGAGAGCATGTGAAGATAATCATGTTAAGACTCTTCATTATTCAGTGTGTGTATTATATTGTATTATTATTATTTTAATTAGCTGATTGATTAATTAATTAATTAAAATTAATTAGATTTATATATCGCCCTTCATCTGAGGATCAGTTTACAATATAAAAAGCAACGTGCATATATGTTTGTCTGCACATCCCATTCTACCACCTTACAAGATGTTAGTCTGAATGACGCTCACGTGGCTGGGGAGGGGATTGAATCTGTCCACTCAAAAGTGAGTTCCATTGAGAGGGAATAATGGGAACCATTCACTTCCATGGAAAGGAAGCAAAGGGGTACACTCAAGGATAGCACTGAGGTGCTTATCATGCTTGGTATCCCAGCACCTTTGAGAATCAAGCCTGCTCCTGTTTGCGTATAGCCCCATCCTGTTTCTTGTTCATTCTAGAGAGCAAGGTTTCCCAAACTTGAATCTCTGGCTGTTTGGGGACTACAATTCCCACCATCCCTGACCACTGGCCCTGCTATCAAGGGATGATGGGAGCTGTAGTCCAAAAACAGCTGGAGACCCACGTTTGGGAAACCTGCTCTAGAGGGTGTTGGAATGTTGAGAAACAGCTTCTGTATGTGGGAAGCTTGTTCTTACTATGGCACACAGTTTTAAAACATGTGGTTTTGCATTTTCTCCTTGAGTCTACCATGGAGCAGGCAAGCAGGCTGCATGTTCTACCACCACTTTGAAATCTGAAAGGACCTTCCTGCTGATGTGTGGCTGGGCCTGGCCGGCCAGTTCTTAGACTGCTATGTTTCTGGCTGCTTCCCCTCTGAACAGGCCGTAGGTGGGTGTGGATGTAGGAAGCTGGGGTCAGTTCAACATCTTTCTGCATCTCAGGGGGTTGGCCTGGATGACCTTTGGGGTCCCTTCCGCCTTTACCATTTTGTGAGTCTATGTGTTTTTTATTTCCAGCTTTCGGTGGCGCCGCAGCTCCTACCCAGCACTCTGCGGATCGTGGACCTTGCTGCAAACCACCTGACTCATGTCTACCCATTTACCTTTGGGCATAAACCTGGCCTCAGGTAAAAGTGGGACGGAGGACTGGTACACATTCCGACATAAGACCAGCACCACAGAGTGTTGGCAGACACCCTTTGGCATGATATTGCTTACTACAGGGATCCCAGTAAGAGAGCAAGTTATACTTTACTTTCTGAAAATCAGAGGCAGCTAGAAGCCACACTCTCTGCTCAAGAGGCTTGCTGAGGTTATGAAACAAGGAAGAAAGGCACTCTGCATCTGCTCAGAGGCACCCTCTACTGCTCCCCTTACATCAGGCTAATTATTTCTCACTTGAGGGTGGGGTGGCAGGGCGACCTATGGGATTCCCCCAGGGAGGAAAAGAGCTTGGAGAGAGCACAGAGATGGTTGGCAGGGAAAGGGTGAAGCAGCTATCCTCTCCCCTGCCCCCTCCGTCCCTTATCCAGCCTGAAAGCCACAAACAGCTGCCTTATATCAAAATAAAATTGGAGGTGGGAGGGTTCTTAGGGAGTCCTTAGATGCAGGTATACATATGTGAATCAGGCTTGCCCCATTATAGAGGCCAAGGATTGCAGCCTGACTTTGCTTTAGGAAAATCAGATGCTCTTCCTTCAGGGTCACTAACCCAGTGTCAAGCTCAGGGGATAGCATTTGGATCCAGGATGGGGTGCTGCCCCTAGGACTCAATGATGCCAGCCCACAAGGTGGCACTCCTAACCTGTCCCTTACCTTTCCCCCCGCACAGGTCTGTTTATATGCACAACAACCAGCTGAGCAACACAGGTCTGCCCTTTGATGCCTTCAATGGCTCCGATGCCGTGAGCACCCTCATCCTCTCCAGCAACCTGCTCACTTACGTGCCCCAGAACTTGCCCCGTGCCATCGTCCGCCTCCACTTACAGGTTGGCAGCCGAGATTTCCCACCTGGATGGTATAGAAGCAGAGGCTTGCTTCAAGCAGTCAAGAGAACAGAGCCCATCTATGAACTAGGGAGCTGAGGGAGAGAAGAGGAGTTGGGAGCCCCAGATTTTAGCTCAAGGAGAATGGGGCCCAGCAGTTAGGACAGGAAAGTTGGGGTACTAAACCAGAGTCTTTGTTCTCCTGACTCTTCAGCGCCAAGACCCACCAGTTGTGGAATTGGATTGTTTTATGCTCATTTAGAACATTTTCAAAGACACTTGCCCTTACTCTCACAGATGTTTAGTGAAAAACAAATCCCACTTAGTTCAATGGCATTTACTCACATTTACTCTACCACTGGCCTGCCCCCAAATAGTTGGTTTTTAGTTTTACTCAATAGGGTGTGTGTTTTACTTCCCTACAAAACAAAAACAAAACCCCAACAAAAACCTCACACACACAAATAGAAAAGGGCAAATCTTTGCTCCCTGACATAATGGTTTTCTATGTCCAGGAAATCTTAATTGTGGGGAAATATGTATGTATGTATGTATGTATGTATGTATGTATGTATGTATGTATGGACTGATTCCTATCTCACCTTTTTCTCCAAGGAGTTCAAGATGGTGCACATGGTCCTCTCCCTCCTCATTAAATCCCCACAACCCTGTGAGGGAGGCTAGGCTGAGAGGCAGTGGCAGGCCCAAGGTCACCCAGGGAGCTTCATGGCTGAGTAGGGATTTGAACCCTAGTCCCCCAGGTCCTAGTCCAACACTCTAACCAATGCACCCAACTGGCTCTCAAGCATGCAACCTCCTATCTATAGCCTGAAGTCATACGGCCTAGACAGGCATAGGCAAACTCAGCCCTCCAGATGTTTTGGGACTACAACTCCCATCATCCCTAGCTAACAGGACCAGTGGCCAGGGATGATGGGAGTTTTAGTCCCAAAACATCTGGAGGGTTGAGTTTGCCTATGCCTGGCCTAGAAGGTGGTTTATGACTTGATCTTTCTGTTTATATAAACTGGCCATGAGAATCTGAGGCAGTTTTTGACATTTCATTCTGCCCTTTTCCCAGTCATGCACGTTCAGGGACCCCTTGATCGTAGGAACTATGCTAACACTACAGTCAAACCTCAGTCTCCAAACGGCTCCGTTTTGGAACGTTTCAGCTCCTGAACGCCAAAAACCCGGAAGTAAATGCTTCAGTTTTTGAATGTTTTTCAGAAGCCGAACATCCGATGCAGCGTCCACTTGAGTGCAGGAAGCTCCTGCAACCAATTGGAAGCCGCGCCTTGGTTGTTGAACGTTTCGGAAGCCGAACGGGCTTCCGGAACAGATTATGTTCGACAACCGAGGTTTGACTGTACCTGGCAGAGGTTTAAAGCAAGGGCCTTTCCTCTAACCCCATCTGAAGATGGTAGGGATAGAATCCAGGACCTTCTGCATGCAGAGCAGGTGTCCTACCACTGCACTATGGCTAAGCCTACATTCCTAGCTCTTTTAACTGCTCCTCAAGATTCCTGCAGTGTCCAGTTTTCCATTTCCTGCATCATTGCAGTGCTATGACATCTGTGCTGGGCAGCCCGATGCCAAGGTTGAAGTCCCCTCTGTAGGTGACAGTAGTGTGGGATATTTGAAGTGCAATGAAACCAACAATTCATGTTTTGCTAGACAGGCACATGATAGGAGATGAAGCTCGCAGAGGTTTCCTGTAAACTTGCTAGAGAGAGCTTTGTGAGAGATACTGCCACTGTGCCCTGACAGGGGGATGGCATAGTTAAATCTTTTCCTACCTGCCTGGGCACACTCTGTTCCTCTTTCCAGCATGCCAGTACTAAGTCTGAGCTCCAGCTCAGTCTCCATTTTGAGCTAGACTTAAGTATGTCTTTGTAACTGAATTACCATTTTAAGCCTCCCATTAACAAAGCTGCTGTATCTGTTACTCTTCAACAAGTATTCTAAGTGAGCAAACGTTATTTTTACTGTTGGTGTGATTGTTATTTTAAGGGGGAGGAAAGGGGGAAATACCAGGAGAATCCAGTCTGCCTTATAGCATCCTGGACTGCTTAAAATAAAAGGCTAAAACTAGCTTATCTAAGCTTCCCTTTTAAGCTGCAAAGGGGTGCCACTCTGCTGAACTCACAAATGTGAGGAAGGAAAGATAATATCTAAAAATATATATCCTCTCTTAGCATCTATTCACATCCCAACACCTAGGCTGGTGGGGTGGGGGCAGTGGAGGGGATCCTCCTTAACCACTAGTAATAATAATAATAATAGCAATAATTTATTTGTACCCCGCCCATCTGGCTGAGTTTCCCCAGCCACTCTGGGCTGCTCCCAATCAAATGTTAAAACAATACAGCATTAGATATTAAAAACTTCCCTAAACAGGGCTGCCTTCAGCTGTCTCTTAAAAATAGGATAGCTGCTTATTTCCTTGACATATGATGTAAGAGTGTTCCACAGGGTGGGCGCCACTACCGAGAAGGCCCTCTGCCTGGTTCCCTGTAACCTCACCTCTCTCAATGAGGGAACTGCCAGAAGGTCCTCGGCGCTGGATCTCAGTGTCCGGGCTGAATGATGGGGGTGGAGACGCTCCTTCAGGTATACAGGACCGAGGCCGTTTAGGGCTTTAAAGGTCAGCACCAACACTAGGCTCCACTTTGCAGAATAACCGCATCTCCCGCATCCCGAAAGGGGCCTTGAGCAGCCAGTGGCGCCTCCGGGAGCTCTACCTGCAGAACAACAACCTGTCCAACGATGGCCTTGACTCCTCCACCTTCAGGTGACTGTTTTGTTTTGTTTTGAATGGGGCTCCCCTGGTGGGTATGAGTGGCAAAGCCAAGAGCCAGAGCTGTGGCCAGCTCTGGGGAACTGGAAGACCACAGGAGAGCGGCTGCTCCTTTGGCGGGTCTCCTAATGTCCAGCTCTTGCTTCTCTACAGCCGGCTGAAGAGCCTGGAGTACTTGGATCTTTCCAACAACAACCTGACGCAAGTGCCTGCTGGCCTCCCCCCAAACATTGCAATCCTGCACCTGGGCCGGAACCACCTGAGCCACCTGCCTCCCGAGCACCTGAGCCGTGTGCGGGGCCTCCAGTACCTCCTGCTGCAGAGCAATGCCCTGACAGCATCGGGAGTCCACCCCGAGGCCTTTGCCCGCCTTCGCTCCCTGCACACGCTGCACATGTACAACAACCGGCTGGAGCACATCCCACCCGGACTTCCGCGGAGGGTCCGTTCCCTCATGCTGCTGCACAACCAGATTGCGCACATTGGGCTGCAGGACTTTGCGGCCACCTACGCCTTGGTCGAGCTCAATCTCAGCTACAACCATCTCTACAGTGCCCACATCCATCGCCTGGCCTTCCGCAAACTGAGGCGCCTGGAGACCCTGGACATTTCAGGCAACCAGCTCACGCTCCTGCCGGCGGGGCTCCCCTCCAGCCTTCAGGTCCTCAATCTTCAGAAAAACCAGCTCAACTCCCTTTCTCCAGAGCGGCTGGTCAACCTCACGATGCTCAAGGAGCTACACCTGGCCCATAACCGCCTGCGGATCAGCGGCATCTACCCAGGCACTTGGCAGGAGCTGCATGGGCTCAAGGTGAGGCTGTCAGCAGGCAGGTGCCCTTCTGTGTGCTCCAGTGGCTCAGAAGCTGGTTGTAGGACAGCAATAACAACTAAGGCTCCACAGTAAAACAGTCTCTGGGCATGGGGAGATCTGCATGGAAACCAGGAGTCATCCTGGGAAAAGCGGGAACAAGAGTAAGGCAGGTCCTTTGTCCTCAGCTATTAAGGAAAGCATATTTTTCTCCTCCTAGAATTTGGGGTCACCATGCTGGCCACATGACCTGGAAACTGTATGCCGGCTCCCTCGGCCAATAAAGCAAGATGAGCGCCACAACCCCAGAGTCATTCACAACTGGACCTAACAGTCAGGGGTCCCTTTACCTTTACCTAAAGAAGACGCAGGTGGCGCTGTGGTCTAAACCACAGAGCCTAGGGCTTGCTGATCAGAAGGTCAGCGGTTCGAATCCCCGCGACAGGGGATCACATCAAAGTGCAAGTAGATAAATAGGTACTGCTCCGGCGGGAAGGTAAACGGCGTTTCCGTGTGCTGCTCTGGTTCACCAGAAGCGGCTTAGTCATGCTGGCCACATGACCCAGAAGCTGTACGCTGGCTCTCGGCCAATAAAGCGAGATGAGCGCCGCAACCCCAGAGTCGGTCACGACTGGACCTAATGGTCAGGGGTCCCTTTACCTTTAAAGAAGTTGAATTGCTGTCAGTTCAGGGCAGACTAGAGAAAGTGCTTCTTCACACAATGCAAGACAAATTTGCAGAATGCACTGGCACAAGCCATGGCAATGACTTCACACTTTGTAAAGGGATTAGACAAATTCATGTAGGATGACAACTATTAACCATGACCATGAAGAGGACTCTCCATACACAGATGATGCAAGTTCTCCCTCTGAATATTGTATGCTGGTGATTGATAGTGGGTGGGGGGCTTGTGAGCTGGATGCCTCCAATGGAACCAACAAAGGAATTATTTCCTTCCTCTGCAAAACCAGTTTTGTGCTGTGCAATGTGAGTTTTGCCAACACACAACAGCAGATGTTGGTCTCCTCTGATGGCTTTTCCCTGGAGAAACATGGGTTTTCTCTCCCTCAGAATATGCCTAAAACCCGGATTTGCTGCAATATAATAATTGCATGTGCCCTGTTACTCAAGCCCCTGCTTAAAAGCACTCAAAATTCAGCATGTTTCTATAGTGACTTTGTTTCCCCGCTAATGTGGGCTTCTGCTCCCAGCTACTGAACTCTGGGATTATCCACACTTACCTTTTGCCCTGCTCTTTCCAGGCACAGGTCCATGCTTAAAAGCTCTGTGTCTGAGCAGTTTTATTTTAAACCCCCCCCCCCATGTTTTCTCTGCGAAAACATGCTCTTTAGCACTCAATCAGAGCAAATGTCAGTTCAGGGTCTCCACGGATTGCCATTTGCCCTGACAGCTTTAAAGAGCAGGTTTTCGCCGTGAAAGCTCTGGAGCAAAAAAGAAGGGTGCTCCGACACGGAGATTTAAAGGGCGGACGATGCCTGGAAAGAGCCAAGGAAAGGTAAGTGTTGTTTTAGTAACTCTTGGAACACAGGCAAGAGTATGGCTCCTACAAATCCTGCTTAAAGCATTTGGATGCCAGAAGCACGGACCTATGTTTGAGCTCTAAGGGGAACTATCCACCAGTTGTTCTTCTGCACTGGTCCACTTAGGATTACAGTGCTCTTATGGCACTTCAGCTGATTTCAGTGGTGCGTATAGAAGAAAACCAAATGGTTGTGTTGTTGTCACCCACAACTCAAGACAGATCTGCCTATGTCCAGCACTTGCTGTCCTTAATGATGCTCCAGATCTGGCAGGAATCTCTGGGACTCCAACATTTTATTGGTTTTGCTTTCCCAGCTCCTGGATCTGAGCTATAATGAGCTGTCCTATGTTCCACCAGACCTACCAGAATCACTAGAATATCTATACCTGCAGCATAACAGGATTGCTGTCATTATGGCTGAGGCCTTCCTCACAGCACCCAACATCCGTGTCATCACTCTCAGGTAAGGGAAATGACAATTGACTAGAAGAGTTTGTATAGACACTCAGGTATGGAGATTTTACTACATGCCCACTGCTCATAAAGGAGGAAGGGTGTGTGTGTGTGTGTGTGTGTGTGTGTGTGTGTGTGTGATATGCTTTAAAATACAATGTAATCCAGAGGTCTGAATTGCTGTTGTCTATATTTTAAAGGTGGAATGCATCAAACAAAACGCCATGCCGGTGTTCTTTGCACATTTAGTCTACACTTAAAATATGCAGAAATGCAAGCCAAATTCTACACCAAGAAAAGTTAGAGTACTTGCTTGAATTAAACAAATTACACAATTTATTCTGCAATTTTGCACACTAATTCTGATTTGCTATTCATGGAGAGGGCCACTGATACTCAATCCTCTAACCCCTGAAAATTTTACTTCCTTTCCAAGACTTGCATCTTGAGTTTTTGCAGGAGGCTGAGAATCATATATTCACCTTCACTATACCATCTTCAAAAGAGGATGATAAAACATTTGGGACAAACTTCTATGTGACTGAGAGCATCATACATAGGTTAGCCCAAAATATCCCCATAGCAAGGGGGTGGCAGGACATTTCATCTCTCTCTCCCACCCACCCCCTCACTAACTGATACCTGTCAGTATATCTGTGCATTTGTAGATTTCACCAGATGTTGGACATTCACTGTAACATTCAATCATTTACTAACAAACAAAAACAGGAATAGTGAACATAAAAATTGTGACTGGAACTAGATGGAAAAGTAGTTGTAAAACCCCCCAATAAAATGCAGTTGGACCCTGCAGTTAATTATGATACTCATATTGTACTGTGATTATATGAGCCATTTAATACCAGGTATTTCATAGGATGTTGATAAGAGATTTTATATTCTTATTCTTATTTATTAGATTTGCATATCATCCTTCATCCAAAGATTGTAGGGCGGTTCACAAAATAAAATTACAAAATGGGAATACAGAATGCATAAAACAATTCTGCATTAAAAAACAAATGTTTGTTCATCATGACCTTTCATTGTGTCTACCATAATAGGTGTTGCTTTCTCTGTTGAGTGATGGCCCTTTCCTCTCCCCTCCCTGCTCCCACAAATACTATGCTGCTTGCTGACATGAATCAAAACTCTGAACAGAAGATAATGAGTTTATCTGGATCTTGGTCACAGATTTCATTAAGTAAATTTAGATACAGGGGTACCTAATTTGAGTGGTGATGCTGCTGGGCAGTCTCCTGGACTCTGCTCAGGGAAAACCATTTCCTTGTTTGCAGAAGAAGCTGGCCAGTCACAGCTACAGTTGGTCGATTGACAAGGAAGACCTATCTATAAAGCACCCAGAGAACTTTACAATCTGGGGCAGCATGGAAATGTCATAAGGAAAGAAAAACGTGCTTTAAAACAGCATGAATGAATACGTATTTAATTTACTGGATATGCACGCAGCACTTTCAAAATAAATTTGGACCAGAATCCCTCAAACTCCAAGCCCTGTTTGGATTTCAGAACCTTTGTAAACCAGCAAATTCATTAAAAAGAATAAAAGTTACAAGCTATATTTGAATTTACGAAGTCCACCAGCTGGAAAGGCCATTGAACAGAAAATAGATGGCACTCGAGAAAAGCAGATACTGCTACAGACAATGTTAAGGCTGTACACATTTGCAGTCAAGTTGGTGCCTTGCTTCCTAATAAACATGCATAGGGTTGTGCTGTGACAGAATCACATTTCTGACTCCTTTGAATTAAATCCATCCTCTGGAGCTGTTTCAAAGTTCCAGGAACTGTGTTGTTACTGTTTTTTTTAAAGAACAAATGCTTCACATATCAGAGCTTTCCCCATTTCACACACAAATCCTCCTTTTGTTTTCTAGATCCAACCGTTTGTTGGCAGCCAACGTGTCGGAAGCTGCATTTGCAGACCTGAAACTGCTGGAGGTAGTAGACACTACCGGGAATCCAGAACCTATCACCATCTCTCTGCTGCAAGCTGGGCACTGGGTCCGCACCCAGATGGGTACCTAAGGAGGTTGCCTAGAACAACAGGTTAGCCTTTGAGCTGTGGAGAAAGTGTTCATTCATAAACTAAGTCACTCTAGTTTCCAGCTTTTGCTGGGATTGTTGACCACTAAGAACGTAGTGATCCGAAGCTCTCCAAACAAAAACTTGTAATACACATCTGCTATATTTGTGTGCCCACCTAGCAGTTCGAAAGCACATCAAAGTGCAAGTAGATAAATAGGAACCGCTCTGGCGGGAAGGTAAATGGCGTTTGCGTGTGCTGCTCTGGTTCGCCAGAAGCGGCTTAGTCCTGCTGGCCACATGACCTGGAAGCTGTACGCCGGCTCTCGGCCAATAAAGCGAGATGAGCGCCGCAACCCCAGAGTTGGACATGACTGGACCTAATGGTCAGGGGTCCCTTTACCTATATTTGTGTGACTAACACAAGCTCTGTGCTGAACTGCACAAGGGCTGGAGCATTAGTTTGGCTTCTGCAGGAGCAAGTGGTTAGAAACAGGTATAAGCCCACTATTTTCCATCAAGACCAGTGGGTGCAGTATAGCTGCTGCAGCACACATTCATTATAGTGTTTGGGTTGGGCACCATTTTGTGACTCCATTTTTATATTTACAAATTGAACTTTTGCTAAAACACTTTTCTGGGACTTTTTAAAAGTGCTAGAACGTCACACACTAAAATGCTAATTCACTGTGGTGTTATAGCAATATTACACAACTCAGGACAAAAGGGAGAAGTGAGCTAAGAGGAAGGCACGTTTGGCAAACCCTCACCGTGATCAACTCCCGCCCAGAAACCTATGTCCCCACAGCGGAAGGACGTGTTGATCCAGAATTGGCCTCCACAATCACTTACGGACTCACTGTTAAGACTGTGTTCATGGAAGACAATCGTACTCGGCTACGAGGGATCGCCAAAGAAGATGACACAATAAACACTATAATGTTATAGTGCTATACTGTACTTCTTTCATAAAAAGCTCCTATAATTAAAATACAATGGTACCTCATTGAGTGTCCAGGGTCCGTTCCGGAGCCCCAGACGCTCAATGAAAGAGATGCTCGACAGAGCATCACTCTGTGCGTGGTTTAGCGCTTCTGCACATGCATAAAGCGGCAAACCCAGAAGTAACCTGTTCTGGTACTTCCGGGTTTGCCGCGGACATCCGTCGAAATGGATGATCGAGGGGGCGGACGTTTGCGGAGGTGTGACTGTATCAGTTCTGTTGATCATAAAATGGTGACCACCACAAAAGCAGTAAGAAAAATGTGTCCACAGCTGTGATCATTGCCCAGAAGAGTAACTCTAAAGGCATCATCGACACCTGTGGGGAATGTTTCACTCTTCTGTTCTGAAAAAGTCTGTTTTTCTGTGTTCTGAGAAAAGACAGAAGAACCAAAGGAAAATATTAAATAGGAATGACTGGATGAGAATGTTCTGTGCGCTCACTTTAAAAAGAGGACTTGCTTTTAGTGTCTTAGCTACATGATGTCCCCACTGTCATTATGAACATGGTCATCCTCTGGGGGGTGTCAGATCCAGCTGACAGAACCTCTTTCTTTTGCAGATCACCATCCTACGCTTCCTTTCTACCGCTGTGTGTCCTCAGGCATCTCTACCAGGATGGCTCAGCCCACCTGCAGCCTTCTGGAGAGGTTTGCACTGCCCAGTGTTTGCCCTTCCATCCTCAGCCAGTTGCATAGAGCAGAGCCTCTACAGTATGCCCTTTCTGCTTCTCTAAGGTGCAGGGCTCAGCTATAGCTTCTCAGGTTGAGAGAGACAAGATGAAGATACAAGATTTCTCCAATTCTAGCTACTTCTGGAGCCTGATCTTCAATGGATCTGTGTTTAGCCTAGGGCTAAGCAATGGCACTGGCAAAGCTGAAGTCTCCATGAACTAGGACCAAAGAGGCAGTTAAGGCTAGCTAAAGGTATTTGCTTGCCCCTGCTTGGCTCCCGTAATTTGGAAACAGAGTTGCTTAGGACAACACAAGCATCTGCCAGGGCATCTATGTTCTATTCCTTCTTCTGTGTTGCTCCTCAAACAGGTGCACCCAAACCATCCCTGTTGGGTGACAGAGGTGCTACCTAATCTAGACAACGAAGTTTATCCCTTAGAGTAAATGCAAAGTTGTTTCCTGCGTGTCACAAGCCCCAGCGCCGGTCCAGCTCTTCTTCGCAAGGGAGGAGATGAATAGAATCCATCACACAGAACCAGCGGGCAGTTTCTGGATGCCCCACATGGGCAAATGTTTAAGTAAATCTCAAGACAACATGGGATGGGGAGGCTCCATAGTTAAGAAACTGGGTTTTGAGACCAGATTCACCACAAGCCTTTGGCTTCCCCTGTAGAAAGGCCAGGCAACATCACCCTAGCTAGGATCATGAGTCACAGTTGGAACAAGAGGGAATCCATGTAGGGAACCAGGAAAGACTTTATTCATCCTGAAAGCCAATGTCAACATGCTTTTCAAGGCCACCCTCCTCTCTCGCTCCTCCAGACCATCTCATTTCACTTGAAACAAATGTTTGTGGATTGTGCTAGGGCTTTTTTTTTGGGGGGGGGGCAGTTTGTACCTTACTTGCAGATTGCTGGGAAGCAAGAGATGTTTCAGTTTGAAGTGAGAAGAGGGATGACTTGCAAGATTCCACATGAATGACCGTCTCATTGCCCAGATGACCCAATCAACACAACCCAGAAGAAAATGAGGTTTCAACAAGGTTTATTATTGGTGCAAGATTCCAGTACATCTTTTTTACAGAGGTTTTTAGAACTCCCCCCACCCTAAAAACTTTATATATTTATGTCACTCCAAGCATAAAATAAAAGCCGTAACAAAGTCAGATTCACGGCCTCTGGTTTTTAGCATTGGCTTTCAACGCCTCTGGCTGAGCAACAACCATGGAGGTAGGCACTTGTATAAAAATCCGATTTCCCTAATACCAAAGAGGGGCTGGTAAGAATGGGGTCAGGAAAGAAAGGCTGCCTAGAGCATTTGTTTCCCTTTATCGTTTCTCTGTCCAGGGACAGAAGTTAAATTTTGGTTTAAAAAGGAATTGGGCAGGGGCAGGGGCGACAGTGCAAGATCTAACCCGCAGCTCGTCACCTCATCCATCCTGAGCAGCAGCAACCCTGAGTTAATTTCTTACCCTTTAAAACGTCTTTAACCTAATATAGGAAACATAACACTTCCATAAAAGGTCACATTTCCAGCTGCCCAAGGGGAGCACAGACCCCCCACAAGGCCACACCAATGTGCCCCAGTGCAGAAAGCGGACACCCCACAGACTACAGCAGCATGCCTCCCACAACTACAGGGACTACAGAGAGGATGCGGGATACTCCATCCAACATGCCAAGAAACTGGCAATTACTTAACACCCCCCCCACCAGAAATGACACAGGGTCTGGGCCAGGGGCCAGCACAAGCCCTGCTCCAAGCTGCTGGAGGCTGCAGCCAATGGACTGTGTCCCACAAGTCTTTGCGCACCAGAACAGAGCTGGCGCTTGAGCAACCTAGTTGTCAACAGGCCGCTGGTGGGGGACGGAAGCCTCTTCTATGTTCTTTGGAGGTCAAAGGGAAGGGGATGTGTTTCTTCCTTTGGCAGCCCAAAGGCAGTAACATTAATTGCAACGATAATTTAAAAAAGCAGGCAGCCCTCTCAGAGATCAAGACCCAGCAACAGTCGCTGAGCTCAGTCATTTTTCTTACTTGGAAATGGGCTGCACAGATGCTGGTCAAGAAGGATGCCCCCTTTGCAGGGTCTTCTGCCATAGGCATCTGAAGGAACCCGAGGTAGGTTCAGAGGCTGGGTTCTCACAGGAGCCAACAAGCAAGGCGTCACACGAGCATCCTGCTAGGTCCTCTCGGCCACTCAGGAGGGATCAGGCCAGTTAAAAGCAGCGGGCTATTAGCTCTCTGCAGCCCCCAAAGAAATAAACCCATAGAAGGGCAAACAAGCAGAGCTCAGAGAGGTGTAGGTGCAAAGTGCCTGGTGCAAAGGAGGATTGGTGTCGAAGGAGTGGAGGGGCAGCAAAGGGGGCAGTGAGCTGAGTGGAGACCACATAGGCTGGGGGATATACTAGATGGTGCCAAATTCCTAAGTGAGTCAACTCGGTGTATGTTGGATACTGTGGGGCCTTCTCATCTTTGGGGCTGAGGAGGCAAGACACTCTGAGCATATCTGCACTGCAAGTTTAAGAGAGCTGCAAGTTGACACAATAATTCTGGGCACCGAAGTTCCATCAAGGGGCTTGTCTACTCGGCACTCTCTCAAAACTATCATTCCCAGGTTACTATGTGGTGGGGAGCCATTGGAACGAAACCTGTTTCAAGCTGTAAATGAGGATGCACCCAGCAGCTGCCGCTAGAGCAGCTGGGAGAACAAAGAGAGAGGGAGGGGGATTCTTTCCCTTCTCTCTGCTGAGAAAGTGGCTCATTAAGGACCTTGGGGAGTCTGGGCTGAGCCAGAGGACAGAGTGCCAAGGCAACCGTCACACGGACTGTCTCCAGCTAGCAGTGTCACATGACCTGCCCCACTGATGGGAGAAACTAAGAGAGTCTCCATTCATTCTTATTTACCCAGCGAAGGCTAGAAAGAGCCCACTGCCAGAGGTGCTTTGCAGCATTGCCGGTCCATCAGCATACATGGAGCCCTCCCCACCCTGCTCTCCAAACCCCCGTTCTCCTGCAGCGGGGGAAAAGGCCACGTAGGAAGAGAGCAGTTGCTTGACCCGGTGATTCCAAGACTTTCACATTTCCTCCGCTATCTTCATTTGCGAAACTTCTGCAGCTGGAAGGCAAATGGGGTTTGCCAATCAGTGCTTCTGCCACCATGGCCTCTTTCAGAAAAAGGAAGAGCACAAGCCAGGGAAGGGGAACCTGCGGCAGCCCTCCAGGTGCTGTTGGGCTCCCAGCACCTGGCCAGCAGGGCCAGCGGTCAGGGATGGCGGGAGTTGTAGGCCAGCAACACCTGGAAGACCACAGGACCCCCAGCCTTGGCACCAAGAGCACCATTTATTGATTCTGGACATTTATAGATTGCCCTCTAATCAAATTTCCAGGGTGGGCCACAGAAAAAGAAAGCAAAGCTGCATACTGTTGAGTAACAAGCAGCTAATAAGTCTAATCATAAGCTGCCACCCAGAGCTTCTTGGAGGAAAGGGGGTGAATATATGAAGTAAATCAATAAAAACAGTGAATGTTGCAATGCAGATCTCAAAGCAGCATAACAAAAAACCAACGACAGAATCCAATTAAAACTAAGAAGCTTGGAAAAAATAAGACAACAGAGACAACAGCATCCTAGGTGCCAGAGGAGCTCCCTCTGGGAAGAGCACGCTAACACTGGGGGGCCACTACAGAAAAGGCCTTTCTCCCTTTACTTCCCATGGCAGTGGTACCCATAGAAGATCTTAATATACAGGTACACATGGAGATAGGTGGTGGATCCCGTACGTCACCTGGTCCTAAGCTGTCAAGGGCTTTAAAATGAGCACATTCAAGTCACACAGTCCTTAACATTGGGAGAGGCAGAGGAAACATTCTGAATCATGAGCATCTAGGCCTACAGAGAGAGACAACAGAAGGGGGAACAGGGCGCCTCAGTCCACAGAGCACTCTGCCCAAAAGCGATTTGGGAAACGGACCACCTAGAGAGGCGGTAGTACCAAACAAGCCAGAAAGGTCCAGCTGTGTACTGCAGGTGCTCAATTTGATGGCACTGCTTAAAATCATTCCAGAAAGCTCTCAGGGCCCATCCAGACTTTCTGTTGCACCATGATTTCCAGGCACAGGTACACTTTTCAAAGCTCCATGTCTGAGCAATTTTCTTTCTTTTTTTTGTCCAGGCACTTTCATTGGGAAAATCCACATTTTACTGGTGAATTGGAGCAAATGGCAATTGAGTTTTCTGCAGATTGCCGCTTGCTCCAATTCAGCAGTAAAGCGTGGGTTTTCCCAATGAAAGTGCCTGGACAAAAAGAAAAGAAAATTGCTCGGACATGGAGCTTTAAAAAGCATACCTGTGCCTGGAAATCATGGTGCAACAGAAAGTCTGAGTGAGCCCTCAGTCACAATAGACCAGGGTATCAATGAGGGCAGGGCCAGTCTGGGAAAAGCTCTTCTGGTCCCCACGACTGACTCATTCAGTCTGCTTTGACTATTCTAGTGGGAGGTGACTGGGTGAGAACAGCAGAAACAACAGCTTGCGTGACAATAAGCACACTCACCTCGCCCTCAACCAGATTGCGCTTGTAAAGGGCATCCTTGGCTGCATCCTGCCAAATAAACACACACAGCAGGCAGTTAAGTAGATACAGGGTCTCTCATTGCACCAGGCAGGGTGCTCCTTTAAGCAGGCAGGCATTGGTGCAACCAAGAGGCATTAAAAAAAGGGATCTGAGGTCTTTGCTCACCCCACCCCACCTAGAAGGAAAATGGAGTAGATGGGGGGGGGGGACTGAGGCACCATACCCGTTTTCCTTCACTGCCAAGGCGCCGTGCTGCCTCTGTATACCACTGCTGGTACCGCTCCAATTGGGTCAGGTATTCTGTGAAGGAAAGATCAGACATGACTAAGGAACAGCTCTGGTGTCCAACTGCATCCCCTTCACCTCCAGCCCCAGAGGTTGGGACTCTGCCTCCTTTCTTGTGATGCAGTGTTTTGAGAGAGCTAAAGAATTAATACTCCAAGGGCTTAGAGACACCGAGATGCAATCACAAACTGCTGAGATCAAGATCTGTCAATCTAACAAATTGTATGCTTTTAAAAAAATTATTATTCCATTGTATCCATCCCTGCCAAGAAGAAGAGTTTGGATTTGATATCCCGCTTTATCACTACCCGAAGGAGTCTCAAAGTGGCTAACATTCTCCTTTCCCTTCCTCCTCCACAACAAACGCTCTGTGAGGTGAGTGGGGCCGAGAGACTTCAAAGAAGTGTGACTAGCCCAAGGTCACCCAGCAGGTGCATGTGGAGGAGCGGAGACGCGAACCCGGTTCCCCAGATTACGAGTCTACCACTCTTAACCACTACACCACACTGGCTCTCAAGATATCTGGTAGATTTGCCAAATGTTAAAATGAGGGTAGTCTTTACACAGGCAAGACTAAATGTCCTTCCGTTAGCAGATTGGACATAAAGGAACTAAGGATAGAATTTGCAGCTGCAACTCTGTGTCAACAGAAGACATAACTCATGTACTCCTTCAATGCCCTTTTTATAATGACCTTAGAAACAATTACATCCACCCATTGTTGAGATCGCAGAAGGGAAGGACATCTCTTGCAAAGACCTGTTTTTTGTTGTCTTATGTAGAGAGGGATATATCCTTTAGAACATCCAAATTTCTTTCCAAGGCTTTACAAATTTGTGTAATAAAACTTAAGGGGAGGGGAATGGGAAATGATTTATCCTGTAAAGGTCAGGGAGCAGAAATGCAAACCACTATTATTAGCAGTATTCTTATTCTTGTTATTTTTATGTGTGCAACGGCTGCTCGCTAAACACAATGAATTGAACTGAACTGAACCTACTCAATGAGCACTTCCTTCTAAGGCAATTTAACACACCAATTCAATATGAGCCGTCAGAGAAAGGGGGAATATATTCACTTGCCCAAGCATTGGGAATGGGGCCTTTGTGGCTGGGCTTTCATCGCAAAGTACCTTTCATGACTGCAGGGCCTCCGTGCTGAAGCTGGGACTTCTGCCACTGGATCATCCGTATAACGTTCTGGTGCTGCTCCACTAGGTCGTTAGGAGGTCGTTGGCCAACTTGTTTGTATCCTGCCATCTGCCAGCAAAGGAAGGAGGGTTGGTGTACGTTCTCAGGGAAAGGACAGAGCACTCAACTTCGGGGGTAAGAAGTGGATCTTCTGAGACTAAGTTCTGTCTGGCTGACAAGTGCATGCACAGGCTGGGAAACAGCTTTTCCAGAACCACAGCAACTGTGAGCAGCACACCTGAACAGGTGACTGAGAGAGAGTTGGCCACCTGAGAGATCCGGCCATATAAATGCAGAAGGAAGGCAAGACTTCACCACATGGGTTTGCCACACAACACTTCTCTTTTAAATTGGCACAGAGTCTGCAGACCTCAGGGGGGACTCCTTCTGCAGAATGAAATTAAAGGCCAGATTCCCTCCCCCCTAAAATAAAAAGGTAGTTTATGAAGCCGAAGCAGGCAAAAGTAGCTGAGAGAGAGCAAAATACAAGATTCTTCCAGTTGACTGCCCTTTTATTTGTTTGTTACCCAGCCGAGACAGGAGTGCCAAGCAGGGCCCAAGGGTTATGAGGGTTGGGTGAATACATCATTTTAGGTCATTTTGAAAGGGCATCACTCACACATTCCCTAGAGATTTGTTTTGTCCAACCTTGGGTGTTTTCGCTGTACTGTAACACTTCAGCTGACTACTACACTACTAAGGTAAGCAGATTTTAACATCGTAAGCATTATGCGCTGCCCTGCCTAAGGAAGCACAGCAAACTTTGAGACAGGGCTGAGATTTCTGATTGAGCTTTCTGCCCCTCCTCCAACCATTTGCTTTGTAAGTTAGACATCATTTCCCCCCCTCAAATTTTTTTATTGGTTTTCCACACTTTTTAACAAAGTCACAAATACAAACAAGCAAGCAAACAAAACAATACAAACAACAAAACATAAAAATAACCACTGTACCTAAATTACTATTCCTCTATATTTTGTCCTAAAATTTGACTTCCTCTGAACCTCCCTATCTAAAGTTCCATGCTTTGCTTCTTTAGCAGTTGTCCAAACTCTTACTCTTATTTACCTCAATCCTATTTTAATCCCTAATTTTCCAATTCAAATTAATATTGTCTTTACTATTAAACTTAAGGATAAGTGTAATTAATTAATAGTTAGAAATTAGGGATTATGAAGAATAAGTTTAAATGTAAGTTAGACATTCCTAGTGCCTTCAACCCAAGAACAAAATGCCTCAGTCAGCTTGCAGGAGTCAAGATTCAATGTTTGCTTGCAGTTTTGCTCCCAGCAACTTCGTGCCTTGTTCTTTTGAGGGACAATGAACACAACTGTTCAAAATGTAAGACATACCAGTGTCTCACTTGTCAAACTTGTGTCTCCTGTTTCCTCCCATCCTTTCGTTGTCCACTGCACAGTCTCAAGATGTGTCTGCAAGCACTTTGAGGTGGGGGCCTGCCTTTTGGCCAATGTTACACTAAAGCACCATGCACACGGAGATGCTGGAATTAGCAGCCATTGCCCTGATAAACATTACTGACCTTTTTCTCCAGCCTCTCCTTGTCAAAAGCGAGGACATTGAAGCTGTGCAGGGTGCACACAGGCTTGCTGCAAGGAAAGAAAGTGCAGCATGGTTAACTTCAGAAGAGGCCAGCAACAGAAACACAGCACACAGAATGAGGCAGAGGCAAGCAGGCAACCGCCAACTGGAGAAGCAAATATGGACTGGGTGTGTGCCTGCCAACTTCATGCCCAAGCAACAAGCACACTGACTCCTGCCAAGGCAGGGGGGCAAGAGCCAGGCACATCACCTGGAATACTGTGTCCAGTTCTGGGCACCACAGATACTGACAAGCTGGAACGTGTCCAGAGGAGGGCAACCAAAATGGTCAAAGGCCTGGCAACGATGCCTTATGAGGAACGGCTTAGGGAGCTGGGTATGTTTAGCCTGGAGAAGAGAAGGTTAAGGGGTGATATGATAGCCATGTTCAAATATATAAAAGGATGTCATATAGAGGAAGGAGAAAAGTTGTTTTCTGCTGCTCCAGAGAAGCAGACACGGAGCAATGGATTCAAACTACAAGAAAGAAGATTCCACCTAAACATTAGGAAGAACTTCCTGACAGTAAGAGCTGTTTGACAGTGGAATTTGCTGCCAAGGAGTGTGGTGGAGTCTCCTTCTTTGGAGGTCTTTAAGCAGAGGCTTGACAGCCACCTGTCAGGAATGCTTTGATGGTGTTTCCTGCTTGGCAGGGGGTTGGACTGGATGGCCCTTGTGGTCTCTTCCAACTCTAGGATTCTATGATCAGCTGCAGCAGAGCCCCCTAGCTTGGGGACCAGAGTTTGGTGGGCAAACAGACTGAATTGCTGCCCAGGATCCCTCAGGTTCTAGATTCAGGACCTGCTGTTGGTTTCTTCCTGACAGCTCTGAGAGAAAAGGCAGCCCAGCACGCACACAGGGACACTGCTGGAATGCCTGGGTGCTCACAACTGCTCCTGATCAGACCTGTTGGCAGGCAACGTGCTCAATTTCTCATTTGCTAGAATGCCACAGGACAGGTTTAAAAGAACCACAAGAGCAAGATGAATGGGGTTGGGTTGGGTTTGAAGATTGACTAGCCAAAGGAGCGAGGAAAGCTCTGAAGTTTCATGCCCGGTGCTGTTTCTCGTGTTGTTCTCAACCCAGGACAGACAAATCCAGTCTGGTAAACAGCTACATGGCAGATTTGAGGCAAGAGAGACACTCGTTGTCATCTGGAGGGAAACCTTGCATTCAGAACAAGAGAACCTTTCAGGCAAGCATTCTGCCTTGCACCTTGGCCTCAGCACCCCCTTTTCCTTTCAGAATGCCTCCAATTGCATTCAGGAATCTTCCTTGCTAGCCGGTTGGTCCCGAATTCTCTCCCATCTTAGGCCCCAGCCCTGGGAACAACAAACTCAGCCCTTGATGCAGAGCCTGCACAATGCCCTAGTGCTGCTCTGCCTGTTCCTCATGCTCTTTGTTTCTCAACCCTACAGGAAATGCCAGGCTGTTATCAGACCAAAAATCTATCCTGCTAGATTTCCTGTTTGTTTGAGCGGTGCCATCCAGATTGCACAGTTTCACAAGAAAGGCACGGTCTATCCAGCCCGCTCTTGAATGCCAGTTCGAGTCATCTTTCTCTCTCCCTGCTCCTCCAGTTACAGGAGAGGCTGTGCTTCTGGCTATGGCTAACTGGGAGGAGGCCCTACCATGAGATAAGTTAGGAAACTGTCGCAACCCATTGATTCAGAGCATCATTATCAGAGCAGGATCTGTAGTATGTGGCACAATCCACATTCAAGCCCTCCTGCGCGAACCCTACAGAATGGGACCTGAAAGAGGCACAACAGTCTCCCATGTTACTCAATGGAAATGGAGGTGTCCTTTGGACCTCCTGCCTCAGGCACCAAAATATCTTGGGTTGGCTCTGGGCTTGTTATTCACCGTGCGAAACTGTACCTGTTCTTTTGAAGCTTTAACCACTTTGCCTTCCTGCCAATTGCCACAAAACCTTTTGTGCCCATACAACCTCCCAGAGCTCTTTGCCCTCTCTAGTTGTCCTACATTTCTTTTCTTGTCCAGAGCCGGCAGGAGCAAACCATTCTCTGTGCAAGGGAGCATTCGAGGCCTGAGAGAAGGAAGGTCCAATCAGAGCTGTCAGAGCTGGCTTGGCTACAGCAGTGAGCAGATGGATGTTCTGGAAGGGAAATTAGAAGAGACTATCAACAGCCACTGGCAGAGCAAAAGGTGCTGGGCTGGACACCTGCCTCTGTGCACACCATCCAACTGTCCATCATGCTCCCTTAACATGGAATTCAGATATCAAAAATGCTACACGGTGGTAACTGGTGGGGTTTGGTGGGCAAAGCACAGGACAAATCTGGGAGACTTGCTTATGGGCTTCTCAAAGGCATCTATCTATCTGGCTGGCCCCTGTGGCAAAGAGGATGCTGAATTTGTTAGGTCTTTGTCTGATCCAGCAGCGAGGCTCAGCAAGAGCCAGTGTGGTGTAGCGGTTAAGAGCGGTAGACTCGTAATCTGGGGAACCGGGTTCGCGTCTCCGCTCCTCCACATGCAGCTGCTGGGTGACCTTGGGCTAGTCACACTTCTCTGAAGTCTCTCAGCCCCACTCACCTCACAGAGTGTTTGTTGTGGGGGAGGAAGGGAAAGGAGAATGTGAGCCGCTTTGAGACTCCTTCGGGTAGTGATAAAGCGGGATATCAAATCCAAATTCTTCTTCTTCTTCTCGTGCTTTGTCTCAGCCACTGACTCATTGCATGGCCCTGAACTTACTGCCTCTTTTCTCTCTACTGTACAGAAGGTAGCTGAGGCGTGGAGCTTCCCCTGCCCTGTGTGCCAACTTTAGAACAGGTATGGTTCTCATACACTCTCCTAAGGCACTAAGGACCTATGCAAAGAGGCTCTTGTGGCATCAGAAGCTCCATTACAAAACCCTCACAAGACGCTACATTGCCACTTTTGACAACTTGGGCTATTCAATTCCTGTTTATTCACAAGTCTCAGTAGCCAAGAACGATGCAGCATATCTGTATGGTCACGGCAAGCTATCTTCCCAGCAGAACTGCTATTTGACGGAGGCCTTTCTATCAAAGTCGGGCCAATATCATGCAGCGATACACAGTCAGGAGAGCAGAATTGATCCCTGAGGTGCAATCCACCAGGAAGGTCTTCTGCACAAGTTAAACGAAAATGGACTACTACTATGCTCTTGGACAATTCCCATTCATTCATTCATTCATTCTTCCTTTGGTAAAATAATACTCAGAGCAGCTTCCAAATAAAACCCATGTCAACAGGGCTTACACAGGAGAACTTCCTGGTTAACTGTGACCTCCAGGTCAGATTGCCCTGTCTTTCCCCACCCTGCTGCCCCCAGCAACACTCAAAAGCAGCCCCCTGAAGCAGGCACACCTGCCCTATTGCTTTTTTGTGAGATGCCTCGGGCCTTGCATTTGCCTTCTTGAGCCGAGAGCGAAGTAAGAAAAGAATGAAAAGGAGAGCGGAAGAACAGCAGTTAAGATTTCCCCACAGATTATGCATGGAGCTAACTCTCAGGAGACCCCAGCAAAGGCACAAGAGCATACATACCTACTGCCCACATCCTTCCCAGGAGCTATTGCTGGCTTGGGTTTGGGAAGAGCAACCTGGGTGAAGAAAACAAATACTGTTTTGTTCCTGTATGTCTGGCATAGCCACATTTATTTCAACAATGCAAGACTGGTCAAGGTTTTCAGCCCACTGAAAATTACATACCGTTGGTATCTAACACCAAGTAGGATTGCAAAAATGTATAAAACTAAAGCAAATATGGGTTGGAAATGTAAAGAGAAAGAAGGTACTTTTTCCATATATGGTAGTCATGTTGTATGGTAAAAAGCTTCTGGGAAATGATTTATAATGAATTAAAGAAAATGTTTAAAAATATATTTGTTAAAAAAACCAGAAGCCTTTCTTTTAGGTGTAATAGGGGAAGAAGATAAAAGACTTTTTATGTATGCAACAGCGGCAGCAAGAATGCTACTAGCCCAAAAATGGAAAGAAGAAGCATTATCAACAAAGGAAGACTGGCAGACGAAATTGATGAATTATGCAGAAATGGCAAAACTGATGGGGAAGATCAGAAACCAAGAAGATCAAGTATTTGCTAGAGACTGGAGTAAATTCGTAGTTTACTTGAAAAGGCACTGTAAGCAGTTGAAAACATTGGTAGCGTTGTAATGACATTTGTAATGTGAAATTGACTGTGATAAAATAGGGATACATAATAGTTGGGAAAATTATAATATGCAAAAAATAATTTTAATTTAAGAACCCATGGGAGGGAGGGGAGGAAGTAGGAAGGTTCAGGGAACCTTGTAATTGGATATATGTGAAAGATAATATGTATAAAAATGTGAAAACTAATAAAAAAATATTATTATTATTGTTGTTGTTGTTGTTGTTATTAAAAAGGAAACTGTTTGGGACAATGGCTGGTGAAATCTCAGGGGTTAGAGGTTGGGGTGTCAGTGCTCTGCAAAATTCCTTGCCTCACCTCACCAGCAAACTCAAAATAAAACGTGCAAAAGAGTTTACAAACGCAAAATAAATCACTTAAAACAAAACATTTGCCAGATTTGTCCAGGCTGTAAATTGCCCCCCCTTCCCCCCGTTTTAATATATATTCTTAAGCAGACAGTATATCATCTGCCTCTTCCCATCACAATATGTTGCTCCTGTGGGAAGGACCAGCCTCTGAATAGCAACAATTGCTGGAGACATTTCAAGCCACGCTTAGTCATTAGCCACGCTTTTGGCCCACATCCATTTCTGAAGAAACCAAAGTTTGGACTCTGGTAACACAGCTGAAATTCATTTCTTTAAAAGAAAACAGAGCCACAGAAATGAGGTGACGGCAGGGGCACAGTAGGCTGGATACCCTCTAGGATGAGCACTAACCACAGATTCCATATGGTTCATATTCTTGCCAGCCTCAGCTGAGCAAGGGCTTGGGTGCAGGGCCAGAACCTTTGCAAAGCCACACTCAAAAACTTTTCGGGTGCCACCCAAACCAGCTTTGCTCTCGATGGAAAGCTTCTGGGACACAGAGAACAGCTTGGCTCTTACTGGCGGCATAGTGAGGGGGTCAATGACCAGCCACTTCTCCGTCGTCGTCTCCAGTTGCTGGGAGGTCAGCGGCTCTCTCAGACGCACAATTACTTCCAACTTGCCCCCTGTGGGCCGCCGACCATCCAAAAGCTAGGCAGAGAAAAGAAAAAGCGAGAGAAGCGCCAATTAGTGTGAAACCACAACGCTCTAAACTTCTCCCCGACACCACCGAATCTGTCCCTCTAACGGTTCACACTTGTCAATCTGTACGGCAGAACGATGCAGCCTGTTCCTTTTGGCCCTCGGGATGCTGAGGGAGGAGCTGGCATCTTTGTTTTTTTCGACTACGTGGCAGATGGCAAACCAAAGCCTGGAGAAACTGCTCTCTCAAGTTCCACAGGGAGGCTGGCTGAGCAGGCAGCGAAGGCTAGTTCAGAGCTCTAATCCAGGCCACTCATTTATTCACAATCATATAGAGGCTACTTTCCCATCAAACTGCCCAAAAGGTGCACATGGAGTTAAAACACAACGACAATAACATTTCAAAGATCAACATTCCTAGAGTCCTCCACTTCTGAAAACTGCAATGGGGCCTTGAAATGTTTTTGAGGTGGTGTGTTTTTTGGTGGATGTGTGGATACCTCCTTTAGCAGGATTTAGAAGGCGATTGGGCTGAATCCAGACCCCGGGCCTTAGTATGCC
Source organism: Darevskia mixta (assembly GCA_034641385.1). Lineage (NCBI taxonomy): Eukaryota > Metazoa > Chordata > Lepidosauria > Squamata > Lacertidae > Darevskia > Darevskia mixta. The sequence goes on along the minus strand of JAWWNH010000067.1, from coordinate 7,041,503 downwards.
TACCCATGTGCTAGAGAAGAAAGTGAAGTACTGGTGGTGTGAATGTCTGTCAATTCCTCAGGAGGAATGTTTTTAGCAGTTATCATCTCAGGAAGAACTTCAAAATGGGACCTTATCCAAAAGCCTGCCTGCTATCAGCTGTTTAGAGCATGGGTAGGCAACTTAAGGCCCGGGGGCCAGATCCGGCCCAATCGCCTTCTCAATCTGGCCCGCGGACAGTCCGGGAATCAGCGTGTTTTTACATGAGTAGAATGTGTCCTTTTATTTAAAATGCATCTCTGGGTTATTTGTTGGGCATAGGAATTTGTTCCGAGGGCCGGATTTAGAAGGCGATTGGGCTGGATCCGGCCCCCGGGCCTTAGTATGCCTACCCATGTGCTAGAGAAGAAAGTGAAGGATTCAGGCTTACCTCCAGAATCTCCCGAAGCTCGCAAGCTGTCTCCAGTGCATCCAACTTCAATTGTGCAGTTCCAACTACACGGTCAGTTTTGAACAGCCCTCTGGAGAGAAGTGGAAGTATTAGACTGATGACCTCATTCAGAGAGTGTCACAAATTGCATTCTGGTCTTACTTGCTCCCTTTCAATAAAGCTAACACTTAGCCTTTTTAAATTAACCAAACCACAAGAACTGCTGCAAGGTTACAGCAGAGTCTCCCCAACATCCCCTTAGTAAAACTACTCATAGCTTGGATGTCTCTTTTCAGCTTAGCTATGGCTTTGGGTACATGTGGATCTGAGCTATAAGTTGCCCACCTGTCTTGCCTGTGTGTGTCAATGAGCCAACCTGAGTTCCTTCCTCCCATAATAAACATTTCCCAATCTCGCATCCTGGGTTTTCTACTAATGTCCTGCCACCACCACATTATAGAAGTTAGACGTGGAAGATGTACCTTATGTGGAATGAAAGCCACCTTGTCTCAATTGTTTTATCACTCTTTTGATAGCACTCTGAAGCCTGTTTCAGTTAGTGCCTCCTTGACCGCTAAATATCCTTCCATTCTCCTCCATATTTTTTGTGCTTCTGCCAATAACCCTGAAAGAATGTGCAATCTCAGCACATTCACAGACACTAAGAACCAAACTACACATCACAAGAAACATCCTGAAATACATAACTGGGACCTGCCATTTTACTTTCTTAAGAAAAAAATCAAGGAAGGGACAGGGGGCACGGATCATGACCACATTAGGGAGGGAGGTATATTCCTTTCCCCTGCATGCTTCCCCACCAGAAATTCCCACCTCAAGCTACTTGCTTCCGAAGGTGTTACCGTGTTTCTCATAATATAAGACATGCCTAAAATATAAGGCATAGAAGGATTATAACGGGGGTCGCAAAATATAAGGCATACCCCGAAAATAAGACGTACCGGGTTCCGGTAGTGATATCGGGTACCTGGTGAGGTGCAGCCCCTCCTAAACACCCAGCAGCGCGCACCACGTGGGGCCCCAATCCAGCTCCCGCCAGCTCTCTCCCCCAGCACAGCCAGCAGCAGCAGCGGGCACCGCTTGGATCCGATCCAGCGGGACTCAGCCGCAGCGCGCCAGTGGATCCCCGATCCACCGGGCGCAGCGCGCTGAGTGAAGCCCTGAGTGGCCGGGACCCGGACCCAGCCGCAACCGCTGGAAGCCGCTAGAGGAAGTAGCAGCATCCTCGCTAGCTCCTCCACCAAACCCCGCGCAGCCCGCAGATCCCAAAAGCAGGCTTCTGCTGCTGCCCGCCTCGCAAGAGCAGTGATCGGAGGCGGGCGGGGGGGGGGGACAAGCGGGAGAGGCGGCGGCAACAACAGCAGCAGCAGCCCCTCCAAGCCCTCCTCCTCCTCGCCACCCCTAGCCTCGCCTTCGCCCTCACCGCCCTAAGGGGCCCTCACGCAGCCCTCGCCCTCCAGCGTCCTCCTCCTCCTGGCCGCTGCCACTTAGGCACGCAGGAGGGAGAGCCGGCAGACGGACGGCACCTCCTCAATCCTGCACACTTCACCTCAGGGCGTTTCCCGCCCTCGCAGAGAGAGGGGCTTCCCCCTCCCTCAGTCGGGTGTGTAAGGGCTGTCTCTCCCCCCCCCCACCTCTCCGTTTCATTCGGCTCCTTCATTGCTCTCCTGCTGCAATCCAAACCTGATTGTGGGCTTTTCTCTTTCTCTCTCTCTCTCTCCCCCTCCCTCCCTCTCCCTCTCCTCAACTTTCCCCATGCTTTCCTCTTTCTTTTCGTGTCTTCTTCGGCCATGGACTATTATTTTCTTCCCCTATCCGTGCACTTGCAATTCTCTCCACCACCACCCTCCTCTCCCCAAATTCCTTTTAGGATTTTCAGTTTTCTCCTCACTGGTTCTTCCTTTTCTTCTCTCCCCCCATCCTCATTGCATCCTTTTTCTCTCTGCCCTCCTTTGCTACACACACACGGGGGGAGAGAGAGAGAGAGGAGAGAGAGAGAGAGAGAGAGAGAGAGAGAGAGAGAGAGAGAGGAGTGTTGACTTTGCTTGTCCCCCGCCACCCGCCACCCCTTCCCAGCTCCGTGAAGCATCTCCGCTGTTCCCGCCGTGGCAGCTTCCAAAAGCCTGCTTTTAAAAAGCCTCGGTGGGGGGGGGGGGAGGGAGATGTTGCACAGAGCAGGTGGCAGCAACGTGAAGCATCTCCATTGTCCCCCCGTCGTCCTTGCAAAAGCCTTCCTTCCTTCTCCCTCTTTCTTTCACTCTTTCTCACTCCTTCTCTCTCTCTCTCTCTCTCTCTCACATACACCCACCCACCCACCCCTTCCTTCCTTCTCCCTCTTTCTTTTTCTCTCTCACCCCTTCCTTCTCTCTCTCTCTCACCTTTTCCTTTCTTCCTTCCTTCTCTCTCTCTCACCCCTTCTGTCTTCCTTCCTTCCTTCCTTCCTTCCCTCTCTCTCTTCCCTCCCTCCTTCACTCTCTCTTCCTCTCTCTCTCTCTCTCTCTCTCTCTCTCTCTCTCTCCTTCCTTCCTTGTCTCTCTCTCTTCCTTTCTTTCTTTCTCTCTCTCTCATCCCTTCCTTCCTTCTCCCTCTTTCTTTCTTTCACTCTCTCTCACTCGCCAACCCCGTTCGCCAAAGCAGGCTTGTTTTTGCGATCTTGGCGGGGAAGAACCAGCAGCACCCCTCTGCTGCCCCTCCCAGCCTTTTAGAGGAGGAAAACCAGAAAAAATTTTTTTTTCTTGTTTTCCTCCTCTAAAAACAAGGTGCGCCCTATGGAGCATCCAAAAATACGGTAATTATAATGGAATATATGTAGATTGCTGTACCACACTTAATAAAAATAAGACATCCCCCGAAAATAAGCCATACTGTGTTTTTTGGAGGATAAAAAGATTATAAGACGGTGTCTTATTTTAGGAGAAACACGGTATTTGACAGGACAATTCCAGAAGGAAGCACAGTGGTTATCCCAACAATATACTATTCTTCTGTCCTCCCTGCATTGCATATTAAAAATACATATGTCAGGTTTAATTAAAAGCTCAGCGATTTCATGGAAGAGTTGAAAACGCTCATATTAAAGCTCTCAGGCCACTCAGATATGCAGCTTCCATGTTGAAGGTGGCCCACCTCCGGTCAGTTTGACCACAGCAGGAAGGTCCCTACGGGTTTCTGCCAGTAACAGCCAAACCTCCATTTTGCTCACCCTTTATGGACGACTTCAAACTTGATGCCTTTTGTCTGGATGGCTCTCTTCAGCCCACGGTGCCCCCGATTAATAAACAGCTTGAACTTCTCTTGGAATTCTGCCGGAGGGAGATACCAAATGGGAAGGTTACTGGGCGTCAGGTGAGAGCCAAGAGCAATCATCACTGAAAGGAACGGCCTTGCATTGGGCCTGGGGTCCCTGCAGTTTGCTTCAAGCCCCCCCCCCTCAAAGCTTGGGAGGCACAAATCCAACTCCTGAGCATTTACACAGTTACGCAATTGTTGTGCACCATTGATATGCCACTGTTCACCCCATCACAAACACCCTAGGTAAAAAAGATAAAAGGTAAAGGACCCAGGAAGGTTAAGTCAAGTCAAAGACGACTATGGGGTGCAGCGCTCATCTTGCTTTCAGGCCAAGGGGGCCGGCGTTTGTCCACAGACAGGTTTCTGGGTCATGTAGCCAGCACGACTAAACCACTTCTGACACAATGGAACACCGTGACGGAAACCAGAGCGCACGGAAACGCCGTTTACCTTCCCGCCACAGCGGTACCTATTTATCCTTCCCGCCACAGCGGTACCTATTTATCTACTTGCACTGGTGTGCTTTCGAACTGCTAGGTTGGCAGGAGCTGGGACAGAGCAACGGAAGCTCACCCCGTCGCGGGGATTCGAACCGCCAACCTTCTGATTGGCAAGCGCAAGAGGCTCAGTGGTTTAGACCACAGCGCCACCCTATGCAAGCACTCTATGCACTGGTAAAAGCAAATCGTGGCAGGATCAGGTAGTACAACATTAGCCATAGTGATGTTTCAGCACAACAGCAAACCCCTCCATTTGCTTCTTGGCTCACCAGAAGCACTTACACTGAGACAGCCAAAATCTGATGCTGCCACTGCTCCTTGCCATCAAATACCCTAAGATGTCAGTCAGCAGATTCTGCAGGAGGGAGGGAGGCACGGAAAACCTGGCAGCTATCCTCACACTTTTTTCAGCTTCCCCCAAATCATGCTCGCTGTTGCCAAGAAGGAAGTCTGTGCCGCAATATACTCCACCAGACACCTTCGCCTTCAAACCCGTTTGCGCGGCAAGCTGTCATATTCACAGAAGCAACTTCCACATAAAGACTGAGAATATTCTCCACTAGACTCCAGGAGCTAATGCTTCTTGAAACCAGCAGTAGCCCAATGGAGCAAAAGGACCAACAATTTTCCAGAGCCGCTTCTGATGATGCAGGCTTGCTACTAACAAGTCTTGCGGTATCTCTGGCTGCTGAGTCGTCAAAAGCTCGTTCGTCTTCAGCCCTGTCCTTCAACTGGTAGCCTGTAGCAGAGTTTCAGACTGCCAAGCTTCTGTGGCGACAAGAGAAGTCTATCCTCACCTGCTCTCCTCCCTGTCATCGTGCTTCCTTTGCTGTCCCCAGTAAAAGCCTGGCAAGGACTTTTACTTCCAATACTGCACAGCTAGCTCCGTGCTTGGGACAAGGGAGGGACTCAGAAAGCAGGCCGGTGATGAGGGTCTGGCATACCCAGACACAGAACAAAGGGACCAGCCCAGTATACCAGTGATTCATAGCTCTGTCCAATATCTGACCTGCAGCATCTCCCTCTATTCCAGGTGTGGGGCTGTCCCTGTGACTAGGGCTAGACCACATGCAGCACTGTATAAGTCACTTGGAAGCCAACCCATTAAAAAAATGTAATAGTATGCAAGTGTAGGGCAGGTTTAACTCTTCCCTCCCCAGCCATGATCCTGATATTCACCCCCTATCCCCCATTTGCCTTTCTGAAGCTAATGGCGGAGGGATCTTAGTCAAGTCAATCGTAAAAGTGTGGGGTTTTTGTTGTTGTTAAAAGGAAAAAAGAAAAGAACAAAAGCTCAACAATTTTTTTGGGGGGGGGTCTTCCTATAAAAAAGGATTGCAGCAGGGGAGAGAATGGTTGAACCTCCCCTCCCTTGCATGCTGCAGTCCTCCCCACCTCCACAACACACACAGCCTCTAGTACAGTGGTACCTTGGTTGTCAAATGGGTTGGGCTCCCGAACAAATCGGCTCCTGAATGCCACAAACCTGGAAGTAAGTTCTCAGATTCTCTTATCGGTTGTTCAATAGTAAGACCAAGCCATCTTGTCTTTAAGTCTCTTTATTTCAGTGCCAAGCTATTTACAGTGCAGAGTTCAGTTTATCATGTCTGCTCAGTCACTAGCAGAATCCGGAAGTGCCTTCCTCCTGTTTTGGCGCCAACACCAAAAACTTGGCATCCTAAATTGCCGCCTTCTCCTCCTACGTGAGATATGCGCCGGAACTGACGCCTCCCCCTCCGAGCGAGTCTGCTGGGTGGTGCCAGGTCTCTCAGTAACTCCCTGGACACCTGGCACTCCCTGGCTCCCAGCCACTAACTGCTCCTCCCCCGAAGAAGGGCTGCCAGATTCACTCGAAGATGAATCTGTCGTTAATACAGGCTGCGGGTCCCTGTATGCACTCAGAGCCGGACTGGCAGGGGTGGGCAGATCCCTGACATAAGTGTTCCGGTTTGCGAATGTTCTTTGGAAGTCGAATGTCCGACGCGGCTTCCGATTGAGTGCAGGAAATTCCTGCTGCCAATCGGAAGCTGAGCCTTGGTTTTTGAAGGGTTCCGGGAGTCGAACAGACTCCCGGAATGGATTAAGTTTGACAACCAAGATACCACTGTATTAATTTTACTTACAAGAAACACAATATTGATGGGCTTCCTGGTGATGTGCTCAGTACTGCACATGCTTTGGCCCTGAAGCTGGCAGATGCTTCCCCCCCCTTCTTTCAAGCATGGCCTAAAGCTCACAAACATAAATTTACCGGGAGAGTTGGAATTCTTGATCACGTTGGTCTTGTCTTTCTGCGCTTCCTCCTGCAAATACAGAAAAGTGAAAAGAAGCAGTAAGAACCAGGTGCCTGCCGGAGAACCGATTCGGAGATTTCTAGTTATCTCTCGCTTGGATTACTGCAATGCGCTCTACGTGGGGCTACCTTTGAAGGTGACCCGGAAACTACAACTAATCCAGAATGCGGCAGCTAGACTGGTGATTGGGAGCGGCCGCCGAGACCACATAACACCGGTCTTGAAAGACCTACACTGGCTCCCAGTACGTTTCCGAGCACAATTCAAAGTGTTGGTGCTGACCTTTAAAGCCCTAAATGGCTTCGGTCCAGTATACCTGAAGGAGCGTCTCCACCCCCATCGTTCAGCCCGGACACTGAGGTCCAGTGCCAAGGGCCTTCTGGCGGTTCCCTCACTACGAGAAGCCAAGTTACAGGGAACCAGGCAGAGGGCCTTCTCGGTAGTGGCACCCGCCCTGTGGAACCGCCCTTCAGATGTCAAAGAGAACAACAACTACCAGACCTTTAGAAGACATCTGAAGGCAGCCCTGTTTAGGGAAGCTTTTAATGTTTAATAGACTATTGTATTTTAATGTTCTGTTGAAAGCCGCCCAGAGTGGCTGGGGAAACCCCGCCAGATGGGCGGGGTATAAATAATAAATTATTATTATTATTATTTCAAAGCAGACCCCACCACCGTCCTCAAAGCAGCTTCACGCATCAGGCTTTTTCTACACCTGCATTACATGCAGCCGGCTAATGAAAAGGCAGTTTCAAATTATTATTTTTATTTTTATTAAAATGCCACCCCATATCCATAGATCTCAGGGCGGTTCACAACATAAATACACAAGAGCAGGGGGAAATGATCACTGGCTGCTTCCCACAGGATAATGAAAAGTTAACATATGAAGCAGCCCAAACTCACCGCATTGGGATAAGGGAATTCAAAGCGGACAAAGGCATCCAGGTCATTAGGAGACATGCCTGAAGAAGAGAAAAACGAGAGTCAGGAAACCTTTTAGGTCAAAAATCTCAAAGCTAAAGGGCAAAGAGGAGGGGCTGCTCTCAGAAGGCTCCACATGGAAATTGGCTCAGCCTGGTTCCTTGTATGCTGCTCTTGCAGCACCTGCAAAATCAGGCCTCTTCACAGAAGCTGGGGCAGAAGTTTGGCCTTCGCATGACTGCCTCGGCCTGCAGTGCCCTGGAAGTCAGCATGTGGGGCAGCAGGCCTAGATGTGGGTAAAGAACACTCCTTAGAAACCACCTTTGGAATGAGTGTTTGCCTATATTACAAAATGAATAGAATAGAATAGAATAGAATAGAATAGAATAGAATATATTTTATTGTCATTGTCCCCTTCGGGGACAACGAAATTACTTGGCTGCTCCATCCACCCAGATAGGGCACTCCACGCAAAAACAAAACAAAACAACTTATCATTGTTTTAATCAGTGTGTATGGTTTTAATCAGTGTGTATGGTTTTAATCAGTGTTTTTGTAGTTGTTTTGTCTTTGCGTGGAGTGCCCTATCTGGGTGGATGGAGCAGCCGAGTAATTTCGTTGTTCCCGAAGGAACAATAAATCTATTCTATTCTATTCTATTCAAAACAAAACAAAACAAAAACAAAACAACTACAAAAACACTGATTAAAACCATACAGTATGATACAACATAACAGGTAAGATTAGATGACTTTCAAAGTCCAGGATTCCCATTCAAGGCCAAGATCGCTCTGGAGAAGAAGCTGTTCCTAAGATGGCTTGTTCTTGTCCTCATCGTCCTGTATCTCCGTCCCGATGGCAAGAGCTCAAAGAGACGGTGACCAGGATGTGATGGATCTTTTACTATGTCCAGTGCCTTTCTGTGGCACCTCATGGCATAAATCTGCTCTAAGGTGGAGAGCGAGCAGCCAACAATGCTCTCTGCTGCCTTAGGGGGTAGGGTGGGGGAGAGAGAGAAAGAACAGGCTTCAACAGAATTAAATTCACTCTCAAAACCAGCCTTTTAGTCTTTCTCCCCTGACAGGTGGGAAGGTGGGGATTTCACAAAATGGGTCAAGAGAAAAGAGATGAAAGGAGGGAGGAAGTGCCCCCCCAATGCACACACACCTGTTTTGGGGGTTGGAAGTACAGTGGTACCTTGGTTCTCAAATGCCTTGGTACTCAAACAACTTGGAACCCAAACACTGGAAGTAAGTGTTCTGGTTTGTGAACTTTTTTCAGAAGTCGAACATGCTCCGTTTTGAGTGCCACACTTCTGTTTTGAGTGTTACGCTGAGGTTTTTGCTATTTATTTTGTGCTTTTGTGGCTCTTTTTGTGTGTGTGTGACTGTGTGGAACCCAGTTCAGCTCCTGATTGATTGATTGTGTGACTGCACTACATTGTTTATTGCTTTCATTTTATGGATTAATGTTCATGTTGCATTGCTGTTTTAAGGGTTGTTTTTAAAAGTCTGGAACAGATTAATCCATTTTGCATTACGGTACATTCTATGGGAAAGTGAGCCTTGGTTTTGGAACGGACTTCCGGAGTGGATTAAGTTTGAGAACATTGTATGAATGGCAATTGAAGATGGTGGAGTTTATGAACCTAGCAAGAATGACTGCAGCAATTAGAAATGTAAATAAACAAAAAGTCAAAGAAGAGTGGTTATATGTGGAGGAATATCTAAAGTATGAAGGAATTAGAACGGATTTAGTGATCTGTCTAGATTGAAACACATAATGTATATAAAATTATATAAAATAAAATAAAAACGTTAGGAAAATGAACTGTGTTAACAAATAGGTTAGGAAAGAGAGATAACAACGATAGAGATAGGATTGAACGCAAGATACAAAAATAGAAGATAGAAAGGATACATGAGAACGAACTGTAGGAGGTCAATTTTAAAGGTAAGGGGGAAGAAGAGGGGAAGGGGTAAAAGGGGGGGGGAGAGAAGGGAAAATACGGACATAGGATAAGTTTGGATGTATGATAAGGTGATATAAGGTGATAGGAGAAGATGGTATGAAATGTGAGGTATGATAGAGGGAGGTATGTGAGAATTTAAGTGATGTATGAGGTATGTATGCAGGTAGGTAGGTAGGTATGTAAGTATGTATTGCGGGATGTATATGAATGTATGATGTTTGATATGTTTTGTAATAATGTGTTGAGATAAATAAAGATTATTTTTAAACTTAAAAAAAAAGTAAGTTTGAGAGGGATGTGTGTCCTCCTCAAGAGTAAGCATCCGCAGACACCGTCTACTAAACTGATGGCTTTATTTACAGCATCAAGCATAACAGGTGTTACAGTTCATCATCCGACCCTTCTGTGTCAGATCCCCGAAGTACCGGTTTTCGGCTCCGCCCCCAACATAAAAGCTTCGGAAATCCTAGGCGCCGCCTACCCTCTTTCCGCTTCCGCCCTCTGGACCTGAGAGGGACAGCGCTTGCCTCTTCCCTTTCACTTTCATCCTCCATGCTGGTTGCTTCCGATGCTCTGGCAGGCTCTTCAAGCCTCACCTCCTCCCCGGTCTCCATTTCCTGATCCCCGCCCATTGGCTGCACTGGAGCCCCGGTCGGAGCCTCCTCTCATTGCCTCATTACCGCTTCTGGCGTTAACAGGGGCGGTGCCTGTTCCTCGTCCCACACCCTCAACACCTCCTCGGGTGTTAGCTGTGCCCTGCCTTGGCCAGCTGTGTCCTCAGATACTGCCTCGGAACCGGGCCAGCCCCTGACAGTAAGTTTGAGAACCAAGGTACCACTGTACTCAAGAAGCACACAAGATCCCTTCCCTGGCTGAACACACGACTTAGGAAGGTGGTTGCAGAAGTGGTTTGGGTTGTGTGCTCTACACAGCCAGCTTCTCAGCAGGCACAGAAATGACCAGGGAGCAGGAGGGGGGGGGGGAATGCAAGCTTTTCAAACAGGTTATTCTGATGCCCTCTCTCAGCCAGCCACACATCCTGTCTGCTTCACACAGCAGCAGCAAATCCTTGATCTCTCTATAAATTTTTCTCTCCCCTTCCTCTCCTACACAGGCTCTTTGCTACTCCAGTAACCAAATTTATTCCAGTCTTCTCTTTCCAGATAGGCTCTTTCCCGAGCAGCAAATACCTAAATCACTTTTTGAAACCTTTTAACTTATCGCACAATAATTTGCTCTGGGACATGCCTGTGAGGGCTTGGCTTGTAAATCAATAATAACAACAGGATACTCTTTCTGGCAGTGTTTCTGGCGGCTACTGAAATTACAAGCAGGCAGGAGAGTCAAGCAAGCAGGATCCAATCACTTTTTATGGGTTTTACAGTCATGTTATTATTGCTTTGATGCTGTTAGCTGCCTTTGAGTTTCCATTAGGAAAGAAAGGCAGGGTATAGACTGAATGAAGAAATGACTAAAATGAGGAGCAGAAGGAGGACAACAATAGAGATACAGTCCTTTGTTCAGGATGCCACTCTGCAATGCTATTTTCAAAAGCCAAATTTCTTCCTCCATGGATAGGACAGTGTAATATGGATTCGGATTAGCTCTGCTCACTTAAACAGTGGCTTGTCTTCCTCAATTCCTGGTATGCCCTGCAGAGGACCTTAAGGTACACAAATAACAACACTTTGGAGGTCCCAAGCCACAAGGTGGTTAGATTGGTCTCAACTAGGGCCAGGGCCTTTTCAGTACTGGCCCCAACTTGGTGGAACGCTCTGTCACAAGAGACCAGGGCCCTGCGGGATTTGACATCTTTCCGCAGGGCCTGCAAGACGGAGCTGTTCCGCCAGGCCTTTGGGTTGGACTCAGACTGACCCTTATGTTTCCCTCAACTTATGGTTTTGATTTATGGGCTACTGCTAAAATGAGGCTGCATATTTTAATTTTAATTAACTGTTTTTTCTTTTTTTAATGTTTTATTGTAATTTTATTGGTGTTAGCCACCCTGAGCCCGGTTCTGGCCGGGGAGGGCGGGGGTATAAATAAAAAATAATTAAATTAAATTAAATTAATGCATTCATTCATTCATTCATTCATTTAACACATGGGACCCAAACATATAAAATTATAGGAAAAACAAAGAGGAATAAAAGTTCTTTAGCATTTTACAGAACAAACAGATACAGCTGGGGAGCCTGTGGGCCTCCAAATATTGTTGGACTCCAACTTCCATTAACCCCAGTCAACAGGAGATGATGGGCATTGTAGTCCAGCCATAACACCCATGAGATAGGCGCAGCAATGTTAAGAGGGACTCGGTTTTGCACTAGGACAGGGCACAAAGAAATGAACTGGAGAGGGCAGGTCAGCCCTTTTGCACATTTCAGGGGAGGGGAGAATTCTTAATTTTGAGAATAAATGTTAGAATCGTCTTGCTGGATCAGGCTCAACTGTCCCTCTAGCCCAGTGTTTTCGCTCCAGTAAGGCCCCGTCAGATGCTGCTAGGAAATTCACAAGCAGGGCATTAAAGACAGCCGCTGCCCCTGTTGTTTGTTGTCCCCTTCATCTGGTAAACAGAAACCATTTGCTGCTCTGAACAAAAAAAAGTCCCACTGGCATAATACTTTGCATAACTAATTGGGGGACATAAACAAGAGAAAGGGAAACATTGGATCCCGTCTGCCAACACAAACCATTGTCAATGACTTTGGAAACTCTTCACCATACTTGTTCTAGCAGGCACCTAACTTTCCTCTACCCAGTTTGGTTTTAGACCAGAGAAGGGGGACCTTCGAACCTCCAGATGTTGCTGAACTTCAGCTCCCAGCCAGCATGACCAATGCTCAGGGGTGATGGGAGCAGCAGCTCAGCAATACCTGGGGAGTCACAGGCTCCCCCATCCCAAACTGCTTTGTCCAACTTACAAGTAATGGTGGCAACAGGCATAGGAACTTCCATCCCCCACCTCCAAATTACGTTTTCAGAAACCCAAACCGTTTCCTGCATTACCTGGAGGAGCTGGCAGGTTGATTCCTTTCACGACAGAAAGAACCATATCGTTGCTGTTCAATTCTGGGAAAATCCTGCGAGGGGGGAAAGGAGAGGGCCAACTTCAACCAAGGTGCTTTCAGTGAACAGGCCAGGATCTCACCATCACCAAACAAAGAGTCCGATTCCACCCACCTATTCCTACCATTCCAAAAAGAGCACTCTGAAAGGCTTCACATCTCTCTCTCTCTCACACACACACATATATATAAACATACATGCCCTGGGCAAGAGCTGAGGTTTGAAACAGGTCAAGGCCCTTTAATAAATCTTGGTTTGGACTATGTGGGATTTTTGTAAATCCTCCTTTATTGTTGTGGCTCTGAGAGAACCTACTCCTGCAAAGGAAAAGCCTGATCAATGGCTAGGGACTCATAAACATAAAACGTTTTATATGCATTATAACACTGTAACACCAGATGGCGCTGTGGAGTCCCGCCTTTCACCAACGGGATTTCCCTGTATGAAGTTTACAACACGTGTAACTGAATCGCTTATTTGATGGGTCGAGATCCGGCCTAGGAAGGAGAGCCCAAAAAGCATTTGGCATCTAGCATTTGGGGCAAACTGCAAAGCAATGGCCCACATACTTGACCACACTGAAAGTCCGCTGCTCATAATGATATTTGGGCAGTGGAAAGCCCTTGGCGTGGGCTTGCTTTAAGATCTCCATGTTCTTTTTGCAGTCTTCAGCCATCTTCTCAAATCTGGAGAGGGGCAGACCAAAACAGTCAACTTAGTTTACAGGGCGATTCACGGAGTTTAAATAAGTTTTCTTAGCGCATTGTAGATAACTTTGAGCCATAAAAGAAGAGCTATCAGAACTTTGTTATGCCTGAAGTTGGAGTAGACAGGATGTGTTGGAAAGCTTCAGCCAATGGGAATTCAGATAAAGCTGGGATCTTGGTTAAGCAACAGCCCAAAGAATTCAGCACAAAAGAGTTAACTTGGATGCTAGCAAACAGAAGCAGTATTTTCAGAAAACAGCCAAAACTGGAAGCCCTCCAACCGTAACTGACTGGCAGCACACACAGATGTCTGGGAACAAGCTATGTTTTGAGAACAGGGTCAGAAAAATAGAACATTCCATGCAGAACAACTAGCTTTGCACTAGAGTGCTGGTTATGGATTTCATTAGGCAGTAGCAAAAACAAATTACACCATGAACCGAGCAACGTAGCAATGAGCAAAAATGTCATACTATAACAGTGATGTGTGGAAATGGACTTTAAGAGGAGCAGCATGTGGCAGACAGTCTATATTCCCTGAAGGAAGAAACACATGTACCCTTAAATATAAATCATGAAAGCTTGTTCTACTTGCGACCTTTATCCACCCCCCCCTTCAATGCATTCCCATCACTTGCTTTGGGAATCCCTTTGCTTGTTTTAAAACGCAAATGAACCTATTCAGTGACTTGCCTCAGCCCAGCTGCAGAACAGACGATGCAGAAGACACAGGGAACCAGGCAGAGGGCCTTCTCGGTAGTGGCACCCGCATTGTGGAACGCCTTCCCACCAGATGTCAAAGAGAAAAACAACTACCAGACTTTTAGAAGACATCTGAAGGCAGCCCTGTTTAGGGAAGCTTTTAATGTTTAACAGACTATTGTATTTTAATATTTTGTTGGAAGCCGCCCAGAGTGGCTGGGGAAACCCAGCCAGATAGACGGGGTATAAATAATAAATTTATTATTATTATTACCGGTATTATTATTATTATTATTATTATTATTAAGATCTAAGGAGCACCTGCTGTGAAGAGGGCGTTCCTGGCCAACACAGGCCACAGATTTAGCAGAGAGAGCAGAGGAAGGGAAGGGTATTGATCAGTTGCCATCACACTTACTTGGTAGTTTCTGCGATATTTCCTAAATGGGTGAACTGCTTGGAGAAACTCACGCACATCTGGAACAAAAAAGAAAGGAAAAGGAGTGAGTCACATCAGGAGCAGCCAGGCACGATCATGTCTCCCTCCCATGGGTCATGCACCTTTGCAGTCAAATGCCTTAAATTCCACCCCTTAATAAGCAAGCGTCAGCCCTTATATGGCCAGAGTATGCAGACTCTCTTCTCAAGGAACCCAGAAGCCACTTGCATCTTTCTTAATGTAGCCCATCCATTGCTCATCATTTACTTAAGACTCGGATAGCTGCAGGAAGTCCATACGGGGCCACACTAACAGTCCCTTCTGATGTATATATTACACGCAAGCAAGCAAGAAATACAGCTGCTGCCATTATGTCAGGTTTGCCCCCTCCCTCCCTTGCTGGATCAGACCCATTAGCGTCTGTCTAATCCAATATCCTGTTTCCAACTATGCTCCACCAACCAAATGTTTCCAGGAAGCCCACCAGAACGGCATGAAGGCCACAGCCCTCCCACCTTATTTCGCTCCCAGGATACGGCAGGTTTAACAAGTGTGATGATTTCAATACGAATGATCGACTGCCATCCTAGTATGCCTTGTCTCGCACCTGGTAAGGCTTCCAGGAAAAGGAGGAAGAAACCTTTATAGTTTAAAAAGATAGCCCTACTGTCCCCGATTCCTCACTAATCTCCTCAAAAAGAGAGGATGCAACATCCCTTAAAGCTTGCCTGTGCCCCACTTACCTCATGCTGCTGCCTCATAATTTTCACAAGCTCCGTGTACTGGGCAGCCGTTTCTGGGGAGATGTTGGCTCCACGACGCTGCGCAAGTGTGAAGTCCTCCTTGTTCACAGGGGCTTGAGGCACCTGAAGGGAGAAAGTGTGTATTTGGCGGCGGGGGAAGTTAGTACCAGAATGAACCACAACAAAAAGGGCTGTGTCACCTCCATGCAGAAAACACAAATCAGCACAGAGTGATCCTCTGCCCATCAAACACACCTGGGTTTCCCACAAAGGGAGCTCCCGATCCCAAACTGTGTGGATCTAGAAGCTGGTCTGAAATGGGAGGCTTGCCTGCTGCCATCATTATATAAAGGTAAAGGTAAAGGGACCCCTAACCATTAGGTCCAGTAGTGGACAACTCTGGGGTTGCAGCGCTCATCTCGCTTTATTGGCCGAGGGAGCCGGCGTACAGCTTCTGGGTCATGTGGCTAGCATGACAAAGCCGCTTCTGGCGAACCAGAGCAGCGCACGGAAACGCCGTTTACCTTCCCGCCGGAGCGGTACCTATTTATCTACTTGCACTTTGACGTGCTTTCGAACTGCTAGGTTGGCAGGAGCTGGGACCGAGCAACGGGAGCTCACCCCGTCGCAGGGATTCGAACCGCCGACCTTCTGATCGGCAAGCCCTAGGCTCTGTGGTTTAACCCACAGCGCCACCCACGCCACCATTATATATCTTCCAGCAAAAGGCAAAAAAAACCCACCCTTTCCTCTATAACCAGGCCTGAGGCTTTTAACTAACTGGCCTTCTAGAAGTGGGTGGGATGTTTTTAATGTATGTCTTTTTCCTCTTGGTTTTAATATAACTATGTGGGGTTTATTGTGTGTTTGTTTGGTTGTAAGTTGCTTCAGGTTCCCTTGGGTAAGATAAAGCAACTATCAAATTTAATTAATTAATAATGAAGTGTCCCAAAAGGCATAGCCTTAACTGGCCCTCATTCAGCAACAGCACTAAGTCAAATGGGATGGCCGAAAAATTACTTTGCCCCACACTAGTGGGTTCAAGAAGGGGCATTAGAGCAGGTTTTCCTTGGACACAGACCAAACAGTCAGTCATAATGTAGCATAAAACAGAACAAAAACACCAGGCCTGCTGGATCAGACCAAGGGTCCATCTAGTAAATTTTCTGCCTGGTATGATGCCTCTGGGAAAATCCCAAGCAGTGCATGAAGGCAACAGTCCCCCCACCTCCCTGCTATTTCCCCAGAATGATGTACTCAAGAGGTATACTCCCTCTGGACACAAATATTAGATATGATAGCTAAACAGAACCACTTATTTCCCACATATTTGTCAAATCCCATTATGCTCAGAATACAGACGCTGAGGAATGCAAAAGATTGAAAGCATCAGGGCAAGATTTTTGTTCCAGCGCTCCACAGATGAGACCAGATTTATTTTTATTTTTTAAAATATGTCTCTCTGGCTCAGAACTCAGGTTCCAGAACTGGGACAAAGAGATTGAAAAACAACATTCATGCACTTCATGAGCTTTGAGCTGTTTTCTAACACAACTCTTGACAGCACTTCAAGACATTTCCCAACCAGAGAGAAAGAGAGAATATGATTGCCTTTGTTATGTCGACCGGGAGCCCACTCTGCGATGCTTCGATCATGGGGTCCAGGCCCTTGGCTTGACGCAAGAACATCTTGGCCCCCTCAATGTCATTCTGCTGCTTTGCTCTGAGAGCTGCCTGCATCAGCTGCTTCTTCCGGGTTTCCAGGAAAGTCAGCTGCTGTTGAGCTGCAGGGAGAAAGGAGACCCATCAGGCATGCTTCAAAGTCTCTTCTAAACAGACAATAAGGAGGTCTCAAATGGGCAAGGCTGCAAATCTTATTTCAGTACACCAACATATGTCTGTGCATAAGCAAAACAGTCACTTTTTACAAGTAGCATGCTGGTAACACGAAAAGCATGTTTGCTCAGGAGACAGCAATAAATGCAGAGCCTATAATGAGTCTAGGCAGCCTTAGAAATAATAATAAAAAAACAGCCATTATCTTATCTCCAAGAGCAGCCAATAATGAATGCTACATTACACCAGTTAAGAAACGGTCTTTCTCCTGTTGGGTTGGATTCCAAAATAGCAAAAAAAGAGGAGCTGTTTGCTTCCATTGGAGAGGAGCTGTTTGCTTCCATTGGAGAAAGTTTGGGGCTGTTGCAGAGAAAACATTCCAAGGAACAGAGCCCAAGCTTCTCAATCTGATGTTAGGTGGTCATTGCAAAGTCCTACTCACATGGCAGTGGCTTTTGGGCTGTAAAATTCAGGGAGAAGTGGAGATTGGGAAAAACAAAGTACCTCAATAAAAGAGGCACCAATCAGCCCAGGGATTTTTGCATAAATCAGGAACGTGGAATGTGCCACCAACACAGATTCTGTTGTTGTCTGGCCTGCAATCTGGACCAACAGGAATCAATGGTGCCCAAGGAGCTTGAATGCCTGATACTGAAAAAAATCCTCACACTGCTAATTTGAAAACACTCTATATGTCCGAAGAGTGACCAAATCACTTGCAAACTGTGGCTTGGTTTAGATGTCAAGAGCTCCTGTACAAACCGAATTGCCAAGGCGGAGAAGCTGCTTTATAAGGGTGGCCAAACTAAGCACTAAGAACCCCTCCCAATGCTTAAACCGTTTGTGTATTTAGGCTTAGTGTGTCTACAAAATGAGTAATTTTATTCATAAAACACTACCCTGACATTCAGTACGTGTGGTACTTTACAATGTTGTTTAGTTGTTTAGTCGTGTCCGACTCTTCATGACCCCATGGACCAGAGCACGCCAGGCACTCCTGTCTTCCACTGCCTCCCGCAGTTTGGTCAAACTCATGTTGGTAGCTTCGAGAACACTGTCCAACCATCTCATCCTCTGTCATTCTCCTTGTGCCCTCCATCTTTCCCAACATCAGGGTCTTTTCCAGGGAGTCTTCTCATGAGGTGGCCAAAGTATTGGAGCCTCAGCTTCAGGATCTGTCCTTCCAGTGAGCACTCCAGGCTGATTTCCTTCAGAATGGATAGGTTTGATATTCTTGTAGTCCATGGGACTCTCAAGAGTCTCCTC
Organism: Darevskia mixta; assembly: GCA_034641385.1. Lineage (NCBI taxonomy): Eukaryota > Metazoa > Chordata > Lepidosauria > Squamata > Lacertidae > Darevskia > Darevskia mixta. Next base: position 7,023,330 of record JAWWNH010000067.1, on the reverse strand, counting down.
CAGCACCATAATTCAAAAGCATCAATTCTTCAGCGATCAGCCTTCTTTATGGTCCAGCTCTCACTTCCATACATCACTACTGGGAAAACCATAGGTTTAAGTATATGGACCTTTGACGGCAAGGTGATGTCTGTGCTTTTTAAGATGCTGTCTAGGTTTGTCATTGCTTTTCTCCCAAGAAGCAGGCGTCTTTTAATTTCGTGACTGCTGTCACCATCTGCAGTGATCATGGAGCCCAAGAAAGTAAAATCTCTCACTGCCTCCATTTCTTCCCCTTCTATTTGCCAGGAGGTGATGGGACCAGTGGCCATGATCTTTCTTTTTTTGATGTTGAGCTTCAGACCATATTTTGCACTCTCCTCTTTCACCCTCATTAAGAGGTTCTTTAATTCCTCCTCACTTTCTGCCAGCAAAGAATCTAAACCTTTCCCCCACCAGCGTAGACACCACCACACAGATGAGATCAAGCTTCTCTGAAAAATTGTCTCCTGTCGCTGATATTCAGGCTGCAACATTAATTTACTTATTTTCCTCTTCCCTCATTGCCTCTCTTCTGTTTCGTATCAAGTCTCCTCACATCATAAGCCACTATTTTATATTATAAACCATGCTTATATTATGAATGAAAGGTAAACCAATAAATAAAAGCGGGGGTACCTTTCGTGTTGACCTTTGAGGCACTTTTACCTGCCCCCGTTGCCTTTGGAGCTGCAGGGGCCACTCGTGAGCCTGGCTGGGGTGGCAGCTTAGGCTGCGGTGAGCTGGCTGGTTTGGATGATGCAGGCTGGTTTGGGTGGTCAGGCTGAAAAAAACAAGAGAGGAGATACATCTCTGAAAACATTCCTTTGTGCAATGAAGGACCAACCTGACACACATGGGAGATCAAAGCAGTTGGAGAAGTCTAAACTCTGTTCATGGCATAGCATTGAATCTTAAAACCTTGACTGCACGACCAGCACTTAAAAGTAATGCTGTTGCCAGTACATGTTCTTTTTTTTACATTTTTAAAATTTATTTTAAATTTATTTATTTACAACATAAATCCACCACAACTCAAATAAACAAATCTACCACCATTAGACATAAACATAACATAAAAAAATAACATAAAATATAATATAATATAACAAATGACAAAATAAAAGACTTCCTTTATCCTCCCCCGCCCCTCAAAGAGAGATGTATTGAGAAGAAATAGTAGTTTCTGGCTACTCCCAAACTGCATTATATTCCAACAGTTCCCCTGGGGGTAGTGTGATGTTGGGTGGTGGGGTATTCTAGTCTAACCTATGACCAAGGCATACAAATTTGCATGCTTCCCCACAAATTCAGTCAGGACTTTGACTAGCACGCAACCCAACCTTTTTTTCCTCCTCAGCGTCTTCATCCTCCTCATTGGCTAGTTTCATGGCTGTTTCAAGGATCCCCACAAAGCTTTGATCTCCTGGTGAAGATTCCATTCCTTGGATTGGAGGGAACCCTGCCAAAGATGACACAGTGACTGTTTAGAAGGCGAAAGCTACTGCTAAATGTCTGCATACATATACCAGAGCTTGCTGAATTACGATTCCCATCATCCTGGGCCATTGGGCATGCTTGCTGGGGTTGATGGGAGATGTAGTTCAGCAACATCTGGAGGGCCAAAAGCTCCCCACACCTTCTCAGTCTCATAGCCTGCCTATTTATCCAACACATCCATAGCCTGAGCATGGATCCATGGCACCCAGAAGTGTGTGTGTAAGCAAAGAATTTGGTACTGAGTGAAGAAGTCGGCTTCTTTGGGATCCGAGACCAGTTCTTTAAAAATTAAATACATTTCCAGCCCACGGCTGTAAAGATACAGCTTGAAACTGAGGGCAATGTCTACTGAAATCTTTGAAGCCAGGAGGAAACAAGGTTTCAAGTGGCCAAAGGTTTCACAGCCTCACTGTTCCTTGCTCCCTTTCTACAAGTAACAGAAATGCAAGCACATTTGTTCAAGCAAATGTGTAGTAAAGAAATCAGAGTTTGCAGTTATTCTACAGGAATCAATGTGGAGGACACGGCCACGATTAGTACACTGTATTTATAACTTCTTTCCAACTACCTCTCAAAGCAGCCTATGCAAAATCCAGCAATGAAATATTAAAGATAACTGGGCATGTTTGACGACAGTCCCTTCAATGTACATGGTCAGGCTGAGTTTTTTGCTGGACACCCCCCTTTACCTTATTTACGGATTTTCAGCTGTCAGCAAAGCAAACACAATGCTAAAAACCCTGACCCTAATTGGGATAATGTGAAATAGTTGCCACTGACTTCAATGCGCTTTCCTTCCAAATAATTTTGCTTAGGGTTGCCACCTTCATCTGCAATCTTATCGATTGCCAGCTGAGCCCTTTGTCTCATTCTGGAGGGCACCAACTTTGCAGTTATGACTAGAAGCATAGGGAGGAATTCAACACAGCACTAAGCAGATAGCTCCATCAGCGCAAGCATTTCTTGCTTGCCTGATGGAATGATCTGACCTCTCCTCCTTCTACATGCTGCTTTGGGGTTTTTTTCCCAACTCCCCAGAGCCAATTTGGGGGGATGCAAGGAGTGCATGAGTTGTGGTGGGGAGCCCTCTTGTGCTAGCGGAAGTTGTGGTGTGGGCATCTGTTGGCGGGGCTTCTTATAATGCCCAAGATCTCCCTGTGTGATGGAAGCTTAAGCTGGAAACCAAGAAGACAACTCAGAAGAGCCATCTATTTAGATCAGGCATGGCCAAACTTGGCCCTCCAGCTGTTTTGGGACTACAATTCCCATCATCCCTGACCACTGGTCCTGTTAGCTAGGGATGATGGGAGTTGTAGTCCCAAAACATCTGGAGGGCCAAGTTTGGCCATGGCTGATTTAGATGGAGTGAGCCTAGGGCTTGCCGATCAGAAGGTCGGCGGTTCAAATCCCTGCTACGGGGTGAGCTCCCGTTGCTTGGTCCCAGCTCCTGCCAACCTAGCAGTTCGAAAGCACGTCAAAGTGCAAGTAGATAAATAGGAACCGCTCTGGCGGGAAGGTAAACTGCGTTTCCGTGCACTGCTCTGGTTCGCCAGAAGCGGCTTTGTCTGCTGGCCACATGACCCGGAAGCTGTACGCCGGCTCTCGGCCAATAAAGCGAGATGAGCGCCGCAACCCCAGAGTCGGACACCACTGGACCTAATGGTCAGGGGTCCCTTTACCTTTACCTTACTTTGGGATAACTTCACATGATGTTGCCACAAGAGGGCAGCATTTGCCAGATGCATCCTTGCCTGCCCAACTACCAATAACATGATTGCAAGTTACATACCTGGGGGAACAGGTAGGTCACCAAACTCAACAGGTTTTCCTGCCTTGTGAGCTCTGATGGCCTCTTGATATTGCTGAGGAGGGAAACAAAAACAGAAGCTGAAATCCCTAATTTGGGAGCATGGTCTTTCTAGAAAAGGGTGGGCAAAGCTACTTTTGTTGGGACAGTTGCAGCAAAAAACAGGGTATGAGAGTATGCATATTTGCTTACTTATCAAGAATGTTGTTAATCAAAGCAGTTGTTCTCAGTACGCAACATGCCTGTACACCCATTAAACACCTGTGCCTTGAATCGCAGTAACTTGGGTGGGTGCCATCCTAGAATCTCCCAAATCCTTAGCTCATACCAGCTTGCTGCTTCTGGAGTTGTAAGTAGAATCAGTTCATCTTTTGTTATCTCTTGCCCTGTATTTGAATTTCTATTTTTTAACTTAGCTCATTCTGAACTGTTCTTTTAGTGCTACTTGGGTTTTAACACTTTTATCTCCAAGTCCTACAGATTTTACAAGAGTCTTGCTCATTTTTAAGCAAAGCGCAGCCTGCATTGTTGAGCTGCTGTAAATTTTTAATCTACCGATGAAATTAACAGAGGGCTTATAGTCAATCAGGAATCCTGTTCTTGAGCCAAATTAGATAGGAGCACAAGGAGAAATTCAGAGAAGTGAAAACTAGCTTCAAGGCCAAAACCAAGCACAACTTTGGCTCTAGTCTGGCCTGCTTTAATAAATCAATCAAAATATTTATATACTGCCCTCTCATAAATATCAGGGCGGTGTACAACACCACGTATACAATAAAATATATAAAACTCTTTAAAAACAAAAGAAAATGACTGGATGTTAAAGGGTTTTAAACCTTTTGCTGCACCAGACAGGGGCAATAATACCAAGATGACATTAGCACACACCCTTCTGCCTCATACTGCTAGCTGAGGATGGGAAAGCAGACTCCCCAATTTATAGTAAACTAAAAGCAGAATGAGTGGGAAGAAAATGTTGAGACCTACGACTGCTGTCGGGGGTGATCCTTGAGGATTTCTCAGGGCCAGTAATTTCTCCCAAAGAGTTACACAAGTGGTATGCGTGATGCAAACGCTCGATATCGATCACAATTTCCGAATATCAAAATAAACAGAATCAACATTTTAATTCAGTTTCTACACCCAGAAACTGTGATTTTCTGCAAAAATCATCACGATTCTGTATCTGTTCAATAGGCGGCAAGAGGAAAATACTTATTAGCATATTCCAGCCACCATGAACCCAGTTATGCTGCAGCGGGGAGCAAATTGCTTTTTCTCTATTTGCTCCTCGCAAGTACTGCCACAAGATCTGTGCTATGTAGAATAATGCAGCAGAAATATAATATAAGAATAAATAAGATTGCACATAGGTGAGGGAAGCAGGGAGGAAAGGAATATTAATGATTGAAACAATATAAGAGGACGTTTGGTAATGTTTGAATATAGATATGTTATTGTTTTGCATGGTTTTTTTTCTTTCTTCATTTTGTATGTTTATTTGGCAAATTTGTTAATAAAGTTTAAAAAAAAGAGAGATCTGTGCTATGTAACATTTGAGCAGGAAAGCTAGTGAACAAAAGTGTAAAGAAAGCAGGTCCCTCACCTTCACAATTCGCTCGTGCATCCTAGCCTTCCTGTCATCTCCTTTGCTCTTTGCCTGGGCGGCTGCTGTCTTGTACCTGTCCATCCTCTGCTGCAGGGCCTCCATAATATCTCGAGGAGGCGGGGGCACATCTGGAAACAATGCAGGCAATTCTATGTCAGTCCATTCTTGCATGCAAGAAAGTGAGACTAGGAAGGGGTGGGTGGCACAAGGTTCGTGCCTCGAAAGTTTACCCTATCCCTTCAGCATCACAGACATGGACAAATGTTGCTTGAGGAAAGGAAGCCGCAGAATATCCCAAGCAGTTGACGTCAGTGCCTGACTAGCTAAATTCATATTCCTGGGAGTTTAGGATAGGAATTACTGCTTCTCGTTCTGCATGGGTGGAAAGATGAATGGTTCCTCCTCTTATTTATGACACTGTTTTGAAGATCAAACAAAAATGACAATATGCCCATCCTCCTCTCCAAACGGATCTTGCCTTCTTTAGAACCAAAGTTCTCAAACTGGTCTAAGCTCCATTCAGAAGGTCTGCTGAAATGCTGCACAATAGCCCATAATATCTGTACATGGCTCTGCACCTGACTGATATTTTTCCCCCTGAGAGGGACCTGAGCCTTTATTTTTATCAAGACCAAATATATCAACCAGGAAGACAAGGCACTGGCTTTTCAAAATACAACACTCTAATTTTTCCCTAAAATTTAACCAGTCAAAGAAGTTATTCACAGTGGCCTGACTTAAAGCCTATGATTTTCCATCATATGGCACTCTTTTTAATTATAATGCTGGCACTATTTTTCTTTATCATTAAATCAAAAGCACAACCATCACCTTAGAAAAGTTAGCTTATGGCTGTTAAAATATGAGTTGTAGTTTTTTGTTCATTTGTGGAACCAAAATCCTTTATTAGGTGGTCTGGTGAGGCCCTAAGCAATTTTCTAAAGGTCAGGGGAGGGGGCAGGAGATTGAAAACCACTACACTAGACATAAAACACTATGTTCATTTAAAACTTCTATGTTTGGTCAAGATCAAAAGTCTCCTGGATCCTTAGACTTGTAAGAGAACTTATCAATCATCTTCAGTCTGTCAAAAATATGCTTAAGACTGAACAGTTTCCACACATAACATATTTGTTAAAAAGATGGCCTTGAGGAAAACTATTCTTTGAATTTGAGGGTCAGTGATACAAAGCAGATTTATTTATTTTTTGCAGTTTTCTATTTTTCTGCCAAAAAAACCCTTTCAGAAGTTCATTAGCAACAGTGAGCAGATGCCAGCTGCAAATAAATACTAGACAAACTTGGCAGTTTCAGTTTTAAAGCTTTATTAAATACAAGCAAAGTAAACCAGATCAGGGAAAATAACCAAATTCATCATGCAAAGTCCTATACAATTCTAGGGAATCAGATCTATTAACTCAACAGAACTAGGCAAGTGACATAAGAGGCCAGGCCTACTACAGGGTGCAGGCTGCACCCCAAGAGAACTTCTTCCACCTACAGAAAAATTAGCAAGCAAAGCCCCAAAGAAAAGAAGATGCGGAACGCCTATACTACAAGAAGCTGAGCTGCAGGCTCTGCACAGTGAAGCAATATTCTCAGGACACACTAGAAGCAAGAAAGCCTTACTGGGTTCCTACCTCCTGCACTTGAGACTCCTGGTGCCAGTGGGGTTGCAGCCTGCGCAAGAGGTGTTGTCGCTGTAGCTACAGGCGACTGTGGAACACTTGGGGACAACATCTCCTTGGGCAGCTGATCTGTGGAAGAAAAATAGCTAGCAGTTGCATGACAATAAGTCAATTCACAAAAGGCTGGCAGCGCCCTTCCCTACTGAAACCAGCAGCTCCTCAATCCGTGTCAATGGGTCTTTCAGCAGGGGCTCTTCAATATAACCCTTCTATGTTGCTTTCTACCACCACCCTGCCCCAAACACCCATGGAGTGCTGAGCTATTAAGACCAAATGTCCGCAATGCCCCTGCTCCAATGCATTTTGCCCAGAGGGTTCAGGGCAGAAGAGAAACACACCCAGGCCCCTGCTGCCAGCCAGGAGACCAAGAGCTGTTGAGTAGCAAGGGGTTGTGGTTTGTGTACAAGTAGTGTGAGTATTGCTGCAAACGGCTGCAAGCCACCTTGGGGATCATTCAATCCAAAGGCAGGATAGGCCTGAGCTGTGAGCGAATCTCAGGGATTGTGTCTCCCTTTCTCAGGCTACAAGAAAGGGAAAATCTCGCCACTGAGCAGACACCATACAAAGGTTTTCCTGTATGTCGGAATGCCCCCCCCCCCGCAAAACAAAAAGGTAACAAGATTAAGACGCAGACCAAACATTTAGAACAAGCGGAATCCATCTCGTTCCTGACAGTCGTTAGGACCAAGGATGTACACTTTCCTAGCCAAAAACTTGCAATGATCTGAGATGGAACTTTGCACCAACGTAAGCAAATATGAGATTCCATCCTTTTTAAACAGTCTCAAGCTCCCTTCATATGACTAGACAGTGATCATTCTGGAGGACAACCAACATGCCTTAGCTCTTCGTGTTAGCTTTGTGAGTAGAATAGTATAAATAAAGCACTTCCAACTTATTCCTATGCATGTCTATTAAGAAACAAGTCCTACTAAATTCATTGAGACACTCCAAGGTAGTGTACACAAGGCTTCAGCCTGAGAGGATCCTTGGGAGAATTTGGCTTCCTGAAGACTGTGAAGCCAGTACTGGCTGCATCAGCTTTCCCTTTGCATAGGGGTCTGCAACCTTTTTCAGTCGTGGGCCGGTCCACCGTCCCTCAGACCATGTGGTGGGCCGGAATATATTTTTTGGGGGGTGGAATTAACAAATTCCTATGCCCCACAAATAACCCAGAGATGCATTTTAAATAAAAACACACATTCTACTCAGGTAAAATCATGAAAAAAAAATCAGGCAGATCCCACAAATAATCCAGATGCATTTTAAATAAAAGAACAAATGTAAAAACACGCTGATTCCCGGACCGTCCGTGGGCCGGATTTAGAAGGCGAATGGGCCAGATCCTGCCCCCGGGCCTTAGGTTGCCTACCCCCGCCTTTGCACCTGAGGGCTCAATTGGGGCTGTCGCTCCCATTGCCATCTTACCACCTTGTCATCTTTTAATTTTTGATGTTTTATATGTACTGTAAGCAGCTCAGAGTGGCTGGGGAAACCCAGCCAGATGGGTGGGGTATAAATAAAATTATTATTATTATTACCAGAAGTCTTGTTAGTTACTTGAATCAGCATTGACTGTCCCTCAAGGACAATTATTCTAGAATTTTGATAATGGCATGTGTTTCAAGTTGGGAAGACAGGAAACATCTGATTCAAGAGTTTTAGCTCATAAAATATAACTAGGATTACATCTTGGATTAGCTAGTTATTTCGTATTATGGAATTAATCAATGCACTTCTACCTGCTTTTTACTAGAAGTAGAACTGGTGTGTCATATCTCTACAAGGAAGTTCAGTAGCAAATGATATGCACAGGGGACACAATTTGGAACACCCAACTATTCTTACCTGGAGGTGGAGGCAGATGACTGAGATCCACCGCCTCTCCTTTACCCACAGATGCTAAAACAGGGTCAAGGCTCTGAAAAACATTAACATAAAAGTTACTTGTATAAATTCCCTATACAGGATTGCCTTCGGACGGCTCTGGGGTCGGATAACTCCATACCCTCCAACATTTCTCCAATGAAAATAGGGACATCCCAAGGAAAAGCCGGACATTCTGGGATCAAATCAGAAATCGGGACAGCTTCTCTAAATCAGGGATGTCCCTGGAAAATAGGGACACTTGGAGGGTCTGCAGAAAGAGATAGCAACTTTGGTGACGATCGTTCTCCCCACGGAGCACTGTTTTTCCTGACCCCCTTGCAAAAAGGACCTGTGTCTTGCTGTGGAAGTGCGCTTACCTTGGCTATGCGGTAGTACTTAGTAGCCATTTCAACGCTGCCTTCCTGTTTAGCCCGCAGAGCAGCCAGCTTGTATTCCCGCTGTCTGGCTTGCAGCAGCACCTGGGTACTGGAGCTTTTTGAATCTGATGAGAAGCAGATTTTGCAAAGCATTTTGAGTGTGTCCTGTAGTCAAAAAGGCTCCCGGAGTGGCTAACAGAGATCACTACTAGCAAGACAGAGACGTAGAACATGCTGTTGCACATCCCTGTCAAAGCGATCTGACAGACTGGGATCCGGAGAACAACTTGGGCTTTTTCTTTTAAAGTCCCCCACCCCACACGGCATTACACAAACTGCTTTTGAGGTTCCCATCAGTTTCAAAAGCAACTAGCCACGAGGATCAGGCATTAGAGAAACACAAGGCAAAATATAAGTGATGTGAGTGCATGCAACAAACTGAAGGACTTTTGGCATCCTTGCCATTACGTTTGGGGCACAGGTTGCCTAAATAGGGTTTAAATTAATTTATCTATAATTAAAATTTCTGTCCTGACCTCCACCTTTAGGTCACGGGGCTGGTTACAGCATCAAATGGCATAAAGAAGAAATACAGTCATTAACCATGACGTATTAGCATGGGATTTTCTTTTCATTCATGTCACTCCTCTCCACCCAACCCAATCCAAAGCGACTGGAAGTGGTAACACCACTTTTTAAAGCGTTGAAACTAAATTGTATCAGCCAAAACACAGCTAACTAGAGCAAGAAAAATAAAAGGATAGCTCCTATTCATTGGGGCAGGGCAAAGAAAGAACCAAAGTTACATGATATTTGTATATTTTTAAAGAGAATAATTTTTTCCATTATCTCTAGTACATCAATTGGGTTTGATTCAGTTTGTGATTTCTTGTTAGAAATCACAAAGCCCATTCCTATTGAGTTCTCTGACATGAAAGGTGGGTTGAAAGACAGTAGAGTGTCCAAACCCATCCAATGAGCACCGTAAGAATTTGAACCTGGGGCCCCTGTTTAGGTCCTATTTGTGCTATTTGTGACACCTACTTGACTACCAGTCTAAAGACCAGGGGTCGGCAACCTGCGGCCGGATGCGGCCCACAATGACTGTTTAACCGGCCCACGAGCCGCCCGCAAACTGAGCCGCCCATTCGGCAAGTCCCCCGCGCGCTGTGTTAAACCAGTGCAGCGCACGACTCGCCGAGTGGTGCCAGAAATGGCGCGATTTTTTGGCATATGGGCATGCGCAGAAGCGATTTCCGGCATCGCGCTGCGCCACTCTGGCCCACAGACAATCTCCGTCGGAGTGATCCGGCCCATGGCCGGTAAACCTTGCTGACCCCTGCTAAAGACAGTTCTGAAAAACAAGTCAAGGCTAAACATGGCTTTAACCCAGAGGTGGGGACCCCATAGTCCTCCAGATGTTGCTAGACGACAACCGCCATCATTCCAGTTGCTGGCCATGCTGATGGGACTTGGAAGTCCAACAAACACCTGGAAGGCACCACTTGGCAACCCCTCCTTTAACCCACGGTGAAATGTGTTTATTGTAATAATAACAACAACAACAATAATAATAAATTTATACCCCACCCATCTGTCTGGATTATCTCTCTCTTGGTCTTTGTTATGCTGCACGTTTGCATTTAGTACTAACCCAAAGACGGGGAAGGTGCCACAGCGGCAGATTTTTCTTGTGGAGCCTCCGGGGATCTAAGTGACACAGGAGGAGCTGGAGAAATCTTTGGTTTTGGAAGTACTGGCGGTGGCAGCTTGGGGGATAGTTCAGGTAGAGGCAGTGCTTGAGAAGGTGGTTGCTCAGGAGCTGCAGGCGTTGACTTTGGAGGAAGGTGATTGGCAGCAATTGCAGTTTCCTCCAAGGCGGAGGAGGCCTGTGAGGCTGCAGCAGTCTCCAAAGGAGAGCCCTGCTGCTGGGAATTTGTGACCTTTCCTGTAGACACTGGTGGAGGAATTTCATCTTCGTCAATCTTTTTGCCCTTCTTCACAGAGGTCAACAAGTTTTCCAGAGTCTGAGGGAGGAATGTATACAGTGTAACATGCATGTTTCAGAAACTTAAAACACAAGCCAGTCCATCAGTTGAGAATGCCTCCAGAGGTGTGTTCCCCCCCCCCCAGAAATCATGTATTTCACCCATACCAAAGTATTATTTTCCCACATTGCTCTGAAGCCTCCATTTCTCTCTTTAGAGAAATTTAAAAGAAATTCCCACTGGCTTCCTTTAAGTCTTCACATCCATCACATTGTTGCTCCTACCTTCAAGACTTCAAACACTTGCTCAGACCTTTCCATTTTTTAACATCCTTGTTCATCTAATCAGACACAAGGTCTCCTCATGTTTGGTACTGCTGCCTCCTACGACTGCCAAGGCTGTAACTCTTTCCTTGCACCCTAATGGTAAGGGCCGGTGCAGATGGCCCTCTCTCTTAGAGATCAAGAGCAGGCTCTAAGATTACTTTCATCTCTCCCCTCGCTAGCGCAAATCAGCAGCAAGGTGCAGGGTCCTTTAAACCTCTCCATTGAGGGGTGTGCGGCTGTGCGCCCCTCAATGGAGAGGTTTAAAGGACCCTGCACCTCACTGCCGGTTAGCGTGAGCTGGTAGTGAGGTGCGTATTTACACGAGTCTAATGTGCCATTGAATCTAATGCACACCCATTTTTTGCAGCATCATTTGGCAAAAAAAAAAGGTGTGCATTAGACTTGAGTAAATACGGTATTTAAAAATTCAGTTTCTAAATTTTTCATACATAACCTAGAAGATCTGATCGTCAAATTTCAAAATTATATTTTGGTGAATATCTGGTGGCTTACCTTGATCCCCCTTTCATAGCGACGCACTTTGGAGCTTTCGTTGGCTTGCTTTGCGTTAGCAGCTGCCGCTTTGTACATGGCCAGTCTTTCTAGCAAAACGGATTCCGTGCTGCTGGAATCAGCAGGGGTATTATTTGTCTGGGAAAGCACAAAACAGAGCATTTTTCCCCCAGGGAAAAAACAAACCCAATCCCCACACTTGTCCACTGCTGATCTGTACAAGACAATGCACATCTGATGCCACGCCCCCCACTCCCACCCCAACAGTTCCAGACGCTACACAGGGAAGTGGTCTTGTCCCTCCACTCACCTGCAGAAGCACCCACCTGTCTGTGCACTATAACACAGCTGGAGCAAGATCATTTTATAGAAGGAAAAAGAGAGCATACTCTCAGTATGACAAACAGAAGTCATTGCCTCATTGTCAAAGCTGCACTCTTTTGCTATCATCCTAAGCCTTAATTTATTATTATTATTATTATTATTATTATTATTATTATTATTATTAACCTACTATATGGGGCTGTTTTAAGGATTTGGACTCCCTAAAGCTCTCTCTGTTATTAGCACCACCCTCTTCACTGGCCCTGTTTTGCACCTTGTCTACTTGAATTCCGATAACGCCTCTTGTTTGTCTGAATGGAAGACAGAGAGGAATGTGAGAGTGTGCTTAGAAACCAAAAGTTACCATTTACCTTTGTTGCCATGCCCGCTTTTGCCTCTGTCCCTGCCCATCACTAGCATGTGGCCCTTGAAAGGTTGCCCAGAAGCAAATGCAGCCCTCCCTTTGGTTTAAAAAGGGGGCCCACCCCTGCTGCAGAGAAGTCCAAAGCACTCCACACACATGCACACCAAGTCATTAAGTGTTACAGCAACTGCCCTGTGGTGCAGAACACTGTTGCTGTTCCCCTATTACAGCTGGGTGAGGATAAGGCTGAAGAGTCTATCCTGTGGTCCTCCAACTGCTGTTGGGACTTCCAGTTGCCATCAGCCTCAGTCATCATGGCAAATTGTCAGGAAATATAGGAGTTGCAGTCCAGTAAATTCTGGGGGGCCACAGGTTAGCTCCCTCCCCCCACTCCCTTAGTGCGAAGACCAACCAGCAGGTTCACGACTAAAGCAACATTTGAACAGGAGACTCCCCAGATCACAGCTCTTCCCTTAGCTACTACACACGTTCTTAGCAATCTCGATAGAGTTTTTGTTTTATGAGATACATGAACGCTGGAAGTCCTATTTACTGCTCCCTTGTATTTACAGGACCCAAACAAGCAATACTGCAAAACTGGCTACTGGCCTGTGGATTATCAACTAGAGCTAACAAGTCCAAGGGAAAGAATGAAATTCTCCAACATCAGTATCATCTGCAATTTAAAAAGTGCCCAACAAGAAGAAAAGAGGAAGAAGCCCAAGCCGGAAGGGAGGTTCGCACCTTAGCAGGAGCAGGAGAAAGTGTTGGAGCATCCTTGGTTTCAGCATCTTCCTCAAGGACTTCATTGAGTTCAGCCTACACAGAAGAGAACATTATTGCTAATACATTCAAATTTTGCAGTCTTCAAGGAAAGACTGACAAAATCTGAAGCAAAGCTTTATCTGCCCCCATCTTTCCCCTTTCCATCCACCCTGAACTGTACCATCCAGAGCCGTCTTTCCCATAGGGCTTAGTGGTGCGTCCCGCCAGGGCGCCGGCCTCTCAGGGGCACCCCAGTGAGTGAGGGGGGGGAGCTGCGCAGCTTTGCTGGCGGCCTCCCCTTTCCCTGCATGCCCACCAGCTGCGCCCCGCCAATCATAAGACTGGCAGGCGTGCAGCTTCCCTCCCAAGCCTCCGCGGGAGGAGAGCGATCCCCACAGAGGCTTAGGATGGAAGCTGCGACCCGCCAACCATATGGCTGGCGGGCACGCAGCTTCCGTCCCAAGCCTCTGCGGGGATCGATCTCCTCCCGCGGAGGCTTGGGAGGGAAGCTGCACTCTCCTCCCGCGGAGGCTTGGGAGGGGCGCAACTTCACTCCCAAGCCTCTGCGAGGATCGCTCTCCCGCAGCGGCATGGGGGAGAGTTGCGCCCCCCCAATGACTGGCAGTGTGCAGCTACGGCCACCCCATCCTTGGTAATTTGGGGACGCTGGGCGGATATTTGCACCCCGGAGCTGCATCTGCTAAAGACAGCCCTGGTCCCATCCCTAGTTCCTCTCCCGCAAATCTTTCCCAGAACATCCAATTGACCCCTTTACTTCCGATCCATAATACTGTACCAACTGAAACTGTCTTTTCTGTACCCATAAGCCACTTTTGTCTCCTCTCTCATTAATGCCTATATGCTTTCTATTATTCTCCTCCATGTGCCCAAAACAACCTCCTGTTCTCTATTTAGCAGGCTTTCCCCTTCTTCTCAGAGGATCCGTCTTAGCCTGCCCCTGCCTCGCCACTGTGGCAATTCCCTTCTCTATCCACATAATGCCACTGTCAGTCTCCAACCACCTCCTCCCCACAGTATCCTACGAGGCTCCAAGGAAATTTTTACCAAGAGTTCGTCGTCATCTTCCAAATCTTCCTCTTCTACCCCATCCTCTTCGTCGAGGTCCTTCATGCAGAAAGCGGCCATTCTTTCAATAGCTTCCATTGGCAAAGGAGCTAGAGAGAGGAAGCAAACAACGGGCCATTATCACATGTCGCAAAATCAACTCAAGATTGGTCCAAAAGGGATTTCAGAACAGGTTTTGAAACAACTGCAAATGCTTAGCGGAGAAAAATAATAATTAAATAAACAACAACAGAGCAAGACCAGGGAAAAGGAGTACTCACAGCGGCAATAAGGAACTCAGCAAAACAAAAAATGAAGGAAGAGTGGAGGTACGTAGAAGATTATTTTAGGAAAGAAGGAGTAACAATGGATTTATTGATTTGCATGGACTGATATATAGTAGGTAGCAAAAAGAATAGGAAATTAGTAGGGATTTACTATATTATCAATTAGGTGAAGATTAGTAGAAATAAAAGAAAGGGAAGGAAAACGCAATGTAATATGAAAGAGATGAAAGAGGTATGGGGATTAACCGTAGGAAGTCAGTTTTAAATGGGAGGGAGGGGGAGGGAAGGAGGGAGGGTTGAGGATGATGTAAAATAATATAGGTAAATTAGGATAAAGGGGATAGGGAGGGGAAGAGCAAAGGGGGACAAATATTTAGAGGAGGTTAGGGAGGAGTGTATTGAAGGTATATGGAATGAATGTATGGAATGTATATGGAGGGAGTGAAAGGAATGTATATGGAGGGAATGAAAGGAAGAGGAGGATGTGCAAGAGAGTAGGAAAGAATGGGGAAAATATATTTGGGAGGTATTTAGGAGGTATGCAAGAGGAAAGCGAAGATAAGGCTGAATGTAGAAGAATGTATGAAGTATATAAGGATAGGGAAAGGAAGGAAGATCGAATGTTGTTTTCTTTATTTTGTTATGATTTGTATGATTTGTATGATTTGTGTGGTGTATATGTGATATTGGGTTGGATGATGTAAATTTCTGTGAAATTGAATAAAGATTATTTTACATTTAAAAAAAAAAAAAAGGAAAAGGAGTACTCAGAGGGGAAGATTCTAGTTCTTTGAAACTTGCAAGTCTTCAATAGATTCTTTCATCAAGCACTTGGGCGTAGTTGGACATGTCTGCTGGCTTTGCTTCAAAATGATAAAGGAGGCCTTTGGCAAGGCCATTACAGTCGTACCTTGTGTTACATTCGTTGTGGGTTGCGAACGGCGCGGGTTACGAATGCGCCGAACCCGGAAGTACCGGAACGGGTTACTTCTGGGTTCAGCGGTTCACGCAAGCGCAGACGCGTCAAATGACATCACGCACATGCGCAGAAGCGCCGAATCGCAACCCGCGTGTGCGCAGAAGCGGAACTGCAGGTTGCGGACTGCTCATGATGCGAACAGGGCTCCGGAACAGATCCCGTTCGCATCCAGAGGTACCACTGTAGTAGAGTGTGAATGGGGGGTGGGTAAGAAGGGGTGCCCTCACTTGTATTGAGGTCCCAAGATGTATGACTGGGGTACATGCTGAAGTGGGGAGGGGTCAAAGGTGGTGGCAGCCAAGACTAAGGTGAACTGTGGCATTGCCATTGAAGTAGCAGGTGGCCAACTCTTCTTGACAGTTACCCCAAGAAAGTAGTACAAAGTTCCTAGTACTGTAGCCCAAAACAATCACTGCTCAGCAGCATAAAGGTGGGGGCTGAGTGGGGAATTTGTGCAGCCTGAAGAGCCATCTATAATATCCAATAGGAGGGATGGGAAATTCAGGATATTTCAAGAGTTCAAAGAAAGCACAGAGATAAAGAGGAAGGGAAGGACAGCTTCCCTTTATTGCAGAGTTGCGTGACAGATTGTGTCTTGGAATCTGGAAAGGTCCCATGGGCTCAAGTTGCACCCCATACACAGACACACTCCATAGCACTCATCACTTTCTTAAGCAACAGGCAACACTACAAAGGCCTGGCAACCACTTACTTTTTCCATTTGGTTTCCGTTTTGGATCTGGCTGGCCTCCAACAATGGCCAGGAATTCAGCCTCCAGTTCGTGATCATCCTCCCCATCACTGGCCATCAAGCCTTCGGGTGAAAAATCCAACAGCAAACCCATCTACAGGAAATGAGGTACAACTTTGTCATGAAGAGTGCCGAGTAGACTTACTTTGTGATGTTCATGCTTTATAGATAATATTTGTTGATACTGATCTTAGAGGGCCTTCTCGGTAGTGGTGCCCATCTTGTAGAAAGCCCTCCCATCAGATGTCAAGGAAATAAACAACTATCTGACTTTTAGAAGACATCTGAAACCAGTTCTTTTTTAGGGAAGTTTTTAATGTTTGATCTTTTATCGTGTTTTTAATATTTGTTGCGAGCCGCCCAGAGTAGCTGGGGATAAATAATAAACTGTTGTTGTTGTAAACTAATGACTGTATTAGCAGACACACTGCTTGTGTGTGTGTTTAAGTCCCAGCATTAGCCTCCATCCAAGCTGGGGAAGACAATTTTCCTCAGCCTTTTTCCTTTAGTATTTTGGATTGTCTTTTAAAATTGATCAGTGGTACCTCGGTTTACAAACTTAATCCATTCTGGAAGTCCGTTCTTAAACCAAAACCATTCTTAAACCAAGGCACGCTTTCCCTAATGAGGCCTCCCGCCCTTCCACCATTCGGATTCTGTTCTTAGACCGAGGTAAAGTTCGCAAACCAAGACACTATTTCCGATTTTGCAGAGTTTGTAAACCAAATCGTTCTTAAACCGGACTGTTCTTAAACAGAGGTACCACTGTACATTTAAGACACTCCGGGAACCTTGTCAGCTGAAGCAATGGGCAGAGGTACGTATATAACTTGTGTGTTTTTGATTTTGGTGACTGTTCCTTTGATTTAAAAAAAACAAAAAAGAAACAAACAATCTTCATTACGTTCTAATTCTTTCATTTTCTTATGAAATATCAATGATAGCCATAACAGGATATGACGCCGTGCAGCATTTTTCAAACTTTATACCATGTGGGAACTCTCACAACATTGATTTGTCTGCCAAGAAACCCCTGAGCACCAGCCACAGATTCCTTCCATCTTGCAGTTTTCTGGGGCACATTCTTCATTCACATTCACTTTGTGCCTCATCACTGTCCAGCCATTCCCTGGAGCATTACCAACAGGGTATGCCTCCTTTATCCCCCCCCAAGGTGTACATACACGCTTTAGTTTCTTTAAAAAATATAATTTTTATTAAATTTTCTGTTTTACAATTTCAAATAAACATTTTACATACTTAATATATCAATGACTTCCCTTCTTCTTTTTCCATGGTTCATTTTACATATCTTATATCCCCGCATATTTTACAAAAACTGTACCAATTGGTTTTCCATTACTGCATCCATCAAAACTTATTTACACTGTTGAATTTATCTTAATGCGGCCAGCGTTTTCAGCTGTACACTGAATTATTTTCCATATATTCAATAAATGTTTTCCAATCTTCTTTAAATGTATGTTCTTCCTGTTCTCTTATTCTATATGTTATGCCTCCTTTATCTGTGAGTTACAGAGAAGACTAATAATGGTGGACAAACTGCCTTTCTGGTAAGATATTGCCTGTGTGTATAACCCTGCAGCAGGGTATCCAATGGCAATGGATGGAACGTGAGATGAAATCTTGCCCCAATGGAACTTCTAGAGTTTCATTTCTCTGTAACAAGAGTGGTATTCCTTCGTAACCACAGAAGTAACCACACAAACCTGCCTGAATAATGTGCATGTTATATCTAGAGGTGCCAGAGAAATTATGTCAAGCTTGGATACAATACGGGGGTGTGGGTGGGTGGTTGTTTCTGAAGCTCACCTCAAAGAAGATACCGTATGTGTTTTGCAACCCCTTTAGTTTTTCTTTAAAAATACAGATTCCTTTAACTACCTCTTGCAGCGCAGAACAGAGACTTCTGCCTTAAATATTATTAAGCAATAATATGTGAACATATTGTATGGATACTTATTGCAACAAAAGTTGGAACATAAATGACATTATGAGTCTACTGAAAGAATTATATGTTGTTTTTACTATCAGAATTGACGCTACTCTACTGGCTACTATATTATTGGGGGGTTTCTAACATTTAAATTGTCCTAATGTTGTACTTGATCTATTAACTGAACTTCCATTGCATCACAATTTTTACTTGTTGCACAGGAGCCTGGTGCCCTAGGCAAATGCTTGTTCTCTTCCACTAGGGCCTATTTGCTCAGCCCTTATTAATCCACCAGCTGAGGAAACAGCCTTCAGAGGTTTCTCTATTTGCTAAGGAATGTTATGCCACTGTCACATACGTGAAGGATTTTCAACAGCAAGACTACACTGAAATATAATTGCCCAACATTATGCTGCTTTGCTCTGCCTACTGGAATCTAAAAGGGTGGACTAGACTCAGAACACACCCGAGTTACACCCACATTAACATCTTGGAAAACATCTCCAGAACAAGGAAGCATTTTGCACAACAATTCCTCTCGCAAGCAGACTATGAACTAACTTGTTGCTTTGCCACACCTAGTGCCAGTTTACAAAGCAGTGAAGAAGGCTCATAACACATTCTCTCCCACTTCTTACTCTGCCCCCTAACCACAACACAGCTGGGTCACAACCGTGCCAATTTTTTATTGGTGCAGCATCTAATGATACTGTTACAATTAAAATGCATCTTGTATCTTTAAACATGGTTTCAGTAAGCTGGAAACACTAAAAAGCAGAAGCACCAGGGCCAAATTGTGCATTTGGCAACCCAGTAAGTTAACATCTGTTAGAGACGTTTATGCTTATGATAGACTCATATATAATGCTTTTAAAAACATTATCAAACTTCTTTATTAGAGTTTATCCTTTTATTTTAAAAAGGTGAGTCGTGTTTTTAACCCAGTTAGATTGACTGTTAGCTTTGCAGGTTGTACAACCTGAAAAGGTTATGTTATTTGCATTTTCCTCTTTGGGGAGGGCCAGCCCCTCCCTGCATGCATGGGGAATAGTGAGGCTTAGGACAGGCTTAACCTGGTATGGACAACTAGAAACAGAAAGACTACAAAAGTCTTTCTGCAACCTAAGCATGAGGAGACATTTACAGTACTCAGGAGCATTTAGAATTATATTGCTGCAAAACAATATACATTTTACTATTTCTGCAAAGGTTCTTGTGGCAGAAGGTTTACACACTATGGGCATAAAACAAGAGTGGCAGGAGAAGACCTGTTGCGTGTACACATTGTTATTTCATAGTACTCAAGATGTGAAAGCAGCATCTTGGAGCAGATACCTGCACAGCCTAAAACAAAGTGCTTGCAAGAAAGAGCACCTGAGACAGATCACACCACAGAAAAAGAGGATAGCAACCTACCTGTCTAGGTGTGGCAGCGCCTTTGCCTCCTGGAGGTGGCTTCCTGTTCCTGTTCATTTCTCTTTGTTCTGTTCTCAGTCAGTGCAAGACAGCATCAGGCCAGATGGAGCTGGATATTTTAATGGGATCAGTCAGAAGTTGTCCCTGCTTCCCTCATTCCAGTTAACAGCATTATCTCCCTCTTGTGCTGATGGTTGCCAAGACCCCACTTCTTTTCCAAAGCACTTCCGGAAAACCACGAGAGTCTTCCATTAATATTGCACACAACGTGTGATATGTGACACTAAGTCATGAAATATGTGCCACCATACCTCCTCTGTTTTTCTCTTATGTCTGGTGCCATGCAGCCCAATCCTATGTGTGCTTACTTGCAAACAAATCCTGAAGCTCAGTGCAGTGGCAACACTATTCACATCCATTAGCGGACAGGTTCCATTGAAGTCAGTACAGTGGACGCTCGGGTTGCGAACACAATTCGTGCGGGAGGCATGTTTGCAACTCGCGCCGCTGCATCTGCGCATGACGCAATCCACCGCTTCTGCACAAAGCGCGATTTAGTGCTTCTGCGCATGCATCAAAACACAGAAGTAACCCGTTCCATTAATTCCGGGTTCGGCGCAGTGTGCAACCCAAAACTGCACAACCTGAAGCGGCCGTAACCCGAGGTATGACTGTACGGCTAAAATCACTGGGAATAAGCCTCAATAGGATTTACTGCCAAGCAAATGCACATAACATCAGGCTACTAAGCCCACTGCCACTGCTTTCCAGTATCTTATTCGCCTCAAACGCCTACACTACCATGCCTATCTTATCTGTCTGCTCACATCACTCTAACTCCTAGCCAGCCACAGTTTTATTATTTGTTTGTTTGACTGATTGATATACCACCCTTCATCCGAGGATCACAGGGCGGTTTACAGTATAATTTCCCTCCCCTTCTTTCACTCTCAGGAGAAAGCCTCACCATCCCTGCCATTAATCTTAACAATGTCTAGAATGAATACGTATACAGTGGTACCTTGGTTTACGAACTTAATCCGTTCCGGAAGTTCGTTCTTAAACCAAAGCGTTCTTAAACCAAGGCGTGCTGTCCCATAGCAGCGGGGGGCTCAATTTACAAATGGAACACACTCAACAGGAAGCGAAACATGTTCTTATTCCAAGGCAAAGTTCACAAACCAAAACACCTACTTTCCGGGTTTGCAGCGTTCTTAATCCAAGTTGTTCATAAACTAAGCTGTTCTTAAACCAAGGTACCACTGTAGTACTTTTGCGTCTGTGTTTTTTAAAAATATGCTTCGAGTCTTCAAAACAATTCTCAATGCATTAAGTGGATATGATTACAACAGCCCCTTAAGGTAGGCCAATATCGTAATCCCACTGAAGGTGGGAGACAGTGGCTTGCTTAAGGAGAGATTTTTAATTAGAGAACTCCATAAAACCCATCGGGGGCGGTGGGGGGATGGACAATGTGTTCCATGGGACTTATTCTCGGGGAAACATACACAGGGCGACAGCCAAAATTATAAATCTGGACATTACTGTTATCATTCTATACTTAATTATTTTTACCCCACCTTTTCCCCTGACCAGGGACTCAAGGCGGC
This sequence comes from Darevskia mixta, assembly GCA_034641385.1. Lineage (NCBI taxonomy): Eukaryota > Metazoa > Chordata > Lepidosauria > Squamata > Lacertidae > Darevskia > Darevskia mixta. The sequence continues at coordinate 7,002,117 of JAWWNH010000067.1, read as the reverse complement.
TTGCAGATAAAACATCACCGGTTCATGTTTCTCCCGCCCCTTCTCTTCGTAATAACAACAATGCTGGCCTACCTTACGGGACTGTTGTGAGGGTAACCGGGCCGCGCATGCGAAGGGACTTGGGAGGCTGCGCCGCTCACCACAGAGTGGCAAGGGCCCCTGCCGCTGCCCGGCTCCTCGCCCTTCGCCCCCGACAAGGCACGCAAAAGTTGGGGGGGCAGCCCTTCTCGCTCCCGCCACACGCACTTCCGGCTTCTTTCCGCGACTAGCCCGTCAACTCCCGACTTGCTTTACGGCTTCGTCGCGAGCACGACACCGCGCGACGGCGCCTGTCGGCCTTTACGGCAGCCTTTCCCCCTTTCCTGTTCCCAGGCAAAGTGCTGCAGCCTGACGGGCCAGAATTTGGAAGACAGGCAGAACATTGTGCCTCCCCAACCCCAATGCACGCCGTATTTTATTTAGTTAGTTACTTTTTTTTTTTAAGTACAATATTGCTTCGCAAATGCTTCCTGTACTGGGAGGCGGGGGGACAAACTGCCCTAAGAATCTGAAGAAGTGTGCATGCACACGAAAGCTCATACCAAGAACAAACTTAGTTGGTCTCTAAGGTGCTACTGGAAGGAATTTTTTATTTTGTTTTGCCCTAAGAACGTAAGAGGAGCGCGGCTGCTGGATCGGCCCGACCTAGATCCCCTATGTTATAAATTCATGGGCTGTTGCATTAAGGCGACTTTTTAAATCTTTTAATCTGTATTTTAATTAATTGTCTTTCTTTTATGTTTCATGTTTTATTGTGATTTTGGTGGTGTGAGCCGCCCTGAGCCCGGCTTTGCCGGGGAGGGCGGGGTACAAATAAAAATTATTATTATAAATTATTATTATTACTAGTTCTCACAGTGGCCAACCAGTTTCCCCTTGGGGGAAGCCCGCGAGCAGGATTCGAGCATATAAATTTATAAGGCGAGCCCGACTGCTGGATCAGGCAAAAGGGGCTCAGCATCAAGCCCAGCATCCTGTCCCCGCAGTGGCCAGCCAGATGCCCCTTGGGGGAAGCCCGCGAGCGGAACCTGAGCGCAGGAGCAGCTCTTGTTTCTCCCGTTCTTGATTCCCAGCAACTGGCAGCCGGAGGCATCGCTGCCTCCTTTTATCGCACTGCTGTTAGAAATCGAAGCGGGGGGAGGCCGGCTGAGAGACGTTGCAGCCGCACTGCATAGCCTGGCATAGTTCAGATTTATTTCCCCCCTATTGCAGCTGGGCAGGCTGAGGCTGAAGGATAGTTCCTTTCACCAAACCTGCACTTTTGGCCATCACTTTTTCTCTCTATAGCAGGCAAGGGTAAGGCAGAGAAGGAGAGCAGTTTGCAAGAAACACTGAAAGATACAGCGACGGGGTAACCTTGCTCTTAGCTCCTTGTGGTTGTGTGTGTGTGTTGTTTTTTGCCACCCTTGGGAAAGGGTCCCCAAATAACACCGGAAACCAGGAAGTGCTAATTCTTCTACCCTTTTTCCTATCTCTAGGTTGGAAGGAAAACGATGGTGGGGGCGTGGCCTCATGGGCGAGGGGTGAGGAGGAGAATTGGCGGGAAAAGTCGTTAGGGAGTTGCCTTCCCTCGCTTTTTTGTGCTGCTCAAAAAGCAGGTGCTCGTTTGAGTTCCTCTCTTGGCGCGCTTTTGCATTTAGTTGTATTTCCCCCCACATGACTTTTGTTTTATGGATGCAGCAAACATCAACAGCACAAAGCAGTACCGTTATGGCTGGTTACATTAAAATTTTCCGTGTTTGAATGCTTCAGCCCCCTTGGCTTAACAATATTTTCCCTCCAGCTAAGCAACCTAGGGCCAATCAACGTTGCATATCATAGGAACCAACTCCTAGGGGTTCCCCACAATAAAATATTTGATGAGGCTGGGCCTTCACAAAGTTGATGGGCATTCCCATTCAAATCGTGTGTGTGTGTGTGTGTGTGTGTGTGTGCACTGCATCATGTAATTGATTATGCAGGCTGGGGCTTATCTGGCCCCCACAATATTTTATTCAAATTGGCATCCCTATGGCGTATCAATCAGTTTGAAATTACTTCGTGGGCCAAAAGCACCGCAGTTAAGAGAGGCAGAAGTTGAGTTCATTACAAATACTCTATATGTGGGAGGCATGAAATGCTCACTTTAGAGGTTACATTTCACTCTTCCTAAGAAGGTGCCTGGTAAAAAGAGGCATCTGGAAAAGCAAATGGAAGTAGGATGCCTGTACATTTTCCCTTGTGGGGCAAATATTGGTGGGGCAGGGAGTCATTCAGGAAATTAGGGAAATGGAGCAGGGATTAAAACCCAACATCTCAGTCTGGATCCGATTCTCCCCATCATATTCAATATTTTTTAAACAGCTGTATCGTTGCTGGTTATGCTTTCTGTTTTGTGTTCACAGGGGGAAAATATTGGGAGTGGGGGGCAAGGTCTTTCACTTCTGCACCATTTATTACATGGTGTGGAAGAGAAACAATGGGATTACACATTTTGGAACTGATTTCTGACAAAATGCTTTAATTGTCCATTTAATGATAACGCAGTAAAGCACTGTTGAGACGTAGAGCTTTAATAAGTCCACTGAACCAAGAGTACTGCAGGCAGCCCTGTACTCGCGGTGGGGCAAATGGGTACTTGGCCCATGCCTCATTTTTTTATTTTAAGATCTAATTTGTGACTTGATGGACAGTGAGGGACTCCATGCAAAGAATAACAGGAGCGATTTCAGAACAATTAGCAAATAAGACAGAGTGAGTGCATAACAAAAGCCTCATCTGAAAGAGCCCCCAAAATTTGCTAACTCAATACTTTCCCCTGACAGGGTGGGTTTTTTATTATCACAGTCAGCTTATAATTACTAAGGGATTCTGAAAAAACAGCCTGTATGGTAACGTGACTCTTAAAGAGTTAAACTTTCTATCACATACTAGAGTTTAGTATGCATGAAAATGTCTCAGAACAGCATATGATTAACTTTGGCTGTCAAAACACCATGATATAACGTCTAATAATGCAATATATTTTATTTTAATAGAAAACATTGACCTAAACTGACCTTTGGTCGCGCTAACGGATGATCTCCGTAGACAGCTGGATCGAGGTGGATCGGGACTGCTGATTCTCTTAGATTTGTCAGCAGCCTTCGATATGGTCGATCATGAACTTTTAGACCACCGCCTTGCCGACGTGGGGATTCAGGGCACAGTCCGACAATGGCTGCGCTCCTTTATCTCAGGTCGGGGACAGAGAGTAGCGCTAGGGAATGAGATGTCCCCGCGGCACTCCTTGGTGTGTGGAGTGCCGCAAGGTGCAATTCTCTCCCCGATGCTTTTTAACATCTTTATGCGCCCTCTCGCCCAGATTGTCCGGAGCTTTGGGATGGGTTGTCATCAATATGCTGATGACACCCAGCTTTATCTGTTGATGGACGGCCATCCCGACATAGTCCCAGACACACTGGCCAGGTGTTTGGAAGCTGTGGCTAGATGGATGCGTGGGAGCCGATTAAAGTTAAATCCTTCGAAGACAGAGGTCCTTTGGCTAGGTCGGGACGACATGGGGTTGGGGGGCCAACCCCCAACCCTTGCAGGCGTTCAATTAGTGCCAGCGCCTCTTGTCAAGAGTCTGGGGGTAACCTTTGACGCCTCCCTCTCCATGGAGGCGCAGGTTGCAGCCACAGCAAAGGTGGCATTTTTCCATCTCCGCCGTATTAGGCAGTTGGTCCCCTACCTCTCTCGCCCTGACCTGGCCACAGTGATCCATGCGACGGTCACCTCCAGACTAGATTATTGTAACTCGCTCTATGCAGGGCTGCCCTTGAGGCTGACCCAGAAACTCCAGCGGGTGCAGAATGCCGCGGCGAGGCTCCTTATGGGGGCCTTGCCGCGAGATCACATTCATCCAGTGCTTTATCAGCTGCACTGGCTCCTGGTGGAGTACAGGATCAGGTTTAAGGTGCTGGTCTTAACCTTTAAAGCCCTACGCGGCTTAGGGCCCTCGTACTTAAGGGACCGTCTCTCCTGGTATGCCCCAGGTAGGACCTTGAGGTCATCAAATAATAACTTTCTGGAGATCCCAGGTCATAAGGAGGTCAGGTTGGCAGCCACCAGGGCCAGGGCTTTTTCGGTTCTGGCCCCGATATGGTGGAATGATCTGCCACAAGAAACGAGGGCCCTGCAAGAGTTAGCACCCTTTCGCAGGGCTTGTAAAACGGAGCTGTTCCGTTTGGCTTTTGGGGTAATTTGAATGTAACTTTTAAAATTCAAAATTTTTAAGTTTTAAAGTGTATTTTATATCGGTATTTTTAATCTGTGTTTTTATATTTGTATTTGATTGTTAGCCGCCCTGAGCCCGGTTTTGGCGGGGAAGGGCGGGATATAAATAAAAGTTTATTATTATTATTATTATTATTATTATTATTTCCCTTTTAGATCTACCAAGCCACTAAAATGAGTAAAAGGAAGAAGGGACAAATTCCAGGTAATAGAATCACACTGTTATTTTTTGTCTTTATATAAGACTTTCCCCTCCTTCAATTTTTCCAAGCCATTTCCATATTGTGGCGCTTCAAGACAGGGGCTTAATGTCACTAGCAGATTGTGCAGATCTGATTTTCTGTGTACACAAATGGCACATGACAATTCACACACTCAGTTCTGTGTATTATGACTCCTCCCCTCAGCCACTACTCTCCTGCCCTCAACTGCCTTTTTTGTTCTGGGCAGATGCTCAGGTGTGTCTTTACCTTTGTGCAAATCACTCCCCACCCCCAAAATGCTAATCTGTGCTCGGCCAAAATTTATCCTCAATTTGCGGATGTGCTTATGCATGCATGCACAGAAGCGTCATGGTCTCAGTTCAATAATACATAGATGATGAGGTAGATTGTTGCTTATGAAATGTTTATTCCACAATAAATTACTTAGGCTAAAATCCTTTGCAAGCTTATCTGGGAGTAAGCCAGTGTAACCATTTGCATATCAATTCCAAAAGCAGTCACATTGACTTGGAACCTAAGCTAAGTTAACTTAATGAAGTTCATGGGAGAAATGTTTCTAGAACCCTCTTCCCCCCTGAGTAAGCATGTCTAGGTTTGTAGTGTAAGTCATGAGAGCATGTGCTTCAATCAATTAAGCAGATCCTAGGGCTTGCCGATCAGAAGGTTGGCGGTTCGAATCCCCGCAACGGGGTGAGCTCCCGTTGCTCGGTCCCAGCTCCTGCCAACCTAGCAGTTCGAAAGCACGTCAAAGTGCAAGTAGATAAATAGATAACGCTCAGGCGGGAAGATAAACGGCGTTTCCGTGCGCTGATCTGGTTCGCCAGAAGCGGCTTAGTCATGCTGGCCACATGACCCGGAAGCTGTCTGCAGACAAACGCCAGCTCCCTCAGCCAGTAAAGCGAGATGAGCCGTTCGCGACTGGACTTAACAGTCAGGGGTCCCTTTACCTTTACCTAAGCCTTGTTATTCAGTAGCAGACTTAAGCATGTGCCTTGAAATCAATGCCTATTGAAATCAACAGGATTTAAAAGTGTTCTCCTTTAGGTGATGAATGTATTTTATTATAAAGTCAATATTAATTGCTGTATTTATTTTGCATAAAGTTTTATTAATGTTTTTTTCCCAAATAAAAGAAGAGAACAAGGAACATGGCATATTCCAAGCAAACAAGTGCCTTAGGAGGAAGCTTACAGAAGGGAATGATCCAGAAATGCCAGTACAGAATTTTCATTCTGACAATTCTTCCACAAAAGTAATTGTATCAGGAACAATTCAAGAATGTCAAAGAAATAGCCTAGCAAACATGAACACAGAAAATTTGGCAGCAGACCTGGATACAAGGTAATCAAGTTTGATTCAAAGCAGAGTATGAAATGACTGAAACATGGTTGGACTGGACAGAGAAATCAATGGGTAGCAATTGATAAGAGAAAGACAACTGAGGCAGCTCATACGATTAAATTGTGATTGTTCTAAAGTAAGGCTTCTGGACAAATGTTTTATTAGGCATGTGGATTCACATGGTCAGATAGATTATAATGATGCAACTAGAGCAATTGCACTAGGACCCATTCCTGCAAAGGGCTCCAGATTCTGTACTTTCAGTTTGTAAAACAGTAAGTCTCTAACTGTCCTGGAAGTAAAGTTATAAAGCAAAATGTGCAGGAAACTTTCTAAGTGATTTATGTGAGATGAGTCAGCCTAGCTGCTCCCACTTTTCAGTGTTTAGCCAATGAATGGAATTAGAATTATGATTGACAAGTGAGTTGTTTGGACATCAGTCAGTAGAAATCCCTGGGATCCTGAAGAGCTGCTGCTTTCATCTTTTTGTTAGTGCTCTTTTTTCTGCTTCTGTTTCATTTTTTTAGCCTTTGGAATCTATCCGCACTTGAATGGCAAGTAACTGTATCACCGCTGCAAAAAGCAGCGGCTACAGGAGGCAGCCTGGACAAGTGCCCCTATTGAGGTGGGTGGGTTTGGTGTCATATCAATTTACTGTAATGATGGCGTTAGACTGTGAGTAAATTTCATTAATCAAATGCAGGTATTCCTAACTAAGTTGTAATTTAGATAATAAAGTTTTTTAAAAGGGCAATTGAATTCTGTCAGAGGCCTTGAAGTCATCAAGAGTGAAATTAAAGCATCAGAGGAGTTTTGTGTGTGGAGCTTAGACTCAAACTCTTTAATATTTTGATATTTATCCTACACAGTATATCATGTTACCTAGTTAGGTATTTATGATATAATGTTCTCTTGTGGATGCTGTGTATGAAGGAGTGGACGGACACACACCGGTGAGCTTGCTGAGCAACACTTTACTTTGTTTGATACTTCTTATATAGCTGTATTATTACTAGTGCCAACTAGTGATCTTACTTTACAACTACCAAATCCCATTTAGTATATATATCTGTTTTATCTTAAAGTATCAGTACAGTGGAACCGTCCTCCTTACGAATGCTTCAGGTAACGAGCTCCGCTAACCCGGAAGTTGATGCCCCTAGCTGCGTACTTTGCCCCGGGATGCGAGTGGAAGTCATGTACTGGTGGCGCGGCAGCAGCGGGAGGCCCCATTAGCAAAAGCGTGCTTCATGTGAAGAACGGTTTTGGCTTAAGAATGGACCTCTAGAACGAATTAAATTCGTAACCGGAGGTACCACTGTAATGTAAACCTTTTTTATAACCAACAAAAATATCACAAAATACTAAGCAAACTTTCAAGCTGCCCTGCATGTTTAGATTTCAGGTAAGATTTCAGTTTTAAAAAATAATGGAAGAGAATAATGTCCATTTAATAAGCGCCCAGAAAAGTCTCTTCATTAGGAGGTCTAATGCCATCTTCCTTCAAGTTCTAGGATCCCTTTCTTTTACAAAGTCCCCCATGATATTTTTGCAAGGAAGCTGGTAAAATGTGGGTTGAATGAGGTAACTGTTATGTGGATTTGTAGCTGGTTAACTGACCGAACTCAAACTGCTCTTAACGGTTCCTCGTCATCTTAGGGAAAAGTGACAAGTAAGGTAAAGCAGGGTTCTGTCCTGAGCCCATTGTTCAATGTATTTATAAACGAACAAAGGAATTGCGAGGGTACCCATCAAATTTGCAGATGACACCAAACTGGGAGGGGTAGCTAATGCCACAGAAGACAGAATCTGGATTCAAAACAATCTTAACAGACTAGGGAGCTAACAAAATGAATTTTAATAGGGACAAATGTACGGTTCTGTACTTAGGAAGGAAGAACCAGCTGCACAAATATAAGACAGTGGACACCTGGCTTACTAGTAGTACATATGAAAAGGATCTGGGGTCTTAGTGGGCCACAAGCTTAACATGAGTCAACAGTGTGATGCAGCAGCAAAAAAAAAAGCTAATGCTATTCTAGGCTGCATCAACAGAAGTCTAGTGTCCCAATCAAGAGAAGTAATAGTACCACTCTATTCTGCCTTGGTCAGACCACATCTGGAATATTGTGTCCTGTTCTGAGCACCAGTTTAAGAATGATATTGACAAACTAGAAGGTGTACAAAGGAGGGCAACCATGATGATCAGTGGTTTGGAAACCAAGCCTTATGAGGAACGGTTGAAGGAGCTGGGTATGTTTAGCCTGGAAAAGAGGACACTGAGATAGCCATCTCCAAATATCTTAAGGGCTGTCACATGGAAGATGGAGCATGCTTGTTTTGTCCTGCTCTGGAGGACATTTTGCAAATAGAATAAACATCCTGGGATTTTCAAACATACTGGAATTTCCTAGTTAACTGTATTTCTATTACCAATTTGCCTTTCCTAAACTTGAATGTATATTTGTTGTCTTTTAACAGCAAGACTTCATTTGAGAGGAAAGAGCAAGATAATATGAAGGTTTTTGTACCTCTGTCTCAGGTAAGTTCCGTCTCAAGTAACATTAGCAGTATATTTAGCTGTAGAATAGCTTTTAGTAATTTATTGGTTAGGTAAAGTAAATGTACAAAGTATAGCTGAATAGATTTCCTTTGTGTTCTTTATGTGGACATACTACTTGATAAAATCCAAATCCTTGCAGTCTGTATGACATAAATCTCGCAAGAGAGGACATCAGATGTTACTGATATGCAGCAAGATTTACCTGGTAGATATTTGGGTCATTGACTGACACCCTGCATGCATCTTAAGCATTGTATCAGGCAGTTTGTTAAGGCTACATGGGAATAAACCCCATTGAACACAATAGCCTTACTTCTGAGGCTTAGATTTACTCTGTGCATAGGTTTGCTCTGTGTAAAGAGGATGATTCACTAAACCTCCTTACACATTCTTTCAATGTGATGTCACAGGATTGCAGTGGCTAGCTTCTACCAACTTACTAGCTGGGCATTCAACAGCCAGGAGAAGAGACCATAAATATATAAAGATATACCGGTATACGCCTATTGCTCCTCCATGCATAAATTTCTACGCGTGTGTAGACCATATAGTCCCTGCAGCCTCCTTATGCATCAAAAGACTGTATGAGGCACTCCAAATGGACTTTCCCCTCATAAGATCTTCAAAATATGTGAGCTACTCCACATGTCTGCAAGAATCTGTGGTTCTATGGCTCATTTTGTGAGTTTGTTTCTGATCATGTATTGTTGTTTGGGCCAATAGCCAATAACATTTCACCTTTCAAAATGTATACTAGCAGTGATTATATTGCACACTTCTGTTTGTCATGACTGAAACACCTAGGAAAAATGATCTTAACAGCTTTTTTAAAAAATCCAAATAACAGTTGCTGCAATTAGGGAAAAGGCTCTTCCCCATTGTCTGCTTGTACAGTGTATCAACCTACCAGTGCTGGATCAAGTACCATGGTGGCAGTGAGCGAAATGAAAGTCATTCTCTTTAGTCACAGAAAACAATTTGTACAGATTGCGAACATTTTGTGTGTGACCAATTGACGTGTGAATGCGACAAGCACACTGCTTTCGGCCCTTCAAGAGGGCGAGGGCAGAATTTGTTTTCACTTGACCGCTGACATGTGCAATGATCCGGAACACAATCCCCACACAAATGGGGAGTTACCTGTACTCAGAGGCCAAACTATAAGAGATGCAGGAGATCCGTGGAAAGATACAATTATGTCCCTCCCACCTCTACCATGTTATGAATTGTAATTTCAGAGAGTGTCCAATTTAGGTTGGTGGAAAAGGGGAGGGGGAAGGCTAGCGAACACACTCTAGGCTGTTCTTAAGAAAAAATAAAAATGTATAGCAAGGGCCGCATCAGGATTTGAAAAGTTGCTTAGAATTTCGAACGATGAGAAGTACAATGCAAACCCAAACCACCAGTGGGCACTCAAAGCTAGAGAGAAATGAAACAAGGGCAACAAGCCAAGATGCTTTTGCTTGCACAGCTGGCTCAGTCCTGACCTAAATACATCTTCAGCAATGGTCTGTCTAGCTTTTTCTTGAAAACTGTTATAGCCAGAAGCCCAGAAGAGTAGCCTGTGTCGTTCCACACAACCTTCCTTTTGTAGCACCTTGCTTGTGGTTAACGCTTAGCTGGAATGAAATCTTCAACGCAGCAATTGAGAAATTAAAATAATAATTTATTTGTCAGACAAATAAATGACAGGCACAGTGGTATATGATTACCAGAGCTCTGCCCAATCCAGCCCTGATGGTCAGCACTTATATTTCCTCAGCCCAGCCCCTTGCTCCTCCTTCGGCTGCCCCTGTCCAATCAGCCTGGTTAAAATTCCTATTGGCTGTTTGCTAGAACCAATCATAAAAGATACACCCATTATTGTTTCCTTTTATGGGAGACAAAGAGCTATATTTCCTCCTATCCATAAATGGCAGACAAGGAGCCATAAATAAGCCTAGACAAGGGACCTTAATTATCAGAGCGTCCTTGCCTCCTTCATTCCAAAGCAAATAGCTGATAAGGATAATTAATACAAAGTAATAAATTCTATCTAGGCGTGGACCTTGAATACACAACAGCTAGCCATCAATCAAATAAGAAACTTTTTACAAACTAACATTTTTGCTTTCTAAACCCTTTGCATTATTACATTAAGCTAACACAAGAACAAGCTTATTACATTAAGCTAAGTAGAACAAAAGCAAATATAATTGGTTATAATATACCGGTATAACATAAGGGGGGGGGGGGGGGGAAGAGGTTTCAAAAGAGGCCTTTTGAAAAGGGAAAGGAAAGGATTTTCAGTTGACACCTCCCCAACAGCACTCTAAAATTTATTGCTCTTTAACTCTCTATACTGCAAACCTTAGAAACTTTAGAAGCTTTAAGAAAATATTGCCAAATAGCATTAAGGTAAAGGTAAAGGAACCCCTGACCATTAGGTCCAGTCATGTCCGACTGGGGTTACGGCGCTCATCTCGCTTTATTGGCCGAGAGCCGGCGTACAGCTTCCGGGTCATGTGTGGCGAACCAGAGCAGCACACGGAAACGCCGTTTACCTTCCCGCCAGAGCGGTTCCTATTTATCTACTTGCACTTTGACGTGCTTTCAAACTGCTAGGTTGGCAGGAGCATTACTTTCTGTTAAATAATAAATCTTACTAACTCTTAATTAGTGTTTTTGCAACTGGATCGTATCTCTAGTATGCAGGGTCAATGCTGTAACCTTTTTCCCCCAGCCTAGCCTGCTTATTCAACCTTGAATGTTTCAGGCTGTCTCCTTCTGTTGCTATAAATCAGCCACAGACAGGGGCCCCTTTTTAATTTTGGAAGTTGCTGAGGAAGCGTATAGGATACTGTTATTCTTATTCTTATTGTTGGTCGTAGGGAGGAAAGTTGGTACCAAAGTTTACGAAGCCAAGAAAAACATTGGCTGAAAAACATGAAGGAAATTTTGGAGGAGCTGTAACAACTGGGACAGAAAAGGTACAACAAGCCCTTCCTCCTTATCTATATAATGTAATGTATACCCTTGTCATTTAGAGAAGTGTTTCCTTCGTTTTTGTACTGATAATTAAAGACGAACTGCACTCTTCTAGTTCAAATTAAGCACACTAATAACTTCCAGAGGGCTTTAAATGATTAGTTTTAATCAAGATATACGGACATGTTATTTAAGGATACTGTTACCAGTAGCTGTGCTGTTTTATTTGTATATACTGTGGTTTTTATATTTGATTTAAATAATAATAATAATTCTAAGTGACATTCCCTAAGAGACAGATCATAAATAAATAAATAGTTTTAACTGAGTAATTTCCCCCCCCCCATGAAAAACTCACATTTTAGTTTGTCTTTCAGCTAAGGCACCTGCACACTCTCAAGCATATTAAGGGCACTAGCTTTGGCAAGACAGGTGGGTCTAGCAGCACCCCCACACTGCAAAGTTGCTTCTTTAGAGGGAGCACAATCCCATCTAGGAATTTAAAGAGTTCCACTGTGTATACTCCACAATTCACTGTTTAAACTAGTAGGCCAAGGGCAGAAAAAAATAGAGTATTCTCTGGTGGAAGATGATAACTTGTGCGGAACTGCATATTCACACATTAAGTTGCCTGTATACTTAGGTAATCTTTGGTGTCCCTGCTCCCTTCTTCCAATAAGGTTAGGTAGAGGGCAAATGAAGAAAGGGCCTTCTCAACTGGGTCAACTTGCTTATGGAATGCTCTCCTCAGGGAGGCTTGCCTGACACGTACTCTAATGTATTTTCAGCACCATGCAAATACTTAAAAAACAAATATCTTAAGATTTTTTACCTGAACTGGCTTTTCTGCTGTTGAATATGCCTTTCATTATGTCAGCTGTTATTATTTTGATTGTTTCAGTATTACGGTAAGCAAACCTGGAAGTTCGCTTGCTTGTTATAAGCCGTAAAAAGATTGTATAGGAACCCAGAACCTGAAGGGGCAGCATATAGATGGCTAAATACATAGAAATGCACTATTAAATGGGAACTGGTAGCCATAGTCAGAAAATGCTAAATGTTTGTGCTAATTTTTTCTACTGACACACAATTTTGTCAACTTCTTCAAAGGGTGATTGTATAGATAGAAATGTTACCAGCGCAGCAAAAAATTATGTGGAGAACACTGTTGCTTCTTCAGAGACACCAGAAGCAGCTGATTCATTGGTGACAAAAGTGAAGGATGCTGGAGATCAAGTGATCGCTCATTGTGCAGAATTAAGTAAAAGACTGGCTGTTAAAATGCAAGATGAGGACAAGATTAGAAGGATAAACAATGGTGGTGCAAACTCAGGCTTAGCTGATTCCTGTCAAGGAACAGGGACAGCATCCAATTTAGAAGAAAGTATCTGTGAAAAGGAAGTGTCAGGTAATAAGGATGTAGATGGTCTGTCGCTAGAGCCATTTAAATGCCAATTTGTTAAGGAGATAAGCATTAGTATGTTGGCAGAGGACAGTGTCACTGACCATATTAAAAGTACCCCACATGAAGAGCATCTTGATACTTCAAACATGAGTATGGATAAAAATAAAGCTTTCCATGATATCACAAATTCAGATGATGTAAAAGAAGCAAACTGGACCAAAAATAGAAGTTGTAAAGATGCAAGTCTTGTTGAGTGCATGTTCAGCCAAACCCAAAAGGAGAACAACACAACATATTTCCCACTGGAGAGAGGTCTGTCATTTCTCACACCTGGAGAACACAGCAAACATCTAAATACAAGCAATGTTTCTAGAGATGGAGATACTGATGTCAAAAAAGCAGACCAGGGCCTTCCATATAGAAGGGGGGAAACTGAAGAGCAAAATGTCATTTGCAGCAGTACTGAAATTTCAGAACATCAAGTCACTTTGTGCAGCTCTACAATGAGTGAAAAGGGGACAGACAAGCAGGACCTGTGTTCAAGTGGCAAACCTGTAGAGCAAAATGGTATGAGTAAAACTGCAAGTCAAAGCAACCCTTGTACGGAAGAGACCATAGCTGCAGAGCAAAACAGTGTACAAGGCCAGAATACTTCTAGGAAAGACTTTCTAGATATTCAATCTATGAGTATTTATTTGGAAAAGAAAGCAGATCTTCTTGAATCAAAATGTGAACAGGTTTTTGAAACAAGTGATATGTTCTCGCCACAGCCTAATGGGGATGTTCACCCTGAGAGCAGCACAACCTCAGTGCAAGCAGTGATTTGCAGCGAAGAGGCGGGGAGGAATAAAAAAGAATCTGAAATGAAAGCAAGGCCAGCGGAAAACACCACTGGCTCGCCCGACCCAGAAGTTCCAGTATTACAGACCCAAAAGGAAAATGGTAGTGAGAGATTGGTGTCTGATATAAAACAGTCTGGATTCAGCAGATGTGATTTGGAACCAGCTGAAATTAGGGAAGTGCTGTCAGGTATTTCCCAGCAAAATTTGACTGAGACTGCCAAGGCAGAAACAAACCCAACAGAAAACTCTTCTGCTGACATCTATATGGAGGGGAAAGCAGAAATGGTGACCTGTGAGGACAACAAGAACAAACCTGCCCATGAGGAAAATGGCCTCTCCTCAGTCAAGGTTCTTCCAGCACCATTGGTGGTGGGCAATCCTGGTAGAGAAATGAATGCTGGTTCCGAAATGCAAAAGTCTCTCCTTGTATTAGGTACAGGTTGCAGCAGAAATGTATCAAGCGGCCTTGATACTATGACCCAAACATGCTCTCCTTGCGCAGATCCCCTTTCTCTGGATATGGAAATTCTGTCTAACAGTCAGCTACTGGGCATCTTTGAATTTCCACCACACAAGGTGAGTTGACCATGAATGACTAGATTAAGAAAGGGATAGTTCTACTTCTTCATATGACAATTACTATACAACAGATAAGACCTTAACACTCCAGTAATCCTTTTAATATTGCATTCATAAATGCAAGTATCAGTACCCGTCATATGAATTTATGAAGGAATTGGCCTTGCACTACTACATACTTTTAGTTAATTAGTAGATTTACCGGTATATCCCGCTTCCTTGCCAGAGTCCTTAAAGCAGCTCATAACATTAACAAAAATCAGTGGATTCCAGTTTTACTGTAGTTTGAATAATTTTGAATGGTGTTATAGTGCAACATAATTGATAAGTCTTTGTAGTAACCAAAGTGCATCCCAGTAAAAATATTTGTGACTAGCGGATATGTCTATGTATCAACATTCTGAAACCTCTAATAACCCAATTATTACATTAATTATTAATATTATTGCTGTAGATTTCACCTTACCTGGTTGAGATTGAGATTGAACAAGTCCTTCACTGGTGCTTTTTACATAGAGAATATACCTGTATCTCTAAACTGCATTTCTATCCCTTCAGACATCCTTTCTGGATAATCCACATAGCCCTTCCAAGGATAAAAGTGATCAGTGTGCTGCGGGAGAACAAAGTGGAATCAAAACACCAGTCCCAGCCATTAATCTGATCTATCCAAATAGTGCCAGGTGGGTGGATTTCCTAGTATGAGCTTTCTTGGTATTTTGCATTCCAGTTGGTATTACTAGGCCTACATACGTGGCTTTGCATGAGTGTGTATGCACACCTGAAACACCAGAGCAAATGGAAGTGGGTGATTTTTATTCCCTTCTCAAAAGCTTGGGGCAGGCAGTTTTAAGAAAAAGTGCAATAAAAATACATAATTAAAACCTATATTCTACATAAACATTTAATACGTCATTTGTTAGATGTGCTATTTGTAGGATGGGGTTGGAATCCTAGGTCAAGGAGTCAGTGACTATTTGGAGCAAAGATAATATCCTTTGATGTTTGAAAAGGCATGACACCTGGAAAACACACACTTTTAATCTAGAAAGATACCGGTATATATTGCTGATCTCCTGCTTCTGGTTTCCTTTTTTTTCAAAAAACAGGAATGAGGTGACTGAGGGGATTTGTGATCCATACAAACAAGAAGATGCAACAGATGTTGTTTGTGGACTGATTAAAGAGCTCTCTAATCTCAAGTAAGAACTTATTTCTGTACCATATCCAATACTTCATAAAAAATGAGATTCTTGAAGGCCTGATAATGTGGTCACTGCCATAGCATCTACAGCAATTACATAGCTCCCACAGGAATCATAGTGTAACATTCTTAGCTTAAATGTGCCTGATTTAAAGGCAAAAAGACATGTTTGGCCTAGCAACCACTATTAGGTATGGTAGTTAAATTGAATGTCTATGTGTTTTATACCCCTGAATGCCAGATGTTGAGGACAAACACTGAGGGAAAGCTATTGCGTTTTATGCCTGTTTGTGATCTTCTCAGAGGCATCTGGCCCAGGACTGTTTTAAGGGTTTACTGAATTGCAAGTCCTATCACAATTAGTGGGACACCTCTAAGACTGAGAACTGGAGAACATGGCACGTGAACCCTTTCAGCTACCTTGAATTATTTCAGCTCTTTAAATCAAATTCCTTGCATTTGTTCTGGAGCAAAAATTAATAATTTTTGGAACCTGCTTCTTTAGGTAACAGTGACTGAATTATTCTGCAGGGGGTTGCAGTCTATAATTTTATTTCTGTAGCTTACTTGAGAAGTGCCTTGCTAACATGGAACCCATTGTGGTGTGGTTGGTTGTTTTGTTCTTCCTAGCCGACTTATCATGAGCACACACAGAGACCTGGATTCCTTCAAGAGACTGAAGTTCCGGAGAAACAGACAATCTGTGAGCAATGTGACAAGCACACTTTGTACAGTCAAAAAGAAGAGAGAGATTTAGCTAGTGAATTCTATTCCTGCTTTGGAAGTTTGCTTTGTTATGGTTTTCTTTAGCTGTTTTATTTGGAAGTGGGGTAATTTATGCTTATCTGCATCAAAATAGACTGATAGATGAATAATAAAATTAATAAAATGAGTAACTACCACAGCAATGTAAAGGACCCTTATAAATAAGAACTGGGTCCAATGTCTTGGTGCACAATGCAGTAAGTAACGTTACCTGTATATAAGCTGCAATCAATATCCCTTTCCCCGCCATCTCTTAACAAACTCTTAACTTTCTGGGTGTGAACTCTTGCCCACAATTGTGAAGAGTTGTCCTATGTTCAAGCATGTATCTATAGTTCTTCCAACATTAGGTCAAAATGTATTTAATGGAATGCAAAAATAAAAATAAAACCTTAAACTTAAAAGCCAGTTTTACTGTATAGAAATTACAGAATGATGCCATTATTTATAGGGTTCTGGTGCAACCATTTCATTGTTTATAAATGAAATAGGTTAGTGGAATGAAAATGCTGCATTTGGGCTAAAAACTACAAAGTTGAGTAACTTTAAACCTCACTTCAAGTGGAAGAGTTATGTGTGTACTTAGTTGTTCCACACTGAAACCAATAGAGCTTTAAATGCTGTGCAATTTTATTCTTGCCTATTTTATGTTGTCTTGTGTGTTTTGCCTTCTACACAGGCAGAACTATTCTAAAATTGGGGAAGATTCTGTGGTGGTGGAATGCAAGTCTGGTGTAATTCTTTGGCCCTTTATCACAGTATACTAAGACCCCTCATCTAAATCCCCTCAACTGCCCCTCCCTAACTTCCTTGTCAAACAGTAAATCCGATACATTTGAAAAATGACACATCTTTGGTTTAGGGTTTTTAAAACGCTTCATTGCTTTTGTGTAACAAATAAATAACCATATAAATATTAACCAAACAAAGTAATTATTGACCAAATAAAACCTGGCCAACAAATATCACTTGAAAAACAAGCATGCATTTAAACAAAACTTTAAACAAATACAAACATAGGGAGACCAGACTGGTGATTTGGGAAATCAGGTAACATTTGTCTCAAGTGGACACTCTTCACACGGAGTCAGACATCTGTAATAACATGAATGTGAAATAATTCAAGCAAGAAGAGTAGCTGGATTGAAAAACAAGAATAGCGAGTGAGTTGATTGTGATAGTGCTGAGAGAATTCATTTCCAGGCCCCTGGTGTGATGTACCACTGCCACCTGAAGTAAATGTTGCCATCCTGGACTATCTTTCTCTCTCTCTTTTTTTCCCTCCAGGTTCCTTCTGAATATTTTAGTTGATTCCTGCAGACCAACCACTTGGGGTGTATTAGATCCAGTTTTCCTTGACTTCAAGAAAAGTGCTAGCTCTGGTACAGCTGCGAATGTACCTGAAAGAGATGATAAAATGCACACAATCCCAATCACATTTTCCTCACCAAAAATCTATGCAGCATTTTTTCCTAGTTTGTATCCAGCTGTAATTGTAGGAATACCCCACCCCAGAGTCCTTTGAGGCTAAATACTGGACAACAGGCGTACCCCAGGAGCACAGGAGCATGGCCAGTGGTGAGGGATGAGGGGAAATGTATTCCAGTATTCCAACAACACTTGCATAGCTTCACATTAGCTACCTTTGCTGTAAGAGTAGCAATGGCTGCTTATCTACATTTTTTACTCATTTTAACCCAGGAACCTCCAGGTTTGAAAAGCACTTCAGCATGGCAGGCTACTGTGGCTTGCAATAGAGAAACAAGCTACAGTTCCTAGTTCAGAAGTACTGGTAACACAAAACCAACCCTTTTCTTGTCCTGCTTGCACTAGGAGTGAAGCAAAACAGGGGCGTACCCAGGATCAAAACTAGGGGGGGGCAAGCCATGGTCGTTCAGGTTCTAGGGGGGGGCAAGCCATGGTCTCAGGTTTGCTTTGAATGGACGCTGATCATTTTTGCTTCTAGGGCTGCCTTCTAGGGGGGGGCAGCTGCCCCCCTCTGCCCTCCCCTGGCTACGCCCATGAAGCAAGAGGAAATGGGCATTTACCAGCATGCTACTAATGCTCAGTAAATCTTCCTCCCATCCCGGGAATATGTCTCTGCCTCAGTCACACATACACAAACACCTTCCTCCCAGACACACACACACAATCTGAGCACTCCGCACCAGTGGTATAACAAGAGCTTTTGCCCCTCTCACTGTTCCTCATCCGAGACTTCGGTCCTCCCCACCGCAATAATAATAAACTGCCAGGCACACACACATATACAGGAGGTGTGAGCCGGGATGAAAAGTAACTCATTCGGCACCGGAATGTCGCTCAATCGCTCTTGGAGGACGAATAATAATAATAGTTATTCTTTATACATTGAGTCCACCTTAGTCAGACCCACTAAAGGTCACAAACAACTTAGCCCTGTTCATTTCAATGGGTTTACTTTGAGTAAAAGTTACTTGGATACAAAACGGTGACAATGATGCACACAGGACTGAACTCTCGCCTTCCAACTCTCCATCCGCCTCCTTTTCCTTCCCCGACCCCAGGGGGCCTTCCTCCTCCTAAACACCCAGACAAGGTCTGGCCATTTCGGATAGTGGAATTTCAGGGATTCTTCGCTCCCGACTGCAGCGGGGGCGACGGGATTCTTTCCCCCGGCTGCACTGACAGGGCGCTCCCCTGCTTCGCTCACAGACTGCTTCGCTCGCAGACTCCGCAGGGAGGCGCGCAGGCAGCGACGCAGCCAGAGAGGGGCGCCCCGTGCCCGCCCCGATCGTGCCCACCAGGAACCCAGGCAGCCCCGGCGGGAGGGGACGCGAAGGGGCTTCCCTGAGCCGGATGCAGCGTGCTCCGATTGGTGGCGGAGAGGAGTGGGCTGCACCAGAGCAGGGAAGGGAGCGCGCCCCGACTCTCCTTCCCGGACACTCAGCCTGTGGCGCCCGGCACAATCTGGCAGCGCCCCGCGCCAGTAACGTCTATGGTTAGGACGCCTCTGTTTCAGAGTTTGCTTTTCAGATGCTGGGGTGGTGTGGGGAGGAAGAGTACCTACTTACTTCCAGGTTGGAACCTTTGCTGCTGAAAGAGAAAACGAGAGAGAGAATAATATTCCCCTTCCCACCTTTTTCTTTTTAAGTTTTAGGAAAGGCTGGCTTCGTTTTGAAGTTGCTTGCCTTTTTGCCGGCAGAATTCCGGACGCAACTGTAGACGGAGCTGTAGCCCTTACTGGTTAAAGGGCAGAACTTCCGGGTGTGGGCCCTATCCTCAGATGCTCCACACTGAGGGCAAGTGTAACTTCTCAGGATCGGGCACTGGACCCTCCCGGCCGAATCTTTCAGCGTGTGGGACGCGTAGATGGCCCTCGACTCGCCGTTTTGCTTGCAGAAGGCGCAGTGGCGCGCCGGCCTGCTCTCCCCGGCAGGGGGCACCTCCTTGCGCGGCGGCGGCGCTTGGTCCGCGAAACCCTCCGGCAAGCTGCTCCTCGCGCTCCGCCAGCGCATCTCTTGCACCACGCGGGCCAGCTGGAAATAGTCCCTCCACAATTGGAAAGCCCCCATGATTGCTGGTGGCCGAAGCCCCTGGGCGCTCCTAAATGAAGCCATGTGCCGTTGTGGCCTCCGCCAAGAGCCAATAAATAGCCTGGGAAGCTCCCGAAGCTTCCCCCCCCCCGTCAAGAAGCCTGGAGCCAAGGAGTCTGCCTCGGCCCCCCACCCCGCCATCCTGGCAAAGGGGAGGGGGAGGGGGGAGGGAGAGAGAATCGCCAACTAAGAAGCGCTGCCTTTGGCTTCAAGAGTTGCTTCATTAGATTGCATCATGATCTTGCAAGGTTCCAAGTTGGAAGCGTCTGTGCGAATCTGTCTGACTTTCACTTTCTCTCTCTCTCTCTCTCTCACTCATACACACACACACAGTGCCGGATTTAGGTATAAGCTAAACAAGCTATATAGCTTAGGGCCCCACTCTCTTGCCCCCCCCCCAAAAAAAAAACAAAAGGGGAAAAAACCTGGGTGTACTTTGATAAGGCGAATGATTTGGCTCTGTGCCAGAAGCTAAGCAGACTAGCAATTACCTTTTCTTTTTCTTGCCACCATCAATATACAGTGGTACCTCGGGTTAAGTACGCTTCAGGTTAAGTACGCTTCAGGTTAAGAACTCCGCTAAGAACAGAAATCGTGCTCTGGCGGCGCAGCAGGTCCCGTTAGCTAAAGTGGTGCTTCAGGTTAAGTACGCTTCAGGTTAAGAACAGACCTCCGGAACGAATTAAGTACTTAACCCGAGGTACCACTGTACTGTACACGAGGTTAGTTAGGTACTGACCATTTTAGCTGCACTTCGTTATCATTGGCACCAACGGAGCTTAGTTTAGTCCTTATTACATTTCCAGACAATTACAATGTTAGCTTAACTGGATTGAAGTTTAGATTCAACCTGTAGCATCTGATGGGGTTTTAGAAGCAAATGAAATAAAATGTGGGCATAATTCATGATCCTGTCACTTAAGGAACTTAAATGCAACAGCAGGGAAGAGAGATTGTGACAGGGTGGGGAGGGGGGAAGCAACGGGTTAATGTGAGCAGATGCAGTTGCAGGAATTTAAGGTTATCAATGTAAACTGACCTGCCCTGTACATTGTAAACTGTACTGTTCAAATATAATAATGGTGCAATGCAAAAAAATTTTAATGTATACAATTATGACCATAACGGTGAGAACATTAATGTGGGGCACAAGCTACTGGAAGCCAAAATTTAGCGGGGATTCGAACCGCTCACTCATAGAATCATAGAACTGTTGAGTTGGAAGGGACGGAAATCAAGTACTGAGACAAGGAAGCTAGGAGCTAAATGGCACCTTAAACCTAGGTTATGGGTGCCACAACGGAATGTCTAGGTGCACTTTTTTATAACAAGAATTCAAAGCTGAAAATGAACAAACTGCAGCTAAAATATTATGTTCATTTTTTACATGGTCTAGTCCAGGGGTCGGCAATGTGTGGCCCATGGGCCAGATCCGGCCCACGAAGACCGTTTTCCAGCCCACAAGCCACCCCACTAAACCGGTACAGCGCAGTGCGGGGACTCGCTGAGCAGTGCTGGAAACGCGACTGTGCAAGCAGATACTGGAAACCGCTTCTGTGCATGCCCAGATGTCGGAAATCGCTTCTGCGCAGGCATGATTTTCAGCATCTGGACATGCGCAGAAGCAATTTCCGGCGCCACGGACATGCGCAGATGCGATTTCTGGCGTTGCGCTACACCGGTCTGGCCCACGGACGATCTCTACGGGAGTGATCCGGTCCATGCCCGGTAAGCCTTGCTAACCCCTGGTCTAGTCCTTCCGCTGCCCAGCCCCCTAATATTTTTAAGAGGGTCTCTTCTCCAGTCTTCAGAGAGTAACTGGAAGTGGGGAGGCAGAAAAAAGGTCCTCCTTTCCTTCCACTCTGCAGTTTTAATCTGAAATCTTAGGCGTAGTACTGCGCCCAGAGTTCAGAAACTGCTCGCGCTAATGAAATTCCCTGTCGCGAAATGCGCCTAGAACAATGGAAGTTTCGAACTCTGCCTGCAATGCAAGAACCTTTTTGCCTGATGTGGGATTCGAACCCATGACCCTGAGATTAAGCGTCTCATGTTCTACCAACTGAAAGTGAAACAACCAAAGCCACAATAGGGTGCTATATTTACTAGTATCAACTAAAAAGGTTACAAACAGTTAAGATTTGTCCATGTCTTCAAGCTAGACAAAGCAAAGATGGTTGTGGAGGACAGGGGACATGGAGTAAAATCTGGGCATAGTGGAAAGACCCCAAATTGTGATACAGTATTTGCAACTTTGTTTTAAGTCTACAAAGGCAAAACACTTTGTAACAGTCTTAAAATATGATGTGTTGTATCCTAGGTGTATAACAGATTCTATGTCACAATAAAGGCAGAGCAAATCTGTAGCATCGCTATAAATCATAGACTTCTCGTTTTTTCTTCTTTTAACCCCTCCTCCCAGTTCTTAGTCGTTGCTTTTAATATCCAGTCCGAAAGAGAGTTCTGGAGAATTAAAGAGCTCCCTTGCTATCTCTGTATAACTGGCTTGTTGTAATAAACCTATTGCTTATTGCAGCTGCACCATAAATCTGCCACATCTTTTTGCAAAAGATAAGCCTCTGGATTTATTTGTTTTTAATGTACATCTTTATTGAAGAAGTTGCATATGAAAGGATGAATTTGCTAGCAAAGTAACAACGGAAGAAAACAGCAGTACCACCTTTCAGTCGATATCTAAACTTGGTAGTACAGTAATAGTGTTATGAGTTTGTGGGTGCCAGACCTCTGAATTCCTGCATCCAGCCAATGTTAACAGCTAATCCAGCCAGGCTAGCCTCCTGGTGAGGTGCAGAGACCACAGAAAGGCATCTTGTGGGAGACACAAATGCATGGGGTCCCTCCCTCGACTCAAGATAGCAAGAAGGAAGAAAGCCAGAGTTGAGAGTTAGGAGTTATGTGAGCTAGAAGCTGGGTGCAAAAGTGGCAGGCTGGAAAAGCAGAGAGAGAGGGAGCCATGCTTGAATGTCTGCTTGAATCCATAGGCTCAGGTGGTATATATTAGGTCTTTATTGGTTTGCTTTGTTTTTATTATGCATTTTGTGTTTTCATCTCACATTTTCATGCTGTGAACCGTCCTGAGATCTACAGATGAAGGGCAGTATACCAACTTAATAAATAATAATAATTAATCAATCAAATTTTATTACGGTCATAGACCAGCATTTAAAATCTGAAAAATGCTTTATTAAAATCTGAAAAACGCAGAATGAATATAGCAGTCTAAAAATTTTAAAGGGGCTAAAAATATCCAAGTGGAGGGGGTCCAGCTTGCATTTTCTCAGCTTCTGCTCAAAGTCTTCATTCCATTCCCGAACAGAAGAGCTGCAACCCACAGCCCAACACCATAATAATAATTATTATAATCATGGGCTCCATAGTACCTCATTTCCAAAAGGAAATGAGCGCCTAAAACAGGGGTCAGCAACCATTTTCAGCCGTGGGCTGGTCCACCGTCCCTCAGACCATGTGGTGGGCCGGACTATATTTTGAAAATAAAAAAAATGAATGAATTCCTATGCCCCACAAATAACCCAGAGATGCATTTTAAATAAAAGGACACATTCTACTCATGTAAAAACACCAGGCAGGCCCCACAAATAACCCAGAGATGCATTTTAAATAAAAGGATACATTCTACTCATGTAAAAACATGCTGATTCCTGGACCGTCCGCAGGCCAGATTGAGAAGGCGAATGGGCCGCATCTGGCCCCCGGGCCTTAGGTTGGCTACCCCTGGCCTAGAACCTATGGGCAGTGGCGTAGCGTGGGTTGTCAGCACCCGGGGCAAGGCAAGTAATTTGCGCCCCCTAACCCGTGGATTTTAGCACTCGAGTCTCTTCCACTAGATTAGTTAAAGAAACCCTTACCCCCTAAGCACATGTATTGTTTGTTATGAAAATACTGATGTAATTAAAGTAAAATGCATCTAAATACAAGTTTATTTTCAAACACTTTATTGAGTGCGAACATGCATTACACATTCTCCACATTCTCCCGCCCACCCCAATTAGCCTTAGGGGGGATTTTTCCTCCCTCACTCCAAGTCTCATAGCATAGAATCCTATCATGGTAGTGTTGGCAGGGACCCCAAGGGGCATCTAGTCCAACCCCATGCAATGCAGGAATCACAGGGAACGAATCCCTAGTGGCAGCGAGGATTTCCATCAGAATCATGGGAAGGGAAGGAAGGGTTAAAGGTATCTGGTGTTCTGTGGTCTCCTTGAGCTGCTTTCAGGGGGCTGTGAATTCAACAGCGCTTACTTCTGAGTAGACGCAGCTAGGGGTGCACTGCAAGTCCTCGCATGCCCAAGGGAAGAGGGAATAAAAGACTACTATCCTATGCACACTTACCTGGGAGTAAGCCTCACTGAACCCTTGGCTTACTTCCAAGTAGGAATGCAGAATGCCTCCAGAATACCAGCTGATGGGTGAGGATCACTGCACTGACTTCCCCCCTGGTATCTGGGTGGCATCCACAAAATGTTGGGACTGGATGGGCCCCCCTGGCCTGATCCTGCTACAGAGCTCTCCTGATGTCCTTTACTGCTAAGGTGTAGATCTGCCCAGGGGCTATTAAGCAGGAACTGGAAGATCTCCAGAGCCATTGCTGCCCCTAATAGACGCCTCTTATTCGAGGCATTTTCTATGGGATCCATTTAAAAGGGGGGGGGGAAAGCGCCAGTGCCTCCGAAATTTGGGGGACCTGCCAATCCCCACAACCTTCCAACCCCCCTTCTCTAAAGGCTCTAAAGCCCAGATCCGGCGGCTGCAGGCGGCTGCTGGGGAAGACCGGCTGCTCCGGCTCGGCGGGAGGGAGCAGGGCGCCGTAGTCGGGGATGGCCAGCAGGTCGAAGAGCTCCTCCGACGGGACGGGGCCCGCTGCGTCTTTCGGCACGGAGCTCGCCGCGGCCGGCTCGGTGAAGAAGGAAAGGGGCAGGTTGCGCTTCCGGAGAGGCACTTTCTTCCCGCCGATGGAGGCAGAGGGACCCGGGCCGCCTTCCTTCTCTCCCGACGGCCCGCCGCCGCTGCCCGCAGCGGCCCCGACAGAGCGATCGAAGCCCGACGGGCGCACGGAGCCGAAGAGGGCCGCCAGGCTTTTGCTCTGCAGCGCGCTGGCTTCGCGCTTCTGGGGCGCTTTGCAGTGCGCCGCTGCGCCTCCGGGGGGCGAGGCGGGCGCGGACGCCGCTCCATGCGCCGTCCCAGCCGGAGTCCTCTTGTTAGCAGGATCGGAGTCCTCTTGTTAGCAGGCAGGGGCAGAGAGCTGCGAGTGCGAGCGCGCCCCCCCAGATGTTGCGCCCGGTGCGGCCGGCACCCCTTGCACCCCCCACGCTACGCCACTGCCTATGGGTGAGCAACTGGAACACCTGGAATCTCACCCCACTTGGAGATTGGGGTGGCGTGCAGCAATAGACCTGAAATTTACAGCACAGAACAGCCCCCACTGTAGAGGAAAAAATATTATCACAGTCACTACCCAATTCCCCCTTTGACACCTTACTTACCTAGTATCTGAAAAATTTCCCTCACCTTGAAGGCAGACAAGTAGCAGGACTCGTCTTTTCCACTGGGTCAAAATATGGGTAGGAGTGGGCCAGGGTTTCCTGACCACATTGGAGGACAAGGGAGCCCCCCTAGATGTTTCTACACCCCAAGCTGTCTCCATCTCTACTTCTAAGGCAGAACCTGTCTTTGGGCAAGTGCTGCCCTATGGATGTGAACACCCTAACAATATTACCGTAAGTTAATAATTACTCATGGTAATCAAACTTATTTACCATATTCCATGAAAACAGACCTGTCCCTCACTTCTAAGGCTAGCAGAAAGCATGTGTTGCTTTTAGGCAGGCTACTGAACCACGGAAATACTGAGGCGAGGGGGATCCTTTGAGATATTCCAGGCCACTTCTGTGCATTTTTACCTTTATTCAAAAAAGGGTCACATCTTTCTTTTGTGTATGGTGAAACAAGCAAAAATATGCAGACACGTTTGCAACTCTCTGCTACATATGTTAAAAACAAACGTTAGGAGTCCTCTGGTCGTACCTTCCTCACAATACATGAAATCTGGCTCTCAGACTCTGCACTGACCACACCTATTGGCTCTCAAGGCTGAGTTTTGGGCTGGATTTGGCCCAGAACTCTCTAGATGCTGACTCCTTCTTACAGGATCTGGAAGCAGTGCAGGACTGTTATTGAACTGTATGTGCAGGTTAAAGGTAAAGGGACCCCTGACCATTAGGTACAGTTGCGAATGACTCTTGGGGTTGCGGCACTCACCTTGCTCTATAGGCCGAGGGAGCCAGCGTTTGTCCGCAGACAGCTTCCGAGTCATGTGGCCAGCATGACTAAGCCGCTTCTGGCGAACCACAGCAGTGCACGGAAACACCGTTTACCTTCCCGCTGGAGCGGTACCTATTTATCTACTTGCACTTGACGTGCTTTCGAACTGCTAGGTTGGCAGGAGCAGGGACTGAGCAACGGGAGCTCACCCCATTCTGGGGATTCGAACCGCCGACCTTCTGATCGGCAAGCCCAAGGCTCAGTGGTTTACACGACAGCGCCACCTACGTCCCTGTATGTCCAGGTAGGAACAGCCATTGAGGAAAGGTGTCCTTGTGGTGAGGAGGCTGCTTTTGCACCTTCCATCCTGATGCACTGCAGTCCCCGGGAACATGCTGGTCCAGTGTGTGCCTTCCAGCCACAGTTGCATTCACTGATCAGTGAGCTTCTCCTCCAGCATCACAACCCACCGACAGAATGAATGTTGATTGTGACTTTCTAGGTTTCCAAAACTCTGTCTGATGATAGCCAATGTCCTGGCGACAGGATTTTACAGAGAATTACATGGTGTGTGTGTGTGTTTAAAGTGCTCCAGTTCCTGGGGAAGAAGCCAAGGCTCAATGATGCAAAAGGAAAAAAGCACCTGCCCCTTTGAATGTTTAGAAAGAAACAAGGGGCATGGCAGAATCGCAGCCTGCAGAACGTTCCCAAGTTCTGGTCATGGGAAATCCTGGCCTTGGTGGCTTCTGCCTGTTTTGTGCCTGGGGCACATTGAGATTGGTGGGACAGAATACAGGGAGTCCAAATGATAGGTGGAGCCCAAGCAAAGGACAGAGTCAACTAATGCTAGTTTTGCCCCCATCATCTTCTCTGCTGAGCTCTACAAGGAAGATCCTGACTAAGGAGGAGGAGGAGGAGGAGGAGGAGGAGGAGGAGGAGGAGGAAAAAGCTGACAGTCAGGGCGACCTCATGAACAGGTTAGTAGGCAAGCAGGTCATGGGTGGGTGAGGACAGACTGAGATTGGTGAGCAGTGCCCCATGTGCCCTAATAGACCAGTCTTCATGGCTCTCAAAGGAATGTGGCTCTCGCCTGAAATAAGGTTGCCCACCAATGGTCATCAGAACCAGAATAAGAATTCAGGGTTTAAAATGGGGTTGGCAACATGGGCATAGCCAGGATTCATTTTATGGGGGAAGGCTTTATGTTGGGGGGGGGGCACAACCGAGTTATCTGTGATGGAATTATTATTAAAACAAAATAAAAAATAAAAAAATTCCTTCCAGTAGCACCTTAGAGACCAACTAAGTTTGTTCTTGGTATGAGCTTTCGTGTGCATGCACACTTCTTCAGATACACACGAAAGCTCATACCAAGAACACACTTAGTTGGTATCTAAGGTGCTACTGGAAGGAATTTTTTTATTTTTTATTTTGTTTTGACTATGACAGACCAACACAGCTACCTACCTGTAACTGGAATTATTATTATTATTATTATTATTAGAATTTATATACCGTCCAATACCAGGAGGTCTCAGGGCGATTCACAGAACAAAATCAAAATATAAAACCACAAACTATATAATCAAAATAAAAACAACCCAATACCCCCCCCAAAAAAGAAAACCGCATTTTAAAAGGGCACAGGATGAGATGCCAATCAAATCAACCAAAGGCCTGGTTAAAAAGGAATCTTTTTGCCTGGCACCTAAAGGTGTATAATGAAGGTGCCAGACAAACTTCCCTGGGGAGAGCATTCCACAGACGAGACCCTCCAGACCTCTTGAGGTTGAGGCACACAAAGAAGGGCCTCAGAAGATGATCTCAGGGTCCATGTAGGTTCATATGGAAATAGGAAGTCCTTGAGGCATTGGTCAGTTAGTTAAGTATATTTATTTATTTACTTGATGGGGAGCAACTGCACCGCCTGGCTACGCCCATGGTTGGGGAGTGTGGTGGTGTTAGAGTCTGCTTTGGCATGTGCCAATGACGCTGCCTTCTAGGGGTGTTCTGGTCAGAGGCAGGGAGGGCTACTGAAAATCTCTGCATACCTTCGTGAAAGTTTGCGGAACCACGGCTGCCTAGGCTTCCACTGAATCAGAACAGTGTAAAGTGTCTAGGTTGCAAGAGGGCAGAGCTGGGAACCCTAGAGACGCATGGGTCACACACAGACCCCTCTGATGATATCACGTGAGCAGATGAAGTTTACATGCACAGCTTAAATCGCCTTCTTTTGCACTATTTAAGCAATTATCTGGCTTGTATGAATGCACAAGGTGAAATGGAAGCGAGTGAGTTGCGTCATGACAATGAGCATCGTGGCGAACGTAGGTTTGACATGTCCAATTGAAATAAACTGAAGCGAGTCCTGCTTCAGATCTCCTTGCAGACATACCTTTCGCACAACTTTGCATTTCTCTAGGCTGAGCACATGCCTGCTTAGCAAACCGTTTAGCAAACTCTGTCAACTAGACTGTCCTTTGGCTGGTAGGTTCCTTTGCTTCCAAGTGCTGTACAGGCCACAAGGTACACTCAACAGTCGATGGTTTGAGCCGTGACAAAACTCACCGACAGCGTTGAATGTTCCACGAGACCCTCTCTTTTGCTTCGTGTACGAGCGAGCGAGCGAGAGAGAGAGAGAGAGAGAGAGAGAGAGATGTTAAAACAGGAAGCAGATTGTATAGGATGCTGTATTAGCCTCATGCCACACACAGGAGGAAAAAACAAAAACAAAGCACACCTACCTTTCAGGGCTCTTGCAAGAGTGAAGGAAATAATAGATGTATCACCAGAGCATAAACATTCCATCGTGCAGCCTTGGCTGCTTTGCAGAATTGTGAGCAGGCCCACTCGACCCTTTTTGTGACAGAGACACTGTGGTTTTTAACATAGGATGGGCAACAAAAAAACCCCCAAACCATCTTAGTCTGGCAAGGGCAAACATCATCACCTCTTGAATTTCTGCCTGCCATGCAGCTGTTAAAGGCACACTGGAGTTCTGCAAAAAACATAATGCAGAAGCCCTATCTAAGGGTCGGCGGTTCAAATCCCCATGACGGGGTGAGCTGTTGCTCGGTCCCTGCTCCTGCCTAGGGCTTGCTGATCAGAAGGTCAGCGGTTCGAATCCCTGCGACGGGGTGAGCTCCTGCCCACCTAGCAGTTCAAAAGCATGTCAAAGTGCAAGTAGATAAATAGGTACCGCTCTGGCGGGAAGGTAAACGGCATTTCCGTGCGCTGCTCTGGTTCTCCAGAAGTGGCTTAGTCATGCTGGCCACATGACCCGGAAGCTGTATGCCGGCTCCCTCGGCCAATAAAGCGAGATGAGCGCCGCAACCCCAGAGTTGTCCGCAACTGGACCTAACGATCAGGGGACCCTTTACCTTAACTATCAAAGGTGTAGATGACATCTAAGCTGGGGAGCCACTCCCTGCAACTCCTTCTGAGTTCCCCTTTATGTAACTCTTGCAGCAAACAAGCCAACTGCCCTTTAAGGAAGTTGAAGAAGCCGGTTCATTGTTTCCATTGGAGGCTGCTGATGAAAGGAAAGCTCTCAGCCTTCTTTGGATCAGGACCACTGGCTGTTATGTGAATACAGTAGGCTCATGCAACAATGAGATGCTCAGTTTTTCTGGTGCTGGTTGCAACATAGTGAGGAAAGAGCCAGTTGCATCATCAATCGTATGGCACCCAGCCTCTGCCCTGTGGTGCTGTCTGGATGCCACTTTTGAGAGAGAGAAATACCCAGTGTGATGCAATGGGCACAACACTGGACTAGGACTGGGCTTGGGATTTTGTTTCTTGCTCGCTTCATATCCTTTCCCAGAGCAATCGCAGGGCAGCTGCCCTTCTTCACAGCCTAATCGACCTTGCGGGGTCATCTTGAAGGCAGAGAGGGATAATCTCATGAAAATCATGTTGTGAGGATAAAAGGACATGGGGGTGTAACATTGAGCATCCTGGAGGAAGGGGAGGGATACAAATGTGAAGTAGAATCCAGGACTGGGCAATGTGCAGAGGGACAGTCTTGCTCAGTGTCATGCAAAACAAGACCAGCTGGCTGTGAGGCAGGAAAGGGGGCAAAATCCAGCCCTTACCCCAAACACTGGAGGTCACCAGAGACAAGGAGCAGGTTCAGTCTGCACCTGTAAGGTGTCCTCCCCTTTACGTACCTCTCCTGTATGAATGGCGGCTGTTCAGCCCAATGAAGCGGGGCAGAGGATAAGGGAAAACCCCACCCTCTAGCCCAGGGGTAGGCAACCTAAGGCCCGGGGGGCCGGATGAAGCCCAATCGATTTCTCAATCCGGCCCACGGACGGTCCGGGAATCAGTGTGTTTTTACATGAGTAGAATGTGTCCTTTGATTTAAAATGCATCTCTGGGTTATTTGTGGGGCCTGCCTGGTGTTTTGACATGAGTAGAATGTGTGCTTTTATTTAAAATGCATCTCTGGGTTATTTGTGGGGCCTGCCTGGTGCTTTTACATGAGTAGAATGTGTGCTTTTATTTAAAATGCATCTCTGGGTTATTTGTGGGGCCTGCCTGGTGCTTTTACATGAGTAGAATGTGTTTTTTTTATTTAAAATGTATCTCTGGGTTATTTGTGGGGCATAGGAATTTTTTCATTCCCCCCCCCCAAAAAAAATATAGTCCGGCCCACCACATGGTCTGAGGGACGGTGGACCGGGCCACGGCCGAAAAAGGTTGCTGACCCCTGCTAGCCCCAACAGCAGATAGCCAAGCCTCCCTCCCCCCATCTCAATAAACCAGCAGACCTTCCTCTGTCACAGCCACCACCTTCTTCCAACACAACAACAAAGATTTTGCTGGCAATAAACAAATGGCAGCAGTGAACTGCAGACAGCCAAGCAAGGCAATTTGTAGGAAGAGACAAACCAATTTATTATGGCAATCAGCTCGGGTCCACAAAAGCTGATTGCCATAATAAATTTGTTAGTCTTTAGGGGGCCACAAGACTCTCATTTTTGATGCTGCCGGATAACATGGCTCTTGCGGGAGCCTTCTGGAAAATGCATCAATGCACCTTCTTCCTTCTCCTAGGCAGTCAGTCTCCCTCTTCCGGTGTCATCTTAGGTGGGAGCTGTGAGGAAGCCCAATAGCCTGGAGCTGGACACCTGTGGAGCTTGCAGCCCTATCCTCTTAATATCTAGTTCACACCCTCTTCACCACTTAATTCCTAACCAACAGCAGTCAACAATCACAATACTTAGCAGCCGTACTTAGCATTTCAAAGTGCTACACTAAGAAACATTAACTCAATGGATCCTCTCCAGGACCCTGTTGTTATCCTCCCACTGAGACTGAAAGATAATGACTGACACTGAAAGAGAACAAGGGACATGATAGACGTCTTTAAGATTATTAGGGTCGCTGTATTTCAAAAAGCGAAAATCCAGACACAAAAGCTGTTGAGAATTTTTTTGGGTTAAAATCACCAAAAAAGGTTTTAAACTATTTTTTAGGAGGGGGAGCCCAAAAAAGCGTGACTTCCTTTCTCTCAATTCTAGAACTTTGCTAGCTGTGCAATGAAGCTGAAGATTCAGGACAAACAAAATTAAGCATTTCTTTACTAGTCTTCACTAAACTATGGAATTCACAAAACAACTTGGATGGGAAATTCATGGAGAAAGCTAAGGATAGCTTTTCTTCTGCCCTTGCTTAAGGCCACCAGGTGATTTCAAGACAGGGCTAGGATTTGGACCCAAGACTTCCTGGTTCAGTTTCAGTAGCCAAAAATCCTATGCAGGCTTACCTGACTGTGGAACACAGTTTGACTTAATTCATCATACATAGGATTGCCCTGAGACTGTTAAGTCTTCCTTCAGATCCTTCCATCTTTTTTCTAAGAGCCTAAAATCTGACATATCTGGGAGTGGGGGGAAACTGACTAGTTGCATAAACTCCACAGGTGAGGATGATTCTTGGCCCTGATCTTTCATCTCTTCAAGAGGTGAGGTTTCTACACCTGCCATATCGGACAGGTAAGCCTATCACAGCTCAGCACACCTTAGTGAGTTTTTAGGAGACCCCCATCCTCCTCACAGAGATAACAGTTCTCAGAGTGATCACACCCTCTTTCCAGGGAACTCTGAGAACTGTACCGGTAGCTCTGTAGGGAGAATATGGATCTCCTAACAACTCAGCACGGGTGGCGCTGTGGTCTAAACCACTAAGCCTTTTGGGCTTGCTGATCAGAAGGTTGGCGGTTCGAATCCCCACGACAGGGTGAACTCCCGTTGCTTGGTCCCAGCTCCTGCCAACCTAGCAGTTCGAAAGCACATCAAAGTGCAAGTAGATAAATAGGTACCACTCCGGCAGGAAGGTAAACGGCGTTTCCGTGCGCTGCTCTGGTTTTGGTGTTCCATTGCGCCAGGAGCGGCTTAGTCATGCTGGCCACATGACCTGGAAAAACTGTCTGCAGACAAACGCCAGCTCCCTCGGCCTGTAAAGCAAGATGAGCACCGCAACCCCATAGTCGTCTGCGACTGGACTTAACTTTCAGGGGTCCTTTACCTTTACCTTTTAACAACTCTCAGTATCCTTAACAAGCTACACTTCCCTCAATTCTTTGAGGGAAGCCATGGCTTTTAAAAGCGATATGATGCTGCTTTAAATGTGCAGTGCTGGCGGCCTCAGAATCTAACCGCCATGCAAACAAATCAGGATGAATGTTCAATAGACAGTTCATCTGAAAAAGGGGTCAACAAACGTTTTCAGCAGGGGGCCAGTCCACTATCCCTCAGACCTTGTGGGGGGCCGAACTATATTTTGACCATAAAAATGAACGAATTCCTATGCCCCAGAAATAACCCAGAGATGCATTTTAAATAAAAGGACACATTCTACTCATGTAAAAACACGCTGATTCCCGGACTGCCCACGAACTGGATTTAGAAGGCGATTGGGCTGGATCTGGCCCAAGCACTCTCCTGTGTTCTTGTCTCCCGAGCTGGTCTAATAAACTGCTCACACGGTATGTTGCCATGACTGTGCTATGCACATAAGCTCACTCACGCCAACCAGGCGACTGTGGCTCATCGGGCATCACAATGAGCTAACGGGTCTTCAGGGTGCCATGCCACCCTTCTTTTCAGGCTGGCTAGCAGGCCAGCTCCAGCCCCACCACAAAGAGAACACAAAACATGGAGCAGGAGCAATGGAACAGGTTGCTGTCCTCAGGGAAGGCAGCTTGGCTGGCTCCTTCCTTGGGCATCCCTGGGATGTTTTGGCTTGCCAATTCTTCACCAGGCGGCTTCCCACAGAAGAGGCAGCTGGCTGGAAAGATGAACAGTGGCGACAGAAGAATTCTCTGCAAAGAAGAAGAGGAAAAGGACAGAGAACAAGGTTAACCAATAACGGTAACATTAATTTCCTGCTGACCTCACTCTTTACAATTCCACCATCATCACCTATTTGTATGTATGTACGTACACACACACACACACACCCTGATCTAGGTATAATTTGTGGCTGGAATCGGTTTACAGTCATACCTCTGGATACGTTCGCTGCGGGTTGCGTTCGTCATGGGATATGGACGCACCGAACCTGGAAGTACCAGAACGGGTTACTTCCGGGTTCGGCAATTCGCACACGCGCAGAAGCGTCGAATCGCATCACACACATGCGCAGACGTGACGCTTCACAATACGTTCTGTTCATGATGCGAACGGGGCTCCGGAACGGATCCTGTTTGCATCCAGAGGTACCACTGTACTTAGTTCTAATATCTATGCCCTTCACAATACAGTCGAACCTCTACTTACCACCGCCTCTTCTTATGGTTGTTCCAAGTCGTAACCACGGCAAACCCAGAAGCATGTGCAGGAGCGGCGATGGCCGTTCGCGCATGCGCAGAAGCGGGCAATCACCCTTTGCACATGTGCAAAAGCGGGCAATCGCTGCCCACGCCTGCGCACAATGGCGCCTCTCCCAGCGACCCGTTTCGACCTCCGGAATGGATTATGGTCACAAATAGAGGTTCCACTGTAGTAAAGGTAAAGGTAAAGGGACCCCTGACCATTAGGTCCAGTCGCGGATGACTCTGGGGTTGCGGCGCTTATCTCGCTTTACTGGCCGAGGGAGCCGGCGTACAGCTTCCGGGTCATGTGGTCACTGTAGTAGATGCAACTTTAAACCCCTTCGGTTTAAATATACATCAACACACAACAAAGCCATTTTAAAAGGTAAATGGAACAAGGAGACTGATCCCCAAATAACTACCCTGCCAAAATCTTGCCTAAATATATACGTTTTATATTTTCTTTCAATTCTACTAATGTTTCACCCACAACCAAAAATCCCCGCTTGGCACTCTTGAACTTTTCCAATAGAGGGCGCATGGGATCTGAGAAGCTCATGTTTCCCCTCTCAGTTATGCACTCTTCTTAGGGAAATCCTCCCTTGCACAGTGAGAAACAGTGATGAAGACCCGGAACTGGCAGACAAAGGATGTGCTGAGGAGAGGAAAGTGCTCAGTTTTCTGGGGGAGGCCAGCAGGCTCTAAATGCTTCCACCAATGCTGCCATAACAACCAGGACTCTTCATGGTGTATAACAGGGCTTCCCAAACTTGGGTCTTCCAGCTGTTTTTGGACTACAACTCCCATCATCCCTGGCTAGCAGGGCAAGTGGTCAGGGATGATGGGAATTGTAGTCCAAAAACAGCTGGAGACACAAGTTTGGGAAACCCTGGACTGTATAATTATTGCCTGTCACACAGGAAAGGACAGATACCCAACTCTCCATTGCATGGTGCAGTGCAGTAGATACTGTATTGGACCTAAGAGGAGCTCTGCTGGACCAAGCAAAAGACTATGGCCGTCCAGCATTCTGTTCTCAGAATGGCTAACCTAAGGTTACCAAAATAAAAAATAAAAAAAATTCCTTCCAGTAGCACCTTAGAGACCAACCAAGTTTGTTATTGGTATGAGCTTTCGTGTGCATGCGCACTGGTCTCTAAGGTGCTACTGAAAGGAATTTTTTTATTTTGTCTCGGCTATGGCAGACCAACACGGCTACCTACCTGTAACTAAGGTTACCAGATGTCCCCGTTTCCTGGGGACAGTCCCCGGATTTACAAATCAGTCCCCATACAAAATCCATTGAAGTTGAAAAGTGTCCCCGGATTCATTGAAAAAAATCTGGTAACTTTAGGCCAGGGGTCAGCAACCTTTTTCAGCCGTGGGCTGGTCCACCGTCTCTCAGACCATGTGGTGGGCTGGACTATACATTCTACTCTTGTAAAAACACCAGGCAGGCCCCACAAATAACCCAGAGATGCATTTTAAATAAAAGGACACATTCTACTCATGTAAAAACACGCTGATTCCTGGACCGTCCGTGGGCCAGATTTAGAAGGCGATTGGGCCGGCTCTGGCTCACAGGCCTTAGGTTGCCTACCCCTGGCCTTAGGCTAACCAGATGGCTTATGGGAAGCCTGTGAGCAGGACCTGAACGCAACAGCGCTCTCCCCACTTGGGATCCCCACCACTGGCATTCAGAGGTAGGCTGCCTCGGATAGTGGAAGCAGAACACCGACCCCAACTTCAAATCCCTGTTTAGCCGTGGTGCAGATCCCAGGATGGCCTTGGACCACTCACCTTTCTTCAGCCCAGCCTACCTTGCAAGGTTGTTGCGAGAATAAAGGGGGAGGTAGCCCCCGTGTTCCTCGGAAGAAAGGGCAGGTACCCCAATTGTCCGATAATTAGGGTTTCCCTCATCAAACCCAGCGCCACAGTGATTAATTCTGGAAAGAGCTGTGCGTTTTGTGAAGCGGCAAGACTCCTTCCGCTTGAAAGGTTTTTGGTTTTATTTTCCAAAGGAGGGGATCTCCTGCATTTGGAGGTGGGCTTTTGTGTCAGATGAGTACAGTGGTACCTCGGGTTACATACGCTTCAGGCTACATACGCTTCAGGTTACAGACTCTGCTAACCCAGAAACATTACCTCGGGCAGAGGCGTAGCAAGCCCAGGTGGTACCCGGGGCGGATTTTTTTTTGTCACCCCCACCACTTTAATTTTAAAAAAGTAAAAAAAATTAAAAAGTGTCACCCCCCTCTGATGGTGTCACTTTGCGAGGTGTGGGGTTTGTGTGTGTGTGTGTGTGTGTGTGTGTCTATTATCTCTTTTTTTTCAATAAAGTTAAAATAATAATAATAATAATAATAATGTAAAAAAATAAAAAAATAAAAAAAATAAAAAGTGTCACCCCCCTCTGATGGTGCCACTTTGTGAAGTGTGGGGGGTTGTGTGTGTGTGTGTGTGTGTGTGTGTGTGTGTGTGTGTGTGTGTCTATTATCTCTTTTTTTCCAATAAAGTTAAAATTAAAAAAATTTTAAAAAATGATAAAAATTAAAAAAAATTAAAAATTTTTTTAAAAGTGTCACCCACCTCTGATGGTGCCACTTTGTGAGGTGTGGGGGGTTGTGTGTGTGTCTATTATCTCTTTTTTTCAATGAAGTTAAAATTTAAATTTTTTAAAAAAAACTTTAAATTTTTTTTATTTTATTTTTTTAATATCACCCCCCTCTGGGGTGGAACCCGGGGCGGCCCCCCACCCCCTTGCTACGCCCTTGACCTCGGGTTAAGAACTTTGGTTCAGATTATAATTTAGCCTGCTTGCTAGCATATATCAGTGGCTGTGGAAATATTGGAAAGAATTTTGAAAAGCAATTGATGGAGGTGATCAGGGAAGCTCTGGCGAAGTACACACACACACACACACACACACACACACACACACACATATATATATAATTTTTTTATTATAATAATTAGGCATAATTGGAATGTTTCTTTTAATTGGGATTTGTATAATTAATTTGGATTGTAATTTGAAATATAATTGGGAATAATTTCAATGTGATTTGCTGTGATTTGTATTGGAAAATTCAATAAATAGATTATAAAAAAAAAAAAGAACTTTGGTTCAGGATGAGAACAGAAATTGTGCTCTGGCGGCGTAGCGGCAGCAGGAGGCCCCATTAGCTAAAGTGGTGCTTCAGGTTAAGAACGTTTTCAGGTTAAGAACGGACCTCCGGAACGAATTAAGTACGTAACCAGAGGTACCACTGTACACAGAGCTGGCCGAGGTCGCCAGTAAGTTTTATGTACCTGCAGAAGAGGAGAGGGAAGACAGGGCAGAACTGGAGGGGAGAGGGAATAATGACCAAAGGGAAATCAAAAGGAAGATGAAAGAGCTTCCAGTGGCCCCTCAATCCCCACAGGCCAGCTGTGTGTTCACTTCAGCCAGACATCCCCATCAGAAATGAATGGGAAAGGGCTAACGGTGGGGGTGGGGCTGTCTAGACACAGCTAGGCTGCTGCCAAGGAGAGCCCTACATTCAGAAAACACACTGCAATTTTCTCCCCTGACTAGCAGCAGCAGCACATGGCCCAACAAACCAAGCAGGGTTAAAGAGCAGCAGCAGCAGCGACCTGCCGTTAAATATCACTGGGAATAGAAACCTTGCGGTGGTGGTCTGGTGTCTCAATGGGTGAAGGAAACCGAGAGATTGGGGGTGGGGGTGAGAAACAGCATCCTAGTTTACAATCCTCTATCTCAGGGGTGGCCAACTCCCAAGAGACTGTGATCTACCCGTAGAGTTAAAAATTGGCAGTGATCCACCCCCTTTTTTAGGGTTCAGGTCAAGGTTGTTGAGCTTTTTTTTAGGGAGGGGGAAAACTCCTTTTTGGGGTGCAGGGCAAAGATGTTGAGCTTTTTGTAGGGGGGGCCAAAGTTTTCCAGGGGAGCAAAAGTTGCTTCTTTGAGAGGATCCAGTGATCTACCACAGACGTCCAGTGATCTACCGGTAGATCATGATCTACTTGTTGGACATGCCTGCTCTATCTCAACCTTTTTTGAGTCCATGGCTCCCTTGACCAACTCCATTCTTTCTGCGGCGCCCCTGTGGGAGCCCAGTTCTGCCACCCCTTGCCTGCAGAGCTGGCAGCCTCTCACCCTTTCCCCAACACCCTCCCTTGTGGGGTGTTCCCTCAGCCTCCTCTCCCCTCTCCTTGGGAGTCCTCTGGGCAGCAGCTGCCACACACACAACCCGATCTCTGAGCTGCTCCCCATGCCCCAAGGAGAGGTGCCTCCTCACGTCACCCCACAGGGGCTTGGCCAGAGGATGCCCCCAGCCTTAGTGGCCCAACGGAGACTGGCCAAAGGGGGACGTGAGGTAAGCACCTTACCTGGAGAGGCAGCAGTGGCGGCGGCAGGCGCTGCCGCGACAAACAGCCATGCAAGCCTTTGGGAGGCAGAGACGCAAGAGGGCATTAGGGGTGTGTATTTCCGAGGTTTGATGGCTCTTCAACACCTGATTGTCTCTCTAAACACTCACGCTTATTGGCTACATTGAAATGATGGAAAGCTACTGCATATCAACCTAAGCAAGTTGTGCTTCCCTTTTCTGGTTATTTGGCTATAACTTTTGATAGAATACAGATAATTGAACAAACTTTGTTGCATTACATTATTCATTAAATTATCTTTCCATTGTTATATAATTTTATGATATTAAAGGTAAAGGGACCCCTGACCATTAGGTCCAGTCGTGTCCGACTCTGGGGTTGCGGCGCTCATCTCGCTTTATTGGCCGAGAGCCGGTGTACAGCTTCCAGGTCATGTGGCCAGCATGACAAAGTCACTACTGGCACACGGAAACGCCGTTTACCTTCCCGCCAGAGCGGTTCCTATTTATCTACTTGCACTTTGACGTGCTTTCGAACTGCTAGGTGGGCAGGAGCTGGGACCGAGCAACGGGAGCTCACCCCGTCACAGGGATTTGAACCGCCAACCTTCTGATCAGCAAGCCCTAGGCTCTGTGATTTAACCCACAGCGCCAAAAGGGGGTGTTGTGAGCCATCAAACCTCAGAAATACACTTTTCCCCAAAAGGTTTCCACAATTTTGGCCACTAGTGTATACTCTGCAACACTAGAGAGCTCAGATTTGGCTGCCAATGCCCAAACTGTCCTATATCGCTTAGGTCCAAGCTTTCTGAAAGACGTTATTTCCTCATATGAACCTGCACAGTTTCTGAGGTCTTTAGGAGAGGGTCTTCTCTCGGTCCCACCACCCTCACAGGCATGCTTGGTGGGGACAGAGCCTTCCCGGTGGTGGCTGCTTCCAGACAACTTTAGAACTC
Source organism: Darevskia mixta (assembly GCA_034641385.1). Classification (NCBI taxonomy): domain Eukaryota; kingdom Metazoa; phylum Chordata; class Lepidosauria; order Squamata; family Lacertidae; genus Darevskia; species Darevskia mixta. The sequence continues at coordinate 6,962,893 of JAWWNH010000067.1, read as the reverse complement.
CCTTCCCAGAGAAGCCAGGCTGGCTCCCTCCTTGTTCTCTTTCCACCAGCAGCTGAAGAGCTTCTCGTTCCTATAGGATTTTGGGAATTGACTGCTTTTAATGAAATGGCTGGTGCCCCTGGGTGCAGCCAGGATTTATTTTAGGGGGGGGGGAGAGACTTTCTGTCGGGGGGGGGGGAGAACCGAGATAACTGTGACGCAATTGGTCAGTTAAATAGAAATACTTAAATATGTGTTGGACTATAGTTGTAAAGGTAAAGGTAAAGGGACCCCTGACCATTAGGTCCAGTCGCTTTATTGGCCGAGGGAGCCAGTGTACAGCTTCCTGGTCATGTGGCCAGCATGACTAAGCCGCTTCTGCCGAACCAGAGCAGCGCACAGAAACGCCATTTACCTTCCCGCCAGAGCGGTTCCTATTTATCTACTTGTACTTTGACGTGCTTTCGAACTGCTAGGTTGGCAGGAGCTGGGACCGAGCAACGGGAGCTCACCCCGTCGCGGGGATTCGAACCGCCGACCTTCTGATCAGCAAGCCCTAGACTCTGTGGTTTAACCCACAGCGCCACCTGGGTTGTAATGGAAATCTAATAGAATTGCATTAACAGAGAAGACGCAGGAGGGAAAAAAGTTAATATAAGGACCCACAAAGGGGAGAAGGGAAGTCCATGGGAATTTATGGACTTCTCTTTTTGTTATAGTTGCTTGATGATTGTAAATTTCAAAATCTGATAATTTTATACACACACACACACACACGCCCATGCTTGCACCATGCAGTTTTTGTTGTGATTGTCTGTATGCTTTTAATAGATCTTATATATAGTTTTGATTCTGTCCATGTTCAATTGCTTTTACATTATTGGGGCTTTTTCCCTGTTTATGCGTAAGCTTGCCTCGAGTCCTTGTCAGGGAAAAAGGCAGGGTATGTATGTATAAATAAACGCTATATATTTTTGAGAGGGCATGTCTGACTTTAAGGGACTAGTCCAAGGGCACAACAAACAGTATTTCCCAACCTCTCTCAATTTCTCAGCTTGCACCCAATTTGGAAGTGGGTCAGTGAGGGCTTTTTACATAGATAAAGCATATACACCACATAGCTCCATCACAAGTCTCCCGGCTCTGTAAAACCACTCCACAATACAGAGTTCATTGGCCTGCCCTACTTTCCTTAATCTGGTCTTGGCCGCCAACATCCACAACACGCAGCCTTTAACCCCTCGTCTTCTGCAAGGCTGAAACATCTCCCTCCCGTACCCTCTCCCCATTGATCTGCAAAAAAAAAAGCCGTTCTCCCGTGTCAGACTTTCTGAGCTGCTGCTTTGAAGCTCAGCCCATCTTCTGCCGTTCCTTTTAATATGCCAGCGATAGCTTTGCACACTTGTACACAGTTCCTGGCGGGAGTTGGCGGGGTGGTGGGGGGAAAAGAGATCTTTGCCTAACAACACTATTTGAATTAAGAGGCAGGGAATCAGGAGACCTGCTCTGGATTAATCAGCAGGCAATGCACACCCACCCACCCCGGATTTTGCTATTCGGATGACAGCCACCCCCGTTAATGTATTCTGCTCTGACAGCAAATTAGAAAGAGAGTAAGGAGCTTATGGGAGCATTGTGCCGCGGTGCCCCAGTTCTACATAGGCCCCCTAATCCTGCTGAGCGCTGAAAAGAGGTTCCCGTTGGGTTGCGACAGCGCTGGTTAAGGCTTCGCTCGAGGGTGTTCTGACGGGAAACTCAGGGGCTGCCCTCTTGCCAATGCACATAGAGGGCACCATCAGACAGAAACCTTACAGGCATTTTAAGATGAAGACAGGGGAATTGTGGCTCCTCCTTCTAGCTTAAGGTTGTTCAGGAGAGAGAGCGATGTCTGCCCCACTTGTGCATCTGCTAAACAGGCTTTTGCATTAATTAAAAACCCTCTGACTAGAGGTGACAGTGGGACAAAACAAAAAAATGTGTGCGAGAGCAAGGCCTCTCTCAGAGACCACTTTCAGCTCTCTCATTAGTGGCACCTCGCATTTGCAGAGCACTTAGGGAATATTTCGCGCAAATTCAGCTTGGTGTAAACCAGGGGGTCAACAAACTTTTTCAGCAGGGGGCCAGTTCACTGTCCCTCAGACTCTGTGGGGGGCCGGACTGTATTTTGAAATTAAAAATAAGAATGAATGAATTCCTATGCCCCACCAATAACCCAGAGGCGCATTTTAAATAAAAGCACACATTCTACTCATGTAAAACACCAGGCAGGCCCCACAAATAACCCAGAGATGCATTTTAAATAAAAGGACACATTCTACTCATGTAAAAACATGCTGATTCCCGGAACGTCAACGGGCCAGATTTAGAAGGCGATTGGGGCGGATCCGGCCCCCGGGCCTTAGTTTGCCTACCGCAGGGGTAGAATGTGCTTTTATTTAAAATCTATCTCTGGGTTATTTTTGGGGCATAGGAATTCATTCATTCCCCCCCCCCCAAAAAAATAGTCCAGCCCACCACATGGTCTGAGGGACGGTGGACCAGCCCATAGCTGAAAAAGGTTGCTGACCCCTGGTGTAAACCTTACAAGGCAAGAGGAGCGCTGAAGATTTTCTAGCTACTGCAAGCAGGGCAGAGAGGGGGAGAGGGGCCTGTTTAAGACCACCAAGAACTTCCTACAGCAGAGGCAAGATTCAAGCCTTTACGATTAAGTCATCTTATTTCAGCTGCTGCAATTCTCACCGCAGCGGTAGGGAGTCCTTCGTTCTCCTGATCATGGTCCAAAAATCTGGAGATGCACAGATTTGCTCAACATTAAAGGTAAAGGACCATTAGGTCCAGTCGTGTCCGACTCTGGGGTTGCGGCGCTCATCTCGCTTTACAGGCCGAGGAAGCCAGCGTACAGCTTCCGGGTCATGTGGTCAGCATGACAAAGCTGCTTCTGGCGAACCAGAGCAGCACACGGAAACGCCGTTTACCTTCCCGCCAGAGCGGTACCTATTTATCTACTTGCACTTTGAGGTGCTTTCGAACTGCTAGGTGGGCAGGAGCTCACCCCGTTGCAGGGATTCGAACAGCCGACCTTCTGATCAGCAAGCCCTAGGCTCTGTGGTTTAACCCACAGCGCCACCTGGGTCCCTTTTAACGGTTTGGTTACAGCTACATAAACCTTTTAAAATAAAAATAAAATAAAAAATCCAGTTCCTGGTTCTGCACAATCCTCTCTAGATCTGAAGTGAGAAGAAAGGAGAATGGCGAACAGGCGCTGCTGCTACAACACAGCTACAATTCAAAGCTAGCTATCTTTAGCACCAACAGATTTGGAAGGGGTGGGTGTGTCATTTGGATGAGTGGTTCAGCGATGTAACACACTGCCCTAGGGAGGCTGTCAAATCTTATATGCTTTCACGAAACATTTGGGAAGACGTTTTGCCAGAGATGCCTCACCCCACTGCGTCTCTTCCGACTCAATGGATTTCTCCACCGAGAAATCTAGGACACCAATAAGGGCAGCGTTTTAAAAAGGCAGGGTTGTGTATATGTGTATATTGCTCATTATTCTCAGACTGCAAGTAGGGACCTAATGAAACCCTCCTGGCATGGAACGTCTGGCTAATTTTCACATCACACAGAGGCAAACCCAGGTGTGGTGCAAAGCGTATACCCATTCCCCAAAAGGGGGAATTTGCAAACACGTTTTTACGTTGTTTCGGAATAAACCTAAATACACAGAATACATGATCGTAAACAGTGCTTTCCCCCCCTAAAACAATGTTTAGGGGTACTCTCATTTTCCCACTTATATTGAAATAGGTAAAGGGACCCCTGACCATTAGGTCCAGTCGTGTCCGACTCTGGGGTTGCGGCGCTCATCTCGCTTTACAGGCCGAGGGAGCCGGCGTACAGCTTCTGGGTCATGTGGCCAGCATGACTAAGCCGCTTCTGGCGAACCAGAGCAGCGCACAGAAACGCCGTTTACCTTCCTGCCGGAGTGGTACCTATTTATCTATTTGCACTTTGACGTGCTTTCGAACTGCTAGGTTGGCAGGAGCAGGGACCGAGCAACGGGAGCTCACCCCGTCGCGGGGATTTGAACCGCCGACCTTCTGATCGGCAAGCGCTAGGCTCTGTGGTTTAACCCACAGCGAAACCCGCGTATTGTAATATTGCCCCTCAATGAGGCCAAACTTAGTTTCACAAAATGTTTAGGGGTATGTGTAATCCTGCGTCTCCCCAGAAAAAAAGCACTGGTTGTAAACGTGCATTTAGAAGCACCGCGAGGTAGGGAGAAGCAGCGGGGGCGAGGAGAGAAATAAAATTTGGAGCAGAGCAGTGGCATAGCGTGGGGCTGTTGCCCCGGGAGCAAAATTGGGGGGAGGTGCACAAAATTTCAAAAGAAAAATAAACCGCTTTGAGGGGTTTTTCTTAAAAATAAAAGCAGTGTAAAAATGGCATTAAATAAATGAATAAATAAATAAATAATAAAAATAATAAAATAAATGGCTGCAGCTGCTGTTGCCTTCCTAACTTCCCTCTCCCTGCTGGGAAGACCCTTCCCCACCATTGCCACCACCCGGCCCTGACAGGAACCACGGGTTAGAGCAGTGTTTCCCAACCAGTGTGCCTCCAGATGTTTTGGGACTACAATTCCCATCATCCCTGACCACTGGTATTGCTAGCGAGGGATGATGGGAGTTGTAGTCCCAAAACATCTGGAGGCACACTGGTTGGGAAACACTGGGTTAGAGGGTGCAATACTTGCCTTGCCACAGGCGCTGGCAACCCACCCTACGCCACTTAGCAGAGAAGAGATAAGCAAGGAAAAGGTTAAGCAATCCATCCTCTTCTGCCAGTTTATTTCTCCCTCCCAGAGTGGTCTTTCCAGAAATAAAGGATGATCGGAGTTTTGTACCTACTATGCATTTTGGAAAGCTGTTTGTCTGCTCAGTATGCAGTATTTAAAGATACACATTAAAAAAATAAAAAAATTGCACGATGGTTCAAGGAGCAGGTTTCTGTCTATGTTTGGATACCATTGGATGCCATTTTGAATCAAAGTGGCCAGGCTGGACCTTTCAATACTGTACTGATTTTAACTACTGATTTCAAAATTGCACTGATTTTTCTGGCATCTTCGAATTCCCCAGCAACACCAAGTACAAGGCTTGAATGAAAAGATTCAAGTGCAATTTTTATTCGGACGCAGCTGTTAATTACATCCTTCCAAACTCTCTGGTACTGGGAGATACCTTTTTTAGAGGAGGCTCAAGCAATTAAGGGCAGCGCCTACTGGGTGAGACTCCTGCAAAAAGACCTTTTCTCCTCCCCAGGGTTCTGCACAACTGAGATGCTCCCAGCAAACCTAAGGAGAGCAGCTTGCCTAATGTCTCCCAGCCATGAATCCATGATTGTCTGCATTTTGTATCATTTTGAGAGAACTTTTACTATCTTTTAAGCCACTACTGCCTCCATTACTTAATTGTATGCCTTTCCAAAAGACCATAAAGCACTTGAGACCAAATTCTATCATTTCTTTTGCATCAATACTGAATTTGTAGTAATACGAATTTACTAATCTTGCAAAAAATTCGTTAACTCAACACAAATTATTTATTAAACCATGCAATCTGCAGAGGGAATCTAACACAGGTTTACTCAAAAGTAAGTTGAGTTCAATTTGTCCCACTCCTTAGTATAGTATACATGCTTTGCAGTCTAAATTATAGTAATAAATATGCCTTATTCATGTTACTATTAAACCATTATATAACCGATTACAGTAAAGCTAAAGCTACAATTGAAAATTACATGCGTGCAAGCCGTACCAGCCCTGATGAAACTTACTGAATACTGTATATTTACTCTGCCTTTTATTTTGGAAATGCACTGCTGATTTATGCAAATATTATTATATTTGAAACACTGCTCGGGTAACGGGGTTATTACAGATGAGAAATATCGTTTTTACGATATACGATGTATTTTGCCAAGCCATGCAAATAGAAAACAGCAGATGCAAGGAAGTACACAAAGTAAAGCTGACATCTTTAACAACGCAATGGGTGCATCTAAAAATAGGCTACAAGGAGAGGTTGGGGTTTGGGAGCACATGAACGCCCTTGTGGCAAGCCAAGGGTTGAGAGACTGGGAGGCAGGCTCTGGATCCTTCCCCCTGAGGTCACCCGTCAGCATCAAATGCCCCCATATTCAGAGCCGGGGGCATCTCCTCTAAAAGAGCCCAGCACTGTTTTAAGAGTTTGGATTTGATACCCCGCTTTATCACTACCCGAAGGAGTCTCAAAGCGGCTAACATTCTCCTTTCCCTTCCTCCCCCACAACAAAAACTCTGTGAGGTGAGTGGGGCTGAGAGACTTCAGAGAAGTGTGACTAGCCCAAGCTGCATGTGGAAGAGCGGGGAAGCGAACCCGATTCACCAGATTATGAGTCTACCGCTCTTAACCACTACACCACACTGGCTCTCAGTGTGTTTTGGTGCACTCAGCCCCTGATTGCAGAAGGAACCACGGGAGCTTATGCACAGACAGCCAAGAGTCTCCAGGACAAAGATGCCAACACATATCAGTTCTGACAGGCAAGAGCTGCTGAGGTCATCGCTCTTGGTTCTTGCTGCCCAGGACTGAGCTCTGTTTTCTGTTTTCTGCAGGACCACAGCGGCTGCCATCTCCAGCAGGCTGCCAAAAAGGGGGACCAGCTGCAGCTTCTCTGACTTCTGAGCCAGACAAGCAGAGAGCTGGCTTCCTTCCTCCGGTTTCCTTACGCACAGTCTGCTGCTGAGGCCAGGTCTCCTTCCTGCAACACTAAAACCACTCTGAGCAGCTCCCCCCCCTCCCTCCTTCCCTCCCGCATCTCTTAGGTGCACAGCAGAGACAGACAAGAGAGACAAGAAGACAGGGATAAGGCAGCAAGCAAAGATGCACCAGGTTCATCAAATTTACTCAGAAGTAGGGGAGACAGGGACGCGGGTGGCGCTGTGGTCTAAACCACAGAGCCTAGGGCTTGCCGATCAAAAGGTCGGCGGTTCGAATCCCTGCACAGGTGAGGACCCTTAAGACTCAGGCCCTAGCCTCGGCTATGCTGGTTCTGGAGGCGGGGAATCCTGTGCAGGCTGGGATCCCTCAGGTTCAGCATCCGAGTCTGAATCCCAGGCCATCACACCTTCTCTGCTTGCACAAATATCAACCAAAGGCAGATTCAGGGGAGCGCAACCAGTGCAGAAGCATTGGGCGCAGAGCTTCTGGGGTACTGCAGCAGGCACCGCAATTATGATGTCCAATGGAAGGAGAGAGGATGGTGGATACAGGGTGCCACTGAAATTTGAGACGCCAAGGTCTGCCACTGTATCAGCTATCAGTGCTGGATTAAGTACCATGGTGGCAGTGAGCAAAGGCAAAATACTCAGAGGCCAAAGTATAAGAGATGCAGGAGATCTGCGGGAAGATGCAATTATGTCCCTCCCACCCCCACTGTGCTACAAATAGTAATTTCAAAGGGTGGCCAATTTAGGTGGGAGCAAAGGGGAGCAGGGAAGACTAGAGCACACCCTCTGCTGTTCTTAAGAAAAAATAAAACTGGATTTCCCAGCTCATGTATAGTGAGGCTGGAATCAGGGTTCAAAAAGTTGCATAGAATTTAGAACAGGGGTCAGCAACCTTATTCAGCCGTTGGCCGGTCTACCGTCCCTCAGACCATGTGGTGGGCCGGACTATATTTTGAAGGGAAAAAATGAACAAATTCCTATGTCCCACAAATAACCCAGAGATGCATTTTAAATAAAAGCACACATTCTTACATTGTGAAGAATTGTTTGAAGACGTTATGAATTTTGTTTTGTTTGTTTTCTTATTTGTTTTGTTAATTATGAATGAAAATAAAATATTAAAAATTTAAAAAATAAAAGGACACATTCTACTCATGTAAAAACACGCTGATTCCCGGACCATCCGCGGGCCGGATTGAGAAGGCGATTGGGCCGCATCCGGCCCCCGGTCCCTAGGTTGCCTACCCCTGATTTAGAACAATGAGAAGCACCATGCAAACCCAAACCACCAGTGGGCACTCAAAGCCAGAGAGAGAAATGAAAGCAGTCAGCCGAGTTGTCTCTGTTTTTCATGCCCATTGGGAGGAAGGGGTACAGGAGAGGTTATCCCACAGAGCAATTCACACCATAGCCTAGAAGTCAAATCATGCAAAGAAAGGAATAAATGAAACAGGCCTTGAGTCGTGGTCTGAAGACTTCCAGGCTATCCTTTTCTTGAGGCTATAACTCAACAGTAGAATGTTGCGCTCCAAAGGCTCCAGATTCAGGCAAGTTTCTAGTCCTTATGATCGTAATGTGCAGCTTGGGATGTCCTCTGGGTGAAATCTAAAGCCAGGAGAGAAGTTTCAGCACCTCACATATCTTATTGCTTTGTATCAATATGGGGCTATTTGTTTAGTTCCATTCTATTGTGGATTATGTTTCCTTTTTTCAAAGTTCTCTCAGATGCTTTTAATTCTGTACAAATGTATTCTTCTGACTGACGGTCGAATAAAAGAATGATGATGATGATGATGATGATATCTTATTGCTCCTCCTCAAGGCCAGGCAGAAATGGAGCAACATTATGCAAACAAAGCAAATGCATAAAATTGCCATGATTGATAGAGGCTGCAAAAGCCATGGCATACCAGGATACCTTAACACATCTTATTTCTTTATTTTAGTACACACAAACCTGCTTTTGGCTTTGATCATATCTACAGCCATTTCATGAGGGTGGCGGCGATGGCAGGGTAGGGTGGCATTTCTCGTTTCTCCTCAAGTGGCAAAACTGGGCACACCACCCCCGACTGGCCTGGTACATTTACGGCATCTCTGTTCTCTGTCAAAGGCTATGCCCCTATTCTGCTCCCTTGGTATCTCGTTCTAGAAACAGGGTTAACATACAGCTTGGCCCAGTTTCCTCCCCCTGAAATACTCCCTTTCTGTGGTCATTTCCAGATGACCTGCTTATTGAGCATTCATCCTGATTTGTTTGTGGGAAGGTTAGATGATGTCAGCCGTTTAGTGAGCCTTCAGTCTGATTTGTTTTTCGGGGGGGGGGGGGAGGTTTGACGATGTCACGCGCCAGGCAAATGTACAGTGAATTCCCCACCACCACTTTCCCTTTCACAAAAAGGCCCATTTTGGGTGGGTGGGGAGGAAGTGAGCTTGTTGCCAAATCAACTTTAATTGCACAACCTGAATTTTCTGCTACGGGTCGAATTCTACCCAAAAACAGCAACCGCTTGGAAGTGCCCTATGAAACCTCAGCAGTGAAGGGTGTCATAGTGAAAGCGTTTTGAAGTAATGCCATTTAAAGAGTTCCCTTTCGATAAGACCATTAAGCCCAAGTTCTGAAATTGCACCACTTTGCTAGGGAACACATATTAAAACCATATCACAACCTCTCTTGAGTTGCTAGCACAGCTGGCTCAGTCCTGACCTAAATACATCTTCAGCAATGGTCTGCCCAGCTTTTTCCAGTGTGTACTGTGTATATACGGACAATGACAATAAATTTATCTAATCTAATCTTGAAAATTGCCCATAGCCAGAAGCCCAGAAGAGTAGCCTGTGTCGTTCCACACAACCTTCCTTTGAATTCATAAACTTTATTGCTGCATGCAAATTAAGGCCAAGGGTTGCCCCTTGTACATTTTCCGCTAGTGGAGTTGTAGAGCACATACTCTGAGAGCAGAAGGCCCCAGGTTTGAACCCCAGCATCTCTATATTTTTTTTTTTACCAAACGTTTTTATTGGTTTTAACGAAATAATACCATTAAAGAAAAACAGATAATATTAAACAAACAAAAAGAAAACAACAATAATACACATAAAAACATACATAATTCCTTTCCTAATAATCCTTCTTATCATTGTAGGTTGACTTCCTCCTATCCTCTCTTCCTGCGTTCATTGTATATCATCTTTAGTGATTTCTTGACATCATTAAAAACATTTTTAACTTATTAACCGCAAATATCTCTTCTATCCTAATGTCAATATCATTTATTCCACCAATTATAAACCTTAAATCTATCCTCTAAGTCTACAGCCTCCTTTATCTTCCAGCTTACTTCCTACTCTTTAATCTTACAATACTTTTTAAAATATACTTTAAATTTGAACCCCAGCATCTCTAGTTAAGAACGCTGAGTAGTCATGGGTGAAGATGCCAAAGACCTCTGCCCTGCATAGACACTTGCAGCCAGAGTAGACAATACTGGGCTAGATGAACAAGTTGTCTGACCTGGTATTAAGAAACGCCCTGAACTCCCACCAGCCACCACTGGGCAGTAGGCTAGTTTAGGAAGATGCAGGATAGGCCCTGTGGCACACACAGCTCTATCCTTCCAACAACTTGTTGGTACTCCCCCCCCCAGGGTCTGTTTCCTGGGGCAGTCACCCCTCTCTCTGCCTCATGCCCTGGACCTGCACGAGGATTTCCTGGTAGAAGGTGGTCCACAGCTCAGACCTGTCTCCTACTCTGCTGCCTGTAACAGCACCCAAAATCGGCTGGTTGATGTGCCCACCTCTCTGCAGGTTCACCTTCGTACAGTGGTACCTCTGGATGCGAACGGGATCCGTTCCGGAGCCCCGTTCGCATCCTGAGCAGAACGCAACCCACAGCGCCGCTTCTGTGCGCACACGGGCTGCGATTCGGCGCTTCTGCGCATGCGAGTGATGTCATTTGACGTGTCTGCGCATGCGCAAACCGCTGAACCCAAAATAACCCGTTCCGGTACTTCCGGGTTCGGCGTGTTCGTAACCCGCGTCGTTCACAACCCGCAGCGATCGTATCTAGAGGTATGACTGTATAGGGCAATTTAGGCGCTTCCACACAGATGTTTATTGAAAGATCAGTGCTTTTCATGGTGTCCTTGTCAACAAAATGCCAACCCGTATCTTCCCCCACGTAATCCAGATTTATCCTTTCCGGAGGGAAATCTGTTTAAAAAAACATGCACCTGTTTCCAACGAGCCATTTGCAGTATTTCAGTGACCTGCTTACGCCAATCATCTTTAATGCATTCATGCATGCAGGGTAAATCTGATGGAAATAAGAAGACTGAGCCAAGCCCGAAAGATTCCAGTCACTGAACAAGTGCACTTATAGGTAGAAGAAGATTGAGCAAGAAGAGTTAAGTACTGGAAATCTACAGTCCTCCGAACTTGAACAGATATCACTGTGAACATTTACCGTATTTTTCGCGCCATAAGACGCACCTGAACATAAGACGCACCTAGTTTTTAGAGGAGGAAAGGGGGAAAGCCCTGTTTTTTTGAGGATCAGCTCAAAGTGGTGCAGCTTCTTTTGCAAAGGGAAAATCCCCGTTTTTATGGGGTTCAACTCACAGTTTGCAGCTTCTAGTCCTACAGGAAAGGGAGCCATTTCTACAGTTTCCAGACAGATAATCTAATCAGCCAGTCACATGTCGCTGGGGAAACAAACAGCCTCCCTCTGCATTCAACAACGGAGGCCTGGGCAAGGGGGCGGGGCTGGAAAGGGGGCCTTATCTCTCTCCCCGATCGCTTGCTAAACAGCTGTTCAGCGGCTTCCTTTCAACACCCTCTTCTCTCTTTGTAAAAAAGAGAGCACAATCTGCTTTTGGCCTCTAGGCAATTTGGCTCCAGGGACCATGCATTCACTCCATAAGACGCACAGACATTTCCCCTTACTTTTTAGGAGGAAAAAAGTGCGTCTTATGGAGCGAAAAATACGGTACACAAAATTCATTCAGGACCACGTCTACAAACAGGAAGTATTATGTTCAGAGTTTAGATGAGGCTGTTCAGAAAAACATTCACTGGTCCAAGCTATGCAGCAACTATCCGAAGCCGTACCAGTTCATATGAGCAAGCTGGGGTGGGGGATAGTAGTGTTTGTGGCATACTTCTCTCAACAGAAGGAATCCCCTGCAACATGGCATGGAGTGATCTGCTGCACGCACACACTTCCTGTTTCAAGCTGAACTGCTAGTGCATGAATGGTACGGCCGTGTCCTCAATTTGCTTTTGCTTTTGTGTTTCGCGGCGAACGTTTTGCAAAACTTAATTTGCATTTAACTCATTTGGTTCGCCAAGCGGTTACCGAAATCAAAACAAGCTAGGGCAGGCATAGGCAAACTCGGCCCTCCAGATGTTTTGGGACTACAACTCCCATCACCCCTAGCTAACAGGACGAGTGGTCAGGGATGATGGGAATTGTAGTCTCAAAACATCTGGACGGCTGAGTTTGCCTATGCCTGAGCTAGGGCAATGCAAAGACATTTGACGGGGTTCAGTTAAGTAAAGGGAGTACACCACCCAGCAAGAAACGGACAGGTGCTTCATTGCTCAGAACTCCGCTAGGAGAAGCCATGTTGGCACCTGCTTGAAGGCATCCTTAATTTGACAAGCCTACCCAGACGTTTAGAAAGTCTGCAGGAGTTTTAATTTGTTTCACTCTGTTCTATTCTGGTTTTAACTTTCTGTATGTTTAAAATCATGGCTGTAATGTTTTTAGTGACAATGTTATTGTTTTTATCTTTTTTTGTAAACTGTTTAGACGTTTTCTTCCTACAGCTAGGTGGCATATAAATTTTGTGAAATAAATATATTATTATTATTATTATTATTATTATTATTATTATTATTAAAAAATATATGTGGCAGCAAAAGCAACTTCTAGTAGCACCTGAAAGGCATTAATTTTTGTATTTTTTAAAAAATGGCCTTCCCGCCTTCCCTAACTTGGGGATGTGCTGGACTCCCAACTTCTTCTTCTTCTTTTTTTTTTTTGTCAAATCATTTTTATTAAGGTTTCCAATACAACATAATCACATTGAAACATTCCAAATTACATTTCAAATTATTTATCCAATTATCAAGAAAAAAGAAAAAAGAAAAGTTCCAATTCTGCCAAATTATTATTTAAATTTATTTTGAGGTTTCCCATGCTTCAAACTCCGGAGTTATCTAATCAACTATTTGTCCTTGCTTTTTACCCTTCCTATGTTTTCTCAGCCTCTGATGTATTCCAACAAGCAAGATAAATCCAAACAAACAATGTCCCTGTGTGGATTTAAGTCCACATTTCATCTCCATACGATCGCCTTGCCCCTTGACACTCTGATTCCAAAAGCCAAATCACAGACAGTCGCCATCTTCGTTCAGCCCCGATAACTCCCAGCTGGACTCCCAACTTCCATCAGCTCCAACTAGCATAGCAGGGCTAGTCAGAGGGCCCAGCACTGACCATCATCTTGCATACGCAGCCCCATCTTCTAAGGGAGTGGAATGGCTGGGGCGGGGGGAGCCTCAGGAGGAGTTGCCAGGAGGCTGACCTCCAACATCTGGAGCTTAAGGCAGGAGGTGACCTCACTCTGCTTAGCAGTAGGACCGGCCCTTCCTATGACATCACACAGACGTGATGAGAACATGCTCTCTTCCCTCATATCAAGTATTTGCTCCCTATGTTAACATGGCTCCTCTCCCCCCTCCCCTCCCCTCAACTTTCAGACGACAACAACGGGTTTCCTTCCTCCGTGGGCCGGATGCGGCCCAATCACCTTCTCAATCCGGCCCCCGGACGGTCCGGGAATCAGCATGTTTTTACATGAGTAGAATGTGTCCTTTTATTTAAAATGCATCACTGGGTTATTTGTGGGGCATAGGAATTCGTTCACCCCCCCCCAAAAAAATATTCCAGCCCACCACATGGTCTGAGGGACAGTGGACCGGCCCATGGTTGAAAAAGGTTGCTGACCCCTGCTCCAGAGCGTTCCCCCACCATTTGGTAAGGGCACCCCCCTCTTCAAGTTTGGACACACACACTTATATACATACTAGTAGATATGATGCCCGTTAAAATAACGGGCGCTAGAAGGTTAGTCTGCCCTGTGCCGCCATAGCCTCGGCCCCGGACGCCTTTGCCCTCGGAGCGTCTCGGAGCAACAGCCGCCGCTGCAGCAGCCGCGCCGGCCACCCCCGCCCGCCCGCCCCTTCCCGCGCGTTGCCTCACGGCCACCGGTCCTCTGTCCCCTCAGCCATGTTGGCAGCCGCTCAGCTCATCCTCCCCAGCTCCGTGCGAGGCGGCGGCACTGACCCAACTGACGACGCGCGTGCGCCGCCGCTGCCTCTCGGACACGCCCCCTCTCCGCCCGCTCCAATCCCTGTGTCCATGAGGTACATGCGCAGTAGCGCAATTCCACTGACACACGGACTGGACGCAGAGACACAGGGACTTTATTATATAGGATGTACATACACTCACTTTTTTTTAAGACAGAAGAAAGCAGGAACCAGGTGATACCCATGCATTAAGTTTATTAATGCTTAATTGCTTTTTAATGATTTCCCCATTTTTTTTTAGCTGTTTCTATTTTTATCTGCCTTGAGTCTCTGTCAGGAGGAAATGCAGGGTATAAATAGTAGTAATAGTAATAATAATAATAATAAGTAGTAGTAGTAGTGCCTGGCTACCACAGCAGTAGCAGCAACAACACTTGGATGTGAGTGCCTATTCTCCAGCACGGGAGGGCATATGGTGGTCCCTGCATGCCCCCCCCCCAGTGCTATTGGCAATGCCAACTATCCCCCTCTGTGCCACCTAGTTGCTCCCCCCGCCAACATGGCACTAGTGCTGCCTCAGCAATTTTGTTCATTTTGTTCATTGTCTGTTTTTTCTTTTCTTTTTTCTCCTCTGGAAGAACCCAGAGAAACAGGCATATTTCACATCCTCATTACTGTTTACACATCCTCATTGGATTAAAAAACACAAAACAGGGACTCTCACAAATGAAAGACGTTCCCATTTAACACCTAGCAGAGCCGGGAAGGAACACAAAGGTAGCACAATAAATACGGAACACAGCACTCTATGAAAATGCATGCAGGTCATTCCTTTTGAAAGCATATTTGTGCCGTGTCAGATTCACAACGCTGACCAGGGAAATCACAGAAACCGATAGATTTGGTTGAAATGGGTGCATCTGAGTTTCCTCTTCCCAGCTCTCTGCACTGATTCCTCTTAAAAATAATCACATTTTAAAACATTTTATTAAGAAACTCTGTGAGGTGTGTTCCCTTTTATTTATTTTTAAAGACCGCAGATGCAGACCTGAGGCTGAGACAGAATGACTCCTACCTGCCACCACTCAGGGAGCCAAGAGCTGAGCTGAAATTCAAACCCGAATCATCCAAAAGAACACAAAACATGAAGAGGGGATAAGAGCAGGCATGGCTAGAGTTTTGCCTAACTAAGACTTGTTAGAGCCCCCATTCAAATATCCATTTTGATTGATGGAATCTGTGTGGAGAGGGTAACAACGTTCAGATTTCTAGGCATTGAATTACAGGAGGATCTGTCCTGGAGTATATAAGGGGGCTTATGAAGAAGGTGCAGCAGAGACTGTACTTTCTGAGAATTCTAAGGAAAAACCATCTTCCGCAAAAGCTGCTTGCCTTCTATCACTGTGCCATTGAGAGCGTGCTCACTTATGGCTTATGTGTTTGGTACGGAAGCTGTACTACCCAGGACAGGATGGGGTTGTGCAGAGTTGTTAAGGCAGCATTGTTGGCTGCTCGCTCTCCACCTTAGAGCAGATTTATGCCACGAGGTGCCATAGAAAGGCACTGGACATAGTAAAAGATCCATCGCATCCTGGTCACCATCTCTTCGAGCTCTTGCCGTCGGGACGGAGATACAGGACGATGAGGACAAGAACAAGCCGTCTTAGGAACAGCTTCTTCTCCAGAGCGATCTCGGCCTTGAATGGGAAGCCTGGACTTTGAAAGTCATCTAATCTTACCTGTTATGCTGTATCATACTGTATGGTTTTAATCAGTGTTTTTGTAGTTGTTTTGTTTTTGCATGGAGTGCCCTATCTGGGTGGATGGAGCAGCCGAGTAATTTCATTGTCCCCGAAAGGGGACAATGACAATAAAATATATTCTATTCTATTCTATTCTATTCTATTCTATTCTATTCTATTCTATTCTATTCATTTGGCCATCAAGCTGAAAGGGTGAGGTTGCGGCAGCCACTCTTTCTCAGCCTGGCCTACCTTTGCAAAGTTGTTTTTAGGACAAAAGGGGTGGAAAGAGGACATTGCCTTGAACCCCTTGGAGGAAAGATAGAATCTAAATGTGATGGGTAAATCAGGATTGGCTGTTCCCCTCATGGTTTGCGTGTTCCCAGCACAGAATGAATGTTGCATGTGGCAACGACACACAAGTTGACCCAACACATTTTCGAGCACTAGGCAGGATCTGTAAGCTTTTCCTGCCCTGAAAAAAAAGATGCATTGAGAGAACTTTGAAATTAGAACTAGCGCAAGGACTCCTGCTCCATAAGAAGAGATCTATATAAAGGTGCTTTTAAGACGGTTCAATTATTTAAGCCGATAGCCCCCAAGAGCAGCTCTCTGGAACACCAAGTACTGGAAATGGAGCGAGCCACAACGGTTATCGTTATAAAATGTCTCCCCCACACACACATCACATGCGCATAGCCTGAGCAAGGAGCAGTTAAGGGAAGTCTTTACAGGCGAGCTCCTTAGGAGACGAGAGCGAGAACCCGGAGTGTTTCTTTACAACTGCATCAGTTGAGAATGAATTCAAGAGCAAAACAGCGGCATTCTTCCACAGAACTCCACATCTATGGCAGAAAATACAGTGGACCCTCGACTTACAAATGTAATCTGTTCCGATGGGAGCGTCGGAACTCGAAAAAATCGTAAGTCAAGTCCCCATAGGAATGCGTGGCAGAACGCATTTGTAGCTCGAAAAAATCTAAAGCGGCCGCGGCTTCCGATCGGAAGTAAAAAAAAATCGGAAACAGCTGCCGCTTTGATCCCTCGTAACTCGAAAAATACGGAAGTCGAGGGATCACTGTAGATGAATGATAGGGATACTAGGTAAAGGGACCCCTGACCAGTAGGTCCAGTCGCGGACGACTCTGGGGTTGCGGCGCTCATCTCGCTTTATTGGCCGAGGGAGCCGGCGTACAGCTTCCAGGTCATGTGACCAGCATGACAAAGCCGCTTCTGGCGAACCAGAGCAGCGCACAGAAACACCATTTAACTTCCCGCCGGAGCGGGACCTATTTATCTACTTGCACTTTGAGGTGCTTTCAAACTGCTAGGTTGGCAGGAGCAGGGACTGAGCAACGGGAACTCACCCCGTCGTGGGGATTCGAACCGCCGACCTTCTGATCGGCAAGCCCTAGGCTCAGTGGTTTAACCCACAGCGCCACCCGCGTCTCTGATAGGAATACTACCAGGGGCCAATTTCTTCCTCTTTCATTGTTGTCGAGGACCACATTCCCTCAGGGGTGATCTGCCCAAGTCTGCATGCTGCTACTGGCCAGGTAGAGCCAGAGGCAAAAATGTTCTGGATTAAATAATCCAGAATAAAGAGGGCCCTACTTCAATTTTCAGTCCGGCCACCTCCAATTAGAATTCCCAATCCTATGTAGGTCTACTCAGAAACAAGCCCCACTGGGATGGATGGGGTTTCTTTCAAATAAATATATGGAAGTTGCTGTTTTTTGCACAATGCACCAATACAGCTACTGTTCTTGAAAACGCATAAAAGTGGCTTTAGTCTTCTTGGAAGCCAACCAATTTGTTCTTAGATGGCGGGCCATACAACTAGGAAAAAAGTAAATAAAATAAAATGTGGCCCCCTTCAAACTGTTCTGAAACTAAGGTAAAAGGTAAAGGGACCCCTGACCATTAGGTACTGTCGCAAACGACTCTGGGGTTGCGGTGCTCATTTTGCTTTATTGGCCGAGAGCTGGCGTACAGCTTCCGGGTCATGTGGCCAGCATGACAAAGCCGCTTCTGGCGAACCAGAGCAGCGCACGGAAACGCCGTTTACCTTCCCGCCGGAGCGGTACCTATTTATCTACTTGCACTTTGACGTGCACCATAAATTCTCTTTTTGTTATGGCTCTTGATGATTGTAAATTTCAAAATCTGATAATTTTATACACACACACACACACACACACGCATGCCCATGCTGGCACCGTGCAGTTTTTGTTGTGATTGTCTGTATGCTTTTAATAGATCTTATATATAGTTTTGATTCTGTCCATGTTCAATTGCTTCCCGCCAGAGCGGTTCCTATTTATCTACTTGTACTTTGACGTGCTTTCGAACTGCTAGGTGGGCAGGAGCTGGGACCGAGCAACGGGAGTTCACCCCGTCTTTATTAATGAAGCATAAAACATAAATGTCTTTGGGATAATAAAAAAAAAGTCTTCAAATTACAGCCTGGGTGATTAAACCAGAATAACTGACAACTCTGCTAGTGCACATTATGTGTGACACACACACACACACACACACACACACACACAGCCTCATAGAATTGTAGAGTTGGAAAGGACCCTGAGCGTCATCTAGTCCAACCCCCGGCAATGCAGGAATCTCAACTAGATGGTACATGACAGATGGCCATCCAACCTCTGCTTTAAAACCTCCAAGGGAAAGAGAGCCTACTACCTCCTATATACACAGAGCTGTGCATTCTCCCACAGCTGGCTGTGTCTGGCAGCTTGTATTAGTGTGTCTGCATGTGCGTGCGTGGAGACAGCGGAGGCGGGCAACATCCTAAATTACCTGCCTCTCTAACACGGAGGTGAGGTCCATCCACAGTAACTCCACAGGCCTCTAACCAGGGGCCCATTTCCCCTTTTCATAGCAAGTTTTGGCGGGTGTCTTCCTCTAAGTAAACCTCCTAGAGCTATAAATAAAACTCTGCAGAGCAGTAATGATAGCTCTGCAGCGCCCGAGATCCACATCAGCTCCCCATGCTAAGTCACATTCACAACAGTGCAACCCACCCCACCCCCCGCCGTTCTAAAAATAAATCTGACCACTCTGCCTGGAAGCCAGGGGCGTGGTGGAAGATGGAGCTGCAAAGAGGCACTTGCAGCAGCCAGAGGACATCTCTCGGCTCCTTCAGACATGGCTCCAAAAGGCCCAGTCCCAGCTGAGAGTACGAAAAGTTTCTGGGTAGCCGAACTACACATTACTTGAAGCAGGTGCCAACAGTTCCCCACTCATGGCCTTTTTAGCAAAACAGTAGCAGAAGGTTCTGATCCAGTTTTGGAATGGCTACACAGAGGGAAGTGGGGATTAACACACCCACTGCCCTGATTTTTGTTTTAACCTGTCCAGCATGATTTTATGCTGTGTTGGAGTTGTAATTATTTTGGAAGCTGCTCTAATCGTTATGATGGAATAGTGGCTAAATCTTCACCTCTACCCCAACCACCATCCATTTCACATAGGGGAGGTAGGGACAGATCCCTGCAGCACCCCTAAGGACAGGGACATTGTGGGAAGGGTGTTATGGTGCCAACAGGATGGCGTGCCAAAGCCAGGTATCAGTACCGGGGTCAAGAGAACCCAAAGTCAGGAGCAGTCCGAGTCAGGAACCAGCCGAGGTCAGGTACACAGGATCAGGAGCGGGATGAGCAGGCACAACCACATGCTTCAGCACAGCAGTTGCAGGTGCTGGTGAGGGAAGCAGCTGGCCTTCCTTAAGTAGCCAGCTCATCACCATGCCTTTTACGAGCTGCAACTGCCTCCAATTGCTCCCTCCGTTTCTCAGCTCTACGCTCTACAGCTGAGATGGGAGGAGGGGAGGGAGCCCTCCGGCACCTCTCCTCACAAGGGCCTGATTCTGGCTCAACTTCTTCCTCCTCCTGTTCTGGCCTTCCCTCTTCCCCATCTGCTTCTTCCTCTTCTGAGGAGTGTCGCCACCAGTCTTCTTCAGGTAAGAATCCCTCCATTCCTCTGGACTCTTCCGTGGTTGCCGCTTCGCCTAGGGGGGCTTGCCACCACTCCTGCTCATCTGGTGCAACCCTGACAAAGGGGCTGGGAATGGGGCTTTGTGCAATTAAACACTTTCCCACTCATTACGAGCAGCATGTAGAACAGATGCTTCAGAAGAACAGAAGCTCTGCGGAATCTCTCCACCACCTTTTCCAAGTGCAGCACAGCACAGCAGGAGGCACAGGTGATTCTTCTTGGCTGGAATGTGATAAGGTAAAGGTAAAGGTAAAGGACCCCTGACAGTTAAGTCTAGTAGCGAACGATTCTGGGGTTGCGGCGCTCATCTCGCTTTACTGCCTTTACTGCCTCGCTTTACATTTGTCCGCAGACAGTTTTTCTGGGTCATGTGGCCAGCACGACTAAGCTTCTGGTGAAACCAGAGCAGCACACGGAAACGCCATTTACCTTCCCACCGGAGCAGTACCTATTTATCTACTTGCACTTTGACGTGATTTCGAACTGCTAGGTGGGCAGGAGCAGGGACCGAGCAACGGGAGCTCACCCCGTCGCGGGGATTCAAACCGCCGACCTTCTGATCGGCAAGCCCTAGGCTCAGTGGTACCAGACTACAATAATGCCTCTTGTACTCCAATGTTGAAAGACAGAGGTCACCTCCATTACTCCCATCTAGCCCAGCCCACCCCACAGCCTCAAAGAGATTGACCCTTGGGGTGAAAAGGCGAGCCCAAAGCTCTGTCTCCTTCACAACAACAGTCGCCGCATCATTACCAGCTATTACGGAAAGCAAAACAGCAGAGAAATAACTTTAGGACTAAACTGGAGGGTGAAGTGGGAATAAGGATGGTTTTGCTGGATCTGATCAGAGGGTCCATCGAGAACAGTTGTGGGGAACCTTTGGTCCTCCAGATGCTGCTGGAGATCCCATCTGCCCTGGCCATTAACCATGCTTTCTGGGACTGATGGGAATTGTAGTTCAGCAATACCTGGAGGGCCAAGGTCTCCCCCTGCCCTGGCCTAGATGTTTTTTCTAACATTAGTCAGCCAAATGCCCCTTGGAAAGATCACAAGCAGTGGAAGAAGCAAAGATCACCAGTTTGGAAGCAATGATTCTTCAACATCAACTTCATTGGACTGGTCATGTTGTGCAGATGCCTGATTATCGTCTTCCAAAGCAACTCTTCTATTCCAAAATTAACAATGGAAAGCGTAATGCTGGTGGTCAACAAAAGAGGTTTGAAGACTCTCTCAAGGCAAATCTAAAAAAATGTAGTATAAACTCTGACAACTGGGAAACACTGGCCTGCGAGCGCTCCAGTTGGAGAACAGCCTTTACCAAAGGTATCCTGGGCTTTGGAGACGCTTGAACTCGGGACGAAAGGGAGAAATGTGCTAAGAGGAAGCACACACCTGCTTTTACATTTTTTAAAGTTGGGTGATGCGATTGTGAGTCCCATGCATCCCCTCTGTCTTGATCTTTAGTCCTTTCAAAGTCTCCCGTTCCCAAGGTGTCTTGGGGGAGAGTCCTAATGGCCAAAGAGGCATGAACACGTTCTGGACATGTCCAGAGGAGGGCAACCAAAATGGTCAAAGGCTTAGAAACGATGCCTTATGAGGAACGGCTTAGGGAGCTGGGTATGTTTAGCCTGGAGAAGAGAAGGTTAAGGGGTGATATGATAGCCATGTTCAAATATATAAAAGGATGCCATATAGAGGAGGGAGAAAGGTTGTTTTCTGCTGCTCCAGAGAAGCGGACACGGAGCAATGGATTCAAACTACATGAAAGAAGATTCCACCTAAACATTAGGAAGAACTTCCTGACAGTAAGAGCTGTTCGGCAGTGGAATTTGCTGCCAAGGAGTGTGGTGGAGTCTCCTTCTTTGGATGTCTTTAAGCAGAGGCTTGACAGCCATCTGTCAAGAATGCTTTGATGGTGTTCCTGCTAGGCAGGGGGTTGGACTGGATGGCCCTTGTGGTCTCTTCCAACTCTATGATTCTATGAAGCTGGTTTACATCAGTAATGTAGACAGGACCATAGTCGGCAAAAGAAGAGGTGGGGAGAAAGGATGAGTCACAAAGCAGGTGCTGGAAACTTTTTAGAAAGATAATAATTTGGGTGAAAGGTGTTGCAAAAGCAACTTCACAGGCATCAAAGAAATGCAGTTCCTCCAAGACAGTTGAAGCAGACCCTTCCTCTGTCTGCAATCAGCTTTTACCTTCCTGTTCGGAATCCCCGCCTCTCCCTGCAAACATGAGCTCACTGGCATGTGGATGGGCTTGGCACCGGCTCCCATTCACTTGCACAGAGCAGGAATCCTCTTAATGAGGGCTGGTCTCTCTCCAAAAATAACCGAACCCTTTGAGAGCCAAAACACTTGTGCCTCTTCTGAGAAGGAGATCAGCAAGTTTCTTTAGATCAGGTAAAACTGAGAAGCTGGAAAGAAACTGTGACTCGGCACAGGCCAGAGCAGCAATGTTAGTGGCATTAGAGAGACAGGATTCTGCTCCAGTGGGAGCTCACAGCTTTTCCAGGACCGATCTAAAATCCTGGAGTCTACACCAGGGGTAAGCAAACTTTTTCAGCAGGGGGGCGGTCCTCTGTCCCTCAGACCTTGTAGGGGGCCGGACTATATTTTGGGGGGAAAATAAAAATGAACGAATTCCTATGACCCAGAGATGCATTTTAAATAAAAGCACACATTCTACTCATGTAAAAACACGCTGGTTCCCGGACCGTCTGCGGGCCGGATTTAGAAGGTGATTGGGCTGGATCCGGCCCCCGGGCCTTAGTTTGCCTACCCCTGTCTACACAATTCCAGACAAGACTGTTAAGATGCCTCTTAAGGTGCGTGTAATGTGTGAAGAAAAATACAAAAAGCATGAGCAGGGAGGACTGATACTCGACATTGCCTGAGATAATCAACACTGTCTTCAAGATCAGAGTGGACACGGAGAAGAATCATAGAATCTTAGCATCGGAAGGGACCCAAGGGTCATCTAGTCCAACCCCCTGCAATGTAGGAATCTCAGCTAACACTGAGTAACATTTTCTTCCCCTACTGCAATCACGAGGAAAATCCATTTTCCGAAGGTGCTATCAGCAACACAGGATGTCACTGCTGAGACGTATGGCCCTACTAACCAATGGGAGATATAAAGCTGTAACTCGTATGCTTGGGTTCATGTTGATCTGATTCTTGCTTGGAGTGATGGCGAATTCACCTCAAAGGGTGTGTTGCAGTGTGTTGCTCCCCTTTCACTCATGTTCTGAATGTTCTTGTTTCTGGGAAACAGCTGCAGGTGCGTATCTTTGTAACATCTCCAGAAACATCTCTGAGATTCATGGATGGCAAATGTATTTCTGGAACCTTTGCCATTTATCAGATCGCCCAACTACTTACACATGAAAAAGATGAGTAACAACAGCTCCCCCCCCCTTTTGCATCTTGGGAATTTGCTGGGAGATGCAGCATGGGATGAAGCTCTCAGGTGAAAGCAGCAGAAGTCATGTGAAGTTGTTGGGTCTTTCTTCCCACTCTGAGGAGGCTATGGGGTTTTTTTCTGAACAGGAAGTACAATATCTTCTGGTTGGGAATTGGTCCCACTTTTGGAAGAAAATGTTGCATAACTTGTCATTCCTACATCCAGGGCAGATTCCCAGTCCCTTGCTTAGTCTCCAATCCTATGCCCAGTAAACTCAACTGCACTTACTTCTGAGTAGACATTATAGGACTGCACTGTTAAGAACAAGTGAGTTAAGCAAGCTTGTGGAGCCACAGGCTGCTCTTAATCAGAGACTGCTGTGTTTAAAAGCAAACAAAATCCTGAGACCTTGCAGCCATGGCGAAATTTACAAATTTTATAAGAAGACTGTAAAATGGAGAATTGGACACCATTTATTGAATCCTGTAGAGTGAATTAAGATAAATAATAATACAAATACTAATTTTCAAACAAGTCTCTCTGCAAAGCTACAAAAATATTCAATTGGGTTGATTTAGGTGTACTTCAAGTTCCTATCTTGGGGCTTCAGACTTCAAGTCTGTAAATTACAGACACCCCCTGTTATAGTTACCCCCACCTCCAACATCATCATAGCTTAATGACGGCTGCTTAATAGGTTTAAAAAAAAAAAATCAACCCACAACACCTTGCTGGCTGCTACTGTCCAAAGCACGAATGTTTTATGTACAAGTCCCACAACAATTGTTTTCATTTACTTAGTGAGTTTTACTGTGTTCGGCCACGGCACAGGGGCAATGCCATTCTACAACGTTGGCAGCCTTTAAACGAGCCAATATCTGGCTTCTCATCTACCATCTTGAAAACATCACCATGCAAGTTCAAACTATTACATGGACTTTGACAAGCCCATTTTGCACTCCTGTCCAGGACCCAGGTGGCGCTGTGGGTTAAACCACAGAGCCTAGGGCTTGCTGATCAGAAGGTCGGCGGTTCGAATCCCTGCGACGGGGTGAGCTCCCGTTGCTCGGTCCCAGCTCCTGCCCACCTAGCAGTTCGAAAGCACGTCAAAGTGCAAGTAGATAAATAGGAACTGCTCTGGTGGGAAGGTAAACGGCGTTTCCGTGCGCCAGTAGTGACTTTGTCATGCTGGCCACATGACCCGGAAGCTGTACGCCGGCTCTCGGCCAATAAAGCGACATGAGCCCCGCAACCCCAGAGTCGGACACGACTGGACCTAATGGTCAGGGGTCCCTTTACCCTTTACCAGGTTGTAAAAGTGGCAGGTATCTCAATAATCCGATCTCTTTTACGCTGCCAGTATGAAAACTTGCTATTCAAAGTTTTCTCTTTACTTCTCTGTGACAATGGGATCTAGGCAGGCTCTAGGATGGATCCGTACAGTGTGGACAGACACCAGCTGCGGTTCTCTTTGCCTCGTTGTGTTAGCGAGGCCTCTGTACAAGGTCCTGGGTGACAAAGAGCAGATGAATATTCAGCAGCGTGTGGCTCCGCTGCCCGTATCACAGCAAGGTCAGCTTGTACCAGTTAGCAATATATTCACTGCTACGGACGAAAAGAATGTAATCTATCGCAAGCTAGACTAAGCTCTCCCTTCTGACTTAAATGGGAACAAATGCAGTTGGCTGGTCACTTTCTGAAACCATTTTGCCAGCTCCCAATGTCTTCCTAACTGCAAAAGGAGAATATGCAAGGCATATTGCAGAACTGTACAGTATTGTGTATTGTTGCTTAGTAAGAAACTTTGGATAAATCACCTACAGAACTTTTTTTTTGCAGGTTCCTTGCAAATTGTTAAGTCTTTGTCTCTTATTGCCCCCTCCCTCTTTAACGTCACAAAATGAATACTCCATCTCTCATCTGAGGCTAATGCCCCTTATGAAGCAGACTATTAGAGTCTCTCTGAGCATGTACAGATTGCCTTTACCACAGTACTGAGCAACTTTGGTCTGATTCCACACGCTTAAAAGCAGGGCAACTTTCATGAGCCAAGGACAGGGTTCCCACAAAATCCTGAGCTGTGCATCCATCTTTAGAAATTAAATGCTGCTCTTTAAAGGATGAAGGTGACAGTTCAAATACATAATGGGACTTTTAATGCTCGTAGCTTACAAAAGTACTTCTGCACCACTGCTAAAGCTCCTGCAACTACTGCTATTTCTCTGGCCATACCTGTTTGTTCCACAGAATTACATTTTGATTATGCCAACTTCAATCACCAAGCAACACAGCACAGCAGCAAATGGCACATTCCTGCCCAGTGCCCCATATCCATTTCAAGTTCAGCCAGGGTGGCAAGAGGCCATGCCATGCCAAGGCAATTTGGCTGCCCTCAAAAACTGCACCACACAACCCAAGAGGCAAAGTTCACCCAAGGCTGCTCCTGCTACCATCTCCCTGAGTGCCAAGGCACAAGCCTCCAGGCGGAGAGCATATTCCTGGAAGATCGTGCCACAAAGGCAGCTTCCGTGGCATTCTGAGTGGCACAGCTGGAGAGAGATGCTTATGGAGTCTGGCCATTCCTGAAGACAAGATGCTTCAACCAGAGCCTGGTCAGCGGCTCAGGTTTATGGAGGCTAGAGGCTGCCACACCTCTATATCACCTGTGCTGTCAACTCAAGGAGCCAGCCCCCCACCCTGCTGCAAGGGCCAGACTGGGGGCAGGAGGCACTCTAGTTGCTGACTCCTGACGAGAGAGCAGAAGAATGGAGGAGAAATACATTTCCATACACTTCTCACATACCTCATGTAAGATTCCCACAAGACAAAAGGAACAAAAGGAGCAAGAGTTCTAGGGGCACCAGGTACATCTGCTTGTCTCCCTCCATCCCAGCAGATTCCTCAAAAGTTTCATATCCCAAATTGTGACCGTTTTGGTTGAAGTCTGACAGCAGCTCAGAACTGGTCCCCTGCCAGCACCTGCCATTGACCAGCATAACCTCGAGCGAGATCAAAGCAAGCTGCTAGAAGCCCCAGGGCAGAAGTCCTCATTTCTAGCAAAGGGACATCCTTGCTTTACCAGGCCCAAGGATCTGCTCTGCCCCCCCCCTCCACATGTCCACACCTCTCTAGGGGTTCCTTTTTGCTAATGTACTTCGTCGCTGTTGAGATGCCTCTAAGCCTGAGATGAAGGGGAATTTCACCCATCGCAATGTCTCACTTCCCTAAATGGCAAAAAAACAAACCAACCCCCAAACCATTTCTCATCTGGGAAAATCTTAAATTAGTCTCTCCCCCCCCCCCCCGCTTACCACGGGGAGTTATTGGAAATGCGATTAGGACTTCAAAAGCACATGAACTTCTGATGGCGAGAGCAGACTCCGGCCTCGCCTCCCCTCCCCCGTCCCCTCCCCCCATGTCGCCTGCGGGGGAGGCCACGCGGTGTCGCTTCGCCCTCCCTCCCTCCCTGCCGCCGCCGTCTGGGGCTGCCCGTGACCAGCAGATTTAAGGCCCGGCGCGCCGTCACGCCGCTCCGCTTTCCCACTTGATCCTGACCGCAGACAGGAGGGGAAAGGGGCCGCCGGGCGGCGACCTTCCCTCCCAGGAGCGTCTGGGAGGGAGGAGGGGGACGGGAAGGGGGATTAGCACTCCCGCCACCGCCGCCCGAGGTGCTCCGCGATCCTTCCCGGGGGGGGCGGCGGCCTTGGGGGAGCCTCCGCCGCCGCCTTACTCACGGACTCCTCCTTGGATCTCTCTCGTCTGGGCGGGGCGGGCGCGAAGACGGCGCTGGCTGGAGAGGCGGGGGGGCCCCCTCCGGCTTGCCTTCCCTTTGTGTGCCGTTTCCTTCCCGGCCGCGGCCGCGAGTGGCATTTGGCGAAGAAGGTGCGCCGTGGCGTGGGAGCGGAGCGCGGTCCTCCTTTCTTCGCGCTTTCCGGAGCGGAGATGAAGGGGCGGGCGGGGGCGGGGGTGGTTAGAGACCCTCTCCCTCCCTCCCTCCTCGCTGGCGTCTGCGAAGAGGCTTGGTGGGGAAAGTTGGAGCGAGGCGCGGCGGGCGGGGCGGGCCCCCTGCTCCCTCCGCGGAAAGAAACAAAACAAAACAAAACAAAACAAACAAACAAACAAACAAACAGCCTTTCTTTCGCGGGGAGGAGGCAGGGCGACCGCCGGCCCCCGCCCCGCTCTCCTGGCCTCGCAGGTCGCTGGGCTGATGCTCCTTTCCCACGGGCGCGCCGTCGGACAGCGCTTCATCCCGCGCTCCCCCGTGGCGGCCACGCTGCACCTCGTGGGGAAGGGAGCCCGTGACCTTGTTTCGCTGGGGCCAAAGCGGCAGAGAGCCCAAGCTGCTCCCGGATCGCGCCCGCACTTGGCAAAGGGGGAGGCGCCCGTTGCCCCCCGCCGCGCCTCTTCCTCGCCTTCCCCACCTCAGCCCATCCGGTGCCGGCTCCGCTCGCTCCCGGTCCCCGTTCAAATCCACGTCGCGACCCGACCCGTCTCTATAGGAGCAATAGCTCGACGTTTTACATATACATCCCATATGTGGGCAGTTTTCAGGAAAGAGGTGGGGTGGGTCAGATGAGCGCCGAGGATGCTACCCGATTGGCTGATCGGGAAGCCCCGGACTCCTCTTATTGGCCGCGAGCCCCGAAGATTGATTTTTCCCCTTTCCCCTTTTTTTTGAAAAAAAGAACGGTCTTGGGTATCAGAGGGAGGATTTTGCAGACAAGCTCGCCGAGGAGCAGACATTAACCCCCAGCGCGCCGGACAGACACACGAGGGAGGCAGCAGGCGCGGCCGGATAGCCAGCATTCCCCAAGGTGCAAGAGAAATGGATCCATCCAACGCCTATTACTAAGGCTGGCTGGGCTGCCGCCTCCCGGGGTTTCCGGCCTTGCTCCTTTGCCGCTACTAACACAGCAGGGCTGATGATGCGCAGAAATGAACCGGGAGAGGCTATTCCCTGCCAGGAAAAGAAAGAGCTGGAGGGGTTGGGGGAGCATCTCCGTGCTAGATTTTCTGCTCTCCAAGGTGCTGGTAAATATACAGGATCAGGGCCCCCGAGGAAGAAGAAAGTTGACCGCCTGGCTGGGATGACTCCCATGCAGAGGGGGGAACAGGGTGTTCTTTTGTCACATGGAATGGGCGCAAGTGCAGCTTGGCCTCTAGAGGGGTGGGGTGAGAATAAAAGAGGCCCCAGTCCCTTCTTTGATCCCACTATTCAGAGGAGCCTTACTCTATTGTGGGCAGACAAGTCCACACCTCTCCAGTTGTTTTCATTTATTTATTGGCGCTTGAGATGAAAAATGCTACACACACCCCAGCAGGTTATCTACTATACAGGGGCCCATTAAAGTGAAGGTGAGCTACACAACCCCTCCATTTATATCAGTGGCGCCTGGGCAAGAGAACACCCCCAGCAGTTAGATCTGCTGTCCTTAAGGGTGTCGACTTCTGAAAAGCTTGCTGCTTTTACACCACCGGTGGCTGCAGCTGAATGTGAGTCCCGGGGAGGGAAGGCTGGACCATCTATTTTGCATTATTCGCTTTTTAGCCAATATGGTGTAGTGGTTGGACTGAAGAGGATCAAGTTAGAAAACTCGGAACTGTAGTTAATCTCCTTGCAGAGCTGCCATTCCCAGCAGCCCTTAAAAAAACACCCTAGTGCTGAGAATGCTTTGAGGTGGCGGGATGTGCTTCAAAGGCACAAATTTCACCTTTCTCATCTGAGAAACCTTCTGAGGGCCATATGATCAGAAGGTCGGCGGTTCGAATCCCCACGACTGGGTGAGCTCCCGTTGCTCGGTCCCTGCTCCTGCCAACCTAGCAGTTCAAAAGCACGTCAAAGTGCAAGTAGATAAATAGATACCACTCTGGCGGGAAGGTAAACGGCATTCCGTGTGCTGCTCTGGTTCGCCAGAAGCGGCTTTGTCATGCTGGCCACATGACGCAGAAGCTGTACGCCGGCTCCCTTGGCCAGTAAAGCGAGATGAGCGCCGCAACCCCAGAGTCGGTCACGACTGGACCTAATGGTCAGGGGTCCCTTTACCTTTACCTTTACAGTAGACTAGTGTGGTCTAGTGGTTAGCGTGTCGGACTGGGACCTGGGGGACCAGGGTTCAAATCCCCACCCAGCCATGAAGGTTGCTGGGTGACCTCGGGCCAGTCACTGCCTCAGCCTGACCTGCCTCACAGGGTTGTTGTGAAGATTAAAAGAGGAGAGCGAGGACCACGGACACAACCTTGAAGTAAAAGGTGGGATGTAAACACAGCGACTAAATAAATAATAATAATAATAATAATAATAATAATAATAATTTATTATTTGTACCCCGCCCATCTGGCTGGGTCTCCCCAGCCACTCTGGGCGGCTTCCAGCAAATATTAAAAAACAATACATTAACATATTACAGATAAAAAACTTCCCTGAACAGGGCTGCCTTCAGATGTCTTCTAAGGGTCTGGTAGTTGTTGTTCTCTTTGACATCTGAAGGGAGGGCGTTCCACAGGGCGGGCGCCACTACCGAGAAGGCCCTCTGCCTGGTTCCCTGTAGCTTTGCTTCTCGCAGTGAGGGAACCGCCAGAAGGCCCTCGGCGCTGGACCTCAGTTTCCGGGCTGAACGGTGGGGGTGGTGAAGCACCCCTCCATTAAGCCAAGCAAGAGGCGTTTGAGCCACCCAAGGAGGGTTCAGAAGAGAGCCTGTGAGGGATGTGGGAAGAGCCCCCCCCCCAGGTCCAGATGGAGCATTTTGGAAGGCTGCTATTGGCTGCTAAGCCCGAGGTTCCTCACTTCTGCCTTAGAGCAAAGGGAGGATATTTAATTTGGTACATAAACACTTTAATCACAGAATCACAGAATCACAGAATCATAGAGTTGGAAGAGACCACAAGGGCCATCCAGTCCAACCCCCTGCCAAGCAGGAAACACCATCAAAGCATTCCTGACAGGTGGCTGTCAAGCCTCTGCTTAAAGACCTCCAAAGAAGGAGACTCCACCACACTCCTTGGCAGCAAATTCCACTGTCGAACAGCTCTTACTGTCAGGAAGTTCTTCCTAATGTTTAGGTGGAATCTTCTTTCTTGTAGTTTGAATCCATTGCTCCGTGTCCGCTTCTCTGGAGCAGCAGAAAACAACCTTTCTCCCTCCTCTATATGACATCCTTTTATATATTTGAACATGGCTATCATATCACCCCTTAACCTTCTCTTCTCCAGGCTAAACATACCCAGCTCCCTAAGCCGTTCCTCATAAGGCATCGTTTCCAGGCCTTTGACCATTTTGGTTGCCCTCCTCTGGACACGTTCCAGCTTGTCAATAATGACTCTGAAGAGGCCGACAGGATTCAGTCTCCTCTTCTTTTGTCTCGAGGCTTCTAGAAAGTGGGCTATATGGTGGCCTCGTGACAAAACGCATGGCTTTTACTGGCATCTGGAGAGCAGATTGTGTTACAGCACAGTTCTGGCTGGAGAAATGCCACACTCGGTCCACCCCTCACCCAGCCTGCAATTTCTAAGAGACTTGTGAAAGGGGTTGTCGCGAGCAAGGTTATACATGATTATAGGATTCCAGAGCAATGTATGACGGGGATATGGCATGAAAAAATGTGTTGATTTGTATGTTTATGCATGGCTCTCTCTCTCTTTTTTACAGGCCACCCAATACCACTGTTCTCTGGGTAGCTCTCAAATGCAAAACTGTAAAATGCAGTATTAAAATACAATACCACGAAGCAACATTTGCAAAAAAAATTTTTTAAAAAGTGAGCAGAGATAGAAGAGTAGGTTTCAAGTTCTGAACTTTTAAATTCACAGATTTTAAAAGGCCTAGAAAGCGAAAAAGAAGTCGTTCCGTAACACTGAAATTACTATAAGGAAGGCACCAAGCAACTTTTTACCACATCTGGGGAGCCATCACTGATTAGGCTCTCACCCCCAACCTTACCACTTGGAAAAAGGCTGACATAAGCAAAGATGCATATTTTTTTCTGTGGGATTGGCAATTTCCGTACTATCCTCTGCTCTTGCGCTGGTAACAGCAGTTTGATCCGAATGCATTAAGTTGGTTAGGTATCTCCTCATCCTCTGAAAAGCTTCACCTTTCAGTTTCTGCATATCAAGCTGCTAGTAGAGGCAAAGGAAGAGGGGAGAGTATTTTTCCTGGTCAGTTGGCAACTCTAATGACATGCTCCTTTCTCCTCTCTTCCCTACAAATTCCCCTTCCCTTTCACAGTTTGCTTTAACCATAGTGTTTGTAGTGCTATGACTGATATGAATGATTCCTAATGCTAGCAAGAAAGAATTGCCCTCCTAGACAGAGCTTGGATCTAAGGGGTGAAGTGGATTTTCAAGGGGCATTAATGATGGTTAGCGCCCACGCATGGCACAGTATTAGGTAAAGGCAAAGGGACCCCTGACCGTTAGGTCCAGTCGCGGACGACTCTGGGGTTGATGAGCTGGCGTACAGCTTCCGGGTCATGTGGCCAGCATGACAAAGCCGCTTCTGGCGAACCAGAGCAGTGCACGGAAACGCCGTTTACCTTCCCGCCAGAGCAGTACCTATTAATCTACTTGCACTTTGATGTGCTTTCAAACTGCTAGGTGGTGTGATGGCCTGGGATTCAGACTCAGATGCTGAACCTGAGGGATCCCAGCCTGCACAGGATTCCCCGCCTCCAGAACCAGCAGAGCCGGGGCTAGGGCTTGAGTCGGAAGGGTCCTCACCTGTGCTGGATCCTCAGGTGCAGGCATCTGCTGAGTCTGCTCTGGCTCCTGATGGGGTGGAGGACCCATTGCCTGCAGGTGCTCCACTCCCAGCCCCGTCAGGGGAAGCTGAGGTTGCCCCTGGGTCCGGTAACCCTCCAGCCTCTCCTGAGCTGCAGAGGCTCAGGGCAGAGAGGCGAAGGGAACTGAGTTCCCGCAGGAGGAGTGCTCGCCTCCAAGCCAGGAGAGGCGAGTCACCTGAGGATCAGGGCCGCCCTCTGCCTCGGGGCAGATAAAAGCCAGCCAGCCCCAGCCCCAAGTTGCAGGAGCAACATCGTTGCTGACCAGTTCCTGCCAGTGTTCCTGCTTGAAACCTGTCCTGCTTTCCTGCCTGAGCTCCTGACCCGCCTTAGTTCCCTGCTTACCTACCCATTCCTGACTTCGCCTGACTCCCTGCCCTGCACCCTGCTTCAGTTATTTCGGACTGCCTTTACGTTGTACCTCTGACCACGGACCGGACTTAGACCTCCCCTTTTGGATACCCCACGGGACCAGCACAGGTGGGCAGGAGCTGGGACCGAGCAACAGGAGCTCACCCCATCGCGGGGATTCGAACCGCCGACCTTCTGATCGGCAAGCCCTAGGCTCTGTGGTTTAACAGCATGGTTAAAACAGAACATAGAAGAGAGGGAGAAATGTGTGCATGGGAGAGATTAGGACAGAAAGAGGAGAGAAGTGTGGAAGCCTGTGGTCTCCTAACTGTGGCCATCTGGAAAATGACAGCTACACCAGTCACAAAAGCATAGGTGCCCATGTCCTATCATTCTAGGTGTTGTGCTAGGTAACAAGGGGAGATCTATGGTTTCAGTGTGAAGTAGTACCACCCAGTGCCTTTGTGTCAAGAAAGGTTGAAGGGTTGGGAGAAGAGCTTTGCTCCTCGTGTCAACAGGTCATCAACAAACTCCTGAAACTGAGAACCAGGAAGCCACCTATAGCCCTGTGGTGCCTAAACTGGTTTCAAGTTTGCTTCCATGGACACAATTCAAGGAGTTGACAATTAATGGTACCGAGGGACTGCCTGCTCCTATACCAGCTTGCTTACTCCCATAGATAAAGGGAAGAAGACCCACCAAGTGTCCCTATTTTCCAGGGACAGTCCTGGATTTACGGAAGTCATCCCAGTTTCTGATTTGATCCCGGAATGCCCCGCTTTTCCTTGGAACTTCCTTATTTTCATCAGAGAAATTTGGGAGGGTATGGGAAAGAGGTCCTTCTCTGTAGCCAAGGGCAGAGGCATGGCTGACCTGCCCATGAAACCTGGCGAGGCGCTTGCAACCCACCACTGCCGGCTCTTCTCCTGCCTCCTTTTACTCCCTGGGTTACCTCCAGGTGGTGGCTGAGGCAGAGGTGGAAGAGGCAGGGAAGCCTGTTCAGTTTTGGCTGAAGCAGCACAACATCTTGGGCCAGGCCTGCTTAGTGGTGAAGATGGACAGGGCCTTCTCAGTGACTGCACCAGTTGTGAAACACCTCCCCTCCATTAGTCTTCCATCCATAAATGAATATATTTTTATTCAGCAGGCTACCAAAACCAGATATAGTCAATGGCTTTATCCATTGTGCCTCTCTGCCGTATTGTGCTTTGTTTTAGTATGTTACCGCATTTTTAACTGTTGAAAGCTGCCATGAGTAATGTTTATGAATTAGAAAGGCCAGGTAGAGATTCCTGTATCTATGTACAACTAAAACAAAATGTCACAGACCATCAGAGAAGATGCTCTAAAAAGCTTTTCACGGACTCATTCGTTAATTGATTTTACACTACATGTCCCCTGCTTTGTGGAAGGCCAGGTGAGAGCCATTACTGCTCAGGCCTCCTCTAGAGTAGCTGCTCTCTCTGGAAGTTCTTGGTTGTCTCTTAAGTCCTACTCCAAGTAGACCCATCAGGATGAATGAAACTAAATTAGTCATTAATTTCACTTTGAGGAGGACTTAGTTGGCTACAACCCTCTGTTCTCCTGAGGGACGTGTCACTGGCCACCTCTTTTGGACGGTAGTCATAGGCCAGTGATGGCTAATCTTGACACTCCAGATGTTTTGGAACTACAACTCCCATCATCCCTAGCTAACAGGATCAGTGGTCAGGGATGATGGGAGTTGTAGTCCCAAAACATCTGGAGTGTCAAGGTTAGCCATCACTGTCATAGGCCTTTGCTCTCAGGCGAGCTGGTGGGTCGTAGGAGAAGGGATGGGAGCTTGCTTTTACTTGTAGGGGTGGGGGCTTTGTGTGCATGTTCTTGCATTAAACAGATATGGTGGGGGGCATCTAATGTTAGGCATACTTAGAACAGACCAACCAAAATCAATGGACTTAAAGTTACTATGGGTTTACTCTGACTATCACACAATAATTTTAAATGGGTAACATCACCAACACTTTCATAAACAAAGAAGCATGAATCAGTTACTAAGTGCTAAAAATAATAAGTAATTTTTTAATTAATTTAAAATTGCAGTTGTACCTTGGTTCTCGAACGGAATCCATTCTGGAAGTCCGTTCGACTTCCGAAAGCCGCATTGGATGTTCGTGTTCCAAAGAACGTTTGCAAAGTGGAACATTCACTTCTGGGTTTGTGGCGTTTAGGAGCCAAAACGTTCGAGTCGCAAGGCTTTCAACAACCAAGGTACGACTGCATATAAATAGATCTGCATATTACCAAAACCTCAGTATAGACACATTTTAAACATAAAAAGAACCACCTTCTCATTGGAAGGAAAGGCTTTTAGTGTTTGCCTTTTGTCTCCTATTGCAGCAGCACATCAGAACCAGAACAACTTAAAATAAACCAGTGTGCCTTTCAGAGGCGTAGCAAGCCCAGGTGGTACCCGGGGCGGAATTTTTTTTGTCAAACCCCCCCCCACCACCACCACCACTTTGCCAGGGCACT
Source organism: Darevskia mixta (assembly GCA_034641385.1). Taxonomy (NCBI): domain Eukaryota; kingdom Metazoa; phylum Chordata; class Lepidosauria; order Squamata; family Lacertidae; genus Darevskia; species Darevskia mixta. Next base: position 6,928,025 of record JAWWNH010000067.1, on the reverse strand, counting down.
GGCAGAGCTGCACCCAGTGGCATAGCAAGTCACCCCCACCTCCCAAAAATGATGGTGCCACTTTGCGAGGTGTGGGGTTTTTGTGTGTGTGTGTGTCTATTATCTCTTTTTTTCAATAAAGTTAAAATAAAAAAAATAAAATAAAATAAAAATAAAAAGTGTCACCCTCCTCTGATGGTGCCACTTTGTGAGGTGTGGGGGGTTGTGTGTGTGTGTGTGTCTATTATCTCTTTTCCCCCAATAAAGTTTAAAAAAAAATTAAAAAATTAAAAAAATTAAAAAAAATTTTTTTAAAAAAATTGTCACCCCCCTCTGGGGTGGAACCCGGGGCGGCCCGCCCCCTTCGCCCCCCCTTGCTACGCCCCTGGTGCCTTTTAACTCTCCATTTGAGGATGGCACTCGCCAGTTAGAGTTCGACACTCCCAGATTAATCAACTAAAATTTTAGTTGTCTGATCTACTTATAAATGCTTGTAGCTAGAATCTCATGCGGTCTTGCACAGCTGATGTTATGTCTCTTGAAGCCAAAGGTTGTTTTGTGCTTCTAAACCTGGCATGACGACCTCGCATGCGATGACTCCCTTTGGAAGCCCCTCTGGTAATAAGCCTGGAAATACTACTGCTGTCCCCCCCCCCCGCCCCCAGCGAATTTGGTGGTAACCGTTTCATTAGGGAGCTGCTCGCAGACAGATAGCAGCTGACATATTGACCGGGATCCCAGACAGGAGTCTGGAGCGCCCTTGCTTTCAAAGGCCATCATATCCGATCACATTGCAACCCTCAGCGAGTTATCGCTGTCCTTTGCCCCCAAATTAGGCGTTTTGTCTTGAATCACAATGATTGGGCTTGCATTGCATATGCTTTCCTTTGTCTTCTGGTTTTGCTATGAGGCAGCTGAACGGAACCACATCCCGACTCTGGTCTAGCAGCAGCTGCAGGTGCCCACAGGAGCATAGCTGTCAACCCTCCCTTTTTTGTCGGGAAACTCCCTTATTCCAATGCCGTTTCCCGCTGCTATCCCGGATTGTTGATATCCCTTAAATTTCCTGGATTTCAAAGGAAGCAGCTCCTCTCCTTCCCTGCCGGCCAGGGAGGCTCCTCAGCTGCGTTGCTCGGCTGCCAATAAGGAGTCTGAGACCGACTGGGGGCGGAGCTTGCATGCCTTGTGCAGCCAGACCCTCACGCCCAACCAGACAGACAGCCTGCCTGCCGTCTACGCGCTCGCTCTTTCGCTCACCTGTTCGCGCGCAGCCTCTGGAGCGCAGGGTGGCGAGGCTACTTGGTGCCATTGCACCGCCCTCGCGGCATCCCTTATTTTCAAATCCGAAAGTTGACAGCTATGCACAGGAGCCCCCGAGTGGTAGCAGCCCTCTGGGCTCAGGCTAGGCCACAGGTTTGTGTCAGTGCCACAAACCCCACTCAAGGCATGCAGGAGGTAGAAGTTCGAGGAGAGAATGGAGCATGTGTTTCAGTCCCCCCCCCGTCCCCCCATTTTGCTGATGAGGAAGCAAAGGGCCTTAGGTAAAGGGTAAAGGGGACCCCTGACCATTAGGTCCAGTCGCAGACGACTCTGGGGTTGCGGCGCTCATCTCGCTTTATTGGCCGAGGGAGCCGGCGTACAGCTTCCGGGTCATGTGGCCAGCATGACTAAGCCGCTTCTGGCGAACCAGAGCAGCGCACGGAAACGCCGTTTCCCTTCCCGCCGGAGTGGTACCTATTTATCTACTTGCACTTTGACGTGCTTTCGAACTGCTAGGTGGGCAGGAGCTGGGACCGAATAACAGGAGCCCACCCTGTCGCGGGGATTCAAACCAGTGACCTTCTGATTGGCAAGCCCTAGGCTCTGTGGTTTAGACCACAGCGCCACCCGCATCCCTTAACAGATATGGTGGGGGGCATCTAATGTTAGGCATACTTAGAACAGACCAACCAAAATCAATGGACTTAAAGTTACTTAAAATATCAATGGGTTTACTCTATTACACAATAACTTTAGATGGATAACCTAACCAACACTTTCATAAACAAAGAAGCATGAATCGGTTACTAAGTGCTAGGTGGGCAGGAGCAGGGACCGAGCAACGGGAGCTCACCCTGTCGCAGGAATTCGAACCCCCAACCTACTGATCGGCAAGCCCTAGGCTCTGTGGTTTAACCCACAGCGCCACCCGCGTCCCCTTGGAAAGGTCAGCAACTGGGTTGACCGCTGCTGAGGTAGTAGCAGTCCTGCAGACTTTGCGCCCAATTGGACTCCTCCTGCCTCTCCCCTGATCCCCAGATCCCGAAACACAGACCCAGGAATCCCTGCTCAGCAAAATTCAACAGACCCATCTCCCTTGTAGAGAGAGGATTGCAAAAACCTGGAGCCTTGTCTTTGTTTCCCCGCATCTGGAATATAAATAACCCAGCCTTACCTCCCCTCCCCCTCCTACTCTAACCACTAGACGCAAATGCTTCCCTTTCAGATGCATGTAGTAAACATATTTTTGCTGAAAGCAGAATTTTATGCACCAGTGAACAACTGGGGCATGAACACTCTGATCCAGGGTGCCTGGCATTAAAGAATCAGAGCTCATCTCCCTTCCCTAGCCACCCTGCCCCAGGGATGGAGATGGGAGTTTAGAAGCAGCGTCACTCTCTCTCTCTCTCTCTCTCTCTCTCTCTCTCTGTCTGTCTGTCTGTCTGTCTCTCTTAAAGGGTAATGTTGTGCTGTGGCGATTGAGAAGCACCAAAGAGAGGAGTCCCGAGACACAAAGCATTTTTTTTTTTTGCCACTGCCAGTTTAAATAGGACATAAGGTCAAGGGGTTAAAGCAGGAATGGTAGCCAGCTTCTGTATTGCTGGAGGTTGTTCCCGTCTCCAAAATGGACCATAAAGGTATTCTCCCAAATCTTTCCTGAATGGTCATGCTGAATCGTGAAACTGGCGCCACTCAACAGGACTGCAAGCTTCACTTGGTTCTCTTGGTAGATTAACCAACTGAAAGTATTGTTGATTAATCAGTGAAGCTTCAGTTCAAGAGCACATGGGTTTAGTTTTCAAAACTATTTTGATTCAAGTGTGCTATTGCAACAGGGACCGAAAAAGAAAATATTAAAAAGTGACGTTCCCTGTAATAAGAGATAGCTTTGTTTATTAAAGTGTTTGTTCAAACTGCCATTAATATCTCAAAACAGATACCTATAATATTAGCCGTATACCGATTTATTTAAATGACACGGATGAATTGGTTAAAAGCTTTATCTGACTGACATGCTTTGGCTTCCAAGTCATGAAATGCTAAGTCCATGCTGCAGAGTTCCAGAAAGCGGGAAAATAAAGGTAGCTGCACTGGCCCCTAAGAAAATAAAATCTGAAACCCATATTAGGGCAGGTTTTGTGTAGCTTGCTAGAAGGGAGAAACTTGCAATGGCTGAGTCCCTAACTCTGGAAATACAAAATCTAGCTGTTTCCCAGTTCTGTCTTAGGCAAGTATTTGGTGACGATTGCTGGGTGGCTGGCAGAGGGGAAAACCCCCTTCACTTACGGAAATCACTGCTTTCCCATGTTCTGTCCTCCTTTGTGTCTGGGCACTGCATAACGAAATGGGAGCAAGAATATATGTACCCTGTTTCCCCTTTTTTAATACGTAGTCATAAAGTAAGCCATGGCAGGGTTTTTTAACCTTTGTGAGAAGTAAGACGTACCCCAAAAGTAAGCCGTGGTGCCGCCACAGGGGGAGGCTGTACTGTACCATACTGACGTAATAAAAATAAGACATCCCACCGAAAATAAGCCACCCTGTGTTTTTTTGAGGGAAAAAAATTATAAGACGGTGTCTTAAAAAGGGGGAAAGACGGTAGCTAAAGGTATGGCATGTATTCTAAACCACTGAGCCTCTTGGGCTTGCCAATCAGAAGGTCGGCGGTTCAAATCTCTGCAACACGGTGATCTCCTGTTGCTCTGTCCCAGCTCCTGCCAACCTAGCAGCTCAAAAGCACACCAGTGCAAGTAGATAAATAGGTACCGCTGTGGTGGGAAGGTAAATTGTGTTTCCGTGTGTTCTGGCTTCTGTCATGGTGTCCCGTTGCGCCAGAAGCGGTTTAGTCATGCTGGCCACCTGACCCGGAAAGCTGCCTGTGGACAAACGCCGGGTCCCTCAACCTGAAGCGAGATGAGTGCCGCAACCCCATAGTTGCCTTTGACTGGACTTTACCAGGGGTCCTTTACCTAATAATATATGTGGTCTTATTCTGAGCATTTAGCTATCCCAGCTGCCCTGGGATGATAATAATAATAATAATAATAATAATAATAATAATAATAATAATAATAATAATATATTATTTGTACCCTGCCCATCTGGCCAGGTCTCCCCAGCCACTCTGGGCGGCTTCCAACAAATATCAAAATACATTAAAATATCACAGATTAAAAACTTCCCTAAACAGGGCTGCCTTCAGGTATTTTCTAAATGTCAAATAGTTGTTTATCGCTTTGACCTCTGATGGGAGGGCGTTCCACAGGGCGGGTGCCACTACCGAGAAGGCCTTCTGCCTGGTTCCCTGGAGCTTTGCTTCTCGGAGTGAGGGAACCGCCAGAAGACCCTCAGTGCTGGGATCATTTCCCATTGAACTTCCGGGTTCTTCCCCTCCATATCTTGGCTGCATTGTCCTCCACCCCCACCCATAGTCCTAAGCGGAGGGTTTTCCTTCAGCCACTGGCCTTTCATTTGTTACGGATAGCTGAGGAGGGGTACCCCCCCTTCTTGCTGTCTTTCCCCTCCGCTTGCCGCAGAGACAGCGGCAGCCAGTGCGGGACCCTCTTTCGCCCGGGTCTCACCCCCTTTTCTCTAGTTTCCCCTTTACCCCACAGGTTGTAATACAAGCACACACACAAACCCTCGTGAAACTCAGTTTCAAGTGGTTATTAATACTATTTGGATATATTGTATCAAGTTGAACTCTGAGCATGTGCAGAGCCTTTAAACCTTTGGAAATTCATTTAAAATCACAGCCTCCATGGATTTTCTCCCTGTTTGTGCCCTTCTACTCCTGCTGGCCTTGCCCCCCCAGGTCACCCCTGGTCCGCCATAATCTCCTAAGCAGGAGACCATGTACACACACCTAGGGCCTCGGGAAATGCCACACCTGGGTAATCCTCTCACAAGCACCCATCCTCAGGTTCCCAAGGTGACAGACAGCCTCCAAGATGTTTTCCATTGTTCCACCCCGGTGGAAGCTCAGGATGTATATTAAGCCCACCCAAAACCCATTTACCTGTTCCTGTAACCTTTCACCCATATGTTAAATCTTGTTTACCCATATGTTAATTTTCCTGTGCCCTCCTACTCTCCACCCCTTCTTGACGTTTTGCTGATGTATTAGTGATGTAGTTGTGATGTATGGTGAACTGTATTCTGGGTTGTAGCGGGAAGTTTTAAAAGTTTCTGTCGCCCTTTGTTCTGGGTTCAGTCTCTGTTACTCGAACCTGTTGCGCAATAAAGTGACTTTGTCCTTGCTCCAGTTGCTGGTTGGTCTCATCTTTATCTCCGTAGTACCACGGACCTCCTGTCCGAAGGGCCAGGTTGCTGAGAGGACTCGTGCCTGGGATTTTGCCATATCACATTATAACTTTCAGTGCTTGGAATACCACAAGCGTTCTGAGTGACAACTATTATTGACAAATGGAATGTTCAGGAGTACTTCATGACATCACATCAGCTCAGCCAATAGGAACCAGTTGCTCCATTGCCACTTGAACCACGGCAACTGGTGTTGGCCTCTATAAAATTCTTTGGTGTCTTACAATATATTCATAATAATAATAATTATTAAATTTGTTAGTCGCTTTATCTTGCCCAAGGCAAGCTAAGGCGACTTACAACCATCCAAACAAACAACCCCCACACAGAGGTACATTAAAACTAAAAGGGGAAGGAATACAGTAAAAGTATCCCACCTACTTTTTAGAATCATAGAATCATAAGAGTTGGAAGAGACCACAAAGGCCATCCAGTCCAACCCCCTGCCAAGCAGGAAACACCATCAAAGCATTCCTGACAGGTGGCTGTCAAGCCTCTGCTTAAAGACCTCCAAAGAAGGAGACTCCACCACACTCCTTGGCAGCAAATTCCACTGTCGAACAGCTCTTACTGTCAGGAAGTTCTTTCTAATGTTTAGGTGGAATCTTCTTTCTTGTAGTTTGAATCCATTGCTCTATGTCCTCTTCTCAGGAGCAGCAGAAAACAACTTTTCTCCTTCCTCTATATGACATCCTTTTATATATTTGAACATGGCTATCATATCACCCCTTAACCTTCTCTTCTCCAGGCTAAACATACCCAGCTCCCTAAGCCGTTCCTCATAAGGCATCGTTTCCAGGCCTTTGACCATTTTGGTTGCCCTCCTCTGGACACGTTCCATCTTGTCAGTATCCTTCTTGAACTGTGGTGCCCAGAACTGGACACAGTATTCCAGGTGAGGTCTGACCAGAGCGGAATACAGTGGTACTATTACTTCCCTTGATCTAGATGCTATACTCCTATTGATGCAGTCCAGAATTGCATTGGCTTTTTTAGCTGCTGCATCACACTGTTGACTCATGTCAAGTTTGTGGTCTACCAAGACTCCTAGATCCTTTTCATATGTACTGCTCTCAAGCCTGGTGTCACAGATAGGTAAAGGCCAAAGGCCTGGTTATAGAGGAAAGTTTTTGCCTGGTATCTAAAGAAATGCGATGAAGGCGCCTGGCAAGCTTCCCTGGGGAGAGCACTCCACCAATGAGGAGCCACTGCAGAAAAGGCCCGTTCTCATGTTGCTACTCTCCTGACCTCTCTTAGAGGAGACACATGAAGAAGGGCTTCAGATGTTGGTCACAGGGTCTGTCTCAGTTCATATGGCGAGAGGCAGTCCTTGAGGTATTCATGTATATGAATCACGGGGGCCGAGGGCGGGGAATAGAGATTTCAGTAGAGAATCTGAGAAGTCATGACTTTGGAGTCCGTCTCCCCCTCATTGTGGGATGAGGCGACGATGACTTTGTAAGATGAGTCAGAGGCATAGCTGTCAACCCTCCCTTTTTGGGCAGGAAACTCCCTTATTCCAATGCCGTTTCCCGCTGCTATCCCGGATTGTTGATATCCCTTAAATTTCCCGGATTTCAAAGGAAGCAGCTCCTCTCCCTCCCTGCCGGCCAGGGAGGCTCCTCAGCTGCGTTGCTCGGCTGCCAATAAGGAGTCTGAGACCGACTGGGGGCGGAGCTTGCATGCCTTGTGCAGCCAGACCCTCACGCCCAACCAGACAGACAGCCTGCCTGCCGTCTATGCGCTACGCTCTTTTGCTCACCCGTTCACGCGCAGCCTCTGGAGCGCAGGGTGGCGAGGCTACTTGGTGCCATTGCACCGCCCTCACGGCATCCCTTATTTTCAAATCCGAAAGTTGACAGCTATGGTCAGAGGGCTAGAGAGATTTCCTCTCAGAGCCCTTTTCCTGCTGGACCAGAACAGGTGTTTAAATAAAACCATGATGTGTCGGCCACATTGATAAATCAGCAACTGCAACATAAATGAAGCCTGGTTGTGTTAAGAACCCTAGGTGATCTGTTCTGCATCTCAGGCAGAAACAAACTACAGAATGGGTAGGTAGTGAGGTGGTCAGCCTCACAGTTTACTTTTTCATTTGCTCTTTTTAGATTTCACAGAGCGTGAAAGAGAAAACACAGAATTATTGCTAAAGACAAGGGTTGTGCTGAAACAAGCCACATTTTTCCATACACATGCAAATCAATGTTATACAAATAAAAAAGTACGTATTTTTGTTTATTTTTTTCCACCATTCCTTGTAAAATGCATCCCTATATACATATTGCCTTCAGTTGCCGTCATTTGTCATATTGATATCATCCCATAGCCAAATTATGGTTACTGACATCCAGTGAGGTTATAACATCAGAGAGGGCACTGTGGCTATTTATGTACTTTCATGAGTTTGGATTGAGCACAATTGCTCATGTGATTAATTCACGCAGAGAAGCAGCGGTGTGTGTGGAAGGGGGAATGGCACTTAATAAATAAGAGCCATGGGAATCACTTTAACATGATCAAACATGATCACGTCATCTAATTCCCCCCTCGCCCCTGCCAAAGAGAAATTTCTACCCTGTGGAAATGGTCAGTTTTGAAATAACTGAAAATCTGGTGAATACCTGCTGAAGAGCCACTAATGCAGGGGTCAGCAACCTTTTTCAGCAGGGGGCCGGTCCACCGTCAATCAGACCTTGTGGGGGGCCGGACTATATTTTTTTGGGGGGGGGGGAAATGAACGAATTCCTATGCCCCACAAATATCCCAGAGATGCATTTTAAATAAAAGCACACATTCTACTCATGTAAAAACACACTGATTCCTGGACTGTCCGCGGGCCGGATTGAGAAGGCGATTGGGCCACATCCAGGCCCCAGGCCTTAGGTTGCCTACCCCTGCACTAATGCTACTTTCCAGAAATCACACAGGATTGCCATACTCCTAATTGAATATGGTGACAATTCTGCCAATCATCTGTGCATTCACAGGGAACTGTGCAGGAAATCACCCCCCCCCCCGCTGCATCCATTTTGAGACAGAATAGCAGACCCACCAAGCGTCCATATTTTCCAGGGACGTCCCTGATTTAAAGAAGCCGTCCCGGTTTCTGATTTGATCCCAGAATGTCCTGCTTTCCAGCAATCGATGGAGGTGATCAGAGAAGCTCCGGCATCCGAGGCATGGGAAGTCCATATAAAAAAAAAATATTATTATAATCAGGCATAATTTCTTTTAATTGGGAATTGTATAATTAATTTGATTGTAATTTGAAATGTAATTGGGAATAATTTCAGTGTGATTTGCTGTGATTTTATTGGAAAATCATTGCTGTGATTTTATTGGAAAATTCAATAAAAACAAAACAAAACAGAATGTCCTACTTGACTTAGAACGTCCCCATTTCCATTGGAGAAATGTTGGAGGGTATGGAGTTATCTGACCCCTGAGCCGGCAGAAAAAATGTTTTATGTTTTATGGTGTTTTTATATGTGTTGGCTGGGGCAGCTCAGTAAGATGTGTGGGGTATAAATAGTAAAATTATCATAATGGAATGGGATGTACCTATTTTCATCGGAGAAATGTTGGAGGGTATGCATCCAGTGAGCTAGAACCAGTGGCGGAGCTTCATGCTCCGGCACCAGGGAACGGAGAACAGGTGGGGGCAGGGCTGGCACGTGTCCTGGGGGTGTGGCACACCGGCTGCAGGGACGTGGCACGCCCAGCGCGGGCAGGGGGGCAGCCGCAATGGCACCCCACCGAGATCACGCTGCCGGGGGCGGTGTGCTCCCCCTGCACTCCTCTTCCTCCGCCAGTGGCTAGAACCCCTTTTAATTTAACCCTCTTCCTAATTCTGCGCTGTATTGCCAACACACATGCGCGCGCACACACACCCCTCAGTGGTGCAGACATCATGTGTCTTAGTTGCCCGCACAGCTGCATCTGCATATCAGTGCATTCATGAAGAGGCCCTGTGTCCCGGATACGGCTTATTGGAATAGGCAGGAAACCGTTAGGCTGTGGTCTGGGGCCAGGAGAGCCAAACAGACAGTGGCTGAGAAAGAGACAGCGTGGTTGGTGCTGCTGGTTTTAAGCATGCTGCAAAGGACACAGACTGGCATTGCCCGAAAGCTGAGCCCCACCTTGTGCAGCTGCTTGGGAAGGGAGCCACTGTGTAGCTGATTCTGTTTTTGGCTCTGACCATCTGGTGATGGTCTGATTAACACTCTTGACCCCCTGAGCTGAAGGTTTGAAGGGGTTTGAAGGATCCCACCTGCACTATACATTTAAAGCAGTATCATGCCACTTTAAACAGTCATGGCTTCCCTCAAAGAATTCTGGGAACTGTAGTTTGTTATGGGTGCTGGTAGGAGACTCCTATTCCCCTGACAGATCTACAATACAGTGGTACCTCTGGTTACGTACTTAATTCGTTCCGGAGGTCTGTTCTTAATCTGAAAAGGTTCTTAACCTGAAGCACCACTTTAGCTAATGGGGCCTCCCACTGTTCTTATCCTGAAGCAAAGTTCTTAACCCGAGGTAATATTTCTGGGTTAGCAGTGTCTGTAACCTGAAGCATATGTAATCTGAAGCGTATGTAAACCGAGGTACCACTGTATTCAGAGTGGTTAAGGAACAATTCCTCTTCCTGGGGGAACTCTGAGAGTTGTAGCTCTGTGAGAGGAATAGGGGTAGCCTAACAGCTCACACAGGATGCGGGTGGCACTGTGGGTTAAACCACAGAGCCTAGGGCTTGCTGATCAGAAGGTCGGCGGTTCAAATCCCTGCGATGGGGAGAGCTCCCGTCCCATTGCTTGGTCCCTGCTCCTGCCAACCTAGCAGTTTGAAAGCATGTCAAAGTGCAAGTAGATAAATGGGTACCGCTGCAGTGGGAAGGTAAACGGCATTTCCGTGCGCTGCTCTGGTTCGCCAGAAGTGGCTTAGTCATGCTGGCCACATGACCTGGAAGCTGTACGCCAGCTCCGCCAATGCGAGATGAGCACCACAACCCCAGAGTCGGTCACAACTGGACCTAATGGTCAGGGGTCCCTTTACCTTTACCTTTACCAGCTCACAGCATCCTTAAAAAACTACAGTTCCCAGGATTCTTTGAGGAAAGCCATGATTGTTTAAAGTGGTGTTGATGTTGCTTTTAATTTATGGTTCGGGTGGAGCCAAGATCAAGGGTTCTGATATTGTAACTATCTTAATAGTTAACTTTCGTTAACTGAATAAGAGGGTGGGTCTACACACAGGAAAAACCCCATTACAAATAAATCAGAAATTAGATCGTTATAACAAAAGGAATATCGTGTTTAAATATTTCCTGCTCTCTGTCGCCATCTGGTGTTGCATGTTATAGCGCATTGAAATAGTTGTTTCTTTACTAATGTAGCTGAGTCCCTAGAGATTAAATATACAGTGGTACCTCGAGTTAAGTACGCTCAGGTTAAGTACGCTTCAGGTTAAGAACTCCGCTAAGAACAGAAATCGTGCTCTGGCGGCGCAGCGGCAGCAGGAGGTCCCATTAGCTAAAGTGGTGCTTCAGGTTAAGTACGCTCAGGGGCGTAGCAACGGGGTGGGTGGGGGGCGGTCCGCCCCGGGTTCCACCCCAGAGGGGGGTGACACTTAAAAAAAATAAATAAATAATTTTTTAAATTTTTTTTAAATTTTAACTTCATTGAAAAAAAGAGATAATAGACACACACACAACCCCCACACCTCACAAAGTGGCACCATCAGAGGGGGGTGACACTTTTTATTTTTATTTTTAATTTTTTTTAATTTTTATCATTTTTTAATTTTTTTATTTATTTTAACTTTATTGAAAAAAAAGAGATAATAGACACACACACACAACCCCCCCACCTCACAAAGTGGCACCATCAGAGGGGGGATGACACTTTTTTATTTTTATTTTTACTTTTTTTATTTTTTTATTTTTTATTATTCTTTTTTATTTTTTTAATTTTAACTTTATTGAAAAAAAGAGATAATAGACACACACACACAAAACCCCCACACCTCACAAAGTGGCACCATCAGAGGGGGGTGACACTTTTTATTTTTATTTATTTTTTTACATTTATTTATTTTTTATTTTTTATTATTTTAACTTTATTGAAAAAAAGAGATAATACACACACACACACACACACACACACACAACCCCACACCTCACAAAGTGGCGCCATCAGAGGGGGGTGACACTTTTTATTTATTTATTTATTTATTTAAATTAAAGTGGTGGTGGTGGGGGGTGACAAAAAAAAATTCCGCCCCGGGTACCACGTGGGCTTGCTACGCCTCTGAGTACGCTTCAGGTTAAGAATGGACCTCCGGAACGAATTAAGTACTCCCATAACTAATAGCAGATTAAGAAATGCCTGATTATCATCTTCCAAAGCAACTACTCTATTCCGAACTTAAAAATGGAAAGTGTAATGCTGTTGGTCAACAAAAGAGGTTTATAGACTCTCTCAAGGCAAATCTTTAAAAATGTAGTGTAAACACTGACAACTGGGAAACACTGGCCTGCAAGCGCTCCAGTTAGAGAACAGCCTTTACCAAAGGTGTCATGGGTTCTCAAGACACTCGAACTCAGGACGCAAGGGAGAAACATGCTAAGAGGAAGGCACGCTTGGCAAATCCTCACCGTGATCAACTCCTGCCAGAAACCTATGTCCCCACTGTGGAAGGACATGTGGACTTACGGACTCACTGTTAAGACCGTGTTCATGGAAGACAATCTTACTTGGCTACAAGTGATCGCCAAAGAAAGAAAGAAGAATATTTTTCCAAGCCCATGCTGCCCTCTTGTGGCAGATAATGTGATCTGTCCTTTGCATTACGATTTTAAGAGTGTTCAATCTTATCTGGACTATGGATCCTCTGAGATGGAGGCTAGATTTGCAGATGGGTCATTGAGATATTGCAAAGAGGTAATTGACAATGAACACACCCACCCACACCCTAGAAAGGGTAATTCCAGAATAAATGCAGGGGGTGGATTGCCATAGTGTTATAGCAATTGATTCCTCTTCACAGATGACTCTATGAGGCAAGTAGAGGTCTCCTAACAATTCTCAGCACCCTTACAGCAGCTGATATAATGCTTTAAAGTGCTTTCATCGTGTTTTAAATGCATGGTGTTTTAAATGTGGTCTTAGTTCAGCCCTGGCAATTGGACAAGCCCCTCTGCTGCTCCTGAAGATAACAAGCAGGCTGCCGAAGAAGAAGAAGAAGAAGAAGAAGTTTGGATTTGATATCCCGCTTTATCACTACCCAAAGAAGTCTCAAAGCGGCTAACATTCTCCTTTCCCTTCCTCCCCCACAACTATAGTCAAATGAAATCATGGGCAGGATTCAAGATAAAAGCAGCAGGGCGGGGAATAATAGAATAACTGTAACAGAGAAACTTTTTGTAATAGATAAAGATGTAAGGCAGTAGGAAAGGTTTGAGGTGCAGAGGTGGGAAGTCAATTTATGAAACAATGTAACTATTTGATGTGAAGATTATTATAAAAATGTTTGAAAAACTTAATTAAAAAATATACTACAAAGGAAAGAAACAGGATGAAATTCAAGTTTGTTGGGAAGCACAGTCCTGGGGCCAGTCTGCATGAGGCAGCCCAACTAGGAAATTCCATTTCACCTTAAGTTGCAGACCTGGAGCTGTTGTGTGTCACATGTCTGTTTACACACCAGCACAGATTGCTGGGAACTTCCGTTGTGTATAGCTTTTGCTTTTGCTTTTGCGACTCTCTCTGAGGAGACAAAGGAGAGCCGACATGTTTTTCTTTGTTCTGATTTATGCTCAATAAATCTGCTTGTAGATATGCAAACACAAGCCTCTCTCGCCACTTCTGTTGCACAGTGCTGATATAGTGTACTCAGGCTTTTGGAGCCTGGGTCGCTGATTTAATGTCGCACCAGAGATTGGGGATCACCCAGCAGGTCGGCTGGAAGGACGTGATCTAGCTGGGGGCTAGCCACCTGGCCTCCCAACTCCCTCTGGATGCTGACAACACTACCCAATTGGGGAGGCAATTTTTAGGGATGTGAAGGACAGACCACCTGAATTGAGAGCTATGCAGCAGGAGACAAAGTGTATGTGCATCTTAGCCTTGGGCAACATCAGTCTGATGTTTCCTCCCCTTATGGTTTTGATTATGGGCGATAAATGAAGCGGCTTTTTAAATTTTAAACTGAATTTTCATCTGTTATTTTAATCAAGTGGTGTAGTGGTTAAGAGCGGTGGATTCGTAATCTGGTAAACCGGGTTCGCGTCTCCGCTCCTCCACATGCAGCTGCTGGGTGACCTTGGGCTAGTCACACTTCTCTGAAGTCTCTTAGCCCCACTCACCTCACAGAGTGTTTGTTATGGGGTAGAAAGGGAAAGGAGAATGTTAGCCGCTTGAGACTCCTTCGGGTAGTGATTAAGCAGGATATCAAATCCAAACTCTTCTTCTATTTTATTGTAATTGTATTGATGTTAGCTGCCCTGAGCCCGGTTTTGACTGAGAAGGGCGGGGTATAAATAAAATTTATTATTATTATTATTATTATTATTATTATTATTATTATTATTATTATTATTATTTTGGCACTTTTGGTTCCTTGCTCTGCTAGAATTCATCTTTTGGAGCGCCCTGGCATTATCAGTGAGAAAGCTCCTGATAGCATAATTTGTGGGACAGATTTAAGCTGGTGTAATTGCATTCCTTTCCCCACTGAATCCTGGAACTGAAGTTTCAAGCCACATGCAGTAGAGAACTCTTAGCACTCTCACTAAAACACAGTTCCTGAGTTTCCTGCAGGAAGCCGTGAAGGGTAAACTGGTACCTGTTTGCATGATAGATATGCCCTCAGATCACCCTGCGGTAGCAAGATACTTTGGGCTGGCTCATCCCAGCGATCAAATGTGCGAGCAATTGACCAAAACGAGCCAACAGGGGGCAGTCTTTCCTAGGAGGATCTCCTCCAGTTTGTCGTGCAAATTTTATTTTGGGGAGTCATGCCCAGTGGCTGAATACCCACCTTGGATTCTTGGTTTGGTGTTTAATGCCATCAGATAACGACGGGTGAATTTCACAGGCCATAGTGCTGGTTCTGTTTCACAGGGAGTAAACTGAGGCACGGATGCAAAGAGAGGAGATCCCTTAACCTCTGAGAAAATCAGAGGAGAGAGAGGACAAAATGAAGTGTCTGAGTGGTGCTATTCACAGAACTCCTGCTTTCTCCCCCTCCACCGCCTACCCACGTGAGTGAGCAGAAAGGCCTCTCTGTGGGATGGCATGGTTTGAATTAGCCGTCTGCAGAGGGGACATCTAATCCAATATTGCAGTGATTCATAGCAGATTGTATTCCTTGGGCAGGGCTTCTGTAGAAGCCACAGATCTGCACAAACAAGGACCATGGGGAGTGGCCAGCCCAGCCCAGCCCAGCCCATCCTCGGCACGCAGAGGAGCAACAGATCGTGGACTTTTCCAAAGCCTTTGCAGCTTAGATCTTGCGAGCTGACAAAGTTTTATTAATGAAGGCAAGCGAGTGTTGATGGAAATGAATGGGCGCAGTCAGGGGCCACATGCTGGCATAAATACACCATCAGCAGCTACTCAGAAGTATCAAAACACTGTTGTTGTTTTTTACTCGGTTCTCAGAACGGAGGCAAGGAAAGCGTTGAATCACTAAAATGTCCTGGAGTTCAGGTCTACGTAGATGGAAGCCTCACTCCTTTAGGGTTGCCATACATCCGGAATTTCCTGGACATATCCGGAATACTGCAGTTGGCAGCAGGGTGCGGGTGGAAATTGGCAAAAAATAAAAAATAAAAAAAAGTCCAGGAAAATCCAGATGTATGGCAACCCATCATGTTGGCAGTGTCGTTTCTGCAAGACTAAAAAAAAGCAAAGTTCAACAACTTTTCACTGTTTAAAATATGGCAACTCTAAACTCCTTGATCCTAAGTGTGTGCAGGGCAGGATGCAATTGACCAATGCTGAGGGCGATACACTCTGGACATGTTCACCGGTCCTCTTTTCTATTAGTTCAGATCTGTTTCTTTCTGAGAATGGGCATCGTGTTATCGGCTGCTAAATGAGCACAGCTAAAGGAGGAGTGGGGCTACAATACCAACAATGCCTGCCCCCCAACTTTAATGGTCAACTAGACAGGCAATCAAAATGGTCAAAGGCCTGGAAACGATGCCTTAAGAGGAACGGCTTAGGGAGCTGGGTATGTTTAGCCTGGAGAAGAGAAGGTTCAGGGGTGATATGATAGCCATGTTCAAATATATAAAAGGATGTCATATAGAGGAGGGAGAAAGGTTGTTTTCTGCTGCTCCAGAGAAGCGGACACGGAGCAATGGATTCAAACTACAAGAAAGAAGATTCCACCTAAACATTAGAAAGAACTTCCTGACAGTAAGAGCTGTTTGACAGTGGAATTTGCTGCCAAGGAGTGTGGTGGAGTCTCCTTCTTTGGAGGTCTTTAAGCAGAGGCTTGACAGCCACCTGTCAGGAATGCTTTGATGGTTTTTCCTGCTTGGCAGGGGGTTGGACTGGATGGCCCTTGTGGTCTCTTCCAACTCTATGATTCTATGATTCTACTTTTATTTTTATATATCTTTATTATTTGTAAATGGAACCTTTGTATGAGTTAATACTTTATTGTCCCTTTGGAGCTATGCTGCATTTCTGCACTATTGTCTTTCCAGGTTGTGACGCTTCATGGCTTACAGTTTTGAGTCTTTGTTTTCTTTCCTTTTGCCATGTTTGCACATGTTGTTTTGTTTTGTTCACAGTAAATAAATTAAAAGCAAGCAAGCATCCTACTTGGGCCATTGATATTGCTGGGACAGGGTGCCAGCTAAAGTGGGCACCTTCAAAAATGATTGTGATATAAAAAAACAACAACTAGTTTCGACACACTATAGATATGCGGTCATATACTATACATAAAGGTTGGGAAGGAACAAATTTAAGGGGAAGGTAGAAACTGCAAATAGGGACGCGGGTGGCGCTGTGGGTTAAACCACAGAGCCTAGGGCTTGCCGATCAGAAGGTCGGCGGTTCGAATCCCCGCAACGGGGTGAGCTCCCGTTGCTTGGTTCCTGCTCCTGCCAACCTAGCAGTTCGAAAGCACGTCAAAGTGCAAGTAGATAAATAGGTACCGCTCCAGCGGGAAGGTAAACGGCGTTTCTGTGCACTGCTCTGGTTCGCCAGAAGCGGCTTAGTCATGCTGGCCACATGACCCGGAAGCTGTATGGCGGCTCCCTCGGCCAATAAAGTGAGATGAGCGCGCAACCCCAGAGTTGGTCACGACTGGACCTAATGGTCAGGGGTCCCTTTACCTTTACCTAGAAACTGCAAACCCTAATTGCATATCCCTAAGGAGAGCCTTGCTTACCCAGAACAGCCCATGTTGCATACACTCGGGCACAGAAGACAACGAGAACAGAAGACAACGAGAATAAATAATTATTATTATTTAGGGAAGTTTTTAACCTGTGATATTTTAATGTATTTTAATATTTGTTGGAGGCCGCCCAGAGTGGCTGGGGGGACCCAGCCACATGGGCGGGGTACAAATAATAAATTATTATTATTATTATTATTGGAGACACCAATATTATGCGCCCACATTCCCAGCACATGAATCTCTGTAGTCTGGGGGCACACATCAATGAGGCCATGGAGCCACCCTTTGGTTTCTTGGCCTCTGAGTAGTACAGCAAACTCTCACCTGGATCCTTTCCTGTGCCCAAACTTACAGGATGTGGTGTGTGGCAGCAGCCAGAGACACTTTTAACCAACTCCATCTGGAGAGAACACTGTGACTCTTTCTATCTGGCTTAGACCTACCACCCATTATTCATGCCTTTGAAATGGCAGGGTACATAAGATGCTCAGATGTGTTATTCAGTGGAGCTGCCCTTGAAGCCCCGGCTTATATAGACCACAAGGGACCGAAGCCAAGCTCTTCATTCTCCCTGGATTCCAGAGAGTGTAACTCAAGGAGCCAGCTATTACCTTAGAGTGCATTCACATCTGCTTGTTTCCTCTGATATAGATGGAGTTCACATCAGGCTTGGAGTTTGTTTATCGGTTCATGTGTTTTTCAAGTAATATCCCATCCCATCAATTGCATGGATTCCAGGACAGGCTGTGTCTTAACATACGTACTATAAAAAGTGTAGAATGGAATTTTAAATAACAAAATCTTCAGCTAAGATACAGTCAAACCTCGCTTGTCGAACGCAATCCATTCCGGAACCCCTTTTGGCTTCCGAAATGTTCGACAACTGAGGCACGGCTTCCGATTGGTTGCAGGAGCTTCCTGCACTCAGTGGAAGCCGCGTCGGATGTTCGGCTTCCAAAAAACATTTGAAAACTGGAGGGTTTTCGGCGTTCGGGAGCCGAAACGTTCCAAAACGGAGGCATTCAGGACCTGAGGTTTGGCTGTACAACAAATAAGAACGCAATAATTACAGCAGACCATTGTTAGCACCCAGTGGGGCTGTGGTGCATTTACTGAGTGCTCCCCATCCTTAAAAAAATAAAATAAAAACTGGGTGAAAAGATGTGCTTTAAGGTACAGTGAGCAGGGCCATCAGTCAGTGCTCCACTTTGAGGTTGGTTACAAGAAAATACATTCCTCTTAAAAGTTCACAGTGTGGTACAGTCTGAGGGCTGGGGGAACGACTTGGCAGGGTCCTTTCACACAAGGTGTTTTCCCTGGTATAGACACAGTTTGTTGACACACTTTTTAAGGGGCATCTACACGCTGTCAGTATGGTGTAGTGGTTAGAGACTTAGGCTAGGACCTGGGAGACCAGGGTTCAAATCCCCACTCAGGTGAGGGGAGAGACTCCATCAGGCAAGGCCCTTTCCACATGCCTTGCCTCAACTTCTGGCCCTGAGACTCCTCATAAGGGAGCTGTTCCTGGAGGAAGAACTGTGAGGGGAGAGACTCTATCAGGCAAGGCCTCCTTCCACCTGCCTTGCCCCACCCTCTAGTCTTTGCTTCTCAATTTGTATTGTATTATTTTATGTATTTTATGCCGTTGTTTTATTGATTAGTTTAGAAATTGTTTGTTGTAAATGTTGAGTGGATTTCTGTTTAACTTTTATATGTTGATATCCTATATAATAATCTTGCTGTGTCCCTGTGTCCACTTTCTGTGTGTCACGGAAGTGTGCTACTGCGCATGTCACACAGAGGGATGCAGGGATTGGACAGCAGAGACCACTTCCGCCGCCGGCTTTACTGGAGCGCCGCCATTACTCCTTGCAAAGCGCGGGGGAAGCGGCGCGAAGCGCCGCTCCCACCGCCGCCTCTACTGCCTGCGCCTCCGCTGCCGCTGCTTCCTCCGCCGCCACGCCTAGCGAAGCCTGAGATTGGCGCTGGCCGAGAGGAGGAGGAGGACTGGCGGCGACGGCTGCCGCCGCCGCCTTCCTCGCTGCTTGGCTGGCCGGCGCGGCTGCTGCTGCTGCGGCTGCTCGGAGACGCTCCCTCCGCCCGGGACAGGGGTTGCTCCTCCTCCGCCGCCGCCGCCCGCCCGCCCGCGATGCCGAAGCTGAGGCGACGCGCGGGAAGGGGTGGTTGGCTTGTTGTGAGATTTTTTGTTTCTTCTGCTTGTGAACCGGTATACAATATATACAGATAGAAAGGCGGTATACAAATAAAAAATTATTATTATTATTATTATTATTATTATTATTATTATTATTATTATCAGCCACGAAGTCCACAGAGTGACCTTGGGCCACAGCTCTGGGAGTTGCAAAGGGTGAGGTGATAATTCCCTTCAAATAAAGAAACGCCTCTTTCCATGGTGTTTCTGTGGGGTGCTTGTGGGTTGTTCGGATTCCTGAAATGTTAGAGCACGGATTGGTGCTTCCCCCTGTGCTGCTTCTCCTTCCCTCTCCCCACAATTTGGCACTCTAAGGTGCTGTGGTCTAAACCACTGAGCCTCTTGGGGTTGCCGATCAGAAGGTCGGCGGTTCGAATCCCTGTGACAGGGTGAGCTCCCGTTGCTCAGTCCCAGATCCTGCCAACCTAGCAGTCCGAAAGCACACCAGAAAGTGCAAGTAGATAAATAGGTACTGCTCCGGCGGGAAGGTAAACGGCGTTTCCGTGCGCTGCTCTGGTTCGCCACATGACATGCTCTGCTGCCCACATGACCCGGAAAAACTGTCTACGGACAAATGCCAGCTCCCTCGGCCAGTAAAGCGAGATGAGTGCCACAACCCCAGAGTCGTCTGCGACTGGACTTAACTGTCAGGGGTCCTTTACCTTTTAAAGGAATATATATCAAATTTGCCAGATAGAGTTCCCAGACTGGTGGTGACCTGCAGCCGCCGCCAAAAGAAGCACATCTATGTGTCAAAGGCACCGCTGGGCCATGCCATGTTTGTTCATAACCATATTCCGTGAAACACAAAAGCTGAAGAGGTGTTTAGATGTCCTGTTATGGCTGTGCTCCCCCTTCAAGTATGTGAGTTCCTATTAATTACAAAAGAAAGAGGTGAGGGGGGCGGGCAGAAGAAAAGGCTCACATTTCTAAGAGGCCTGTTTGCATGAGAGCACTAGCTCAGGAGAACTGTTCCCAGGGCGGGCTTTCTTGTAGGAACAAGCCCTTTCACAATATCCGCAGGCTTGGAATCAACTCTCTCACCATGCCACCATGCTTCTCAGACCTCAGGTGACTTGGTGGAGGGCAGGGGGAGTGGGAGAGCTCGGAGTGGGGTGGGAATTTCTTCTCCCCACACATGGTGCCAGCTTGTAAAAAAAATCTCATCTATATATATAAAATCGTTCAAGTTGGATGTTTGTTAATGATTGCCTTTCTCCGTAACCCCTTGATCGATTCCGTTCAAATTTGGACACAACGTTCCATGCCCATATGGGAGTGATCATATGTACTTACATTGCACAAATACCACACCTTTCCCAGGTAAAAATGTGATTTTGTGCAAAAAAATATAGCGCCCTCCAGTGGACGTTAAACAGCACAGCACAGCACAACACACCTGTTTCTGACCCCTCCTCCTCCTTTCCCGACATCACTACCACCATCCAATCGACAGACAGACCGCCCACAAACACTACTGCTGGCTCCGCCGGCGGGTATAGAGCCACGCCGGGAGGAATCGACATTTTCCCGGTTTGAAATCAGGACAAAGAACCTCATAGACTAAAATAGTAGTAATAAACAGTTGTAGAAACGAAGACAAAAACAGGAGGGGCAAACGGAGAACACATAGACTGAACTTCAACGAGATAAGGTGTAAGTAAACATACGCTTTCTCTTTCATACTGCATCTTACTTTTGCATTTCACCAAATCAGCCACAGCAAGGCGTGGCCGGGTCAGCTAGTGATTCTTTAAAAAAAGAAAACCACTCGACACTGTGCCAGCTGTTGCTGTTTGGATGAGGAGGGGAAGCCCATGTTCTTACAAAGCAGGACCCACTATGCCCCCCTCTCAAAGACCCATAGCTTGAGCATGACTTCACCCACTGCCTTTGTTCACATTGGACTTACAGCGCACAGCTGTGCACCACCAGCTAAACAGACCTAACTCCTTCAACTGTTCCTCATAAGGCTTGGCTTCCAGACCCTTGATCATTTGATGAAGACAATGTTGTGTGGATGCTGCACAAAACATGCCTCAGCAGCATTGAGTCCTTACTAAACACCCTGGTGGGATCATCATCACCATCACCATTAATTGAATTTATATACCACCCTATACCCACAGGTCTCAGGGCCTTTTTTGTGAGAAAGGAATGTCTGCTCTTCATTGTGAAGGCACAGCATGATTGAGAAGTTGCCGTGCTCTGTTCATAAACTGTTCCAATGGTTAATTCTTCTCCTGGCACTGCTAGCTGTTTCTTATTATTACTATTTATTTAAAAATATGAGTCAGACTCTCAAAACAGCTCTTTCGAAGTTGGCTTCAAATCCACGATCCCTTCTGCCCCAGTCCGTTTGAGTCTGTCTTTTCTGAGAGTTTTGAGTTTGAACCACAATAACTTGACATTAGCATCATAGAAGCTGAGAATATCCTGAGACAATGGGTGACACGTCCTCTGGACTCTTCCGTGGTTGCTGCTTCGCCTAGGGGGGGCTTGCCACCACTCCTGCTCATCTGGTGCAACCCTGACATATACACTATGGATTCAAAACCAACATGTCATGCTTGGGGTGTGTGTGTGCATGTGTGCATGAGGCTGCTTTCAGAATGTTGCTATTTTCCAGTGGGATCCAGTCACTAAGGCTGTGTACACATTACTGGTTTAAAATGCAGGAAGGCCATTTTGTTTTGCTGCGTTTCGAATTGCATTTCCCTTGGGTTGTCAACATCAGTATTTCTGGATGTATTTCCAAGTCACCTGTTCTTTGTCCACACCTGTCTTCATATGGCTTATGACATACGCTTATTTCATTAGGTAACAACTCAGCCAGAAAACCTTAATTAGACCCAGGAGAAAAGGAGGGCTAGAAATGCCCTATCTTGGGCTACACTACACAGTTTTCCAAATTCAATCACTGATACCTCTCATTAGAGGCTTGAGTGGATATCCCATTGTTCAGATAGAAAACACCCACATGAAACCACCAGCATGTGCTCTTGTCAGAGTTGCACCAGATGAGCAGGAGTGGTGGCAAGCCCCGCTAGGCAAAGCGGCAACCACGGAAGAATCCAGAGGAATGGAGGGATTCTTACCTGAAGAAGACTGGTGGCGACACTCCTCAGAAGAGGAAGAAGCAGATGGGGAAGAGGGAAGGCCAGAACAGGAGGAGGAAGAAGTTGAGCCAGAATCAGGCCCTTGTGAGGAGAGGAGCTGGAGGCCCCCCTCCCCTCCTCCCATCTCAGCTGTAGAGCGTAGAGCTGAGAAACGGAGGGAGCAATTGGAGGCAGTTGCAGCTCGTAAAAGGCGTGGTGATGAGCTGGCTACTTAAGGAAGGCCGGCTGCTTCCCTCACCAGCACCTGCAACTGCTGTGCTGAAGCATGTAGTTGTGCCTGCTCATCCTGTTCCTGGTTCCTGTGTTCCTGACTTCGGCTTCCTGACTCCTGGCTTCCTCCTGACCTCGGCTTGTGACTTCGGCTTCTGACTCCTGGCTTAATCCTGACCTCGGCTTCGTGGCTTCGGCTTTCTGACTCCTGGCTTAATCCTGACCTCGGCTTCCTGACTTCTGGCTTGAACTGACTTTGGCTGGCTTCTGACCTGGACTGTTTAACCTCGGCTTTATCAGACTGACTGCTGCTCTTCAGCGCGCCAACTTGTTGGCGTCCTAACAGCTCTGCCCTTCTTGCTGCTGTCTTGCATGGAACAAGGAAAGATGGCCAACCTGTTCTCAAAAGCAGCATTGATGGTGCAGTGGAACTGGAGCTCAGTCCTGGCTCCTAAGCCTTCGCCACAGATGCCTTTGCTAGATCACTCCACATTTAAGTAGGCACAGCCTTCCCAACAGAGCCAAAGAGCCTGGAAAGACCACAAACAAATAAAGTAGGGGTTAACTCATACAACGTGATTCCCAGGCACGGACAGACTCCTGAATACAAATGATATCATGGCATGAGAACGACTGATAACACCTCTCTGGGGCATAGCTGTCAACTTTCGGATTTGAAAATAAGGGATGCCGCGAGGGCGGTGCAATGGCACCAAGTAGCCTCACCACCCTGCGCTCCAGAGGCTGCGCGTGAACGGGTGAGCGAAAGAGCGAGCGCGTAGACGGCAGGCAGGCTGTCTGTCTGGTTGGGTGTGAGGGTCTGGCTGCACAAGGCATGCAAGCTCCGCCCCCAGTCGGTCTCAGACTCCTTATTGGCAGCCGAGCAACGCAGCTGAGGAGCCTCCCTGGCCGGCAGGGAGGGAGAGGAGCTGCTTCCTTTGAAATCCGGGAAATTTAAGGGATATCAACAATCTGGGATAGCAGCGGGAAACGGCATTGGAATAAGGGAGTTGCCCGCAAAAAAAGGGAGGGTTGACAGCTATGCTCTGAAGGGATTCCAGAAAGTGTAGCTGGTGGGAAGTGTTACAAGACTTTCTCCTCCCAGCTGCACTTCCTGACAAGATCCTGCATCAGTCTCCCAAACATTTCAGATAAATTTATTCTCTCTGCAGTAAAGCAGCAGGTTCATCACCCCACAATCTGTGCAGGGGAGTTAATATTTTTGGGAAACTGGGTGGACAATTTCATCCCCACTTTAGATTTAACAGTGATGAGTACCAGAAAATCAGGGCTGCACCAGATAAGTATGAATGGCTGGAGTGTATGAAGGAAGAGAGAGCTCAGCCTTCTTCACCTCCCAGCCGCTCCAGACTCCCCTCCCCCCTCCCAGGGGTATTTTGCAACCTGTCATTGGCACTATTATAGTGCATTAGTGGTGCATTTCTACTAGAAATTTCTACTACACAGAATTCCGTTTGTGCCCTACCTCCCCAGTGTTATTGTATTATTGCCATCTGGAGGGGCACCCTTGCGCTATATGCAACTCTATTGGTACAAAAAATAAAGAGGAACATTTCTGGTCTAAAATGTTACAGGATTTCAGCAGGAAGCTATGGGAAAGGAAGCAGCATGTCTGCCCTGAAACCTTTGCAGATGCAAACAGTATTGAAAGCAGGACCACAATTAAACACCTCAGTATCTTCGTGGACACAAATCTCTTCTTCTTTCTTCTTTGGCGATCACTCGTAGCCGAGTTAGATTGTCTTCCATGGACATGATCTTAACAGTGAGTCCATAAGTGACTGTGGAGGCCAATTCTGAATCCACATGTCCTTCCACAGTGGGGACATAGCTTTCCGGGAGGCAGTGGTGGAGCTTCATGCTCCGGCACCGGGGGGGGGCCAGAGAGCAGGCGGGGGCGGGACTGTCGCGGGCCCCAGGGGCATGGCGCGCATCCTGGGGGCGGGGCATGCCGCCTGTGGGGGTGTGGCGCCCAGCGCGGATGGGGGAACAGCCGCGATGGCACCCCACCGGGATCATAGAATCATAGAATCATAGAGTTGGAAGAGACCACAAGGGCCATCCAGTCCAACCCCCTGCCAAGCAGGAAACACCATCAAAGCATTCCTGACAGGTGGCTGTCAAGCCTCTGCTTAAAGACCTCCAAAGAAGGAGACTCCACCACACTCCTTGGCAGCAAATTCCACTGTCGAACAGCTCTTACTGTCAAGAAATTCTTCCTAATGTTTAGGTGGAATCTTCTTTCTTGTAGTTTGAATCCATTGCTCCGTGTCTGCTTCTCTGGAGCAGCAGAAGACAACCTTTCTCCCTCCTCTATATGACATCCTTTTATATATTTGAACATGGCTATCATATCACCCCTTAGCCTTCTCTTCTCCAGGCTAAACATACCCAGCTCCCTAAGCCGTTCCTCATAAGGCATCACGCTGCTGGGGGCCGTGCGCTCCCCCCGCACTCCTCTTCCTCCACCAGTGCCAGGAGGGAGTTTGATCACGGTGAGGGTTTGTCAAATATGCCTCCCTCTTAGCACATTTCTCCCTTTTGTCCTGAGTTTGAGCACCTTTAAAGTAAAGGCTGTTCTCCAATTGGAGCGCTCACAGGCCAGTGTTTCCCAATTGTCAGTGTTTATACTACATTTTTAAAGATTTGCCTTGAGAGAATCTTTGAACCTCTTTTGTTGGCCAGCAGCATTGCGCTTTCCATTTTTAAGTTTGGAATAGAGTAGTTACTTTGGAAGGCGACAATCAGGATGCAAACAGTATTGAAAGCAGGACCAGGGCCGTCTTACCCATAGGTGCTAAGGGTGCGGGGCACCCGGGTGCCGGGCTCTCAGGGGCACCAGGCCGAAAGTCTGGGGCCCGAGAGTTGAGTCCGGGGAAGAGCCCGTCCGTCGGTCGGAGCGCTGCAGTGGGCTCTTCTGCTGTAGGCAGCTCTGCGTCGTGAGTTCAGGGGCGACCGAGCCAGCGAGACGCTGAGGCGGCCGGTTGGCTCTGCCCTCCTGCGCGCCTGGGTCTGGGCAACCTGGGGGGGGGGCGGAACTTTGCACCCCAGCGCCACATATGTTTAAGACAGTCCTGAGCAGGACCACAAATAAACACCTCAGTATCTTCATGAACACAAATCATCATGACACTGTGTGAGTGTCTGGAGGCGGTTGGAGGATGGATGGCGGCTAACAGATTGAGGTTGAATCCTGACAAGACAGAAGTACTGTTTTTGGGGGACAGGAGGCGGGCAGGTGTGGAGGACTCCCTGGTCCTGAATGGGGTAACTGTGCCCCTGAAGGACCAGGTGCGCAGCCTGGGAGTCATTCTGGACTCACAGCTGTCCATGGAGGCACAGGTTAATTCTGTATCCAGGGCAGCAGTCTACCAGCTCCATCTGGTACGCAGGCTGAGACCCTACCTGCCTGCGGACTGTCTCGCCAGAGTGGTGCATGCTCTAGTTGTCTCTCGCTTGGATTACTGCAATGCGCTCTACGTGGGGCTACCTTTGAAGGTGACCCGGAAACTACAACTAATCCAGAATGCGGCAGCTAGACTGGTGACTGGGAGCGGCCGCCGAGACCACATAACACCGGTCTTGAAAGACCTACATTGGCTCCCAGTACGTTTCCGAGCACAATTCAAAGTGTTGGTGCTGACCTTTAAAGCCCTAAATGGCTTTGGTCCAGTATACCTGAAGGAGCGTATCCACCCCCATCGTTCAGCCCGGACACTGAGGTCCAGTGCCGAGGGCCTTCTGGCGGTTCCCTCACCACGAGAAGCCAAGTTACAGGGAACCAGGCAGAGGGCCTTCTCGGTAGTGGCGCCCGCCCTGTGGAACGCCCTCCCTTCAGATGTCAAAGAGAACAACAACTATCAGACCTTTAGAAGACATCTGAAGGCAGCCCTGTTTAGGGAGGCTTTTAATGTTTAATAGATTACTGTATTTTAATGTTCTTTTGGAAGCCGCCTAGAGTGGCTGGGGAGACGCAGCCAGATGGGCGGGGTAAAAATAATAAATTATTATTATATATTATTATGAAGGCACAATAAAAAGCATCTCTCGGGGAGCCTTCAGGGGATGGAAACATCAGGAGACAGACACAGCCACCACCACCAAAGAGACCCCAGTGTCCTTGGAAGGAAGCACGGATCCAACCAGTGCTCTCAGCCTGTGCGCAACCTGCACCTTGGAAGCTGCTGCGGCTGACAGAAGGAGGCAAACTGGGAGAGGGGGATGGCAGGGGAAAGTCTGGGGGTTATGGCTGGGTTAGGAGGAGAGGAGGCTATAAATAACCTGGACCGCAGCAGTAGTTTTTTAGTGGCCCATCTGAGTTTTCGGTGCTAAATTAAGTTCTGTTTGGCACCATGAAGTGGAAAACCGAAGCACCGTTTGAGTAACAAAGTCATTTTCCTGTCAAAGGTGACCATTGTGCTGTCTGTGCTGGGTAGTGAAGGAGGCACCTCAGGGAGAGAATTTATTTTTGTGCTTAAAAGTAGGCAACCGTACTAAGTGTCATAATGACTTTTGCAGCTGATTGCCTTGGCCAGACTAAAGTTCAGGGAATGTGTATTAGGCATAACCTCATTCTACTCATCTATATGGGTTTGCTCCTTGGAGAACGCTCCCCGGTGGAGGAAGCCATGCTGCTGTGAGACTTAGTTTCCTGAATTATATTTTTATCCTGCCATATAGAAATACTTAAGGGCCGTGTACATTCAAAGAGCAATTCAGTGTAAAAAGCTGATTAAAATGCAGGCTAAAACGACCATAATGAGCCCGGCAGATAGGGCTGACACCCACAGACTAATAAAGAGGACAGTATTTTTTGGTGGCCCTCAGTCACATTTGACCACCCAGCTAGCCCTTGCATTGCCTCCCCAAAACTGGGTAAGGTGATGGGCTTTGGGAAGGAGGTGTGAGAGCTCCTGTGTGGTGTAGTGGTTAAGAGCGGTAGACTCGTAATCTGGTGAACCAGGTTGGCGTCTCCGCTCCTCCACATGCAGCTGCTGGGTGACCTTGGGCTAGTCACACTTCTTTGAAGTCTCTCAGCCCCACTCACCTCACAGAGTGTTTGTTGTGGGGGAGGAAGGGAAAGGAGAATGTTAGCCGCTTTGAGACTCCTTTGGGTAGTGATAAAGTGAGATATCAAATTCAAACTCTTCTTCTTCTTCCTAGAGTCCTTCCTCCTCCTTCTCAAAGCCTAGTTAGTGCTCTCCCAGCATGAGGCCTCACTCTCCCCACACCTGACATTATGCAGCCCACAGGTTCCATGTCAAAGTACCCTTGTACTGGCCCAGGGACGCAGGTGGAGCTGTGGTCTAAACCACTGAGACTCTTGGGCTTGCTGATCGGAAGGTCAGCGGTTTGAATCCCTGCGACGGGGTGAGCTCCTGTTGCTCTGTTCCAGCTCCTGCCAACCTAGCAGTTCGAAAGCACGCCAGTGCAAGTAGATAAATAGGTACTGCTGCGGCAGGAAAGTAAACAGCGTTTCTGTGCACTCTGCTTTCCGTCACAGTCCATGTGCCAGTAGCGTTTTAGTCATGCTGGCCACATGACCCAGAAAGCTGTCTGTGGACAAACACCAGCTCCCTCGGCCTGAAAGCGAGATGAGCACCGCAACCCCATAGTCGCCTTTGACTGGACTTAACTGTCCAGGGGTCCTTTACCTTTTACCTTATTCATATAAGCTCCAGGTAAGTCAGGTCCTGCCCTGGAATGATGTGGGTGATGCCGAGAACCAGGAGAAGCTTCTCCCTTCGCTATGGCAAGCGCAGTCTTCTACCACCTCCATGTGCAACCTGCCCCTCTCTCACCCCACATAGCTCAGGGCGGTGGCCTGTTGCTAGTTCTTAGCTGGTGGTGCACAGCTGTGAACTTTAAACCCAATGCAAATCCCTCCTCAAAATGAATTTCTCCCGCTCAGCTCACAATGAATGACTCATTGGTACAACAAGAACAAACAATTCCATGGTTTTCCTCCTCTGGGCTTTTGAGAGCATACTGCCTGTTCCCAATCTCTCTCACACTCTCTCTCCAGGAACGCTACAGTTTTTGACTGAGCCTTATGTTCACCTCAGGAGCCCCTGAATCCATGTGATCTGTTTGCTCTGAGAGGATGCAGCAGTCTACCATGAAGGCTGCCTTGCTTGCTCCTGAAGGCCCACCCAGGCCTTGAAGCCATGCTAAGGGAAGCCCCGTTTCCCCATCTCCAGCTTCTGTCTCCATGTGTCATTCAAAAAAGAAGAACCCTGTTTACGAGCCGCCGGGTGGCATTCTGACTCTTCCACCACTTCAGGCACGAAAACATCCAAGACTGAAGGCCGGCAGGAATTCTGAAGTGAGGCGGAAACATGGTTTGAAGGCACTTTCTTTGCCCCAAACGCAAATCCTTCAGCAGGGAAAAAGTGGGTGGGTGTTCAACTCTGTCCGAGCCAAAATTTTGCCACATTTTTCAGGAGTGGAGAAACGGGGCTAACCATTTTGGCTGTTTTGCAAGGAGGGGCTGCTACTCCAGCATACCTTCCAAGTGTTCCGATTTTTCAGGGACATCCCCATAATTATGAAGGCTGCCCTGGCTTCTGATTTGATCCCAGGATGTCCCTGTTTCCCCCACCAATGCTGCTGCTGCCAAACTTGGGGAGGAGGATGAGCCGACATTTTAAAAAAATGCTTTACATGTCCGCATCCAAGGTGGGTGGTACTCTTCTTTACAGTACTACCAAAGTCCTTATTGGGTGTTCATGGGTTGCAAGGTCCAGTTGTAGAGGCTCGGAGGGGCCCCTTTTATGAGAGGCGAGGCACCCACCTCAAATGGCAGGTTCTTGTCTGCCATTAAGCATGGAAGAGTGGGAGACAGACAGCTTTCATGGTCACATCATGGGACTGCTTCAGAAAAGGTAGGGGAGCCACTACCAGGCAAGCGTTGCCCATCAAATGGCGACTGTGGGGCAACTGCTCAGAGCACCCTTGGGCCCCACTGAAGGCAGGAACTCAGAAGCATGAAAGCCTTGCCACATTCCAGAGGCTTCCCCTAGGCCACAGGATCCTCCCTTTGGTCGCTTCCTCAGCCCCAGGAACAAAGATGGAAACAAACACAGACAGAAGCCACCAATCGAGTCCTTGCCAGGGATTTCAAAGCCTCCCTTCATCATGCTCCACTCCTGAGGACAAGACCCGATCTAAATGCTTCAGACCTGCTATAAGGACCTTTGGCTGCTGCCTGTGCAACGTCTGTCCTTCCCAGCTCCTTGCCTGGGACAGCTCCCTGCTGCTGTTTCATGTCCAAGAACCTGACTGCAGTGAAAGGCTCCCCTCCTGGGCGGACGGTTCCCCATCTGCCTCCCTTGCAGGCCCCCACAACACCAAGCCCAACAGCTCTCCGCATTTGTAGGAAAGGGACACTCACACCGCTTCATAGCGGTGTGAGTGTCCCTCGCGGCATCCCTTATTTTCAAATCCGAAAGTTTGGAAAAAATCCCTTATTTTCAAATCCGAAAGTTGACAGCTATGCGTCAGAGTCACACAGTGTGAAGCAACATGGCTCCAGAGGGAATCCAGGAAGTTTGCCTCGTGGTGGCTTGTGGAGAGGGCCTTGCAGCACTGTAAGTAGCATGGAGGCTTTTTAAAGTTAACAACAACAACAACAACACCCAAACACCTGGAAATCTCTTGGCCGCATCATAAAGTTAAGGAAAGTATGTGAACAACCCCCTCCAAAACATTTCAGAAAAAAAATATTTTCTTCCCCCAGTGATCTTTCACGAGGTTTTTGGTTCACCCAACAAATGGTTGGGGGAGGGGACAAAATGTTTGGCACAATTCTAGTTAAATAATCCTACATCTTATAGACTGCCCATACAGTGGTACCTTGGGTTACAGATGCTTCAGGTTACAGACACTTCAGGTTACAGACTCTGCTAACCCAGAAATAGTACCTCGGGTTGAGAACTTTACCTCAGGATGAGAACGGAAATCGCGCGGCGGCAGTGGGAGGCCCCATTAGCTAAAGTGGTACCTCAGGTTAAGAACAGTTTCAGGTTCAGAAAGGACCTCCAGAATGAATTAAGTTCTTAACCCGAGGTACCACTGTATATAAAAATTTAGATCTAGATCTTCGCTCTAGATCTTATGTGACCTGTGGACCACTATGGAATCCACTATGGCCATGAAATTCAGTTACCATTGTATTTCATGAATCTGTCTGTACCTAACTATTGCTGATTACTCACCAAAGCCAGACTAAATGTATTTCCATCAGAAGTACTAAATGGCTCTGTACTAAAACAGGCTCTGCTTATGCTCTCAGGGTGTCCACTCTATGGAACATATCCTGCTACACTGTGAGCAGTTCAAACAAGCCAGGGATCAATTAATTAAACCCCTGTTGGTAAACTTAACTGGAAAATCCAAAACCTCTCACCTTAAGTATCTCCTTGGAGATATATCAAATGATACTACCCTGGCTAAGGCTAAGTTCCTCTCAGAAGTAATAAGAAATATAAACCCACATGTTCTGGATAAAACATAGTGACCGTCTTGGAATCCTTTCCCTGTATTTCTGTTTTATTTCGCTTTTGAAAATGCTTTGGACCGAAATAAAGATTGTATGTATAAAACTTCCAGGGTGCTTCCAAGGTAAAACAAAAAGATCATTTAAAAAAAAACCCAAAAAACATTAAAACACCAAACAATAAAAGAGCAGAATTAAAACAGCAATAAAATAATGAGACTTCAAAAAGAAGAGGGCTCAGATGTTAAAAGCCTGGGAAATTTAAAAGTCGATGCTTGGCGCTGAAAAGACATTAAAGCATCACGTGAGCCTCCTTAAGGAGAGAGTCCTATAACCAGGACACCACAACAAAGGAAGCCACCAGAAGGGCTCCAAGGATAATTTGAGTCAGGGGTGCCAACTTGAATAAAATAGGGGGGCAGGCAAGCCCCAGCCCACACAATAGATCACACCATTTGAATGGCAATGCCAACATTGGGGGGGCAGGCCCCCTCAAATATTTTATTGAGGAGCCCAAAGGGACCTCAGCCCCTAGAAGAAGAAAAAGAAGAAGAGGAGGAGGAGGAGGAGGAGGAGTTTGGATTTGATATCCCGCTTTATCACTACCCGAAGGAGTCTCAAAGCGGCTCACATTCTCCTTTCCCTTCCTCCCCCACAACAAACACTCTGTGAGGTGAGTGGGGCTGAGAGACTTCAGAGAAGTGTGACTAGCCCAAGGTCACCCAGCAGCTGCATGTGGAGGAGCAGAGATGCGAACCCGGTTCCCCAGATTACAAGTCTACCGCTCTTAACCACTATACCACACTGGTTCCTGTGATCTGAGGACATTCTCTCCATTTTGTGGGTATCTGGCTAATGCAACAACTTAACAAGCACAAATGAAACCTGAACAATTTTTTTTTAAATTGGGAGTGCTTTGCCCACCATTCCTTTCCCCACTCATCCCCATTGTCCTTAGTTTTTCTCTCATCTACCCGCAATCATTCTCCCGCTTCTGTCGCGCCTCAAAGTCTTGGCTGTAGCCTGCAAGTGGAGAAAGGTGTTTTCAAACACAGGAACAAGTAACACAGAGGGGAGGCGGCCGCAGATGGAAGAACCCATTTCCTGAAACCAAAGTATTCCCGTTTTGCCTTGGGGGAACAAAAAAGGCGCCATCTTTTCTCAGCAAAAGGAGGGAGAGGGAAAGTGTGACAGGGAGGGCCAGAGCAAGGGAGTGCCAAAGGTTCTTTGGCAGGTTTGCCGGAACATTCCTGAGGCATTTGACACCTGCCTTTCACTCAGTCCTCCCAACACTTTTCTACTTCCTGTCCCAAGCAGACTAGAAGCAAGCTCACGCTCCCTTGCTGTGCCTGGATTGTGTGGGTGCTGCGTCTGTTTAGGGCAGTGGTTTCCAACCAGTGTGCCATGGCACCCTGGGATGCCTTGAATGATGGTCTGGGGTGCCACGGGCAACACAGGCCTCCGTCCCTCTTTCCTTCCCTCCCTCCTCAGATGCCCTCTCGAGTTTCTGCCTCCCAAAGGCTTGCATGGCTGTTTGTTGCAGCAGCCCTGACTGCAAGCTCCCCAGGCGAATGGTGCCTCTGGGGCTGGCCAGGGGGTGCTGGTTGCCAGGAGCTGAGGCGGCCTCAGAGTAAGCAAGCAAGTGGGTGAGGGAGCCCAGCCAGCCAGTCCACCAGCCATTGCTGTTGGGAATGGCCAGACAAGTCCCAGGCCCCTGTGGGGCAGTGTGAGGAGGCACCTCTCTTTGGGGCAGG
This sequence comes from Darevskia mixta, assembly GCA_034641385.1. Taxonomy (NCBI): domain Eukaryota; kingdom Metazoa; phylum Chordata; class Lepidosauria; order Squamata; family Lacertidae; genus Darevskia; species Darevskia mixta. The sequence goes on along the minus strand of JAWWNH010000067.1, from coordinate 6,895,229 downwards.
GGGCACAGCTCAGGGACCATGGGTGGCAGCAGCGGCTGCCCTGAGGACTCCCAAGGAGAGGGGAGAGGAGAGGAGGCTGAGGGAACCCTCCACAAGGGAGGGTGTTTGAAAAAGGGCGAGAGGCTGCTAGCTCTGTAGGCAAGGGGTGACATAACTGGGATCCTGAGCCCCACTGGGGTGCCGCAGAAAGAAGGTAGTTGGTCAAGGGAGCTGTGGGCTCAGAAAGGTTGAAAACCTCTAGTTTAGGGGAAAGGCTCCGGGCTTGGCCATCTAAGCAGCAAGCGTTCTTGGGAGTGACTCTTCTCATGCTCCCCCATAGAGGGAAGTCTCTATTCATGCTTGTCTTATACTCACAAGGCATACCCTCCAACATTTCTGCAATGAAAATAGGGACATCCCATTCCATAATAATAATTTTACTATTCATACCCCACACATTATACTGGTTTGCCCCAGCCACTGCGGGTGCCTTCCAATATTTATAAAAACACAATAAAACATTAAACATTTAAAAAAAACTTCCCTATACTGGACTGCCTTCAGACAGATCCGGGGTCAGATATCTCCATACCCTCCAACATTTCTCCAATGAAAAGAGGGACATCCTAAGGAAAAGTGGGACATTCTGGGATCAAATCAGAAACCGGAATGGCTTCTCTAAATCACGGACATCCCTGGAAAATAGGGACACTTGGAGGGTTTGCTAACAGGTGATAGAGTGGCCCCTTTTCCAAAATTCTCTTGCAAAGGGCCATGGACCACCTTCATTGGCTGTGCCCTCAGCCTGAGAAGGTCCTTAATTGGTGGAAGAGCACAAGAACAGATGACATACTAGGTCAACGTAATGGACCATCTAGCTTAGCATCCCCAGCCTTTCCCAAACTGGGAACCTCCAGATATTTTGGACTACAACTCCCATCAGCCTCAGCCAGGATGACCAATGGCCAGGGATTTTGGGAGTTGTAGGTCTGACAACATCTGGAGGCCACCAGGTTGGGGGAGGCTGCCATAAGGCAATTTAGGCTAGGTAAATAAATCTAATAAATAAAATAAAATTACTCAGAGAATCATTTCTTGCACTGCCTCAAGCAACTTCCCCAAGAGAGCATGATGCATGATTCATGCTCTTCTTACTAGTTGTTGGCTAGAATCTGGCACTCAGAGCTCAGAAGTATAGCCCCTTTGTGCTTTTCGCTCTATAGGATTCTTATTAGTTAGAGCTTTGCAAAATGTGACATAAGTTATGCATTGTAGGTACCACACAAATAAATGGTTTCTGCTGTCACTCTTCTGGTGCTCTTCACAACTTCTTCCCTAGATGCTCAGTGGACCTTCCTCATAGGTCATATTTTCTCACTGCCTCTGCTGACAGCTTCAATTGCTGCTTCTTTGAGGGCCTCCAGAGAGGCTTCTCTGGGACTTGGCTCCTAAGTTGAAATTTCTGAAGGCTGGAAAGGGCCGTCTGCAAAGTCAAGAGCAAGGGCTCTGGCAGATGGCTAGAACCAGGCTGATCTCCTAAGTAAATACAGGGGACTGGATTATTTTGTCAAATGTCGAGAAATAATCCAGTAAATTTGAATCAACTTGCATCAGTGTACTAGTTTTGAAATGGACCTAGCTCAGATCCAAAATTTATCTGGACTTACTTTATTATTTCCAGGTCCGAGTTTATCTATATTCAGTTTTGTGAATGTGGATTTAACTTGTGATATTTTAATGTATTTTAATATCCATTGGAGGCTGCCCAGAGTGGCTGGGGGGACCCGGCCAGATGGGCGGGGTACAAATAATAAATTATTATTATTATTATTGCATGTGGGACTATTTGTTTCAGGAAAAAAATATGTGTTGTTTGTTTTCCAATCTGTAGATCAAAACTTCTTACCTATCAGTTTGAGCCAATGTAAATGTGTAAGCTTCTCGGCAGCTGCAGTAAATTCCTTCTTTGATCACTACTCTGTTCTGAGTTTTTTTTAGGTCTGGATTTCCTTTTCATCAAAATTAATGCCCAAGGCAATGTACCTTGGGAAAAAGAAGAGGCAAATGGAATAAATGATTACATTTTTAAAAAATAAAACAGAAGAGTCTGCAGATAAGTGTGAGTATTAAAACTTGTGCTGCTTGTTGCTAATCAAGTTGTGGACAATATCCTTTCTACGTGGCACCCACAATGAACGGTCTTTTATTAGGTTTTCTCCAGTACAAAAGAGAGCACATCCAGGGCTGGGAGCAGAAGTGCAACACAGAAGGAAGACATGTGGACCCTATGCAACATTTTTGAATAGAAAAAGAAAGAAGAAATGTCCTTAGGGGATGCATGGAAATTGTTGCTCAGCTTCCAGTCTCCACAACGTGATCCCGGCTTCAAGCTGAATTTAATACAGCAGGAGCAGAAGCTCAGAAGCAAATGTAAAAGTAGCAATCACATATTAGAATTAGAGAAAGTAGTAGTAGGAACCTATGTGTTCCATGATTTGGTGCATAGAGGGAAGTGGTTTTTAGACACACCAACAGAAACTGGATTAGAGAAGGAAATGAATTCAGAGTGGAGATACTGTACTACGTGGAGAGGGAGTTCTCTGTGCTCCTTCCTTCAGGGGTCCACTCTGGACTGTGTTATACTTCTCTTCCAACACGAGAGTGATTCCCTAGCAATCTTCCTTAGGACTCAAAAAATCAGATATACCAGACCCTCCAAGTGTCCCTAGTTTCCAGGGACATCCTTGATTTAGAGAAGCTGTCCCAGTTTCTGATTTGATCCCAGTATGTCCCACTTTTCCTTAGGATGCCCCTATTTTCACTGGAGAAATGTTGGAGGGAACAGAGTTATCCGACGCCCGAACCATCTGAAGGCAATCCTGTATAGGGAAGTGTTTTTTAAAAATGTTTAATGTTTTATTATGTTTTTATATATGTTGGAAGCCGCCCAGAGTGGCTGGGGCAACCCAGTAAGATATGTGCGGTATAAATAGTATTAATTATCATTATGGAATCCCTGCGACGGGGTGAGCTCCCGTTGCTCGGTCCCAGCTCCTGCCAACCTAGCAGTTCGAAAGCATGTCAAAGTGCAAGTAGATAAATAAGAACCACTCCGGCGGGAAGGTAAACGGCGTTTCCGTGCGCTGCTCTGGTTCGCCAGAAGCGGCTTTGTCATGCTGGCCACATGACCCGGAAGCTGTACGCCGGCTCTCGGCCAATAAAGCGAGATGAGCGCCGCAACCCCAGAGTTGGACACGACTGGACCTAATGGTCATGGGTCCCTTTACCTTTACCTATCATTATGGAATGGGACGTCCCTATTTTCATCAGAAAAATGTTGGAAGGTATGATATACGTCTGATTCCGATTACCTTGGTGGGGGAATGAGTTACAGGGAAAGCCCTTGTAATTCCTCTTGAGCTCAAACCAAGCCAAGTATGAAAAAGCATCACGGCAATAGGAACTGTAGGCTGCTGGCCTGTGTGTGAGAGGCTGTTGCAGGCAGAAGGGTGGCCTCCAGGGATTCCTGGTACTGCAAAGGCGTTGGTGTGTGTTGAGATCCCCTGCATCTCTGATCTTCGCAGGGCTGCCTCCTTTCTGCCACCTGCAAGGCTTGGTCCATCAGATATGGTACCTCCCTTCTGACTCACCCTCAAAGGGAGTTTCCTGCCCATCAAACCCCCCCCCCCCAGCCCTTGCAGCTAAGGCTGGGCCTTTTTCCCAGCCATTCAAGGAATCCAATTACGCAGGGGGAACTAGGCGCCAAGGAGGCAGCCCAGTGACGCCAAAGGTGAGGACAACCTGTGCCACCAGGCATACGGACGGGGTCTGGGCAGCGCGGCTAAAAGGCCACAGATGGCAAGTTTTCCTGCCTGCCTCTTGCAGTGTGCCAGTCTCACAATGTCTCACGGAGCTCGCGTCCCTGTTTTGCAAAATAAAGTCCGTGTTTCACATGCTTCCTCTCTAAGCCAATAGGTTGCACACTGGGGCAACACAAACGTATTTGTTTGTTTCCTGAAGAGGCTGCACTACAAGATCTGAGAGGCGTGACTCAGGCTCTCTTGCTTACAGTTCTCTGTAGAATTATTCTGGCTGTGGCACAACCCTCAGGGCCCCTGTAGTCACTATACATTAGGCACAGGTGTGTTATTACAGTACAACTCCAAAGATTGCTTCCCCTCCCTGCAGAGTTGCAGAGGCATCTTTGTAAGAGTAAACTCACATCTAGCAACCTGTAGAGGAGAAAGTGTCAGAGGAAAAGCAGCGACAGAAAGAAGGTTAGGGCTGCCATACGCCTGCAATTTCCTGGATATATCTAGGATTTGTCCTTTGGAAATAGTGCTCTGGCAGAATCTCTGAAAATCATTAAACATGTCTGTAAAAACCCATACATACGGCAACCCACGTTGGAAGTGTTGTTTTTTTGGCGAATTTCTTTAAAAATAGCTCAAAAAACTTCTTCTTTTTGAAATTTTGCAAAAGAAAAAGCTCAACCCTTCTCTATGCTATCACACCAAATCACCTCTTCTCATGCTGTGTTTCCCTGGAAGAAGCAGCCATCAGAACGGTAATACATATGTTTGCATGCAATTTAGCCACCAGATTATACTCAGATCGGGCACACTTTCAGATTGCACTCTGCACTTAAAACACTGGGGGCACAGGCCCATGGTGCAAATTCGCACAACATGCTAATTTATATGTGCAGATGCATCTGGGAAATTAAGGTGGTGGCTGACCTCTTAACAGCAACGCACTTCACGGTGTGCCCTCCTAAGCACAAAGTTTTATTTATTTAAGTCTTTTGGGGAGGGCGGTATTGTGAAAGACCTGCAACCTGCTACAAAGTGCGCCTGCGCCAGGCTTGGGGCCCTGGGGCCACATCCTAACCGTGCCCCTGGAAATAAGCATTAGGATTGCTAGAAAGTTCATTACAAGGCTGTGGAATAGTTTAGGGCATATCTTTGCCCAAAAAACCCTGGGAACTGTAGTTCTGCGATGGGAGGTTAGTGATCTCTGATGGATAACCATCCAATTGTTGGATTCAGACAGCCATCTAAGTTCCATAGCTGTCAACTTTCGGATTTGAAAATAAGGGATTTTTTCAAACTTTCAGATTTGAAAATAAGGGATGCCGCGAGGGTGGTGCAATGGCACCAAGTAGCCTCGCCACCCTGCGCTCCAGAGGCTGTGCACGAATGGGTGAGCGAAAGAGTGAGCGTGTAGACGGCAGGCAGGCTGTCTGTCTGGTTGGGCGTGAGGGTCTGGCTGCACAAGGCATGCAAGCTCCGCCCCCAGTCGGTCTCAGACTCCTTATTGGCAGCCGAGCAACGCAGCTGAGGAGCCTCCCTGGCCGGCAGGGAGGGAGAGGAGCTGCTTCCTTTGAAATCCAGGAAATTTAAGGGATATCAACAATCTGGGATAGCAGCGGGAAACGGCATTGGAATAAGGGAGTTTCCCGCAAAAAAGGGGAGGGTTGACAGCTATGCATCTAACTGGTTGCCTCACCATTAGATTTCCCAGTATTTTGTGGGAGCGTGGGTGGGGGAAGGAGCCATGGCTATTAAGCTGGTATAAAACTGTGCTTAGTGTAGATATGCCCTTAGGCAAAAATGCTGAGAAAATGTATCACTCTGTCTTCGTCAGCAGCTGCAGCAGCAACCTGAGCAAACAGGGTGGTTGTTTCAAACTATTGCTTGAGAGCAGAGATTTTGCCTTGCTTGAGTGCCCTTAATTTTTCCCATCAACAGCTATTGCCCTTAGGTCAGTGATGGCTAACCTTGACACCCCAGATGTTTTGGAACTACAACTCCCATCATCCCTAGCTAACAGGATCAGCGGTCAGGGATGATGGGAATTGTAGTCCCAAAACATCTGGAGTGTCAAGGTTAGCCATCACTGCCTTAGGTGATCTCACAGGGAGGTGTTAGATACTGAAAGTGTCATACACCCAAGGCTATCATGTGACTGAATTTAGTTTTAACATCTCACATGGCTGTCTTGAAACCAATTGCCATAGCAGTACAGTGGCACCTCAGTTGCCGAAGGTAAGGAAGGAAGCCGTTCGACTTCCGAAACGTTCGACAACCGAGACGCAAAGGGCAGTCGGCAAAGTCAATGGACAAAAAAGAAAACACAGCAGAAGCCGTTCCATTTCCGAGGTGCGTTCAAAAATGGAAGCAATTCCGGGTTTTTGGTGTTCAGGTTCCGAAACATTCGGCTTTCGAGACGCTTGAAAACCGAGGTACCACTGTAGTCCTAAAGTGTTTGGGGTGGCAGCAAGAGGAAATGGGAGACATTTTGCTCTATTGTTTTGTTCTCCACTGAGCAGCAGGGGGAGCAACAGGGGAAGAGAATGAACAGGGAAGATCAACACCACCATCTGAATCCTGAACCACGCAGCAGGAGAAACTGAATAAATATGTGAGCCCTGCACAGTGCAGTCACTTCCTCTCCCAGCTGTGATGCTCTCATCCTCCAAAGGGTCCCTGGCATCCAGGGAAAACCCTACATCTATTGATGCCTGGAGGCAGAGAAATTTCAAATGGAGAGCTTTCTTTCTCTCGCAGAGCTTCCAGGCCACCTGCTCATATTGAGCACACATCTTAATTTGTTTGCAGGGGAATTAGATGGTGCTGGCTGTTCAATGAACATTCATTCTGATTTGCTTACGGGGAGGTTAGATGACCTTGCAAGTGTCATCCCACTCTTTCCAGTGCATTTCCCCATCACTTTCCTTATTGCAAGAATTCGCATCTTTGTAGGAAGCAGTTTTGTTGCCGGTGCTTTGATTTATCTCTGTGCTTAGGGATGGGGAAACGTTTCAATTTTGGTTTATCTCATTTTCTAATTTTTCCAGTCTTAAGTTCAGTTCTCCACATCTGTGTGTGAAAATGTTTTTGTCCTCATGAAAATCCACCATCATTTTAGTGCAAATATCTCCTAATATACACATTTGTGTATGCAATTTTGCCTATTATACACATTTTTGTAAAGCACTTCTCCCCAATGCAATGGGGAGAGAATAAATAGTTGATTGGTAACTAACAGAGAGGGTAAAATAGTGGGTGAAAACCCACCCACCCCACTTACGCATGAAAACAAAGAAGAGGAGTTTGGATTTGATATTCCGCTTTATCACTACCCGAAGGAGTCTCAAAGCGGCTAACATTCTCCTTTCCCTTCCTCCCCCACAACAAACACTCTGTGAGGTGAGTGGGGCTGAGAGACTTCAGAGAAGTGTGACTAGCCCAAGGTCACCCAGCAGCTGCATGTGGAGAAGCGAGGAATCGAACCCGGTTCACCAGATTACGAGTGGATTACAAGTCCACCACTCTTAACCACTACACCACACTGGCTCTCACCACAGCTAACCACAAATGAACAACCACACCCTAGGCCAACCCAAACCACTCTCACCACCAAAGGAACACAAGCGGACAGCAGAGAACCTGCACAAGCAACACTGACATCAAACCCTACATATATTAAGTAAAATAGAAACATTGTCACCCAACCCCAGCCCCACCCGTCTACCCCCCTGTCCACCTCTTTCCCCCTTTTCTTCCTAATGTCTCAACAAATGAAACTGATTTGTAAAAATGTTATATGGGAAAAAACACGAGAGACATTGCACATTCTTTTGTAAATCAAGAAAATCTTTAATAAAAAACAAACAAACAAGATATTGCAATGCAAAAAAAAAAAAAGTGGGTGAAAAGGGTTTTGCTTGTGTCTCCTAGCATGCTTTGCTTTTAATGCTCCTGCCCTGTTTATAAAAATTCAGCAGACTCTGAGTTGCACCTGCTGCTGTCAGATCTAGTTTGAACCTGGAGTGCACAGTTAACAGGCGTACTTGAATGGTGCATGTGTTCACAAGCACTTATTATTATGTGTTCACAAGCACTTATTGGGTGGGATTCAGTCACATAACCAGAAAATTCAGCTTACACAATTATAGTTGGTTGGGAGGTCTTGCACAATGAACATACTTCCTAAAATTTCAGACTTTCTGCAATAAGGAAAGTAACAGGGAAATGCACCAAAAAGTGTGGGATAACACTTGCTTTGGTTGGCACAAAGTCATCTAAGCTCCCTTCAAACAACTCAGAATGAAATCCCAAAGCCAATGTCATCTAATCTTCCTGAAAGCATATCAGGCTCAATGAACAGGTTGTCTGGAAGCACCATATGCTGGATGTGCATTTTAACTATCTCAAGTGTAGGCCTAAAAATATAGTATGTGAAGTGGCCTCCAAGTGCTGTTCCGGATTACCAAATAGGCAGAGGAAGCGCTGGCCTTTGGGCCACATGCCTTTTTGGGGACTCTGCGACAACGGATCAAAATAATATTGATTTGATGTTGAAAGAAAATCACAACCAACCTTTCTTGGTTCAATGTTTTCCCACTAGAGCGCAAGGGCCCCCCTGAGATTTTTCAACTACCTAGGGGCCTCCACAGGATTTAACCCGGCACTGTCAAAGTGGCTAGGCAAGGTTGTTTTCCTCATTCTCTGGAGTTGCAGGGCACTGTTGTCACTCCAGATCAGTTAACAAGGGTTGGAAGGATGTGATCTTGCGGAATGTGTGCAGGTGTCGGGTGAACAAGGTGTGGCGAGGTTATGCTCATTGTGATCTCCAGTGCTCTGCTTCCTTGGAAATCTCTGTGGCCAAGAAGAACTGGGAAGCCAAGAACCCATGACGAGGCAGGACTGGCCCCAGAGGAGGTGACCTAGCGCAGGCTGCATCAAAGAGCCTTTGTGTGTGCCGAGACTGAGCGGGAATACTGTCACCACGGCCCCACCCTGCCGGTGACTCACTGGCGCATTGCTGGGGCCTGACTCACCACCAGGCGGGCTTCCCTCCCCCCACGCCATGCCTTCCCATGGGGGACCCAGTGCCAGCAGCCCATGCAGCTGAATTGCGGGTGCTGGAAGGGGTTCACACTCCAGATACAGTTAGAGAACTCTTGATCAGGGAGGCCGACAAAATACGCCTCGGTCTGGGATAGACGGACAAGCTTCGGGGAAGACACACAACACACTCCTGTACACATGACAACAGGAACACTTAACACTCCTGGGATGGCAAGATGTGTGCAAAGAGACAGAGAGGCATGAAGCTGGGTTGCGCTTGCTCTTTGAATGCCAGGTCCAGTCCAGCCCTACAAAGGCAGTTTTGCCCCCTCCTGACTCGGCTGCCGCCCAGGGCCTTTCCATGGTGTGAGTCACCACGCTGCATCCCGTGGCTCCCATCAGCTGCTTCGCCCATACAGGGGGGGCCCTTCTCATTTACCACTTGCATTCAATTCTCCCTACGGCAACGGGATACCCCAGGAAACCCCAGTCTTCGTTTAGGCCCCGAAAGACATGGCAGGGAACTCTGTACAGGCCCAGCACAAACGGGACGCTTCGTATCCCAAATATTTTTCAAACAAAGGACAAGCCTGGAAGCAATAACAGGCTTCCGCAGGAAGCTGATGAATTGGACAGAAGGGACTTGTGAGTCAGAAAGAGCCTTGAAACTAGGCTGGACAGCTTCATTGCTCCACAAGGGTTAGGAAAAAATATGTTTCTTGTAACAGGTAGCTGCCGCTGCTCCATGTAGCCTGGAAGTAGTCGGCATAGGCTTCTGGACCCATCTCTGTCTCTGGGTGCCCAGGTGACTGCCGTGAACTTAGGCTGGGGTACCAGATAAGCCCCATCCTGGAGGATGTCGATCAGGCCATGGGCTTTATGTTGCAAAGGGATAGTTGAGATCCGATATTTCTGTGTTGTTGAGAACAGTGGGATGTCAAGAGGGGTAGCCATGTTGCTGCAAAAGCACAAAATAATTTTGCGGAGCAACTTAAAGTTTTTGTTGGGTTAGAGAGCCCCTTTCGCCTGCTTTCTGTCGCATCAAATTCCACTCCAGATAGGCTGAAAATAAGTTGTGCCATTGCAAATAAGGACACACGGCTCCTTGTTTAGTAGATGAGGGGCATAATTTGGACAGGCCAAACCTGAGACTGACTCCAAAGTAGTCTGTCTTCCACACACGTGGGAAAAAACACATGCAAAATCGATGCGCATTTTCCAGTAAAGTTCCATGTGAGAGGAAAGAATGGCAGACCCTCCAAGTGTCCCTATTTTCCAGGGACGTCCCTGATTTAGAGAAGCCATCCCGGTTTCTGATTTGATCCTAGAATGTCCCACTTTTCCTTAGGATGTCCCTATTTTCATTGGAGAAATGTTAGAGGGTATGGAATGGCTGAACAATCACACTCTCTGCAGACACAACAGAATGACCTGCCCTCAGTGGAGGGTGATTGGAAGGAGACAGCAAATCATGCAGAGATGCGGTGGGCAGCCTCCTCTGCCTGGTGGCTCTTTAGGGCTCACATTTTGGTAATTACTGACCTAAGGAACTGCAGCTCGTATGATTCTCACTTGACGTTGGTTCAGCTTCTGGGCTGGCCTTTGTGCAGCTGCCTAGAACAGATTTCTATCTGTTCCGCTGCTGCAGAAATCTGTTCCGCTCTCGCCCTGTTCCCCCATGAATCCTAGGGGCTGTAGTGTAATTGTGTCAGGAATTGTGGTATGGTGAGGGGCAAACTATGGTTCCCATCGTTCTTTTGCGGGGGAAATGTGTGTTAAATGTACACAGCCTCGATCCTCAAGACCCACGGGACCTCAGAGGGCCAGTCTCACAAAGTGCTAGCCGGCGTGGTCAAAAGCTGAGCCCCAGCTGATTTTTAGAAATCGGGGTGGGAACCCAAAGCAGCGCACTCTGAGAGCAGCAGGGGGAGGCCGGGCTGCTGGCTGGCGAGGCCCGAAGCTGGCTGCCAGCCAGCCGAGATGGTTCTGTTTCTTGTGACTCATGCTGCTGTGAGTCACCCACACACGGCAGCCCTTTTGAAGGATTAACAAACACTGTGTCACTGGGCAACAGAAAACAGAATGGAGAGAGAGAGAGAGAGAGAGAGAGAGAGAGAGAGATTCCCCATACCCCACAGTGACAAAGCAAACAAACTACCAACCCGCCCCACATCCCAGGCTCCCTGTCTTCCAGGCTTTGCCTCAGCCACACTGGCTGATGGGATATGGGGAGATGCTTCTCCTTGCTCCAGGAAGTCAACAGAGAATGCCTGGGCGGAGGTGCTCCCTGGGCTCCTGGGTGTGTGTCTCATTCCGCTGCTCATTATTACCTAATTGACCACATATGGCTGCTTATATTGTAAGGAATTAGCTTAATCCCTTTAATAACGCACCACACAAACTTTCTCTCCATTACGGCAGTCTGTGTGAGTGTGGCGGAGCTTGTTCCACGAAGAGTGCTGAGCTGCAGGGAGGGAACCCAAGAGTCCTGCCTCGCAGCGCATGCACCCATTATGTATTTATAATAGAGAGAGAGAGAGGGAGCGGCTTGCAGATAAAAACGAGAATCACTAAAAACATACAGCAGAAGAAACAACCACTAAAAAACAATTAAAACCTGGGTAGAATTAAAGCTACAGACATACTTAAAAATCTGTTTAAAACAATTGCAAATGATTACAATGAAAACATTTTCCCAGTATTTTGTTAAAACTAATATGCAGCAGCTAAAAAAGCCAATGCAATTCTGGGCTGCATCAATAGGAGTATAGCATCTAGATCAAGGGAAGTAATAGTACCACTGTATTCCGCTCTGGTCAGACCTCTGGTCAGCCATGTTCAAATATATAAAAGGATGTCATATAGAGGAGGGAGAAAGGTTGTTTTCTGCTGCTCCAGAGAAGCGTACACGGAGCAATGGAGTCAAACTACAAGAAAGAAGATTCCACCTAAACATTAGGAAGAACTTCCTGACAGTAAGAGCTGTTCAACAGTGGAATTTGCTGCCAAGGAGTGTGGTGGAGTCTCCTTCTTTGGAGGTCTTTAAGCAGAGGCTTGACAGCCACCTGTCAGGAATGCTTTGATGGTGTTTCCTGCTTGGCAGGGGGTTGGACTGGATGGCCCTTGTGGTCTCTTCCAACTCTATGATTCTATATTATTTTTATATATCTTTACTATTTGTAAATGGATCAAATGGCTGCATCAATAGGAGTATAGCATCTAGATCAAGGGAAGTAATAGTACCACTGGTCAGACCCCACCTGGAATACTGTGTCCAGTTCTGGGCACCACAGTTCAAGAAGGATACTGACAAGCTGGAACGTGTCCAGAGGAGGGCAACCAAAATGGTCAAAGGCCTGGAAACGATGCCTTATGAGGAACGGCTTAGGGAGCTGGGTATGTTTAGCCTGGAGAAGAAAAGGGGTGATAGGATAGCCATGTTCAAATATATAAAAGGATGTCATATGGAGGGAGAAAAGTTTTTTCTGCTGCTCCTGAGAAGAGGACACGGAGCAATGGATTCAAACTACAAGAAAGAAGATTCCACCTAAACATTAGGAAGAACTTCCTGACAGTTCGACAGTGGAATTTGCTGCCAAGGAGTGTGGTGGAGTCTCCTTCTTTGGAGGTCTTTAAGCAGAGGCTTGACAGCCAGCTGTCAGGAATGCTCTGATGGTGTTTCCTGCTTGGCAGGGGGTTGGACTGGATGGCCCTTGTGGTCTCTTCCAACTCTATGATTCTATGATTAATAAAAAATTTGGAAAAAAAGAAAGAAAACCTTTTCCCAGGCAGCAAGTTTGACACAACCACGCCAGAAACGCAACCAGCACACCTTGCGGAACGGGGTACTTGCTCACATGGTGTGTTGAACAATGCCTGTGTACACTCAATACATTTAAAGCACGTGATCTCCCTCCCCCCCGCGCAAAATCCCGGGAACTGTAGTTTACTTCTTGCAGAGCTACAATTCCCAGCACCCTTAGCAAATTAAAATCCCCAGGATTCTTTGGGGGAAAGTCACAGGTGCTTCGAATGTATGGTGTGTACAAGACCAATATGGCCACACGTGGATTATGCTCCGATTCTGCAGTTCCCCCTTGCCGTTTTGCACATGTGGGATGGGCCCAAGCGATCAGCATATTTTCCTCCATGGTGCACCAGGGCTAGACATGCTTAGCGAGTCAACTACCGGCGGCGGCAGGCTTGGGGCAGCAGCAGACAGATCAGAGCACAACTGTACAAGTTTTCTTGTACAGTACAAGTCACTTAGAAATGGAGCTACAGTATTTTCCAGTCCAAAGGGGTGAGGGCAGAGAGTCAGAGGCGTAGGAAGCCTCTTGGGTGCCCGGGGCAGCGCCGCCGGGCAGAGGCACCCCCTGGGGGCGGGGCGTCCTGACGCATGCGCCGTGACGTCACGATGCATGCATCAGGACGGACTGCGCATGCCCGGAAATCCAGGAATTTCCGGGCATGCGCAGTGCATCCCGACCGGCACTGCTGCTCCCGCGGTGACCCGCCGAACGAGCGCCGGCTCGTGGGGCTGCCCGTCCGTGCTGCAGCACGGACGGGGCAGCCCCACGAGCCGGCGCTTGCGCGCGGCAGCTTGCAGACGGGTCCCGGGGTGGAGCGGCCTTGCTCCGCAGCTTGCTCGCAGGCCGCCAAGCAGGTTTGCGAGCAGGCTGCGGGGCGAGGCTGCCTCGCTCCGCGGCTTGCTCAGGGCCCGCCCTAAGTGTCATCCCCTCTTCCCTGGAACCCGGGGCGAACCGCCCCCCCGCTCTCCTCATGACGCCACTGCAGAGAGTGCTTCATTCCCCCCCCCCAAATGTTTTGCATTTGAAAGTTGCAAGAAAGGAGATTCTGATTAAACTTCAGGAGGAGTTTTCTGACAGTGGAACGGACTCTCTTGGAGGTTTTTAAGTAGAGGTTGGATGGCTATCTGTCATGGGTGCTTGAGCTGAGATTCCTGCACTCCAGGGGGTTGGACTAGATGACCCTCGGGGTCCCTTCCAACTCTACAATTCTATGATTCTATGATTTGGAGTCGCTTCCCAACATCTTTTGCCTTCTGCAAAGCCCACCTCACTAAGCAGCACCAAATGTCTGTTATACAGCAGATCACCCAGAGGTCTGATCATGCAGCCGCAGAATCACAGAATTATAGAGCTGAAAGGGGTGCTGAGGGTCATTTAGTCCAACCCCCTGCAATGCAGGACTCTCAGCTCAAGCATCCAGGACTATATTGATGCAGCCTGGCCTGTTGGTGAGCCCTGATCCAAAAACCTTGACTTAAGAGAGAAAGAGAAAGAGAATATGATAGAACAAGACGTCTCTGACCCCTCCTAAAACCACACAAAAGGAAACACCACAAAAATGTCAACTCTTTTCATTTTGGCGCAAACCAAAAACCTACTTGCTCATCCGGGCATTTGCAGCATGTTAGATATGAGCTAGTCTGCTCTTTGTTTTTTAAAGACTTTGTGCTTTTAAACCACAACATTTTGTGCTTTTAAACCACAGCATTTTATCCACTGGCTTTGGTGTGTAATGAGCTGTGGTCTTATTTGTATTGCCTCCATTGTAATATTGGGACAGTATTTTATTCCACCTTGAGACCTGAAGGGTGAGTTAGAAATACAGGCAACAAATGATTACTGCGCGTCTGAAAGATGTGCGATCGTGCAGGCACACATGGTGTCGAAGCATGGGCGTAGCCAGGATTTTTTTGGGGGGGGCAGGACTTTGTTGGGGGGCAGGGGTTTTTGTTGGGGGGGGGAGCAGAACCTATGTGATTGGTCAGTTAGTTAAGTATTTCTATTTTTTTATTTAATCGGGGGGGGGGGGAAGCTGCCCCCTCTGCCGCCCCTGTGAATCCTGCCACCCGATGCACTTGCCTCACCTTGCCTCAGGGGTGGGCCAGCCCTGCAAGGAGTCATGTGAACATACCCCTTGAGCCCCTTCCAAATGTTCCACACACCTCAGGGGTCCCTACCCAACCAAACCTTTGGTCCATCAGGCAAGGTTTTTAGCTGGGGCAATTAGAATAATATAAATATAAATATACATATAAATATAAATATAAATATAAATATAAATATAAATATAAATAAATAATTTTTATTTATACCCCACCCTTCCCAGCCAAGACTGGGCTCAGAGCAGCTAACACCAATAAAATCACTACAAAACATACAAAACAATCAATTAAAATGCAGGTTAAAATACGATTTAAAGTTAAAAATGCAGCCTCGTTTTTAAGTAGCCCACCAATCAAACCATAAAGGAATGAAGCATCAGGGTTAAACTAAAACCAACCCAAAGGCCAGGCGGAAAGATGCCAAATCCCATCTTGCAGGGCCTGCGGAGCGATGCCAAATCCCGCAGGGCCCTGGTCTCTTGTGACAGACCGTTCCACCAAGTCGGGGCCAGTACTGAGAAGGCCCTGGCCCTAGTTGAGGCCAGCCTAGCATCCTTGTGGCTCGGGACCTCCAAAATGTTACTATTTGAGGACCTTAAGGTCCTACACGGGGCATACCAGGAGAGGCGGTCCCTTAGAATAAGATCCACTATTTGACTATTGATTCAAAACCCTAAAATGTATTTTATATAATTGACGTTTTTTATTACTATTCTTTGTAGATCGCATTGTTGTTTTATTGCTATGGCGATGGCTGATGCAAATACAGATCCATTCATTCTACAGGGCACCTACAGGTTGACTGTTTTGTGTGTGTGTGTGTGCTGCCATTTGGATTTCCCACCCCGTGAGGCAAGATCTCTTGGGCCAGTGCTGGAGCTGCGGCATACTTCTAACAGCCTCAAGAAAATTTTGATTAATGGAGAGATGTATTTGGGAAGTCTATTAATCCTATATAATAAAGTCCCTGTGTCCCTGCGTGCGTTCCGTGTGTCAGTGGCATTTTGCCACTGTGCATGTCACACAGGGACGCAGGGATTGGAGCGGGCGGAGAGGGGGCGTGTCGGAGAGGGCGGTCGTGCGCAGGCGCGTTGTCAGTTGCCTCAGTGCCGCCGCCTCGCACGGACATGGGGAGGATGGCTTCCTTCCGAGCGCGCATGCGGAGGATCGGGCCGCCCGCCGCCGCCCGCTGGGTCCCCAGAAGAGCGCGCTGCCGGGGTGCCCCTGTCCGCCTGCACTCACCCGCTGCCGCCGCCTCCGAGGCTGCCGAGGCCCACTCCTCGGGCTCCGGCTCGGGCTGCTGTTCCGACGCCCCTCCGCGAGTTGCCCCCTCCCGCGGGCGCCGCCGCTCGCCGCCCCGCCGCTCCCCGCTCGCCCATCCCGCCGCTTGGCTCCTCCGGCCACTGCTTCTTCTCCTTCCGTGCAGCCCCTATGTTCTAGCGCCCGTTATTAACGGGCTAAATTCAACTAGTAATATAATAATATATATTGAAATTTTTATTTAGAATGGATTTGTTAGATAAGTAACTTTGATTATGTAAGGAATTTTATTGGCTTGTTTGTTGATATGGATTGTTGTATGGTTGTTTGTTGGTATGTATTTTTGTTTGGTATGTGGTGATGTATGTGACTGTGGTGAAAAATCTAATAAAAAGAAATAAAAAAAATAAAAAATAAAACTGCCCCACATGATTCCCCTTCCAGCCTGGCAGTGCGCTTGGAATCCAGGAGGCCCAGGCAGGCCTATGTTTTCATCACCACGTCACTCTCCCCATGGAAAGATCTGGCAACGGATGCTAGTATTCCAGTAGCAAAGAGAGCAGGGCTCCCTTATGATGGATACCGTTCAAAAACAGGATCCTTGCCCAGAAAAGCTGGCAATTCAGAGCAGGCTGCAGTAGCATCAGAGAGCTGGTAATAGGAGCATCTGGGGTTGTTGTTTTGTTTTGTTTTTTAAAAAAAGGCTTGCCAGTTCCAGGCAGAACACTGCAAGCATTAAGGCCAGGGGGACTCAAAGATCCTGGACCATCACACCCTCCAATATTCCTCAGTTGAAAATAGGGATCCAGTCGTACCTTGGATCCCGAGCGCCGTGCGAGTCAAACGTTTTGGCTCCCGAACGGCACAAACCCGGAAGTGAGTGTTCCGGTTTGCGAACTGAAATATACTCGGAGTCGAGTGTGGATTTCATGCTCTTTATTCAGCTCATAGTAACGAGGAATGAAAGTTCCCCCAGAACGTCTGCTTTATATACATTATTTACACAATGGGCCCCATGTGATTGGCTAATTCCAGGATATTCCTGTAGGCCAATCAGGTTGCGGATTCACTTCCCCCTGGAGCTGGATTGGGTGGCTCCTGCAGACCAATCAGACTGCTGCATTCTGAATCCTATTGTTCTAGGACCAATCAGACTGCTGCATTCTGAATCCTATTCAACTCAGTACATAACACAAACATTCTTAGGAACCTGAATGTCCAACGCGGCATCCGCGGCTTCCGATTGGCTGCAGGAGCTTCCTGTATTCGGACTTCCACTTTTTGAAATATGGCAACCCTACCAGAGCATAGATGACAAAAGTAGCTACTTACACGTATTCTCACGTCTGTCAACAATATCCAGGCCAGAAGAAGCTGAAGCTTTGTGTGGAACCAGATGCAACCTTATTGGCTCCTTTGTGTCAGCTGACAAACATTTCACTAGAAGCTGCAGCACCATGCTCTGGGATGCTGAACCTGCAGCAGCAAAGCCCGAGTGTACAATGCCTCCCTCTTCTGGTGAGCCCACTAGATCAGGGACGCCCAACTCCCAATAGACTGTGATCTACTCACAGTGTAAAAAAACTGGCAGTGATCTACCCATTGTCATTGAATGGATCAAAGCTGTTGAGCTTTTTTTGGGAAGCCAAGGTGGCTGAGCTTTTTTTTTTAGGGAGCAAATGAATGAATGGAACTAAATATATGAATGAATGGAACTGAATACAGTGGTACCTCGATTTACGAGCAACTCGACTTACGTATTTTTCGAGTTACGAATTACTTCTGGAAGAAAAAAAATGGCCGCCGCAACCGAATTTTTCAACTTCCGAAAGGAAGTCGCAGCCGCTTTAATAGGATTTTTTCGACTTACGAATTTTTGAATAGGATTTTTTCGACTTACGAATTTTTTTCGCTCAATGCATTCCTATGGGGATTCGACTTACGAATGTTTTCGACTTATGAAAATCACGTCGGAACGCATTATCTTCGTAAGTCGAGGTCCCACTGTATATGAATGAATGAAACTGAATGAGCATTGCGATATACACAGAACAAAATCAAAAGTTGATTATATAAAACACAGTTGAGGGTCCTGAATTCCCAGTCCAATAGGGGAACTTTGGCCCACTTTTTTGCTAGGAAGCAAAAGTTGCTGAGCTTTTTTAGGAAAGGCAAAGTTCCAACTCAACTCAACTCAACACCTTTATTGGCATACATAAAAAGGGGACATACAAACCATCTATTTATATAATATTTCTATATAATATAATATTTCTGAAAGCATGCAATAAATAGAAAAAGATAAAAGGATCCTCATTAGTCACTATTGGACAGGCTAGATATACTGGCCTTAATTTCAAAAACCCTAGTCAGATATTGAGCCATAACTCTAGTGAGGGCAGAGGAATCATCTCTTAGCAGGAACTGGATCGTAAGTTGGTTATGGAAAAGGGCACTAGGCCACATTGAGGACATTGAAGGGCCAAATCGGAAGATATTAGAGAGGGGACAATCCAGGATCATGTGGTCCATAGAGTCTGGCACATTCTGGCCACAAGGGCAGAGTCTGTCCTGGTAAGGGATACCTCTGAGTCTTCCGGAAAACAAGGTAGACGGAAAGGCATTTAGACGAGACAACATAAATACTCTGCGATGTAATGGCGTAACCAAATTGTAGAAATAATTAGGCATCGTTCCATGATGGGGTTGCAGCCCTAGAGAGGCAGGAGAGCATACTAAGGGCTGGGAGGGATAGAGTTTTTGAAATTCATTATCCAGCAGCCTCTGCTTTATTAGTGCAAAGATGTGTGATTGGAAGCCAATGTTGTTGAGCTTTTTTGGGGAAGCTAAAGTTATTGAAAGTTATCATGCGAAAGGCTGGACTGGATGAATCCCAAACCGGAATTAAGATTGCCAGAAGAAATATCAACAACCTCAGATATGCTGATGATACAACCTTGATGGCAGAAAGTGAGGAGGAATTAAAGAACCTTTTAATGAGGGTAAAAGAGGAGAGCGCAAAATATGGTCTGAAGCTCAACATCAAAAAAACTAAGATCATGGCCACTGGTCCCATCACCTCCTGGCAAATAGAAGGGGAAGAAATGGAGGCAGTGAGAGATTTCACTTTCTTGGGTTCCATGATCACTGCAGATGGTGACAGCAGTCACGAAATTAGAAGACGCCTGCTTCTTGGGAGAAAAGCAATGACAAACCTAGACAGCATCTTAAAAAGCAAAGACATCACCTTGCCAACAAAGGTCCGTATAGTTAAAGCTATGGTTTTCCCAGTAGTAATGTACGGAAGTGAGAGCTGGACCATAAAGAAGGCTGATCGCCGAAGAATTGATGCTTTTGAATTATGGTGCTGGAGGAGACTCTTGAGAGTCCCATGGACTGCAAGAAGATCAAACCTATCCATTCTTAAAGAAATCAGCCCTGAGTGCTCACTAGAAGGACAGATCCTGAAGTTGAGGCCACCTCATGAGAAGAGAAGACTCCCTAGAAAAGACCCTGATGTTGGGAAAGATTGAGGGCACAAGGAGAAGGGGACGACAGAAGATGAGATGGTTGGACAGTGTTCTCGAAGCTACTAACATGAGTCTGACCAAACTGCGGGAGGCAGTGAAGGATAGGCGTGCCTGGCGTGCTCTGGTCCATGGGGTCACGAAGAGTCAGACACGGCTGAACAATTGAACAACAAAAAAGTTATTGAGCTTCTTTTGGGGGGGGAGCAGATCACCGAGGGGCCAGAGATCTACCAGGAACACCCCGTGATCTACCAGTAGATCTACCTGTTGGACGTGCCTGCACTAGATGATGGTGCAGCGAGCAGGACACCAGGGTGTCCTCTGCAGAGTCCCTTTCTAGGAGCCTCTTGTATGTCCATTCAGGGACTGGAGAAATGCATGCCCTTGTAGAGCCTGCTCTTGCGAATGGATGCATCTCAAGTGACTTCCCTTCCTGGCTAATGAATCGTGTGGCTTCCCCCACCCACCCCAGCCTGGTCAAAGCGACCCACCCCTTGTCCTTACTACCTCGGCACAGGTGGAGGACACGGGAACTCTGAGTTCTCTGACCTGCTCCTTTGTTTGGCGGTTGGGCAAGAGCCTACTGGGCTGGTGCGTGCAAAAACCCGTCTGATTCCATACCAGAGCCAGGACGCCTTCCCGCTTTCACCTTCGCATAATTAAAGGGTGGAAACTGACAAGCTGCTTTTTGCTTGGCCAGAGTCCCACTTGCCTGTTTAATCCATTAACAAGCTGGGGCAGAACTGAGGAGGGCTTCCCTTGGGCACTAAAAGCACGTTAGGTGGGTTGGTTGGTTTCCTCCCCGGGGGTGTCTTCTGCTGGATTAGTTTAGCTCACAACCCAATGAGGAAT
Organism: Darevskia mixta; assembly: GCA_034641385.1. Classification (NCBI taxonomy): domain Eukaryota; kingdom Metazoa; phylum Chordata; class Lepidosauria; order Squamata; family Lacertidae; genus Darevskia; species Darevskia mixta. The sequence goes on along the minus strand of JAWWNH010000067.1, from coordinate 6,874,839 downwards.
CAGTCTAGAACCGATCATGGGTTATGCACGTCCTTCCGATAAGCACCATCGGTGCAGATACGTCCTTGATCATTGCAGATTATTGTAATGACAATAATTACCTGGCAGTTATACGAGTCACTTTCATCACCCGAGATACCAAAGGATTTACCAGCTAGCACACATTGCAGAAAAAGTGAAGCCATTCCTGGAGCGGAGCAGCTGTTTGCAGAGGGATTCCTCACTCCGTGTCAGGATTCTGCTGCCTCTGCAGCGACAGGAACAGGGCCTTCTTTGTGCTGACCCCCATTGTGTATGTCTGTCAGCCCCCATATATTTATTTTTTTGTGTGGAGCAACAACCATGTGTCTGTTCTCAAAAACTGTGTTATGGGGTACTGTACTGCTAACTAGAAATGTATAATTGCTTCTCCCCAGGGAACTCTGGGAATTGTAGTTCTGTTCTGGGGCTTAGAAATCACCAAGAATTCTGATTTCCCCCAGGTTATTTTTTTGGGATGGGAGCAGAAAACCAGGTCACTTTAATATATGTGTGATATTTTCTTTAGGACTCTCCTCAGAAAATTACAATTCCCAGAGTGGTTTAACGACCAGTCCCATAACTCTGGGAATTATTGCTCCCTGAGGAGAATGAGGGAATCTCCTAACAACTCACCACACCCTTAACAACAGGGTTGCCATTGACATAGCCGGAATATTGAAGCCGGAAGAAGTATCCGGGCAGAAATCCATAAAATGTCTGGGGAAATCCAGATGTCTGCATTGTCCTTTTTGTCACTCCCCCTTAAAAATAGCTCCAAAACCTCAATTTGTTTTCTTTTGGTGATTTTGCCAGCTTTGGCCAACAACAACAACAACAGCAACAACAACTTTTGTATCTGGATTTTCACTTTTTTAAATATGGCAACCCACTTAACAAGCGACACTTCCCATGATCCTTTGGGGGAAACCATGACTGTTTAAAGTATGGTACTGCTTTAACTGTTTTGTGGAGATGGGGCCTTAGATGAGGAAGAATCTGGTTGGAATCATGAGTTGGGTTGTTCCTCAGGCTTCTTAAACAACACCTCGGCGGTTCCACAGCACCAGAACCACCACAAGGCTCCCTCCTCCACTCACTTCCCGCCTATCTCAATCAGAAGAGAAGGAGCCAGAGGTCCTCTTGTGGGAGAGTGAAAACACTGGCTTCTCTTCCCTTGCTCCTGGGCAGATGACGGCTCTCAAAGCAGCCTCCGCCCTGTCAAATTATTAAATGGGATTAGTGCTCTAGATCAGGCTCCCCACTGCCTGGGTGGCTGATTAACCCATGAATACTGATAGATATTGCTCTGTTGCCATAATGATTTTGTCCTCATCCTGCACTGCAATGAGCAGCCACCCAGGGAGGAAGGAACTCATAGAAGGAATTCAGCCATCCTCCATCGAAAGACCTACAGGTTGAGGGGTGTGTGATTCGGAGCAAGAAAACGGTGGGTGGGGAAGGGTTAAGGGTAGCTTCCTTTGTTGCTTCTCCACATCTCAGCTGACTCACCTTCTACATAAAAAATAAAAATGCCTTCTACATAAAAAATAAAAAAATGCCACAATATTTTACAGAGTCCAAGAGTACAGGTCCCTGCCCTGAGGAGTTTACAATCTAACATTTGACAATGGGGTTATAACAGGCACACAGAATGCAGCAAAAAGTGGGTTTTGATGAGGGATGTGAAGAAAGTGAAAAGAGGTGGCAGCGTGTGGCGCAAGTGCGTGTGCATAGCACATGATGTAATAGAGCCTCAGTCCCACCGAAATCCATGGAAATACTGTATATCCTTTGGATTTCAATGGGCTGTCCTTCCAAGAAAGCCTGCTTGGTGTTGCAGCTTTGAGGATTTAAGTATGCACCAGTATAAGCTGCATATTACCTTGGCAAACACGTACAGTGGTACCTTGGTTCTCAAACACCTTGGTTCTCAAACAACTTGGAGCCCAAACACTGCAAACCTGGAAGGAAGTGTTCCGGTTTGTGAACTTTCTTCAGAAGCCGAATGTGCTCCGTTTTGAGTGTTACGCTTCCGTCTGGAGAGCCACACTTCCGTTTGGAGTGTTACGCTGAGATCTGTCTGTTTTTGCTATTTATTTTGCATTTTTGTTTTTGCGGCTCTTTTGTTTTTGCTTTTGTGCCTGTGTGGAACCCAGTTCAGCTACTGATTCATTGATTGTGTGACTGCACTACATTGTTTATTGCTTTCATTTTATGGATCAGTGGTCTCGTTAGATAGTACAATCCATGTTAAATTGCTGTTTTAGGGGTTGTTTTTGAAAGTCTGGAATCATAGAATCATAGAATCAAAGAGTGGGAAGAGACCACAAGGGCCATCCAGTCCAACCCCCTGCCAAGCAGGAAACACCATCAAAGCATTCCTGACAGGTGGCTGTCAAGCCTCTGCTTAAAGACCTCCGAAGAAGGAGACTCCACCACACTCCTTAGCAGCAAATTCCACTGTCGAACAGCTCTTACCGTCAGGAAGTTCTTTCTAATGTTTAGGTGGAATCTTCTTTCTTGTAGTTTGAATCCATTGCTCCGTGTCCGCTTCTCAGGAGCAGCAGAAAACAACTTTTCTCCTTCCTCTATATGACATCCTTTTATATATTTGAACATGGCTATCATATCACCCCTTAATGGATTAATCCATTTTGCATTACTTTCTATGGGAAAGCGCACCTTGGTTTTGGAACGCTTTGGTTTTGGAACAGACTTCCGGAACAGATTAAGTTTGAGAACCAAGGTACCACTGTACTCTTAAATCCACATTTGCCAAGGTAATGTAAATGCAGGGGTAGGAGACACTTCTGAGGAAAAACTGCCAGGCAAGACAAGGTGTTCTGTCCCTTCCCCAGCCACAAATCACCCCTTCCAGATCCCTCCCCCAGGCTGCTTCCTCCAGACACTTTTTAAAAAACTGTGCATTCATAATGATTTGTGCCCATGATGATATGTGATCCCTTTTTCACTACTAGGTGCTCATCCTGATTTGTTTGCACATAGGTTAGGACACTCTGGCTACATATTAAGCATTTGTTCTGATTTGTTTGCAGGGAGGTTTAGATGATGTGTCACACAAATGCTAACTGTTATAAGGATTTTAAGGTCTTATACAGTATATATAAAGTAAATGTTCATAAATGTACCAAGCAAGCACATACATAAATGTATAGACCACATGTCTGAGACCCACAGAAAAATGTCCTGAAACAATTTGTCTCCTCCAAATTGACCTCAAATATTTCTTTGCAAGGTCGAAGGAAATGGGAAGCCTCCCCATTGTCTCTTTGTTCACAAATCCTGTCTCAAGGGCACATTTAAGATATGAATAGGGTGAGCCTGTGACCTGGATTCAGGAATTGAGTGTTGTTTAGTCGTTGAGTCGTGTCCGACTCTTCGTGACCCCATGGACCAGAGCACGCCAGACATTCCTGTCTTCCATTGAGTACTTATAACGAAAGAGTGGCCAGGTTGCCCAGGTAATCCAATCAGGTAACCTGGCAGACAGGATTAAAACAATGCACACAGATTCCCCTTCTGTGATGTATGTATGATGTATGGAGGCTCCAGGGTGGGCAGTTCAAAAGTCTATATAAGGGCTTGCACACCTTTGTCTGGGGGTCCCTCCTGCCTCCTGCTTCTGGCAGTGAGCACCCTGTTGCAACAGTTAATAAAGATCAGGCATATAACCGCTTTGATTTTGTATATCCTGGTCTGGTCTCTGTTCATTTCCCGACTGGTTTGAGCCTTAAAAGGTACGCTCTCTCCGAAGGTCCAGTCTTCCTTAAGAAGCTGAACCCCTTGAAGGGACCATAGCTGTCAACTTTTGGATTTGAAAATAAGGGATTTTTTCAAACTTTCGGATTTGAAAATAAGGGATGCCGCGAGGGCGGTGCAATGGCATCAAGTAGCCTCGCCACCCTGCGCTCCAGAGGCTGCGCGTGAACGGGTGAGCAAAAGAGCGAGCGCGTAGACGGCAGGCAGGCTGCCTGTCTGGTTGGGCGTGAGGGTCTGGCTGCCCAAGGCATGCAAGCTCCGTCCCCAGTTGGTCTCAGACTCCTTATTGGCAGCCGAGCAATGCAGCTGAGGAGCCTCCCTGGCCGACAGGGAGGGAGAGGAGCTGCTTCCTTTGAAATCTGGGAAATTTAAGGGATATCAACAATCCGGGATAGCAGCGAGAAACGGCATTGGAATTAGGGAGTTTCCCGCAAAAAAAGGGAGGATTGACAGCTATGGAAGGAACCCCTCAATATTCTTGTTTCACTACCTCACCCTTTCCCTCCCTCTGATAAGGTTGCCATACGCCCGGAATTTCCCGGACATGTACAGGATTTAACCGGTGAAAATAGCATCCGCGAGGAAATTCGGAAAATCAGCAAAATGTCTGGGATTGCCTAAAAATAGCTCAACAACTTTGAATTTCATTTCCAAAAAAAGCTCAACAGCTGAATTTTGCTTCTAGAAATATGGCAACCCTACTCCCTCATAGCAAAGAGCTCAGGGCAACCAGGCAGAGGCCTTCTCGGTGGTGGCGCCCGCCCTGTGGAACGCTCTCCCATCAGATGTCAAGGAAATAAACAACTACCTGACTTTTAGAAGACATCTGAAGGCAACCCTATTTAGGAAAGTTTTTAATGTGTGATGTTTTAGTATGTTGGCAGCCGCTCAGAGTGGCTGGGGAAACTCAGCTGGATGGGAGGGGTATAAATAATAAATTATTATTATTATTACATTTATTGGCAGTAGCTCCTATCTCCTGAGGACAGACAGAAGAAAACACTCCACAAGGCAAATGGTTAACATCCCAGTCATGTGCATCTTAAGCTCCACTGTATCAAATTGAGCTTAAAGGTAAAGGTAAAGGTACCGCTGACCATTAGGTCCAGTCGCGGACAACTCTGGGGTTGCAGAGCTCATCTCGCTTTATTGGCCGAGGGAGCCGGTGTTTGTCCACAGACAGCTTCCGGGTCATGTGGCCAGCATGACTAAGCCGCTTCTGGCGAACCAGAGCAGCGCACAGAAACGCCGTTTACCTTCCCACCAGAGTGGTACCTATTTATCTACTTGCACTTGCCGTGCTTTCGAACTGCTAGGTGGGCAGGAGCTGGGACTGAACAACGGGAGCTCACCCCGTTGCGGGGATTCAAACCGCCAACCTTCTGATTGGCAAGCCCAAGGCTCTGTGGGTTAGACCACAGCGCCACCTGCGTTGGAGCTTAATTCTAGGTAAATGGGCACAGGTTTGCAGTCTTCTGGTGTGGTAATCACCAATATCCTACAAAGCATTTAAAGGTGATTGTAGAAATTCATAGAGGAAACCTCTTTTTAGGTGCTCTTAGCCATGACAGCAAAACAGAATTTCCATATTTAACTAGAGGAAAAAACTTTTAAGCCTCCCTCTTGGGGGGAAATGGAGGAAGAGGAAATGGAAACCATATTTTTCTTTTTTTTTAATGATGGAAAATCATGGCCAACAGGAAATGGGATTGGAAGACATGGATCTGGGTGTGAATTAATTATTATACAATAAGTAAATGACCATGGATCATTGTCTCAGTATAAAGACCAAGGATTTGCTGTTTCTCAATATTGGAAGCAAAGTTGTTATGTTGGACTGGAGGAAGACTATTGTTGTCTTTTATTGGTGATAATAATCAGAGAGCTTCTTTTGGACTTTTTGTCTGGAACGAAAAATGAATGAACATAAGATGCTCGGACTCAAAGACTGAAAAAACATTGCCTAGCAGAGGAACAGCTGGATACTCCGCTGGAGGGAACATTTGAATATTTTGAAGAAATCTCGTATATGCAACTGACAAAGGGATAGTTAGAAGTTGGTGAAGGACCCTGTGCGAGAGGCAGGGAAAGGAAGATCTTCCAGGGTGGGAGGCTGGGAGAAGAAATGGAAGCTCCCAGGTGAGGGCTGGGAGGGTTCACCTCTTTCTGTGTGTGACAAGTTTAGATCTACCTGAGAGACAAGACTTTGCCATTTTCTTTCTCTCTTTCCTCTGTTTTTGTTTAGACTAGTTTGCTTTTTATTGCAATGTAGTACGAAAGGTCTTAACGAAACCTTATTGAAAGAAAAAAACAGAACTTCCATATTCAGGAGCAGTATACCTCTGAATACCATGTATCAATCCAAACAAAAAATTCAAAAAGAATGGGGGAAAATATAGTCAATACCTGAAAAAGCAGTGCCCTCAAATTAATACTTGGATTTGTCTTGACTAATTTTCGCAAAATAAAATATGGTGGGAAAATGTAAGATATAGAGGGAAAAATAGAGAAGAGGAATTGAGAAAGAAACAGTTTATTAAGTATCGAACCGGGGCCGCGTTGAGGGGGAAGGAAGTCAAACAGAAAAGAATAAGAATTGAAATAGGGGTGTATGTGTATCATTTGTTCTGTTTGTGTAGTTATATCTTTTTGTGAGTTTGTCTTGTAAGTGATATCTGTGTTGGTGTTGGTATAATAAGTTAATAAAAGCCTTAAAAAAATGAATACCATGTATTAGCAGGGGACACAAACCATGGAGATACGGCTTGTTCCATTTCTGCACTTGTGGGCTTCTTGTAGGTATCTGGCAGGCTAATGTTGAAAAAAATGGGCTGGACCAGATGAATCCCTCCAGATGTTATTGACCTGCAACTCCAGATTTTATTGACCTGCCATTGCTTATGCTGTCTGGGGTTACAGGAGCGGAATCCAACAACACTTAGAGAGCCCCAGTTTCTCCTGCCTTATATTCTTACGTGAAGCACTTAGAAATATCTCTTAACAATGGCAAGGCAACCTGAACTGTCTGTAGCCAGCCAGTGCAGAGATGTGGTTCTTACTGCACCTTGGTTTTGTGGAGTGGGCCGGATTGGGTGGAGTTTTGCCTGCTGTGCTGAGGCAAAGCAGAGGCTCAAGGCGTATTAATGGAGACAAGCTGCTGTTAGAGGAAAAAACAACAACGCTGAATAAGGTTTGGGATCCAAAACTTTAATAAAACATCCCATGTTCCCACACAAATCCGGGAGGGCGTTGGTTAAACTAACAAGGGGTATTTCTAGCTTGGGAATGATCTGGAAGTAAGTATAGAGAGAGTGTGTGTGATCTTTCTTCCCCTGAGACACGCACAAACATGCACTTTTATTCACACGCACCACCAACCCGGGGCAGAGCAAACAGCTGCACTGTATGGCCATAGTAGATTCGCTGCCCTAGAAGATGCTGTGGTCATTTGCAAGAGGCTCACCGATTTAAGGCTTTGATCAACACCACCCTCCACAGACAGTGAGGGCCAGCAACGTGAGGTACCCACTTCAGATGGCAGAGTGGCACAGAGTGGCAGCAAGGTGTTGGGGAACAGAGCCTGTGTGCCACACAGCCTGCCCTGCGCCCCAAAGCTTGCCTGCTGCCCCACTGTCAGTGTGGAAGCAAGATTCAACGGCCAGTCCTGTCAGGAGAGGTGTCATCTTGTCCTTTGCCAACCCTCAGACGGCAAAACGTCCTGATCAGTCTTCCAGAGAAGATCCACGGTCTTCCACACTTTTCTGTTAGGCGGTGTGTACAGCATTGTGTGTGTGTAAAAGAATTAAGATGTGCCTTCCTCTCTGCCCGCTTTATTCCCCACACCCACCCCTCTCTGATTACTGCAGAAAGCCCGTGATTCATTAGTGGGGTTGCGCCAGGGAAAACTTTCCATCAGCACATCATAAACTATAAACTGGCTCCAGAAAGAGCAAGGGTGTGCCATATAGAGGAGGGAGAAAGGTTGTTTTCTGCTGCTCCAGAGAAGCGGAAACGGAGCAATGGATTCAAACTACAAGAAAGAAGATTCCACCTAAACATTAGAAAGAACTTCCTGACAGTAAGAGCTGTTCGACAGTGGAATTTGCTGCCAAGGAGTGTGGTGGAGTCTCCTTCTTTGGAGGTCTTTAAGCAGAGGGTTGACAGCCACCTGTCAAGAATGCTTTGATGGTGTTTCCTGCTTGGCAGGGGGTTGGACTGGATGGCCCTTGTGGTCTCTTCCAACTCTACGATTCTATGATTCTATGATTTCATGTACGACAAAGAGTTTTGTGTGTGTGTTTGCCTGGCCAGCACATTTTCTTTTTAAAAAATAATATTATTTTTTTCTTATCTGCATGTTTGGAACCATGTCCGTAAACTGGGTAGCATTGTATGTCCTCCTGAACATCGTGTTAATTATGCAAGGGAAAGTTCTGCTTGAAGTATGGCCGAAACCCTGCTCAGGGCTCACCCCTTTGAGGCCATAATTGCTCTGATGATGCCATGACCCGTATTCTGCCAAGCCACCCTCGCCTAGCGAACCCTGATGTTCTCCAGTGGTGTGCTGTTTCTAAACATACTGCTGTCATCAGCAAGGCTAACAATTCTCTATCAATGATTTGAAAGTCATCAGAAGCTTGAATCATTAATAAAGTTAACGCTGGATCAGGCGGAATTGCTTGACGTGTAATAACTGAGAGCCCAGAAGTCTTTCACACACACACACAAGAATTCCCATCAAAGATGGAAGAAACCATCTTTCATTCCATGGTCTTGCTGTGAGATGCTTATGTTGATGCTATTAAGTTTCACAGGGTCCAGTGCCACCTATGGATAATCTTAAATGAGGCCTCCTGTATGGAAGCTGACATAGATTTGACAGGTATAGATTTGCCCTATATATTATTCCAAGCCTCCTCTGACAATTTCCCCTTAGATGATGATGATGATGATGATGATGATGATGATGATAATAATAATAATAATAATAATAATAATAATAATAATAATTTATTATTTATACCCCGCCCATCTGGCTGGGTTTCCCCAGCCACTCTGGGCGGCTTTCAACAGAACATTAAAATACAATAATCTATTAAACATTAAAAGCCTCCCTAAACAGGGCTGCCTTCAGATGTCTTCTAAGGGTCTGGTAGTTGTTGTTCTCTTTGACATCTGAAGGGAGGGCGTTCCACAGGGCGGGCGCCACTACCGAGAAGGCCCTCTGCCTGGTTCCCTGTAACTTGGCTTCTCGTAGTGAGGGAACCGCCAGAAGGCCCTCGGCACTGGACCTCAGTGTCCGGGCTGAACGATGGGGGTGGAGACGCTCCTTCAGGTATACTGGACTGAAGCCATTTAGGGCTTTAAAGGTCAGCACCAACACTTTGAATTGTGCTCGGAAATGTACTGGGAGCCAGTGTAGGTCTTTCAAGACCAGTGTTATGTTTCCCACACACCTTTAAGACCCTACAGGCAACCTGTCCATTCAACAAGAAGATCTTTTTAAATATAAGATATTAAATTGTTGAGCCTTTTTTTTTTTTTTTTTTGTAAAATCACCAAAAAAATGAAGTTTTTGCCCTATGGGGGGGGGAATTGCCCCCCAAATCAACACTTCTACCCATTCTGTCCATTCCGCCCGGACACCATCTTTGACAGACGAATCCCAGCTATGTCCAGGAAATTCCGGACATATGTCAACCCTAATAAAAGTTTCTTTCATTTGTATTTTGTGTCTGTTTCATGGCTAGTGAAAACTCCAGAAGTATGACTTTTACAATGAACTAGGGTTGCCAGGCAACTAAATCATTTTGAGTTGATTAATCAGATATCCATTAACGGATGTAAGTGAGTAACTACTAAACCTTCAGGTCTAAGGCTCAGACTTCTGACACCCTTCCAGCTTATTTCAGAGAAGAGGCCAGACCAAAATGGATGCGTAAGAGCGGAACAACTTTATCATAAACAGGAACAGTCTTAGAACAGCAGCGTGACTCACTGCCTCAGTTGGACACACTGCCACCTATAGCTGGAATCGCGGAAAAACAGCTAATTCGACACCACACAACCCTTCAGTGCATCTGTCTTTATACAGATATTGAAGGAAGCGTGAATTAACTTATAATTTAACAAATAAAAGCTGTCACTCCTTGTTAGAAGGAAAGGCAACAGCTCTTCCTTCGAGGTTGGAATGATATACACAATTATTTATTGAATTTCTAGCCCCCGCCTTTCCTCCTGGAGGAGCCCAAGTCGGCAAACGGCTCCACAGTTTAAAAGCAAATATGGCATAACGGGGTGAAAGCCCTCCATTATGGCAACAAAGCCATACATTTGGTAGCTGGACTGTTGTTGTTATCCAGGGGTAGGCAACCCAAGGCCCGTGGGCCGGATGCGGCCCAATCGCCTTCTCAATCTGGCCTGCGAACGGTCTGGGAATCAGCGTACAGTAGTCCCTCGACTTACGAATTTAATCCATTCCGAATGGACACTCGTAGGTCGAAAAGTTTGTAAGTTGAAAAAAGTGATTTCCCATAGGAATGCATTGGGAGAAAAAATATTCGGAAAAATTCGTAAGTCGAAAAAACCGTATCTAAAATTCGTAAGTCGAGGAAACCGCATCTAAAACCGGCAACGATTTCCATTCGGATGTCGAAAAATTTGTAGGCGTGCGGCCACTTTTTTCATTCATAAATCGAAAAATTCAGATGTCGAGTACTTCGTAAGTCGAGGGGCATAGGAATTCGTTCATTTCCCCCCCCCAATATAGCCTGGCGCACCACTTGGTCTGAGGGATGGTGGACTGGCCCACGGCCCAAAAAGTTGCTGACCCCTGTTGTTATCTATGCAAAATGCTTCCCAGAGCGTCACTGGCAGCACAGCTGTGGTTGTGTGCAGAGCACAGATCTGCATTGCTGTTGTGCAAACTTCATGGTAGGGTTAATAATAATAATAATAATAATAATAATAATAATAATAATAATTTATTTGTTATTTATACCCTGCCCATCTGGCTGAGCTTCCCCATGGAAATGGCTGATGTGTGAGGGACGTCCCTTTTTGACACTTGCCAGCCCTCGAATTAGGATATGGAGGGCTCAGGTACATCCCATGATAGTAAAAACAACCCGCCCCCCCCTCCATACAACCCCCATCTTTCCCTTTATATACACACACATAGTGTGGCTGACTCAGCCCTGTGGAATTCATCCTGTCTGGGCATGTGAAGTGCTGAGCATTGTGCCAGCCCCAAAGACTGTCTGCTAAGAGCAACTACCTAGAAAGGACATCTCTTGCTTTCAGAGTTGCTGCGGCGAGGTTGCCAGTCAGCGAAGGCAGAGTATGTGGATGTTTGTGTCAGCAGATATACCCCTCTAGAAGCGAACAAAAGCTCCTTCTCAGCCGGTGCCTCAGAGAAGTCTCAGCTGCCCAGGTTTGCTGGGTTTTTAAAAATAATAATAATAAAATCAGTTTATTCTCGCTCCAGCTGGGAGCAGCTGAGTTAAGGCGGAGCAGCGCTGCAGGCAAAAGCTGCAGAAGCTGTTGTGCCCCACCCAGAAATTAGAGAAAAGGGGAATCCAGGCTCTGGCTTGGCGACGGCTGAATACGTGAGAATGGGATGTTGGGCAGAGACCACAGGGGCCGATTGGTCCCCATTGGGCCACAGTAGAGGCAGAAGCTCAGCTTCTCCGCATCCCAAGTCATGGAGAGAAAGCTAGAAAGAGGCGAGGCCAGTGCTTTTTTTCCTGGAGGTACTCAAGGTCCAGAGTACCAGCACCTTTTTTTCCTAGAAGAAAAGCCCTGGTTAAAAGGTTCGAGCCTTTTCTAAAAAGGTTTTTTTCAAAGTGAGACTGTGTAGCCTGGGTCAGAATCATTGACCGATATTCGAATTTTTACAACTGAGGTTTTCAACCCTTTATCTTTAGGCTCCTATAACTTAGGTTCTTATACATAGGCCTTCTCAATCCGGCCTGCGGACAGTCTGGGAATCAGCGTGTTTTTACATGAGTAGAATGTGTCCTTTTATTTAAAATGCATCTCTGAGTTATTTGTGGGGCCTGTCTGGTGTTTTTACATGAGTAGAATGTGTCCTTTTATTTAAAATGCATCTCTGGGTTATTTGTGGGGCCTGCCTGGTATTTTTACATCAGTAGAATGTGTGCTTTTATTTAAAATGCATCTCTGGGTTATTTGTGGGGCATAGGAATTCGTTCATATTTTTTTTCCAAAATATAGTCCGGCCCACCACATGGTCTGAGGGACAGTGGACCGGCCCACAGCTGAAAAAGGTTGCTGACCCCTGATCTAGTACCAATGCGCCCCCCCAAAAAAACACAGCAGGTGATGTGGTGTCATCACTTTTCCTGTCTACGTTCTAGACTTGAGGGATGATGAATCTCGAACGCCCACCTCTATTCAGGCCTTGGGACTCGCCCCTGGCCAGGCACCTCTCACGAGCCCCACTTGGCCCCATCCCTCAAGCGCTTTAGCTGGCTGGAAAGTGACCTTGAAATGTGATAATATTGCCTGCTTGCCTGGGTGTGCACAGAAATCTCCGGGTTTTGTGCGACTGGAATGCAGCCCAATGTGCAAAGTTATCAGCACACATGGCCCCTGGAAAGTTGCCCACAAGATCATGCGGCCCTCCAGCTGTTAAAATAAGTTTCCTTATCACTGCTCTGCTTCATTGGCTGTGGCGTCCAGGTGCTAGAAAGGAGGTAATGCATAGCTGTCAACTTTCGGATTTGAAAATAAGGGATCAGCAGCCTCACCTGTCCCGGGGACAATCTACGGTTCTCGGGGACAGTCCATGCCACGGTAATCCCCCCAGGCTACAAATTAATTTACACCAGGCTACACACCATCATCTTTCCCCACCTCAGGGTCTCTTATCCAGGGAGTCTTCTCTTCTCATGCGATGCTTCAGGATCTGTCCTTCCGGTGAGCAGCCAGGGCCGATGTCCTTCAGAATGGATCGGTTTGATCTTCTTGCTTCTTGATCTTCACGGGACTCTAGCACCACAATTCAAAAGCGTCAATTCTTCATGGGGGGATTGATCAGGTTCACTCTTTTGGCTCTCTGGCATCCATTAATGACTTATTCTACAAACGTGTTGCAGGCTTTGCATCCTTTAACACTCTTTTGGAAGGAGTGTATTTGTGGGCTGGGCCAGAGTGGTTGATTTTACATGCAAGCAAAGCACAAACAGTGCTGTTGTCTAAGGACATCCTATTCTCTGTAACTATTGGTGAGCAACGCAGCCGAGCAATGCAGCTGAGGAGCCTCCTTGGCCGGCAGGGAGGGAGAGGAGCTGCTTCCTTTGAAATCCGGGAAATTTACGGGATATCTAACAATTCGGGATAGCAGCGGGAAACGGCGCTAGAATAAGGGAATTTCCCGCCAAAAATGGGAAACAGCATTGAACGGCACCAAGAAAGGGAAGGTTGACAGCTATGGAGGTAATGAGAGCCAGAAATGTGACTTGGTAGCACCCAACTGCTATTGATGTTCCTCAGGTACACCTCCTCAGGTACATAAAGTCATTGCGCTTGCAGAATTGCAACAGACTTTCCACACTTCGTGGGAATTGCATTTTTGTGTTGTGTTCCATCCACGCTAGCAGGTGTGTCAAAGGTGGAGCTACGACAGCCCAATCGGATCCACCGCAATGGGAGCAGAGCCTATGAGCGAGGTGGGGGGGGGCACGCCAAATTTGGGGCTCACACAGGGTGCCACTGAAATTTGAAAGACCAGTGTCTGCCCCTGGATTTGTGACACGACTGTGTAAATGGGAAAAGGGCAGGACATGTGAGCACGTCGTTCCTTAACCTTTCTCCTATCAATGTTCAAAATCATTCTTAAAATTTGTGCTAAAGAACGTTTGACATTTCAGCACAGTTACTTGAGTACTCTTGGAAGGCTGAGGGAGAAAAATTAAACAGAGGGAAATCATCACAGTAATAAAAAGACAGTAACCAAAAGACTAGAGATGCCAAATTATTATTATTTTAATCAGTTTTTTAAATTTGTGCTGAAGCATTTTTTAATTTAAGTGCTATGGTGTGATTAAAAAACAATAATCATAAAAATAATTTGCAAACTTGGCACAAGTTAACAATATAGTAGCACCTCGGCTTACGTTACCCTCGGGTAACGTAAACTTTGGGTTGCGAAAGCGGCAAACCCAGAAGTGTTTCGTTGCGCATGCACAGAAGCGCTCTACCCCACCGCGTGCATGCGCAGAAGCGGTCTCTCCGGTTGCAGAAACCTCGGGATGCGACTGGAGCTCCGGAACGGATCCTGTCTACAACCAGAGGTACCACTGTACACGGTTAACATGGAGCAGCCAAGGAAGGCAATAGGGAATGTGTACAGAATGATAGATGTGTAGGAATACAATCACTTGCCCAATAAGACCCAGCACATGGCAAAACCATGCCTCAAAAAACCAACCAACCAACCAACCAAAATTGTAAGAGTAGCAGAAGCTAGAACGTGTGCAGAAGAGAGCAACCAAGATGATCTGGAAACCAAGCCTTATGAGGAACGGTTGAAGGAGCTGGGTATGTTTACCAGGGGTCAGCAAACCTTTTCAGCAGGGGGCTGGTGCACTGTCCCTCAGACCTTGTGGGGGCCCGGACTATTTTTTGGGGGGGGGAATGAACGAATTCCTATACCCCACAAATAACCCGGAGATGCATTTTAAACAAAAGGACACATTCTACTCATGTAAAAACACGCTGAAGGCGATTGGGCTGCATCCAGCCCACGGGCCTTAGGTTGCCTACCCATGGTTTAGCCTGAAGAAAAGAAGACTGAGAGAAGATATGATAGCCATTTTCAAGGGCTGCCACATGGAAGATGGAGCAAGCTTGTTTTCTCCTACTCTGGAAGAAGAAGAAGAAGAGTTTGGATTTGATATCTTGCTTTATCACTACCCGAAGGAATCTCAAAGCGGCTACCATTCTCCTTTCCCTTCCTCCCCCACAACAAACACTCTGTGAGGCGAGTAGGGCTGAGAGACTTCAAAGAAGTGTGACTAGCTCAAGGTCACCCAGCAGCTGCATGTGGAGGAGAGGAGACGCGAACCCAGTTCACCAGATTATGAGTCCATCGCTCTTAACCACTACACCACACTGGAGGGTAGGACCTGTACCAATGGATTGAAGTTAGAAGAAAGGAGCTTCCGACTAAGCATCAGGAAGAATTTTCTGACAGTGAGAGCTGTTCGACAGTGGAACGAACTTCCTTGGAAGGTGGTGGACTCTCCTTCACTGGGGGTTTTTAAATCAGAGATTGGATGGCCATCCGTAATGGATGCTTGAGTTGAGATTCCTGCATTGCAGGGGGCAGGACTAGATGACCCTGGGGGGATTCTATGATTCACTAAGGTGATCTATGCTTGTCCCTCATTTGGGGATGCAAGAATGCGTTTAATTCACATGATGCGAGGCTGAGAAAATACAGATTATTAATTCTTTCCATGTCTCATGCCTCAGCAGTTCAGGATGTGTTCTTTGTCGTTCTGTTATCTGTAGACCTCACCTTGTTAACTTGTATTTTCTTCCACTGTGGCAAATAAGTTCTATTCCCATCACTGGGCCAAGTGAGATTGCTGAATTAACACCGAGGTCTGGGGCATGACATCAACCACAGATATCCTGTGGGAAATAGCAAGTTCTCTCCCTCAGTCACAGGTGATAGCAAAAGCCACAGCTGCTTATTTCTGGGTCTAACCCTGCTCATGTATAAAGTGAGGAGCTAGTGCCTAGGGAAGGGACCCAGGTGGCGCTGTGGGTTAAACCACAGAGCCTAGGGCTTGCTGATCAGAAGGTTGGCGGTTCGAATCCCTGCAACGGGGTGAGCTCCCGTTGCTCGGTCCCAGCTCCTGCCCACCTAGCAGTTCAAAAGCACGTCAAAGTGCAAGTAGATAAATAGGTACCACTCCAGCGGGAAGGTAAACGGCGTTTCCATGCGCTGCTCTGGTTTGCCAGAAGCAGCTTTGTCATGCTGGCCACATGACCCGGAAGGTGTCTGCGGACAAACGCTGGCCCCCTCGGCCTATAGAGCGAGATGAGCGCGCAACCCCAGAGTCGGACACGACTGGACCTGATTGTCAGGGGTCCCTTTACCTTTTACCTTTAGCGCCTAGGGCTGGGCTAAAGTATTGCCCAGAAGAAAATTGGGATGGTGGGGGAACAGGGAGGTTTGGCTGCAGAATCTATGTCTTGGGCAACTCCTAAACCCCATGTCAGCAGAGGCACTCGTAATCCTTCGTTTGGGGTTCCTATAGCAGATGTAATAATATGTGTTCTACTCTATTTTACGGCTCTATTCCATGAGCCCAGGTTTGGACGACACAATAAGCCCAACCACGACTTCAGGACCGGATTTAGGTTTGATGAGGCCCTAAGTTACTGAAAGTAATGGGGCCCTTTATATGTCCAGCTGTCCTTTGTCAACAACAAATTGTCGCTGTTTTTTCTGTTGAATATATGCTATATGGTAATTTATGGACCTAATTACACCATAGGAGCCTACACAACACAAAACACTGCTGCTGTATGTAGATTTTATTTTATTTGTTTTTTGTTGTGGGCTCATAGCCGAATAAAGACATCTATCCATCTTTATTTGTTTTTTATCTTATATTTTGGAAATGTACATCCAGGTGTTTTTTTCCTTTCATTTTTTGGGGGGCCCCCAAGAGAGTGGGGCCCTAAGCTATAGCTTGTTTAGCTTATACGTAAATCCGGCACTGCATGGCTTAGCTCACAGCAGCAACATGAGCAGAGGAGGTGGATCATGGCAGCCTTCTCGGTAGTGGCACCTGTCCTGTGGAATGCCCTCCCGTCAGATGTCAAAGAAATACACAGCTATCCGAGTTTTAGAAGACATCTTATTTCCTGTACAACTTTCCTATATAGGAAAGTGTTTAATGTTGGATGTTTTACTGTGTTTAATTTGTTGGAAGCTGCCCAGAGTGGCTGGGGCAACCCAGTGAGATGGGTGGCACAATTATTCTTATTCTTATTCTTACTACACAGGTTCACACTAAGCCATAGTTTAGCTTAGCATTGTGTGCAAATCATACATAGGAGTTCATTTTTCTGAGTTACAGCCTGGGGAAAAACTAGTTCCATGTGTCTGGGGAAGAATCCAGCTGTGCAGTGCACAGGTTTGCTGAGGGTTTGCAATGTTGTTGTTTTTTATGTTTACCAATAACATATTTTTTATTAAAGATTTCTTGGTTTACAAAAGTATGTGCAATGTCTCTTTTTGCAAGTTACATTTTCTACAGATCAGTTTCATTTGCTGAGACATTAGTGTTACATTAGGAAGATAAGGGGGAAAGAGGTGGAGGGGGGGCATGGTGAGTGGGGGTGGGGTGGGTTTGCAATGTTATAAACCAGGCATGTCCAACAGGTAGATCGTGATCTACTGGTAGATCACTGGATGTCTGTGGTAGATCACCGGTAGATCAGTGGCTCCCCTCAAAGAAGCTAAAAAACTTTGGCTCCCCTAAAAAAAACCCCTCAAGCTCAACAACTTTGACCTGAACCCCGCAAAAGGGGGTAGATCACTGCCGACTTTTAACTCTGTGAGTAGATCGCAGTCTACTGTTATAAACCAATCTCTGCCCGCTGTTCCTGGAGGCAGCTGTCTAACTCTTTTGAAAATTGGGTGTGTGTAACCCTTTAAAAAAAGAAGAAACACTGAATGTTGAATTGGATAAGCTTGCATGCAGTGCATACAACACACACACACACACACACACACACACACACACACAATGATGCAAATTGATGAGCTAAAATTCAAGAAAAGATTCAAAAATTGTTTAAGGCCGACAGACTGCCGGAAGCATAAGGATGTGAAGACAGATGACTGGAACAGCATTCAGTTGGCTGATAAATACACCTCTCTATTGCACAGCAGAAGCTGTGGGGAAGCAAGGTTAACTCTCGGGGAAAATTCACGCCAGAGAAAATATTTTACTTAAAGGTATGTCTGTACACATCCTAACTTCCTTTGGGTTAAAACGTTGAGTTTTGTGGTACAGTACAGCGGTTCTTCCATCATTTTACCAAGTCCTGAAAAATGTTTCTCTTCTCAGGAGTGCTAACATAGGCACAATCACTCACCCATGTGCATGAGTGATTATAACATCACACATGTAATATCACACATGTGCATGAGTGATAACACACGTAATATCACACATGTAATATGACACATGTAATATCACACATCACACATATAATATCACACATGTGCATGAGTGATAACACATGTAATATCACACATGTAATATCACACATGTAATATCACAAATCACACATGTAATATCACACATGTAGTATCACACATGTAATATCACACATATAATATCACACATGTGCATGAGTGATAACACACGTACCGTAATATCACACATGTAATATCACACATCACACATCACACATCACACATATAATATCACACATGTGCATGAGTGATCATAACACACACGACAGATTAAGTGTTGCCTTTTAGGTCTCCTTCCAGGATTTAAGCTACACTGAACACAAGTAGGGAAGAAGGATACAGAGAAGCAGGCCCTCCGTATGCCTGGGAATTTACTAGGTGCATCCAAGCAGCGTTCCCCACCCGCCACCTACCAGACACCTCTTTACGGGGCGCCTTTTGTTTTACTGGCAACAGCTTGTGAAGAAGCAGGCTGTAAACGCTGAATGCCCCGCTATGAAAGTTTCCGTCCTTTTTTCTGAAAGGGGGATGGCCAATAAAGGACTACTGGCTGTCCGGGAATAAGGCTGATTGTCCCTTGCTCTCTCCTCTGAGCTCATGAACGCTTCTTTTCCCAGCACCCTGGAGGTCTCAGACGCATCGTTTACGTTTTACTGGCCCCCAAAGAAAAACGGCGAGCATCTGCGTCCTTATTAAACCCCGCCGCCACTCGCACCGCCATTATTATAAGCTTCTCAGTAAAAAAAACAATGGCAGTGGCAGATTCCTGAGGGCCAGATGTCCCTTGTTTTAAGGGCTGCCCCTGTGTTTCCGCTCTAAGTCCAGAACTTCGGTGCTCCATCATAGAAAGGGCGGCCCTAATCAGAACACCCTCATCCCAGTGTGATGTGGGGGGGGGGAATCCAAGGGCTGTCATAATCATCACCATCATTTTTAATTTGTATACCGTCTTTCTATCTTACATTACTCAAGGCAGTTTACAAGCTGAAGAAACAACACCGTTTACCTTCTGGCCGGAGCGGTACCTATTTATCTACTTGCACTTTGACGTGCTTTCGAACTGCTAGGTGGGCAGGAGCAGGGACCAAGCAATGGGAGCTCACCCCGTCGTGGGGATTCGAACCGCCGACCTTCTGATCGGCAAGCCCTAGTCTCTGTGGTTTAACCCACAGCGCCACCTGCGTCCCTTTATAACAATCTAATGCACTACAAAAATGTGGTAATAACGAGCATTATAAGCACCCTGTAAACGAATCAGAGTGAATGGTCAATAAGGGATTGGGGCTAGGTGTCGAATTTTACCACATTGCCAAGCTCCACTCCTGTTCGCCAGTTAGAATAACTGTAGGACAGCCATCCGACTCGAGTTTTGTTTAAAGAGAAAGAAACCAAGTGAGAGCAGCAGGGGCCTTGAAGTTGGGCACCAACAGTTTGCAGATTAAACTGGCACAATAAGTCACTTGGTCACAATGTTCCTCATTTTGGTGAGATGGATTGCATTTCTGTTTAAATTATAGTCATTATTTCTAAATTTGCATCTAGACATATAAATTAGCACAGGGATTTTTTTTTAATGCAAAATTCAAAAACCAACATGATTTTGTATTTTGGAATTTAATTATTTGTTAAGTTCAGGCAATTTGTTAATGCAAATCCATGTCCTCTTTGGTCGTCTTTTTCCTTTCCTTTCCTTTCTTTTCCTTTCCTTTTTCCTTTCCTTCCCTTCCCTTCCCTTTCTTCTTGATGCATATGTAGCCACCCTAAATCCCGGAGAACTGATCCTGCCAGCTAACATGCTGTTCCAGAGCACCCTGGTCATTAGTTCCTACCCTGCGATTTATTAGATCAGCTGTTCCCAAGCTTTTCACTTAAGGCAAGCCACAGATGGAACGTATCTGGCACTGAAAACATGCCCACTCTCAACCCAGAAGGCCCCACTGCCTATCCAAGGGGCTGGGGGAGTGGGATTCAGGATGAGGTCCTGATTGCTGCTTCTCACAAGCCTCACTGCTGTAGCGCATCGGACTTCACTTCAATCCCTCTTACGCCTTACACTCATCGCTCACCAGAGACGCAAACAGAGCCCACGCACCCTGAGCCCCGCTTCCTCTCGTTGGCTGCCAGCAGCATTTCTTCCCTCTGAAAGTGTAAGTGCTTGGCATGCATGGATTGGAACCACCAAGGGCCATTCCAGGCGGGAACATCAAATGCAACAAAGAACTCTGCCAAGAAGAGACAAAAAAGGCAGCTCACGAGAGATCAGTTTTTAGCAACCCTGTATTTATAGCAAGGCAGGCAGGGAACCTAAATCCGTGCTGATTCATAATGGAGTCTCACACAGCCCTTGCGAAAGGGATTTTCACCACATAATCAGGGCCCAGTCGTTAAAACAGACCATCAGGGATGGCTTATGGTGGAGCAGTTCCTGCCTGCATCCTCAGCAGCAAGCTGATGCCAGGGTTGTTAAATCTGCCTTTCGCTATCATCATCCTTGGAAGATGGAGATGTTTATAGGAAAGGGAGTGACGGGAAAAGGGAGCCGGGACATTGGAAAGGCTGGGAGGCCACTGTGGCAGCCGTGTGCGCATGTGTGTTGGCACACACGGGTTTGCGCACGCCTGGTTTGGGTTAAGGGAGTGATGACTTACCCCACACCACACCACCCCACACCACCCCCAAAAACACTGCCTGAATTCTGATTCCTGGATCTTGCAAGTTTTCTGTTTGCATTGATGAGAGGTTACTGGACACATGAAAGGGTGCCCACAGACATGGCAAGGTGGGGGTTCAGACAGGCAAGTCGCTGCTGTTAGTGTCACCAGCTAACTTATCTACATGTCAGGGAGAAAAGCAGGGATTTCAAAAGAAAAAAGAGAAAGTGGCAGCCATATATATTGGTGTGTTTCGAGGTACACTCTGTTTGTTCAACGTGATATCTAGTCTTCATAGGACTCTCTGGAATCCAGGACCAGCCGAGTTAATAATAATAATAATAATAATAATAATAATAATAATAATAATAATAATAATAATAATTTATTATTTATACCCCGCCCATCTGGCTGGGTTTCCCCAGCCACTCTGGCTGGCTTCCAACCGAATATTAAAAACAATACAGCATCAAACATTAAAAACTTCCCTAAACAGGGCCGCCTTCAGTTGTCTTTTAAAAGTAAAATAGTTGCTTATTGCCTTGACATCTGCTGGGAGGGCGTTCCACAGGGCGGGTGCCACTACCGAGAAGGCCCTCTGCCCGGTTCCCTGTAACCTCACTTCTCGCAGCGAGGGAACCGGCAGAAGGCCCTCGTCGCTGGACCTCAGTGTCCGGGCTGGACGATGGGGGTGGAGACGCTCCTCTGATAAAGAGTGCTTCCATGACTGTACGAAATCTGAAAGCCAATTATCTGGGCTTGGCTTTCTCCCAGGGTGCTTTTGAATGCTTCTGCTGCTGCTGCTGCTGCTGTCGCCATTGGTAACATTGTAGGGCTGAATCAGGTAGACGATGGCACCTTAGTAAACATTCCTCTTGAAAACTAGAAGTTAACCAGGAGGACCTGCAGCAAAATTTCAGTTACAGGTAGGTAGCCGTGTTGGTCAAGGGGACCCAGGTGGCGCTGTGGGTTAAACCACAGAGCCTAGGGTTTGCCGATCAGAAGGTCGGCGGTTCAAATCCCTGCGACGGGGTGAGCTCCCATTGCTCGGTCCCAGCTCCTGCCCACCTAGCAGTTCGAAAGCAGGTCAAAGTGCAAGTAGATAAATAGGAACCGCTCTGGCGGGAAGGTAAATGGCGTTTCCGTGCGCTGCTCTGGTTCGTCAGAAGCGGCTTTGTCATGCTGGCCACATGACCTGGAAGCTGTACGCCGGCTCTCGGCCAATAAAGCGAGATGAGCGCCGCAACCCCAGAGTCGGTCACGACTGGACCTAATGGTCAGGGGTCCCTTTACCTTTACCTTTAGCCGTGTTGGTCTGCCGTAGTTGAAACAAAATAAAAATAAAAAATCCTTCCAGTAGCACCTTAGAGACCAACTAAGTTTGTTCTTGGTATGAGCTTTCATGTGCATGCTCATACCAAGAACAAACTTAGTTGGTCTCTATGGTGCTATTGCAACAAAATGTTAGAGTGAAGTGCTCTTGTTCCCTGTTCCAATAAGTCTGCCAGTGTTGGGATCGTACTGAGGAGGGTTGCTCCAAGGAAGAATGGTGGGAGCCTCCCCCTCCCCCTGCTCAGGGTCCTGAATCTTCCCAGGAGCAAGAGGACAGTATAGATTTGGAACAGTGGTTCGCAGTTCAGAAGGCAGAAGCTGGGAAGTACTGGATGGGAAACAGCTAGGAGGAGAAGCACTGGGGGAGAGAAAGTTAACAGACTCACTTTCTCTGGAAAGTGCCCATCCGCTCAGCCCAAGGTCAAGGGGAGCAGATAAGGTGGCTGCTCAGAAAGCACAGTGGTTGCGAGATCAGGTTACAAGACGCGGTAGTGACATGGGTGACTAGGGAGGAAGTGGGTGGAACCCTTAATTGGGAGCATGTTCATTCCTAGGAAATGGATTATTTGTTCTCTCACTGTGATCATTAAAGGTAGGTAGCCGTGTTGGTCTGTCATAGTCAAAACAAAATAAAAAAATAAAAAAAAATCCTTCCAGTAGCACCTTAGAGACCAACTAAGTTTGTTCTTGGTATGAGCTTCCGTGTGCATGCACACTTATTCACATACACCGAAACAGAAGTCACCAGACCCTTATATATAGTGAGAGGGTGGGAGGGGTATTACTCAGAAGGGTGGTGGGAATGGGTGATAGGCTGATAGCTGTCGTGAACCTGTTGACGACTGTTAATGACTGCAATTAGTCTTACAGGAAAAAGCAAGGGGTGAGAAGGTTAAAAATAGCTTTGTCATGTATAATGAGATAAGACTCCAATGTCTTTGTTCAGACCAGGTCTCTCCATGGTTTTAAGCTTGGTAAGGGTAAAGGTAGAGGGACCCCTGACCATTAGGTCCAGTTGTGTCCGACTCTGGGGTTGCGGCGCTCATCTTGCTTTATTGGCCGAGAGCCGGCGTATAGCTTCCAGGTCATGTGGCCAGCATGGCAAAGCCACTTCTGGAGAGCAGCGCACGGAAACGCCGTTTACCTTCCCGCTGGAGCAGTTCCTATTTATCTACTTGCACTTTGACGTGCTTTTGAACTGCCAGGTGGGCAGGAGCTGGGACCAAGCATTGGGAGCTCACCCCGTCACGGGGATTCAAACAGCCGACCTTCTGATCAGCAAGCCCTAGGCTCTGTGGTTTAACCCACAGCGCCACCTGGGTCCCTTTAAGCTTGGTAATGAGTTGCAATTCAGCAACTTCTCCTTCCAGTCTATTTCTGAAATTCCTTTGCAATAAGACAGCTACTTTGAGATCTTGTCCTGGGAGACTGAAGTGTTCTCCTACTGGTTTCTCATGATCATTAAAGTTTCTAACTGGTAAGAGCACTCCTTTCTTTTTGTTCTGCTTATCTATTGCCAAAGGGGTGAAGAAGCCGATTCCCTGAAGCTTGACAGCCAGCCGGTCAGTTATGACCCCTCTCCACGATATTTAATTGCGTTTCCTGGTCTTTCTTTTTTCACTCCCTGCCCGCACCTCCTGTTCGGGGTACTCCATTCCATTTCCCCACCCTAACCGTGAGGGCTCAGCCATACATCTGCCTAGAAAGCACGGGGCCAAGTAGTTGTCATTTGCCCCACTCACTGCTTTAGCATGGAATTGGAAAAATGTCAAACCGCAGAAAACCCAATTGACATTTACTCCAATTCAACCCTAAAGAGCAGGTTTTCCTAGGGGTCAAGCGGCAGGGCAAGCTGGAGGAGCCCTGATGAGTCAGCATTCTGTGGCCACTGAACACACTCTGTCCTTATTGGGCTGTTGTGCATCAATGGGAACCATAGCTGTCAACCCTCCCTTTTTTGGCGGGAAACTCTCTTATTCCAATGCCATTTCCCGCTGCTATCCCGGATTGTTGATATCCCTTAAATTTTCTGGATTTCAAAGGAAGCAGTTCCTCTCCCTCCCAGCCGGCCAGGGAGGCTCCTCAGCTGCGTTGCTCAGCTGCCAATAAGGAGTCTGAGACCGACTGGGGGCGGAGCTTGCATGCCTTGTGCAGCCAGACCCTCATGCCCAACCAGCCAGCCAGCCTGCCTGCCATCTACGCGCTCGCTCTTTCGCTCACCCGTTCGTGCGCAGCCTCTGGAGCACAGGGTGGCGAGGCTACTTGGTGCCATTGCAGCGCCCTCGCGGCATCCCTTATTTTCAAATCCGAAAGTTTGGAAAAATCCCTTATTTTCAAATCCGAAAGTTGACCGCTATGATGGGAACACCCCCTGATGCTTAACCCAGGGCGGATTCACCCATTTGTATTTTCAAGTGTACACAAATGCAATGTGTGAATGAGACAGACTCATGCTAGGAAATGTGGAGATCTGAACTTAAAATTGGAAAAATGAGAAACTGAGAAAAAAATGAAATGGGCGCATTTGCCCATCCACTCGTGGGGTTTTAGCTTCTCTCACTCATGTGCCCTTTTATTTTATTTATTTTTATGTATTGAATTTGCCGTGTTTCCCCTATTTTTTTCCCCTCAAGAAAACGCACTATGGCTTATTTTGAGGGGATGTCTTATTTTTATTACGTAAGCCCAGCCCCACGTTTTCCTTGGCGCCCTCCAGAACTGCGCCTATCACTATGGCTTATTTTCGGGGTACGGCTTATATTTCGCAAATGCGAAAAAATCCTGCTATGGCTTATTTTATGACTACGTCTTAAAATAGGGGAAACAGGGTATATGCTGCCCTATACCCGCAAGTCTTTTGTACCCAGGTAAAAATCTGATCCCCTCCTTCCCTTTATATATGAACAGAGCAAACCTGAGTAAACAATCATGGCTGGCCTGTAACATTGAGTGAACGTGTGTGAGAAAGCATCGTTTCACGTGCCTTTAAGTGCTGTGTTTGTGCCTGTATCTGAACAAAATGTGTACATTTCAGATTAGGAGCTGGCACGGCACTTTCCCTTAACTGATCCCAAATGCGTTTGCTCCGAGGTTGGAGACACTTAAGAGAATGTGGTTTCCTCCGCTTTAACTGTTCCAAAAGGTTCTTTTTTAAAAAAAGATTACCTCCAACTTTTATCATCTGCGGAGCAACAGGAAGCGATCCTTATGGAGCCTTCCAGATGTTTTGGGGAACGGACACAGCTGGACCGACCGCACAGCCTGTGATGTCTAGGTAGAGCCCCTGGAAGCATGAAAGCCTCAGATTTCGCCTGTCTGACCAGGCGTATTTTTAGAAATTAAGGTCACCCAAGCCTCACGAGCTGGAGCTGAAACTGTTCCCCCTTGCGAGTGACGACGAGTTCCCTCCAGCTTCTCTTAACTGGCGAGGAAAACATGGCAACCCAGCACAGAACAACCAAACAAAAGCAAAACGGGGAAGCTGTCTGGAGCATCATCACCCACTGAGAAGCAGTGAGTCACCACCATGTGAAATTCTCCTCTCCCACATATATCCTTCCCTGGTCATCTGGTCTGCTAAGCCATACTGGGGACTTGTAGCATCAAGTGGACAAACAAAACTACTCTTTCCTTTAGGTTATGAGTTTCATGCCTGTCTTCCTTCATATTCCCTCCCTCCCTGTTGCAGCTTGCAGATTGCAGAGGAAAACAAACGAAACCACACCCTGCAGGGTTTGGGTTTTTTTACCATTCAAAAACCAGGAGGCTAGGATCCTCCAAACATAAAGTGTAACTAACCACTGTCATACGTAAATCAAGTACTTAATGTAAGAGGTGTTTTAGGCGACAGAAGTCATTCCCAGATCATAGAATCATAGAGTTGGAAGAGACCACAAGGGCCATCCAGTCCAACCCCCTGCCAAGCAGGAAACACCATCAAAGCATTCCTGACAGGTGGCTGTCAAGCCTCTGCTTAAAGACCTCCAAAGAAGGAGACTCCACCACACTCCTTGGCAGCAAATTCCACTGTCGAACAGCTCTTACTGTCAGGAAGTTCTTCCTAATGTTTAGGTGGAATCTTCTTTCTTGTAGTTTGAATCCATTGCTCCGTGTCCGCTTCTCTGGAGCAGCAGAAAACAACCTTTCTCCCTCCTCTATATGACATCCTTTTATATATTTGAACATGGCTATCATATCACCCCTTAACCTTCTCTTCTCCAGGCTAAACATACCCAGCTCCCTAAGCCATTCCCGCTGACCTGCTCCATGAGCATTTATCCTGATTTGTTTGCACAAAGTTTGCAGGGAGGTTAGACCGTGCCAACTATTTATTGAGCATTCATTCTGATTTGCTCGCAAAGAGAATATACAACAGCTGCATACACAACATACATTTAAAGAACTCCCCCCATCAAGAATCCCAAGAATTGTAGTTTGCCCCTCAAAGAGCTACAATGCCCAGCACCCTTAGCAAACTACAGTTCCCAGGATTATTTTGGGGGAAGTCATATATGGTGTGTACGCAACCCTGTTGCATCAAGCAGTTGTTTCCCTGCATTTTCTAGGGGGGGGGGGAGAGCAGGTTAGTTGCACAAGAACGCCAGATCACCTATAATTGCACAACCTGAAATTGCCAGTATGGGATTGAGTTACAGCTCAAAAAATAGTCACAGTCTGGAAGCACCAGAGAGAAACGTTGGAGAGGAATCAGAGGGCGCTTCTGGAAGGCAGTTTATTGTAGGCTCATGCATGCAAGTTTTGCACACTGTCCACACAACGTTGCTGCTGCATATTATTTCCCCACTTAATCCAGATTTACCGTTCCCATGGAAAATCCAGTAAATTTAAGAAAGCCACCGTAAATCCAGACCGGGGTGGGGAGGGGAAGGAACATGGGACGGCATTTGGACGAGGGTAATGTGTGGACACTGTGCATAACCTTTTAAAAAACATTTTAAATCACTGTTTAGTTCTAACTATGCATTCTTTAGGGACACGGGTGGCGCTGTGGTCTAAACCACTGAGCCTAGGGCTTGCCAATCAGAAGGTTGGCGGTTCAAATCCCCGCAACAGGGTGAGCTCCTGTTGCTCAGTCCCAGCTCCTGCCCACCTAGCAGTTCGAAAACACGTCAAAGTGCAAGTAGATAAATAGGTACCGCTCCGGCGGGAAGGTAAATGGTGTTTCCGTCACCATGCGCTGCTCTGGTTCGCCAGAAGCAGCTTAGTCCTGCTGGCCATATGACCTGGAAGCTGTCTGCGGACAAACGCCAGCTCCCTCGGCCTATAGAGCGAGGTGAGCGCCACAACCCCAGAGTCATCCGCGACTGGACCTAACGGTCAGGGGTACCTTTACCTTTACCTATGCATTCTTTAAAATGTATCATTGAATCCATGCTTGGTAATCCCCATTTTAATTTATTTTTAGCCCCAAGCAGCCATGAAGCTCTCAATCCAGGTCATGATTACGGTGCAAGGGAGGAGACTTAACCCTTTCGACGGTGCAATTTACCCCACTCCAGCTACTATTTGCTCCCAAAGCTGCTGTTGGCTGCTATTACCTGCTTTGAACAAACAGGGGAGGGCAGGAAAATGGCGCAGAGGAAAGATTTAAACCCTCACCGGTTAAGCTTATGTCACCATATCTTGTGGCAGTTGATTATGTGTTGCACAAAGAAGTACTTTCTCTCTGTCCAGAAATTACTTCAAATTCTTAGGTAGTAGTCAACCACCTTAAGATTTATTCAGAGTAGACCCACTGAAATGAATGGACACAGCTAAGGTAGGTCCATAAATTTCAGTGGGTTTACTCAGAGTAAAACTTAGTTGACTATTACCCCATATCTCCCAGGATGGATCTTCACATTCTGTAGTAAACCCAGGCCTGGGAATGTTGCCTGGGTCTTCTCTACAAACGACCCGGGGAAGAAGGAGGAATATTCTGGTGGAAGGAGCAACAGGCAAGAGCATGGGTAGGAAAACTAAGGCGGATCCAGCCCAATCGCCGTCTAAATCTGGCCAGCGGACGGTCCGGGAATCAGCGTGTTTTTACATGAGTAGAATGTGTCCTTTTATTTAAAATGCATCTCTGGGTTTTTTGTGGGGCATAGGAATTCGTTCATTATTTTTTCCCCAAAATATAGTCCAGCCCACCACATGGTCTGGGGGACAGTGGACTGGTCCCCTGCTGAAAAAGTTTGCCGACCCCTGGACAAGAGGGTGCTAAACCCTTCTCCTGGCCATCCCATTCCTCTCTAGCTGTTTTTCCCTACTTGACATGGCAAACATGCCTGGGAACCCCAGCTGGGGGTGGGTGGGAATAGTAGGTTTGCAGGGGGAAAGTAGGAAAAGGAAAAGGCTTAAGCACTAGGGTTGCCATATTTCGAAAAGTGAAAAACAACTTGGGCCAATGTTGAGCTTTTTTTAGGTTTGCAAAATCTCAAAGGGAAAAAAAAGAGTTTAGGAGATTCATGGGTCACCATACACCCAGAGGCGTAGGAAGGTCAGGTGGTACCCGGTGCGGAAAATTTCTTGTCACCCCCCCCACACACACACACATTGATTTTAATTTTTTTTATCTTTTGGCCTGCAAAAATGGTTTTACGTTATTTCCTATTTTCTTACAAAGGAATAATAATAAGTAAAAATAAACTTTTATTTATATCCTGCCCTCCCCAGCCGAAGTCGGGCTCAGGGAGGCTAACATCAGATACATAACATTGATATAAAATCAAACAATAATTAAATTACCTCCTGAAAACATGTCAAAATCAAATTAAATTCTAAATAGATGGCTTTCCGCAGGGTTAGGGTTGGGAACAGTAAGTGCTCCACTGAATTGAAATTTCAGCCTTCACGACATAGTAAACAGCTATTTTTGTGGAGGAGGGTCAAGATATTAACTGATATGCATGAAATTTCATACATAGCTATATAATCCCTAGTGTAGTAAGATAAGACCTTTGGAGCAGGCATTTTCAAAAAAGAAAAAAAAAATTATGAACCACCCTAGTAGAGCAGTAATTGTTCCTTGATAATTTGTCACCCCCCTCCATGATGGAACCTGGGGCGGCCCACCCCCCACTTTCTACACCCCTGCATACACCCGGATTTTCCCGGACACTTCAGCGATTTCTGCCCGGATGCTGTTTGCGAGGGCTGAATACTGGCTAAGATATTCCAGAGGTATGGCAACCCTATTTAACACCCTCCCACCTGCTCTCCCACCCCTGCAAATTGTACCCTGCCTGCTTTGCAGCAAGGAAATGACAGCTGGGTTTCCGAGCCCCACATTTCCTGCCAAACGCATGGTTCATGACTGCTGTGTTTTTGCATGCCAATCAGACACAGCACAGAGCTTCCCTCTGCCGACTCCAACTGTTACACATCAGGCATCCCCAAACTCAGCCCTCCAGATGTTTTGGGACTACAACTCCCATCATCCCTAGCTAACAGGACCTGTGGTCAGGGATGATGGGAACTGTAGTCAAAAAAACGTCTGGAGGGCCGAGTTTGCGGATGCCTGTTACACATGCACCTACCATTCATGCAACTATTGCATCTCTCTGTCCCTCCTTTCTTCCTCAGACACATAGCTATTATTATTATTATTTAGTGAACTTTGATTTCCTTGTGCCTAGCTCTTCCTCCTCTGTTTTCTCCAGGACTGTGAGGTACCTCCCAGATGGAAATAGATCTAAACCACAGACTGTCAATGACTTCATGTCATCTCGTATATATGGAGGACAGGCCTTGCGACACTGTTTACCAAGGATAACTAGGTGGAACATCCATATACAGGAGCAGTACACCAGATGCTAGGAAAAAACAACAGGGGAGAGCTGTTGTCTTCATGCCTTGCTTATAAGTTCCCCGAAGCATCTGGCTGGCTACAGAGAACAGGGTCTTATTAGAGGTGGCCCCACACTTCTAGAACTCTCCCCTGGAAGCATGAGTAGCCCCATTTTGTGAACATTTTAAGAAACAACTTAAAGCATGTTTGTTTCACCCTGCTTTTAATTACAGTGGTACCTCGGGTTAAGTACTTAATTCGTTCCGGAGGTCCGTTCTTAACCTGAAGCGTACTTAACCTGAAGCACCACTTTAGCTAATGGGACCTCCTGCTGCCGCTGCACCACCAGAGCACGATTTCTGCTCTTAGCGGAGTTCTTAACCTGAAGCGTACTTAACCCGAGGTACCACTGTAATTGCTGTTGCTTTATTTAATTGATGTGACTGTTCTGCCTGCAATTCAATCTTAAGGGTGTGTGGTGTGGTTTTAATTAAATGGTTATTTTATTGTCATTTTTATTGTTGTTGTACTTTATTAAATTTTGTATGTCACCTTGAAGGGGCGATTGCACCCAAAAAGGCAGTACATTATAATAATAATAATAATAATAATAATAATAATAATAATAATAATAATAATAAATTTTATTATTTGTACCCCGCCCATCTGGCCGGGTCTCTCCAGCCACTCTGGGCGGCTTCCAACAAATATCAAAATACATTAAAATATCACAGATTAAAAACTTCCCTAAACAGGGCTGCCTTCAGGTATTTTCTAAATGTCAGGTAGTTGTTTATCGCTTTGACCTCTGATGGGAGGGCGTTCCACAGGGCGGGCG
Source organism: Darevskia mixta (assembly GCA_034641385.1). Classification (NCBI taxonomy): domain Eukaryota; kingdom Metazoa; phylum Chordata; class Lepidosauria; order Squamata; family Lacertidae; genus Darevskia; species Darevskia mixta. Next base: position 6,844,180 of record JAWWNH010000067.1, on the reverse strand, counting down.
CCACTACCGAGAAGGCCCTCTGCCTGGTTCCTTGTAGCTTTGCTTCTCACAGTGAGGGAACCGCCAGAAGGCCCTCGGCGCTGGATCTCAGTGTCCGGGCTGAACGGTGGGGGTGGAGACGCTCCTTCAGGTATACGGGATTAGGTAAATACATTAAAATAAATATAACTTTAAAAACCAGAATGCAGGATGCAATGAACCGTTGGTTCAGTCTGGCTCTTCTCCTTCTCCTTCTCCTTCTCCTTCTCCTTCTCCTTCTCCTGCTTCTTCTTCTTCTTCTTCTTCTTCTTCTTCTTCTTCGTCTTTGTCTTCTTCTTCTTCGAGGCATGCGGCAGACGGCTCTTGCAAGTTCAACGAGGAACTGAAGCGCAGAAAGGAAAGTTTCCCCGCAAGAGGTTGTTCCTGTTGGACAAGGCTGGGATGTCTACCCATAGCAACCAGAACCGAGCTCAGCCCTGTAATTACAGAACAGCTATAGCCTCTCAGCTATTCCCAGAGTTTCTTGCAAATGTGCTGATCCCGAGCTTCCATCCGCTTAACCAGTTTGGCTAACGGTTGTTTATGAGCCTGACCGTTCTACCTGGCAGAGTTACTATGCAAACTCACAAAAAGGCTGCCAGCAAGCTGGCCCCACTATGAGGCAGCCGTAGATTTTGGTTAGGACTTGCTAATGATTATAATCATTATGAATAATAATTATCATGAATAATACTTCTATCAAAATTATTACACACCACCATAAGAAGAAGACGAAGAAGACCCACCTGGCCTCTCCTGGAGAATAGACCGATTTTTCATGTGGTTTCCTGGCCCATTTCAGAATCCTGCATGGCAAAGATGAGTCATATTCTGGTTAAGATTAACTCCTTTCTGTTTGTTCTAACCCCATCATCCCATTGGATACTGACATTCTTGTACCATGAGAAAAGTTTCCTAGAAACTTTCCTTGTGCCGTTCCTTTTCTTACACATAAAAAATGATCTGATGTTGCAGAAAAAGTGAGAACTTTGAATTTTGGGGAGTTTGCTTACTAACTAGAGATGCGATCCTGCTACTATGAAACAGTCCTAAACGATTGATTTCCATTGGAAAGCTTTAAGCACATGCCAAATTGAAATGGACAAACTTTTTAAAAAAGGGTGGGTGGGACTAGAGAAGTGTATAATTTTAGCTGGCCCATTTTAGGAGTTCTGCAAGGATTTGATCTTCAGATGCATCTGATGGCTGGGCCAAGCAAGGGAATGAATGACTGAAATTTTTGCATAACAGCAAAAGGTTTAAATGTGCCCGTGATAACAGCAGAGATTCAAAAGCTTATTCAGGAAGAGACTGGCTTGGCATTTGGGCCTGGCTTGTTAGAAATGGAGTGTGTAGGGCTGGGGGAGAGATTCAATTCAGGCCTCATTCAAAGCCGCTGGCCACATGACCTGGAAGCAGTACGCCAGCTCCCTCGGCCAATAATGCGAGATGAGCGCCACAACCCCAGAGTCGGTCACGACTGGACCTAATGGTCAGGGGTCCCTTTACCTTTTACCTATGTCTATGTGTACAATTAGGGACCCAGGTGGCGCTGTGGGTTAAACCACAGAGCCTAGGGCTTGCTGATCAGAAGGTCGGCGGTTCGAATCCCTGCGACGGGGTGAGCTCCCGTTGCTCGGTCCCAGCTCCTGCCCACCTAGCAGTTCGAAAGCACGTCAAAGTGCAAGTAGATAAATAGGAACCGCTCTGGTGGGAAGCTAAACGGCGTTTCTGTAGCTGTCTTATTGCAAAGGAATTTCAGAAATAGACTGGAAGGAGAAGTTGCTGAATTGCAACTCATTACCAAGCTTAAAGGGACCCAGGTGGCGCTGTGGGTTAAACCACAGAGCCTAGGGCTTGCTGATCAGAAGGTCGGCTGTTTGAATCCCCGTGACGGGGTGAGCTCCCGTTGCTTGGTCCCAGCTCCTGCCCACCTGGCAGTTCAAAAGCACATAAAAGTGCAAGTAGATAAATAGGAACCGCTCTGGCGGGAAGGTAAACGGCGTTTCCGTGCGCTGCTTTGGTTCGCCAGAAGCAGCTTTGTCATGCTGGCCACATGACCTGGAAGCTGTACGCCGGCTCTCGGCCAATAAAGCAAGATGAGCGCCGCAACCCCAGAGTCGGACACGACTGGACCTAATGGTCAGGGGTCCCTTTACCTTTACCTATGTGTGCAATTGAGGTGAGGGTGGAATTATAAGATTCTGAATTTTCAGATTATGTTTTGGAATGTGCCAACATACAAGCAACAATAAAAACTTATGAAGCAGAAACGCATGTGTATGAAAACACAGAACGCCATGAAATGTTCCAAGCAATGTGGAATGTAGCAGACAGAATGAATTGAAAAGAAGAAGAAAATTTACAGGAGGTGGGAATGATTGAAATTTTCATAGTGTAATGATCTTGCAAATAGTGGCAAGCTGATCATGGCATTTAAAGCACACACATGAATCCTGGGAACCCCACAGAGCTGCAGTTCCCAGCACCCTTAACAAAACTACAGTTTCCAAGGTTCTTTCAAGGGGAAATGTGTTTTAAATGTATGGTGTGTGCATAGGAACATTTTAAAGACTGTGCTAACTAGCAATTTTATTTTATTTTAAATTAATCTTTATTGGTTTAAAATCAACACTTATACGCACAACGAAAGCTTGAAAATAGAAAAAAAAGAAAATGAAAACGAAACGAAAAAGGCACAATACATCTCTTACAAACAATACACAACAGAACAATACATCACAAATTCACAAAAATGTACCATCAACTTCCGACTTCCTTGATATGGGTTCTTTGTTTTCTTAATTACTTGCCTCTATTTTCCAATTTTATTAAATCTTGTTTGACTTCTTTATACCTTTATCAATCCCGAGTTATTCAAAGCATTCTAAAGTTTTTATATGGGAACACTGTTCTTTTAAATATTGTCTATAGATTTTCCATTCCCTTTTGAACTTTTGGGTTGAACGATCTCTGAACTTTTCCGTCATATATGCTAATTCCATGTATTCCAGCATTTTTACCTGCCATTCCTCTTTTGATGGAGTTTTATCTCCTTTCCATCCCCTGGCAATCAGCATCCTCGTTGCCGTTGTTGCATACAAAAATATCCTTCTTTTCTCCCTTGGGATGTCTGACACCATTATGCCTAAGAGGAAGGCTTCTGGTTTTTTATTAAACGTTATTTTGAACAGTTTTTTTTTTAATTCACTGGCAATTTTAATGTATCGAAGAGCATTCAAAACATCGTTTCACTACATGAAGATTGGGTGAAAAAGTTACTTTTCCATGTCACAAAAAGTAACTTGTGAATTGGGCCATCAAATACGGGTGCAGATGAGGCTGCGTCATCAACAGGGAAGCCAGAAAGGGAGAGTAAGAATAGATCTCCCTTTGCATGTGCTCAGCACATTGGTTCTCCTCTATTCTTGGCTATGCTGATTTGGAGCATGGAGGAAATATAAAACCTTCCAATAATTGTATTTAGGAATGTAGAAGCATCACCATAGCAACCCTTTGTGATGACAAAAAGCCCACCATAGAGAGGTGGCAATATTTAGTCAGAACAACTCCAGAGAAGGCTTAACCCTTTGTGTACATATGGCAGGCACAGTTTTAAGTCAGCATACTACCCCTTAATTCCTACATCCAAGTAATTCATGAAAGTTATTGGATAGCTTTTGGAGATACTCAGCTGAACACCATTAACTACCTCCTCTCATTTCGATAGTGAGCCATTAATTACTTTTTGTTGGAAAAATACTTTAGACTAACATGTCTAATATATTACAATGCAAGCTTCCAGATTACATTTTCTCATCAGATATAAATGCTCCGGGAAGAAGGAAATAATTCCACGTTATATGTTGCTTTTTAGACTAAAGGAACCAGAGGCAAGAGCAGCCAATTTGATGTCAGATCAGAAGTTTGCATTGCATCTGTTAACACCGTTCTGATGGTAATAGTCTGAGAAACAGTCGAGTGAATTAAAGGCTGTATTGTTCAAATAGTGGTTTATGTTCTTCCCCAAACTAGTTGTCTGCCTCAGTTTGTTGTTTTTTAAATGAAACAAAAAATTTCAAGGGCTAGGGCAGGTGTCGTATGTTAACATGGCAAGGAATCTGAAGGTGAGGAGAGATGAATGCTCCCCCCGCCCTGTGAAAGCCCCACAATATATTGCCTCAGGCACTTTTCTCACCCCAATAACAGAAGTAGTGCCAGGAAGGGTGAGTGAAGTGTTGTTGTTGTTGTTGTTTAGTCGTTTAGTCGTGTCCGACTCTTTGTGACCCCATGGACCAGAGCACACCAGGCATGCCTATCCTTCACTGCCTCTCACAGTTTGGTCAGACTCATGTTAGTAGCTTCGAGAACACTGTCCAACCATCTCGTCCTCTGTCGTCCCCTTCTCCTTGTGCCCTCCATCTTTCCCAACATCAGGGTCTTTTCCAGGGAGTCTTCTCTTCTCATGAGGTGGCCAAAGTACTGGAGCCTCAGCTTCAGGATCTGTCCTTCCAGTGAGCACTCAGGGCCGATTTCCTTCAGAATGGATAGGTTTGATCTTCTTGCAGTCCATGGGACTCTCAAGAGTCTCCTCCAGCACCATAATTCAAAAGCATCAATTCTTCGGCGATCAGCCTTCTTTATGGTCCAGCTCTCACTTAGGGTTGCCATATTTCAAAAAGTGAAAATCCACACACCATTGTTCTTGAGCAAAGTGCTTGAAGTGAAGTGAGAGGGTCTGAGAAGGAGAGGCTGGGCAGTGGGGGGAATTCAAATCCCCTTTCCTGTGTGCCCCCTTGATGTTAAAAGCATCCCTGAGTTTACAGGTGAACAGAGAACCCGTGCAAATAAGTCAACATGGCTGCCGCCATGACATCTAGTGTTTGATCTGCAGCAGGACATGACAAGACAATGAGCCCACCCTTGTCCTCTCCTGCTTGCACCCCTGGAAGTGTGTGTGTGTGTGTGTGTGTGTGTGTGTGTGTTTTAAGTTGTTGACCTTTTTTTAGTTTTGCCCAAAGTTGTTGAGCTTTTGTTTTTGAGCTATTTTTAAGGAAATTCACCAAAATCTAGACTTCTGACATGGGTCACCATATGTCTACATTTTCCCACATATTAATCAAATGTGAATCAAACAAAACTAATGTCATTTAGACTGCAGGTGTGAGGCCACTTCTTTGCTGGCCAGGGTCCCTCCTTCCAGGAAAAAAGGGGGTGATAGTTAAGAAGCAATGGCACGCCTTGCATTCCTAATCGGGCATGAGGAAGGGTGGTGGGATCTTAGGAAATCCTGGGCAAGGGGCAGATGTGGCCTACTATGACCCATCTCTTGGTCATCTCTGTTATAAAGGGATTGGCATGCACTGCATGTTATGTACTGCTACGGGGTGGTAGTGGGAGGGCGATTCTCGCATGGTGAAGGATACCTGGAGCAATGAAATGGCAGGTGGGGCAAAAGCTACGGCAATTCCCCCCCTCCCTTTGCCTGCATCATTTCTCTGCTCTCAATTCCCTCCTCCCACAGCAGCTTTTAAAGCAACAGAACCACAGCATTGGGGGACTGTTAACATGTGTTATCATGTAATAAATAGCCCCTAAGAAGCATCATACGATAACAGCATTCCTGAATAGTTCTACAATGAGTGCAAAACTACAATGAGTGCCAGTAACAGCAGTCAATTGCATATTGTATTTCATTTCCACAATATGGGTCTCATTATTATTTACACAGGTGACTTACTGTGTTGAAGGATCCATTAGTAATTATAAAAACAACAACAAAGGGTTTTGTGGCAGCAAGTCCCAGCGGCTTTATTACGGCACAAGCTTTCAAAAACAACAGCCCTCTTCTTCAGATGCTTACCCTCCAACATAGGGACACTTGGAGGGGTCTGCAGATGTGTAATAAAGTGTCTGAAAGAAAGATCCCGCGAAGACTCCATTGCAAAGCAATGCAACTCTTCCAATCCAAATTCTGGGGGGTTCCAAGCTCAGCTCTATGAGTTGCTCATCAGCTGAGACATTTTGATTCAGCCGCAGTCACATTTATGAGCTTCTTCAAACGGATATCATAGTCAGTTTCCAAATGAGATAGGGAGATAGATGCACACTCTGGACAGATAAGTAGCATTCTCATAACAAGGAAAAGCATGCTTTGTTGTTCAGTCGTTCAGTCGTGACCCCATGGACCAGAGCACGCCAGGCACGCCTGTCCTTCACTGCCTCTCGCAGTTTGGCCAAACTCATGTTAGTAGCTTCGAGAACACTGTCCAACCATCTCATCCTCTGTCGTCCCCTTCTCCTTGTGCCCTCAACCTTTCCCAACATCAGGGTCTTTTCTAGGGAGTCTTCTCTTCTCATGAGGTGGCCAAAGTATTGGAGCCTCAGCTTCAGGATCTGTCCTTCCAGTGAGCACTCATGGCTGATTTCTTTAAGGATGGATAGGTTTGATCTTCTTGCAGTCCATGGGACTCTCAAGAGTCTCCTCCAGCACCATAATTCAAAAGCATCAATTCTTCGGCGTGCTAGGATCCTTAAAAAAAAAAAGGCAAAACAAAACAAGACCACATTTTCTCTTTGTATGCTCAACTGAGGATTTGTGGCTGGGAGCTCACTACAGTATATCTACACAACAACATACATCAGATTTATACATAGCTGTCAACTTTCAGATTTGAATATTTTCCAAACTTTCGGATTTGAAAATAAGGGATGCCGTGAGGGCGGTGCAATGGCACCAAGTAGCCTCGCCACCCTGCGCTCCAGAGGCTGCGCGCGAACGGGTGAGCGAAAGAGCGAGCACGCAGATGGCAGGCAGGCTGTCTGTCTGGTTGGGCGTGAGGGTCTGGCTGCACAAGGCATGCAAGCTCCACCCCCAGTCGGTCTCAGACTCCTTATTGGCAGCCGAGCAATGCAGCTGAGGAGCCTCCCTGGCTGGCAGGGAGGGAGAGGAGCTGCTTCTTTTGAAATCCGGGAAATTTAAGGGATATCAACAATCCGGGATAGCAGCGGGAAACGGCATTGGAATAAGGGAGTTTCCCGCAAAAAAAGGGAGGGTTGACAGCTATGGCTTTATACCAGAATGCTGAGATAATGCTGAGAATTGCAGACCCTCCAAGTGTCCCTATTTTCCAGGGATGTCCCTGATTTAGGGAAGCCTGATTTGATCCCAGAATGTCCCACTTTTCCTTAGGATGTCCTTATTTTCATTGGAGAAATGTTGGAGGCTATGGAATTGAACAGATTGTTGTGGCTGAAGAGCACACATGTCTTAAGGGTCTTGTTCTCTAGGTCTGTATAAGAGCCTCCCCACATACCTGAGCCCGTTTACTTCTGAAGCCCAGTCTCACCCCCTCCACACTTCCCCCATAAAAAGGCCGCAAAGCTCTTCACAATTGGGGGACGGGTTGGTTTGCTCCATGCAGTTTATCTATTTGCTGTCGTTGTGCAACGTTCCCAACAAGAGACAAAGGAGCAAAACTACAACGTTTGCCATTGTAGGGACGTGACAAACATGGGGGAATACCCAGAGTCAACAACATGACTTGTTGCCATGGAAGTGACCAAAAACACACACACGGCCCTCTTAGGGTTTTGGGGGCTGGGTGGTGGCAGCAGCAGCAGCCAGGAAGTTTGCTCAAATTACAGAGATTTGCATTTAGGAGGGAAAAAATAGCCCCTGCTACTCCTCGCCAGACAACCTGTACTGAATTAAGTGTTATATTATAGGCCTCACATAACTGCAGCAACCACAGTGACGTCCTGCGGCTTTGCAGACTTCCGAAGTAAAACACTGTTTAATGTCTGTGTGTGTAGTGTTGCCATGGCGAGGGGTGTGTGTGCGCGTGCGTGCGCAGCCTGCTTATCGCAGGGAAGGAAATCTGAGCCTAGCCAGGGCTTGACGCAAGCCAGGGACGATTGGGTGGCTGACAAAACACGCAGAGGAAGTAATTCCTGGGTTTGCCTCAATCTTCTGCTGGGAAAAGGAACAGCCGGACAGTGGAGGAATGGACGGGAGGCTTTGAAGCCGTGGACTGTACTATTCAGTTTTGCCACTGGGAACAAGAGGAAAAAAACAAAACCAAGCCACAAGCCACCGGTGTAAATGAAGATAGTGAGGGCAGGGGAAATCTGACCCAAAACAATATGAAATGGCACTGGCTTGCCTTCTTACTAATTCTCCCAACATTTTTCTGATGGAAATAGGGACGTCCCATTCCATAATGACAATTTTACTATTTATACCCGACCCATCGTACTGGGTTGCCCCAGTTTCCAACATATATAAAAACATCATAAAACATTAAACTTTGAAAAACTTTCCTATACAGGACTGCCTTCAGATGGCTCATGGGTCAGATAACTCCATACCCTCCAACATTTCTCCAATGAAAATAGAGACATCCAGTGATGGCTAACCTTGACACTCCAGATGTTTTGGAACTACAACTCCCATCATCCCTAGCTAACAGGATCAGTGGTCAGGGATGATGGGAGTTGTAGTCCCAAAACATCTGGAGTGTCAAGGTTAGCCATCACTGTCCTAAGGAAAAGTGGGATATTCCAGGCTCCAACCGGGACAGCTTCTCCAAATCTAGGGACACTTGGACAGTGCTTTTTTCTGGGGGGAACGGAGGGGTACTCATACCCCTAAACATTTTGTGAATCTAAGTTTGGCCTCATTGAGGGGCAGTATTTCAATATGAATGGGAAAATGAGAGTACCCCTAAACAGTTTTTTTAGGGGGGGGAAGCACTTGGACGGTCTGTGTGCAGCTCATGTTCACTCAAATGAGACCAGTGCAGGAAAACCTTGGTGGATAACTGTAGCCACCCAGCCCAAATTCAGCAGAGTTCATGAAAGCATACTTATTATTCATTCATGCATCTACCCCACTCACTTATTAAGTGGAGGGCGGGGAGGGGTTATAACATCACAATGGGTGCGGAGGTGAGAAGAGCCGAGGCTTTCCTCTCCCACCTCACTGGGCCACATTCTGTGGCTCCAGGCACTCGCCTCCTCAGCGTGGTCCACTTCCGGTACGGCAGCTGAGCTGAGCTCTGGAAAATGTGCTCGAGGGAACACAGCATACAAGCGGGGTTCTGATGTGGGAGAGGGAAGAGAATTATTATTATTATTATTATTATTATTATTATTATTATTATTATACAAGACATGCAACAGTTACATGAAATGAGAATTAAAAGAAAACAACAAACGTTTCTGAATATACAGTGGTACCTCTGGTTGCGAACGGGATCCGTTCCGAAGGCTCGTTTGCAACGTGAAAAGCCCGCAACCTGAAGCGCCATATCTGTGCAGGTGCGTGGCGCGATTTGGTGCTTGTGCGCATGCACAAAGCGCAATTTAGCGCTACTGCGCATGCACGAGCAGCAAAACCCGGAAGTAACCCTTTCCGGTACTTCCGGGTCGCCGCAGGACGCAACCTGAAAAAACGTAACATGAAGCAAACATGACTGTATTAGCAAAGTTGTGCTTAGTTTCTCTTAAAGCCATGAACACTGTGTCCTAAAAATGAGACACCCCTCTCGCTGCTCACACATGGACCAAAACCAAAACACCTGACAGCTTCCGCCACATCTAGCTTGGCCCTTAATGGAGCTTTAACCCACTGCTCGAGTCAGTCGCCTCACCGATTCGCTCATCATGCTAAACCAAACCATGGTTTCTTGTGAACAAGCAACTGCATGAGTGAAGATCACAGCTGTTCTGTTCCTCCGCCAAGCCTGATGCCATGTGTTGGCTTAGAGTTCTGTGCAAACCGGGCCGCTGCGTCCCATGGAGAGGAACAGTCCCAAACAGCTGCTTAATCTGGACCAAGCTCAACCTCTGTCTTTGTGATAAGCGCACTCTTTCATCCACCAACACTTCGCTTCCCAGCTGTGACATACCCAGTGCTATTTTTCTAGAAAAAGAGGCACCAGAACTCACCACGAACACCTCCCTTATTCTCTTACGATGGCAATGGGGCTCACCTGAGAGGTGCCGGAACTGAGTTCTGGTGAATTCCAGGTGAAAAAAAGGCTTCTGTGGGAAAGTGTGTGCTGTAACATAGTAGGGTGGTGTAGTGGTTAAGAGCGGTGGACTCGTAATCTGGTGAACTGGGTTCGATTCCCCGCTCCTCCACATGCAGCTGCTGGGTGACCTTGGGCTAGTCACACTTCTCTGAAGTCTCTCAGCCCCACTCACCTCACAGAGTGTTTGTTGTGGGGGAGGAAGGGAAAGGAGAATGTTAGCCGCTTTGAGACTCCTTCGGGTAGCGATAAAGCGGGATATCAAATCCAAACTCTTCTTCTTCTTCTTCTTCTTGGGGGGGGGGATGACAACACTTTTTTATTTTTAAAAAAAGAACGTAATCACCTATGGGACAGGGAACTGGAACACGGGTGGCGCTGCGGTGTAAACCACAGAGCCTAGGGCTTGCCGATCCGAAGGTTGGCAGTTCGAATCCCCGCAATGGGGTGAGCTCCCATTGCTTGGTCCCTACTCCTGCCAACCCAGCAGTTCGAAAGCACATCAAAGTACAAGTAGATAAATAGGTACTGCTCCAGTGGGAAAGTAAACGGCGTTTCCGTGCGCTGCTCTGGTTCGCCAGAAGCGGCTTAGTCATGCTGGCTACATGACCCGGAGGAAGCTGTCTGCAGACAAACGCCGGCTCCCTCGGCCAGTAAAGCGAGACGAGCGCTGCAACCCCAGAGTCGTCCGTGACTGGACACAACGGTCAGGGGTCCCTTTACCTTTTTATGGGACAGGGATAGATTTCTAGTGAATCTTTTTCTTTTCAGGATTTCTTATCAAGCATGCTGATATTGTGTGTGTGTGGTGGTGGGATTGTTTGAGGGCAATATATTTTGTGGTTTTATACAGTATTTTGATTTTGTTCTGTGAACTGCCCTGAGACCTCCGGGTATAGGGCGGTATATAAATTCAATAATAAAATAATATAACTAACTAACTAACTAACTAAATAAGTAAATAAATAAAAGCTGTTCTAGACAAGCAGAAGCTGTTACTAGTAGCTTCCATTTCTAGAATTGGCACATGCCTACAAGATGACGCCCGCAGAAAAACAAAGAATTGTTTTATTTTATTTATTTTATTCATTTTTAAATTCTGAACTTCCTGCCATCATCACCCAAGGGGGGAAACAATGGGGATGGGAAACCGAACCCAGAGCAGCCTCCCCACAGAAGTACATGTTGGCACAAATCACTTTGCCATTCAGAAATGGCCACACCCAAAGTAAGGGGAGCAGTTGGTAGCAGGGTGGAGTGAGCTAAGCAAAGGCCTGGGGCCCAGGGGGGAGGATGTTGTGTCTCTTCTGGGGATACGCAGATGGCGTCTGTGCTTTGTGGAGAAGAGAGGAAGCAGGGCAGGGGAGGAGGAGGAAGAAGAAGAAGAAGAAGAAGAAGAAGAAGAAGAAGAATTTGGATTTGATATCCCGTTTTATCACTACCCGAAGGAGTCTCAACGCGGCTCACATTCTCCTTTCCCTTCCTCCCCCACAACAAACACTCTGTGAGGTGAGTGGGGCTGAGAGACTTCAGAGAAGTGTGACTAGCCCAAGGTCACCCAGCAGCTGCATGTGGAGGAGCGGAGACGCGAACCCGGTTCACCAGATTACGAGTCTACCGCTCTTAACCACTACACCACACTGGCTCTCTGGATAGGCTGAAAGTGCACTGGTCCTCCAAGATCCTTGCAAAAAAATGCTGCAACGGATAGATCCTTCTGGTGGTTCCCTTACTGCGAGAAGCAAAGCTACAGGGAACCAGGCAGAGGGCCTTCTCAGTAGTGGCGCCCACCCTGTGGAACACCCTTCCATCCCATGTCAAAGAGATAAATAACTACCTGACATTTAGAAAACACCTGAAGGCAGCCCTGTTTAGGGAAGTTTTTAATGCGTGCTATTTTAATGTATTTTAGTGTTTGTTGGAAGCCGCCCAGAGTGGCTGGGGGGACCCGGCCAGATGGGCGGGGTACAAATAATAAATTATTATTAATATTATTATTATTATTATCATCATCATCATCATCATCAAATGGACATAGCTCTTAAGAAAGAGTGTTTGGTACTCAGGATAACTTAATACAGAGAATAAAGGTAGTTCTGCTGGCCCATAAGAAAAAAAATCCAAGGTCCATATTAGGGCAAGGCCTTTGTTAGGCCAACCAAAATGCCATAAAGTACAGTAATGTGTAAGCTTTTGATTTCCCCAGAACTCTTTTGGTTGGCTTAATGAGGGCATTGCCCCAATATGGACTTTGGAATTAATACAGGAAAAACTATGCATTAACCGTTAAAAGATCCTGAGTACACTCACTTCCGTTGCAAAATTAGAACACAGCAGTGCATTTGAACAGGACAAAGTGGGCACACTGAGTGCACCATACATGCCTGAAATTAGCCCTCTTTCTCTCGCATGCACACACCATAAATCTTTGATCTTCACAGGAACACACTTTTGGGAAGGGAACTACTGTGAAAAGGATTTATGGCTGAGGTCCGGCACTGCTGGGCAGCACGGAGTATGTGACTTGACGCTGGATTGAAAGACCAAAGGAGGCACCTACGGGACAGGGCTTAAGGCAGCCTCTGAAGCATAGCTGTCAACTTTCGGATTTGAAAATAAGGGATTTTTTCAAACTTTCGGATTTGAAAATAAGGGATGCCGCGAGGGCGGTGCAATGGCACCATGTAGCCTCGCCACTCTGCACTCCAGAGGATGCGCGCGAACGGGTGAGCGAAAGAGCGAGCGCGTAGACGGCAGGCAGGCTGTCTGGTTGGGCGTGAGGGTCTGACTGCGCAAGGCATGCAGCAGCTCCGCCCCCAGTCGGTCTCAGGCTCCTTATTGGCAGCCGAGCAACGCAGCTGAGGAGCCTCCCTGGCCGGCAGGGAGCGAGAGCTGCTTCCTTTGAAATCTGGGGAATTTAAGGGATATCAACAATCCGGGATAGCAGCGGGAAACGGCATTGGAATAAGGGAGTTTCCCGCAAAAAAAGGGAGGGTTGACAGCTATGCTCTGAAGACTCTGGCTCTTTGCAGCCAGCCCAATCCTGCGCAAGGCCCTTCCAGAAGCTGTCCACAAATAGAGAGCGTTCGGTGAAGGAAATGCAGGGAGGCCGCTGGGGACAACGGTGCGGGTAAGGGTGTAAAGAGAGAGGCATCAGAGGTGATTCCCTTCTGCCTGCTGGCTGGACAGAACAAGTGACATTCCATGTGGATTTTGAAATATTCGGTACGCATCCTAAAGGCGATGCCCACAGTTTTATCCTTGGTGTTTTGAACACAGCACTTTTGGCACTGAACTTGGGTTCCTCTGTGCTGTTTCCAATGGCGTGTCTTAACTGGAGGTTGGGGTGGGAAATGGCATGGTGGAGAAACACAGGATTTGGGGTCGGGGTTGAACATACCATAGAGCAGGCACCCCCAAACTCAGCCCTCCTAATGTTTTGGGACTACAATTCCCATCATCCCTGACCACTGGTCCTGTTAGCTAGGGATGATGGGAGTTGTAGTCCCAAAACATCTGGAGGGCCGAGTTTGGGGGTGCCTGCCGTAGAGGTGCACCAACACACTTGCCTTTTTTACTCTGATTCTGTTTTTGTTTATACGGTGCATCAGTTTAACTGCCCCGGCTTCCCTCAAAGAATCCTGAGAATTGTAGTTTGGTGATGGTGCTGGAAATTATCTGTTTGAGATCCCAAGCACATCCCAGAACAGCCCTCTAGTACTGTAGAGATTTGTAAGGAAGAGAAATTTCAGCAAGTGCAGCCTCATCATGCTACAGGGCTGAGAAAAGCTGCATTTGCTGAAACTCTTGTTGTTAGCCAGGCTAGTGGTTCTTTTTGCTGCCCTACATGAACCTACACACTGCACCCTCCCCTTGTGTCTAATTATATAGTGAGAAGCATAACAATATAGCACATTGTCTGACTTGAGAATTAACTAGCTGGTTGGTTGGTTGGCATCCATCTGTCTCAGGAGACCATGGAGGAGTGTGCCTTTGGAGGTGAAGTCAAACCATTGGAGAGTTACCATGCCTGCTGTGACTGTACAGACCAATAAGGGAGAGACATGTTTTGTTGCAGGTGAGGCAGATGAAGGCATTGGATTGTGCCGATACATGTCACCAAGGCATTTCTTCTTTCTGTACGCCTTCCATGGTCATTTCCCCTCTGGTCATTGCTATGGCTACATGACCTGCCTGCCTCCAGGCATTGCAGACGTCTGCAAGGTATTTCCACAAGGCGGGGTTAATGTTACCAGCCTTCATGGCATCTTTGTAATTTAGACTAGGTCTGCCAGCAGACCTGGTGCCTGAAGCCAGCACATCCTTTGGGTCCTGCCATCTTCCATTCTGTGGACATGACCAAGCCAGCATAGACATCACTGAGACAGGGGTGTGAATGTGGCTTGGGACATTGCATCTTTGTTTGAGACTCTGTCCTTCTATGTGATGCAGCACATGGAAAGGCGTTGAGGTATTGCTCCAGGCAGGTACCGGTATAAGTTGCCCACATCTCATTCCCATAAAGTAGTATGTTCAATACCCAAGACTGGTAGATCTTCATTGTGGTCAATAGCATCACAGTCTCCCATACCCTTTTGGAGAGGCAAGTCATTGCTGTAGCTGCCTTGCCAATATGCTTGTCCAGCTCAGAGTCGATGGAGAGGTTGCTAGTTATGGTGGAGCCCAGGTAGACAAAATCACCTAACACCTCAAGCATGTGGTCACCAATGCTGATGCGTGGAGTGATGGTGACATCTTGACCCAGGATGTTGGTCTTCATCAAGCTGATGGTGAGGCCAAACTCCATGCAGGCTTGGGCAAAACAGCTGATGAGTCTCTGTAGAGCTTCCTCTGAGCACGCTGTCAAGGCTGCGTCATCTGCAAACAACATCTCACAGGACCCACCGCACTTTTGTCTTGGGTGGAGACGGGCCAGGTTGAACAGGCCTCCATTGCTCCTTGAATGGATGTACACACTGTCTTCTGTTGAGCTGAAGGCATCTGAGAGCAACAGGGAGAAGAACATGCCGAAGAGTTGGAGTGAGAACACAGCTCTTTATAGGGAAGGCGTCCAAGGATGAGCCATCATACTTGGTGTTGTGCATATTTTTGTGGAGGGGCATGATCATCTCATGGGGTTTAGGTGGGCATCTTATCTTATTGAGCAGTGTGAAGAGTCATTTTCGGCTGATGAGGTCAAAGCTCTTTGTCAGGTCTATGAAGGCGATTTACAAGGGGCATCTCTGCTCTTGGCAGAGCTGACACAGTGATCAAATCATGTCGACTGTTGACCTCAGAGCTCAAAAGCTGCCTTGTGACTTGCATAGGAGCCAACTCCTAGGAGCCAAGGTCCCTTCGCTCCCCCCCATAAAATATTTGAGTGGCCCTGCCCCCCCAAAGTTAATGAGCATTGCCATTCAAATTGTGTGTGTGTGTGTGTGTGTGACGTCTTGTGATTGATTATTTTTGTTATTATTGATATTTTATTCAAGTTGGCACCCCTGGTGACTCGGGATAGACCCTGTCAGCGAGTGAATGTAATCTGTTGAGAACTACCTACATGGGTTAAGGCTTTCCCTACAGTACTCAGCAGGGAGATTCCATAGTGGTTGTTACATGTTAGTAACCTTTCTTCGGGTAGAGGGTCACAATGCTGGAGTCCAGCATGTCTTGTGGCACGGATCTTGCTTCTCAACACTGTAAGAGAAGGCTGTGGAGCTGAGAATTGACTGGAATATTATTTTCTCATTTTCATTTTAAACTTCCTTCCCTTTTGCAACTGAGTTGGTGCTCTGGGTGGAGATCAGAAGGTTCTTGGCGATGGCCCTTAAAATACGGGAAGAGGCGCTGTGAATTTGTCACGATCACAGCTTGCCAGACCCTGGGAAACCTTTGAAATTCCTGACACTAGGGATACTGGAATGTAAGACTCATAGCTGTCAACTTTCGGATTTGAAAATAAGGGATTTTTCCAAACTTTCGGATTTGAAAATAAGGGATGCCGTGAGGGCGGTGCAATGGCACCAAGTAGCCTCGCCACCCTGCGCTCCAGAGGCTGCGCGCGAACGGGTGAGCGAAAGAGCAAGCGCATAGACGGCAGGCAGGCTGTCTGTCTGGTTGGGCGTGAGGGTCTGGCTGCACAAGGCATGCAAGCTCCGCCCCCAGTCGGTCTCAGACTCCTTATTGGCAGCCGAGCAACGCAGCTGAGGAGCCTCCCTGGCCGGCAGGGAGGGAGAGGAGCTGCTTCCTTTGAAATCCGGGAAATTTAAGGGATATCAACAATCCGGGATAGCAGCGGGAAACGGCATTGGAATAAGGGAGTTTCCCGCAAAAAAGGGAGGGTTGACAGCTATGGCAAGACTCACAACTTTGTCAAAAACTATCAATTTGTGATGGTTTCATTTGGTAACGACCACACGGACACAGCAGTGTGGGGTGTGCCTAACTCAGATCTATCACCACCTATGTACTTTTGACCCCCAGGTCTTCACATCTTTTCTCAGACTTGCTACTGAAATCTTGGAATGAAACAAGGGGTGCTACCTCCGAGCTGTGGCCCCTACAAACTGATTCTGAAGTAACACAACAGAGCTCCCAGGGTCAAAGGCAGAAAAGATTGTTCACAAAGATCTGCATCTGACTCATGAACCTGAAAAGATCTTACTTGTTTCAGCTCTACAGCCTCTTGCCTGTACCCAACCCAAAAAGCACATGCCAGATGGCTTCAACCAAAGCCGTCGATCTTTGGATCGACACTCTGAACAGCCAAAATGCGTACAACCCAGGGTGCACATAATCCAGTAAGAACTGGTTCTGCACAAGCTCCTTTGAAATGACTCAGAGGTGGGGCTGCACCCATAATTAGCGCCAAACCTAACTTTGCATCTTGATGACCCAGAAAAGCAGTAAATTCCACGAAATATGAACTGGTTTTGTTCATATTGCAGCTGCCGAGTCCTGGAGAGCAAATTACTCTCGCTACATTGGACCATACCAGGGGAAACATGTCTTGGTTACCTCCAGCCTTTCTTATCTACACAATACTGAGGCTGTGGTAGGAATTCAGTATGGGCTGGGAAATGTCTTTAACCGTCATTAGAAAACAATCAGACCAAGTAAAGTCAAACTGGAAAACTTAACTTATTGACAATCTACTCGCAGAGTTCCTCAGGACAAGCAAGCAAGGCATATTAAACACACATTTCTCAGGATGCACCTATCATATGTAGGGTTCATTAGTCCCAGAAGTGGCTGAGACCTGGTTCTCACAGAAATGGTAAACCAGTAGCTAATCTTTATTCCCTTTAGATTGCCCAGATGGCAGAATTATTTTTGTATTGACACACGCAGTCCTTGCACATGGAGAACGAACATGTCAGGGAGGAGGTTAGGCTAGAAGTGAACAGTTTCCTCTTACATCGAATTTTGTAAGGTAAAGGTAAAGGGACCCCTGACCATTAGGTCCAGTCGTGTCCGACTCTGGGGTTGCACTGCTCATCTCGCTTTATTGGCCGAGGGAGCCGGTGTACAGCTTCCAGGTCATGTGGCTACCATGACAAAGCCGCTTCTGGCGAACCAGAGCAGCGCACGGAAACGCCGTTTACCTTCCCGCTGCACCTATTTATCTACTTGCACTTTGACATGCTTTCGAACTGCTAGGTGGGCAGGAGCAGGGACCGAGCAACGGGAGCTCACCCCGTCGCAGGGATTCGAACCGCCGACCTTCTGATCGGCAAGCCCTAGGCTCTGTGGTTTAACCCACAGCACCACCTGGGTCCCACATCAAATTTTGAACATGCAGACAATTTTTTTGAACAGAGAACCATTCGAGGCATGTGAACCCCTAATGGCAGCCAGAAGGCAGGCCAACCCCAGAGAACCAGGCCTAAAAGACAGGATATGCAAAATTGCATTCTGTCCCAGGTCAAAAACGATCCTTTCTGGGTTTCAGAAGGAAACACGGTGGAAAAGAGAAAAACAAGACAATCGGCACCCAGTCGTTTTGGGATGAGAATCCAGCTCCAAGCAGCATATTCTACGTTCCAGCAGTCCACCCTAGAGACCGGCAACTCTCCATGTGTCCTAGAATAACCTTGAGTCCCCCTCCCCTTGTAACCCAGAATCATGTTGACTCCCTGAATACCGACGGCCTCAGCCCCAAATACCATGGAGCAGGAATGTTGGCTGCCAGTTTGCAGACATGAAAGGGTGTTATTCCTATTCCACACACACATTACAGTAAAGAGGCCCCTCCTACGTCCTGTCTCATCTGTCTGCCCTCACAATTACTGGCCTGGGAGGGGCTAAGGTTTTAAAAAGGATTTCCCTTCTTTGACTAAAAGTCAGTGACTTTCGGTGGTAAGTTCCCAGCTCAGACTCTTGGCAGCTGGATTCTCTCTCTCTCTCTCTCTCTCTCTCTCTCTCTCTCTCTCTCTCTCTCTCTCTCTTATCTTCTTGCCCTTTCTCTCTCTCTCTTTCAAGGAGGAATTATACAGCAGCTGGGACCTTCTTACCAGGAACATTCAGATTGCTAGGTAAGTGCTAACTTTTTGCGGTTTTCTCTGCGTCTTGCAATCTGGCTCTTCAGCTACAATTTTTTATATATATATAAAAAAAGTATTTCAGCATGTGTTGTGTGCCGTCTAGAAATTGCTCCCCACGGCGGCAAAATGTTCTTGGATGGTGTTTGGTTTCATAATGAAGGGGATTTGCGTCATAAATCTCATTCACTTTTCTTTAAAAACTGTAATTCAGAAGGCAGCTCGGGGAAAGTACGGGGGGAATTCGTCTACTGGGGGCCACGTTTAGGACTTGCTGCTGGTGCAGGCAGGAGTTGATCACAGTCATGGGGTCTTCCTTTGACCGTGGACTGGCGTAGTTGAGAACGGTGCCTGACACACCCCAAATCCCCTTGAAGTGTTTTACTAGGGAGACAGAGAGAGAGAGAGAAAGAAAGAAAGAAAGAAAGAAAGAAAGAAAGAAAGAAAGAAAGAAAGAAAGAAAGATGAAAGTTGGCTAAACTGCATTCTTGCTCTTTAGATCCTAACAGAAGCCCCTTCTGACTTTAGCAAGTGCTGCTACTTTCCTCTGCTAGGCGCGTACGTGAATTTGCTTAACCCCACATTGTCAATTGCAAGTACAGCTGGTATAGAAAGAAGGCACCTGCCCCATTTTTCACAACAGGCCTTTCTGGCCACTTCCAAGTGTGCTCTGGCTTTTGTAAGACTGAACTGCCTGTCCAGAGCAGGCGTGCAGGAGAATGTTAGTCCTGCAGGAAGATTCTGCCTGGGCGGAAATCTGCATCGATATGATTAATACGGTACAATTTTCCCTTAACCCGGCATGGCAAAATACAATGGGGGTTGGCGAGGATGTTCCAGACCCCGTTTGAGAGGACAGACCTTCTCATGGAGCATGCTAGTTCCCAGACACGCATGGTGCTTGTCTCAGTGATAAGCTCCTTTCCCGTGCGTATGTGCATGAGATGTGGGGGATTGTGGTATGTTGAGAAAGCTTCAGGCGGGTTGAAATGTGTCCGGGCCATAAAGAGACGTGGTAACGGGTCCCCACACAAGCAGCAGGGTGCAGGTAAACAATCCAACCTTCTCGGTAGATCTCGCCAACAAAGACATAACTTTGGCTGGGAATGTTGAGTGGCCTCCCCCTCTGTTGAGTCTCCTTTGAGGTTGTATAACCGCCCACAGCTAAGTTATATAAGGACAATTGGAACATGATGAGACATCAGTTTTGGGTGGGGGCACTTCCTCGTCAGTGGTACCCTCAAAATGGCACCAGTCACACACTCTGCCTGGCTCACACCCATAGGGAGAATGATTCATTCTTTCCTCGTAGATTTACTTCTCCATTTTCCGCGTGAAATTGCTTCTGCCGGGACGGATGGCCCTTCGCAAATTTCAGGGCCACTCCCTTTTATATTTTCCATTCTTGAAGCCCAGACATGCTTGCTGATAGGAGACTTGTGGCATTGCTGGTGTGCCCAGGGACAGGAAGAGGAGCTTCGCAGAACGGCGAGTTTATATCGACGCTTCTCTCCCTTTCGTTTCGGTCTGCAGCGAGTCACATAATGAGGATCCCCCCAACTTTTCACTATTTGGTGTCTGGAGGGAGAAATGCAAGCGGGAGCAAGATGACTTCCATCAGACTTGCATAGGGGAAAGTGTGCCCCATTGGCGGACAGACGTATACCAGAACTTTCTGCCCCCCCCCCCACTTGCCTCATTGAAAGACTACATTTGTTCCGTTTAAGATTATTTCATTATCTCTCTCTCTCTCTTATTTATATAAAAGCTGCTATAGACTCCCTTTGCACAAACTCACTTTGGGGTAGAGTAGTTGTACTGGAGGGGAGGGCCGTTTAACCCTAGCATCCCTAGGCAAAAATATATACAAGTACTTTTTAAAATTTTGAGCTTTAAAACAATGTCGGGACATGCATTCACGGATCTTACTGCGTCACATGCGTTCTGGCCCTAAGCATCTTGGGGATGATTCCTGCTCAGGTCACTTCTGCAAATGTTCACTTCTTCCCCCTAATTCGCACTCCTAGGGAGTCTAGCCTCGGTTTCAGAAGTAGAAGTTACAGCCAGGTTTGTTTCAAATGGCTGGATAGGGAGGAAATCTAGGGTTCCCCTTCTAAAAGAGGGGGGAAAGGAATAGGTGAAATCCCACAAGCCCTTGTGGAAACATGTGAGCATGTCAGGATGTGAGCATGATGTACTTCAATGGAGGCTGGAGCAAGGAAGTGGATTTTTAGACGCCCTTTTCCAATTTATTGGCCCTCCTCCCATCACCACTGCTAATTGAATAACACAACATTGTGACAGGCCGAATCCTTGTGTTTAATGTCTCTTGAGTTTTCCGATCACGGGGGAATTATTAATGGACAATATGTGAAGGGCCTTCTCTTTTGCAAGAGGGTAAGGAGGCAGGCAAAGGGACGCGGGTGGCACTGTGGTCTAAACCACTGAGCCTAGGGCTTGCCGATCCAAAGGTCGGCGGTTCGAATCCCCGCGACGGGGTGAGCTCCCGTTGCTCGGTCCCTGCTCCTGCCCACCTAGCAGTTCGAAAGCACATCAAGGTGCAAGTAGATTAATAGGTACCGCTCCGGCGGGAAGGTAAACGGCGTTTCCGTGCGCTGCTCTGGTTCGCCAGAAGCGGCTTAGTCATGCTGGCCACATGACCTGGAAGCTGCCTGCGTTCATTTATTTATTTTCAAGTGCCCATACCCACAAGACACTATGCAGAGTTCTTCTTTTTGCATTTTATATAGTGTTGAACTCTAGCGCAATGCTGTGGCAAACGCGACACCCGTATAAATGGTGAAGCGGTATCTCCTCGAAGTTTCAGGCTAGAGGAACAATTCCTAGCCGATGAATGCAAGGCAGAGCTGCAAGCTTTGCTCAGGTTAATTGGTAGCTTCCCCGTCAGCTTGAGCTTTTGTCAATTAACTGGTGGAGGACAATTTACATTGGTGACGGCAAATTTTAATTGGTGGGGCAAAGGATTCTTGGCACCCACCCACCCCCGAAAAAAGCGCCACAATTTTTATTTTTCAGGTTTTGCACTACAGCTTGGACAAATAAATACATTGCAAGCTGTACAAAGAGATGAAAAATTACTATATA
This sequence comes from Darevskia mixta, assembly GCA_034641385.1. Taxonomy (NCBI): domain Eukaryota; kingdom Metazoa; phylum Chordata; class Lepidosauria; order Squamata; family Lacertidae; genus Darevskia; species Darevskia mixta. The sequence continues at coordinate 6,822,483 of JAWWNH010000067.1, read as the reverse complement.
TAGGTTCGAAGTGGTGGGAAATTACAGCAATTATATTTAAAATGACATCGTTCACAATTTTAAAGTGATTAAAAAGATGTCAGAATAACGTTTTTGAGATTTTGATTCTGGTGTATTAATGTAATAGAGGATAAAAAAGAAAATATTTGGTTTTTGTCTGGTTGATTACATTGTAAATTATGTCACCATCCTTCAATACAAGTTGATTTGAATTTACTGAATCAATTGGTTTTAAAAGACAAATAAATAGTTATCTACAAATTCTTTTAATGACTGGACAGCCCCCATCGTCATGCCGACCACATCGTCATGCTGAAGGATGCAAGTCCAGCCCCTGTAGCCCGCGGTTTGGATTTGTGAGGGTCCCACATGTGTGTACAGGAGGGAAGCTGGCAAAGGGATCGCGTTTGCCACACCAAATTGTTTCTGCTCTTGGGAACAGAATTTTCACGTCCCGCCCTGTTTGCTAACATCCAAGTGTCGAAACAAGCATGTACCTCGAGAACCCAGGCCGCGGCTGTTGGGGAATCACCATGTACGGGTGTGTTGCACATGGCGAACGGCTTGTGTGTGTTGTGGCGCTGTTGTTGTTGACGGTGTTTGATTCCAAACACCATGTGAAACCAAAGTCGGGACAGCAATTCTGTCATCTGTTTGATGCCACCCTAAATACCTTATATAGTATTGAATATTAGAAGAAGAAAAACATGGACTTGAGAATATGCCTTTCCTCCCAATAATTCCCCTTCCCTTTGCCCTGCTCCTAACCTCTCCGGCGTATCCCCTCGTCTCCTTGATGCCTGGGAGAGGTTTGCAAGATAAGCTACTCCTTCACCTATTTGCTCTGGAAGCTTGGGTGTTAACCTTGAGATACCACAGCGACTGGCACCATTAATAACATATAGGTCAGCGTACCAAGATCATTTGCCCGCATTTGTCTGCATTTCTTCCTCTGACCCTCTCCTCCGGCCATGACCTTTCTCTGCAGTCCGTTAGATGGGCCGTGTGTGTGTGTGTGTGTGTGTGTGTGTGTGGAGACTGCTTTTTAACATGGGTGCTTCATATTTAGAACCCGGGCCTATCTGTGTGTTACAGCCTGAAAGGGGACAAAGGAACCCTTGCATAGAACTTCAGATCATGTTTGAAGGCTGATCCAGTAGGCTGAAAGTTGGTGCTTGTAATATACCACTGCCCAGTTTATGTGTCTTTCTTATTGCTAAAATCCCCAAATTGGTCAGGCCAATCAGAAAGGGGGAAACGGGCATTGGTGCAACCAAGAAGGAAGCTAGTGGAGGAGAGCTGTAGACGTGTGATCCAAATAGTACTCAATGACTGTGGAGAATCTTTCGAGGGCCCCTGGCCATGGCAGTGATGGGCCATTGCAGAGACGCCAGGATTAATTGAGCATTCACAGATTCACAGGCCGGTTCCTGCAACTGGCTGGCCTTGGGTTGCAGAGGTAGTAGGCCCACTATAGGCAAAATGAGGTTTCAAAATCAGGGCAGGCTGGGAGGCAGGTTTCAGTGGGAAAATAAACCACAGGGAAAAATTCTTGCAAGCTCCATAGAAGTAAACCGCAGCTGGGCAAGAGCACACAGCAGTTCACTCCAGTGAGGCTTGGGGAGGAGAACTCCGCCATGGTTTCTACCCCATTGTCAGTTCGTGGGAAGGGATTATTTTGTTCCAGGCACTTAAACGCTTTCGCTTGGCCTGTCCTTGTGCATATAAAGTGGCCTAGTGGTCTCGATGCAGACCTTGGGTGTGGCAGATCTGGTATTTTCCACTGGCTTTGGCACTCAGCGAGAGCATGAATGAATCACCACTGCCCTGCCTCCGATGGCTGTTCCCCCCTCCCTCCTCCCAGTTAATTCCTGCTTTGCATAATATCATTGAGAACGGGTGTTATACAACACGCTATAGATGCAGACTTGCCCATGTAAGGCTCACAGCCCAAGTGCTCGGGGCGGGCAAAAACTAGCAGCGCCCCACCGAAGCCATGCTCAAGTCTACAGCAGCGCCAGAGGTGTGGCTCTCCGTGTCGGCATCCGTCTGTCTCAAGAGACAATGGAGTGCGCCTCCGGAGGTGCAGTCAAACGGCTGTGCTGGCAGTACCAAAGTGACCACCCCAGGGTGCAAGCGAACTAGACCCACTCGCGGCCTTGTTGATGTGGTCCAAAGGCAAGGTGTCGAGCTTTGCAGCTTTTATTTTGAGGAAAATGTATGTTGGTGGATCCTCACCCCCTTCCCAAGTCAGGTTCGACAAGACCCTCTCCCCCCAACACCCATCATTTTATTAGCTATGGTAGTGCAATTTCCTTCTTTTTTCCACTTGTTACCCTATTCAGCCAAAATCCAGGCAAAATCTTGAAGGGATCTTCAGGAGTCCAGGAAAGGATGGGAAGAATGGCGGGTAGATCTTCTTTGTGCTGAGCTCTGTGTCTTTGCTTACTGCTGTACATTGCTGCTGGCACAGATTTGTGGTTGTTTTTTGGGGGGGGGTGTAACATAGCCGCCGCCATCTTAGCTGGTGTCTGCTTGTTGAAATATGATGGAGGTTATCGGAGTTCTGAATCTGTTTTTATTTTTGTGAATTTTGTTTTATTATAATAATAATATCCTTTATTAGGCATAACTTTTTTAAAATAATAATAATAATATCCTTTATTAGGCATAACAATTTTGTTTTATTGTTGGTTTTAGTAATACCATTTTTAAAAATGTACTTACTGGTTTTTATTGTTGCTAAGTCACTTTGTGAGGCTTTTCTCGGAGCAGCGGCACATGGATGTTTTAAGATAAATGCAAAATAAAAACAAGCAAAGGGAAGCACAAATCATCGACTCGCTTGTACTTCAAAAGCGCTGCCGTGTCCCTTTTGGGCTGAGCGGGGAGTGTAACTTGAAGAGGGTGATCGTCTCATCTGCTTAAAAATGTCTGCAAGTCCTTTTCAAGTTTCCCATTCATTCCAGCGTTTGCCGATTGCCCAAGCGTGTGCACCCCCAAAGCCGGACACCTCACAGCCACCAACCAGGCTATTAGAAATACAGGGAAGTCCCAGAGAGAGTTTGTGTAAAGATTGGGAAAATGTGGGGATGAGCAAACAGCTCTCATTTGGGAGATCTCAATTAGTGGTCCCGAGCAGCTCAGATGAGTATGTGTTGCTGCTCATGCAGCTGTTAGGAGTTTAGAGGGGGGTTGTAGCTTATCAGTTCCCCACTGGCTCCAACTGAAAGGATCTCAGACAGCAAGGCTGGGAAAGACCCCTAGAGAACAGCTGCCAGTCAGAACAGACAGTATGGGGCTTGATGGCATAATGGCATCTGTCCATGTGCACAGGACCAGCCAGTTCTATTTAGTGTACAAAGCTGACTCTCTGCACTGACCCTTGGTTGTGAGTTTTAGTGCCCAGCTCTAGTAAACTGCACTCTTAGTTAGGGATGCGGGCTGAATAAATTGCACCTTCAAAAAACAACGCAGGAACTTTCTCTCGTCTCCAGATTTTGCTGTGCAGTTCTTCATCCTTGAAATTCATCAACTAGGGTAAAGTTTCCATAAAAGAAATCCACATTAAATGCTAATGAAGTTCCATGAGGACTTTAAAAACAACAACTAACTCACTCACAAACTGATTTGGAGGAAGGGAGTAACGGAATGAGACCTGACAGATCCGTTCCTCCCTCTTCTCAATGTCCCTGAATCTGCTTTGGGGGTGATTTATGGCTTCCAGTCTCTTGCCCCCGCATGCTTGGTGCTCCACTGGTTGCTATGTCTAAAGTAAGGTCTGTCCTTATGGTTGCCAGACCCAATTTCAGGTGGCTTTTCAAGATTCAGAATAGCACAGGAAATTCAGAAATGAATCATTCGAGGCTTTCGGCCTTCTTTTTGATCATGTCAGTAGTTTTCTCTGCCTTGCCCTGTTTGTGAAAGGAGAACATTAAAGATAATATTTGAGATAAACGTTAGCAAGAGGGACTAAGAATCCTTTCTTCTTTTCAATAATGAGACTACTTCTGATTTGTGAGGAAATGTCTGAAGATGTAAAACCCAAAAGTTGTAAGACACATCCCCCCCCCCCAAAAAATGAAATGGGCAAAAATGAAAAAGAATATAGGTTATAAAATTAAAAGGTTGTTTTTTTTATAGTTCCGTAATATTTGGAAGTGAAAAGAGCTTGTTTATGTGAGCCTCATTAAGCATTATAATGAAAGCACCTTTAGTTCCTGCCATTTCAGCAGCTGTGTCTTAGAAGCCCCACCTAAAATGGCGTGTCTTGTGTGTGAGCGACTACAATTATTTATTTCTCCGAATGATTCAAAGCAGGGGCTGGATTCGGCTGAATGTGCGCAAGCGTGCAAACGCACCATGCGAGATTGACCCCTTGAAGAAAACAACAAGGTCGAGTTCATGGGGGAATTTGGGCATTTTATGGCAGTTTTGTGGTGAAAGTGAAAAACAATGAGGTGGTTCCTTGGACGATGCGGCAGACAGATCTTGCAAATAAATGCTCCAACATGAGGGCGGTGACTCACTATAGCCTGGAAAACCTGCAAAGTGTGGCTTGAAGCAGGAGAAGTTGAATGTTGAAGTTTGTCGGAGCTTTCATAAGGCATGTCACTGTGCTAGGGTGAAAAACAACAACACCCTAATCTGCTGCATAACCATAGGTCAGGTGACAGTCTAGGAGAAAAATGTGGGGAAGAAGAAAATATGGTTTGTTCCCAAATTGTAAAACAGAATTGCATTTAAATGGAAGAAGGGGTTTAATATGCTCTCCTGCTGTCAATAAATTTCTTCTAAAAGTGGGTGGCTGTCGATGGTGGTGCTCTTTTAAGAAAAAGAAGTGATTTTCCTAGTAAACACACATAATTTTATTTGTATGCCGTCTTTCCACACTTCAAGCCATGCTCAAGGTGGCTTACGGCACGAGAAGAATACAACATAATAAAAGTAGTTATGAACAATAAATGGAACATTTAAAAATGCACAACCAAACTGAACCGTTTCCACATAAATCCCAACAAGATCTAAAATAAAGATACAAAGAAAAAAACCCCAACAGCAACAATAGCAACAACCCCTCACCCAACAACGCCCCCCACAACAATACCCCAGCTCAAGAAATATAAGAAATAGTCTCTGCTTTGGTGACGTATAGCTCATCCGCAGCCTCCTATCTCTCTGTTCTCTCAGTTCACTGCATAGCCTGAAATTGGGGAGTAATCAGTTTAAAAGCTGGTTTCGGGTGAACATTTGGATTGGTCAGTTTTCTTCACTGTAGTGAAATGCCAAAAGGTGACATTGTAGCTGTCACCACAATGGCTTTCTTATGTATCTGCTCATAAAGTGTGTCTCTGTGTGTGTTGGTGGCAGCGTATGAGCCAGGAAAGAAAGAAAAGTATCCAAAGGGATTTGAAGATTAGTTGTTTCACTCCGCTTCTCCCACACATGTCTTGCGTTGTAAAAATTAGATGCCACCCCCTCACTTAGTAGATTAACTGGGCAGGTGCATTTCAGACCCTCCAAGTGTCCCTGTTTTCCAGGGACACCCTTGATTTAGAGAAGCAGTCCCGGTTTCTGATTTGATACTGCTTTTCCTTAGGATGTCCCTATTTTAATTGGAGAAATGTTGGAGGGTATGGAGTTATCCGACCCCCGAGCCATCTGAAGGCAATCCTGTATAGGGAAGGTTTTTTTTTTAATGTTTCAATCAATCAACTTTATTTCAGCTTTAAACTCATAACACAAGAACAGCAGTTACACTCACACAGTTGAATTTAAAATTATTGGCAATAAAATTAGAGGTAATCAAGACTTAATAAGTATACAAGATAGTGTAAATATTAATTCCAAACAATTTCAATTTCCAATCAACAGTCCATTTCGTCTCTTGTATGTCAGAACGGAAGTTAATAATTTTGCCATTTGTAGGGTTACAAACTGGTCAGTGTCTTGCAATAAAAAAGCAAGGAGGAAGTCAACCGGGTGCCCAGTCAGTTTTTGGATTAATTTTTAATGTTTAATGTTTTATGGTGTTTTTATATATGTTGGAAGCTGCCCAGAGTGGCTGGGGCAACCCAAATAAGATGTGTGGGGTATAAATAGTAAAATTATCATTTTGGAAAGGGAGAAATGTTAGAGGGTATGGCATTTACGTGGCTGCTGTCGCTCTCAGATCTTATTTTGACCCTCAGGTGCTGGGCACAGGAAGGATTGACACTGGCAAAAGCCTTCATGCTAACTGGAGAGTGTGGTGTACGGCAGTAGGCAAATTCACATGCCCTTTGCATATGTGGAAGCCTCCATTTTGATAAGCTGTTTGTGCCCGTGGGTCTTGGAAGTAAAAAGGTAAAGGTAAAGGACCCCTGACAGTTAAGTCCAGTCTCAAACGACTCTGGGGTTGCGGTGCTCATCTCGCTTTACTGGCCGAGGGAGCCGACGTTTGTCCGCAGACAGTTTTTCCAGGTCATGTGGCCAGCATGACTAAGCCGCTACTGGCGAAACCAGAGCAGCGCACGGAAACGCCGTTTGCTTTTCCTCTGGAGCGGTACCTATTTAACTACTTGCACTTTGATGTACTTTCAAACTGCTAGGTTGGCAGGAGCAGGGACCGAGCAACGGGAGCTCACCCCTTCGCAGGGATTCGAACCCCCAACCTTCTGATCAGCAAGCCCTAGGCTCAGTGGTTTAGACCACAAGCTGGAGTTGGGCAGAAAAAGTATTTGCAGGAAACTTATCAGTGGCTTTTAAACTGTACAGCCAGGCTCTAGAAGTGTGAGCTGAACTTGTTGCAGGAATCAGATCTCTTGCTGGGTCACTAAGCAGGAATCGTTTCTGTTTTCATTTAAATTAGAGACCACCTTACTTTGCACTTCGTGAACCCGTATGAATGTGTCCGCCTGTGAATTTTGTACTGCAGTTCTCCCAAATATGTACAAATATGCATATATCAGGGGTGCATAAAAATGCATGTATCACTGAAAATAAAAGTAAAAGGCATCTGGGGAAGTTGCTTGCAAAATGATGCATTGCTGTTAAAATTGCATACGAAAGTGGTGTATGTTTGGGGGGGAAATGTACTAAAATGTTGAGGAATTTTCATGAGGAATTTTTTTTAATTGCCAACAACTATGGAAATGTGAACAGCTGAACTTGGGATTTGGAAACTGATTGGAAACTGAAAAGGACATAGTCGTCCATCCCTGTTCAGCACCATCCTGAAGTGTTTCCCCCCCATCTTCCCCCCATTGCTTGCCCTTTTGTGCAATCGCCATTCATTTCAGCCAGGCGCATGCAAGGGCATTGCTAGCTGGTTGCACCTCTGATTGAAACGAAACCTTTCTCCCTACTCATCCTTTCCGGAGACTTTGGAAGGCTGGCAGAAAGTAGATAGCATTGTTTTCAGCTCCCAGGTCCTAGAGTGGGACCCGTAGAACTACAGTGGTACCTCAGGTTACATACGCTTCCGGTTACATACGCTTCAGGTTAAGAACTCCACTAACCCAGAAAGAATGCTTCAAGGAAAAGAACAGAAATTGTGCTCTGGCGGCACAGCGGCAGCAGGAGGCCCCATTAGCTAAAGTGGTGCTTCAGGTTAAGAACAGTTTCGGGTTAAGTTCTTAACCAGAGGTACCACTGTATGCATAAGTGCCACACATCTGATTCTCACTTGGCACACTCCAGCTTTGCGGTGTGTCACTTTTCATATAGAAAAAGCAACTCAAATGTATTTAAAATAACCAGGAACAATCTGCAAGGCTGATCATCCTATCACTCATGCAATTTGTAGAATTAAGGTGACAGATCTGAAATGAAGCATATTGACTGTGCAATTGGCACACTGTCCAAACCTGGGGTTAAAGATTTGTCCGCCTTAACTACAACCTAAACCATAGAACACACCTTGGCTATAGATCATGGCTAAGAGGAGAAACCCAAACTATGATCCCTGATTTGGACAACATGCTAAGTCAAACTTCGCCTTAGCTGCCATGGTGTGCTGACTTTGGGGGCCAGTGTGTTCACACTAAGACAGTGGTTCCCAAACTTCTTCTCTGGACCACACTTTCAGAATAAAAATTTGCTCGTACCACACTGATATTATTATTATTATTATTATTATTATTATTATTATTAAGAAATACATTGGAAAACAAAAAGAAACAACTCCTAGCAGTGCTTGAATTATAACATAGAACACAACTACTTTGTAATATGATAATGCGACATCCAGAAAGTGTAAAACAACACAGCTACATAAGAACATGAATCATTCCCAAAATATAATTATAAATGAGTCTTCTCCAACACTCTGTTCGAATGGTGATTCTGGGTCACAACTAGGATTGTCACGTGATGCTCTTGCTGTCATTTTGAAAAGGTATCTGTAAATAACAACAACAACAACAACAACAATTTATACTATAATCTAAATTGAAATGTTTAGATGTTTCTTTGTCTTTGAATCTTCCCACAACACTTGCCATCCTCTCCTGCCACACCAGTGTGGTGCGGCACACCCTTGAAAACCGCAACCCTAAACCATGGGTTGGGGTAGCTTAGTGTAATGTGCAAATGGGGTCAAGGTCAGAATCCCCAGTCCAGTGTGTGTAGCTAGGCCATCCCACAGAGAATTAATGGGTTGTCTTGATGGGTGGATGCAAAAAAGACATAGAGAACAAATTACTGGAGAGCAATACAGTTGTTTTGGCCTTCTCTCTACATCTCAGACTGGCTTGCAGTCAGGGCCAATAGAAAATAAATCAAGACACCCCAGCTCTGGTTCCAGTTGCTTGGATTGATGTGAATTTAACACATATCTGTTCTGGGCTGTGGTATATTTCCCCAGTCTACATCCAGTAACTGGGCCAGCCCCTGAATTTTTGTAATTAAAACCATCCAATACTGAAAAGAGCTTTGCTTCTTCTGGCGCAAAAGGTGTCGCAGGCAGAAATGTTGTGTTAACTGCAGGGCTCTGGCAGCTGTGGCTGTTGCATGTGCACGATCTTGTGGATTGGTTTAAGGCTTAAACCATTTCACAGCGTTGGGTGTAGTAAGGCTTTTAAAAAGGCTTTCCAAATGTGTTTCTAGAATAAAAGTGATGGAAGCCAGTGAACAGGGGCTTTTAAAGAGAGAGCACTCTCAGTGGGCAGAGAGGGAGAGGGAGTTGAGAAAGTCTCGCCAGGAGCCTGGACAAAGCAAGTCCAAATATTCCTAAATGTATGTGTTGGGACATGTTTCTGTGAGGTTCCCCCCTAGGCATGTAATCTGTCTGGAGAAGAGTAATTAATGTTCGGTAACATTTTTAAAAGATGGCAGCCAGGCTTGCAAAACACATGCTGCCCTGCAATTTCAAAACATGTTTTTATTATAATAATAATAATAATAATAATAATAATAATAATAATAATAATAATAATAATAATATCTTTCTACACAATTAATATATGCATACAACATACAAAAGAAATAACTTTACATATGTTGTATTTTGCTAAGAGGTTTTGTGCTGAATAGTAGCGGTACTGAAGTCTCTGGCAGTGGTTGGCTAAGCTTCTCTAATATCGTAGAGTTTTAAGACGAGCAGACGTGGCTGCCATTGGGTGAGCTGCTGTTATTCTAGAGCAGGGGTAGGCAACCTAAGGCCCGTGGGCTGGATGCGTTCCAGTTGCCTTATAAATCCGGCCCGCGGACAGTCCGGGAATCACCGTGTTTTTACATGAGTAGAATGTGTGCTTTTATTTAAAATGTATCTCTGGGTTATTTGTGGGGCATAGGAATTCGTTCATTTCCCCCCACCCCCAAATATAGTCCGGCCCACCACATGGTCTGAGGGACGGTGGACCGGCCCACGGCTAAAAAAGGTTGCTGACCCCTGTTCTAGAGAACGGCAGCAGGGCAGGCAAAAGGGCATAAGAAAGGGTGAAGAAGGTATCTGAGAAGGCACTGGGCAAAGAGAGCCGTGAGTTGGTGTGTGCCCTAGGAAGGAGAAGGCCCAAAGGAAGGCGTTTGAGTGGGGGAAAGAAAAGTGGGAAAGTGAAAGAGCAGAATGGAAAAGAAGTTAAAGAACACACAGACAGGATGGCTGAAAGGCTGAAGCTCACGTATCCATCTGAAATACCGTACTTTTCCATGTATAAGACGCCCCCATGTATAAGACACCCCCTCTTTTTGGGGACTCCAAATAGAGAAAATGGGGGGGATTGCCCACAGTTGCTGAGCTTTGGGGGAGGTGATTGCCCAGACTTGTTCAACTTCTTTTTTGGGGGAGGGGGGGTTGCCGCAGGAACGCAACAGCCAATCACACGCACATCGGCGACCCCACCAATCGTCTGCACGCCCGCCAAAAGCAAGCACCAATTGCCCGCCCAATAGCCAGCGGACCTTGCAGCACCCACCAATCGCCCGCAAAAGCGCCGTGGACAATATCCTGCTCGCAAGCAGCCACCAATCGCCCGTCCCACCTCTCCACCATCCGTGTATAAGATGACCCCAAGTTTTTAGCATAATATTTTCATAAAATGACCTAGTCATATACACGGAAAAATACGGTAACTGGGAAGAATTTAGGCTGAAGTCCACTCTGTAGTGGCAGCTGGTACAATAGGAGCATGTGGGACAGAGCTAAGGTTATACATAGGTGGAGAATAAGCACTGAGAATAATTCAGCGGGACTTTCTTCTGAGTGGAATGCACAGGATTTCAAAAGCACCCAAAATGAAGGGGCGACACCAGAAGCAATCACATGTCTGCCTTTTTAAGTCCTTCCTTTATTTTCAGTGCAATCCCACACTGATCAAACACAGAAGTATGCCCCATTGAGTTCCTCTAAGTAAGTAAGTACAGGATTTGCAGCCTTCATTCACAAGCCTGGAAACCACCAGTTACTCACCCTCCCACCTCGCTTACGGATCTGAAGATATATAGTATATCTTCTGAAAGGTGCTCAGAAACTTCGACTGGGTCAAAGAGCTGCTGCCAGATGATTGACAGGGGCTAGTTAGATGACTCCCTTGTTAAAATAGGGTTGTCATACGTCCGGAATTTTTCAGACATTCTGCCCTCTTAAGCAGCGTCTGGGCAGAAATCGCTGAAATGTCTGGGAAAATCCGGACGTACGGCAGCCCGTGTCGGTAGTGTAGATTTTGACGGTTTTCATTAAAAATAGCTCAAAAACTCTTTTGTTGTTGTTGTTGTTGAGATTTCGCCAACTTTTGTGTCCGGATTTTCACTTTTTGAAATATGGCAACCCTAGTTAAAACAGCTCCACTAGCTACCAGTCTGTTTCCAGGCACAATTCAAAGGGCTGGTTATGAGCTATAAAGTCCTGCATGGCTTACGTCCAATCTATTTGAAAGAGCGTATTCTCTTATTTGAAACTGCCCGGGTCTTGAGGCCCTTCTCAGTCCTGCCACCCTCTCTCCTTGGTGGGGCTGCGGGAGACGACCTACTCGGTGTCCCCACGACGGGGTGAGCTCCCGTTGCTTGGTCCCTGCTCCTGCCAACCTAGCAGTTCAAAAGCACGTCAAAGTGCAAGTAGATAAATAGGTACCGCTCCGGTGGGAAGGTAAACGGCATTTCCTTGCGCTGCTCTGGTTTCGCCAGAAGCGGCTTAGTCATGCTGGCCACATGACCCGGAAGCTGTCTGTGGACAAAAGCCGGCTCCCTCGGCCTATAGAGCGAGATGAGCGCGCAACCCCAGAGTCGTCCGCGACTGGACCTAACAGTCAGGGGTACCTGACTTTACCTTTACCTTTGCCCTAAGATGCTCCCAGGCTAGAGCTGCCAGGCTGCAACTTGGATGACCAGGTGTTTACCTTTAGATGCGGCAACCAAGCAGGGGTCCAGGTGACGGTGCCTGCTCCCTCCCTTTCTCTCCAGGTCCTTTTGTCGGATCTCTTCCCCTTGCAGTTCCACAAGATGGGGAGGAAAGGTAAAGACATGCTCCCCAGGTTACAAACTGGCAACACCAGCTATAGAATTTGGGTGTGGCGGAATGGGAGGGGAAGGCTCAGGAAAAGCACCGTCAGTGGATCCCCTTAACTGGATCCATTGGGAGGCACAGATGGAGAATTCTTCTCTCGCATCGACTGTGATTTTCTTGGATGCTCCACGCATGTCACAGTGGTGCGGCTGGTTGGAAAGTATTTAATTTTTCGGTTATTACTTAACCAATGTCAAGGAAATAAACAACTATCCGACTTTTAGAAGACATCTGAAGGCAGCCCTGTTTAGGGAAGTTTTTTATGTTTGAAGTTTTATTCTGTTTTTAATTAAAGGTAGATAGCCGTGTTGGTCTGCCATAGTCAAAACAAAATAAAAAATAAAAAAAAATCATTCCAGTAGCACCTTAGAGACCAACTAAGTTTTTTCTTGGTATGAGCTTTCTTGGTGAAGTGTGCATGCACACGATAGCTCATACCAAGAAAAAACTTAGTTGGTCTCTAAGGTGCTACTGGAAGGCATTTCTTTATTTTTTATTTTGTTCTGTTTTTAATGTTCTGTTGAAAGCCGCCCAGAGTGGCTGGGAAAACCCAGCCAATTGGGCGGGGTAGAAATAATAATAAATTATTATTATTATTATTATTATTATTAATTGAATTTACATCACACCTTTCCTCCCAAAGGAGACCAGGACAGTAGGGTTTGCTGGGTAAGGAGGCCAATGTTGAGGCTCTAGCTAGATTTCCATCTCCCCAGCCTCTACAGCCTGCACTGTCCGGCAATCCTATCTCGCTCCAACTACAGCTACGGTTTACGTTGACTATGGAATATTTGAAGGGATATTCAGAGACTGTTCCTAGATATAGCAGCACAGGAAAGAAAGGGTCCCAGGAGGAAATGTGGGAGCCTGGAACTGCAGACATGAGTGCCCCATGTGAAGGACTGAGAAACCTCTTCTGAGGGAGATTTGGGAGCAGCTCGCCAGCCCCTCTCCTCCTTGTGAGCATGGCAGGCTGGTCGGAGGGGGGCTGCTTCATAACTCCCCCCCCTTCCCCAAGGCAGCAGCAGTACACACCCAATTCAGACTGGGCAGGATTCAAAGCAGCCTCTGCTTTTGGGACTTTCAGATCTTGCACGCTCTGCTCAGTGGTAATGGATCCAGCTGGCTTACAGCTTCCCACGCCTGCCCTGGGCTGTCTAGCACACAAAAGGCGTTTTGTATTATAGTTGTATATGGGAAAAAGGGGGTTATGGCATTATACTAAAAGGGGGCTGAGATCAAGGACGAGACGGAGCAGGGAATTAGGAGAGGAGGGGAGCTGGAAATGGAAGAGAATGGCAGTTGTCTGCAGGACTGGAAACAAAGTTAAAGGCATAGAGGAAGTGAGCCGGTGAAATATAAATGTGGCTTGTCAACAGCTGGCCCAAGACATTTTGGTGCCTGCGGAAGAAAATTAAAATGTCAGCCCCCTCCTCTAACTAATTAATACAAGGCGCAACCAGTCAGGAACGTCTCTTGTGAATGCCCCCACCCCACTGAAACAAACAAGAGCTGCAGCAGCAGGGAGGGGCACATTTATCCATTTCAGTTTCTCTCTGTTTCTCATTTTTCCAATCTTCTATTCAGTTCTCCAAATGTCCGCCTCAGTTTGCAATCTTTTTTAAAACATCCTCACAAAAATCCACCAGTGCCAATTTCTCCTACCATATACCTCTTTGGAGGCAACACACATTTTCGCAAAGCATTTCTCCCTAATATAACACATTTTTGCATGCTTTCTGTAATACGTGCCTTTTTAGCCACACTTCCCCCAAGTACATGCATTTTTGCACACATTATTTGGCGTGCGAACTGCAATGCAAAATTCAGAGAAGCAAGAATTCCCCAAGAGAACTGTGTTATAGTTCTCCTGTTGTTTCAGAAAACTGCAAATCCGGTGGATTCGCCTTTAAATGTGAACTGAATTGAATTTATCCTCCTCCCTGATTGTCACTCATATTAAGTAGCGCAGATTGTTAACTCTCTCTCTCTGATTGTGTGTGTGTCACTTGTCTTAGACTTCCCTGCCGTGAAGCAAATAATGACCTTACTAGGCTGCCCTCTAGAAATAAGTCTGGTGCTGAAGGGTTTAATGGCCATTCCTCACTCGTGGAAGTGTCAATGCGCATTGAGGATATTGTGCACATTCATTATGTCCATTATTAAAAAATGTATTTTTTTGGTAATGATTTTGATATTTTGCAATTTAAAAATGTCTAAAGCTAGTCTTAGGATGTGGATAGAAGGTTTCCCCTCGGTTCCTTTAATAAGCATCTGTTACGCTAAGGAAGTTTGAGTCGCTAAAGGGATTGTCTGAACATCTTGGAACTCTGATTCCTTCTCTATCAATCCACATGTTGTGGTATACACAAGCAAACACTTTATTCTCAGATGGGAAAAGTGTGTGTGTGTGTGTGTGTGTGTGTGTGTGTGTGTGTGTGTGTGTTTAAAGAGAAACAAATTGGAACAATCACCACCCCCACTGAGAGTGTTGGCCTCCTTTTCGGATTAGGTATTTGATTTGATTAATAGTTAGAATTGTGTATATGTATGACTTTATTATAGATACATTTATAGAAATAAACAGCTCAGAGTGGCATGGGTGGTTTTTCAGTTTGGGAAAAAATGAAGTTGTGTTCCAGTGTTATTATTCTTAATATTACTATGATTAAGGCATTTATAAAAGGTAAAGGGACCCCTGACCATTAGGTCCAGTCGCGGACGACTCTGGGGTTGTGGCGCTCATCTCGCTTTACCGGCCGAGGGAGCGGCGTACAGCTTCCGGGTCATGTGGCCAGCATGACTAAATCGCTTCTAGCGAACCAGAGCAGCGCACGGAAATGCCGTTTACCTTCCCGCCGGAGCGGTACCTATTTATCTACTAGCACTTGATGTGCTTTCAAACTGCTAGGTAGGCAGGAGCAGGGACTGAGCAACGGGAGCTCACCCCGTCGCAGGGATTCGAACCGCCAGCCTTCCGATCGGCAAGCCCTAGGCTCAGTGGTTTAACCCACAGTGCCACCTGCGTCCCACTCTTAGGGCAAAACTGCACATTATATTAAGTATAAAGGGACATGCCACTGAAAGCATTGCTGTGCCAAAGCTGATTTTGCAACTCATTGCTTTGGGTGGGACAGTATCTAGACTAACATTTACAAAGAGGCAGAGCGTGACATGGATGGAGCAAAAGTGTGTCAGGATCAAGGACTGAAGGGATTGTCTGGCATTACAGGATGCAGAAAAGCTGAAGATCCTGTGGGTCAGACATGGCTTTGGAGAAGAGCTGGGATTTTAAGATGTTGCGGTGGCAGATAAAGAGGAGCTGGGAAGAACCAAGAAGACTGGAACAGCAAAAGGGAAGAGGTGTCCCTCTTCCGGATTTATTGGGGCTGTTCGGGTGCTGCCTCAGCAATGCTCTGTCACAGAACCTCTTCAGGACCAGGACCCAGCCCTAGGACTTGTGAAGTAAATAAATAAGACCTTTTGTAGCGCCTGTTCATTTTAATGGAACTTGCACAGGCAAATTCCCAGACGGATTGTGCCCCCATGAGGGTCAGAACTGACACTCTTAATCTGCCAGCTGAGGCAGCTGCTGTGCTGTGTCTTGCCTGTGACCATGACTGGGATAGCTGCCATCTAGAACAGGCCTAAATATATACATATAAAAAAGGAGGGAATCCCTACATTGACATGAGGCCTTTGGGTTTATACAACAGTTGCAATGTTTGGTTGTTGTTTTACTCTATTAAAAAAGGTTAATAAAAGGCGGTCCTGAGTTTATATAAACTGTAGGTGACAAATGCCATCTTAAAAGAGGCTTCCCCACTTTTCTCCAGTGACTCTGGACTTCATAGTCTTAGACCCCCACCCCCAATTTATTTCAAAATGTGGTGAGCCAGCTGTGTTGGGTGACCCCGTCATGCTGGCAGGGCCCCCCAATGTCTGCCTCAAAGTCCTGCTCACACACCAGAAGAATGTGTCTTCTAAGAGGATGCCTCTTATGACATCATCTAAAAATAAAGTGTACCTCTTGCTACAGGAATATAGGTAAAGGTAAAGGGACCCCTGACCATTAGTTCCAGTCGCGGACGACTCTGGGGTTGCGGCGCTCATCTCGCTTTACTGGCCGAGGGAGCCAGCATACAGCTTCCGGGTCATGTGGCCAACATGACTAAGCCGCTTCTGGCAAACCAGAGCAGCGCACGGAAACGCCTTTTACCTTCCCTCCGGAGGTCCCTTTGCCTTTACCTTTTATGTCAAGAAATGTTTCCAAACAGTGAAAAGAGCTGGGTAATAAAAGACCACGTGGCAAGGGACTGTCGAGATGTCTAAAATATATATTCATCCTGCTGGTTCAGAAGGGTTTGGGGGAATCGGTGCTCCTGGAAATGCTTTCAAGTGATGACCCTGAAATTTGTAATTACCAAGTTGAGCACACGAATTGGTCCAGCTCCCAGGGCTTGGCTTTCTCACAAATTCAGCACCGTTAATCAGATGCTCAAAATCATGTGCTTTGTAGCTGCTCCCTCTTGATGAAGATTGGGTTGACTACTGTGGGCCAGGTGGAGAGGCTACCTGACAAAGCAGCAGTTTGTCAGGTAGCCTGTCTTCTGTCTTTGGGTCAATTCACTTGCTTATTTTTGTGTGGTGGTCTTCTTCCATCTGGATCCGAAACCCCGGTTGTGTTTTTTATCTGAGGTCGAATGTCCAAATGGCTTTTCATGGCTGTTGCTGCACGGTGACTACAAGGCTGTGCTAAATAATCTCCACCTTGAGCTTTGGGGTGGCAACTGGTGATTTCATTGGAGTGCTCTCTTACTTGTGTGAATTCACTCTTTTAAAGCACTCCGGCTACTGCTGCTGCTTCTTTCCTGTGTTAGTCACATGAGTGAACCCCCCCCCCCAAGAGGGAATCATGCAGTGAATGGGGTGATATCATGATGCTGTGTCAATCAGATTTGGCTGCACATTAGTCTCACTGAAGGCAAGCGAGGGTAATTTAATAAATAATGATTTATTTATTTATTTTACAAGGTTGCTGAAGAAAACATTATATACATACGTTTTTTGACTGCTAAAAATGTTGCTGAAAAATGGCAAGTAGTTTTGGCTCTCTGCACATTCATTTTGTCCTATAAAATGCTCAGTGCTGGGACGAATGGCTTTTCAGAACAGGAAAGAGAAGACCCCTCTCATATTGGTCAAGGCATGAACATATACAAAAAATTAAGTCATGTGAATGGCTCTCAGTTTTGGTCCCAAGACAACCACATCACATGCCTCAAGGGTGGTATGCTATGATTATGGGGCGGGTGGCGGTGTGGTCTAAACCACTGAGCCTCTTGGGCTTGCCAATCAGAAGGTCGGCGGTTTGAATCCCCGCGACGGGGTGAGCTCCCGTTGCTCTGTCCCAGCTCCTGCCAACTGAGCAGTTTGAAAGCACGCCAGTGCAAGTAGATAAATAGGTACTGCTGCGACGGGAAGGTAAATGGCGTTTCCGTGTGCTCTGGCTTCCGTCATGGTGTTCCGTTGCGCCATAAGCGGTTTAGTTATGCTGGCCACATGACCTGGAAAGCTGTCTGTGGACGAACGCCAGCTCCCTCGGCCTGAAAGCGAGATGAGCGCCGCAACCCCATAGTCACCTTTGACTGGACTTAACTGTCCAGGGGTCCTTTACCTTTTTTTTACCTTGCTATGATTAAAATCGTCATGAAGTTGATACAATCTTAACAGTTTCAGAATAACACTGGCATGGATCTGAAGGCATAAAATGTAATGTTTTAGGAGGTGGGGAATTAGAATCCATTCTTTGTGGTTTGCCAAAAGTCCTGTACTTTTTGTTTTTTGTTTTTTTTAAACTGCCCAACCCAAAACTCATTACTTGGAACCAACCCTCACTGATTATAACAAAACCTGTCTGAATCCTCCATTGCCCTAGGACAAAATGTTTTGGTGCCTGAGTTGGATAATCCAAATGTCACACACCCGCCCACTCATCAACATGATGTGCGACTCACTGGAAAGTTCTTCTACATAAAGCCTTGTTGGAATTAATGGGAGTTCCGTATAAACATTACTTTGCTTTTGGGCATCTCACATTCATTTCAGTGGGTCTTGGGCAGAAAAAAATGTCACAGTAGATTACAGTATATCCCATAGGGTGGTTCTGTCACTTCCCCACTTTGCCACTTCTGATGACACCCTGAAAGCCACCCAAAGCAGCCTCTCCACCTTGCCTCACGTAAAGGCCATTTATATCTTGCTCTCTCCCTGATTCTCCTTTCTGGAGATCTGGAACCTCATCTGGAAGAAACTGGTGTCAGCCAGTGCCCAGTGAGTGATCCGACAACTCCTTTCAAAGAGGTTTTTCAAGGCAACATTTGCACAATGGGATGCTGTCTAGATCATGGGTCGGCAACCTTTTTCAGCCGTGGGCCGGTCCACCGTCCCTCAGACCATGTGGTGGGCCAGACTATATTTTGGGGGGGGGGGATGAACGAATTCCTATGCCCCACAAATAATCCAGAGATGCATTTTAAATAAAAACACACATTCTACTCATGTAAAAACACCAGGCAGGCCCCACAAATAACCCAGAGATGTATTTTAAATAAAAGGACACATTCTACTCATGTAAAAACATGCTGATTCTGGGACCGTCCGCGGACCGGATTTAGAAGGTGATTGGGCCACATCCAGCCCATGGGCCTTAGGTTGCCTACCCTTGATCTAGACAGCATCCCATTGTGCAAATGTTCTCTTCCTGGCAGTCACTTATGAAAGCTAGCACAGTTGTTAGTATTTAAGGTGCCTCAGGTCTCTTTGTACTGCTCCAGAAGGTTAACATAGCTACCTCTCTGAAGAGATCATCACTGCTGGTTTCTGCTTACTTGCCCGTTATTGGAATGCTAGCATGTTTGCCATACATCCGGACATTACTGGGATTGCAAAGGCGGAATTGACATCCGTGAGGGTTTTCCTAAAAAAGCAACCCTGGGTAAACACATGGGTTCACCACCATGGTTGCCACCCTTGATTGGAAAGGTCATTAGCCACCCTTGGTCTTCCATGACCTTCCCAAGCAATGTCTCCCGGTGGGTTCCTTAATGGATCTAGGCTTTGGCGAGTGCCCCGACCCACCCACTGATTGTGCCATCACGTGGCTGTGACCGTCATCAAACAGCCACAGCATATGGGTGGCCGCTTCTTTCCAGCCTGAACTGAATCACCGTTTTGGCAAACCACTTTGAAGGTATTTAATTTTAATCCTGTCCTCCTTCCAAGGAGCACAAAGTGGCGTTTTTAACCTCGCAACATCTGTGAGCAAGATTAAAAGCAGAGAGGGTGACTTGCTCAAGACCACCCAGAGAGCGCCGTACGCTAACCACTGCACCAGTTAGTCTGGTCCTCAGAACATCACTGCGTGAGAATTAGACCAGTCACCTAAGGATTCTCCCCGGGGCATGTCTATAATAACACAGACTTCCATCGGCTTAACAGTCATTCCCTTTCCTCAGGGATGCTGGGAGATCTGAGAGGGAGGGAGCTTAAAAGGAGAATCCACAGCCCTTCTCACCAAATTACAATTCCCAAGATTCTTTGAGGGAAGCCATGACAGTTAAAGCGGTACAAACCCCAAATAAGTTTTCAGTGCAATGTTGCTCTTCATTAACACTGCCCAGTTGTCTGCTGGGCCAGCCAAGCCATCAAAGCTTCATTTGAAGTGTTCGTCATGGGTACGGCATGCGTGTTTATTTTATGACCGCTTAACCAACTTCAGAAAAGTTCGAGTTGGCACGTCAAATTGCAGTTAGTTATATGACAAACACTTCAGGTGTCCCAGCTGCAGCATGATTGTGTGAATTGGTCCCGAAACATAGCTGTCAACCCTCCCTTTTTTTGCCGGAAACTCCCTTATTCCAATGCCGTTTCCCGCTGCTATCCCGGATTGTTGATCTCCCTTAAATTTCCCGAATTTCAAAGGAAGCAGCTCCTCTCCCTCCCTGCCGGCCAGGGAGGCTCCTCAGCTGCGTTGCTCGGCTGCCAATAAGGAGTCTGAGACCGACTGGGGGCGGAGCTTGCATGCCTTGTGCAGCCAGACCCTCACGCCCAACCAGACAGCTCTTTTGCTCTCCCGTTCACGCACAGCCTCTGGAGCGCAGGGTGGCGAGGCTACTTGGTGCCATTGCACCGCCCTCGCGGCATCCCTTATTTTCAAATCCGAAAGTTGACAGCTATGTCCCGAAAGCTGATCTGGCTCTAAGGCTGTAGGACATTGGTATTTATATAATACGGTTGCAAGAATTTCATTCCCCCCCCCCACTCCACTTCTATGCTAAATCCAAGTGCCCCCCCCACAAAAGAAGTTTTTGCTCTAGGGACAGAGACTAGCGCCAGAAAGACTTTTCTAGAGAAGAAGTTTTTGAATGCCAAAGTCAAAAGCAACTGGATTTACTCTTTTAGAGAGGAAATTAAATAGCTGCGCATTCCTATAAATATTGTTGTTTTTTAACCAGTGTTTGTGTGTGTGCCTGTGTTACACGTGTGGGCCAAGACTCTATATGTAGTAAATATAGCTCCAAAAGATGTATTTTTTTTAATGCATCTAAGGCAGGGGTAGGCAACCTAAGGCCCGTGGGCCGGATGCGGCCCAAACGCCTTCTAAATCCGCCCCGCAGATAGTCTGGGAATCAGCCTGTTTTTACATGAGTAGAATGTGTCCTCTTATTTAAAATGCATCTCTGGGTTATTTGTGGGGCTTGGGAATTCGTTCATATTTTTTTTCAAAATATAGTCCGGCCCACCACATGGTCTGAGGGACGGTGGACTGGCCCACAGCTGAAAAAGGTTGCTGACCCCTGATCTAAGGCGTTAAATGCATGCTTGACTGGAAGTAAGCCCTGTTGGATACAATTGGACAGGCATCTGAGTACATAGGATTGTGCTGCACAGCGTATTGAATTAGCAATTATTGTATTTTAATGTTCTGTTGAAAGCCGCCCAGAGTGGCTGGGGAAACCCAGCCAGATGGGCGGGGTATAAATAAATTATTATTATTATTATTATTATTATTATTATTATCATCATCATCATCATCATCATCACTGGCTCAAGCACACCCTGAAGGAACTGAACGAAGCTTTGATTTTCAATAAGATCTCACCCATCCTTTTGCACTGACTGCTCAGGACAGGTGTTGTATATGCAAGCCAAGAATGTCCCAGATTTTTGTATTTTTTTATTTGGAGGGGGGTGTCTTCAAACTGGAAAGTATGAGAACTTTGAAGACCTAGAATCCAAGAAAGCATGTGAAACAAAGAAACCTAAAGTCTTGGTCCTCAGACAAGCACACATGCAATTAAAACTGAGACGGTACACAAATGAAGGACATATTGCTCACGTCCTATAAAGCGGCGTGTGTAATTAGATCTGATGCTTTGCATACCTGTTCATCCACCTGAAGAAACCTGAGGGCAAAAGATGTCTCTTTCTTCGTTGTTGTTTTTTTGGGTGGGTGGGTGGGGGGTTGTATAATTATGGGAGCCCCAACTTGCATTGTGAAGGTTTACGTAGGTCAATATAGGTTTACCACCTCAGTGACAACTAATCAGTGTTTCGGACTATGAGTGCATTTCACCAAGAGATCATCTGATTGTCTTGCAATGCCCTTTTGCACATTGCAGTCAGCATACTCCTTATAGAGCAGAGTGATGTGCTAGTAATAACACAGGACCATGAAGAGGTCACTTTTTTCAAACAATTAATTCATAAGAGGGAAAGGATTGCCCTACAGGAACAGGCCAAGGTCAGTCTGGCTCAGCAACCTGTTTCTAACCAGAGAGCACTTGGGAATGGAATTGATGGCCTTCCCCCTGACTAATATTTGTTAGTAGCTATAGCCTCAAGGAGGGACCCAGGTGGCGCTGTGGGTTAAACCACAGAGCCTAGGGCTTGCTGATCAGAAGGTCGGCGGTTTGGATCCCTGCAACGGGGTGAGCTCCCGTTCCTCGGTCCCAGCTCCTGCCCACTTAGCAGTTCGAAAGCACTTCAAGTGCAAGTAGATAAATAGGTACTGCCAACCTAGCAGTTCGAAAGCACGTCAAAGTGCAAGTAGATAAATAGGTACTGCTCCGGCGGGAAGGTAAACGGCGTTTCCGTGCGCTGCTCTGGTTTGCCAGAAGCGGCTTAGTCATGCTGGCCACATGACCTGGAAGCTCTTGGCCAATAAAGCGGTGACACCCGGGGCGGCCCACATCCACTGCACCCCCCTTCCTCCGCCCCTGGATGGATCACTTCTGCACTGTGTGGGGATTGTCCTTTCTTTAGTTTGGCCTCCTGAGCCTACCGCCAGCAACTCTGAGTTTGAAGAGCGAAAAATTTTACATATCCATGACTCTTATTTTACATATCCATGAAAAGAGGGCATGTCCTGGAAAAAGAGGGCATATGACAACCCTTCTCTGAGTTCCAGGATCAAGAAAATGTTCACTAAAGGATGTTGCGAGTGAGGAATGTTTTAGCCTCATTTGTTTTCAAGCAGGCTGCCAGGGTTAGGATTAAGGAACAGGACTGTTTTATGTAAAAAAACAAAATGGGAGTCATTCTAGGGCTACACATTCTGAATGTAGCAGCAGTCATTGTTTTCTTTGTGGAAAGGATGAGGTATGTACCGTTGTGTTTCTGTTACATCCTCTGGCACTGTGAAGTTGTGGCATAAGGAAATGCACACTGAGGCACTTTCTTTTTTAAAAATAAAAGTTATGTTTCTTAGAAGGAGGGCTGAGATGGACCTCATTTTGGGTTTGGTGGGATTCCTACAGGACTCTGACAAGGCAGGCCCAAACAGAATTAGGTGCCTGAGATGAGGAGCCGTGTTAATACTAACTATGTGCAGCCGTTCCCATTAACCTACAGGTGGTTTGTAAACAGAGAGCATCGGGGTGGGTTGTCCCCTGGTCTCTGTCTCCCACAGACTGAAGGACATCTTGCTTGCTTCAGTCACCCCAGTTTGATTCCCACCTTGGTCCCCTGCCTCTCCCCCAATGGGCATAACATTTAAACTTTTAATACTCAAAATCTATGTGCCGGCATGGGATGGATGGGAGCTGGGAGTCCAACAACATCAATAAGGTCCCAGGCTATCCATCCCTGCCCAGGTATTCTGGGCTGTCCTTCTCTCATCCAAGGGTGCCACTAACCAGTACTGCCTGTGCCACACACCGATTGCGTCCCAGGGGCTTCCTCATTGTGGCCATGCTGCTTGAAGAGTCACTTTGAAAATATCTCTTTCTCCACCCCTAATCGCCCTCCCCATACTGGGCCGGGCACCTGGTGAAAATCTGACAGGAGTCCCCTGGATTTATGCCACAGTAACTGAGAGCAGCTTCTCATGCTGGCTGTGTCTCAATATTTGTACAAGCGATTTTCTCCGGTGCAGGTCACCTGCATCTCTTAACTGCTGGGTGGAGTTTGGCACAAGGGGAGCAGTGCACACTTGCTCTTGTTGCTTTGCCATGGCAACAGCGCACAACAGTTGCCGTTGCTAAGTCATCACCTCCCTCTCCCTGAAGGCATCTAGTTGCTCAAGCTGGGAGAGGCCCACCTAGTGGAGAGACGTGAGCCTGCATAGGGCGATGGAATGGCTGGAGCCTGTTCAGCCAGTCCTGTCGAGTGTGAGGAAGGAGGTCAGCGTTGCACCTGCTGACCCTGGGACTTTTGCGTGTTCATCTGAACCTCTGCGTGGAGCCTCTGCGCTTCCTGCCTGCGTGTGAACAGGCTTCCGTCAGCGCTGTTTGTACCCCGGCAGAAACACAGGATACAGCTTGTACGCACGTAGGCTCTGTGTAGAACATTGATGATGAACATTGGGGTGGGGTGGGGCCAGGAGAAGGAATCCCACCCTCCTCCCTCCATGTGTTCATTGTCTGCAGGTCTGGCCAGTTGAACACAGTTTCAACAGTACACTTGCTGGATGCAGGGAGTGTTTGGGGGCGCGCAGAGGAAACAGATTGGCTTGAAAAATGGCAGGTGATCAAAAATGTACGTGTACAAAAAACCACGGATAAATAGACCATGCCACTTCCCAAGCAAGAGCACTGTTTTTGAAGGGTGCCAATAAAGGGAGAGGCTCTATAACTGGGCCCAAGTTGGATACCCTGCTGGGTTAGACAGCGTTGCCCAGTCCCTGTGCCAAGACCTGGCAGGGCCCTGAAAACCTGTGCCATGTTTTCTGTCTGCCATGCAGCACAAAACCGATCAACCCCAGAGTTATTTTTACTCAGACAGCTCCATCGTCACCGTACAGAGAGGCGCCTGGGATGGGGCCCTACTGCACAATCGGTTGCTTGCGGGCAGCAGTACTTTGGAGAGGCGCCATTGGCTGCACTCCAAGGGTTGAACCCCAGCTGCCGCTATAAACATCTGAAATGAAGCTGCCTTTTAGGGTACCAGACCTTCTGGTGGGCTTGCACATGCCCGGGTGGCTCTAATATTATTATCTTCTCCAACTGGCAGTCCCTGTCCAAAGGCTGCAGAGGAGAATTGTATTCCCCAGCCTTGCTACCCGAGATCATTTTCGCTGGAGATGCCAGTGACTGAACAGTTTGGTTCTTCTCAAAACAAGTCATGTGCTTGATTGCTGAGCTGTGGTTCCACGTTGTGAGAAATCTTGGGGCACACCTCTTTAGATTGGGCCAGCCCTGGCCTTAGGGCAACAGCCAGGTGTCTGAGTTGTCTGAAGAGGAATGCTTAGGCAAGCAGGAAGCTGTTACAGAACAACCAGCCTTATCCCCCTCTCTCTTCACTTCCACCAGATGCTGGAAAGAGAGTTTGGGCTCATCCATACTGCCGTTTAATGGGGATGTGAGCTTCCTGTGCCTCCATTGATTCTCCATTTTCCATATGACATTCTTCTCCAAATCAGGGATACTCTGAAAAGGGGTGTGTGAGATAAAATCTGGATTGAGGGAGGGGAAGGTATGGGAAGGCAGTGATTTGGAGAAGACTGTTATACAGACAATGGAGGGGGCCTTTGCTCTGAACCAGCAGGTCTCGTCTTATGAGCAGAATACCTAGGAGGTGGTTGTCTGATCAGAGCAGGAAGAGTTTCCTGGAAGGGATGCAAGGCCTATGTGGCTGGGTTCCCAGGTATTCATGGGGGGAATGGAAGCCAGGTGGATGGGGTTTGGCTCCCAGTCCTGCAGGGAAAGGCAGTGGCTTCCAGAGAGACCTAGAAGCTCCCCCAACTGTGAGATGATCTCTGATCGTTTTGCCCACTTGCAGTCACCACTTGCTGTATGCAGAGGGCAGGTCCACGGCAGCACAGTTGCCTGCAAACTCAGTTCACGCAGACAAATCAGCCAAGCTAGATGCTACAGGGAAAGGTGAAGAATAACACATGCATAGCTAATCCTGGACTGGCAAGAAAATGGATTTTCAAAGAGATCTGAAGGTGGTGTGCAAGATGCAACATTTTCAATTATTTCTTTCATAGCATTGTTGTTCTCTGGCTAGACAGTTCTTGCAAGATTTTTAAGCGCACGCAAACAAAACCAACTTGCAGAAACAGATGAGAGTGAGGGAGAAGAATGCATACCCCAGGCAATGCCTTCTTCCCGACTGCAAAAATGGCATTCAGAACCTGGATATATAAAAATCCGCCCACAGAGCCAACCTTCCTAAGGGGAATTCCACGGGGGTGCCTCATGTTGGCAGTATTCCACATTCTGTCCCTGAAATGAGCAATCCTGCAAGAGTTTCTTTCTGATCTCAGAGGGCTCTTCCAGACAACCTGTATATTCAGCATTCATCCTGATTCGTTTCCGCAAAAAAAAAATGTGCAGAGCTTATATAGCATCACAGTTTATATTGAGCATTCGTTTTAATTGGTTTGGACAAAATTTTGCACTGATGTGATGCAATGTTGTTGCTTATTGAGCATTCACTCTCAGAAGTTGTATGACATCACCTGGCATGGTCATTATCTCACACTAGAACACATCCCAGTCCACTTTCCCATCGCTTTTCTTACCATAACAATTCCACGGTGGCGGCTGCTTTTTTAAGTGCCGTTTGCTGCAAGACAGAGCCAAATCTGCTTTTAACTGCACAACCTAAATTTGCAGGCATGTGATTTATGTCTACCTGGGGGGGGGGGGAACAGTGACAGTTTGGAAGCGGCTGCAGTCACAATCCTTCCGCCTTGTCGAACAGAGATCTATGTGCCCCACATAGATCCCAGGGAGCATAACCACAGGGCTGCTCCGTAGGCAGGGACCGACAGAACTGGGGGGGGGGGCTTGTGGCAGGGGGCCCCAGCATCCTGTAGGGAGAAGCAGGCTTTCGAGGCTGGGGAGGGGAAGGAGGGGAGAGCTGGCTGTGCAACCCTCAGGCAAGAGGGAGTAAGAACTATGTGCTCACACAAACACACCATCTCTCTCCCTCCCTCCCTCCCTCCCTCCCTCTCTCTCTCTCTCTCCTTCCCGGACGGACGTGGTTTCCCTATTTATCCACAATGACTCAACCCTCCCTCGGCCCTTGTGACTCTCTTCTGTAACCTTCAAGGAAGGGAGAAAGCAGAAGCAATGCAACCGCAGAAGCTGCCAGCTTTGATCTGCCAGTTCTTTGCGCACGACCCAGGGGTGGGGCAGGGGAGGGATAGGTGCGATTTTATGCCCATAGCTGTCAACCCTCCCTTTTTTTTGCGGGAAACTCCCTTATTCCAATGCCGTTTCCCGCTGCTATCCCGGATTGTTGATATCCCTTAAATTTCCCGGATTTCAAAGGAAGCAGCTTCTCTCCCTCCCTGCCGGCCAGGGAGGCTCCTCAGCTGCGTTGCTCGGCTGCCAATAAGGAGTCTGAGACCAACTGGGGGCGGAGCTTGCATGCCTTGTGCAGCCAGACCCTCACGCCCAACCAGACAGACAGCCTGCCTGCCGTCTACGCGCTCGCTCTTTCGCTCACCCGTTCGCGAGCAGCCTCTGGAGCGCAGGGTGGCGAGGCTACTTGGCACCTCTCTTTGGAGCAGGGGGCGCAGCTCAGAGACCAGGGGCAGCAGCAGCAGCTGCCCTGAGGACTCCCAAGGAGAGGGGAGAGGAGAGGAGGCTGAGGGAACCCTCCATAAGGGAGGGTGTTCAAAAAAGCGTGAGAGGCTGCCAGCTCTGCAGGCAGGGGGTGACATAACGGCTCCTGAGCCTCACAGGGGTGCCACAGAAAGAAGGTAGTTGGTCAAGGGAGCCGTGGTCACAAAAAGGTTGAAAACCTCTGCCTTAGCACATTTAATTTGCAAAGGGCCTCTGTCAGCAACCTTCATGGCGTGAGGCCCTCTGAGGCAGGAATGCGGGCTGCAGAGAGTCCTGCGACATTTTTATCCTTTAAAAGGAAATCTTCCAGGACTGAGTCCTGCTTCTCTGCTGTCCCCTAAAAGATGACCAGTCCAAGCAGCTGCTTGAGCAGCCAGCCTCTGTCCTCTGCGGTTGCTGCTCCATCTCTGGCTGCCCACCTCTTTCCTATCTCTCTCCCACCTGGATTCTCTTCTCTAGATGTCCACCTCTGCCTCTCGCCAGAACTCTCCCCATACAAGCCAGGTTGATGATGGATGACTCAAGTGGGATCAGAGGATCTTTCTCTAAGACACTCCCATCCAGAATAATAATAATAATTTATTAATTCTACCTGGCCCATCTGGCTGGGTTTCCCCAGCCACTCTAGGCAGCTCCCAACAGAATAATAATAATAATAATAATAATAATAATAATAATTATTATTATTATTATTATTATTATTAATAATAATAATAATAATAATAATAAATTTAAAAAGCGACAAAACATCAAACATTAAAAACTTCCCTAAACAGAGCTGCCTTCAGGTGTCTTCTAAAAGTCTGGTAGTTGTTTATTTCCTTGACATTTGATGGGAGGGTGTTCCACAGGGCGGGCGCCACTACCGAGAAGGCCCTGTGCCTGGTTCCCTGTAACTTTACTTTCTCGCAGTGAGGGAAGCGCCAGAAGGCCCTTGGAGCTGGACCTCAGGGTCCGGGATGAACGATGGGGGTGGAGACGCTCCTTCAGGTATACTGGGCTGAGGCCATTTAGAGCTAGGAAGCCCACAATGTTCCAGCTGACCAAGGTCTGTGATCAGATCGCCCTACTTTAAAAGAGCAGGGGAACCTAAAAGCAAATTAAGACCCCAGCTTCCCCCCCTCCAAGCAAGATTAAGAGCAGTTTAAGAGGGCAATCTCAACTAGTCACCTACCCCCCCCCCCCCAACCTCTTAAGATTGAAAACTTGGTGTGGTGGAGCTAGCCTTTCTTCTGAAGGCTTAGTTGTCCAAGCGCAGGGTTTCATTTGTTTATTGGGGGGGGGGAGCATTTCATTATGTGAGCCTTTCCTTGTAGTGCGGTCCCTATTTGCCAGAAGCAGTCCTGATTTTGCAAGGAGTTGGGTGGTACCTGTTCTGGGCAAATCACTATCTCTGTTTGGATTTTTGGAAAAATTTGGTGGCTGCCTTTAAAAATAAAAACCCGGTCTGATTTTTAGGTTGCTGTTCTTCTGATTTCTACTTCCTTGCCAAGTTCTCTAGTAGCAACATGCAGGTGTTATGATTTTTGTCCAAGCCGAGCGGCAACAGCTGCAGCGAGGGCTGGTTTGACTTTTGCCTGTCTCACCAAGCCGTGAGAAAGCTGTCTTATCTTTGCCTACATGGAATGCTTATGTTTTACTGGACTGTTGTAATCCTAGCCTTTGTGCTTTCTCTTCTAGCTAGATCTCAAGCTGGAAAGACGGCATTATGGCAGCTCTGTCTAAATGAGCTGGCAGCAGAGATTCTCTCTGCACTATTCCTACAATAAATAGTTTTAGCCTTAATTATGGCTTGTGTGTGTTGTTGTTCTTCATGCTGGGAACAATCACATATTACTGCGTCACCGGACTCTCTGTAGCCGGGGATGTGCGCACACGGCTTTGCTCTGGCTTTGGGGCAGTCTCACAAACTGCCCCAGGCAGGCTTTTTGCTGACAGCAGGGTGTATCATGTCCGCAATACACAAGCAGGTAAAAAAATGTTCCTGTGTATGAGGAACCAGCCTTCTGTGGACCATAGAAGGGGAGAAGTTACGGTAGTAACTGCACAAATAACCTTTTAAAATTGAAATATCAGGCCACTGAAACAAATAGGGTGAGGGGCTTCAATACATTGCCCCTTGCTGAGATCCTGATCCCAGCTTGACGCCCAAGACCTTTTACAAGCCGTTTTTGTCTAGTTTGGCTCTCAGGTGATTGTACTGGCAAAGGTCACATTCAATGTTGCGTTTGATGTTTTTCTTCCTTATGTGCAGAATTTGTAGTCTGCCTTCAAAAAGTTATCAAAGCAGACAAAAAAGCAAAAAACAGCACACAACGTATTCAAGAATCCCAAATAATTATAAGATGGTTATGTGGTAACAGTGTATCTTTTACAAGCGCTTTCTGTTGGGGGGGCTGTTGGAGTAAATAAATTCTGTTGTACAGCAGGAAGAAAATTTTAGAGCCATATGTAAGGAGGGGGGGCAGTGAGGCCACTCATCCTGAATATGGGAGGAGGGGTTTCTACACATACAGAAGATCGTTCCTTTTTTCCAGTATACCTGAAGGAGCGTCTCCACCCCCATCATTCTGCCCGGACACTGAGGTCCAGTGCTGAGGGCCTTCTGGCGGTTCCCTCACTACGAGAAGCCAAGTTACAGGGAACCAGGCAGAGGGCCTTCTCGGTAGTGGCACCCGCCCTGTGGTGTCAAAGAGAACAACAACTACCAGACATTTAAAAGACATCTGAAGGCAGCCCTGTTTAGGGAGGCTTTTAATGTTTAATAGACTATTGTATTTTAATATTCTGTTGGAAGCCACCCAGAGTGGCTGGGGAAACCCAGCCAGATGTGCGGGGTATAAATAATAAATTACAGTATTATTATTATTATTCTTATTTGTGAAAAGGTTGTGAATATGCTTTCCGAGTAAGAACAAGCACAGATTCATTTGGGGGGAGGCTGGTTTCGTGATGTTTTCCCCTCCCCCCCCCCCTTGAGACTCCGTTTCTTCTTTTGGCAAATGCTTTGAGAAAAATGGTTCTGCTTTAATAGAGTGATAATCTTCCAGTCTGCCCCACACTTTTACACTGCTGGAAGAGATACACTCTGCAATGTGAGCTTTCAGCCTCCAGAGAAGCTGGGGGGGGGGGATATATATATAAAAACTTCTGGAAAAGTTGAATTATTTATGGGCAGCCTCTCCTCTCCTCTGAACCATCCCAGAGGCCTAATAAAAGGCAATTGTGTCTAAACCAAGAATAATCTTTCCCTTTATATGACATCTCTACTTCACAATGAGACGAGGCAGGTTTGTCCCCTGTGGTATTAAGGGTTCCAGCCAGAGGCCTCCTGTGGTTCCCACGGCTGCCTCAGCTACAGGGGCAGATCCTCCGCTCACATTGAGAGACTGTTTTGCAGATGAGTCAAAGGAAGGGCCCAAAGGCCTGCGCTTGGATCTGTTCAGAATTTCAAACCTTTTTTGCGTGTTATCGAGGACCTGTGGCAAAATTAACAGCACAAGGCAAATAGATGACCTGTTCAGCCAGAAATAGGAGTGCTCTTGATAAATTATCACAGGTGGTCCAAAATACCAGAGACTATGGTGGTTGGTGAGGAAAACCGAGTGTTCATGTTGGGCTGCAGGACTGTCATTTCCTGAAGGTCTATGCTGAAGGTTTAAATAGCTAATGCTGCAAAAAAAAAAAAAAAAAAAAAAAACCCATGCAGATGCATCTTCTCCTGCCTATTGTTGCTCCAGCCCTGATCATCCTGCTGTGTAGCACAGCTGGAGGCAATGGGACAGGGTAGGAAAAAGCCGCAGCCTGCCTTATGTCTTGCTGCTCTGGGCTATTTCAACGTACAGCCTGGCAAATGTGCTCTTGCGCGTTCAACGAACCTCAGAAGGCTGACACCGTGTGTCTTGGGGTTAAACCCTCCCCATAGGTTCATGGCATGGGCAAGATTTGAACTCCGTCCCGTAGCTGCTACTACACTGGCATTACAGTTGGAAATTTGGGGGTGCTAGGTGTCTGGAAGTGACTCGGGTGGCGCTGTGGGTTAAACCACAGAGCCTAGGGCTTGCCGATCGGAAGGTCGGCGGTTCGAATCCCCGCAACGGGGTGAGCTCCCGTTGCTCGGTCCCTGCTCCTGCCCACCTAGCAGTTCGAAAGCACATCAAAGTGCAAGTAGATAAATAGGTACCACTGCAGCAAGAAGGTAAATGGCATTTCCGTGCGCTGCTCTGGTTCGCCAGAAGCGGCTTAGTCATGCTGGCCACATGACCTGGAAGCTGTACGCCGGCTCTCTCGGCCAATAAAGCGAGATGAGCGCCGCAACCCCAGAGTCGGTCACGACTGGACCTAATGGTCAGGGGTCCCTTTACCTTTTTAGGTGTCTGTGAGAGCTTCAGTGCTGCGACTTGAGCCAGAGTCTGTGGCTTTTAGGAGCAGACATTTCGCATGCATGTCTCTGCACACAAGTTTACAGGGGCTGCCTCCTTGCGAATCAGCTACTGAAACTACCTAAAGAGCTGGGAGCAGGCAAGCCTGGAGTAGTTGTGATACTGAACTTCCCCATGTGCCTATCTCTGAGTTTTATCACAGATAACTAATTGAAAGAGGTACAGAGTATTTTCCAAAGTAAAATCTGTGGGAACAAAATGTTCATGGTTCCAGTAGACTAAACTAGCCTTCCCTAACCTGGTGATCTCCAGATGTTGTTGTACTACAGCTCCCACCATCCATATCCTCTGGTCATGCTGGCAGGGGCTGATGGGACTTATAGTCCAAAGCATGTGGAAGGCACCATATTGGGCGGGCGAGGCTGGATTAAACCAATAGGATTCTTGCCAGTGAAATAGTATAAGCAAGTTCAGGCAGTGGCAGACTCTACCAGGGAGTTATCTAATGCTGCTCTGGCTCATTTCAAGGGGCTAAACTCCCTGGGTCAGTTCTCAGTGCATTCGGTGTTCATTCTGGTGTGCCTGGCTAGCAGCACCTGATGACTAAAGGCTGCGTGGGCAGGGGTAGGATGGGAAATAAGGTTGGAACGAGCCCGTTGTGTAAGTCCTGTGCGGTTGGGGTTTTGCAACGTTTTCTGAACTCCCTGCCTTGTCTCTTTAGCCCAGATGGCTGCTGGTTCGCTTTGACTCAATGCAAACCAATGCCCCTCTCCACCCCTTGGCCTAGGGCACACGCACACCCCGTTCTGAACATTTGCCCCTCTGCCTGCTGCCTTGTGCCCAAAGAAACTCCGGTAGCGCCTCTGCCCCACTCGGGAGCTTCGCCCAACCAGCTGGTGGTGGCGGAGCCAGGAAGCAGCCTTCTGCCCCAGGTGTGGCAGGCAGGCCTGGCTTGAGGCTGCAGTGGAACAATTTGTACAAAATGAATTGGCGGCGGCAGCGGCAGGCAGACCTGGAGGGAATATTCAGGCTGGTAAATGTGCTGAACCCTGTGGGCCCCACCCAGCTGGGAAGTGCGTTTCCGGAGCTGCCACATAATCTTGGTGCTTTCAATGCTCTATTTTTAGGGCTGCTTTCAACTGATTTGGGAGCTGCACTGCTTGCCCTTGGCCTCGCTGTCTCAGTAGGTCAGAGGAGTGGGCAGGCCCACCTCCCCAATTCTCTCCCCAGCCCAGCAAGGATGTTTCAATCTGCAATCTCGGAAGCAAATGTCGGAGCAGGGGGCTAATCACTCTCTCGCCTTCCTTGTTTTTCTGCAGAGACAACTCTGGCAACAGGACTGGCCCCCCTCGAGGCATCACAGACCCCAAATCTCTACCTCTGGTGAGTCACATTCTGCTTCTTCAACTGCACATGCACACCTTGCATTAAAAGCACCACCTGCACCAAAAATCCCGGGGAACTGTAGGTTGCTGGGAATTGTAGCTCTGTGAGGGGCGAACTACACTTCCCAGAATTCTTTGGGGAGGAAAAAGGTGCTTTAAATGTACACACTCTTGTCTCCCTTTGCCTACAGTCCTGAACACAAATGTTAAGAAACAAGGTTGGCTCCGAGGCAGAGGAAGTGCTCTGCTGCTGCTCTGGCCTTTCTCGCCTAGCCAGCATGCTCAATAGTCAGGGATAGTGGGAACTATGAAAATATCTGCAGGGCACCCTGTGACAGAAAGCTGGTCTATATCCTTCTGAGTGCAAGACTGAAGTGTCCCTCCAATTTTA
Source organism: Darevskia mixta (assembly GCA_034641385.1). Lineage (NCBI taxonomy): Eukaryota > Metazoa > Chordata > Lepidosauria > Squamata > Lacertidae > Darevskia > Darevskia mixta. Next base: position 6,789,265 of record JAWWNH010000067.1, on the reverse strand, counting down.
CCCCAGGGACAATCCCCCTATCTGTCCTGAAGATCAAAAGATTTGAGAAATGCTGAATTACAGTAGCCCTCTAAGGTATGCGAAGATTATCATTCCCTCTTCAGCTCATCTTCATTCCTGCTCCAAAGACACAGATACTGGCAGAGGACAGAGCTTGGGGAAAACATAACCCCCCCAATGTTACAGGTGAAGATGTTATGGACCTGCTGTCCTGCCTCAGGCTTGCTTTTAAGGTCCTGGTACATGGAGCAGGCCTCAGGCCTTGAGGCGACTGAGTCTCAGCAATGGGAATTGAGTCATGTAGACACGCAGCTCCCACTTTGCAAGGGTTCATAATGTGAAAATTCACTTCTGAACGCGAACAATTTCCAGGGAGCACATCGTGTTCGTAAAGTGGGACCTGTGTGGGAAAATGAGCATGTCTTTCAGTGCTCCCAACTCTTCTCTCCTGGCTGGGTCACACTCTGTCTCAACATTCAGATGACCCTTTGCTGAATGGGTGGGCTGCCTCCAAAGAAACGTCTTGCTTTTGAGCTGGCATTTGAAAATATGAAAAACCGTCAGCGGTGCTTGTTACCTGCGATAGCTCATTCCTACATGCAGGTCGAGAGTCAGTGCTGCAGCCATCACATGCTAAATATGCATGTGAGAACAAACTCGTGGAAAGCTCTCTCACCTTGTGCCCTGCTACTTCTTCTGTTGCCACCTGATTCATGCGGCACCGTGAAAATCCCTGAAACAAGGGGAAATAAAGCCTAAATAGTCTTGTAAAAAGTAAGACTAAACACATAAAGTGAATAAAGGAAAAATCTAAAGAAATAAACGAGACCTTAACGGGATGCCGGCTATAAATAGTTCAGTGAAAATAGTTTCACTGAACTATTCAGTTTCCTCAGAAGGAAATTAGAAAGTGCTCTACTTAAATAACCAAGGTTCAAAAGCAACGGGTAGAACACCCAAAAATCTGACGTAGAATCTTAACTGCTTTAACATTAGCAGTAACTGCCAGACCATGGGAGCGATTCAGACTTTTTCTTGAGTTTGTTTAAATTTAAAATAGTTTATTTTGGTCTTTTCCTGAATTTGTGCCTTTTAGGTTTTCAAACCTTTTTGTAAATATAATATTAAGATTCTGCTTCTGCTTTAGATTTTTCCTTTATTCACTTTATGTGTTTAGTCTTACTTTTAACAGGCTATTTAGGCTTTAAACACTGAGAGTCTGTGTGGTGTAGTGGTTAAGAGCGGTAGACTCGTAATCTGGGGAACCGGGTTCGCATCTCCGCTCCTCCACATGCAGCTGCTGGGTGACCTTGGGCTAGTCACACTTCTTTGAAGTCTCTCAGCCCCACTCACCTCACAGAGTGTTTGTTGTGAGGGAGGAAGGGAAAGGAGAATGTGAGCCGCTTTGAGACTCCTTCGGGTAGTGATAAAGCAGGATATCAAATCCAAACTATTCTTCTTCTTCTTCTTTATTTTCCCTCGTTTCAGGGATTTTCACAGTACCTTTTGGTTTTGTGCAGATTCTTATTCCCGTGACTGTCTTTGTTCTATTGCCGCCTGATTCATGGCTCTCTTTTCTCTTTCTAGCTCATGCCCCAAGGTCTCTCCCAGATGCCTCCCCTCTCCTGCCGCCGCTGCCGCTGCCAGTTGGGGTTCCTGGTGATGTGATTTTATCTCGATGCTCAGAATCACATTGCCAGGGATTTCCAACCGTCGGTGAGCGAGAGAGACCACACCCGACTTGGATGGGAGGCAGCAGAGGCTCACCAGCGGGAAGGTGAGAAATCTGCCCAAAGCGTGGCAAATGCGTCACCAGCCTTGTGCATGGCTGCTGTACCTGAGGAGTGGGGGGGGGGCATGCACTCATGTGTGAGTGGGGGTTGGGGGCTTAAGCGAGGGGCATGGGGTTCGCCAGGAAAGACCTCCCGACTGCAAAGGGTAGGGCTTAGCCCACCTGTGAACAGCGTTTGGTGCCATCATGTTCACAGTGGCTAAGTTCCGCCACTTGGAGTCCATTGTCCACACATGCAGGCGCATGCCACAACTTCACCCCTCGGCAAAGCCTCACCAAGAAGGGATGCCAGGGGAGCCAGCCAGCCTGCGTACTTACTCTACCTTTAAAGCACCCCCAAGAATCCAGGGAACTGTAGTTTGTTGAGGGTGCAAGAAATAGTAGCTCTCAGAGGGGTAAACTACAGATCTCAGAATTCTTAATTGGGGGGGTAGGAATGTACTTGGACCCAGGTGGCGCTGTGGGTTAAACAACAGAGCCTAGGGCTTGCTGATCAGAAGGTCGGCAGTTCGAATCCCTGCGACGGGGTTAGCTCCCGTTGCTCGGTCCCAGCTCCTGCCCACTTAGCAGTTCGAAAGCATGTCAAAGTGCAAGTAGATCAATAGGTACCACTCCGGCGGGAAGGTAAACGGCTTTTCTGTGCGCTGCTCTGGTTTGCCAGAAGAGGCTTTGTCATGCTGGCCACATGACCCGGAAGCTGTACGCCGGCTCCCTCAGCCAATAAAGCGAGATGAGCGCCGCAACCCCAGAGTCGGACACGACTGGACCTAATGGTCAGGGGTCCCTTTACCTAGGAATGTACTATGGTGTGTACCTGCTTGAGCAGGTGATTCTGGACTTACTGGTTCATGCTGTGATTCCTGACATGGTACCTATGCTTGCTTTGGCACCCTTAGCCCCCACTTGGAGCCTGACCCTCCCAATGTCTAATAGATGTTTTTGGGAGGGGTTGGCTTGTTTGTGGGTTTGCTTTGGTTTGCTTTATTTGTTTCTTTGGGGCGGGGGCTAGGCATTCCACCAGTTTGGAGCTGGGTGATGGCCCTGGACTTCACGAGTCTTTCTTCTGTTAAATGGATACAGTGGTACCTTGGCTTCGTTGCCGAACAAATGGGCTCCTGAACATCACAAACCCGGAAGTGCAAACTTTTTTGGAAGCTGAATGTCCGATGGGGCTTCTGTGGCTTCCGACTGAGTGCAGGAAGCTCCTACAGCCAATCGGAAGCCGTGCCTTGGTTTTCAAACCATCTCGGGAATCGAATGGACTCCTGTAACGAATCAAATTTGAGAACCAAGTACCACTGTATTTGGTTGGTACCTACATTTCCTTAAGTATTTCCCAACGTTTCCCCTGGCCCAAGAAGATTAGAGACCCCCAGCCCTCCTGATTTGTCCTGAGCAATTGAATATGTGACAAGGAGTCCCTGCTGTGTTTGGTCCTGTCTCTCCCCTTCCCGTCTCCCCGCTCCTTCTGAGTGGGGCCCTGGACATCTGCCCCCAAATCCTGCCTTAATGGAACCACGGAAGACCCTGACATGAGACAGAAAATGCAGGGTGGGTGGGGATTGAGATACAGAAGCATAGCTGTCAACTTTCGGATTTGAAAATAAGGGATTTTCCCGATCTTTCGGATTTGAAAATAAGGGATGCCACGAGGGCAGTGCAATGGCACCAAGTAGCCTTGCCACCCTGCGCTCCAGAGGCTGCGCGCCAATGGGTGAGCGAAAGGGCGAGCGCATAGATGGCAGGCTGGCTGGCTGGCTGGTTGGGCGTGAGGGTCTGGCTGCACAAGGCATGCAAGCTCCGCCCCCAGTCAGTCTCAGACTCCTTATTGGCAGCCGAGCAACGCAGCTGAGGAGCCTCCCTGGCCGGCAGGGAGGGAGAGGAGCTGCTTCCTTTGAAATCCGGGAAATGTAAGGGATATCAACAATCCGGGATAGCAGCGGGAAACGGCATTGGAATAAGGGAGTTTCCCGCCAAAAAAGGGAGGGTTGACAGCTATGTACAGAAGGTCTTGTTTGTGCTGAGATGGAGAGGGAAGGTGGGGCGGGGGCAGGCAGAGGAGGGGCGTGGAGACCCCAGCTTCCTCCGTGGGGCTCTGCCTCCCGTGCCTACTGAGCTGATACTCAGTTGCTTTAGATAAACTGGCTCAGTTCAGCAGGAACAGGAGTCTTGCCCAGACCTTGCAAAGATTCAGCTGCTGGCTGGGGAACCCCCCACACCTCCGAGGATGCAGGCAATGGTCACGGCTGGATTGTCATCACCTCCAACAACACTGTGAAGGGGCACAGTGTACCATGGAGGACACGGAGACTGGCAGCCCCCCCCCAACAAGAAAACAGCTGCCTCTGCTGGATGTCAGAAGTGCCCGGCCAAAACCTTCTCACCTTCCCCACCAGACCTCGTACAACTTTGCTGTTCCTCTGCATCCCTCTGTGAGAATCACCCCACATGTAAATAAACAGTTGCTGTTAAACAGTTGTCGGCTCCTTGCTTGGATTTCCGCCTGTTGAATAGAACGGAAGCAAATAGTTTAAGGCAGAGATTTTCAACCTTTTTGAGTCCGCGGCTCCCTTGACCAACTCATTTCTTTCTGCAGCACCCCTGTAGGGCTCATGAGCCCAGTTCTGTCACCCCTTGCCTGCAGGGTTGGCGGCCTCTCAGCCTTTTTCAAACACCCTCCCTTGTGGAGGTTTTGTTTTATTACAGCCATTGGCCCATAGATATACATTGTATTACATCCAAAGAAACAAGAAAATACAAAGAAACTTTCTAAATAAAACAGAATTTTTATACAATAAAAATAAAATTTAAATAAAACTCTATAAAACTATGTACACAGTAAAACAGTAAAATCCAATCATCCAAATCCTCCTTGTGGAGGGTTCCCTCAGCCTCCTCCCCTCTCCCCTCTCCTTGGGACTCCTCTGGGAAGCTGCCGCTGCCGTCCGTGGTCTCTGAGCTGCCCCCGCCCCAAAGAGGCGCCATTCGCCTGTGGAGCTTATAGTCAGGGCTGCTGCAATGAACAGCTCTGCATGCCTGTTCTGCAAGGCAGAGATGCCAGACAAAATCAGGGGAGGGAGGGAAGGAAAGAAAGAGGGACAGAGGCCAGTGTTGCCCACGGCACCTCTGATCATCGTTCAAGGCACCCCAGGGTGCCACGGCACACTGGTTGAAAACCACTGGTTTACGGGATTATACGTGTGGCATCCAGGAGCCAGCAAGGCTTTATTCTGACTGCCTTCAGTAGGATGGATGGCCTCCCCCCCCCCGAACCCCACTGCCCCTGTGACGTCATGCGCTAAGACAACAAGCTGAGGCATTGTAGGGGGTGCAGCGTTCTCCCTCGTGTTGTGAACACCTGAAGCCACCCTTCCTTTGTGTCTGCCCAGGCAGGGCACATAGAGCAAGCCTTCCTGCTCTCCCCAATGCAGCCACCCCATCATGCACACTGCCAGCAAGTCCGGGCTTCGTGAGCAATTAAGGGATTAGAGGAGAGGAATGGCGCCGGGGATCCCACCCGCTCTGAGTCACGCCAGGGCTCAGCCCAGGAGGCCCCTCTCCGCACACCCCTGCCTGTAGGTGTAAGATGGTGGAGCTGGAATGTTAATGCTGGAGTGTACCAAGGCACAACAAGGGACGCGGGTGGCGCTGTGGGTTAAACCACAGAGCCTAGGGCTTGCTGATCAGAAGGTCGGTTCGAATCTCCGCGACGGGGTGAGCTCCCGTTTCTCGGTCCCTACTCCTGCCAACCTAGCAGTTTGAAAGCACATCAAAGTGCAAGTAGATCAATAGGCACCGCTCCGGCGGGAAGGTAAACGGCGTTTCCGTGCGCTGATCTGGTTCGCCAGAAGCGGCTTAGTCATGCTGGCCACATGACCTGGAAGCTGTACGCCGGCTGCCTTGGCCAATAAAGCAAGATGAGCGCCGCAACCCCAGAGCCGGTCATGACTGGACCTAACGGTCAGGGGTCCCTTTACCTTTACCAAGGCACAACGGGAGGGCAGCTGGGGTAGCAGAGGAGGTGAAACACAGAAGGGGTGGGGTCCAAATACACCTGGGGCCTTGTAGCACAGGGCACAGGGGTTGGAGAGAGGGGACTTGGTGATTCTTGGTGGCTGCTCAGCAGCACCTGTTATCGAGAGGGGGTGCATCCTGTCCATCAATACAAAGGACACATTCTGTGAATGACTTCTGGGAACCAGCTGCCAGGCACCTTTACTTTCCCTGCCAATTGAATCCCTTTGTTTCTTTTATTTACAAAAGCATTCATACAGCGCCAATTCATACAATATAACATGGGGGTGTAAACAATATATGCAGTAAAGCACCTTAAAAGAAATAATCATTAAATGACTGGCTAATAAATAATTAAGCAGCGACGTAGGCCTATACATACAAAGGTCTTCAAAGAGGCACCTGAATATCAGGATGCCTGTTGTTTCTCGACTGGAAGAGTGTTCCACAGCAGGCCTGTGCTGACACTACGTGCCCAACTTCTGTCTGAGGTCTTTGTAGCATGGGGAACAGATGATGATCTGAGTGATGGAGCTGGGGTATAAGGGCTCTGGCGGTCCACAAGTTATCTTGGATCCAAGTTGTTTGGGGATCTGTATACAAGAGCCTTAGGGGCGCGGGTGGGGCTGTGGGTTAAACCACAGAGCCTAGGGCTTGCCGATCAGAAGGTCGGCGGTTCGAATCCCCGCGACGGGGTGAGCTCCCGTTGCTCGGTCCCTGCTCCTGCCAACCTAGCAGTTCGAAAGCATGCCAAAGTGCAAGTAGATAAATAGGTACCGCTCCGGTGGGAAGGTAAATGGCGTTTCCGTGCGCTGCTCTGGTTCGCCAGAAGCGGCTTTGTCATGCTGGCCACATGACCCGGAAGCTGTACACCGGCTCCCTCGGCCAGTAAAGCGAGATGAGCGCTGCAGCCCCAGAGTCGGTCACAACTGGACCTAATGGTCAGGGGTCCCTTTACCTTTACCTTTATACAAAAGCCTTGAACCCGGCCCAGTAGCCGATGAGCAGCCTGTTGGGGGACTGAGTATTAATCCACACTGCAGAGACAGCTGAGCATGTCCTGATCCCCCTTTCTGGTCCATGCAAACGAAAACCAAGGGTGCAGGTGTTGGGGAATGATTTGCCCTGGAACCTGCCAAAAAAAGGTTGCGGTTTACTTCAGTCTCCGTGACTAGCATTCTCACATGCTACCCCTTCGCTCCCAAGAGAATTCGTTCAAATCCGATGCAGTAACATCAGGATAACATCTTCTCCTCACCGCGGGTGGACTTTTTGCTTCAGGTGTGAAAATGCCCAAGGCAAGAACTGTCCAAAGTCCTCGAGGTCAACCAAAGACATTTTGGCTCCTGAAGACCCAGCACAACCAACCAGGAAGTTCTCCCATGCAAATGCTACTGCAGCTTCCGCCAGATTGTGTCCCCCTTGGGCTGATCAACTGCCTCCCTTCATTTTGCTCCAAATCCACCATCTGTAGGAGCCACAACAGTGATGTAGAGCAGAGCGCAAGAGCCAGGGGTGCCAAATATTAGCGCCGCCGAAATTTGAGAGCCCAAGTTCACCACTAGCAGAGCTGACTGCCCACTAAGTCCCCACCGCTCCATTTACCCAGATATATCCTCTCAAATATATGTATTCAGCTGGAGTTCCCATGCCAGTTCGAAGCTGGAGACAGACGACAAATTCCTCCCTCCCCCAAAAGTAATTTTATTTAATATTGTCAATAGAGATCCAGTAAAAATCAAAACACAAATAACAATTAAAGGAGGAGAAGTACAGTATAATTCAGTGGTGGCTAACCTTGGCACTCCAGATGTTTTGGAACTACAACTCCCATCATCCCTAGCTAACAGGACTAGTGGTCAGGGATGATGGGAGTTGTAGTCCCAAAACATCTGGAGTGCCAAGGTTAGCCACCACTGTTTGGTAATAATATAACAGAATGAGAAAACTATAATAATGGCGAACTACATGTTCATCTAGATGGAATGTGTGTGTTTGTGCGTGCACACACGCTTGAGTAACTAACAATGTCCCAAGGAGTATTTATAGGTTTGTATTTTCCTGTACTTTCTTGCACTTCATAAGCATGCCCCCATTTCCCCACAGAACAATTATAGAGTTGCAGAAGACAATTTTTTAAGGCGAGGTGAAGTTGTGTGATAGCTCCTTCATGCCTGTGTGTGATGGACACACACATTTCTTTGTCTCGCTGTTACCTCTGGGCCTGTTTGCCCAGGGAGGGATGAGGGAACACACCAAGGACACATAGGCACCTATCACAAATAAGCTCATCAGGTTCAGAGAGGAAGTTGGGAGGGGGGCAATTAGGGCCTCTTTGGGGGAGGGCTGCTTCAAGCATGAAAATGCCCAAGGCAAGGTCTACCCAAGACTAGGGTTGCCATAGGATTGACTACTAGGGCAGGGATAGGCAACCTAAGGCCCATGGGCCGGATGCAGCCCAATCGCCTTCTAAATCCAGCCGGCGGATGGTCCGGGAATCAGCGTGTTTTTACATGAGTAGAATGTGTGCTTTTATTTAAAATGCATCTCTGGGTTATTTGTGGGACATAGGAATTCGTTCATTCCCACCTCCCCCCAAAAAATATAGTCCGGCCCCCCACATGGTCTGAGGGACGGTGGACCGGCCCATGGCTGAAAAAGGTTGCTGACCCCTGTACTAGGGTTTCAAAAAATGAAAATAGTAGTTGAGCTTTTATTGGGGGCAGGTGGCGCTGTGGGTTAAACCACAGAGCCTAGGGCTTGCTGATCAGAAGGTTGGTGGTTCGAATCCCCGTGACAGGGTGAGCTCCTGTTGATCGGTCCCAGCTCCTGCCAACCTAGCAGCTCAAAAGCACGTCAAAGTGCAAGTAGATAAATAGGTACCGCTCTGGCGGGAAGGTAAACGGCGTTTCCGTGTGCTGCTCTGGTTCGCCAGAAGTGGCTTTGTCATGCTGGCCACATGACCCGGGAGCTGTACGCCGGCTCTCGGCCAATAAAGCGAGATGAGCGCCGCAACCCCAGAGTTGGACACGACTGGACCTAATGGTCAGGGGTCCCTTTACCTTTACCTAGCAAAGGTACTGAGCTTTTGTTTTAGTTTTGTCCAAACTTTTTGAGCTGTTTTAAAGGAAATTCACCAAAATCCAGACTTCCGGACATTTCAGCAATTTCTGCCCAGACACTGTTTCGGACTGCCGTATTCCGGCATTGTCCAGGGAATTCTAGCCGTATGGCAACCCTATGCCAAGACCCTCAACTTAAGGCCAGCTCATGATATCTTGATGCAGGAGTATTCAAGCCCTACTCCCAACAATAATTAACGTGGAACGTTCTCCGCCAGGACGTTTGCGCATGGGAGCCACACTGCGGGCAAATCCACAAGGTCAGGGTAAGAGTTGTGGGGCTTGTCTGTCTCTAGCCCAGGGGTCAGCAACCTTTTTCAGCCGTGGGCCAGTCCACCGTCCCTCAGACCATGTGGTGGGCCGGACTATATTTTGAAAATAAAAATGAATGTCATGTCAGTCTGTCAAACAAACAAGAAATATGGTAGCAGGAAAAACGAGATAAATGGAAAAAAATAACAGATAACTTAACTAGTTATATAAGAGCATTGTAGCAGATTGTGGTGGAAGTCAATCTTTATTTGTTTTATCTTATCGCATCTTTATTTTTAATTCTAAGTTTAATCTTTATCTTCATTCCATTTTTTCTTTTCTTTTTCTTTTCTTTTTTTCTTTTTCTTTTTATAATTTTTCCTCTTCTTGTTTTTTTTTTCTTTAGAGATTGTTCTCAATATGAGATTATAGAATGTTTTCAAACTGTGTAGGTTTGAAATTGTAAGAAGGTATGGTGGTAGGTGATGTGTGAATTTTGTAAATGTTTGTGATATTTGTATGTCTTTTTTTTGTACATTTATAAAATAAAATAAAAAATTAAAAAAAAAAAAGAAAGAAAATAAAAATGAATGAATTCCTATGCCCCACAAATACCGTAACCCAGAGATGCATTTTAATAATAATAATAATAATAATAATAATAATAATAATAATTTATTATTTGTACCCCACCCATCTGGCCGGGACTCCCCAGCCACTCTGGGCGGCTTCCAACAAATATCAAAATACATTAAAATATCACAGATTAAAAACTTCCCTAAACAGGGCTGCCTTCAGGTGTTTTCTAAATGTCAGGTAGTTGTTTATTGCTTTGACCTCTGCTGGGAGGGCGTTCCACAGGGCAGGTGCCACTACCGAGAAGGCCCTCTGCCTGGTTCCCTGTAGCTTTGCTCCTCGCAGTGAGGGAACCGCCAGAAGGCCCTCAGCGCTGGATCTCAGTGTCCGGGCTGAACGGTGGGGGTATTTTATTTTAAATAAAAGCAGACATTCTACTCATGTAAAAACACCAGGCAGGCCCCATAAATAACCCAGAGATGCATTTTAAATAAAAGGAAGTTAAGTAAAAACATGCTGATTCCCGGACCGTCCGTGGGACAGATTGAGAAGGCGATTGGGCCGCATCCGGCCCACGGGCCTTAGGTTGCCTACCCCTGCTCTAGCCCATCTCTGGGAGCACAGGCCGTTCCTGGAGGACCCTTGTGTCCCTGTGAAGACACGGTTGCTGTGTGGAGAGAAGGCAAGCTCCCTCTGGCCAAGCGAGCTCTGTTTAGCAGTTGTAAGTGCATGGAGTGGGGGGGCAGGCAAGGGGGTGACGTGAGGGCGCCCGGCAGTTGAAACAACCCCGTCAGGAAGTCCTCGTCTGTCCAGAGCTTTTTGATGTATGCTCCACTATAAATAGGCCTGGAGGAAATGGAGCTATCCTGGAAGCAGATCCTTCCTTTTCCACCCCCTCTGCACACCCATGCAGAGCTGCTGGAGCTGCAGTCTGGGCAAGGAGGGGAGGGGGGCTAGAACGAGAGGCAGGGGGCAGGGAAGGGGCCTTTCACCAATGCAGCCTGGGGGTCGGGGCAAGGCAGCGGGGATCTGGGTCCCCTGGACTGGCTGGGTCTTGTCTCCACCCTGCAAAGAAACTCCCGCAGAGTCAAGAGGCCAGTGGCAAATGCAGCCTGGACTCAAAGCCACCAACAACCCCAGAGATTGCAGGGGCCAGTTTTTGTTACGGAGGGGGAGGCCAGGCGGTCTGCACATGCTCAGAGGCACTCTCTTCACATACCGTACTCCAGGGCTAAGCAGAGCTGAGCCCATAGCTAAGGAAAAACAACCCTGACCATTTCAGTCCTCCGAGTTTCTCATTCTTTACAGTTCTTCACATTTCCGCAGCAATGTGCGATTTGTTTTAATCATGAAAATCCGCCAGCATTTTTGTGCATGCAGTTTTGACTAATATATACACTCAGGAGCGGTGCTAGCGATTTTGGTGCCCTAGGCGAGGGGGCGGGCCACGTGACGTCATTGCGCATGATGCACGTTGGGGAGCGGTGCCCCGCCCCCGGCCCGGCCGGGCGCCCCCCCCGCCGCGGTTTTCGCCCCAAGTTCCTTGCTCCGCCGCTGGTTGGGGCGACACCGGGCGGCAGCAGGGGGCGGGGGGCAGGCTAGCCAGCGCCCCCTCCATTTTCGGCGCCTAGTTCGCCTTAATGGACGCGCCAGCCCTGTATACACTTAGTAACCAATTTCCCTGATAGGCTTTTTGTATACTGTTTTCTCACTGGTGTGTGAATTCGGTAGTTTCTTATTAAAATTTTAACGTCACAGAATTTCTCCTCCAACCTAGCAGTCAAAACAGCCACGCCCTAGGACAAAACCCAGAGGGAGAGTGTCACTAAAAATACCCCCACCCCTTTTACAGCTCAGCAATTTTCCCTCCCTTGATCAGAGCAACTAAAATACACAGTCATCACGACAGCCAGATGAGAGACATCACTCTGAAGCGACGGCTATTTATATCTCCTGGTGGCTGGAGGCTCATTTTGCTGGGAGCCAAATGACAGCACTGGTGGAGAAAAGGGAATCTTTCAAGATTTCATGTGATCATTGGAGACAGTACTCCATGCCCTGGAATAAATATATGTCGGCATCTTATTTATTAATCACAGTGATATCCCAATCTTCCTCCAAAGTCCCCCAAGTAAAGGTAAAGTTGAGTTGAGTTTTCTGCATTGCAGGGGGTTGGACTAGATGACCCTCTGAGTCCTTTCCAACTCTACAATTCTGTGATTCTATTCCTCTTTGGGTCAATAAAGAAGATCAGGTTATCAGAGCAAATTAAGCCTGCTCTCTTATTTGCTAAGATTGAACATGCCTACCAGGAACATTTAAGCTGATGTTTATGTCAGGAGGCGTCCTACTCATGAGTAGAACCCTGGCAGAGACACATGCCCGACTGGCATGTTCCTTCCCTCCTGTGCGATTGGGAGCTTCAAAAGCATTATTCAGCCCGAAGATCACAGTGACTGATGCCAGAAGACATCAGCACACTTACGGATCGGCAGAGTGTGCACAGTTGCATAACAGAACTCAGCAACTTAGCATTTTGGCTAATCTACTTTATTTACATATAAACACACACGGAGCACTGCAACACGGCTCCCTCTCTCTCTAGCATCAGACAGCAAAGAGAAAGAACAAAGGACAATAGTCCCACTTCACAGAACACAGTAAGACAAACATGCTGTCTTTGTCACTTCCCATTCTGTAGAATCAAAACACATACCCAGTCATGTGATAGACAACAATCCCATGACTGCACACGGGGAATGAATCTCCAACAGTTTATATCACTTAAACTTTCCCCCAAAGAATGTCTGTGGTTGAACAGGGTACCATGAATTCTCTACTGAAGAATCTCTATCCCACCCACAGCCCAGAACTGTAGTCCCCCCCCCAATTGCTGGGGAGATGGACTGGGAGGAGAGCAAACAGGTCAAAGAGTATGATGTTCAGAGAGGTTTGAACGCTGACCTCAACCTCCCATTTTAGAAGTTAAGCAGAGATATCTGTTGGCTGCACCCAGCCCTGTCCCTGCCCCTCCCCTGCCCCTCCCCGCTACCCTTAGAGGCTCTTAGGCCTCTTGGAGTGGAGAAGATGCTTAATCCTTCTTATTCAGCCACCTGCCACCTCCCCCCCCCCCCGGAACTTCCCTTCCGGGCATTTTGTGCTCCAACCCCATGTTTGCAATGCAACCACAGGGTTGGCAAGGCGGGTGGTGGGCAGCTGGCAAGGACAAAGCAGCACCCACAACCCACCCATACTTCCTCTGTGGCAAGGATATGTTGCAAGTAATAAAAAAAAAAAGGAAATGGGGGTTTAGGACTGCACAGGACTGTTAACCAGCAGCTCGAAGGCACCCCAGTTCCCAGGAACTTTCCAAAGCAGGAGCAATGAAGGAATGACTCAAGGCCCAAGCAGAAGTGTTTGAGGGGGCAGCCTGGGATCGAAAAGAGCAATCCAAAGTGTCCTCCCGTTGAAGGTCCATAGAGGCAGGCCCAGGGTCAGCCAAGGGGGTGCCAGGGCAGGAGAGGAGGGGGCCTGTTGGTGCCAGTCTCGTGTTCTCAGCCAGATGGGACAGGGGCTCCAACACCATGGGTGTAGCCTAGGGCTGCCGTACATCCGGAACTTCCCAGAAATAGCCGGGATTCGTCCATCAAAAATGGCGTCCGGGCGGAATTATTGCAAAGCGTCCAAATGCCCAGGAAAACCCAGGAATGTATCAGAACTGTTGATTTTTTTGGCGATTTTCCTTTTAAAAATAGGTTAAAACCTTTTTTTTAAGATTCTGCAGTGTAAGGGGGAAGGGGGGCAGCCGCTCCCCTCAAATCAAGTAAATAAAAATACTTAACTAACTGACCCATTGCGTCACAGATACTCTGGTTCTGCCCCCCACATAAAACCTGCCCCCCCCATTAAAAAATCCAGGCTACACCCTTGCAGCTAGGCCAGCCTTTTTCAACCTGGGGCCCCCAGATGTTGGACTACAACTCCCATCATCTCTAGCTAGCAGGCCTGGGATGATGGGCCTCCAGATGTTGCAGCAAAGCACACACAACTGGCGGGGGGGGGATGGGACCCCAGGTGCCTCGCAACGGGCGGGGCTCACCTCCCTCGGCCCAGCCCGGCGCTGCTTCTGCCGCAGCAGCAGCAAGCGCTTCCCTCGCGTGCAACGGCGGCTTCCTCGCCCAGCGGCGGATGAGGCGCGCCCGAGCGTGGGCCGGGAAGGCGGGCGAAGCTGCTGCTCGGGAACAGCCGCCGGCGGAAAAGCAGCCGCGCCGCCCGCACGTAGCACACGGGCCGGGGATGCGCTGGGGCGCGGCGCCCTCTCGCGGCCGATGCTGAGCGTTGCTGCTGAGGATCCCGCGCGAGGCTGTTGGGATTAGCTGGTCACCCCGGATAACACAAAACTCCCATTGCAAAGAATGGCGGGGGGGGGGGGGGAGTTTTGAATCTCCTAAACACACACAGCCTCGCCGCCCGCAGCGTTATCGGAGAGTCGCTCGTTTTGGATGCAGGTATGTGTGTATCTGATCTCAGCTTTTAGGTTCCTAATTGGCAACGTGCTTGGAACAGGTCTTAATAATCACAACTGGAAATGATGGCTAAATTGATGTCGTATAACTTACTTGCTTGTATAAACCATGTTCCTCCAACTTGGAGTTTACAGCCCTTTCCTGTAATCCAGTTATAAACTGTAGAACAGGCATGGCCAAACTTGGCCCTCCAGATGTTTTGGGACTACAGTTTGGGACCATCATCCCTGACCACTGGTCCTGTTAGCTAGGGATGATGGGAGTTGTAGTCCCAAAACATCTGAAGTGCCAAGGTTAGCCACCACTGACCTATACTCCTCCTTTAATTGTTATTTGTATATTGATTTTTACTGGATCTCTATTGACAATATTAAATAAAATTACTGGAGGGCCAAGTTTGGCCATGCCTGCTGTAGAAGAATGAGACTCCCGTTTGTTTCAAAGGTGTGCAGAAGAGGGAAAGCGCAGCTCCGGCTTGGCTGACTCTGGCAGTCCTCCGTGTATTTCTGGCTGGCTCTTGCAATGCCAGCCGGACATTTATATATAAAAATATAAAGCAGTCTAGAAAGGAAATAAAAATAATGATCCCAGATGTGTGTGTGCTGGTTGAGTCAACTAGGGCACAGAGCCTAGGGAAGAACATCAGGAGCGAGTGAACGCAAAATGCCAAATGGCAGGCACCCCTTTTTCCAGTTCCCAACTGGGAGTCACAGAGACTCCCGTGACACCTTCCTTAAGAAGTCCAGTAATGCCATTGTGGATGGCAGCAGCCAGCAGAGGGCAGCATTACCAAGAGGTGAGGCAAGTGATGGCAGATCTTGGGCTGCCATCAATGAGGGCAAGAGAGGGTGGTGGGAAGCTCTGACCTTTTGAAGCAACCCCCTGTTGATTTCAGTAGGACTTGCACAGAGACCCCCCCCCCTTCTGGGGGGTTGTGCCTGTATTCATTAGTGAGGAGGAGGAAAGGACGTTTGGGTTCCCTGCCACCCAAGAGAAGTCCAGAGACCACCAAGCTGGGATATTTTGCTTCCCTGGGTTATTTCATTCTGCAGTCCCAAGAGGCATGCAACACCCTCTGGCAATGTTGTCCAAACACCACTGTCCAAACTTGTGATTCCTAGCAACTGATATTACAAAGTAAAGGATCCCTGGGCGGTTAAGTCAAGTCAAAGGCGACTGTGGGGTTGCGGCGCTCATCTCGCTTTCAGGCCGAGGGAGCCGGCGTTTGTCCACAGAAAACTTTCTGGGTCATGTGGCCAGCATGACTAAGCCGCTTCTGGCGAAACCAGAGCAGCACACGGAAACGCCATTTACCTTCCCGCCGGAGCGGTACCTATTTATCTACTTGCACTTTTTGACGTGCTTTCGAACTGCTAGGTGGGCAGGAGCTGGGACCGAGCAACGGGAGCTCACCCCATCACAGGGATTCGAACAGCCAACCTTCTGATCGGCAAGCCCTAGGCTCTGTGGTTTAACCCACAGCGCCACCCGCGTCCCTTCCTTATGGTCTAGCTTGTATCTATTTCCCTACACTTACTCCTAAATTTGCTGCATCTGGCTGTTTGTGTGCTATCCATGCAGCTACCCCCAGGGAAAGAAACTACGATTGCAAAACGGAACCGCCAGTCATGGCCCTACCTGGGTTGGCCAACCTGGACGGGAGTCAGGTTGTCATCCTTTGCTATCATGCAAGAGGAACACAAACACTAGGCATCCAGGTGAGCTGACTCAGCCCATGCACTGCTGGAAGAGCCACCAGCCCAGCCCTCCAACGCAGTTTTTCTGTTTAAAGATGTAAGACAGACTGTGAGGATGGTCAGGTGTCCTTAGAAAAGACAGTAGTTGAAGATGTTCCTCTATTTGAAGGGCTATCTCGTCCAAGTCCAGTTCAAATATAAAGTTGCCCATCAATAGAGCAGGCTGAGTGGGCACATATATTTATATTTAAATTATAGCATTTACTTATAATTTTGCACTGATACATATAAATCGGGACACGGGTGGCGCTGTGGGTTAAACCACAGAGCCTAGGGCTTGCCGATCAGAAGGTTGGCGGTTTGAATCCCGGTGAAGGAGTGAGCTCCCGTTGCTCGGTCCCTGCTCCAGTTCGAAAGCACGTCAAAGTGCAAGTAGATAAATAGGAACCGCTCCGGCGGGAAGGTAAACGGCGTTTCCGTGCGCTGCTCTGGTTCATCAGAAGCGGCTTAGTCATGCTGGCCACATGACCCGGAAGCTGTACGCCGGCTCCCTCGGCCAGTAAAGCGAGATGAGCGCTGCAACCCCAGAGTCGGTCACGACTGGACCTAATGGTCAGGGGTCCCTTTACCTTTACCTATAAATCAGTGCATGCACATCTGTGGCTCCCTTTACTTAGTGGCAGTTTATTGTGGCACTGTAGTCAGTCAGGCTTTGTTGACCTTTAGGTTAGTAAAAATTCAGGCATTTCTAACTTATGCGACATAGCAGGCAGGGTTAGTCTTTTAGAGCAGAAACCGAGCCTCAAAGATTAATGGAGCCAAATTCTTCAGATGTTCTGTTACTGTCCTTGGTTTTATTATTTTTACGCCTTCCAGAAGACACCTTGGGTCTGCCACTGTGGCTCTGAAAGCTATAAATCCAAGAAGGAATAGCCAATTGCCCCAGAGTGCTGCTATGAGTTCCTGGTGGTTCTCCTCTTTGAAGGCTAAAGGCTACATACAGTCCCTTATGCCACAAGAAAACCTGATCCCCTTTCAGACCCAAGTGGGGAACGTGTGGCCCTACAGAGGCCACTGGGCTCCAACTCCCCTCCACGCATTGGGCAGTAACAGTGGACCCTACTCTGTGGCACTCAGACCCTGCTGAGATCAGACTTCCAGCACTTGAATAGCAAACTTGTTCCGATTGTATGGTTAAAATGAGCTGGTTTTTAATCTCCTTTGTTTGAACAACTTATGTACTATTGAGCACCTGTGTCTCTTAAGTGGTGTACATTAGGCTTACCAAAAAGATACAATCCGTTTCTGGAAGGCCACAGGTTTTCCTCCTCTGCTCCCAGCTTCAAGGTGCCATATAGAACTCTTTCTTTGAATTTCTAGTAATGATACCCAGAGAGGATCCTTTTTCATGTGAAAAGGATCTAGGAGTCTTGGTAGACCACAAACTTGACATGAGTCAACAGTGTGATGCAGCAGCTAAAAAAGCCAATGCAATTCTGGGCTGCATCAATAGGAGTATAGCATCTAGATCAAGGGAAGTAATAGTACCACTGTATTCCGCTCTGGTCAGACCTCACCTGGAATACTGTGTCCAGTTCTGGGCACCACAGTTCAAGAAGGATACTGACAAGCTGGAACGTGTCCAGAGGAGGGCAACCAAAATGGTCAAAGGCCTGGAAACGATGCCTTATGAGGAACGGCTTAGGGAGCTGGGTATGTTTAGCCTGGAGAAGGTTAAGGGGTGATATGATAGCCATGTTCAAATATATAAAAGGATGCCATATAGAGGAGGGAGAAAGGTTGTTTTCTGCTGCTCCAGAGAAGCGGACATGGAGCAATGGATTCAAACTACAAGAAAGAAGATTCCACCTAAACATTAGAAAGAACTTCCTGACAGTAAGAGCTGTTCGGCAGTGGAATGTGCTGCCAAGGAGTGTGGTGGAGTCTCCTTCTTTGGAGGTCTTTAAGCAGAGGCTTGACAGCCACCTGTCAGGAATGCTTTGATGGTGTTTCCTGCTTGGCAGGGGGTTGGACTGGATGGCCCTTGTGGTCTCTTCCAACTCTATGATTCTAGGACAATTGCTTGAAGCCCCACTAACAGAGGCTGACACAAGGATATCCTTATCTATGCTCCCATGTGAAATCTGTGTTATAGGGATTAGAGCTGACCTCAGTTTGCCACCCCTCTTCTCCTGCATAAATTGATGCCAAATATTACACTGCTGTTTTCTATGCAAGTATTTGGCAAAATGTTTCGATTTTCATGTTTGGTTTCACTGACAGATTGGCATTTCATGTTGTCAGTTGGTACCATCACTTTGATTGGGTGATATGCAGACACACGCAGTGCAACAACAGCTGCCATGCGACATTTTACAAATGCTTTTTGTACTAGTGTCACCTGTGCATTTAACCAATATGGGAACAGGTGGGGCTCTCTCTCACACACACACGCGCGCGCACCAACACCCCGAGAAACATTTCAAATTTGGGTGATCAGCTTTCAGAGAACTTCAAAACCCACAAAACAGCCGCTGCTCATTCCAGCACAAGACTTCTTTATCTGCCCATGCAGCACCCAGTATCAAGGCTGGGGCTCCGGGGCACTGCCACCATCCTGCTAATAATTAAATGCTGTGTGCCAGTCATTACTTGCTCCACATCTGTGACTCAGGACTATGTAATCTGGAAGTAAATGTCCCAACCGGCACTGCTGGGTTTCACTCAAGGCTTGTATCATGACTATAGAGTTCTCAGTTCTCGCAACTGGCCTGCAGGTTTGCCAGGGACCCCACCCCAAAACTTGTTGAGAAATAGGTAGCTCGAGCTAGGCAACTATTTCAGTGACTGGAGGTTGATAGCAGTGGTGTTCAAATTTACCTTTGGATATACAGGTGAAATTCGAAAAATTAGAATATCGTGGAAAGGGTAATTTCTTTCAGTAATTCAACTTAAAAGGTGAAACGAATATATGAGATAGACTCATGACATGCCAAGCGAGATATGTCAAGCCTTTATTTGTTATAATTGTGATGATTATGGCGTACAGCTGTTGAGAGCCCCAAAGTAACAATTTCAACTTTGGGGTTTTCATCAGCTGCGCGCCATAATCATCACAATTATAACAAATAAAGGCTTGACATATCTCTCTTGGCATGTCATGAGTCTATCTCATATATTAAACTCCAGTAGCTAATGAAAACAATTGCTTACATAAATGGACTTTTCCACAATATTCTAATTTTTCGAGTTTCACCTGTACTTGTAAAAGTCCTATTATTTAGACTTTCTGCCACAGGCACAACAATATTTTGGGACAGGTTGTGGAATACAATTTCAGTATGCTTTTCTTATACTTCTGTCTTTCAGGGCATGAAGGAACACTTCATGTTTCACGCTGCGACACAAGCCACTATACCCAACCTGATTATGGAATCCTGTACCAAATGATGACATGGATGTTACATGAGAAGATGCTCATTTGAACCATCAAGATGCTCAAGAAGACAATGGCATGGAACAGAGACAAACCTAGATTAAGGGCAGGGATGAGCAAATCAGCCTGTTCCCATGTCATCTGTATGCATGTAGGTTTACTCAAAAATCTGGTCTGTCCTGTCCCAGCATGCATCCCGCACAAAATATGCATTTGTACTTTTATCTCTAAATTTATTTTCTCTGAGCACACACATTTCTGAATATTTTAAGCATCTTTTGATATGCCTTTTAACCAGAGAATGGTGTTGGCACATTTGTGAAATATGAAAGCTGGGAGGTTTAATGTGCATTTTAGTCCTGGAGGTACAAATAAGATCTAATTGGCACATTGCTTTAAGCCATAGTTATAGATTGTGCTTTAAAGGAGTGCATGTGCTGCTGCCGAGATCGCAGGCGCTTTGATCCTCCCCTGTACTTCTGGGAAAGAAATCATGGTCTTGCTTAGCATCGCGTCTCAACCCTGTGGCTCGTGGTTTCTTTCCTCTAAACCAGGGGTAGGCAACCTAAGGCCCATGGGCCGGATGCGGCCCAATCGCCTTCTCAATCCGGCCCACGGACAGTCCGGGAATCAGCGTGTTTTAACATGAGTAGAATGTGTGCTTTTATTTAAAATGCATCTCTGGGTTATTTGTGGGGCATAGAAATTCGTTCAGTTTCCCCCAAAAAAATATAGTCCGGCCCACCACATGGTCTGAGGGACAGTGGACCGGCCCACGGCTGAAAAAGGTTGCTGACCCCCTGCGTCTAACCAAACCATGGATGGAAAGCCAAAAGTAAACCTAGTTTGCCGAGGCTGGATGTAATGCTCAGTGAGAACACGGCTTCTTTCCTGGCAGCAGTAGCAAGAGTGGAAGGAAGGAGTGAAGAAGAAGTGTTTGGATTTGATATCCCGCTTTATCTCTACCCGAAGGAGTCTCAAAGCGGCTAACATTCTCCTTTCCCTTCCTCCCCCACAACAAACACTCTGTGAGGTGAGTGGGGCTGAGAGACTTCAGAGAAGTGTGACTAGCCCAAGGTCACCCAGCAGCTGCATGTGGAGGAGCGGGGAAGCGAACCCGGTTCCCCAGATTACGAGTCTACCGCTCTTAACCACTACACCACACTAGCTCTCACACTGAAGCACCTACTTCAGCAGTGTTGCCCCAGCACCCTGGGCACCCACATATAAGTCAGTGTTTGTGGGTTTTTTGGTCCAAAGTAGCCAAGATGAGTCAATTCATTTGAGGATCATTTGCAAGAAAACATTGAGAAACAACACACGCATCATCTCCAAAAGAGAAGCCAAAAAAACAAATGTTGCGGTTTATTTTAAACCTTTTACAAAATAATACAATAAATGATTCAATAAATAGAAAAAAAATTACAAAATTACAGGATTTATTTTTTTTTTAATACAGGGAAACAAAGAAATAAACCCAGAAACTTTAAAACTAACTGACTAGCTGGCTCCAAAGTGGAGCTGTGCAACACACCAACATCTCCACCAACACTAAGGGCCAAGGGGGGCTGAGCACAGGACGCAGCCCCCCTGGCCCCATGCGCACGAAAAGGAGCCCCTTCGGGACCCCCGGCCTCTTCATATATATTAACTTTTTAAAACATTATTTTGTCATCACAATAATCTAATTAGTAGCATGAGCTTGTTGTGGTTTGTTCCTGAGTAGATTTTATCCAGCAGAAAAAAGAAGTGGGATTTTGGAGCGGGGTGTCTCTGGAAATACCATTTAGCACCCCACTAGGGCCACTTAGAGACCTCCCCCCCCCCGCCTTCCTCCATGGGAAACACCAGACCGGCTGCGCAAGACACCCAGGCGGCAGGATCTAACAGGCGCCAATCAACAAAGTCAGGTGTGGCGCAAGGGGTCTGCCCCAAGATCTTCCCAAAAAGCATCCGAGGGCATATTTCTTGAGGGGGGGTGTTTATTGGATCACTGTGGCACAGCCACCTGGAAGGGCAAAACATTTCTGGCATGCCTGGCACTTCACAGCATCATCCTGAAACAGGGAAGGAGATTTGAGGTATGAACTGTCTACCCACCAGCAGCTCCAGAATTCTAGACTGGAGGAGCCAGAGAACGGGAATTCCTTCAGTTGTAGGAGTCTGAGGGGCATTAACTGGAAACAAAGGTAGTTCTAGAGGGACAGGGACAGAAGAGGACACTGGCCCACCCCCCCAAAAAATGGCTAAAGTGCCCCAACCCCCGCAAGTAGGGCCCGGCGCCAACCTGCAACCGACAAGCTAAAAGCCGAAGGGAAAGCTGAAATACTGACAAATTTGGTAGGGGTGGGGGGAAGACAGGGAGTCATGCTTGGGAAGGAAAGAGCGGGGGGGGGGAGAAGGATGCCCCCCCCCATGCACAAATGGAATTAGAAGAATGGGCGAGGGACTGGAGAAACCCGTTTGCTTGGAGTGACAGGTTGCATTCTGTGGCGGCGGGGAGGGGGGGGGGAATGTAACGGGTGCGAGACACCCCATTCTGGGGACTGGGACAGATGCCTTCCTGGTCTCTTCCAAAGGTGAAATTCCACAAAAGGGACGCAGCAGGATCCTGGCCTCAGTGGAGGTGGGCAACTACCTGCTTCATTAGATCGGGCCGGGGGAACCCCAGAAGGTGCCCCACCTGCCACCAGCAGACCAAGAGCAACTCTTCTACTGGCTCATCCAGCAGGAAGTTGTTCCCCTCGTCGCTCACCTTCTTGGAGAACATTTGCGCCGGCAAGACTTAGGCAGCTCCAGCAGTGAGAGCCCCCCCCCCCCTTCTGGCACTGGGGGCTCTGCTCCAGATGCTTTCGACACGAAGGGAGAGCAACTTAAACGCTATCAGTGCAAGGAGGTATCAGAAGTTGACGGGTCGCCTACCCCAGCCCTGTAAGGAAACTCAAGCCCCTCTTCTGAGTCTCCAGACTTCAACACACAGGTTTGGGACTTCAGACCTAAAGGGATCGAGGGGGGGGGGGACAGAGAGAGCCCGTGCGGGTCTCAGCAGGGAAGATGATCGGCGTTCATGCCTCCCACCTGAGCTTGCATAAACAAAGCCCAAACCGGCTCCCGCCATGGCTAGGCTTGAAATATGACATCAGAACAGCAGCTGTGAAATTCCATGGGACTGGACCCCCACCACTTGCAAGACCCTGCCAGGGCTTGGACCCTTCAACCAAAGTGGGGGGGTTCCTGTTGCATTCCTGCAAGTTAATACTGAAAAACTGGCAACTCCTGGAGCCAAAAGGCAAGCCCAACTCCTTCCTGCCCCACTGAGGCAGCCGAGGGAGCGGCTGGGGCTTCAGCCTTCAAACGGAGGCTATGCTCAGCCCAGGTGTTGCAGGACAAAAAAAAAAAAAAAAACCCTCCCCACCCCAAGGGCCTCCACGTGGGACCCCCAGCTGAAGTGCAGGCCCGTCTGCTACAGCCCTGGACACCTCCGCCGAAGGGAAGAGAGACCTCACTGCTCTCCCACTTCCAAGTCAAGGGATTTCTGAACCCAGGCAGAAGTCCAGGCTCCGCTTCATCACCCCACCCCCAAAGCACGAGTGCCCCAAGGGAAACAGATCTTACCACCCCACCCTCCAAGCTAAAGTCCTTCTGATCAAGGGGAGAGAGGTGCCCCTCTGAACACCCTCCCCCCCCCCAGCCAAAGCATGCGCACCCCAGAGCAGCCCCTAGCCAAAGCGCTCTCGCACAAGCAACATCAGTTTCTTTTTGCCCTTGTAGGTCTGTTTGAGGTTGTCCAGGAACTGGCTGAAGCGCATGTGCCCTTCGTGCGCCATCAGGAACGTCTCGCGGGCTTTCCCCAGGAACTCGATGAACTCGCCGTAGTGCCGGGGGCTGATGTGGGTGAGGCGCGAGTGAGTGGTGCTGATGTAGGCAGCCATGGCGGCCTCCAGGAGCTGGCAGAGAGGGGCTTTGTCCATCGCAAAGAGCTTCCCTCCGGCACCGGCGCCCCCCGCCCCGCGGCGCCCCCCACCCAGTGAGGCAAGGCCCGGGGGCGGAAGGCTCCAGCGGTGCAAGATGTCAGAGAGCATGGGGGCGCACTGCACGCTCTTGATGACCAGCGGGACAATGGCAGCCAGCTCGTTCTTGCCCAGCGACTGGCTGAGGGAGCAGGCCCAGAGGACGTCGTTGAGGGCCGGGTGGGTGTCCTGGTTGAAGGCGATGCTGAGGTGCGAGAAGGCCAGGGTGGCCAGCTTGTAGGCGCGCAAGGGAAGCCCGCGGTGCTCCATGTACCGGGCCACGGTGAAGAGGTGGGAGTGGCCCATGCCGGCGGAGGCGGCCGAATCCAGGACGATCTGGTAGGCTGCCTCGAAGGCCGCGTGGTTCTTCTCGCAAAGCGTCAGAGCCGGCAGCGCACAGTTCTGCGGGTCCTTCATGGCGCACTGCAGCGCCAGCGTCCGTGCGCAGCTGCACAGCTCCTCTCGCTGCGCCGTGCTCAGGCTCAGCCTCAGCAGCGTCGCGTGCGTGGTGCCCGTCACGGCCACGATGGTCGTCGCCTCGATAGGCGTGAAGAGCGTGTACCAGTTCTGCATGATGTTCATCAAGGCCTGGACACCTGAGAGGGGAAGGAGGGGGGGTTAAGCACAAAGGTCAAGAAGCCAAGGGCGCACCCCCCCCCCAAGGTGTGGACCCTGAGCACTGTGGGCAAAGTGGAAGCGGGGAAGTTGCAGCTCCTGGGGGGCCGCCATCCCTTTGCATCCAGAGGAGAAAAGGTGGGAAAGGAGCAGGACCCATCAAGGAATCTTTATTTGCATCAGCCACTAGGTAAGGTAAAGGGACCCCTGGCCATTAGGCCCAGTCGTGTCCGACTCTGGGGTTGCGGCGCTCATCTCGCTTTATTGGCCGAGAGCCGGTATACAGCTTCCAGGTCATGTGGCCAGTATGACAAAGCCGCTTCTGGTGAATCAGAGCAGCACACAGAAACACCGTTTACCTTCCCACCAGAGCGGTTCCTATTTATCTACTTGCACTTTGACGTGCTTTCGAACTGCTAGGTGGGCAGGAGCTGGGACCGAGCAACGGGAGCTCACCCCGTCACAGGGATTCGAACCGCCGACCTTCTGATCTGCAAGCCCTAAGCTCTGTGGTTTAACCCACAGTGCCACCTGGGTCCCGCATCAGCCACTAGCCATGGCAATAAAATAAAATGTACTGAAGATGGAGGTAAAAACTTAACTACAGAAAAATTCATTTTGGGGGTTTGCATCAATAATCAAATAATAGATCTTATTCTAAGTGCCCACGCTAAACACCTTGCAGTTTTTGCTGTCACCCGGTCATCTTGATCTGCTAAAAGAAAGGAAACAGTGGCAATGGTTGAGAGACCCGGCATGGACAATAATAGAGGGGTAATAATAACCTCACTCCTCAAATCTTGATAAAAGTGCAAGCCAGAAGCACATGAGCCACTGACTCGATACTGCCATCTCCACAGGGACATAACCGTTTTTCCAGTGCAATTTTTTGAAACTGACCCTCAAGTACAGCTGAAGGCAGGATATTCAATCTTGAGAAAGACTAGGTGGAAATTAATCATACCATGGACAAAAAAAAAGCAGAGACATCACCTTGCCGACAAAGGTCCACATAGTTAAAGCTATGGTTTTCCCAGTAGTGATGTATGGAAGTGAGAGCTGGACCATAAAGAAGGCTGATCGCCGAAGAATGGATGCTTTTGAATTATGGTGCTGGAGGAGACTCTTCAGAGTCCCATGGCCTGCAAGAAGATCAAACCTATCCATTCTGAAGGAAATCAGCCCTGAGTGCTCACTGGAAGGACAGATCCTGAAGCTGAGACTCCAATACTTTGGTAACCTCATGAGAAGACAAGACTCCCTGGAAAAGACCCTGATGCTGGGAAAGATGGAGGGCACAAGGAGAAGGGGATGACAGAGGACAAGATGGTTGGACAGTATTCTCGAAGCTACCAACTTGAGTCTGACCAAACTGCGGGAGGCAGTGGAAGACAGGACTGCCTGGCGTGCTCTGGTCCATGGGGTCATGAAGAGTCAGACACGACTAAACGACTAAACAACAACAGAAAAATTTCCTTATTGTGGCCACCAAGGACATTTTTGCGGCAGAGTGACCGCCTGCCCCAGCAGCCGCATCACAAGCACTCATAATAATAATAATAATTTATTATTTGTACCCCGCCCATCTGGCCGGGTCTCCCAGCCACTCTGGGCGGCTTCCAACAAATATCAAAATACATTAAAATATCACAGATTAAAAACTTCCCTAAACAGGGCTGCCTTCAGGTATTTTCTAAATGTCAGGTAGTTGTTTATCGCTTTGACCTCTGCTGGGAGGGCGTTCCACAGGGCGGGCGCCACTACCGAGAAGGCCCTCTGCCTGGTTCCCTGTAGCTTTGCTTCTCGCAGTGAGGGAACCGCCAGAAGGCCCTCGGCGCTGGACCTCAGTGTCCGGGCAGAACGGTGGAGGTGGAGACTCACCAATCTCAGTGGCGCAGCTGACCAGCCAGCGGACCATTTCCCTCCGTCGCCAGGTCATGGTGTTGAGCGTCATTCGCATCACCTACAGGAAGAGCAGCGGGCAACAGGCATTTGCAAGACTGCGTAGAAGGAGCCACGAGGCATCTGAGGAGCCCCACTTGGGATGCCCTCCCTTCTCCCTTCCTAGGACGGCTGTTCTTGCTGCTGCTGCTGCTGCTGCTGCTGCTCCTACTACTAAGTGAAGCCTCAGACAAGCATGCAGCACTGCAATCCAGTGGTAGGCATGGAAAGAGGCAGTTTCCACCCCTGCGTGCCCCTAGGGTGAAACCATTCATTCCCTCTCAAGTTCCCCACCTGCAAAATGAGACCTTCAAAGGGCAGGAGGAACTCCAAGAAAGCGCCTTGTGACATGGTTGGCTCCCAGGGGAGAAAAGAACAGCACAAAGACAACGCAGGAGACTTTCACTTAACTTTCTACTCCAAGCAAGTAGATTCCTGCACTGTAGGGGGCCGGACCCTCAGGGTCCCTTTCAAAGTTCAACATGCATTTACCATAAAAATCATACAGTTTTTCAAGAATGCAGAAGCCTCTTGCTCATCCAGGAAGGAACTTGATTTCAGCAAGGATAGGTAAAGGTAAAGGGACCCCTGACCATTAGGTCCAGTCGTGACCGACTCTGGGGTTGCGGCGCTCATCTCGCTTTATTGGCCAAGGGAGCCGGCGTACAGCTTCCGGGTCATGTGGCCAGCAAGAATTAAGCCGCTTCTGGCGAACCAGAGCAGCGCACAGAAACACCGTTTACCTTCCCGCCGGAGCGGTACCTATTTATCTACTTGCACTTTGACGTGCTTTCGAACTGCTAGGTGGGCAGGAGCTGGGACCGAGCAACGAGAGCTCACCCTTTCGCGGGGATTCGAACCGCCGACCTTCTGATCGGCAAGCCCTAGGCTCTGTGGTTTAACCCACAGCGCCACCCGCGTTCCTCAGCAAGGATAGTGGGTGGGAAATGAGCAAATGGTACAAAGATACTGTTTTAAAATTCCCTTTTTTAAAAAGCTCGGTGTCCCTGGATAGTGAGAATCCACACCCTAAAGGAATCTATTATTTCAAACAGCTGCACCAGAGCTCTTGACTGGAAATTGTCCAGCCAAAAAAGCATGAGCAGAGCTCTCTCACTCGGGATCCTCCATCTGCCGAGTAAAAACTGAAGAGCTGAGAAGACTGGGCTACGGCAGGGGGCAGGATCTGCTCAAACGTGCCCTCCTCACCTGCAGGCCAAGCTCCAGGGAGATGTTAAGCAAGGTGGTGTCTGGCGGGGTGTTAGCTGGTGTGGCAGTCTTGCAGGCATCTTGGGCCAGCTTGAAGAGCAAAGCTGGAGAGTGGATATTTTGCTGGATGGAGCCCAGAACCATGCGCAGCCAGTTGGGGTCACCTAGAATGAGCCAAGGAAAGGAAAGTGTTTATACTCTTCTCAAAGCCAAGAATAGACAACATGCCTCCGGCCCACTACTCTGAGCACGGAGAAAAACCTGTGGCTCCCAGATCTCTGACTTCATCCACAGCTGGGGCTACCTTTAGCTGCTGTAAGCATGGCTGACGCCAGCTCACACTGCCGCGTCTCTAAGTGGCCGAGGGTGAACCAGCGGGGAAAGCGATTGGCCATCATGGAGTCCAGGGGGTTCTGGTGCAGGATGTCGCTGGCTGGCAACACTGTCTCCAACACGGGCAGCCTGCGGGGATTGAGAGGGAAACTGGTGAGGTTGTCGCCGTGGCAGAAAAAGAGGGACAAGCCTTGCCTGGCAGAGGTAGAGGACCCCCAGGAAAGGAAGGCCAGGCTCAAGCAGATATTTGGGGGAAACAGAATTTGGAAAGAGGGTGGAGAGGGAGAAGCCAGAAATGGGAAGCGGCAAGGCCCCGGGGCCCTTCCCTTTGGGTAGCACTACCGTATTTTTCGCTCCATAAGACGCACCTGAACATAAGACGCACCTAGTTTTTAGAGGAGGAAAGGGGGAAAGCCCTGCTTTTTTGAGGATCAGCTGAAAGTGGTGCAGCTTCTTTTTCAAAGAGGAAAAGCCCCATTTTTATGGGGTTCAACTCAGTTTGCAGCTTCTAGTCCTACAGGAAAGGGAGCCATTTCTACAGTTTCCAGACAGATAATCTAATCAGCCAGTCACATGTCGCTGGGGAAACAAACAGCCTCCCTCTGCATTCAACAATGGAGGCCTGGGCAAGGGGGCGGGGCTGGAAAGGGAGCCTTATCTCTCTCCCCGATCGCTTGCTAAACAGCTGTTCAGCGGCTTCCTTTCAACACCCTCTTCTCTCTTTGTAAAAAAAAAGAGCACAATCGGCTTTTGGCCCCTAGGCAATTTGGCTCCAGGGACCATGCATTCGCTCCATAAGGCGCACAGACATTTCCCCTTACTTTTTTGGAGGAAAAAAGTGTGTCTTGTGGAGCGAAAAATACGGTACTTTCAATGTTTGCGGTTGATGGTATTGGGCAGCAGTTGGAAAAGAGCCTGGGGTGGCCTGGGGGAGGAAGAGGTTGGAAGTGGAGAAACACAGCAAAGCGGGACACAGTACAAGGCTATTGGACTGGATTCTGGCCCCAAAGAACGAGGAGGAGGAGGAGGAGGAGGAGGAAAAGGTAGGAGAACAGCAGAGACAGAGCTAGCTGCTCTGGCACCCGGAGCGGTGCACATGTTGGTCACCCGGGGGCAGGGCTAGCCGCCCGCGACGAGCATCCCGGGGGGGGCTGCCCACAGTGATGTCACCCCCCTCTGGGATGGACAATGTGATTTTTCCCCAAGCCAAGTGGCAAATGCTGCTGGCTGGAATCTTGTGGCTTTTACTTTTCACACAGACGCGTGAGAAAGTTGCTTTGTTTTATTTCCTGCTATGGAATGTACTGTTGTAATCTGAGCCTGCGAGCTCATATACTTTCACTTTACTGCTTGTCCTCAAGCCGAAAGGACGGCGAAATGGCAGCACCGTTCACGGGCTGGCAGCAGAGAAATCTCTGCACAATTACTTGGAATAAATAGATTAGCCTAAAAGGCTGTGTGTATTGTTTCCTATCTGGCAGCAATCACATATATTAACTGGCACTCCGGACTCCTTGTAGCCGGGTAAGTGCTGAACTGATGTGCTCTGGTTTTTGGGTCTCACAACTTGCCCCAGGTCAGGTATATCATAACAGGTCACCCGGGGGCGGGGCTAACCGCCCGCAGGGGCACCGCCCACGACGAGCATCCCGGGGGGGGGCTGCCCGCAGTGATGTCACCCCCCTCTGGGATGGACACGCAGGGCAGACCGCACCCCCTTCCTCCGCCACTGGAGAACAGCACTTTCCCCTATGTACCATCTGGAACCTCAATATCCTCTTCAGAGGCCTGACTCCAAATGAAGGTGAGGCAGGTAGGCGCTAGGGAGAAGGCCTTATTGGCCCTGGTCCTTCCCTAGCTGTAGAATAGCCTTCCCAGAGAGGTTCGCCTGGTGCCATCTTTATTGGCCTTTTCAGCACCCTTCTCTTCAGCCAGACCTTTTAAAAACAGTTTCTCAGCTTTAAACTTTAAACAGGAAGAAACATCACGGGCAGAATAATTGCCACACACAGGTAGAACACGGATGTAGTTTGAGTGCCTCACTTGTAGTATTATAAATTATTTAATGTGACAATACGAGTTAAAGTTGTTAATATTGCAGTTGTTGTACTGTATAAGGGATTGTTATTTTGACCGGAGTGTAATTGAAATAAATAAGATTTTGGGACGCAGAAATAAAGTAAATCATCACTTCTAGCACACGAGGAGGGGGGGCACCTAAATTATATGATTTGGTATCTGAATGATTGGTATTGGTAAGTGTATTATAATTTGGCATTGTTATAATGAGGCTATTGTTGGATTGTAATTGAAAACTAATAAAAATTGTTCCCCAAAAAATACAACAATAAATTGTGTTTTAATCAACGTTTCAATGTTTCAAAAAGAAATAGATTGTGAGCCACCCAGAGAACTTTTGTTGTGAAGTGTGGCTTTACAAACCCAGCGAAGGGGAAGCAGGGTGTGCAGGGGTCTACATACCTCATGGCTCGCAGGGCCAAGCGGTAGGCCAGCTCAGGGTCATATGGCAGCATGGCCGTGAAGAGGTAGCGAGCAAACGTGTGCATGGGAACAGTTTCACGGAAGACGACCTCCCCAAATCCACTGAAGGGTCCCCCTGAGAGGAACAGGCAAGCGGGCAATTAATAGATTGATTACCGAGCTCAAAGCACTTTGAGAACAAGGGCAAGTAACAATTCCCAAGCAGACAGCTAGCCACCTGGGGCTGGTTTGCGCCAGCTGGTATCACTGGCCCTTCTCTGAATCCCAGGACGGGGTGGGATCCCAGCAGGCCGCCACCGCAGAGCAGTAGCATCACGCAGGGCCCCAATCCCCAGGGGACTCAGCATCCCCAACATAACCAACTCCTCTCTCTGCCAGCGACTCAACATCCGAGCCTGCATCCAACTGTCAGCATGTTGCAAGTTAGGTTCATGTTCAAGTGATGGGGACAGACAGTGGCTGGCCCAAGGTCACCCAGGGAGTGTAATATTATATTATTATTAATTATTATTATTATTATTAATTTATCATTTATACCCCCGCCCATTTATACCAGAGCCCACTCTGGGTGGCTCCCAGCAGAATATTAAAAACACGATAAAACATCAAACATTAAAAATTTCCCTAAGCAGGGCTGCCTTCAGATGTCTTCTAAAAGTCTGGTAGTTGTTTATTTCCTTGACATCTGATGGGAGGGCATTCCACAGGGCAGGCGCCACCACCGAGAAGGCCCTCTGCCTGGTTCCCTGTAACCTCACTTCTCGCAGTGAGGGAACCTCCAGAAGGCCGTTTTGTGCTTGGAAACGTATTGGGAGCCAATGCACGGTAAATCTTTCAGGACTGGTGTTATCTCGGTGGCCACTCCCAGTCACAAGTGTAGCTGATGCATTCTGGATTAGTTGCAGTTTCCGGGTCACCTTCAAAGGTGTAGAGTGCATTGCAGTAGTCCAAGCGGGAGATAACTAGAGCATGCACCACTCTGGAGAGACAATCCACGGGCAGGTAGGGTCTCAGTCTGCGTACCAGATGGAGCTGGTAGACAGCTGCCCTGGACACAGAATTGACTTGCGCCTCTATGGACAGCTGTGAGTCCAAAATGACTCCCAGGCTTCACACCTGGTCCTTCAGGGGCACAGTTACTCCATTCAGGACCAGGGAGTCCTCCACACCTGAGTGGGGCTTTCATCCCCGATCTTCCAGGTCCTAGTCCAACATGTAGCATCACACGGGTTCTCTGTTAAGCACCCAGTGTTGAAGGCGCTCAAGAGATCTTCTACTTTCCCTGCACCCCATCCACTTCTCCATCGCCCAAGAGCAAATCCCTTCCCGCTACCCTGGGAGACCCTCGCTACCTCCTCCGCTCCCTTCAGAGGCATGGTGGGGGGTGTCCGGTCTACGGGACCCATGGAACCCACAGCCCAGCCCATTGCCCCCTTACCATCCAGGAGCAGGGCCACCTGCTTGCGGAGCACAGGCACCAGCCGCTCATCCAGTTCCATCTCGTCCAGGAGTCCAATCAGCTGCTCCTCACTCCGCACCACTTTGTCCTGGGCGTAGAGCCCCTCCGGCATGGACCTCTGCTGCCCGAGCCCCAGGAGCGCCACCTCCAGGGCCAGCATGAAGTACGACTCGCCAGGACTTGAGGGCACTGGAATGTGCTGGTAGAGTGCCTTCTTGGGCTCCGATGCAGAATCTGGGGAGATGTGGCACAGGTAAGACCACAGAGCAGGAACAGAGCCCCCAGCCCCCACAGCTGTGCTCACATAAGGCAGCTGCCCTTCCGATGCAGCAAGCCGGTGTGTGGCCATGCCGCAACCTGGTCAGGGCATTTCCATTCAAATTAATGAACTCAAGTTAATTATGTCCACTAACTTCAATGGGACTACTCTGAGTAGGGCTAGTGTTGCTTACCACCCCTGGGAACTGCAGTTTACCCCTCATGGAGCTACATTTCCGGCAGCCTTAACCAACCACAGTTCCCAGAATTCTTGGGGTGGTGTGTGCTTTTACGTGTATGGCAGTGGTTTTCAACTAGTGTGCTGTGACACCCTGGGGTCCCTTGAATGATGGTCAGGCCTGCCACAGGCAAAACTGGCCTCTGTCCCTCTTTCCTCCCTCCCTCCCTCCCTCCCTCCCTCCCTCTGATGCCCTCTGGCGTCTCTGCCTCCCGACAACTTTACCAGCTGTTTGTTGCAGCAGCCCTGGCTATAAGCTCCACAGGTGAATGGTGCCACTAAGCTCCTGCACAGGCACACCCCAACATGTGCAGAGCCCTTTCCTCATACGGCCACAGAAATCTAACTCCCTCCCCTTTCACACCACCATGGCCCAAATCATTTGCCCAAAATGGTCTTTGGCTATCAGAACTTCAGCTATGGTCAGTTAATCTCAGGTGGATCTATAGACCAGGCGCAAGTGATGCTCAGCTATGAAGAAGGTACCTGGGTAGAGGGCCAGCACTTCATCATCCATTCGGCAGGCCTCCAGAAAGGTGCGGCAGAGACAACCGATGGGGTCCAGAGGGTGCCCCACCCATCCCTCCAGGTTGGTGATGCTGGTTGTGCCTTTGTGCAAGAGCTCTGGGCGGCGGAAGAGAAAGGGAGACGTCAGTCACCAAGCCCCAAGCCAAAGCAGCCCCACCCCAAACGCCAGTCCCTGAAAACAATGCTGTGTGCCAGGGGCGTAGCAAGGGGGGGCGGGCCGCCCCGGTGGGGGTGACACTTGGGGTGGGGGCCCTGCCCCCCCAACACCTCCAAAGCCGCCCTGGGCTTTTTCTTTTTTTTAAAAAAAAGGCTATTTTTTGCGCTGCCGGGGTGGAGCCGCAGGGGCGGCCAGCGAGGAGGGGTGTCACGCTTGTCGCTGGCGTGACACCCCCCCTCGCTGGCCGCTCCTGCGGCTCCACCCCAGCAGCGCCAAAAATAGCCTTCCCCCCCCTTTCAGCAGCTTTTTTCGCCGCTGGGCTCCCTGGGCAGAGCCACGGCATGGAGGAGGGGGGCAAGCCCCTTGCCTCCATGCCGCGGCGCCGCAGGCCAGCCAGCGACAAAAAAACCGCTGAAAGGGGGGGGAGGAAAGTGCCTGCTTTGTCTTCCTCCCCCCCCCCTTTCAGGGCCTTTTTCGCCGCGGCATGGAGGCAAGGGGCAGAGGCGTCGTTCCGTGCGCATGCGTGTCGTGGCGTCATGCGCATGGAGCAATGCCCCACCCCCAGGGGTGCTGCTTGGCTTGCCGCCCCTGGCAGCCAAGCGGCACGCTACGCCCCTGCTGTGTGCTTAAGCAGTCGTGGAAAAGGCCGGCAGCTTAAGCAGTCACCTCCATGGCCAACACTGCTCAAACTCACAAGACTGTGTGTCTCAACGGTTCTAACACCTCTGCTGCTTTCAATGAACAGAAATCCACTGCGACACATGCCAGTTCTTCACCAGCAAGTGCATTTTTGGACCAGGGGAGCTCCATTGCCCTCTCTGGGACCTGCCCTCAGCAGCACCCTGAAAGTAGCAGAGAGCCCCTGTCCTTCTCCAAGCTCCAGTGTCTCTTTTGCAGTCCTGCCAGGATGGTGAGGCCTGGGCTCTGCTGCCAAACTTTGCCTCCTTCCTTCCCTCCCTCCCTCCCATCCCAATGTGCTAAGCCGTGCTTGCCTTTCTTCTGTTGCTTGTAGCTCTCCAGCTGATGGCGTCGCTGCAAGCGCATGGCGTTGACCACAGCCACAGCCAGGCGCAGAGCCTCGCGGGGGTAACCGTGGGAGCGCAAGGCGTCCACTCGTGCGCAGGCCATGGGGAAGGCATCGCCCAGCCAGAGCGGGTGGCCCTGGGGGTCAAAGCCCAGCTTGTCACTTCCACTCTTCAAGGAGACACCGTAGCAGTCACTGCTCAGGATCTTCTGCAGGTGACAATCGCCCCAGCGGAGCTCTGCAGCCTTGATAGCACGGCCAAAGACGGTCTGCCGAACACCAGCTGCCAAGGAGGAAACAGGCCAGAGCAGGGTGGGTGAAAATTATGGAAGTGTTTGGGCCTAGAAAATCACCAGGCTCTTCCTCCGACAGGAACACTAGTTTAAATCTAACTAGAACGCTTTTCTAAAATGTAAAAGGTAAAGGTACCCCTGACCATTAAGTCCAGTTGCAGACAACTCTAGGGTTGCGCACTCATCTTGCTCTATAGGCCGAGGGAGCCGGCATTTGTCCGCAGACAGCTTCCGGGTCATGTGGCCAGCATGACTAAGCTGCTTCTGGCGAACCAGAGCAGCGCACGGAAACGCCGTTTACCTTCCCGCTACAGCGGTACCTATTTATCTACTTGCACTTTGAAGTGCTTTTGAACTGCTAGGTTGGCAGGAGCAGGGACCGAGCAACAGGAGCTCACCCCGTCGCGGGGATTCGAACCGCCGACCTTCTGATCGGCAAGCCCTAGGCTCAGTGGTTTAGACCACAGCGCCACCCGCGTCCCAAATGTTCTAAATGTAACGTCAATCAATAACAAATTACATTTCATATTAAAATAGAAACGGATTCTCAGTGCTAAATTTTGTTTGCTTTTGTCATCACAGAAATGTGGGCTGTACAAATCTGGAGCTGGAGATATATTTGAGGACAGGGCACCTCTCCAAAAGGAGCACTGGGACAATGGGGTCAGGAGCTCCATGGGTGTGCACAGATATATAAATAAAAAGGATGCAATCCTCCTTATTTTTCTTTCTTTTGTCAGCAAGAGCTGCATACCAAGTTCTCATAAACTTGCTTGTCATTGCATACCTCAGTAAGATCTTAATGGTGATATGGCACTTCACGTATGTTACCTCTATAGATTAGGGCTGCCATATGTCCAGGTCTTTCTGGACACATCCGGGAATGGCGTCCCTGCAGATTTTTGCCGAATCGGAAAAATGTCCGGGGGAACCCAGACGTATGGCAACTAGGGCGATTTTTTAAGAAAAAAGCTGGGGTCAACAACTTTGTCCGGATTTTCACTTTTGGGACTATGGCAACCCTACCATAGATCACTGCAATAAATCCTATATAGTAGGTCACAGGAGGTGGAATGCATGAGTGTTAGATGCAGAGTCCTGACTGCCACAACTTTCTCCCCAAAAACTCTCCCTAGCAAACTGCCTGTGACAATGACTTTATTGACTACTAGCCATGATGTCCAAGAGATTGTAGGGGAAGGCAATCAAGCCCAGGACCAGGAACTCTGACCTAACCCCCCCCCCCGGGGCCCTGGCGTTCTGGCCTGGGTTTCCCTACCTGCGCTGCGGTTTGGGTTCGACGGCAAAGTGCTGTTGGCTCCGCTGCTGTCGCAGGAGTAGTTTCCCTCCTCCAGAGGACAGATGTCCAGCTTGTTCCACTTCTTCAGAAGCTGCAGCCACAGAGTCCGCTCCTCCAACTTGCAGTGAGGGCTCAGGACCACACAAACCCACAAGGCGCCTGGGGCACAATGAGAAGGGGGCGGGGGGGGGGAGAGAACAGCCAGGTTAACTTTTGTCTGTTTTCTAAAGCCAGATTAAATGTTATGGGGTATGTTATGGGGAAGACTGGCTGGTGTCCCATACCAAGATAGGCTGTGCCCATGTTCCCAGGGTGTTGAATGTATGGAACACATGTTATTGCATTGTAGTCTGTATAAACAGGGCTAGACAGCATCTAATCAATCCAATACTAACAGAACAACCTGGAATGTCAAGGTTCTCCTTGAGGATAAGTTTGATACTATTACACTGTAGCAAAATTCCTCTCGGAGGCGGTAAAAATCAGAAATCGGTATGTACAGGCTAAAGCTCCTCTGTTGGCTAGCAAGGCTGATTTTACACCTCAATAACAATATACTACTGTGTCTTTTGGGTCTATGGACTGCAATAAAGATGTGTGATAAGCCAGGGATCAGGCTCACTGCCTTAAGGCCACAGGGGGCAGCAATTGCGCTGGGGCAAAGCAAACCACCAGGGGTCCACACATATTGCTGCCTTGAGCTCCAGTATGAAAGAAAGGCAGCAGCAAACAACAAAATGTCACAGCATCTAGCAAACAGGTTGCAGCAGAACTGGGAGGATTCACCAAAGCAGGGATACAAAAGGCCAGGGAGTTTAAAGGCAAAATATAAGGGCACCTCTAAGGGCAGAATTCTGCTCAAGGAGTGTTGGCCAGCACACCCCAAGAAACTGCCTTCTGTTCCTCCCAAATCCCACACAATGTCATCAGAAGGCAGGCTTGGGGTATTAATGACACGGCTACAGACTGCGTAATCTCTCCATATAATGTTGCACTCTGCCACAGGTCAATCTTTAAACAGCTGAGAAGTCAGCTGTTAATCATCTTGTGAAGGACCTCTGGCACCATCTTTGCTTAAGTACTGCCTGCAGGCTAAAAAAACTGTTTCAGATTTTCTTTTCTGCCCCAAACATGGAACTGACTGAAAGGAGAGAGTGAGGGGAGCAATTTCAACTGAGAGTTCAGCCGATCGTGGAATCAGTGGATGTTATCTTTTTTTAAAAAAATATTTCTTCTTTAATGTGTTTCAACACTGCAAACTGCTCACATCATTTTGGCATGGGATGAGCTTAAAAAAAAAAAACCCAAATGAGGCAAAGCAAGTCCCACCTCCAACACCTGGGATTTCAGTGGGCTCTGACCATATTTTCAAACTTCTCTTTGCAATCCTAAGGACTAGAAACTTCATTTTTAAAAAGAAAAAGGCGAGGAAAGAAAGCTGAATAGTTCTGCTGACGTGAAGCACAGAACTCCTGGCCATAGATTCTCCTGGGCAGGCCCACCCCTTGCATAAGATGAACTCACCTAGTTCATCCCAGAGTTGCCGGCACTTGTCAGTCATGCCAGCCCCTTGCTGCCGCCAGAGGGCGAGGCGTGGATCCTGCAGGAACTGCTCTGTCATCAAGATGAGCATTCGTGCCCCATTGGAGTCTCGCATTCGCAGCATTTCCCGCACCTGGGAAAGGAGAGAAGTTACAACTGGAAAGGAGAAGGCCAAGAGATCCAGAAAGCAACTGCAGTGTGGTGTAGTGGTTAAGAGTGGTAGACTCATAATCTGGTGAACCGGGTTCGTGTCTCCGCTCCTCCACATGCAGCTGCTGGGTGACCTTGGGCTAGTCACACCTCTTTGAAGTCTCTCAGCCCCTCACAGAGTGTTTGTTGTGGGGGAGGAAGGGAAAGGAGAATGTTAGCCGCTTTGAGACTCCTTCGAGTAGTGATAAAGCAGGATATCAAATCCAAACTCTTCTTCTTCTCCTCCCAAAGATGTAAAGCCATGTGGCGACAACTGTCACAAACCTCTCCTCCACCTACTGACTGAGCCCAGCTACCCTGAGCCCCATTCCCTCCTCCGCTGGGCTGTGTTGACACCTCAGCACTCAAGTCCTACATGTCAACATGGCCAGTTGACTTTGCCCATCATCATCTTCTCCATGCTGCCGGCATCTTTCTATATCTCCAAATGTCAGCTACCCAACACTTTTAACAGCTTTGTCTCAGAAGGAACCAGAGATTGGGGGGGGGGTTGCACTTCCCGAGAAACCTGATCTCTTTAGGAACAGGATGAAGGAACGTAATAACTCTTAAGCCCAAGCAATGGCGACTTTCCATGCCACACACTGTATGGGCCCCGCAAGGCAAAAAGACAGCCCTAAAGAACAAAGTGAATGGGCAGAGTTACTACTCCACCAACCAGGCAGTGCAGGCAGGGGCTGGCCAGAGAGATAATGTGGCTCTAATCATGCCCACAATGATGAGTAAGAGGAGGAAGCAGGGCTGGGCACACAAATAAGAGACTTTTACCTTGTTGAACATGGACTGGAGCTGCTTGCTTGCCCCGTAGTAGCCGCCATTGGAGAGTAGCTGCTTCACCTGCTCTTGGATCTGCTCCTCATCCAGGTGCCAGCAGTTTGCATCCTCAATGCCAGCACCAGCTGTGGGGTCAGGGGCACCTGGCAAGAGACGGCCAAAGCATCCATTGCTACACACACCCAAGACCTGACCCAGCTGGGTTACCCATGAGTACGTGTAACAATAAGTGAATCCAGTTTAACGAAAGTGAGTCGCGTTCAACCTCCTGTCCAGTAAAGTGAAAAGGGGCAAACGGTGGCTGAACGAGGTGCCTTTGGGGAGTTGGGGGCAGGGAGAGTTATAACCATTGTTCTTTTGAACTTCAAAAGTAAGAGGACGTTTGCATACATACAGCGTGATCCCATCAACATAAAAGGTTTGTGAATATACATATATAAAAGTTTGTGCACAAGGGTGAAACGGAAAAGGGTCAACCCGCCTGTGCAGCTGAATTGTGAGAGCTGCAGTGTCTGGCATTGGAGCTGAGCTGGAATGATAAGAGATAAGACGACTGGCCCATCAGAGGAGCTACTTGTGCATCTTCGCAAGGAATAGAAATACTGTACAAAGCTTATCTGATGCTCATGGAATGTGAGTATCACCCATGCGGAACTAGCCTTATTAATATCTCACTATATAATTGCTTGCACCATTTGCAACAGTGTAGCACTGTGGCACTGTGGTCTAAACCACAGAGCCTAGGGCTTGCCAATCAGAAGGTCGGCAGTTCGAATCCCCGTGATGGGGTGAGCCACCGTTGCTCAGTCCCTGCTCCTGCCAACCTAGCAGTTCAAAAGCACGTCAAACTAAAAGTAGATCAAACTGCAAGTAGAACTGCAAGTAGAGCAAGGTACCTCTCCGGCGGGAAGGTAAACGGCGTTTCCGTGCATTGCTCTGGTTTGTCAGAAGTGGCTTAAGTCATGTTGGCCACATGACCCAGAAGCTGTCTGCGGACAAACGCCGGCTCCCTCGGCCAGTAAAGCGAGATGAGCGCCACAACCCCAGAGTCGTCCGCAACTGGACTTAACAGTCAGAGGTCCCTTTACCTAGCACTGCTAGTCTACAATACAGATTCTCTCTACACCCTCTCTTTTCTGTGTAAGAGGTGTTGTCCCCTTGTAACAGTAGCGGCCATGGTGAATCAGATTTTTGGCCTTCACTCAGCAGTCAAGGAGAATTTAGGCAGTTCCTTTTCGGCAGCTGACATGGTAGTGCCCCAGCACCCAATCACCCACTCCATGACCAAGAGGAGGAAACAGGCAAGCAAGGGATGTTGCCATGCATCCCTTGTCCAGACCTTGCCGCATCTGCAGCTGTCCTGTGCCCTCCCCCCGCTTCCTCTGTCTCCCCTGGGGACCCAAGCCAAGTTTCATACCATGCACTCGGTTGATCTCGGAGCCAAGCAGCAGAATCTCATCAGCAAGCCTCTGAGCGGTCGGCAGCAC
Source organism: Darevskia mixta (assembly GCA_034641385.1). Taxonomy (NCBI): domain Eukaryota; kingdom Metazoa; phylum Chordata; class Lepidosauria; order Squamata; family Lacertidae; genus Darevskia; species Darevskia mixta. The sequence continues at coordinate 6,749,970 of JAWWNH010000067.1, read as the reverse complement.
CTCCGTGTGGTGCGCACTGATCAGGTACTGCACAAATTTCTGCAGCTGGTCCCGGTTCATTTGGGACAGCGTTTCCGAGATGGGCAGGCGCAGCTCCACCTGGCGGGCATGCCGGATGCGGTGCAGGGACAAGGCCACCACGTGCGCACAGTAGAAGATGTCCCGGTTGTCGCAGGCACAGCTCACTGAGGTGATCTTACAGCGGTCAAAACTGATGGAGACATGGTAACTGTGCTCAGGCTCACTGGGGCCTGGAGGCTCCGTCACAATCCCGCTCAGGTGGAAACCTGTGTGTTTAAAGAGGAGGAAGAAAAGAAACAAACAGTCAGTGAACATACAAAGTGTCTGCCCCTGACCAAGAGGACTAAAGGACCAAAAAATGAGGACCATTCCCCAGCAGGGAAGGTGAGGGCCTGGCAGAAAGCAAGCATGACCAAATTAATTAAGCTACACAAGGGGGTTAGGGGAAACCAGCCTGATGGGGACATTTTTAGGGAACTAGCGTTTGGCCATGAACACAAATCCTTGCCCTGAAACCAGCTGTGTAGCAAACAGACATTAAGGGAAACTGACAGGCCAGGAGTCCAACCACTAAACTTTCATCCTGCTCAGTTTGAACAAGGAGCATCAGTCCTCTTAGCTTAGAACAGGCATGGCTAAACATGGCCCTCCAGGTGTTTTGGGTCTACAGTTCCCATCATCCCTGAACACTGGTCCAGTTAGCTAGGGATGGTGGGAGTTGTAGTCCCAAAACACCTAGAGGGCCAAGTTTGGCCATGCCTGGCTTAGAAGGAAGAAAAAGGAACAGGACAAATATGGATCACAGAAATGCAGAGTTGGAAACAACCCTGAGGGTCACCTAGTTCAACCTTTTGCAATGCAGAAATCTAAAGAGCCCAGCCCACAGCAAAATCCTTATTCAAAAAATTCACAGTCAGCCCCCTTCAGGGGTGACCCTAGTGCATAATTTAAAGCAGGTGGTTTTTGAAAATTATTATTCATTAAACGGGTAGGCTGTCCTTCATCCAAGGATCATGCGGAGCTGCTGAAAAGCCGGAGGAAATCCCACCCACTCAAAAATAGGTGAGCTTGGCCCAGACCTGCCTGCAGGGTCCTGATCTTGACTGCACCTCCAGCCTAACAGTGGTGGCTCTGGAAGTGGTACCAGGCAGGTGCTACACACCTGAGCGAGGCGGAGGAAGTCATGGGAGGTGCAGCTCAGCTGCATTGACCAAGTGGGTGAGTCACACACAGATGACGAAAGCAGGCACACTGACAAAGCAGGCAGGGCCCAAGGCCACACCTGTAGACCCTGGTGCATCACAGCCCAAGCTCAGCAAAGGAGGACACCTTGCTGGTAGTGCCAGCTAGGCCATACGGACCAGTAGGGTGACTCACTCTAACTGGCCCCACACCCTGCAACTTGCCTTCACCCCTCTGGCACGGGGAAGCTACTGGCTACACAGACAAGCAGCCAGGCACAACCCTGTCCTCAACCACAGAGACAGACAAAGCAGACCTAGAGCTCTGCAAATTCACCTGGACTTCCAACCCTGGCACAGCCCAGGCACAATATAATAGGCAAAGTTGAAAAACAAACTGCGCCTGCGGGGGAAATGTTACTAACAGCCTTAGGGATGGGGCTCCATAAGGACACATCTAGAAAGCCCACATTTCAGAGATCACAAGCACCATTTTGGTACTCTGGTACTCCCAGTCCTGTTAACAGCATGTTTGTATCACAACACCAATATGTACGTCTGTGCTGCAGCAGAATGGATAATGCTCAATTTTGTAAATATCTTTGTTTTCATGTGTTGTAATTCACTCTGAGATTCCCCCCCCCCTTAAAATATAAAGCGGTATAGAAATGAACTGAATACTACTACTACTAATAAAAATATAAATATAAAAAATCCCCCCCAAAGGCACCTGGACATTCCATTGTGGCCACCACAACCTAGGTTTATGGTGCCATTTGGTGATAAGCTTATATATCTAAATTTCTAACACTGCCCCTGGCCATCAGTCATTCTGACTGGGGCCGATAGGGGCTGGGGTCTCTGGCAACATCTGGAAGACACCCCTTTGGCTACCCCTATTCTAGGAAAACAGGGAACAAAGTAAATACGCCATAATAATTCAGAGGAATAGATTCCTTGAAACTCCAAATGCTATGTAATCTGTAGGCCCGTCTTCAGTCCTATATTCAAGAAACATGTCATGATGACTTCAGAGTTATAAGCTCCAGTTCAGTGGCAGAGGACAGAAGGGTAAACAATAAAGGGGAACAAAAGAATTAATTAAAATAGCTAGCCCCCAGGAAATTAATAAACTGGACAATACAGAACTTCAAAATAACGGAACTTCTGTCAAAGCTCTTTGAACATTGGTTCTAAAACATTAAAGGTAAAGGTAAAGGTACCCCTAACTGTTAGGTCCAGTCGCAAACGACTCTGGGGTTGCGTGCTCATCTTGCTTTATAAGCCAAGGGAGCCGGTGTTTGTCCACAGACAACTTCCGGGTCATAATAATAATAATAATAATAATAATAATAATAATAATAATAATATAACAACAAATAATAATAAATAAATAATAATAATAATAATAATAATTTATTATTTGTACCCCGTCCATCTGGCCGGGTCCCCCAGCCACTCCCCCTAGCATGACTAAGCCGCTTCTGGCAAAACCAGGGCAGCGCACAGAAACGCTGTTTACCTTCCCGCCAGAGCGGTACCTATTTATCTACTTGCACTTTGACGTGTTTTCAAACTGCTAGGTTGGCAGGAGCTGGGACCGAGCAACAGGAGCTCACCCCGTCGCGGGGATTCCAATCGGCAAGCCCAAGAGGCTCAGTGGTTTAGACCACAGCGCCACCCACATCCCTTCTAAAACATTAGGATAGCTAAATAAGAGAAGCAGTACATTTAAATGGCATTTTCAAACAACTTTCTTGCACACAGGGCTCATCTATACTTCTGCTGCTTTCCCCCAGGGAAAACCCGCTCTTTACTACTGAACTGGAGCAAACATGAATTGGATTTTCCGCGGATTGACTTATGCTCCAATTCAGCAGCAAAGAGCGGGTTTTTGAGCGGAAAGCAGCGGGGCAAATGGAAAACCTCTGAGAGCCATGCCTTATAGCCACGGGACAAGTGGCAGTGTGGACAAGCCTTAAGGTTGCAATCCTAAATACTGGGAATTAAGCCCTATTGAACTTAGCGGTATTTACTTCTGAATAAGTCTCCATAGGTTTGTGCTACCACTCGCTCCTGAAAAATGATATGCATTGAGAATCTTGTATTAAATATAGCCACAAAAAGTCGTTAGCTATTCTGTACATCAGAGTGTTGCCCTCATCACTGGCAGAAACACCTACAGTAAGATGGAAAAGGAGCAGCTTTGATTAAAAGTTGTGATAAAACAGAAACCTGTTGAAGCATCAGGGATCAGTCTTGGGACATATTTTAATCAATATTTTTTTATTAGGTAGGAGGAGTCCATTGATAAAGTCTATGAATGACAGGAGGTGAAAAGCCATTGCTTCTAAAGAACAAGGAGGGCAAACTGGATTAATTCACTGAGCAGAGCAATGGAATGAAATCCTACAGCGGAAAGAGTTGGAGTCATACTCTGAAACTACAACAGTTTTCTGTATTATTAGCAAAGGACTCATCAGCTGCAAATAACAAATGAGGAAAGAACTGGGCAGATCCTGCTCAGTCACAAAAGGCTATGAGCCACCAATGTGATGCAGCTGTAAAGGAGACAAATGTAATTCTTGGCTGTATGAGACGGAGCACTTTCAGCAGGAAGCATTAATGCATTTGCACAAGCCTTTGGCAAGACGTCATCTAGAAGGCAAACCTGGCCACTCCTTTCAAGGAGGAAAAAAATCCAACAGGAACAGAAGGAGAAGTCAATAAATAATTATTTATCTTGCTTTAAGGCGACAGCAACTATAAAACAATATGTTAAAATATAATTGATAGATCTAGACTGGCAATTTGGAGATGGTACTGAAAGGTGGGAAGAGGTAGAGGCTTCTCCAGTATCCCATACAGGTATTTAACTTCACTTCTGTGAAACAAAATAAAAAATAAAAAAATTCTTTCCAGTAGCACCTTAGAGACCAACTAAGTTTGTTATTGGTATGAGCTTTCGTGTGCATGCACTCTTCTTCAGATACACTGAAACAGAAGTCACCAGACCCTTATATATAGTGAGTTGTCTAGAATTATCTGTTCCAGAATCACCTGAAGACACACTGGCCTGGTTTGCTCAAGACCAGGCATCCCCAAAGTCGGCCCTCCAGCTATTGTTGGACTACAATTCCCATCATCCCTGACGACAGGTTCTGTTAGCTAGAGATGATTGAAGTTGTAGTCCCAAAACAGCTGGAAGGCCGAGTTTGAAGATGCCTGCGTAAGACTGACCGTGAACGAGCAGCACGTGATCCAAAGCAGTACGTCAAGAATATGATTATTGCTTGAGGTTTATTTTGGGGGGAACCGACAATGGCCATGTTCAGCAGAGACCACAAGCCAGCCTCAGAGTTGTTTTTAATCCGTGGCTAAGCAGGAGCAGGGGTGAAATGCCACGGGAATAGCCCGCTCACAATAAACCACAGCTTTAAGCTACCGTTTAATGCAACAAATAAAGATTGCTGCTGTGCCTTGGATGCTGCATGCATTTAATAATAATAATAATAATAATAATAATAATAATAATAACTGATGGTGCCATTAATGGAAGACCCTTGCTTGGAGCTATGGGGTGAGCTTAAGGATTTCTTGCTTCATCCAAACCCTAGGACTCTATGGTAAAGGTAAAGGTAAAGGACCCCAGGACGGTTAAGTCCACTCAAAGGCAACTCTGGGGTTGCGGCGCTCATCTCGCTTTCAGGCCAAGGGAGCCGGCGTTTGTCCACAGACAGCTTTCCAGGTCATGTGGCCAGCATGACTAAACCGCTTCTGGCACAATGGAACACCGTGACGGAAACCAGAGCAGCGCACGGAAATGCTGTTTACCTGCCCGCCAGAGTGGTGCCTATTTATCTACTTGCTTTGGCATGCTTTCGAACTGCTAGGTTGGCAGGAGCTGGGACAGAGCAATGGGAGATCACCCCGTCGCGGGGATTCGAACCGCCAACCTTCCAATCAGCAAGCCCAAGAGGCTCAGTGGTTTGGACCACAGCACCACCCGCGTCCATAGGACTCTATGAGCAGTATCCAACTAACATGCTCCATCAGTGCAAGCATTTACACTTGTTCACCCTTCACTTCTGCTCTGGAGGGTTGGGTGAAAATCCAGAACACATGGGATAGAGGAAGGGGGGGGGGGAGAGAGAGAGAGAGAGAGAGAGAGAGAGAGAGAGAGAGAGAGAGCGCTCTGTTACGGAAGTTTAGATCCTTGTGCTGGCAGAACAAGTGTCTCAGTGCTACACTGGATAGAACCCTAAGAAAACATCCCGTTGCTGCCTAAGGTTTACCCAGACACAAACAATAAATTTAAGGACACCACTGCAGTCCATCTATGGGCTATACATTTAGGGTTACTAGGTCTCCTGAGGCTCAGAAGAAAAAAAGGTGGCATCTGACAGCTCAGGGAGTGAAGCCTGATGCCACCTAATGGGGGTAGAGAGTGGCACCATGGCAGCTAAGAGCAATAACTTGGCAGCGACAGATTCCCTCCAAAGTGAAGACTGACATTGATGGGAGATTAGCCAACAGCAAAAAAAGCTTGTCCACTTGCTTTGAAAATGTATTCCTTCCTCTGCAAACCCCGAGTAAAACTCTGCAACTTTAGGTCAAGTCCTGTATATTTCAGAAGGAAGGAAGGAAGACCGAAGTTGCTATTTGCGCTGCTCATCACAGCTGTGCCTCTCAAAAGGCAAAGCCACGACTGCAAGGCATGCATGCAGCAGGCAGGTGGGGGAGCCCAGGACTAATATTGCCACCCAGAATTTCTTGTGTTCCAGCGAAGGAACCTGCCTGGAAAGACCTCTGCCATATTGGTCTCTCTTCCTCTCTTATTTGTGAGAGGCAGAGGGCCTTCTCGGGAGTGGCACCCTCCCTGTAGAGCGGCCTCCCTCCAGATGTCAAAGAGATAAAAGAATTACACAACTTTTAGAAGACATGTGAAGGCAGCCCTGTATCAGGAGGCTTTTAATGCTTGATGTTTCTATCATGTTTTTAGATATGCTGTAAGCCGCCCAGAGTAGCTGGGGGGAAACCCAGTCAGGTGGGCAGGGTATAAATAATTATTTTAAAAGTTATTATTATTATTACTACTACTACTACTATGGCTTATTTAGCTACCTGGAGTATGGCGATTGCAAAATGACCGTGATAAAAACGTGCCGCTGCTTATCGTATTTTGTTTTAGCATTTTTCTATTTTTGCTGTATCAGGAGAACTACTAAAGTGAACCATTAAACTCCAGCCCAGCTGAAGCTAGCTACCTTTTGACTTGCACAGATTTCACATCCGTTATACTATAAGCGGTAACTCAAGCCTTGCAGGGTAGGTTATCATTTCTGCTGCCATATGACTCAACTCCAAAGTCTAATCTGAAGTGGTAACTTTTCTGGTTTTGATTGGAGGCTTTAAAACACGCTAGTAGTGGCAAGCCAAATCTCATTACTAATGCAGAAGAAAAAGGTGACATGGTGGACTGTACCACTTCAGATACGGATAGGGATGTCCTCTTGAAGGATCCCCCAATTCTTATTATTCTTAAATCTCTTGGCAAGTCTTTACACCTGATTTGGTGTATGTTTGCCGAGAATTCTCTTTATTGTGTTAGCTTTTTTGCTTTATTTTTTTAACTAGCAGAGAGTTTATCATGCATAGGAGCATTTGGAAGCAGAATTCCAGTCACCTGCACCAGAGCAGTATAGCCCGTGATCCCTTTTCACTACTCTGCAAGCACAGCTCCAACTCCAAAGCCTCATTTTCATTAAAAGGCCAAGCTCTGCCTGCTCTCATACAGCTCAACAACTTGCTTGAATGGCAATACCTGCTGCATGCATAACAAAACAGCTGTAACTCCAAAGGACAGAAAGGACTTTTGTATTCAAATAACGTGTGGGGGTAGTATCCAAATTAATCAGCATGCTCCTGGCACATTTGCTCTCTTTTATATCTAAGTTTATTTAGGGAGATATTCGTCATACTCCCAGCAGACTACTTGGACCCATGTTACAAAAAATATGAAATAGTTAAAATATCAAATAAAACAATCCAGACTAAAACAAATTCAAGCTTCAAGGAAAATATTTCAGATCCTTCTCTAAGTGACGTTCTTTATTTATTTATTTATTTATTTATTTACCTACTTAATTTATATAGCTGCCCCATAGCAGAAGAACTCTAGGAAGCCAGCGTGGTCTAGTGATTACAGTGTCAGACTAGTAACTGAGAGAGAGATCAGGGTTCAAATCATAGCTGTCAACTTTCGGATTTGAAAATAAGGGATGTCGCAAGGGCGGTGCAATGGCACCAAGTAGCCTCGCCACCCTGTGCTCCAGAGGCTGCGCGCGAACAGGTGAGCGAAAGAGCGAGCGCATAGACGGCAGGCAGGCTGTCTGTCTGGTTGGGCGTGAGGGTCTGGATGCACAAGGCATGCAAGCTCCGCCCCCAGTCGGTCTCAGACTCCTTATTGGCAGCCGAGCAACGCAGCTGAGGAGCCTCCCTGGCCGGCAGGGAGGGAGAGGAGCTGCTTCCTTTGAAATCCGGGAAATTTAAGGGATATCAACAATCCGGGATAGCAGCGGGAAACGGCATTAGAATAAGGGAGTTTCCCACCAAAAAAGGGAGGGTTGACAGCTATGGTTCAAATCCCCACTCAGTATTGAAGCTCACTGGGTGACCTTGGGCCAGTCACAGCCTCCTAACCTACATTCACCAGGGTAGGGGGTGAGAAGGGGGTGTGAACCATGCACTCCTTGCAGAAAAATATAAATGCAATAAATAAGCTCTTCTGCTTATTTGCTTAAGAAAGCTGGAGGAGCCAGTCAGATGGAGTTGTCAGTCGTCAACCTGGCATCCAGAGATCTCCATGCGGTTGCAATTGGCAAAATGCACCTGGCGCCTGGCTAATTTCTAACACTAGCTCAGGGATGGTGCGAGTTTTACTCCAGCAACATCTAGAGGGCACCTCAGTGGGCATCCATGTGCTGCAACTACTCAAGATGCAAACTCGTATTTGAGGCAGAATTATTCAAACATGCGTACACACCACACAGTGACTCTCCACTGAGCATGCAGACTGCCTCCATTTATAAGCACCGTCTTTGAAGCAACATTTGAGCAAAGATAGGCACTGTTCATGCTATCAAATGAAGCAAGCATGTGTGCTCATTTGCAATGAATAGTGAGCACACAGAGCTGAGCTGCCCAAAGAACAGGGAGATGGCTTCAAGACCTCTCACCCCCATTTTATAAAAATGGGCAGTTAAAGATGGCAGGCAGCTAGAAACTGTAACAAGGGGTCAGGATCAGTTACCAGAAGGTAGCAACACTTGCTACTCAGACATATACAGTACATGAAGGTTTTATTAAGTTATCCAGCTCACAGCTATTGCAAGAATAATCCTCAAGTAAGTTATCACTGGCACAATTCCATAGCTTACACACTGAACTCTTGTTATGCAAAGAAAAACTTCCTTTTGTCTACCTTGTCTATCAGCCAGTTTCACTGGACAAGCCCTGAGTTCCAATATTAGGACAATGAGACACATTTTACTCTACACTATGCAGGATTTTGACAGAAATACCTTTCCCATTAGTCTTTTCTTCTAAATGAAAAGCCCCAAACACTTTAACCAGTTCCACTAATAGGCTCTATCCCTACTTAATTGCTCTTTTCCCACTACCCTTTTAGTTCCAGAAAAGAAATTGAAAAGAGGCAACCAGAACATTTTGGCTAGGTGGTGCCATGTATTAGCCATGCTGTCTGGGGCCAATGGGATTTGGGAGTACAAAACATTGGGAGGACAATTAAGTTATTTACCCCAGATTTACACAGGATTTTAAACAGTGTTAGAAACTGAGATATGAAAGCTAGGAGCTAAATGGCACCTTAAGCCTAGGTTATGGGCGCAACAACGGAATGTTTAGGCGCACTTTTCTATAACAAGAATACAAAGCTGAAAATGAATGAACTGCAGCTAAAATATTATGTTCCTTTTTCATATGCAAAAAATAAAGCCATGCTTCCCCTGCCCACCCCCCTAATATTCTTAAGAGGGTCTCTTCTGCAGTCTTCGGAGAGTGGCTGGAAGTGGGGAGGCAGAAAACGGTCCCCCTTACCTTCCACTCTGCAGTTTTAAACTGAAATCTTAGGCCCACCACTGCGCCCGGACCTCAGAAACGGCTTGCGCTAATTAAATTCCTTGTCGCAAAACGTGCCTAGAACAATGGGAGTTTTGAACGCTGGTTTTAAAATATTGAATTTTGACCACCCCCCTCATGTTATCTCCCCACTCCCATCCCATGTGCAAGCACCCTCCCAAGAGAGATACTGAATACTCAGAGCAGATTGTGCTCCATTAGGACTAAATCCGGCTTGAAAAACTAAGCATATTTACAGTCCGCATGATTAAGAACATAAAATGAGTCTGCCTGATCAGGCCAACGGCCCATCTAATTTAGCATTCTGTTCTCACAGTGGCCAACCAAATGCCTGTGGGAAGCCTGAAAACTGGACATGAGCTCAACAGATTATTTTGGAACTGTAAATGTGTGAAGAATCTTGAGATAAAAGAAAGACTTTAACAAAATGTTATGTTTGGTCTGTATCCAGTACATAAGTTCCAGATTTGTTGTCTTTTTGGGGGGGTGATGATTTTTACACCACTAAGTCATTTTTATTAAACAAGATCCAGTTGTTAAGTTACTTCATCTTTCTTTCCAGAGAACTGAGCATAGCTGTCAACCCTCCCTTTTTTTGTGGGAAACTCCCTTATTCCAATGCAGTTTCCCGCTGCTACCCCGGATTGTTGATATCCCTTAAATTTCCCGGATTTCAAAGGAAGCAGCTCCTCTCCCTCCCTGCCGGCCAGGGAGGCTGCTCAGCTGCATTGCTCGGCTGCCAATAAGGAGTCTGAGACCGACTGGGGGCGGAGCTTGCATGCCTTGTGCAGCCAGACCCTCACGCCCAACCAGACAGACAGCCTGCCTGCCGTCTATGTGCTCACTCTTTCGCTCACCCGTTCGCGCGCAGCCTCTGGAGCGCAGGGTGGCGAGGCTACTTGGTGCCATTGCACCGCCCTTGCGGCATCCCTTATTTTCAAATCTGAAAGTTTGGGGAAATCCCTTATTTTCAAATCCGAAAGTTGACAGCTATGGAACTGAGTGTGCTTTACCTACTGCTTGGCCAAAACAACACTGAGTAGGAGGGGGAAACCAGGGTTGGGGATTCAGTGGCCTCCAGAAGTTTCTGGACTCCCTTCAGCGCCAACGAACATGGCCAATGATCAGGGCAGATCATTCAACATATAGAGAACCACTGGTTTCCCACCCACCCCTGCTTTAGATGTAACTTTAGGACTTAATATGTGACCCAGAGCTGAAATTCCATAACTTGTTTCCAGTGGCATGGCTTTACTTTTAAAAAAAGTAGGTGCAGAATGCCATTCCTTTATTGAGCCAGCACTATACAGTACGCAGACCCAACATTAAGAATGGCTTTCATACCAGAAGGGCATGAGTTTCAGACAGTTTTGCTTCTCCGTTTTAACTCTGTCCAATAAATGTTGCATCAAGCAGTTCACACTTTTACTTTTATATAAAACAATGGCTTAGATCCAAACTAAGTTAGCTGAACTTGCAAATCAGCAAAACTAAGTCTGCCCATGGTATTTACGGAGCAGATTTCAAGTATTCCAAGCGCACATATTGTCTCAATGTCTTTACAGCCTGTCCTGCAAGGCAGGCCAGGATCATGTCCATGTTGTGGGTGCCAAGTCCCAGGGAACAGTGGCTTGTTTAAAGCCACCAAGTTTATGGCTGAGGTGGAAGTTGAACTGGGGATTTCCTGGCACGCAGCTCCCGCTCATCAGTTCTACTTTTGGCTTAGCATTGTTAGCAAGTCTGTAACATTTGCAGCGGTCATATGGGGCAGCTCTGAGGACTTGATGACATGGCAGTCTGCTCAGCTCAGGCAGCTTCCAAGATCCCTTGAACAGGTTAAGGGGAGTTGCAGGCAGGAAACCCAATACCAAGTTGGCCTTTTTGTTACCAAAAGACTCGGTGCTAGGCGAGGGGCAGGAAGAGGAGAAAGGAATGTAAATCTAGTATTGGTGGCCAGAAATCTGAAAGTGGAAGCCTGTCTCCTTAGCACTGTTATATAGCAGAATGACCCTGTTGGTGGTGGTGAGCTTCACATCTATTGTACGGAAATGTTAAAATAATTTTCAGTCTTTTTTGGGCATGGTTGTTGTTGTTTTTTGAAAATCACACATGTACTAGAAAGGGGGAGGGAGGAAGACAATTCAAAATAAAAAATTCTAAAAAAAATAAAAAAACACAATTCAAAGTATTGGTGCTGATCTTTAAAGCCCTAAACGGCCTCTGTCCTGTACACCTGAAGGAGCGTCTCCACCCCCATCATTCTGCCCTGACACTGAGATCCAGCACCGAGGGCCTTCTGGCGGTTCCCTCACTGCGAGAAGCAAAGCTACAGGGAACCAGGCAGAGGGCCTTCTCAGTAGTGGCGCCCGCCCTGTGGAACGCCCTCCCAGCAGAGGTTAAAGTGATAAACAACTATCTGACATTTAGAAAATACCTGAAGGCAGCCCTGTTTAGGGAAGTTTTTAACCTGTGATATTTTAATGTATTTTAATATCTGTTGGAGGCCGCCCAGAGTGGCTGGGGAGACCTGGCCAGATGTGCGGGGTACAAATAAAATTATTATTATTATTAATTATTATTATTATTATTATTATTATTATAGAACCTGTTTCGCCAAGGTTACATCTGAACCCTTGACCCCCAGTCTTGCGTTTCAAGGTCGCAACACTGGGATACTATATCATGCCAAAATCTCGAGTTCCAGCCACTACAGAATATTTAATGTTCTGTTTGCTTTTATATGACCAGAAGACAGCAGATTATTATCAGGCAGGTGGGAGGAGTACAGCAACTGCAGACCGAAGATGGGCAAGAAAGGACCAGAAGAGCGAGAACCGACACAGAACACAGCTGCTGCCAACAAGTCTTGCGACAAAAACAGAGCAAGCCCTAATGTTCTCAGCATGTTTTGGGTGTAACATTCACTGTAAAACATGCTATTTCTCTAAGCATTCAGATGAACACAGAATATTAATTCTCAAATGCTAGCATGCCACTCACAATATATGGCACAAACTCAAGTAGACAGGAAAGTGTCATGGTGCTCTAAATACCCTTCTAATAATACTCGAGGGTAACGTAAGCCAAAGTTCTACTGTACAAGTCATAAATTCAACTATGTGACATTTGAGAAGATAATGTTATTGTTAATTATTTTTTTAGAAGTAATAAGTGCTGGGAGTAAGACCAGTAAAGCTTACTTCTGAACGGACATATATAGGATTGAACTACAGTGGTACCTCCAGTTGTGGATGGGAGGTGTCTGTTCTGCGCATGCGCGAGAGGCGAAACCCGGAAAAATACTTCTGGGTTTGTCGCTTTCGCAACCCGAAGTTTACGTTACCCGAGGGTAACCTAAGCCGAAGTTCTACTGTACAAGTCATAAATTCAACTATGTGACATTTGAGAAGATAATGTTATTGTTAATTTTTTTTTAGATGTAAAGTAATAAGTGCTGGGACACAAAAGCAGAGCTCAAATAAAACAGCTGTTAAGAAATTGCCAAATGCACTTCTGTTAACGAAGCAGCAGGAAGACTCAGCAGCGCTCGTGTTCTAACGTGGGCCGACACAAGGAAGAGACAGGAAGCAGCCAAGGCTCAGGGAACAGAAACATAGCAAGGATTTCATGTTCATTAATGCAGGGGGCTCCATTCTGGCCATACACATATGGGGCCAATCCCCTGCAGGATGCTTATGGAAGTCTGCAAGTGTCAGAAGTCTGCATTGCAGGGGGTTGGACTAGATGACCCTTGGAGTCCCTTCCAACTCAATAATTCTACCGGTAGGATTCTATGAGGGGTGTACACAAGAAGCCAAGTGCTGGTATTAACACAAATACATTATCAAATTGATGACCTTGTAAAGTTAAAAAGTGAAGATATTTTCTTGAGCCAAAAGAAAGCCAGTTAGTCAGCTGAGCTAGTCACTTCCCTTCCAGCCCAGTTCACAGACAACCTATTAATATTTCAGTAACAGTCATCAAGGATCCACCCGCAACTAATCCTGTTATTAGAGAAGTTTTTTCTGCTCAAGATCATCAACAAGTGCCTGGTCTCATCAGGGATGTGTGTAGTTCCGCAACTTTACTGCCCAACTACAGAATCCGAGGCCACAGTTTGGCAACCTAATGAAGCCTTTTCTTTATTCAAGGAGGTCCAAGCCTCATGTTTGTGCAGAAATGATCAACAACAAAGCAAGAGGCAGAGATTGCAACTGCCAGGAGCAAATACTATGCAGAGCTCCAGAGTCCAATTCTTCCCATAAGACACTATACAAGTAGACGGGGCCAAGCCGGCGTTGCCTGCTGCTCAGTGCCTCATCATGATTACCCAAAACACACCCTTCATTAATTCATACAAAAAGGGCATATAAAGAAAGGACAAAGAGGAGGGAGCTTTTTACAGCAGACCTTCAATTTGGGTATACCCCACCTTTGGTTACTTAAAGCATTTTCAGAAAGCTCCAACAGATCATTTGGACATAAATTGGGTCGCTGGAATAGGGGGAAAGTTGTATTTTTGTGGCAGATACACTCTGTTTTATTTAAACATCCCCTGCCCTCGAAAACATTTCCTCGTCTACAACCTAGGTCTTGGAACAAACAACAAAGGATGTATTCCCTTCCCAGGTTGTCCTGAAATCAGTCCCTCTTTCCCTCTGCATCATCCATGCCACCTAAAACATTTGCAGGAATATTTAAAGCAACAAAAACAAAAGGGCACATGACTTGGGACATCAAGTAACTATAGCCTTGATCATTATCCCCTTTGTATGTTAATCCAAGAATGGCAAGAGTGTAGCAACCTGCCACATGATCTTACATGAGCAGCTGTTAACTTGGCTTGCCCCATTACCTTGGAAACCTCTATGGTAGCAGTGAGCTGCTATCTTGCTCACTCACGGTTGCGACAAATGGCAAGATCTTTGTCAAGATCGCATACCCTTGTTTCCCCAGCCTGTCTACATGAGAAATAAGACTGGCCACTTAGTCCAATGCATACTCACTCAGAAAAGCCTGAATTCAAGAGTATTTCTTCCCACATACATGCATATGCTGAAGCGCCATTCCAGACCTTTCAACTGCATGCAAGCATAGTTTTATCACTGCTTTAACTTTGCCACAAGGATTTTCCTTTGCTCAATGGGACATTCCCTCCCTCTCCTTCCCCCCGCCCCCCAATTGCTCCACCAGCACAAAGATTTCTGCTTGTGCAACAGAAAGCTCTCCCCCTGCATGCCCCCTAACTCTATTCCAGGGGTTCCCCCAACCCTCTGGAGCAGTGTGCAAGATTCATCCAACACAAAAGCCACTTACCTACTTGCAGGACACGGTCAACAGCACCCGACTGTAACAAATTTAGGCCACGGTTAAAGGGCACACGTGAGTCTCGCTCACCCTCTGGAGGGTGATAGCCAAGGGATGAATACATGCATATTTCTCGCTCACTCCGTGGGAAGGACCAAAAAACAATGCGCTTCTGCACAGGTTCCGGGACGCGGGAGAAACGCTCTTCTACCTGGACGAGAGGAATAAGATCACCATTAGGACTATAACACCCTGGGACCAGGGATCTGAATGACAACTGTCTGCTGTATAAACCCATTCATCTCTTAAGATCATCCTCCAGGTGCCATCCTTGCAGCCCCAACCTTTAGACCCAAGGACGAAGTCTTTTCTGTGGTGGCACCTGAGTGATGGAACTCCCTTGCCTGATATCTGCCAGGCACCAACTCTTAGCTTTTACACTGCCCTGTGGTATAGCAGTGTTGGACTAGGACCTGGGGGGCAAGGTTCAAGTCCCCATTCAGCTGTGGAACTCACGGGGTGACCTTGGGCCAATCACTGGGTTTTTCATGACTGACTTGGTTCCTTTTCCTCATAAAACTTTTATGTTTTATATTCAGAGCTTTACTTTTATTGCTATTCAACTGTCAATCCTAACACAGAAGATGAGAATCTAAATGTTTAAAACAATACACAGGTGCATCTTTCAGCCCTGGCCGCCCCCAAACTTACTTATCAAACCTTTATTAGGCATTTTACAAATAAAACCATGATAGATAAAACCATGCCCCCAAACAAGCCTGCCAGGCCCGGAACAGGGATGCCATAAACTGATACAGTGGTACCTCCAGTTGCGGACGGGATCCGTTCCGGAGGTCCGGTCAGATCCCGAGGTTTCCGCAACCTGAGGACCGCTTCTGTGCATGCTGCAAAACCTAGTAAAATACTTCCGGGTTTGCCGCGCGCGCATCCCAAAGTTTATGTAACCAGAGGGTTACGTAAACGGAGGTACGACTGTATACACTTTGATCACAAGGCAAAGCTGCATTCCCCACCCTGGCCTTGATGCAGCAGGGATGGGAAAGCAGGCGCTTGACGCCCTCTCATCAGCCCTAGCCAGCAGGGCCAGTGATCAGGGATGATTGCAGCTGGAGTTCAGCAACATCTGGAGAGAAACTGCATTGGCTGTCTGGGCACAAACACCATATTTTCATGACACCAGGGTATGACTAAAAATCTTTTCAAATTCCTAGACACCAATGTGGTCAAGCAGATGGACGGCCAGCTATTTGGGCTGCTACCCACCCCGCTGAGCTCTCTGTACTATAAGAAGGTGCCTAGTGAATTGGAATTCCTAAGTATTTGGTGGGGTTGAGGGTGGAGACGGCATGAAGCCACATGATACTGGAAGCCACAGAATTGTGACAGGCCTGGGAAAGGAATGCAAATGCTTACGCAAAGATGCGATCGCCAAGCATCATCTACCGTAAACCAGAGGCATAAATCCATCGTTGTGGCTTGTTAGTAGCCCATAGCTCAGAAAAAGGAAAGCAGATATGATGAAGCCTGCTCTGGGCCAATAGCACCCACCCCTCCCAGAGAGCAGAGAGTTCCTGCTGCCACAGATAAAAGGAAGGGGGGAAGTGAAGCCAGGTACTACCACACACCATGCTAAGCTCCTGTCTGGTGAGAGCTGGGTCCCATGATCATCTTGACTTCCTTTGGTCATAGCATATCTGGCTAGTTAGTGCAAGTAAGTTTGGAATTCCTTCCTCTCTCCCCTCGCTCGCCCTCCATTTTGGTCACTGAGCCTCGGAGCCTCATTCCCCTTTAGACCAAGCCTGAACAACATTCACATTGATTACAACCCCCAAAGGCGGGGAGGCCCCAGCGGGTTAATGGGAAAGTCCAAGCACACCAAGAGCAGCATACGAATGGGAGAATGGCCATATCATAACCCCCTTATTGCTCCTCCATTTCCTGAATTCAGAAATATATGCTGGGCTTGTCACCCAGCATACCCTGTGCTGGCCTTTGGGAGAGACTGTGAGCCTGTCTCTCTGGGCAAAGGCTTGAAATCTCTGTATATAGTTGTGTTTTATTTTATGTAGACCAGTAGTGATACAGTGTTAGGCAACTTGTAATATAAATAAATACTTTGGAGAAGAACTGAACGGGTAAGGTGTTTATTCCTTCAAGGGAATTCACCAATAGAGAGCTGGATTGCTGCTGCTGTGAAGATGCAGGAAGACTTTCTGGGTAACTCTGCTGTGAGACGGTAAAAGGAACCCCAAAGGGTTGGAACACAAACCGTCTAACACCCTGGAACAGCAAACAGGTCCATGTTTTTCAACCTTTCAGTCCAGCACTCATTTCTCAAAACAAAACCACCACCAAAGTAGGAGGGGTAGCTAATGCCACCGAAGATGGAATTGGGATTCAATATTAGTTTAACAGATTGGAGAACTGGGCCCAAACTAATAAAATGAATTTCAACAGGAACAAATGTCAGGTTCTACACTTAGGAAGGAATAACCAGCTGCACAAATATAAAATGGGGGACACCTGGCTTAGTAGTACATGTGAAAAGGATCTAGGGGTCTTAGTAAACCACAAACTTAACATGAGTCAACAGTGTGATGCAGCAGCAAAAAAAGCTAAGGTTATTCTAGGCTGCACCAACAAAAGTATAGAGTTCAAGTCAAGGGAAGTAATAGAACCACTCTATTCTGCCTTGGTCAGACTACACCTGGAATACTGTGTCCAATTTTGGGCTCCACAATTTAAGAAGGATATTGATAAAACTGGTACATGTTCAGAGGAGTGTGACCAAGATGATCAAGGGTCTGGAAACCAAGCCTTGTGAGGAACAGTTGAAGGAGCTGGATAAGTTTAGCCTGGAAAAGAGGAGAGTGAGAGGAGACATGATAGCCATCTTCAATTATCTTTAGAGCTCTTACGTGGAAGATGGCAAAAGCTCGTTTTCTCCTGCTCAGAAGGTTAGGACTTGAACCAATGGTTTCTAGTTACAAGAAAGGAGATTCCTAGGTCAAAGGGCAGCATCAGGAATGGGGATGTTACTGGCACCTGCCATGGGCTACACTGCAACAGGGGGTCAAATGCCAGTCTGGAGCCTCCTGCTCCTCCTTCTTGCTATTCTTGCCTACCATCCCCAAGCAAATGAGCAGTGATAGGAGGGAGGAGCCTCTACCCACCTTGCCCATCTCTCTCTCTCTCTCTCTCTCTCTCTCTCTGTGTGTGTGTGTGTGTGTGTGTGTGTGTGTGTAACCAAGCAGTGGTGATAGCAAGGAGGAGGTGGCCGTTCCCAATGGCATCTTGGCCAACAGCCCTCCAAAACCTGGAGCCAGCTCCAATTCCTCTCTCATATTCCAGTCTATGAATTATTCTCCCACTTCTTCTGAATTTTCTGCCTAGGCACAGTCTCCGGGCCCTTAAGCCTCCGTCTCTTGGGATCATTCTCATTCATCTGGCTTACCTTACTCAGCTCCTCCTGCCCTAGAGACAGCAGGTGACTTCAGCCCCAGCCAAACCGACTTCCCACTTCCCCACATCTGTGACAGATTGTGCGCAAACATTCTGCATGGCCCATTTCATTCTCGCTTCTCAGAACGCTCAAGACACCATAGAACAGCTCAGCCAACAGGTGCCAGAAGTTTCAGCACTGCTGCAACCAGATCTCTTAAATGCATCACAACAGGCACACTAACTTCTAAATCTATACACCGATTTCCCTGCAAAGGATACTCAAAATTGGCCTTCTCTTCTATTTCTGGTTCCAGACTCCCACACAGTTGCCACGACTGATTGACGCCACAAGGAAAAGACTTTTCCTTCACTTCAGCATAAATGGTGGCCACACAAAGTCTTGGTATTCAGAGAATGGCCAGCAAGGATCAGGCAGGCTCCTAAACGTCCACTCGCAGATATTTCCTCCTAGTTCAGTTTATGTAGTTTATAGGTACACAATTCCAACTCTGTCCGGAAAACAGAAACTGGTCCACATGTTGCCACTTAACCAACTTATTTCCCTTCTTGCTAATTTATGTTAATACAAGCAGCTTCCTCGCTGGAGGAGGTTTTCTCCCATATTAAGCAATGGTCTGCTTACAAATATTCTCAGATTTCATCCAGCCTTCTTTTCCCCCCTGCCCTCTTGCCCAATCTTCTCAAATTAAAGATAAAAGAATGAGCCAATCTTTCAGCCTAAATCTTTGCCTAAATTCTACCCGATAGTTTCCTCAGATAACAGAGCATTATCAACTCTTGTCTCACAAGCAGCAGCTGAATCTTTGGCACAGGAAGATGGTCGTAAGACTCCAAAATTTCACTAAACCCTCCTCCTCTTGTGCCAAATTTGTAAGTAACCTTGTGTTTCAATCCAAACTTGGGCAGAACTGGATTCCTTACAAACACACACACACACACACACACACACACACACACACAGTCTTAATATGTCATTCCCTTTTGGCCCTCTTCTCCATGCAGTCATCTTGACTACTGGAATTTCTCCCACTTAATCTGTTCTGATGCTTTCATTAAATTCATCTCCCACACACCGTATTGCTATTCTCACACCACCTTTTTGCCAAAATTTTCAGCTCTTTCAGCATCCGGCTTCTCGTTCACAGTTCCCTTCCAGCGCTTTCCCTGTGTCTCCATGCAGGTTCCCTTTCTAACACCCCATTTTCTTAATCCCCCCCATCCCCTTTCACACTGCTCTTGACACAGGAAGCAGATGCCAGGCAAAACTCATCCTCCTGGCAAAACTCATCTTACACACAGTCTCCCTAAGGACCAGAGAGTTCTAGGTTGCATTACTGCAACACGTTATATGTAGTTCTGTGTCTGAAGAATGTTTGGAAACCAGCTGGTGCAGAATTCGGCGGCCAGGTTGCTCGCCGGGGCAAGACGGTTTTAGCATATTACACTGATCCTGGCCCAACTGCACTGGCTGCCAATTAGTTTCTGGGCACAATTCAAAGGGCTGGATTTGACCTATAAAGCTTTAAAAGGCTTAGGGCTGCAATCCCTGAAGGACCGCCTCTCCCCATATGAAGCAACCCAGACTCCAAGATCATCCTCTGAGGCCCTTCTTCACCTGCCTCCTCCATGAGGGGTCCAGAGGGTGGCAACACAAGAACAGCCCTCTTCTGCAGTGGGCCCCCATTTGTGGAATGCTCTCCGCCCAGGGAGGTTTGTCTGGCACCTTCATTATACATCTTTAGGTGTCAGGTGAAAAGTTTCTCTTCAACCAAGCCTTTAGCTGATTAATAGCCGTGGGTCTTTTAAATGTGTTGGGGGGGGAGTTACTGTTTTGTTTTGCTTTTGGTCTAACTATTTGTCTGTGCTTTTATCCTGTATTTTTATCTTGTGAACTGCCTTGAGATCTTCAGATGAAGGGCAGTATATAAATTTAATAAATAAATAAGCTTCAATCTGTTCTGTGTTAACTTCCCTCTAGTATCTTTCCCTCCTTCCGGCTATTCTTTAATCAAACACTGGGGGGAAATCCAAATGGAACAGTGATTGTGTCCCACTAACCCACTGAAAGATCTCCTGCATAAGCCTCATTGAAACAAATGTGAGCTTCCTAAAAGCAACTGCCAATAATTTCCAGGCCAAGGTCAAGGTTTTGATGTATACAACCCTATACAGATCGTCTCATCCCTTACATATCCTTATATGGCTCTGCAGATGTGGGCCTCCTGCAGATACCATCTTATGAGAAGGTCTGTTCTGCACAATATAGGAATCAGGCCTTTAGTGTTGTGGCACCTGCCCCCTAGGAATTCCCTCCCCTTAAAGGATCCACCTTCCAACGAGCCTTTTCTTTCCCAGTCTGCATCTATACTGGAATTGTTTTAAAGATGTTTTATCACTGGTCATCTGCTACCCTGGGCAACTTTGAAATTAGTATAAATTTAATAAATAAATAAACAATTCAATAAATAATTAATTCAATCAATAAATGGGGCTTGCACAGCAAACCTCCCAGTGGATTTCGCCTAAAGAATCAGACTCTGTCCACATCAAACTTCACTGCTCTTAACTGCACCAGAGAATTCATCACCTGATAACAGCTATATCACCTCACCCGACCAGAAGGCTTGCCCTGTTTGTACTTCAGTCAGCTAGGAACAGAGTTTAATAAAGTGACTAGATGGAGAGAACCATAACACACAGAGAGTTTGGATTTGATATCCCGCTTTATCACTACCTGAAGGAGTCTCAAAGCGGCTAACATTCTCCTTTCCCTTCCTCTCCCACAACAAACACTCTGTGGGGTGAGTGGGGCTGAGAGACTTCAAAGAAGTGTGACCAGCCCAAGGTCACCCAGCAGCTGCATGTGGAGAAGCAGAGACGCGAATCCGGTTCCCCAGATTACGAGTCTACCGCTCTTAACCACTACACCACACAGCCAAAGACCAATATGATAAAGTCTGTCAGGAATGGTGTATTGTGGCAAAAGTGTCCTTCAATTTAAATACTGGGGGGGGGGGCAAAGGAAGGAAAGTTAACCAGCCGAAGCTGAAAATCAAGGTAAGAAACTACAGAAGACCAGTTCCGAGCAGGTATATGCTACAGACAAGTGGACCTGCAGTCCTGTTCACAGGCCCTGCTAAAATCCTCAATGGAATTTAAGCAGTCAATTGTACAACTGACTACAACTTCTACATAGACTCTGCCACTTCATGTAGCTACGTGAGCACCAACCTAGTTTTCATTAAGGTAGTAAACCTATGCCATGATTGCTATTATTTAGTTTGAAGTTGGGAGCTCTTCTGATAGAATACTCCTTCATACACAAATTTCCTTGAACATGGAATATGCCTGGGAGAAAGATAGGTTAAAAACCTTCTCCCAAATAGGCTCCTCTTCCTTGTGAAATAAACCGATTTGTTTAGAGAAGAATTTAGTAATTCACCCACCACCACCTGCAGCCTAAAGTGGAAGAGGCCAGACCCAGGTCTACGTGAAATGATCAAGACAAAGGCTAATTTATAGGCCATGGTTACAACCCTGTCAATTCAAAGTGAGAATTCCATTTATCGAACTTGAGACGAGGTACCAAGTTAAAAGGCAACTCTTTGGCTGTGTTTTACAACAGCTATTCAGTTCAAATTCACATGCAAGATGAGAACTATGCCCGCTCCAAATGACAAAATGGGATTTTTGGGGGGGGGGGAGGGATACCCAGTTCTAGCCTTTCATTTGCTCCAGAGTTCTAATGTGCCTCAAAGCCAAGGCAAATTGAGGAGGTGGGGATGATTGATAAACAGTTTACACTTACTCTAAGCACTGGCACAGTAGTCCAGAGAATCATCCTTATGGACTAGCCCATTAAATGAGCAGAATTCAGGATTTTTCAATGGGTTCTTGGCATACACAGCAGCCTTTTCCCTAGCGACACCCCTCTCCTTTTTCACACTACCCTGATGAAACCTCTCCAGTCTTGCAAATTAAAAAGATTGAAGGGGATATGCTTTTTCAGCCCAGAGCTCCTCTATTTCAGGTGTGCAGATGCTTGGACTTGGAAGTTTCACTCATTGGTGGCAGTGACAAGTGACTCTTGTCTGACGAGTTTCCCAGCCTGACACAGAAATCAAACCCTGTTGTCTCCCTGGATAGAACTGCAGCTGCTTACAAGGAATTATTAGATTTGAGGGTAGCTGAGCTTTGATCTCCAAGAATTGTGAGCAAGTGTGGCTCTGACAAATTTCAGAAGGAGGAGAAGAACGTGTGTAGCGAGCCTAGCCTCCCCGCACCCTCCACGCCACAGTATCACAACCTTACCTTCTCCTAGGCTTTGCCCAGACTAGTCCTGGCTCTCTCGGCTAGCCAAAGTTAGCTAGTTTCAACTATCCCAATTAACACCCACTCCACCTATTTCTCAGCAGGCACACACAGAGAAAGCCTTTAAAGGGCACCCTAGGATAACCACTTCCTCCAGATCAAGCTGGGTAAAGGCATCATTTGAACAGAGGGCAGGGGTTGTGGGTGAGAGAGAATCACAAACAGATGCAGAATAAAACACAGCATGTGCAAGTAGTACGCAAAAGAAAGCCAGGAGATAAAAGTCATTTTTTCCTTCCAATCTCAACGGACCTTGGAAGCCTGGCTGTAAATCCTGGTGGAATCACACAAAAAGGCATGTGAGAAAAATTCTGGAGCTTCTCCTTAAATCAACAACTAAAAAAAAAGTCAAAGGTATATGGACTAATGAAAGAAATAGATCCGGAATGTAATTGTCAGTCACTCTGGGGAGACCTAGAGGAAGTCCACTAAATCGCAAGTTAATATACCAAACCAAGGCCACATTTAGGCCATCAGCCCCCTAATGGGACCAGCCGTCTTGTCCCCGGTTCAAAAGCTACTTAGAGGGGACACCCTGCCCCCAATAATCCAGGCAGCCAAAATTTCACCTCCCAGGAAAGGATGTTAGGAGATAGAGCATACAAAACTAAGTATGAATGACAAGATGATAGGGTGGCAGCAGCAGGAGGGGGGAGAATTAAAAGGAAGAAAGGAGCTGGCCCCAGCAAAGACTACAGGGAGATAGCAGAGGGTAGAGATTGGTGGGAGGAGAGAAAAACAAACAGATTAGGCTCGGCTTTGTTCAAGCCTGGCTAGTAGGTAGGATTGTCAACTAAAGGGGCGCGCAGAATTCCTGCCTTCCCTTCTCCTGCCTGCATAAATCCAGCCGAGGAAGCCCCTCGACAACGCTGCCACCTGCACCCCGACCCATTGTTCGAAGGGGCCGAGCCCCACAAGGGCAGCTTCAAAGGAGCGGGCAGCCCCAACTTCCACGGCCTGAGGCTTTGCAACGCCAGGCCGCAGCCGTCGGGAAAAAAAGAAAAAGAGGGTGGGGAGAGAAAGCGGGGGGCTTTAAAAGGGGGGATGGGGGGGCCGAGATATAGGAACGCGCTCCTGAGGACGTGCAGAGTGCCTTCGCCGTCCAGCAACCTCAGTGGAGACAAGGGTGTAGCGGGAGGAAGGCTTGCCAGGCAGCTGTGAGCCCCGGCACCTCTTAAGGAGAGAGAGAGGCGAAGGGAGCCTGGGACGCGCCGGCTCCTTCCCACGCAGCGGCCGGCGTCTCCCGGCGCCTCCAGGGCGGCCCGGGGGGAAGCGGAGAAGCTCCTGCCCTCACCTGCTCGAAGGCCCACGTCTCCGCCACCCGCCGGGCGCTGAGGTCCAGAAGCGTCTCGACGGCGCTGGGGGCCGAGGTGGCGGCGGAGGCGGCGCCCGGCCCCGGCTCGGGCTGCTCCCCGGAGCCGCCGCACCTGCGCTTGGCGGGCGGGGGCTCCATAGGCCCGGCCGATCCCCGGCCTCTCCTGCGCGCCTTGCCCGGAAACACAGCGGCGGAGGCGGAGGCGGCCCGGGCCTGGCCCGCTCAGTCGGCCGTTCCTCCCTCTCCGCTGGCGTCGGCGGCGTCGGATGCGGCCCCTTTAAGGAGCTCCCACAACAATGAGCTCGGCGGCCGCGGCCTCGCCGGTCCTCCCTTTTCAACCTGCTCGCCTCCCATTGGGTGGCCGGCGAGGGAGAGACCTGCGAGGATTGGGCGAACTCGGCTGCCGCTCAAGGAGGAAACAATGCACGCCCCCATGTCGTGGGGTTTAAATAAATATTAAAAAAAGGAAAGAAAGGAAAGTGGGAGGGGAGGGCCGTCTGGGGGGAAAAGGTGTCAATCAAAGGTCGAGAGGCCCACCCAGCCAATCAGGCAAGGCGGGGGCGGCCTTAGTCCTTCCGATGGGGTTCTATGTGGGCGTGGCCTGCGCCGCGAGCCTTCCATTCACAACATTCTGGAGCCGGCTGGGAATGGCAATAATGTGGCGAGCCGCGCATTCCAAGCCGGGAAGGGGCCGCCTCCGCCGTCCGTCACTCCCCGGGGGCTCATCGCCGCCGCGCCCTCGCCTTCCTCACCACCGGACTCGAGGGAGGCGGGGGAGTCGAGCTGCTCTGCTGCGAGCCACCTTCATTCACAAAATGACCAGGAAGAAAAGTCGTTTCCAATGTGAAAGATAAAGGAGCAAACTTTTAAACTAGGCCTGTTGTGGAAGAATTCAGCCGCCCAGCCTCTGGGGCTAAAGGAGCAGGACATCAAGGGTTTCCTCCAACCCAACCCCCCTCATATAATCGGGGGGGGATTTTAATCACACTAATTGAATCATTTTCACTCTTTAAATACAGCAACAGGATAATTCCAGGTAGCATCCAGTTTCAGTATCTGCTCCAAAAACGCACACACGTCACCATTCCTGTCAAACACTTTTGCAAAAACGCTGCCAGGCTCCAGACTTGCCATATAGCCTGGACATTCTTAAAGCGACACTTGAAAGAAAAAGGCTTGGGATATTGAATCTCCCCCTGAATAAGCGCTAAGTATTACCGGGGGGGGGGGGGAATAAAGGGCAACACTAAAGCAGGATCTAATAATGATAGCCACAACATTAATGGTCCTGTCAACTGCTCATCTCATTGAGATTCCATCTTCTGCCAGCGATGCCATTCCGCCATCTACAAGGGACAAACAGGCCAGTTTCTGTGCAAAAGAATAATGGACACAAATCTTGACATCAAAAGGGGCAATATTCAACAACCAGCGGGAGAACATTTCAACCTCCTACAATACTCTTTTACAGACCTTTGTCGTTCTTGGACAAAAGGACTTCAAAGGGAATCCTCAGTGTGAAACTGATGAGTTGCAACTTAACAAGAAGTAGGTTCTATCACCTGTGGCCTGAATCAACATAACAGGTTTTTAACCTCACGGCAGGTGTCAATTAGTTTACAAATGCCAGGATGTTCGCTATCTTCAACGCTGCTTTGTGAATGGTTGCTGTAATTATCAGTGTTCCCCCCCTTTTTGTTTTTGCATTTCATTTCCCCCTGAACTCATTTCTCATGTGTGTGTGTTTCTACATCCATATACTTGCCAACACTTCGTGCATATGATAAAATGGACTTTAGTCCAAACAAAATAAAAAGTAAAAAAAATCCTTCCAGTAGCACCTTAGAGACCAACTAAGTTTGTTCTTGGACTTTAGTCCATAAAGGTTGATGCCATAATAAATTTGTTTAACCTTCAAATTGCCACAAGACTCCTTCGTGTTTTGGAGCAGCTGACTAACATGGTTATAACTCTGGAAAATATTATACAGTGAATACTGTTGTAATAATTTTAAATACTTAGCACTTTATGTCAAAGGTGAAATTTGAACCAGAGACCACCTTGTTCACAGCACACATAGAAAAGCCTAAGAGATCATAATGCAACCATCCAGAGATCCCAACTTTGCAAAGGCAATAGTTAATAGATGGAACTGCGCAGACTTTATACCAATACCAGTCACCTCAAGTCAGGGACCTTGCAACACAACCTTCACAAGATTCCTAATGTATGTTTCTCCTCCCATTCTCCTGCCCTCCTTTGAGAGGATAGGGCAGAGCTTCCCAGACTTGAGTCCCCAGCTGTTGTTGGGCTACAACTCCCAGCATCCCTAGCTAGCAGGACCCAGGGGTCAGGGATGATGGGGATTGTAGTCTAAAAACAGCTGGAGACCTAAGTTTGGGAAACCCTGGCCTAGGGGCTTCAGGTTGCTCCTGTCCTGCAAATTGAAAACAGATTATTGCACTAGAGGTTTCTCATCCAAAATCTCTTCCCCTAAACTCTTGAACTTTATATGCATTTATTTACACAGCTTGAATGTATACAAACTCCAGCAAGGATGGAGCAACATGATGCTGCGCACTGAATTTGATAACTGCATCATTTATAGTGCAGACTCATAAGTTAAATCCAACTGTGCACACTGGGGGTTTGACCTGTCTGGTATGTTAGGATTGCAGCCTAAGGCAACTAGTCTCCTGCTCATTAATAATCAGAAAGCTCTCCTTAGTGAAATGAGAGGAAACTGCGCAAGAGCTCCTGTCCTTTTCTGCAGGGCTTGCCCAGGACAACTTTCTGATGGATTGTGCCCCGTGGGTCAGACAGGTATGCCTTTCGAACTCTACCAGCCTTCATAACACCCTTGGCTTACGGAAGGGCTGCATCTGGTGTAATCAAGCCTGTTCTACAGAAACCAAGCATGATGGCCAAAGCATTTCAGCACATGGGCAGTGGAAAAGCTGGCTTCTAGGAACATTCCTACTAGTCATAAGATGGATTGCAGCATGGAAACCTAAGACAACCTCCAAAGACAACCCAATGAAGTAATCAGGGCTCTGTGTCATCATGCCAGATTGATACTATTCTGCCTCGTTTGAAATAGACTGCAATTCTGGCAAGAATGCCCTGGAGGTGGAATTGTTTGGGGTGAGCAACTTCATAGAAATCTGACATGTGCCACACTAGGAACCCAGCCACATACAGTATGAGGACATGGAAGTCTGTACTGTCATCATTTCAGATTGTGGCTGAGGACTGTCCTGTGTCTGGATGCTCTTCTATGTATAAAAACAAAACAAAATCTCCCTGCAAACTATGTGGCAGCATTAAAAAAATGTGATCAGCACCAGCTTCTGAAGTGGTACAGTTTGTCTGTCTGCATGAAGATCCTTGAGCTCATTAGGAAATGTGGGGCACCAATGTAAGAAAAGGAGTACACACAAATATACATTATTTAATAATAAATGTAAAAAAAACCCAATAATGAGGATAATAAATGAATTGGGTGCTTCAAATATAATATCAGGGGCATAATCTGATCAAAGTTATACACTTTAAGATGCAAATAACACTTGATTTCAGTGATAAAGGTGAGCACTTAAATATCTTCCACAAAACAAATGGGATTTGGAAGTCCTTCAATTGGGCTGGGTGGTACCCTAATGTAATAATAATAATAATAATAATTTATTATTTGTACCCCACCCATCTGGCTGGGTCTCCCCAGCCACTCTGGGCGGCTTCCAGCAACATTAAAATACATTAACACATCACAGATTAAAAACTTCCCTGAACAGGGCTGCCTTCAGGTGTTTTCTAAATGTCATGTAGTTGTTGATCCTTCTAACCTCTGATGGAAGGGCGTTCCACAGGGCGGACGCCACTACCGAGAAGGCCCTCTGCCTGGTTCCCTGTAGCTTTGCTTCTCGCAGTGAGGGAACCGCCAGAAGGCCCTCGGCGCTGGATCTCAGTGTCCGGGCTGAACGGTGGGGGTGGAGACACTCCTTCAGGTATGCAGGACCGAGGCTGTTTAGGGCTTTAAAGGTCAGCACCAACACTTTGAATTGTGCTCGGAAACATACTGGGAGCCAATGTAGATCTCTCAGGACTGGTGTTATGTGGTCCCAGCGGCCACTCCCAGTCACCAGTCTAGCTGCCGCATTCTGGATTAATAGTATCAAAAAGTAGTATCAAAAAGGCAACACGCAGACCGATGTATGCAGGGTACTTGTAAAACTTTATAATTTGAAAAATGTAAACGAATACGACACCATTCCGGATGAATACACTGTTTCGACTTTTTGTCTTCTTCAGTCATAAACTCAATGTATATACACTTTCAGTGGAACAGTGGTCATAAACATATGTAACCACTGTTACATATGAATTAATTGTTGCATTCTGGATTAATTGCAGTTTCTGGGTCACCTTCAAAGGTAGCCCCACATAGAACGCATTGCAGAGTCCAAGCAGGAGATAACCAGAGCATACACCACTCTGGCGAGACAGTCTGCGGGCAGGTAGGGTCTCAGCCTGCGTACCAGATGGAGCTGGTACTGAACAAACAGAGGGGCAAATCTTTATCAGTGAGGGTAAAGCTCAATCAGTTGGGTTATGAGCAAAAGGTCCACTTGCTTATCTTTTCAAATCTGCTTTGGTTCCAATATGCTACTTTCGTCACATGGAAGATAGAGCAAACTTGTTTTTGGCTGCTTCAGAGAGTAGGACCTGAACCAATGGATTCAAATTACAAGAAAGGGCTGATGGACTATATGGAACTTGCTGAGCTGACCGGGAAACTTCGTGACCAGAGGGAGGAAGCAGTGGAAGAAGATTGGAAGAAATTTAAACTTTATTTTAAAAAGTATTGTAAGATTAAAGAGTAGAAGTAAGCTGAAAGATAGATGAGGCTGTAGAGTTAGAAAATAGATCTATGTTTTATAATTGTCTGAATAAATGTTATGGATAATAGTAAAGAAGAGATGTTAAGGTAATTTAATAAAAATGTTTTTAATGATGTAAAGAAATTACTAAAGATGATTTACAAGGTGCGCAGGGAGAGAGGATGGGAGGAAGTCAACCCACAATAAGAAAGAAGGATAGGTTAAAATGATTTATGTATGTTTTCATTTTTTCCCCCGGGTCACCTTCAAAGGTTATTATTATTATTATTATTAATTAAAATTTTAATTTTAAATATAAAACCCAGACAAACACAGTGAAAACTTCCCCTGGCGATTGATACAAGTGGATATTATGTATGTTTTCATTTGTATTTTTATATGGTGTTTTTTCTGTTTGATTGTTGTTTATGTGTTTTATTGTACTAATTTGATAAAACCAATAAAAATTTATTAGGGGGGGAAACAAATTACAAGAAAAGAGATTTCGGGGGGAAAGTTCTGACATTAGGAAGAACTTTCTGACAGTAAGAGTTGTTTGACAGTGGAATGGATTCCTTCAGGAGATGGTAGGCTCTCCTTCATTGGAGGTTTTTAAACAGAGGCTGGATGGACATCTGTCAAGGATTCTTTATCTGTGATTCCTGCATTGCCAGAGCTTGGGGTCCCTTCCAGCTCTGGAATTCTATGCTCTCTGTAAACGACTATTCTGACTCCAACAGTGACCTCTCCTGGTCACCATAGAGGAGAGCCTCCCAATTGTCATTCACAGCTAAAGGGAGTAATTTCCAAACTGTGTGCCACATGATCACACAGGACCGCAAGAAGAGATAAAACAGACTCAAAGCCCCTGCGAGTCAAAGTAGCCATTCACAGACGAGGCTGCTCTGACCTTGGGTCTTTCCACGGAGCCCATGCTCAAGCTGGGTAATTCTGCCCCGTCTCTGCATACACCCCCCCAGAGAAATTTCTTAATTACCTACCTGCATTCAGAGAAGGCTCCCTGCTCTGGCTCCGCCTCCGTCCAATCAGGGATAGGAGGGAATATCCCAAACAGTGACTCATGCGGAAGCCCATCGGGTGAGGTTTATGAGAAACAATTAATTCTTACTCCTCCTGAACTCCTGCACTTGTGTGACGCATTGTAGCTCAGTGAAAGAGTGCTCAGTTCCCCCCTCTCTCTCATTAAATTATCTGTTTTACATTTTAGAATATTAATTTAAACAACCTTAAAATATCAATGACTTCCCTTCTTCTCTTTCCATGGTTCATTTTGCATAACATAAATCCCTGCATATTTTACATAAACGAAACCATTCAGTATTCCATTATTACATCCATCAAAACTTATTTACACTGTTGAATTTATCTTAATGCTGCCAACGTTTTAAAGTGTACACATTTCCACCCCCCATATATTCAAGAGACATTTTGCAATCTTCTTTAAATGTATATTCTTCTTGTTCTCTTATTCTATATGTTAGGTCCGCAAGCTGCGCATATTCCATCAGTTTAAAGTTGCCATTCTTCTTTAGTTGGGACCTCGCTCATTTTCCATTTTTGGGCTAAGAAAACATGGGCTGCAGTAGTGGCATACATAAATAATCTTTTTTGACACCTGGGAATTTCTGTCTGAATTATCCCCAACCAAAAGGACTCTGGGTTTTTTTGGGAAAGTACTTTTAAACATTTAGTTCAATTCATTATGAATTATTTCCCAATGCTCTTTTACCCCTTTACAAGTCCACCACATATGAAAGAACATTCCCTCGGCCTCATTGCATCTCCAGCACTTACTGATTTAGTCTTATACTAAATTTATATTTATTTTTATATTTATATAAAATTCATATTTATATCTTATATTTAGTAGCAAGTCTACTTGGAGTGAACTACCATCTGTAAATCCTTTTCATGTAGTTATCCTTCATTGAATAACATGCTGTAAACTTCAGGCTGTTTATATGTACATATATGCATCATTTTCTTCTTTTTCCCCTTTTCTCTGTTCTTATTCTTTTTTCTTTCTTTTTCTTCTTTTCTTTTTCTTTCTTTTTTATTGTTATATTGTGCTTGTGAATTTGAATTTTGTTTTGAATTGGGATTTTTTTGTTTTTGCTGTGTAATGGTTAAAGATGAATAAAATTTATTTAAAAAAAAAAAAGTAAACTTCAGATCGCTCTTCCAAAGTTTTTCCAGGCGCAGTTCCTGGTGCCTCCAATTAAGAGGCTCTCAGGACTCTGTTGAGACCCCATGAAGCAGGGCGGAGAACCTGTTTCCCTCCAGGTATGGTTGCACTAAAATTCCCATCACCCCTGACATCTGGGCATGCTAGTAGGGCTGACGTGAGCTGGAGGCCAACATTGTGAGAGCCACAGGTTCTCTGTCACTGCTGCAGAGCTACTCCCAGTCAGAGTAGACCATACTGGACTAGATGGGCAAACAGTCCGACGTGGCATAAGGTAGCTTTCTAAGCATGCCACTAATTTTAATTTTTTAACTTCGGTTACCAGAGGTTTTGGGAACTCTGGTTTAGTGATGTCAACTTTCACCCCACCAAACCCACTGCCTGCGAATTTCTCTGCAGGGTTAAGGTTTGGCAGGACTTCTTTTATATTTCAGACTCACATTGCTCGGTTCAGGAGTGCGTGCATACACATACATACAGTATACCCCATATGGAAAGAGTACAAACCTTCTTTGCGACGTACCCTGCAGTGTTTGCTCAGCATGCAGCATGGGAGACCCAGCTAACCCTCTCACTGGTGCATGTTTCCTTTCTTAGGTGCACATAGTAAAGGTAAAGGGACCCCTGACCATTAGGTCCAGTCGTGACCGACTCTGGGGTTGTGCGCTCATCTCGCATTCTTGGCCGAGGGAGCCAGTGTACAGCTTCCAGGTCATGTGGCCAGCATGACTAAGCCGCTTCTGGCGAACCAGAGCAGCACACGGAAACGCCGTTTACCTTCCCGCCTTACCTTACCTATTTATCTACTTGCACTTTGACGTGCTTTTGAACTGCTAGGTGGGCAGGAGCAGGGACCGAGCAACGGGAGCTCACCCCGTTGCGGGGATTCGAACCGCCAACCTTCTGATCGGCAAGCCCTAGGCTCTGCGGTTTAACCCACAGCGCCACCCGGGTCCCTTAGGTGCACATACTCTACCACAAACAGAGGCACCGAGGGCTCAGAGGGAAGCCAACATTCACAGCATCCCTCCAGAAACGATGCCACCAGCTCCCCTTTTGAAGTCTCAAGTCTTTCTTTTTAAAAAATCCTTGCAGCTCTGTTTACTAGACTTATCTTCCTGTTTCATCTGTCTGCTCCCCAAAACTGGCTATAATGAGCCTCAAAAAAAAGAAAGGGAAAAAAAAGAGGGTCATCCCTCAGTCTCAGGGAAACAAAAGCTTTTACCGTAGATACTTCCTCTCTCCTTGATGGGATTTGACCAGGCCAGGGCTTCCTCATAAGAGTCAGGGCAATTTTGAAATGGGAACACTGAACTCGGAGCATGTCCCATTGGGAGTTTCCCACACTTTTGGCACCTCAGTCAAAAGCATGGGTAGGCAAACTAAGGCCCGGGGACCAGATCCGGCCCAATCGACTTCTCAATCCGGCCCGAGGACGGTCCAGGAATCAGCGTGTTTTTACATGAGTAGAATGTGTCCTTTGATTTCAAATGCATCTCTGGGTTCTTTGTGGGGCATAGGAATTTGTTCATTATTATTTTTTCAAAATATACTCCAGCCCCCCACAAGGTCTGAGGGACAGTGGACAGGCCCCCTGCTGAAAAAGTTTGCTGACCCCTGGTCAAAAGTGAGGACAAACCCCATATCATATTGCATTGATCTTAACCCTCTTTCTTCTACCGTTCCACCTGTCAACAAAGGACCAGTTCAGAAGAGATGCTGTACAGCCTGAGAGGTGAAGGCGCATTGAATCTGCTCAGGGGTACTCTACCCTCCACCCCACCCCCAACACCATTACAAACACAGTTGAGATTAGAACTAAAATACCCTTCACTTTGTTGTTTTTAGCAAACATTTAAATACAGAAATTATGTAGCCTAATAACTAGATCAATGACAACTTTGTATTATTTTCCCTGACGTTTGGTAACAACAATTAAAAAACATAGGATATACACAATCATGTTTAGAAAACTAATCGAAATACAATAAAATAGATACAGCAGGTCGGCCATTTTGAAATCACGATTTCTCAGTGTTCCTGTCACCTAATTTTGTCTAATTTTTTATATGTTATTCTACACCCAATTCTCATCAAAATGCCATTTATAGCGATTATGTTGCAATTTTGCCCAGGTCATTGTGTATATTGACCGGACTACTAGCTTTTGTTGTGTAGCATTTCCTCCCTCGTTCAGTAATCCCCTCCTGTCTTGTTAATGCTCTTTTAGTCATTACGTTTGGTGTTTGTGTGTGTGTGCATACAGGCATACAGATAATCCAACAGGCATACAGATAATCCAAAAGGGACGTGGGTGGCACTGTGGTCTAAACCACAGAGCCTAGGGCTTGCCGATCAGAAGATCGGCGGTTCGAATCCCTGCGATGGGGTGAGCTCCTGCTGTTCGTTCCCTGCTCCTGCTCACCTAGCAGTTTGAAAGCATGTCAAAGTGCAAGTAGATAAATAGGTACCGCTCCAGCGGGAAGGTAAACGGCGTTTCCGTGTGCTGCTCTGGTTCGCCAGAAGTGGCTTAGTCATACTGGCCACATACCCAAAAGCTGTCTGTGGACAAACGCCAGCTCCCTTAGCCTACAGAGCGAGATGAGCGCCGCAACCCCAGAGTTATCCGCAACTGGACTTAACGGTCAGGGGTACCTTTACCTTTACCTATAATCCACTGGATGGGGTGTTAGGTGCAGAAGTCCACTTTCTGACAATCTCAACATAACTGCCCATATATTTATAGTGCATAATCCTGCCCAACAGGATTCTCTGGGCAGCTAATAATGGAACACATAATAAAATATAAATATGTTTGAAAATAAGCAAGCAATACCTGCAGAAATCTCAGAAGCCCAAAGAAGATGCTATGTCAGATTTCTATTGGTTGGGAGTGGGGTTTAAGTTAGGGCTGCCATGTAGGTCCAGATTTTCCTGGACATTACTGGGATTTGAAAGGCGGAATTGACGTCTGGGGGGAATTTCTGAAATGTGGTGCCTTTTCCGGGATCTTAGGCAAGTCAAGTTTGTTTGTGTTTTTGTAAATGCTCAACAACTTTCAGGTTTGCCTAAGAAAAGCTCAACAATTTGAGTCCTTGCTAAAAAATGCTCAATAACTTTCAGGGTGTCCTGGTTTTTACTTTTTGAAATATGGCAACCCTAGTTCAAGTGCCCTGCACAGTTCCTTGCCTATCCTAAAAGACCCGCACAACCAGAATTATGCAAAAACTGCAGAATAAATTATTCAAAATAAGAGAAATCATGCAAATTTGCTTAGTGTGCATCATTTATACATGTTGCAGAATCCAGCTTCTCTTGTTATGCACTTCAGAATTCCCAATTTTTTTCTGATTTGATCTTTTAAATATGCATTTTACATTTTAGCACATTTAATAAAGCATGTTGCCATCAGGAGTCCACACATTTTGCCTAGTCTAGGTGGCAAATCTTAAAATTTGTTGTTGCAAGTATCCTGTCCCTCACTCAAAGAACAGTGCCTGGTCTCAGATCGTGAGCTGCATCTCCAAAACGCTCTCCGGCAACTTTGGGCCAGTCACTGCCTGGCAGCCTAACCTACCTCACAGGGCTGCTGTGGCAATGAAATGAGGAGGGGGAGCACCATGTACACCACTGTGAGCTCATTGGAGGAAAAGCAGGGATATATAAATGCAATAAATAAGTAAAGGACAAAGTGGTTGTGTTTAGCCAGATCGTGCCCTCTGTGTTCACTAACTTCTCGCCTCCACTCCAGGGCATTTCCAAGTAAATCTTTCATCCCTGTACAACTGACAAAACTGCAAGATGAAATGCTCTGAGTTAAGAATGCACTTCTTAGATAATATATTTATTAAATGTGGAGTGGAGATACCATAGTAATAAACAAACATCTGCAGTACTTACAGGAACAGGGATTTCAATTTTTAAAAATTACTTTAGATTTGGGATTCCTGATCTGAGAACATATACCTTGGTTTTATGTTCTCTCCCAGCATATCTTCCTGTGGAAGGATATGAGCAAGCCACAATTAACCTTCTGGATTCCAAAAGCAATCATCGTAGATTATTTCAGAAGCTTTGCAAAAGGGACAAGGTTGAAATGGGCAGCAAAATAAAACTATATGGACCCTCAGAAGGCAGCAGAAAGGGGGCAGATGACAGAAGAGGTCCTTTTTACTCAAACCACAACACACGCGTGAGTAACTCACACTTGTTTCCAGGAACAGCTAAAAACCTCAA
Source organism: Darevskia mixta (assembly GCA_034641385.1). Taxonomy (NCBI): domain Eukaryota; kingdom Metazoa; phylum Chordata; class Lepidosauria; order Squamata; family Lacertidae; genus Darevskia; species Darevskia mixta. Next base: position 6,714,807 of record JAWWNH010000067.1, on the reverse strand, counting down.
AGCTCAGTTGGGAATTTCTGCTTCTTCATACAGGGTGGATCAAGTCTCATGCAGACATTCAAGCCCTATAGAAAATAGTGGATTGAGATTCATCCTAGCCTGCTGGGTCCTGCTCAACATTCACACACTGGACTCCCATGTTCGCAAAGACACCCACATATGTAAATACCAATGTTATATAGGTGTCATACATGCCATGTCTGTAGACCCACATGAACACATGAAGTCCAACGTGTCTGATTCTGATAACTTGATGCTGCTGAAACACCAATGGGCAACAGCTCCAGTCGATCCTGCAAACTCTACCCAGCCCAGGCTAGCTTTGAAAGAATGGCTTCCGCTGAAGTTGTGAATGAGAAGACAAGTCCAAATATAAAACAGGGGAAATGCTGGGACTTGAACCAATATTACATACAATAGAGCTGAAAAACAAAGCCCCTCTCTTCACCTAGGCACAGAACAGCCCACCCGGTTTCTCGTGTGAAGGGAAGCTTTCACCACCAACTGAAATGCTGCTATATTATTAATCTGTGGGCTCATCCAACACTACAAGGTGGGTGTCATGGGTACAGTCGTCCAGCTGTATATGGCTGCTCTCTGCCACCCACTCAGGTACACAGGTCATAGCTAAGACTTGCTGGAGTGGCCTGGCTCTTTTGTGGTGTCCACTTTGGGGGCCTTCAGCACACTCAGTTTCTTGGGTAGTTTAGCGCTGGCCTTCATCACCACTTCGTGTTCAATCTTCTTACGGATGCCCACCTCCAGGTTCTGCAGAGAAAGAGGTTTATATGATGACAACTAAACAGCTATGCAGGATGCGGGTGGCGCTGTGGGTTAAACCACAGAGCCTAGGGCTTGCCGATCAGAAGGCCGGCGGTTCGAATCCCCATGATGGGGTGAGCTCCTGTTGCTCGGTCCCTGCTCCTGCCAACCTAGCAGTTCGAAAGCACGTCAAAGTGCAAGTAGATAAATAGGTACCGCTCCAGCGGGAAGGTCAATGGCGTTTCCGTGCGCTGCTCTGGTTCGCCAGAAGCGGCTTAGTCATGCTAGCCACATGACCCGGAAGCTGTACGCCGGCTCCCTCAGCCAATAATGCGAGATGAGCGCTGGAACCCCAGAGTCGGTCACGACTGGACCTAATGGTCAGGGGTCCCTTTACCTTTTTAAACAATTATGCACCTGAAATGTCCCAATGTTATGGTGTGCCACTGAGGTTTGCTTATGGGAGGGGGGGGGATAAAGTATTTCTGTTTTTTTAGGGAATTGATATACTACCCTTGATCAGGTATGACCCCAGGCTGGTTTACAATAAAAGCAAACAATACAATCCACATGAAACAACAATCAAAAACATCCTAATGAAAAGAACAGTAGGGTGAGTTTGAACATACGTAGAAGGCCTAGGAGAATAAAAAAAAAAGGTTTTGGCTGGAGTCTAAAACAAAGCTCTCCCCATGGTCACCACCAACCTCACTCATGACAGAAAGTATTGGTAGATGGCGGGTCAATGTGGAAATGGGCATTCCTTTAGATACCCATGAGAACCAAAGGGACTTAAATTAGGATTAAATTGTGCCTTCAATTAGGATCAGAAACAAATAATAATAATAATAATAATAATAATAATAATAATAATAATAATAATAATTTATTATTATTATTTATACCCCACCCATCTGGCTGAGTTTTCCCAGCCACTCTGGGCGGCTCCCAATCGAGTATTAAAAACAATACAGCATTAAATATGTATTGTATTAAATATGTATTAAAAACTTCCCTAAACAGGGCTGCCTTCAGATGTCTTTTAAAAATAGGATAGTTGCTTATTTCCTTGACATCTGATGGGAGGGCGTTCCATAGGGCGGGCACCACTACCGAGAAGGCCCTCTCTCTGAGAACCAGACAGAGAACCAGAGAAGTTTTTAAAATTCAGATGAGCCATCTCAGCTAAAAGCACAGCAGCTGAATCTGTACTAGCTATAGCTTCTAAACTGTCTCCAAGGGCAACACCAAGTACAAAGCATTGCAGGAGTCTAACCGAGAAGCTACTTCAGCACAGAGCATGGTGGCCAGGCTATCCCTGTCCAGAAGCAGCTACACGTCGTGTCTTAGGCTAAGCCAGTGGAAAAGTGCTCTGTGCCACTGAAGACAATTGCTGATTGGCACGTCAGTTGAAAACATGTGCCCACATAGCACAAGCCTCAAAAGGTGGTCTCTGCCGTTGCTGCTCCCTGTCAGTTTGGCAGGGAGGAGGGTGGGAGCACCTCACCTTTTTCAGTTTCTGCTGCTGGATCACCCGAGCCTTCTTGGGAGCAATTATGCGGCCTAGGAGAAGAACCCAACACAAAGGAAATAAATTCACTTTCACTTCCACACTGCTACATCTCCTAGGCAGAAGCTGTGCAGGATATACAGATATGCAGAAAAGAATTTGCCTACCAAATATCATTGTCTAGATGGGCAAACTTCTCTTGGGCTAGATTTGTATGTAACCCACTGTCACTACTCAAAATATTTAAAGTACATAATTTGTAAAATAAAATAAAATAAAATAATGCAGAAGCTGTTTCAGGAGAGTTACAAAGATCATGCACAGCTGCACTGGACAGTGTGTTTGTTGCTCTACTCTGGAGACGCCTGGAAATTGCCACAGGCACAGAATGCTGCAGCCAGAGTTCTGTATGGAGAGTCTGGCCACCCACACATTACACCTATATTGAGAGAACTGCACTGACCACCAAGTAGCCACCGAGCTGAGCTCAAGGTTTTATTATTAACATATAGAGCCCTGAACAATTTGGGACCGAGGTGCCTAAACGATTCCTTTCCCCTGCATAGGTCTTGGTTTAAATATTCAGCAGAGGCCTTGTCAATAGAGCCATGGCATGCCAAGTGCCACCTGATGGCACGGTCTTCTCAGTGGTAGAAAATGGTCTCCTCGCTGTCATTTGTAGGGTGCTTCCAACATTTGTTAAAAACACCTGTCAACTGTATTTCTTACATCTGCAGCAGTTGCTTTTTAAATAATGTGATTTTAATGTATCTTGCTATGTTGCAAACTGAGTTGGGATTTTTTTTAAAAAAATGGCAAGCAGTTTAGAAATGTATTTAAATTAATAAATCCCCACTCAGCCTTATTTGGCCATCCAATTTACAGTGGTACCTCGGGTTAAGAACTTAACTCGTTCTGGAGGTCTGTTCTTAACCTGAAACTGTTCTTAACCTGAGGCACCACTTTAGCTAATGGGGCCTTCTGCAGCCGCCGCACCACCGGCGCACGATTTCTGTTCTCATCCTGAAGCAAAGTTCTTAACCCGAGGTACTATTTCTGGGTTAGCGGAGTCTGTAACCTGAAGCGTCTGTAACCCGAGGTACCACTGTATTTTATTTACACCCCACCTTTCCTCCGGAGAGCTCCCGGCGCTCTACATGATCCCCTCTTTCTTTGCACATATCCTTTCAGCCTCACAACCTGTGTGGTGGAGAGGCAGCCCAAGGTCAGCGACTGAGTTCTCATGGCTGTGAAAATTCGAACCTGGGTCTCCTCAAAGTCCAGCGCCCTTAACTGCTATGACTGCGAACCCACCATCCAGTCAAGTCACAAGGCACCCCCCCCCCACATCGCAAAGAATCCAGGGAACTGTAGTTTGCTAAAGTTTATTTCCATTGTAGCCCTGAGAGGCAAACCACAGTACTCAGGATTCTTTGGGGTAAGCGACCTGCTTTTTACGCATGGCGCGCGCGTAAAATGGGAACACGGAGGGCGCTCTGACACCGGCTTCGTGGATCACGAATAAAGAAAATAAGGGGAGGGGGGAAACCCTCCTAATTTGGTTTTAAGTCGCTTGGGATTGCCTTGGGCAAGAGAAAGCGACTAAATTTTTAAAATAAAGAATAATAATTATTCCTCATGGACAGGAGGGGTTCTTTTTTTCGCGCACCCGGAATTCTTCCGAGCGCGCACAAAAGTCTCCGGAACCGGAGGCAAAGTTGCAAGCAAAGCCGGCGCCCGGGCGGCCTCCGTCCGTCCCTCGGCCCTACCTCCTTTGCGAGGCCCCCGGGCCGCCGCCACCGCCGCCGCCGCCTTCGCTTTCTTCCCAGCGGAGGCCGCCTTGCGCGCCTGGAACTTGCGTTTCCCCTGAGCCATCGCTCTCGGCCGCCCTGCCTTGCCTGCCCGGCTTACTTCCACGCGAGGGAGAACTCGAACCCGGAACTGCAGGCGCTGCTGCCGGGATGCGAAAGGGCTCGAGCGGCGCGCGACCCGGAAAAGGCCGGCAGGGCGCGCGCCTCCTCATGCGCAGGCAGCTACGCAGGCTGCTCTTTTCATGAAAATAGGCCAGCTATTTGGCAGGATCCTGGCTCAAGTCACAAACGATATTATTATTATTATTATTATTATTATTATTATTATTATTATTATTATTTCATAAAATGAAAATCCGGAGCTTTGTTTTTTGCAAAATCTGAAAATAAAAATTCGCCAAAATTGACTCCCGACCTATGGCAACCCTATATACCCCACCTTTCCCCCTGGCAGGTACTCAAGGCAGCTTACAGATAAGATAGGAGCAGTTAAAAACATTTAAGGGGCAGAAGCATTAATTAAAAACCAATTAAACATTAGTAGAATTAGAACTATATATGAAAGATCTATTAAGAGCATATAGATCATTAAAATAAAAACGGCACAGCACTGCACCAGCCTAAAAGTGAACATATTGCATGGTGGTTGTTTTAGTTCTATATAATTTGCACACTTGCCAAAATTATTTCCACTGCTCAGCTATTAAACATACAAGCTGGCCTCCTCCTTTCCATCTAGCCACCCTAGTCAGGACCCTGGTGCTGGGTGTGCAGCATGTAGCTTGAGAGGGCTGGATGGATACAGGCCTTTGGTTGATTTAATACAAAGTGACTGCTATTTGAGGCCGAGTCAAAAAACACATTAAATAATGGTTGATGGTTGATTTTTGTGGCACAGCCAGCTGCTCCCACAGCCAAGGCCTAGGATGCCTCTTCAGCTCATCTATGTTGATCTTGTATCCATGCATATCCAAAACATGTTAAGAGCCACAGCAAGCTATGGGTTTGGAATCTGCAGGACTGTTGTCTCATTATGTACCATGAAGCTTGGCTTCTGTTATGTAATCCAGAGCACCATGGCTCTTTAATTTTAAACAAAGCAAAAGGTACATGTTTCTTACCTCCAAGATTAGGAAATTAAATCAGAGGTTTTGTGCTGACATCAGGCCATGCCTCTGCTCACATTCCTATGTGTGGAAGCACATATTTTAACTTTGGGTGTATTCACATTGCTTCCTCCTTTATGTTTGCAACAACAGCCACCCTACTAGCCCAGAGATGGAAAGAAGACAAGGTCCCTACCAGAGAGGAATGGCAAACCAAGCTGATGGACTATGCTGAAATGACAAAACTGACTTGAAAACTCAAAAACCAAGAGGACAAAAACTTCATAAAATGGGGGGAAATTGTAAGTTATTTAGGAGACCACTGTAAGCAGATGGAAACATTGGCAGGATTTTAATTTCACTTGTAGTATAATAATTACCATGGTTAATATGGATTGATATAATAGTTAGAATTTGGAAGAATATGCAGTTTTAAATGTTTAATATGTGACCACATGGAGGGGGGGGAAGTTGTGAGATTCGGAGGAATCTCTGTATATGGATTTATATATGGATTTTTATACCTTTGTACTTGTAAAATCAAATAAAAATGATTTCACATTGCTACTTACTCCGCATCCAGTGCACTCCCACTGCTTATTTTTGAAGCCGCATTCACACGATGCTAGAAGCCACAATCCATATTTATTAGATTTCTTGACAAGTACAGATGTTTGATGTGTTTCTCTCTCAAACCAGCTTGAATTAGAAAGCTGGGTTGAGGAGTTAACAGATGAACACACAAGTGCAGATGACAGCATAACGAACAGGAGTTCCAGGAGGGATGCAGGGATGGGGAAACAGAAAAGGCGGTGATGCATGTTGCAGACATTCCCACCCCTCTCTTATGTGAGTGCATTTCAAGCCACTAATGTGAATGTAACCTTTGTGGGTAGATTGGGAGTTCCTACAAGTGTGGACAAGGAGTTTGGATTTTGACCCATCTCACCAGGTGCCCATTTCTGGCACAGCTATGGGAGCCCATGGTTTTCCCAACAGCAAATATCTATCTTGATTTCAAAATACGGGTCTACTGCAGGAGTCCCCGATCTTTTCGGGCCTGGGGCATATTTGGAAAATCAGGCACCCCAAAATACCCATTTGACAATGTTCAACCCCCCCCCCCCAATAGCAGGAAGGCAACCCCTCTGAAGAGAAAAAGAAAAGAAACCCATCATTCAGACAAGAATGGGAGGTATCTGGGTGTGCCTCAGAGTCTACAGGTACCATGTGTGGAATCTCAGTTTTAGAAATATGAGTTCAAAAGGCTTTTATGCTTTACATGTATACAAAGATGCCTGGGTTCAGCTTCTTTCCTTTCCCTGCAAACCCAGGTTGGTGACCTCTGCATTCAACTAATGGATAGCTGAGTCAGAAGAGCACAAGATTCTTAATCTCAGGGTCATGTGTTCAAGCCCCATGTTGGGCAAAAGAGTCCTGCACTGCAGGGGGGTTGGACTAGATGAGCCTCGCGGTCCCTTCCAACTCTACAATTCGATGATTCTATGTGTGCAGCTGTCAAGACTTTGGTCAGGACAAAGGAGACAGGGTTATAGGGATAGCTGTGTTTATTTTGTGGTATGTTGGACAAAACAAGGAAGGGGTCATGCTTAAATAACCAGGGGCACAAAGTGCAAATAGCTCAAGGAAAGGCAGCAAAATGAAACTCCCAAGGGTGCGCGCGCGCACACACACACACACACACACCCCTACTCAGACATCCAAATGATAGGCATAGCAACTGCAGTCTTTTGTTGGTTTGGGGGTGTGTGACAATTTGTACATCAGGTCCATTTACATTCTATCCAGAGCCACAAAACTCTTCACAGTTCAGCTTCAGGATCAGATGCAGAGTCAGAATAATCTGCAACAAGAGAGGTAGCAAAATGGGATAGGGGGCTTCCTTCAGCCTTTTGGGAGCCCACTTCAGGCCCTGTGAGAGAGTCAAGGGACACTTTCCTCACTGCACTGTCCTGGTCCTGCCTGTTGTGGGATCTGATGATGTGGGATGATGTGGGATCTGAAGCCTCACTCTCCTCCTCGGTTGAAGCTTGTTCCCTGTCCCTGGATTTCCGACGCACAACACCCAGGTTGTTCATCGCTACGGGTGGCTTGCCAGCTGGGGATTTCCCCGAGAGTGCCAGTTTTTTCAGGGTGTCATTGGCTTTGGGGCTTGAGACCTGAGCAGATGAGAACCATGGGCGGTCAACAATCTCACTGCGTTTTTGCTTCTGTTTGTCTTCATAAGCTGGATGGAGAGAGAACGGGTTATCATTACCATTTTTGTTTTTATTTCAAATTATATTATATTTTATTACTTTTTATTAATTTTATTAATATATTATTAATAATATATTAATATAATAATAATACATTTTACAGAACATACATGAAACTAAGTTAAAAAGGGGATGGGGAATTAGTACAAAGTAAGACACTGCATTGCAAAAAAGCAAGCAAAAAATGATACATATAACCAACTGAACTGCATGCTGCATAATAATGATGTCATGGATGCTTTAGCTGAGATTCCTGCATTTCAGGGGGTTGGACTAGATGACCCTTGGTGTCCCTTCCAACTCTACAATTCTATGATTCTATGAATAATTTGTCCTCTGTATAAGCCAGCCTCTCCATTTGAGAAACCTGTTGATTGGGGAAAGAACAAACTGGCAAAGTCCCATTTATGTACAATAGAAAAGGGAACCCAGCAGTCAAAATTGCCTCTCTGGGACAATTTGCTTCAACCTCTCAGATAATGCCACATCGCACACTGTCAAACCAACATTTCAACATCACCTGCCAATTTCCATGCAAGCTGCCGCCAACAGGAATATTATAAGGGGACTATTACATAACTGAAAATGGTACTGTGTGCATTGCAACAGGAATATCGGAAGCTGTGTTACCAAATCAGATTATTGGTCCATCTAGCTGAGGACAGGGGAGGGGGGGATCTTTCCCACCAACTGCAACTTGATCCTGTTTTTTAACTAAGAGATGCTGGGGGTGGGGAAATGAACCTTGGACCTCTTGCACGTCGAGCATGTGCTCTACCACTGAGCTATGGATCCTCTCCAATGCTACAGGGGATTTTGAAGCATAAAATAATCTGGTGCAGCTATAATGTCTTGAGCCCAGTGCCCGCACCGTTATGAGCGACAGTATCTTTGTATTGTGGCCCAAGTTCAGCGGTTCTCCAACTAGGATCTAGGAGTCACCGGAAAGCAGGGAAGGGTGGGTTTATGACAACTACAACAGTTGTGGTGCAATGGCAAGTGAGACAAAGTCTGCACATGTGAAAAACAAACGTAAATTATACAATGCACATGACATCACTGTCTCTTGTTTTAGTACATAACGAATACTGTAGCCTAGCAACCTAGCTTGATTGTGAGGGCTTGCCAGTTGTTTCTTTCGAAACCTTAGTCAAAGAATCAATCAGGAAAGGAGTCAGATGGTTTGTGCGGCAAGACCTGGAGCTCTAAGGGCTTTGGGGGGGGAAGGGGTGTGCAAGGACACGAGTGGGGCAGCAATGTGAGCCTTCTCCTTGAATCCCGGTTTCAACAGGAGGCCATCTGTTTTGTGCTGCCAACAACCGTGTTGGGCCTTTGCACAGCACACTTCAGGCTGGAGAAGCCGCCCTACCCTTCCTCCTTGCATCTTCCAGCCCTCCAAAAAAAACCCCAACAGCTAAGGCTTCACGTACAGCCAAGGCTCTGGTACTTGAGCAGCGCCGCTAGATGGCGGTCTTCATCAGACTCTCTCACAAGTGGGATGCTCAGGCTTGCTTTTGACTGCAGGGCGAGATCTTTCTTCTCCTCCTCTTGCAGGACTTTCTTTTCTTCCTATGGGATAGGAAAGGGAGACACAGAGACAAAAAAAGAGAAATCCACATCAGAAAAGGGTTTGGGGAGGGGCAAAGCTAAAACACAGGCCAAGGACTAGCAAGACAGGAATAAATATTTTAAAATCCACTGCATCCAGTTGTCCTGGAGGAGCTTAGTTAATAAATAAAATAAAAATAGGGATACAAACTTGAATCCAGCCATATTGCTTTCTGGTCTTGGACCGCAATAAAGATATTTGATTTGATTTGAATCCAGCCATATAAATATCCTCCTGCCTGGTTGTCAGTAATCAATAAAAAATAACTCCAGGATACTAGACAGGGAAGCTTTATGGAAGTTCATTCTGCAATACAAATTGCATTTCTCCACTGAATAATTCTTGTTCTGCCTATGCTTATTGGATCTGGTATTGCTTACATTAAAAATAATTAAAAAAGAAACCCAAATGTCCATAAAGATAGCACACTAAAATGCAAATGACTAAGATAAGCATGCAAGTATGCAAGCCATTAAAATGTTTTACAGATCAAGTCTATACATGTCTACTCAGAAGTAAGTCCCAGCCAGTTCAATGGAGCTTACTCCTGAGTAAGTGGGTGTTGCATCACAGGTTGAATCCATTCATTTTTTCGTGGGACTTTTTATTATGAAACAATATGCACTTTTATTTAAATTAAATCAATTAATTAGTTGAAAGGCACAGGGTTAAACCTCTAAGAGTTATTGTGGCTGACAGTCTTAAGTACCGTAAATATATTACTAGGAACACAGCTGAAATCTCACCCTGCCTTCATTTGTTCAGGGCCATGGAGAAATTTGTTCTAGGGCCACAAAGAGGAACCCTCCCACCTCAACATCTGCTTACCCTGAATTTCCGGCGAAGGCGGCTGTTGAGCGCAAAGTCGTCTTTCCAGGCGCTCTGAGCCTCTTGGATGTTCTGCAGGGTGGGGAGGGCTCGCTGTAGCTTGCTCTGATCCTTTGAGCCATGCTCCAACCGATACATGGCATCTGTCTCCAGCTTCTGCTTCTCCTCATGGGCTGAGAGGTAGATACAAACATTAGGCCTGGCCAGGCCAGGCTGGACGAATCCTCAAGCACCCCAACAGCAGGATCGGCATAGCTCTCTAGGCTCACCTGTGGCCACTATCTGCTCATTCGCTTCCACATCCCAGCGCTCTTCCTTTCGCCGGGCACCGCTGACGATGACATAATCACAGTTGGCTGGGTCCGTCTGCATCTCAATGTGGTTGGGGCAAAGGTGACATTTCATACGGAACCTACAAGGCAAGTTCAGCAAGAAGGGATGGTGAGGGGGATACCGATGTTGTGGCCATGAATGGAAGACGTTCAGAAAAAAAGGCCTCCTACACAGAACCCTATACTGACCTTCCACCTTTTCCCCTACAATCCTTGTGTCCCTGTAGGGGGACTTATGTTCTGTATGGTGGTTGGTCCCTGCAACACATGAGGCAACTCTGTTTTCTGGTTCTGCAGTGTTTTAGAGGATGAAAAGCATGCCTCTTTCAAAAGCCCAATGGCTGCTGAGCAGAGCTAAGCAGCTGATTCTATTGTGTCTGATTATGATTATTAAATTTATCTTTATTGTTTGTGGGGTTTTTGGAAGCCATGGTACAGATAAGTAAGTCCCTTGCTGTGGTTGTGTTTATTTTTTCATGGCTACAAGCAGGAAGCAGAAGACGACTGAGCAGGGCACCCAGCTAAATGGATAGTGCCACAGAGCTTCTGGTCTCGCCCCATGGCTAGCAGACTTGGACTAATCAGAATGGGTGCAGAGGAGGGCAACAAGGACAATCAGCATTATGGGAAAGAAGTCCACATGAAGAAAGGTTGATGCAGCTAATTACACAGTGGTAGTGGACTCTGCCTCACTTGGATGTTTTCTAGCAGGACAACCACTCTGGATTTCTTCCACCAACCCTCCACTCTATGATTCACACGCCACAAGCAAGCATGTGCAGTTACACAAATCAGACAGTTCGCACAGCATGCTGTTTTTCTTGATCTTCCACTGAAAGTGGAGGTGGGAAATGTGGGTACAGATTACCTAACACCAGCCAGTTGCCTCTTCCCTTTGCCAGACCTGAACTTCCACTTGATGCGCACACTGCCCAACTCATCCTGGCCAAGAGTACCAGTAAAGACAACAAGAGCCCTCACAGCACCCACCTGTAGATGGGGGTTGTGTAGTAGTTGCCAACCTTCTTCTTCTCCGCATTGTAGCGAACACCTGCAGCCAGCAGAGGGAAGAGTAGAATTTGTACATTACATTCCTGCCTCAGATTTCCTGATCACTCAACCCCCCCCCCCCCCCCGGAATCTTATAATTACCAACAATGACTGATCTATTCATTTTAAACATTTATGCCACACCCTTTGAAAAACCTTTACCTTAATTACCAAAATGGCAGGACAACGAAAATGTCCCAGATATTTTGACTTCCAGAATCCCTAACCCCCGTTTTATTTACTAGACTAGGAGCTGAGAGCTTGTGGCACTCCAAATGTCCAACTCTCATCATAATTGACCATCGGCCATGCTGGCTGAGGCTGATAGACATAGTCTAACGACACACAGGTCACAGGTTCTCCATCCCTGATCTACGTGTAAGCTGTAGGGGCACATAATCAGAATGCAGCTTCTGTTCCAGCTTCCAGGACTTCTAACTCCTTATTTTATCTATTAGACCCATCACTCCCATCTTCTCAGTGCTGAGAACAGACTTCAAGAGATATAAAACCCAATATCTCTTATTCTAACTAGCAACAGTTGACCTTATGACTCCTACTGGCCTCCTGGTGTGCAACCCCTCCTTCTCAGGTTTCTTCCTGACCTACCCTGAAGCACTAGTCCCCAAGAGGTGAGAAGTACTCAATCACACCTAGCAGCAAAAAAGCAAGACAAAACAGGAGGCAAACAAGGTTCCTCTTTGCTGTACATAGCTCTTGCCACAAAATTCCACTACCTTCAAACAAGCCCCTCTCACCACATTCAAGCTCCTATTAGCTGTCTATGTATCTAAGGGATGGCCTCAACACCAGCCACCTTCCACACTTACCCATGCCAATGTGGTTCTGGCAGCCGTCACACCAGATATTATAAGGCATCTCAAACCTAGGAAAGAACAGCCAAGGGACATTCACTATAGGCAGCAGAGGCATCCAACCACTTCAGCTAGCAGGAAAGCAAGCCCTGTTTGATGTCCACATGCAACTTGGCTAGCATAGAGCTGGTCCTTCCCTGATGTGCAGGCCTCAGACAGTTTCCTATGCCCCCCTACAAAGAGCACCACGTAATAAGGACTCAACTCCAAGGTGCCCTGGCATGCTAAGAATTGCATCTAAGTGTCCTTACCTGATGATGAGGATACCTTGGGAGAGTTTACGGGCTCTTTCCCGTAGCGGATGGCTGTTGCGGTACTTATTAAGGGAGCCATGCTGCAAAAAATGAGAAGAGAAGATGCTCAACTTGTTATATACAAAGTCCAGTGTCAGTCATGACTCTACAGCCCTCATCCGATGACAATTTATGTACCCCTATGACATTGTCCATTCCAGGGAAAACCAGGATTTTTTAAAACTGACCTGCACCTAGGCAGGAATAACCAGATGCACAAATACAAGATGTGAAAAGGATATAGGGGTCTTAGCAGACCACAAGCTTAACATGAGTCAACAGTGTGATGCAGCAGCAGCAAAAAAAAGCTAATGCTATTCTAGCCTGCATCAACAGAAGTCTAGTGTTCAGGTCAAGGGAAGTAAGAGTACCACTCTATTCTGCTTTGGTCAGACCACATCTGGAATAATGTATCAAGTTCTGGATGCCACAATTTAAGGAGGATGTTGACAAGCTGGAAATCAAGCCTTATGAGGAAAGGTTGCGGGAGTTGGGGATGTTTAGCCTGGAAAAAATGAGACTGAGAGGAGATATGAAAGCCATCTTCAAATATCTAAAGGGCTGTCACATGGAAGATGAAACAAGCTTGTTTTCTCCTGCTCCGGAGGGCAGGACACAAACCAATGGCTTCAAGTTACAAGTGTATCCCCAAAAAATATCTGTTTGATTTGGAAGTCCCTTTGGGCATCCACAAACATACAGCTTTAAATTCTGCTTACTCAGTTTCTAAACGAATGACACAGCAGGATACTCAAAACATGTGACTTAACTTGAAGATGTTTTTCACTCTCTACTATGTTGTCTTGCATACAATATGCCAAGAAAGAAAACATATGGGAAATTGCCTTGTGTCAGGAAAGCTGACAAGATTTCAGTTTTTAATTTCTGGTCAGAACGGTCAAATTTGCTGTTTGAGCTCAGAAACATAGGAAATAATTTGCCAAGGTTCAAGTGGATGGTTGTCAGGTGAATGGGCCTGTTCTACAATTAAATATCACTTTCGTACGGTCTTTTATCACATTTTATTTTTATCCTTTGCTCTTATTCAAGTTTCCTATTTGTCAACAGAAAAATAATTCTGCAGAAATTTTAATTGCTTTTTAGAAATACATTCTTCAGTTTACAATGAACACATTACTGCCATCTCAATGCTTATTTATGAAGCAGGCAAGAGCATTGGGTTGTATCATACCTAGAGTAGACATGGTGTGGGGAACAGGATCTCCAGTGAGGCCAGATCTCCCGAACATGTGAAATCCTTAACCACTCTCACATGCAGACAAGACCACTCAATGGAGGCAGGTCCACTCAGTGAAGGCAGCACCCAGAAAACCTGGCTTGCAGACTTGTGCCTGTTTCAGCTCGGTAAAACCCTTCCAGGCAATTCAAAAACTGATTCCTTGCTATAACCACTAGGTACACAAACCCCCTCCCCATGGAACTTATCTTGCCAAAGTCCAACATTCATTATATCCTTGTAATACAGAAAACAAAAATGCACACAGTCAGCACACAACTTGAAGCGCTGAACTTCCCTCGGAACCCCCAATTGCTCTCTTACCTTGGCTGGATCAAAATCGGGTGGATAATATTTATTGACTCCTTTTCTTTCCCCCTGTAAATAACCAATGACAGCATTAGACTCCTGTTGCTCAATAACACCTCAAGCAATTAAATGTGTATGAAAACTCTGCAAATACAAGCAGGTTTTTTTGGTGGCGGCAGGGGTGGGGGATGCAGGTGTTTTGAAGCGAACCCTATATTCTAGTTTTGCCTGCTTGCTTCCTCCTAAACCAGAGCACAGGTCCCCCTTCTGCTCAGCTCAAGGGGTCACTTATGGGAAGGTGGCCATCAGGTAAGAGTCACAGCATGGGTGAAGTTCCAATAAGCAATGCAGTTGGCTCATTCCTTCCCCACACTGCAGAAGAGAACCCTCTCCTTTGTCTATTTGGACCAACACTTTGCTGACCAACCAGATGCCTATGGGGATGCATGGGGTTCTGCAAGTCGGGCATGAAGGTTAACAGATTTACCACATTGTCTTCTTACCCCCCAGCATCTGGTATACAGAGTTGTCCCATCTACTAACATGGAGGTTCCATTTAGCTATCATAATAGCTAAGCCACCCTTTCAGCAAACCCCGCCCCCGCCCCATTTCAGTGGCCTTATCCAAGCAGTCACGTTGTTCAAGCAGCAGCTGTTGGTTCAGGCCAGTTCTCACTTGATGACAGTCCACACCTTGGGAATGTCAGGAGCCATCTAAGCCAGGCCAACACCAACTGTTCCATCAGCATGCCTGCAGGAGGTATGTGTGTGTATAGGCATACACAGGGATGCCATTGTGTCCACATACTCAAACTAAAAGCAGCTCCATAGAAACACAGCCTTATGCAGTCCCAAGGTGCTAGCAGGGAAGTTGCAGCCAAATGTGAACCAGCCCCCATTGGTAATTATTGCATTCAAACTTCTGTTTTGTTGACCAAAAGACCAGTGTATGGAGAACTACCACAGGACATAAGCTTCAAGTTACCCTTGCAGGTTAAGGACCAGTTCACATTTAACAGCAGCACCCGTGGGGTCGGGGAGAAGCAAGCAAGGCAGCAGCACCATGTCGGAATGGGATGGTGGCAAGAAGAAACCCTTGAAACAACCCAAGAAGCAAGTAAAGGAAATGGATGAGGGAGACAAAGCGTTCAAGCAAAAATAGAAGGAGAAGCAGACGAAACTGGATGAGTTGAAGGCAAAATAAGCTGGAAAGGGCCCACTTACTGTAGGTGAGATTAAGAAATCTGGTAAGAAGTAGCAAGAAAAGCATTCACTCTCATTGGATGCTTGGCAGGAGGATGAATTTCCAGGCTGATGTTGTGGGAAACATTAATTTGAGCACCTTTGTACATTTTGCTCAAACAAAATAATTGGCCTTTTTTTTGGTTAAAAACCAACCAACCAACCAACCAACCAACCAAACAAACAAACAAACACAGCAGCACCATTCCCAGGAGCACACATGGCCATACATAAGTTTGTAGTCAGGTCAGCCTCCTACAGAAGCGTGTTTGTGTGAGCTGGTGTCTCTATGGGAGGCTAGATACATACTGCTGAAAAGCACACAACTGCAGCATCTCATGAAAATGCTGTGCTTACCCTGTTGAAGTTCAAGCACTGTGTTGGGGGGGGGGGAAACAACCTTGTGGGTGTGCTACAAAACACCCCATGTACTCACCATGATGAAAGAAGTCTAGCTGAACAGCTGGAATGGCCTAAGAGAAGAGCAGGAGAAAGTTATTCTTAGGATATTCCCAGAGAGGGGGAGCACAAGCAGCATCACTCTTTGGGGTGCCCAAAGCAGCAGCCACCTACTCTCAAGCTCCAGAACCTGCTTGTGATGCTAGAACTTCTGCCATATAATGCACAGAAACAACAGAAAGTCACAGCCTCTGAAAGCAGGGCTAGAGAAACCTGACTTCTGTCGAAGGGCACATTTCCTCCTGGGTACTATTGGGGGCGCATGCCAGCATGGGGTGGGGCCAGATCCCAAAGTGGGCAGGGTACCCTATTTGTTCTCTCTAACACCCCATTTCCTTCATGCCCAGTAGTAACAGTGTGCCTCTGAGTGTGTGCAAAGTGCCTTTCTCTGCTAAGCACTTCTAGGCCACATTCGTCTTGCCAAGGTTGACTGCTTTTTCAGAAATAAACCACTGGCTATAAAGTAGGCTATATGTGGGCACACACCACCAAAGAGTCCTGCCATGGTATTACAACACGCCTCTCTCTTTTTCTTAAGAAAGTGCTTATAAATATTTCTTAACCATGGACTGTTGCCACCTGGGCCTGGCAACGTGCTGAAACACTGAAATACATCTTGAGCGGGCATTATACTGCTTTGAGGGTGGCCGGGATTCCTCTTTCTCCTTCTTTTTCTAAACCATCACGTATATAAAACGTTAGGAAATAAACCCACGCAGAGACATGCACAGAGATACAGGTCCTGCCCAAGACGTTTCGGCACCTGAGGCCAACCACAAAAGGGTGCCCCCTTCCCTGCCAGGGAAGGGGCGAGGGAAGATCTGTGGGAAAACAATGGGGAATAAAGATCTGCATCGGGGATCTGCTGCCCCTGGAGATCCTGCCGCCTGAGGAGGTCGCCTCACCTTGCCTCAGGGGTGGGCCGGCTCTGTCAGGACCTCGCTCAAAGGGCCTGCCAATGGTGAGGGGGGTCCCCCCACTTTCACCCACACGCCCGTTTCTGTGCCACGTATGCTTTTAATCTGGTCTTATCTGCAAGCCGCCTCGAGTCCCAGTCAGGAAAAAAGGCGGGGTATAAATAACCGAATAATAATAATAATAATAATAATAATAATAATAATAATAATAATAATAATAATAATAATAATGGTATCTGCCGCCCCGTGCCCGGCCCTCCTCCGGCGCTCCCTGAGGCTCTGGGGCGCCGGGGAAAGCGGGCGGCCGAACCCCCCACCGACCTCGCCGCAGCTCCAGCTTCCTTCTCCCGCCGCCTGCTCCGCCTCCTCCGGGCTGCCTCATCAGCGCGCGCCTGGCGCCGGATCCTGCCCTCTTTCCCGGGGAGGAGCCTGCCTGCCTGCCTGCCCGTTGCCTTTTCCCTGCCCAAGTACCGGAGGTTGAGGGCGGGAGGCCGGCCTGGGGACGAAAGGGGGCTCGGAGCTCCCTGAGCCGGGCCTCGGCCTCCTCCTCTCCGCCGCCAAAGCCCCACGGCAAGCCGCCCGCCTTGGAACTGTCCGCGTTGGGGAATGCAAAATCCGTTTCCCCTCAAGTTCTTACTTGCGAATGGAGCCGAGGAAGCTCTTCTCTCTCAGGCCGCTGGGAGAGATTTTAGGCGAGATTTTGTTCGAGGTGCTGCCTGCTTCTCCGGCTGCCAACACTGAGACAAAAGACGCCCCCCTTCGTGCAGCAGCTTTCGCTGCAAATGCACCTTTTCTTCTGCCTTTTCCTGTTTTTTACCCCTTTTCTTTTCTTTCTTTCTTTCTTTTGCTTGCTACAGTTCTCTGCAAAACAGACATTCTGCAAATGCAGACCACTAGGTTTCATAGGTAGTGCACACAAACATAGCATTTTGTGCATATAGTATCTGAAAGAGTGCAAGAAGCCAATAAGCTTTCTCGTGGGATTATCTGTGTTTCTATAGACCAGCCTCGAAGCTAGTGCCTCTGCTTGAATCCAAGGATATTTGTGCTCTCGTCTCCAAAATCAAAATGATGCTGTTTTTGAATCAGAGTTCCTCAAGTGCCAGAATTGGTCCTCTTGGCTCCAGCTTCCGGCTCAGCTCCAGACATGCTCAGAATTATCAGAGTGGCTTGGCAGCCAATCCTTCCCAGGGAGCTCCGGGAATTGTAGCTCTAGGGCAGGGGTCAGCAACCTTTTTTAGCCTTGGGCCGGTCCACCGCCCCTCAGACCTTGTGGTGGGCCAGACTATATTTTTTGGGGGGGAAATGAAGGAATTCCTATGCCCCACAAATTACCCAGAGATGCATTTTAAATAAAAGCACACATTCTGCTCATGTAAAAACACCAGGCAGGCCCCACAAATTACCCAGAGATGCGTTTTAAATAAAAGGACACATTCTACTCATGTAAAAACACGCTGATTCCTGGACCGTCCGCGGGCCGGATTGAGAAGGCAATTGGGCTGCATCCGGCCCACGGGCCTTAGGTTGCCTACCCCTGCTCTAGGGGGGAAATAGAGGTTTTCTAACAACTCTCAGCACCCTTAACAAACTACAGTTCACAGGTTGCTTTGGGAGAAGCCATGCCTGTTCAAAGTGGTGTGTGTTACTGCTTTAAATATTTTGGGCAGGTGTGACCTCACTTTAATTTGTGCCATTAATTCAAAACATTTTTATCCCAAATGTCCCTCGGCAGCAAAAAAAAAAAAAGCTGGAGTGACTTTTGAATAAAATTTGATCTTTCAAGGCTATCTCCTGGTATGGCTTGCACTTTACCCTATACTATTTGGCTCTAGGAAACACAAAATGAGGATATTAGGTCATGGCCTTCTCTAGGGGATGTGTTGTAAGAGTACATCAAACCAGTCTGACGGCTCCAGTGACAACTTTGTGCAAGACTGCTGATGGCAGTGGTGTGTGAACAGGTTATGAGAAACTTGACAGGAGAGATTAGCAGTATAGTACTGGGAAAGCCTTCTGCATTGTTAGAGGATCCTGAGTTGCTCAACTCTCTTCTCTCAGGTAGGAACAATCTGCTTCCGTAACTCGAGACTCAACAGGTCTTGAGTTGCAGCTAAACAGATTTAAGTCACAAATGTAGGTGTGAGCTAACCGAGGGAGCTTGTTTGAATCAGTTGAATCTGCATTCCAAGTAGAATTGTAGATGTGGCATTGGAACAAATGGGGTGTCCCCTTCCCAAATGCAAAGTACAAGTGCAGGGCTCCCAGTTCAGTTTGGAACTGCAGCTGGGGAAGGGAAATAAAGGGATTAAATCTCCCATAACCCCCATGCCAGGGTCCTTATCTGGATTGGGTCCTCCCACCTGCAGCTTCCCTGCTGGCTTTGGTCTGTGGAGAACGAAAAGTGCCTTCCTGCACAGTCCATGTGGGAACTAAGGAACAAGGTGGAGCCAAGGAGAATAGATCCTGCAGTCCAGATGGGAGGACTGCACCCAGCCTATGGATTGCTGTTCTATCTTCCCCACTCTCCACACACACCCCATAGATAATGTGAGGGGGAGCCCCCACCTGGCCCATCACTGTGCGTATTCTAACACATCATAAGAGACAGCTTCGATGGGTAGTATTTTTTTTTTACTGTGATGCCAGGCAGGACCCTTTTATATTGTGTAAATTCCTGTTGCATTTTTGCTATAGGATGCAAGCAAAAGCAGACCTTCATATCATCCCAAAGGCTTGTGGTCCCAAAGCATATAAGGCTTTAAAGGCCAAAACTACCACCTTAACTTGTGCCTGGGAACAACTACTTTTGTTCAACAGAGTAGATACAAACACATCCTCAGCTACTCACTACAAGACACAAGCAAAGGTTTAAAAAAATAAATACATCCTTTCTTCTCCACTTTGAATTGTGGTAAGGTTTCAGGGACCAAGGCAGAGGGAAATGTGAACCGAGGTGTGTAAGAGGCTGACTCTACTTAAGGCGCAGTTACTGTTCACCTTGGAGAGGAGATGGTTAAGGGATCCTTTGCCTGAGCCTCTTGGTACACATAGGAGTGAGCCAGTGGCTGGAGCCAACATTGAACTAAGTTGGGGTTGAATCGCTAGCAAACTACGACTCCTACTTAAGAAACTGCTGAATGGGGTCATATGGTAAAATCAAACAAATTGCTGTGACTTCTTAAGAGACTAACTGGTTTATCACAGCACAAGCTGTCACGTGGGCAGTGCATGAAGTGGACAAGTCGGAGGTGGTAGTTAGAGAGGGAGGCAAGTTAGCAAAAGTCCAGGTTACATCTGTTTCAGCCATCCGCAACCTAACAACTTGATGGGTGTTGCTGTCCTTTATTGTAGCAGCAGTAAGTGAAGATCAGTAGTAGCTGCCTATTTAAACCTTTGCCCCTGAAGAGCATGATTTGCGTTGGCAGATCTTCAGGGCTGGTTTCAGATTTTGCAAGCAGCAAAGAGTATGTGGGAAAGCTTGTGTCATAAGTCCAAGAAAAGAAAACTATTGGCGCTGGGAGCAGGCCAGCCCACTCAAGAGGAACGAGAGGAAAGGCTGAAGATCCAAGCATGTTGGGTCTGAAGGAGGTGGTACAGGAAGGGTCAGGCATCCAAAGGGGTGTCATTAGTGTTGACTGAGAGGCAAGTTCAAGTGACAGCCCACCAGGCTTCCTTGCATCTCAGGAAATGCTCTCTCCAGTGCTTTCTGGTTGAACTTAGTACCTCAGTCTCTCAGCAAACACTCCTATTATGCAGGAATTGTTGCCTATTCCACTGAGACAAAAAAATAAAATAAAAGCAGCTCATCTGAGGTACTGTAATTACTTCAGAGGAAGTTGTCAGAGCAGCTACTTTTACAGCAGTCCAAAGGGGAAAAAAGGCAATGCCCTTCAAAGCCAATGCAAAGTCCCACAGCTCTCTAATTAAGGAAATGATGGGACTGCAGAGGCAGGAGCAGACAAAAAGGTAAGACTGGGATGTAGATCTCAAGGTGGTTTGCAGTAGACCAGCAATATTATTGTTTAACAAGTTAACAACAAAATGATTTCATCTGAGGCAGTTAACATAGTTGGCTTTCCTCAAGGCTTATTGGTGCTTTTTTAATTATTTATGTGTATGATTTATATACTGAACATTAAAAAACTAAGTTTATAATGTGTTTTTCTTTATGTCACTGGGTAAAGCACTATGCATATTGATGATGCTACTGCATACGGCAACAATTAGGAGAAAATATAAATCCTGTCAATGGTTAGCAGGGAACACCTACTGCAGAATATGAACAAAATGTTGAGAAGAGACTTGACTAATCAGTTTATTTCAATATTAAAATGCACCAACAGATATCGAGTGCAATAGCTCCTTCTTCCGCAAGCAGATATGCTGCAGGAAGTAAGAAAAACTTCAGTCACATGAAGATCGAACACTTATAATACAAAGGCTTTTGTATTTTCCTCCCTCTTCAAAGCAGAGGAAAACGCATTAGCAAAGCTCCAACTTCTTTCCTTGAAATTATGTGTCTCTGCATTTTGTATTTGAGGCTGAATAGCTGTAAGGCAGCTTTTCATTCAGTGTGTACTGACAGTTGCATTCTTCTGCTGTGATTATCAAGCTCTTTTTGCCTTTCACACTTGCAGGAGCTTTTTAAAAATACATACTTTGTCCCAAAAGAAATCTAGGAAATGGGAAGTGAACCTTGAGTGGAGTTACTGAGACTTAAATATATGTCTCTTTTCTCATGAGAAATAACTTTTATTGAGTGTGTATAGTTCTGGGCTTGCCCACTACCAGAATGCAGCCCTTGAGAGCTTTCGACTGGGTTAATGCCTCAGCCCCAAACAGGTTCCTCACCTTGGTTTAAATCCATTGCTTCTCCTATTCCTCCCCTAAGTTGGACACTTTGTCTTGAAGAACATCCAGAAAGGTACTCTTGGTCCTCAGAGCAGGTGTAGGGAACCTATGGCCCTTCTGATGCTGCTGAACTATATCTCCCAGCAGCCTCAGCTAACATGACAAGTAGCCATGGATACTGGGAGGTGTAGTTCAGCAACATGTGGAGGGCCAAATGTTCCCCACACCTACCTTAGAGCAGTCTTTCCCTTCCAGATTCTTCAAATATTCAGGCTCATGTTGGGAGGTTCTGCCATTGTGTTACTTCCAGGGCAATTCAGGCTTCCTCTGTTCCAGCAAGTCCTAGCTCTAAGAGAGAGGCAAAAACTGCACCATGTGTACACCCTGAGTCCTACTAAGAGGTGTTCGGGCCAGGGTGTGTGGGGGGGGGGGGGAGTGAGTGAAGAGGTTAGAGGAGAAAAGAGGCGGAAATACTTTTATAATCACAAACACTTGTGGACCTTAGAAACCCAGCATAGGCTTTGATTTCTAGACATTAGGCAGAGCGAATCTGGCAATGGGACTACCTCATTAGCACAGCACAGGAGTGGAAATACAAGCTAGCCCGGCCTCCTTCTGAGGAAATGGGCAATGCCAAAGGATCTAAAATGCCCCTGCATACTCTACCAGAAAACCACTATTTAATCCTGGCCTCTCACAAGGCAATATGTCACAGTGCCCCAGAAAACCATGGGGTCTCAAAGGATAAGTATAAAAGTTCAGTAAATCAATATACATACATACATACATACATACATACATATATATATATAATTTGACTTTAATTTACATGTCTCAAACAGGATAGAAGGCAAAGGCTTTTCTACCCTGATAAGGCAACCGTGAACTATGATAAACCGCAAGAGAATCAATCAAGGGAGAAGAAAATTCTACACAAGTTTGTAAAAGCTGTACTTTGTCCCCTCCCCTCCCTCCCCTCCCTTTCCCGCCCACACACAGAGCTCTGTTTAGAGTCCATCTTTACCACTTTTTCTTGTGTTCATCCATGGAAACCCCCCCAGGTCCCAACGCCACAACAAGCAGCAGGCCACCTATGACAGACATGGTCTGGAAAAAGTCATATTTGAGAAAATCGTGGAGAGGCCTGTAAGTGGGGACGCTCCAGAAGGCATTCTGGATCAGGTTGATGATGAAAAGCCAGATGACTAGGGTAAGAGCAGCAAGCTTGGTCTTGAAGCCAACGGCTACCAAAATGATAAGCGCCATGCCAAAGATGTCCTGGAAAATCTAGGGAGGAAGACAAATACCACGCTTCAATTTAATGCATTCTTTGCTTCAATGGCTAGTGTCCCCAACTTGTTATCAACAAGAGATTAGGCATGCACCCAAGTAAAACAAATGTTGTGGCCTCCTCAATACATTATGAAAATGTGTATGTATTTTCTTATTTGACTTAATTTGTTCTAGCTCTGTGATTGCTAAGAACAGGCAAGGTGTTGTGTAAGGTGATGCAACAGCACTCTCTGAACATTTGCTGGCCTATTCAGCCCAGTGGTGTTTGAAAAAGACCCCAGAGTAGGTGAGAAGTCAAGTCTAGCATTCTCCATCCCCGGGTCTTTGGTAAGTGACAAGGCTGCAGCAAAAGCCAAACTGAGTAGTTTCCTTTATTAGTCAGGATAATGTCTTAAATTTCAAGGGCCTGGTCTATTTAAGAAGAAGAAGAAGAGTTTGGATTTGATATCCCGCTTTATCACTACCTGAAGGAGTCTCAAAGCGGCTAACATTCTCCTTTCCCTTCCTCCCCCACAACAAACACTCTGTGAGGTGAGTGGGGCTGAGAGACTTCAGAGAAGTGTGACTAGCCCAAGGTCACCCAGCAGCTGCATGTGGAGGAGCGGAGACGTGAACCCGGTTCACCAGATTACAAGTCTACCGCTCTTAACCACTACACCACACTGGCTCTATCCAGTGGTGAGGTAGCACACATTGCCCAACTGAGTTTGTGCTTATTTCCATAGAATACCAGCCAATTTTGCAGACAGAGAAAACCCAACCAAGTCTTGTAATGGTGAATGCCACTCACAGTGAAGGCGCCAAGTTCAAAGTGCAGGAGCGTCATGAACATGAGAACCAGGAGCAAGCGCCCACCAAGCTGCATGTACTGCCGTGGTGAGATA
The DNA here is from genome assembly GCA_034641385.1 of Darevskia mixta. Lineage (NCBI taxonomy): Eukaryota > Metazoa > Chordata > Lepidosauria > Squamata > Lacertidae > Darevskia > Darevskia mixta. The sequence goes on along the minus strand of JAWWNH010000067.1, from coordinate 6,691,157 downwards.
TCGTCCATGGTAGGGACTCCAGCAAACATGGACTTCCCCTCAGAACGAGATTCTGCAAGTAGCAGGAGCAGTCCACCTCCGAGAGCCAAATTCCTATGAGGGAGAAAAAACATAAGGGGCTCAGACAATTTGGCCCTGGGGTCTGCAATGGAGGTATCAAATGGCACATTCTGTAACACAGCAGCACTCAGCATCTGGGCCTTCTCATGATTCTGCTGCTTCCATAACCCCACAATTTTTGCCTTCCTAACTGCTGGGATGCACCTGGTGCTCTTTTTTCACACCTCTAAATGACACCTATGGCAACTCTGGCCTGCTTGACTTAATTACTACCACTTAAAAGCCCCTTCTGAGAGTCAGCAAACCTAGTTTACCTTACTTGATACATGTATTTTTCTTTACCCTAGATTACAATATCTTTCTGGTAGATGGCTGCCCATTCACTCAGTGTTCTAAGATAACCCCGGCCAGATAACCCAAGGAGGTGAGGATTGGATATTCTTCCTGTAACCACTTCTGTGATTTAGCATAGACAATGAGAAAGCTCTCCATACTGGGCTCCTCCTCCAGCTAAATTTTTAAAGCCTTGCCTCTTAACACTTGCCAGGACATGGGTCCTGCCTTGCCTTCGGCTTTTATGGTTGGAAAGAGGCTGCTGGGTTCTTTGAGGGGAGAGGGATCCTGCTTCTTCTGCATTTTATTTGTTTGGGGTTACATGTTTTGCCTTTGGGGAGAGCATTCTGAGCTTTACTAAGTTTTCTTCTTTGAGCTGGGTATTTTTGGTACCTGTAAGTTTTGTATTTCTAGATGTGCTACTTGGCCTTATAATGTTGAGAAGACCCACTCTAGGACTTGTAAAATATTGAAAAGTCCACAGCCCAAAGGGCTGAGTCATCCTTTCCCCAATGCTGGCAATTTTCCTCCATTGCAGGACTCTAATTTTCCCCAAGAGATTAGAGAGCCTGTTGTTTTGTCTCCCGACATGTGCTTGGAGGCAGTAAGCAAAGACTCAGTGTCTGCCCCCCCGCCAGGCCATGAATATAATTGGAAATGGACCTTTGATTCCAAGAACCCCTGAAAACAGGGCAAGTGTGAACCCTATCCTCATAGGAGTACATAAATGTTTATAAAGATATTTTATTTTAAATTTTGGATTCTCAGAATCCCATTTCCTAAGAAGCGTATTTACCATCTATTGAACTAATCTGCGTCTAGAGTTGAAGCTTTTGTGAGCCTAAGCAGTTATGTTTTGTTTTTATAAATTACTGTTTTGGCTTTATCAGAGAAGCTGGGGCACCTCCAAATGCCTAGAAAATGAGAAATACCGGTATGTGTATTAATTATTATAAATTAATTACCATTTGGACTAGTGGAAGCAACTATCTGAGAGTGCGAAACAGAGGTTTATTTTTCCCAAAACAACAACAACAAAAAACCAGCTTGGCTTTTGGCACAATCAAGACAGCATCTTTATGCAATAAGGAACAAGGACCTCTCTTTGGATTATTTTTTTATGAAGAGAAACCTCTTCCAGCCTGGCAAGCACTTAAGGAGGGGCAGCTAGAGGAGGCCACTTGCAGACCCTGTATGCCTTTTGTCTTTATACAAGAATTACTATGGTCACTTTTTCAATCTACAGGGACTGGTGACAACACTGTGAGAGTTCTGAGTGAAAGGAGCTTGAGACAGAGCACAGTTGTATGTTCATGAAAGGGATTGCCTATAATGCGGGTAGTCACCATGACATTATCAAGTTGCACTATGTTGCTGAGCATAGCATCACTGGCCGGTAATCTTAGAGGTGGGATTATGTGCAATACAGCTTCCTTTCCCCCTTTATAAGCAACTTGTTTCCACCATCAAACTAGCAACCAGCCTCTTCTCAGGCACACGAGTCAACCCTCTCTAACTTGTATAAGCTCACCAGGGTGTGAGAGAATGAGAGAAACATTTCCCATACCAAAGGTGAAGTACATAAAAAAACAACCATCATAAATCCTCTGTGGAGTTACAACACAACATGGCTTCTGGTTTTAACTCACCTCATCAAGAACTTGAGGTCCCATAAAATACTGTAGGCAATTGTCTGAAAAACAAGAAGGCAGTAGGTAGATGAGGACACCATCATTAGTTTAGCTCAATGGCTCTACATAATCTCCAATTTCCTGGGATAGGAATGATTTCCTTGGCAGCAGCCATGAACAGTTGTTGAGAGTTCTTAGAAAACAGCTTTGGGGTAGGAGCCGCCTTTCATTGGGAGCTGGTGTGTGAGACTTATGTGCACTTAGTTTTCAGGAAGATTCTCAAGAGTGTGCGAATAGGCATTAAAATGAGGAATGCAATTTGATGTAAGCAAGTGAAAAATGATGCACGTTGGGGCAAACAAAATAATTCTAAATTTCACATATTGGGGAAATCCAATGAAACTGACTGTTGGAAGATTTAGGACAGACAAAAGTTGTTTCTTCACACAGTGGAGTTAAACTAAATCCCCCCACCCAAGGTAGTGATGACCATCAATTTGGAGGGCTTTAAAAGAGGATTGGACAAATTCATGGAGTATAAGGCTATCACTGGTGACTAGCCACAATGTCCATGTTCTGCCTCCACTGTCAGTCCGTGTGCCTCTGAATACTGGTTGCTGGGAATCACAGGTGGGCAGAGTGCTGCTATGCTCAGGTTCTGCTTCTGCACTGTGAGAACAAGATGCTGGACCAGATGGGCCCTTGCCCTGAGCCAGCAGGGCTCTTCTTACGTTCTTAGTGTAGTAAAATAAATGATCACTAATGTACAATGAGAGTGGTAGCTGTGTTTGTCTGCTGAAACAATGACGTCTTCAGCCACCTTAAAGACTGGGATTTATTGGTGCAGAAGCTTTTGCAGACTATTGCTCATTTTATCAGAAGTATGAAGAGTTCTCCGCCAGATGTGTACACACACAGGTACAGAGATAAGAGGTTTGCAAACACTGAGGTCAGGGAATAATTGAATGCAAGAAATAGCAGAAGACATTTCACTGTTCCAGGCACAGCCCAAATGTGTACAAGCTAAGAAAAGAGTAGTCCATTCACAATGACAATTACTACTATCTTTCTAGTTTGTGGTTGCTGTTGTGACTAGATCAGTCTCTTCTTATCTTGTAAACTAGGGGAGACTAACCTGTGACTCTCCAAATGTTGCTGGACAACAACTCCCATTACCCTGACTATTGGAAAAGTTGGCTGTGGCTAATGGGAGTTTGAAGTCCATCAACATTCGAAGTGCTGCAGGTCAGCTACCCCTATTCTATGCAATTGAACTTTGCAAAGAAATACTGGACAATTATTGCTGTCTTTTTACTTATATATATCTTTTCTTTTTGCATATTATATCCAATAGGATAACACTTTAGGCATCTAATGAAGTGGACTGTACTCCAGGAAAGTACGTATCACAATCAATCTGCTAGACTTGGCACACCTATTTTGCTGAAAACTACCAGAAAGTAGAATAATACTTTTGACAACTTGTTCACGAGCTCAAGACTTGCCAAATGCTGCACTAGACTCATGGAATTCTGTATTTTGCCTTAAAGATGAAAAAAATGTTTTGCAAAGAGAAGCCATCGAGGAAGAATATTGGGTCAAAACATGTTTGATCATTTAAGACTGATAATATAGTTAATAAGCATTGTTTTTATAGTTAATGAGCATTGTTTTATTGAAGCTTATTGGCAATAAGCATTGAATTGCTATCATTCAAAGTCTTTTACAACTGATATTCGGCAATAAATACAGAACTTCATATAATTTCAGTATACCTCAAACCTTAACATTTTATTCCTATATGGCTCCATCACTACTGTTTTGGAGGCCAGATACAACTTTTCTGTTTAATCAAACTTCCTGCTTATTTGGACTGCTGTGAATTTTACTGCTTTATATTCTGTTTATATTTTATAGTGTTTGTTGATCTAAACTCTAGGAAGGAACGGAAGCATGTAAATAATTGTAAAGAAATGAAAACATGATCCTCCTACCCTGAAGCAGCTTGACTGGATCCGAGCATATCTTTTCACTCTGGGATCTAGATCTTGTTCCTTACACTTTCAACTCACCTGCATGAAAACGATTCCAAACAGGCCAAAGCATGCGTAAGGGACAAACTTTCTGGCGAGAACAAGCACACACCCAGCTAAAAGAACAAGAGAGAAGGTGCTTCAGGGACAACAGAAGAATTGCAACAAGGAAACAAAATACAGAAAGTGTTTTCCACATGCCCGTTTCCTACACTTGTCCTGAAGCAGCTTTAAATGAAGAATGGTGGCACCCGGATTGTGGAATATACTCCCCTCTTTGGTCCATCTGGTGCCAATGTCAGTCTCATTCTGGTGCCAGGTTAAGACCTGGTAATTTTCTCAGGCGTTTATAAACTGTTAATTTTGCAAGTTACTATTATAGTAGTTGGCTGCTCTGTGTTTTAAGATTACAGTTATTTACTGTTTTATATGCTTCTTCTTTTACTAAAGAAATTGCTATTTTGAATTATTGTTTCGTACCCTGCCCTGAGATAAATTTGATACAAGGTGAGCTATAAATATTTTAACATAAGTAAAGCCACTTTATTCTGCATGAGCATGTCCAAATATTAAGCTCTTCTTTGGAGGACAATTCCTGAATTCCTGTCTTCTGAAGTGAGGCAGATGGAGAATGCTACTCTGCTGTGCTGCCTGGGTTGGAATACTTTCCACAAGGAAGCTTCTCTGGAACTGGGTTGATCTTTTTATTTGCCCAGCCTTTTTAGTTTAAACTGTTAGGTGTTCCCCCCCCCCTGGAGCTGTAAACATTTGAGGTTACTATACTATCTTAGTGTGCCTAGTTTCAAAGATCAGGGCTTTGACAAATTATATGAAAACTAATGCTGTTTGATGTAAACATGAAACCTAGTCCCTGGTCTGCATTCTAAATTTGGCCCTCAAGGCAAATCACTCCCTGAAAGTTCTAGAAAGAATGCAGACATGTACTTGTGTCCCACCTTTGGCAGCAAGACCTATGGAGGATACCAGATCTGTGCCAGTCATTCTCCACCCAGTCACCAAAGGAAGAAGCCCTTACCTAGCTGCCCACACATGTTGATTAATACAAAAAGTGTGGCTAAGAGTGCACCGCTTCCCCATGACATGTTGATGTAGTCTCGTTGCTCATTCCACTGGAACCACATCCTGATGCCATCCTCCAAGAAGGTGCTAATCAGGCAGAGGTGAGCCAGATGAGGTAGGTAGTGCTTTGTCACACGCAAGAACTGGAGCAAAAGAAAGACAACATGAGAGACAGGACAGTGCCCCTAAATGGCTGCAGAAATGAAGGTCAGTCTTGCCTAGACTTAATACCAACTTTGTCCAAATGATCTCTGGGTTCTTCTGCTCCACAAGGTGGCAAATATATACTACATACCGGTATGTTCAACATCTGGAAGGCAAATGTATCTGGCCAATTTATACATGCAAAAACAAGCTACTGACGTTATAACTTGGTGTACTGGTCAAGTGTAGGTCGCTCCAAACACTTTCATTTTCAGACCTGCTCCTGAATGAAACATGTAGACAAGTGAAACTAATCTCTTACAGAGTCTGGGTCTGGTACTACTTATCATTTCCCCTCATATCAGGAGACAAAACAACAATGTAGACTCTGCTGCACGAGGTAAATCCAAATGCTAAATCTATCTGTTTGAAGATGTAGTGGCTCCCGACTTAGTCATTTTCTCTGCTCCCAACCTCCCCTCTCACACACAAAATTCCTCTTAAGCAGCAGTTTGCAAACTTTTTCTTTTTTGCAAAGATAACTTAAAATGGCTAGTGGCCTTGATGGACTACTTAATAAACTTTTCCCCCTTCATCACCAGCAACATCAAAACCAGTTTCTGTTGATGTTGGCATCCGTCTGTCTTAAGTGACAAAGGAGTGTCTCACATATAATGAAAATAATGGGACCTAGGCCAGAGCCTTGTTAACCTGTTCAGCCTCGATCAAAATGGCCTTTGTCTATGTTGTTGGGGGGCAGGGGAGGAAATCAAATGCAGGGCAAATACAGATATCCCCAACTGTTCTGCATTATTCCCACAGACTGCCTGATCTACAGGGGGCTGTGGGGCCAGCCCCCCCCAATGTTTTCAAGGTGACCGCCCGCCTCCCCCATTCCACAGCAATCCTTAAAAGGACGAACCAGGACAAAATGCTTGGCCATGCCACGTCCTTCTGAGGGTCACCAGGGATGCGTCAGGGCGAAGCTTCGCCCCACATGCCCCTTTCACAAAGGTAAGGTAGCTGGTTGAGGGTGGGGGATGGCAGGCTGAGTCAGCCTGACCGGGTTGGGGGCATTGTGCATGTGATATCATGCACATGTGATGGGCCCCCCAGTATTGGGCACAACTCAGCACGTTTGGCCTGAATGCAGCTTTCAGGGAAGTTTGAAACTTTGCTCTAGAGAACCTTTATGTTTCTTCTAGACTATGATTGGGATAATTAATTATCAGACCACTTAATTTTTACTTTCCACACTATTTTCCCAGCTCAATGCTTTCTGGCTAAATGGAAGAAGTGTGCTTGTCTAATCTGCTAAAAAAAACCAGGCCCATATTATTCCCATTAACATGGCCTATCTTGTCTGTCCCCTTGTAGAAAAGCAATAGATTGTTGTTCCCAATCCAGCCAATGAACCACATACTGTTTTCTCAGTGTTAGAAATTCTCCTCCAAGAAAGCCAAAGAAAACTCATGCGCACAAAACAGAAATATTTTGGAGATCCATAACATGGAATAAAACTCTACAACCAATTAATTATACATGTAAATTCCAAGCACCTTCATTCTGTTTTGGCTACTTCTTGGGTGCTTTTGCTTGCTCTGTGATTCCTCTCCTCATTAAGATCTCACTATCTTTACAGGCCTAGAAAGCAAACAATGTATTCCTATGTCATGGAAGGCTCATTTGACCGTAATAAAACTAGGTGGTAAATTTGAAAATAATATTTATCTCCTCCTAACTTCCCTCATAGGGTTGTTGCGAGGGAAAATAATAAATGTAAACTGAGAAGCACCATGGAGATTGTGAACAACTACTACAGCGACAAGCTGGTAGCATAACTGTTGTCTGCAGGGTACCATGACCCTCATAATTTCCTCCAAAGAGTAGCAGCACCCTGCAGAGAAGATTTTGAGGTGCCCAAGAGGAGAGGAAAGGAAGACTTGTGTGAACTGAACTTTGCATGCACAACACTGATTACACCTGGTGACATTCAAAATTGTGAGCCCCTAAAGGGATATAATAATAATAATACTGATCCATGCAAATTTACAGTGGAAGCAATACAGAAAAAGTGTATCCAAGCCCAATTCCTACTTTTTTCTTTCAGTGGTAAAGCAGCAGCTCCCTTCACTGTCCACAAATTATCCTTGCATGGTAGAGGGCTGGGATCAGAAAACATGCTTCACGTGATTCTGTTCTACAAATCCAATCTACTACCACCCTTGGATCTTTTGTGGGAGGAAAAGGACTGCCCCTTCAACAGTTGAGGAGCCTCAGACAGTACAGCACATTCCATGGCAGCATGAGGTTAGCATACTAGCACAACACTGGCCCCACTATTTTTATGCAAGGATCATTAGTCTTGTTAAAGACCCTCTTCTACCCACATGGCCCTGCAGACTTCAACAATAAAGGAAGCAATAGTAGGGCTGCATCATTTAAATTGCAATCTTATGCATACTAACTTAGAATTCAACTACCGGTACTGAATTCAAATGGCTTTACTCCCAGGTAAGCAAGCACAAGGCTACAGCTGCCAACACTTAAGTGGTTTGATGAATTAAAATACTTTTAATTGATTTCAACATGTACTCCAATTAAAAAGGCAAGTCAGTGATGAAATTTTGAAATATTTTTCACTCAAGTCCTTAACAAAAACTGTGGATGGTAGGCACTACTTTAGAAGATGCATCTCTCACATAAGAAGGAATGCTTCTCCTAAGATGGAACCAGACAGGACACAAATAGACTAATTTATCAACTAAGTAACCTTCCCTTCCCATTCTCGAACTTTTGTTTGTTCAAATGAAGAACAGATGCAGGTTTAACTGATTTAATAAAACGCCATATGATTGGTGAATACTTCTTTTAATTAAAAATTATGATTAATTGATGAAGTTTTCTTTTCATTCTCAGTTCTAAGTAATATAAAGTTCAGAGTCTTAAGAGCAACTTCTGGTGTTGCTTTATGTGGCGAACAAGAAGTGCAAGTCACTTCATATTCCTCAGGCAACTTGTAACTTCAGAAAGTTGCCCTCAATGAGGCCCACCCATTCTGCCTTGGTACACATCACAACATTTATGCTTACCATTCCAATTACATGCAATTGAGTTTACAAACTGAGTTTACAAACTCAGTGTTTGTAAACCTCCAGTTTACAATTTATGTTGACGTTTACCTGTAGATAAAACTCATGATCAGTTATGCTTAAGAATGGGCCACAAGGCTGCAATCCTATGCATTTGTCCAGGAATATGCTATACTGAACATGGGAACAACTTTCAAATACAGATACACAGGACACTGATAAACCTGTTTTTCACCAATATAATGTTGTCTGCATTATATACCTGAATGTATCATGCAAAAAATAAACCCTCTTATCCAAAATGCCCTGACTGCCAGAAAGATAATCAAGGCACAAAGATAGTCAAGGCAACAAAAATAAAAAAAATGTTTTGTTCATTTTGGCTGACTAATGGACCTGCATTCCATACCATGTGACTGGTTGAATTTGCCAAAAAGGTTAAGAAAAAAACAGGCATTATGTTATAACCTGTACATGTACAAGGAAGCTCTTTAATAACATATTTAAAAAATGCACTTGATGGCAAAGAGTTGATAAATCCCATTTAATGTAAGAGTGCACACACATAATCACACCTTTTCATTCCAGATTAACCTGGAAGAATTGTCTTCACCTTGCATAGCTCAATGCACACAATCATTGACACAAATCAGAAACCCATTCTAAGCCTACATATGCATTGTTTTACTCTCCAGTACTTATTGTAATTGCAGCTGTGGACAAAGTACAATGGCCAACTCTATGTAGGTATATTACGCACAATTATTTGATGTATGAAAATAACCACAACACTTAAGTGTTGTCCCTGGTGGCCAAATCAGTGCTGAAATCACTTCCACCTATTTGGATTCCACACCAGTAATGTCAATATACAGTTAAATGTGGAACTTGTGGCTTTTCCTATGTTGTTGGACCACAAGCTTAACATGAGTCAATGTTGTGATACATCAAAAGTAGTATAGTGTCCAGATCAAGGGAAGTAATAGCACTGCTCTATTCTGCCTTGGTTAAACCACAGCTGGAGTACTGTTTCCAGTATCTAAATTTCTCCATGTGTGTTTTGCTACTGGTGCAGGTCCAATTGCAACCACATTGAGATTTCTGAGCACCATTTTGGCAACTGACATCTCCATCAAGCCAGCTGATTCGCACACAGTCCTCCATCATCACTTCAAATAAACTAAGTGCAAGGCTGAATACAGATATATTTGACTGTGTTGCAGACTTTCCACAGGCCACCTAAATGGAACTCACGAACTACAGTTTAAAAACCTTCCTCCATTGTTAATACTATTTCCATTTCCACTGTGTCTCCTTGCATACTGGGAAAATGAATAAGAGCAAGCAACATATAGTTGAGATAATAGAATTATAGCATTGGAAGGGATCTGAGAGTCATCTCGTCCAACCCCCTGGGCAAACATACATTCCACTGTGATGACCATAACCTAGGTTTAAGGTGCCATTTGGCTCTTAGCTTATATTATATTTCTAACACTGACTGTGTCCAGTTCTGGGCACAATTTAAGAAGGAGGTTGACAAGCTGGAACGTGTGCAGAGAAGGGCGACCAAGATGATATGGAATCCAAGCCTGATTAGGAATGTTTAAGGGAATTGGGTATGTTTAGCCTGGTAAAGAGGAGATTCAGAGGAGGTAAAATAGCCATCTTCAAATACCTAAATGGCTGTCACACAGAGGATAGAGCAAACTTGTTTTCTTGTGCTCCAGAAGCTAGGACCTGGACCAATCGCTTCAAGTTACAAGAAAGGAGATTCTGACTAAACATCAGGAAGAACTTTGTGATAGTAAGACCTGTTTCAACAGTGGAATGGACTCCCTAGGGAGGTGGTGGACTCTCCTTCCTGGGAGGTTTTTAAGCAGAAGTTGGATAGCCATCTGTCAGGTTAGATTTAGTTGAGATTTCTGCATTGCAGGGAGTTGGACTACCAGTAAATGATCCTCGGGGTCCCTTCCAGCTCTACAATTCTGTGATTCTATGAACTCCTACCACCCCTCACCACGCTGGCTGTGACCAAAAGTGGTTGGATCTCAACATCTGGGAGGATTAAATTCCACATCCTTGATAAACAAAAACCATGTCACACAGGGCTGGTGCAGCATGAAGCCAACTTTGCACCAGCTCTTGGTGCTTCCAGGAGGCTGGGGGAACAATTGACCATCATGGCCCTTCCCAGCATCGGCCTTTTGCTGCTGCCAGCCTCCTCTGTAGTAAGGATATGGGGGCCAGTTGTATGTCACCTAGCCTGAAGGACCCTTTTTCCTGTAAACTGCATTTTAAGCCAGGCTCCTTGAGGACAGGAAGACCAGTACCAGAAACTTTGCTGTCAGTTAACTCGTTTCACTTTGTCTTTAAGCCTCGCTTGTGGTTATTTCGCAATACCTAATTTATTCTGTTGTCATTTCTGAATAACTGGCATGCTCTTTATTTGGCAAATTTTGGGAATGTTTGTGCAGCTCTTTGTGGGCGAAAAGTGGCATATAAGTAAACTCAACCAACCAATCCAATCCTTTTAGTTTTCCCACCCAGAGTCCCCTTCCCTCCCTCATGCCTTAGGCTCCAATCCAGATCAGGCCCGGCGGGATACCTTTTGGCACGTCTGAGGCAAGACCGGCCACACGAGCTTCTCACCGCCCCAGATGCAGGCCCACGTCACCACACTCGCGCAGCAAGCTAACTAAGGGGCTGCAGGGCAGGCCCCTAGGCACGCTTTCCACCCCTCGGAATTTGCCGCCTGAGGCAGCTGCCTCGCGCTGCCTCACGGCAGGGTCGGACCAGCGAGGAGAAACGAAAGCGGCCGTGCCTGAGGAGAAAAGTTCCGGACTCCTGACTTCTCCCGAACAAGGAGGCAAACGGCTCACAGGGCTGCCGGCCTCCTTCTCTCAGGAGGACGCCCCTCCCTCGGGCTGAAGCGCCGCCGCTCTGCCCTGGCCTCCGCAGGACCCGGCCTCTGCCCTCCGCGCCCCTCGCAAGCAGAGCGGGCCTTCCACAGAGGACGCTTCTCCTCCTCACCGCCGCCATCTCCCCGCTCGCGAAAGGCAGGCGAACGGGAAGGGAATAAAGAGCGAGGGAAATGGTACCTTCCTCCAGCTCGCCCTCCCCTCCTCTCAGGCAAAGATGGTACGGCCCCCAACACGCGGCTCATTCGGCCGGCCGCGCCGCGGAATTCCATCCGAGGAAGGGAGGGGAGGGACTCACCTGATCGGCCAGGTCTTCGGCCGCCCCCATTACATCGCCGCTGGGCGCCATGGTCCGCTGAAGCGAGGCTCGGCCACGCGCGCGCGCCTTCTCTTTCTCCCTACCTCCCTCCCCCTCCCCCCCCGCACTTTCCTGAGGGGCTCCACGAGTGAGTGGGCGGAGCCTGAGCTCAACCAACCGCAGGCCGAGCCAGCTTCTTTCACAACCCCTCCTCCAGATCGCCGTGCGGTTTAAGGCCGCGATTGCTACGGTGGCCGGCAAGGCGCTTGTTACAATCAGAGCTCCGGCATTTACAGCAGTCGACTTTTCCCGCCCTCGCCTCCAGGGTCAAAGGTCGGAAAAAGTCCCTCTGCGTCCACTTGACGCGACTGCCAATTCCAGCTCTCGGCTCTCAGTGGAGGCTCAGGCTGTCTGTCACGCCTACTTTTTTTTTTTTTTTGCCTGTCTCAATGGGTCAGCTCAGCTTCCGCCGTGACAGCGTCTCATCCGCCGCCGGCTGCTTGTTGCCGTGGCAACTTCGCTTAAGCGCCGACGGACGAGTCAGGCTAATGCATGAGTGCCACGTATATACAAGGCCCGTTTTCCCTTCAGATGAAATAATAAAAAGCGCTGCCTTTAAAGCACATGCGAAGCGTATTTCGCCTCTCAAAAAATGCACTGTCTCTCCTCAGAAAGTTGCAACTCCCAGCATTTTCATGAAATCAAAATCGAAAACTGACGTGGAAATGCGAGGAACTGAATTTAAGACTGGGAAACAGAAACTAAGATAAATCGAAACGGGCGGATTCACTCGTATCCTTTGACCTGGCAAAATACAGGACAGGAGGGCGGCAGGCAGGCAGGCGGAGGCGATGGCGATGGCGGGGGGGGGGTTGGGGGACGATTCCCCCCCCCCCGCACTGGTGCTGAAATAACTTAAAAGCAACCCATTACAGTCTACTGCAGCCGAACCGGATGGCCCCTCTGGAATTTGCCACATGCACACATACACGCATGAATTTATAGATCTGTCTGTGCTTTGCTACCCAGAGCTGAAATACATGACCCTTCACACACAGGCAGTATTGTACAGCAATACATGCAGCCAGGGCAAAAAAATAAATGGGACATATTCTGATGAGGGGGCAAGCTTTGTTAAATTTCTGAAAGAAAAAAATATTAGGGGGCATAGGCACTGTGTGTGGGGGGGCACCCAGCCCCCACCACGTGGCAGGGACGTGCATGTCTGATGTCAGCACGCCCACTGGCGCAAGCATTTGACAGCAGCGGCCAGGATAGAACCATGCGAAATCCCACATGCCATGTTTTTTCAGGATGATGACAGAGCCTCTAGCATCCCTATTTTCCAGGGACGTCCCTGAATTAGAGAAGCTGTCCCGGTTTCTGATTTGATCCCGGAATCTCCCACTTTTCCTTAAGATGTCCCTATTTTCATTGGAGAAATGTTGGAGGGTATGGAATTATTCTGACCCCCGAGCCGTCTGAAGGCAAAACTGTATAGGGAAGTTTTTTTAAAAAAATGTTTAATGTTTTATTATGTTTTTATACAGTATATGTTGGAAGCTTCCCAGAGTGGCTGGGCAACCCAGTAAGATGTGTTGGGTATATATAAATAGTAAAATATTCTTATGAAATGGGATGTCCCTATCGGAGGAGTGTTGGAGGATATGTAATAAGGAACTCTTTGGTGGACAGCATTTACCCACCTCAAAAAAAAATGTCAAAGATTATAGACAGGAGGGTCTGAGATTACACAGAAACATAGAATGTTAGAGTTGGAAGGGATCCCAAGGGCCATCTAGTCCAACCCCCTGCAATGCAGGAATCTCAACTAAAGCATCCATGACAGATGGGTGCAAGCTCCCTTTGTTCCTTGGGTGCAACTCATCAGGCCCTCAATATTTGAATTCATTTAAAGTAGCTTGGTGTTCCCTTTCCACCTTTTTTCCTGTCTTGAGCTGCAGCTCCCTCCTTGGGGAAAATAGGCTAATATTAGAGACAATTTAAGTGGAAGCATTTCACATAAATACAGACTTGGGTCATTGCTATTCACTTCTATGGAGGAAAGAAAAAGCAGCATTGTGTGCATGCCCTCTAGAGGTTGAGACTGTACAGCACTGGGATGATTACAGTACATAACTTTACAAAGGAAGGGAGGAAGGAAGGGGGAGGAGAAGGAAAGGGAAGAGAAGAAAACCACCCTGAAAAGGCCCATTAAAAAATAAATGAACAACTGGTGGGGGGCAGGCAAGGAGCATTGGTGGGCTGGGTGCTCCAGGGGCTGTCTGAGCACATGCTGCTCATATGCTATTCTGAGACCTCCAGATTTACATGAAATTTAACAGCTATATAAGGACCATCTTTGGGGTGGCCAAACCAGTAAGGGAATCTCCCAATTTCCTCTACACTACTATACCTGCCACTGCTCCAGCTGCCTAATTAAAGTAGGGAAGAGGCGGAGGGGATGCTGTAGGCTAGATGGGGAGGCCTCAGGTTAGTCTTACATTCTGCCTCTTTATCACACTAAAGGTGACAGAAATATGCTTGTATTAGATAAGATGCTCAATATGATGGGGAAGAAACTGGGTAGAGAGAAGGCAAGGATCTGCAGAGGAGGGACATAATATATTACTGTATAGTGTCATTCCCCAGGTCTCTCAGTGGCGGCTGGGGTAGCCTATACAGTGGTGAGGGACATGATGACAGCTGCAGTAATCTATCCCTACATGAACATGAGGTGACCCCGTGACAACAGAGATAGTACCTGAGTAAAATGGTCTATCCTAAGGCCTAAACAATACATGATACAGGAAATGCATAAGTGGGATTTTCCACATTTTTTAAAGAGTCAATAGCAAGGGAGATATTTAGATTAGGATTGCACAACTAAGGAAGAGGGGTTTAACCCTTTTCCCTGTGCCATTTTTCTATGTATCCATCCAAAGCTGCTATATATTCCTTGAAAGGAGTAGGAGGTACAATACAAAACACCGAGGTCATAATAAAACACAGTATGCTATGCTGGATTCCAGAAGGTGGTGCTAGGGGATTTCTATTCAGCCCATGATTGTGGCTTTTCCTTGTGATGTTTGACATCTATAGGAAACCACTGTCTGAGATTGTAAGGGGATGTGGGCTGAGATGTGGTCAGTACAATGTTGGCACCTGGCTCTGCTCCTTTTCATCTGACTCAAACAGATTGGCGTTGGGGCTCAATCAGTGCCTATCAGTGCCTGGGAGCTGTGAAGAGATTTATGTTGTTAAATTATAATTATAAAATGTAGTTTTATAATTAAAATTGCAGCATTGATGATGTGCAGATCTTGTAGATTTGAGGTGTTTCTACATGCCCCTTAAGAGCAGGGCTTAAGCGTGCCACATTCCTAAAAGGAAACACAAACCCTGGATGAGCACCTGGAACCCCTGGAATTTTGCACTGCTCAGAGATTGGGGTGGCATGTGGAGCGTATGCTAACGCTGCCTGGGGCAGGCATGTGGGACGTGCCCCCGAGGGAGGCAGGGCACAGAGTGAGCCTCGCAAAGCAGCATAGGGGACACACTTGCGTGCTTCGGCCCAGGCAAGGAGAGGGGCAGGGAAGCTGCTGCCAGCTCTCTCTCTGTGCCTGGCTCAGGCTTGACCCGAGGGTGGAGCTGTGGCTGGTGGCATTGGGCCATCACACAAGGAAGCTGTCTCTGCAGCTCCCTCACACACTGAAGCAAGGCTCCAATGAGGGAGCCTGTTATGGGGGCACCTATTTGTGCCCCCTCAAAATATGTGCCCGGGGTGCCAGAGAGTCAAGATGGGAAATAGTCATACCATGGGCAAAATTTCCTTATTTGTATAACTTATTTCCCTATTTGTATAACTTAGTAATTCCAAAATATAGATGCGCTTTTACTCTCGCAAGATTGAATATACTGCCTTCGGCTGTACTCGAAGGACGATTCCAAAAAATTCCACTCGAAAAACGGTTATGTGCCTGTGGAGATGGCAGTACTGTATCGGTGGCTCATGTCCTTCTGGCTTGCACTTATATAAAGATTTGAGGAGTGAGGTTATTACCCCTCTATTATTGTGCATTCCGGGTCACCCAACCACTGTTACAGCAAGATGAGCAGGTGACAGCAAAGGTTGCAAAGTTTTTAACCGGGGCAATTAAAATAAAATCCATTATTTGACTATTGATCCAAACCCCCAAAATGTATTTTATATAATTGACTTTTTACCTTTATCCTCTGTATACTGCATTCTGCTTGTTTTATTGCTGTTATGGCTGGTGGCTGATGCAAATAAATATTCATTCATTCAATATGTGCCTAGGGCCACAGCCCCCCTCCCCCTCCGCTACACCACTGCAATGGTATGTTTCTTCATCCTTGGAGCAGTCTTATGTGCCACCTGAAACCTGCGTAGAACCTAGTAAGGCAACTGTCTGTTACCTCTCACATTCAATCTTCAGACCATGACCAAAGGCAGGCTCCCTGTCTTCAACATGAGCCAGCTTTCCCCATCTACAGTCTTTCATGCTGAGCCTAGTGAAGAGTTTGGGAGAACCCGAAGGATGGCTCCCTATTTTGTGACATTTTAGTTTGCCTAATAAAGATACTGATTTTGGAATTTCAGTTATAAAAGGCATGGAATCCTGTGTCTATATAAATGTGCTAAAACTACCTCTTTTGTGCTGCATAAACCAGCGTTTCCCAACCGGTGTTCCGCGGCACAGTAGCGTGCCGCGAGACACCGGCTGCTGTGCCGCGGGGGAAAGCCGAAGCTCCGCCGGGCCTCTCCGACGCGGGGAAAAGCCCCGCCGGGCCTCCCCAGCACGGGAAAAAGCCGCGCTGGGCCTCGGAGGCCCGAAAAAAAACTGTGCCGGCCCCCCCCCCCCCATGGAGAAAAAGCCGCGCGCTGTGGGTGCTGTGCCGCGAGATTTTTTTCCTAAGACAGGTGTTCCGTTGCCCAGAAGAGGGTGAAAAACACTGGCATAAACCACTAAATCCTTCCCAAGCTTGCAACTAGAACCTGGGATCCAGAGCCCCCTCTCTTCCCAGCTGTGTTGGCCATGAGCAACTGATTCCAGCACAGGGAAGAGGGGGCAGGCTGTGAGCAGTGGCAACAAGCGCTATAAATAACCATATGGGAACATTGAGTGCTGTGCTGACGCATGTTACACAACTAATACGCAGCGACCCCAGCACACCCACACCCACACCCCTTGCACTTAATTCCCTCTCTGTGCTTTTATGCCTCCTTGCTCTCCTTCCTTATCTGTGTGCTTCTTCCTTTCAACTTCTCTTTCCAAAACTGATCTATGACATATTGATGCCTGAGGCAGAAAACAGAACCAGCAGTCGCCTTGCACATGCAAAGAAGTTATTGTGCTGAAATACTCTTCATTTCAGTGGGCCTTGTGCTGGGAGTATTTCCTGGTTTATATGTGCAAAAAAAGGGGGAGTCAGACTGGTCTGGCTCCTTGCTCAGTATGAGGCTCCAAAGCGGCCACATTTGTCTCTTCTGCTACCTGTCTACCTGCCCCCCCATCCAAAACATTATACACCAGGCATCCCCAAACTTCGGCCCTCCAGATGTTTTGGACTACAATTCCCATCATCCCTGACCACTGGTCCTGTTAGCTAGGGATCATGGGAGTTGTAGGCCAAAACATCTGGAGGGCCGCAGTTTGGGGATGCCTGTTATACACTGACTCCTTGCTGCAATTCAAAGCAGGGCTCCTCTTCCTGCCTTCCAGATTAGTGGCAGATTCAGTATAAGGACTTACTACCAGTATCACAGAAAGGATTATTCCCATCTCACACATATTTCCTTAGCTGTGAAGTAGTCACCAGAGATAAAGCCGTGAATCCATAGGGGGTTTCCTAGAATGAGCTAGGGCTACCACATTCACACAGAGCTGGAAGAAATGCAGGGTCAAATCAGAGGACAATAGGAGATGTGAGTTCTGTGCTCCAGAGAAACCAAGGCCCTTGGAGCAGCCACAGAACCATCTTCCCATTGCCCCACCTGATGTTTTGCCCAGACAAAGGTACTACACATGCACTAGCTCTATCCTATCTGGTTGCTCTCCACCTTATCGTCCTTGCTGGGTTTGTTGATCCTGCCTGGCTGGCGTAAGAGGGATCTGGGCTGAGCACCAAGATAGCCTGGCTTGATGCCAGCCCCTTACATAACAGCAGTGAGTGGCTTGTGTAATCTGAAATGTGTAGTGTGTGCATGGATGAGGAACACTGGATGCTGGGAAAGAGGGAGGTTATGTCAAGTGCACCTGCACCCTGCTTCATAGTACTTCCCACCTGGCAAAACCTTGCTTTGTCTCACCGTACTTAGGGTTCATATAATTGTGATAAGATAAGACAGCAGAATCAACATCTTTGGTGCAATTCTGAAGCAGGGAGATTCACCGGAACAACACTACCAAAACAAATACAAACTGGGGCATGTTAGGATAGAAACATATACCTGTACAGTAGTGGTCTTGGAAAAGGGTAGAGATGCATTTGCTGCACACACACACATAATAATAATAATAATCCTCTATAATAAAGTGCCTGTGTCCGTGCGTACTTTCCATGTGTCAGTGGAATTCGCAACTGCGCATGCGCTCCATTGACACACGGATTGGAGCGCAGAGAGGAGGAGGAGCCTGATTGCTTGGAGCGCAGCGCGCCACCGCCACCGCTCCTACCGCCGCCTCCTCCTGCTCCGGGGCCAGAAGCCGCAATGGCGGCCGCTCCCCGCGCGCTGCTGCTTCTCCCCCTCCCTTCTTTCTCCCCGCCTCAGCCGCCCGTGGCGGCGGCGGGGAGGGCGGCCGTCGCCGGGGCTGCCGGCGGGGCAGCGGCAACAGGCGGCTCTGCCATGGTGGTGGCTTGGCCGCCTGAGGCGGGGAGAAGGAAGCGCCTCGGGTCCCCATCGCCGCCGCTAGCGCCCATTATTAATGGGCTGAATTCAACTAGTAATAATAATAATAATAATAATAATAAATTTATACCCCACCCATCTGGCTGGGTTTCCCCAGCCACACACACACACACACACAAATTTCAGTCCACGTACTCTCAAATTCATTCTTTGTCAAAGCATTTGTCACTCTGGATTACAAAAGGAAGGATATTATATTCTTTTTGAGGCACCACCACCAAATTGATGGTACAGCAAGATACCATCAGGTTGTACCCAGGAAGACGGGAAAGTGGCATATAATGTGTGATGACTGTACTGAATTTGCAATAACAGCATGCCCTTAAGGCAAGCTTTTGTGGGCCAGAGTTTCTGAACAAAGACACAGTGGGCGCTTAGAAGTGCCGCACTTCGGTTGCATCATGCCCCAGGCCAGAGGGGGAAACATTTAAACAAAACCAAGATTTATTCTGGAGAAAGTGATTCAGCCATATATGATGCCCTGATGTGCCCCGAAGGCCACCTGAGGTGAACAGCAGTAACTTCAGCGCTGCCCTAGACCTGCCCCATCTTGCTTTGCCTCCCTCGTTGCACTTTGCTCGCACATGTGCTTGTCTGTTACAACAATTTCCTAGAAGGTCAGAGTAAATTATTACCCCACAGGAACGCTGCCAGCTGACCAAGTGGAGGAGGCGAAGCAGCAGTACAGGAAAAGGAGCCGGTTGAGGTAACGCTACCAGAGAGCAAGTCAGAGTTGGGAGAGAATCAAAACCAGGCTTGCCAACAGGTAGAGCAGTTCCAAGCCCAGGGCCCGAGATAGTTATAGGCTTCAAAACTGCAGAAAAGAACACATTTAACACAAAACAACAACAATATAGCTCTTGATTGCATTGCTGGGTTTTCGCTGGGTTTGAAGGAAGATCTGAATGCAGATCCTTGGTCTTAACGTAGCAGCTTTAAAAGATACACTTGGAAATTAAAATGTATAATCTTTGATTACATGAGTCAATGAGCCGACTACAGTTCATGGCCTCCAGTGCAATTACAACAATCTATAACCGTTGTTGGTTCA
The DNA here is from genome assembly GCA_034641385.1 of Darevskia mixta. Taxonomy (NCBI): domain Eukaryota; kingdom Metazoa; phylum Chordata; class Lepidosauria; order Squamata; family Lacertidae; genus Darevskia; species Darevskia mixta. The sequence continues at coordinate 6,671,580 of JAWWNH010000067.1, read as the reverse complement.
GGAGCAGGTGATGGGTGTAATCTTATACACACTTACAGTATTTGAGTGTACGCTCTACAAAACTAAATAATAAATTTCTATAGTGTTTGGGTGGTTCTGTCCCTATAATTCCTAAAAGAATGACAAACCTAGCAATTCACACTAACATTTTAGTAAGACATCTTCCAAAAGCCAAAACATAGACTGGTACTGGAAATAAGGGTGTGTCCCTGGTCAGCAGGGGCATCTGAAGCATATGCCATGTTCAATGGGAGGAGAAGCACAGAGGAACGCACTTCCGCAGTGATCCTGGTATGATAATAGGAGTAGTAGAAATATTTCCAAAATCCCGTTGGTCTCACTGGTGAAATGATATTTTATTTATTTTACAACATTTATATGCTGCTTGATTGTGATAAAACCTAAAAGAGGTTTCCAGAAAGAAAAAAACAATAACATTGTCAGTAAAGAACAGTCAAAATATGTATTTAGAACACTCATTGTTGGAATGTATGCATCGTCTGCCAAAAGCATCTCCCAATAAATGCTGTTCCCAGTTATTAATTTGCAGAGAGAGAGAGAGAGAGAGAGAGAGAGAGAGAGAGAGAGAGAGAGAGAGACAAGGTAAGTCACTGAACTCAAGCAGGCCCAGAAGTTGTGCTGGTACTGACAATACAGTACTTATTCACTGGGGGAAGCCTCTGCAGATGTTCAGAAGTAATCTCCTCTCCAAGAAGACTAGAGTTACAGTGGTACCTTGGTTCTCAAACTTAATACGTTCTGGAAGTCCAATCCAAAACCAAGGTGCACTTTCCTATCGAAAGTAATGCAATATAGATTAATCCGTTCCAGACTTTTAAAAACAACCCCTAAAACAGCAATTTAACATGAATTTTACTATCTAACGAGACCATTGATCCATAAAATGAAAGCAATAAACAATGTACTGCAGTCACACAATCAATGAATCAGTAGCTGAACTGGGTTCCACACAGTCACAAAAACAAAAAAAGAGAGCTGCAAAAACAAAAACACAAATAAATAGGAAAAACAGACAAACCTCAGCATAACACTCAAAACAGAAGTGTGGCACTCTTAACGGAAGTGTAGTACTCAAATTGGAAGCGTAACACTCAAAACAGAGCACTTTTGGCTTCCAAAAAAAGTTCGCAAACCGGAACACTGACTTCCAGGTTTGCAGTGTTCGGGTTCCAAGTTGTTTGAGTACCAAGGCGTTTAAGAACCAAGGTTCTAGGGAGAAAGTCTCAGCTGTTGTGAAATGAGCCCTGTTAATGAAACCAGGTTTCATTGCCAAGCCTTGCCACAGATTAAGATCTGTTTGTCCCTTCCTTTATGGATTCAGAGCTGTGTGCTTTTTTTTTGTTTGGCAATAGAGCTTTTTCAACATAGGTTGGATGGCCACCTGTCAGGGATTCCTTAGCTATAGTAGGGGGCGGAACTACAATTCTGTTTCTATTATTCTTTCCACCCAATGCAAAAATGTGAGCATCAAGTCGCAGTCCCCTACCCATTCCTTTTAATAGAAGGATACTACATTGGCAAAAACCCCAAGAGTTATTGGTAGATATGTGTTACTGTGCTGATCAGAGAGAGAAAATAAGAAAACAGATATGATGATACAGTTGGTTAGAGGATGGTGCTGATAACTTTAACTGGGTCAAGTTTTGTTACACAAACCTCTTCATAAAACAATTATGGAAAGCAAGTGAGTCATAGCTATATGCAGACCAAGATTATCTTCTAGTGACTTAAGGTAAGAAGACTCTTGATCCTTGGTCTTAACGTAGCAGCTTTAAAAGATACACTTGGAAATTAAAATGTATAATCTTTGATTACATGAGTCAATGAGCAGACTACAGTTCATGGCCTCCGGTGCAATTACAACAATCTATAACCGTTGTTGGTTCAGGAGCAGGTGATGGGTGTAATCTTATACACTCTTACAGTATTTGAGTGTACGCTCTACAAAACTAAATAAAAAAATTCCTTCCAGTAGCACCTTACAGACGAACTAAGTTTGTTATTGGTATGAGCTTTTGTGTGCATGCACACTTCTTCAGTATCTGGTATCTGCATGCACACGAAAGCTCATACCAATAACAAACTTAGTTGGTCTCTAAGGTGCTACTGGAAGGATTTTTTTTGTTTTGAATACAGACCAACACGGCTACCTACCTGTATCTACAAAACTCATTTAAACTTGCTTCCAGATAAGTGCATAGATTTGGGAGACATAGTTGGTAGGGGCCTCCTACTATATGATGACCTCCCCTTATTTGCGGATTGTTACAGGCCATCCCTGTAACAACGGGGGTGAGCTCCCGTTGCTTGGTCCCAGCTCCTGCCAACCTAGCAGTTCAAAAGCATGACAAAGTGCAAGTAGATAAATAGGTACTGCTGCAGTGGGAAGGTAAACGGCGTTTCCGTGTGCTGCTCTGGTTCGCCAGAAGCGGCTTAGTCATGCTGGCCACATGACCTGCAAGCTGTACGCCGGCTCTCGGCCAATAAAGCGAGATGAGCGCCGCAACCCCAGAGTCGGTCACGACTGGACCTAACGGTCAGGGGTCCCTTTACCTTTACCTTACAGGCCATCCCAGTCCCTGCAGATTCCATGGGTCTTGGCCCTCAACCAGGGTCTGTGCTCCTTTGGAGAATTGAAGACGCTGCAGGGACTGTTGTAGCTTTAAGAAATATTATTTCTTCACATATTTATACTTTAATTTAGATCGAGGGAGTCCAGATCTTACAGCATGGTCATCTCAAGAAGGGCTTGTTCCCCACAGCAGTGCGGCACTGGAGTCTGAGGCATCTCTCGCCGCCTGCCTTCAGCCAGCCAAGATCTTTCTGCCCTTTTCTTAGCTATTCGAAGCCTCCTGCCAAAGGCCTCAAACTCTTCCTGTGACATCACACCCAGTTACCCTGGCAACCTTCCAAATCCCCAGTCTTTGTTCACACCTCAGGGCAAGGGGGAAGGACAACTCTCTTGCCTTGCCAATGGCCCTGCATTGTTTCTTAAGGATGATAGCTCAGCCACCTCTTTTTGCATAGGCTAGCCTAGAAATTCATCTGCAGTTTGCATCTCTCCCTTCATCCCAGTTAATCAAAATCCTACCATTTATTAATTTCTAGGATTTAGAGGGGATCCTCCCCCCAAACCTATAACAGGACCAAGGATGCTATAATCTCAGCATCAAATCCAAGTTCAGTTATGGAAATGCTAGATAGCTCTGGACAAATAATTCTCACTCTCTCCCAACTGCAGTTTTTTCATATATAAAATGGAAATAATGGTGATGTGCCTTGCAGAGTTATGCATATGGATTGTGACTTACTTTGCTGTGAAATAGGCAATAATTCTTGGAGACCATCAAGTATTTTTCTTTCAGCAAATGTCCCTCATCCAAAAGGCAGGTAACAATATACTAGGAATGTGTAACTTAACAGTCAGAATAAAATATATAAAACAACATTGGCCTTAAATTATCATCTGTTTGGCCAGTAATTTCAGAGAGTCTTCAGAGGAAGGGTATTCCACTGTTGAGGGTTTTTGTTGCAACCGGTTCCTGTATTCTCTATCTTCTCTTCTGCTTTGTTGGGAGCAATTCTTTACACACTCTTGCCTGTCTTGTGCCTTATTTATCACAATCTTTCTAAGAGTCTATGTTTTGTTGTTGTTGTTGTTGTTCAGTCGTTCAGTCGTGTCCGACTCTTCGTGACCCCATGGACCAGAGCACGCCAGGCAGTCCTATCCTTCACTGCCTCTTGCAGTTTGGCCAAACTCATGTTAGTAGCTTCGAGAACACTGTCCAACCATCTCGTCCTCTGTTGTCCCCTTCTCCTTGTGCCCTCCATCTTTCCCAACATCAGGGTCTTTTCCAGGGAGTCTTCTCTTCTCATGAGGTGGCCAAAGTACCAAGGTGGCCAAGGAACCTCAGCTTCAGGATCTGTCCTTCCAGTGAGCACTCAGGGCTGATTTCCTTAAGAATGGATAGGTTTGATCATCTTGCAGTCCATGGGACTCTCAAGTCTCCTCCAGCACTATAATTCAAAAGCATCAATTCTTTGGCGATCAGCCTTCTTTATGGTCCAGCTCTCACTTCCATACATAACTACTGCGAAAACCATGTTTTGTACAGAGCCTAAATGTACTAATAAGGGCCAAACTAGACATGGCGGCAGTACTTCAATCCTGTTTTAAAGCACTGCCCAGATGGTGGCTGGCCATCCTTTGCTATCCTGATGGCTTGTCCAGGATGATTGGCTGTGATTTTAGCAATGGGCGTTAGTGATAGGTGAGGTTATCTGGATAGCTGAGGATCTCTCTCTAGTTTTTAGAATATCTACGGTAGTAGAGTTTGCAAACGCAACACCCTCTGTCCTGGGAGATGGCAGAGAAATAGTTTTCACCCAGTCTGCCATGTATAAAGAAGAATCAGACAAAACAAGAGAGCTGTGGAGCAGACTGTCTGGATCTGAATCATCCTTGTAGTGCCAGTTGCTCTCCTTGAGAACTTGTCGCTGCACTATCTTGTTGAAGGGGTCTGTGTGCCTCTGCTGTGATGATCTGCTTGTATATTTGAAAATAAGGCAAATTCTGACTAGGGTAGGTACCGCATGTCACTCATCCAAAGGGAGTCAAACCATTTTAGCGCCGTCTCTGGCCTTCTCGCTGGGTGTGTGCATGACACACCTCTCGCTCAGATTAGGAGACCGCACAAGAACGGGATGAAGCGACGCGTCCTACAATGCAAGACAGGCAGCGGCACGAGAGGGCCAACTTCGGCCGGCAGCCCACCTGCAAGACTGGCACCCGCTCTCCTGCCCAGGCAAGCTCGCCCTTCGCTACGCCAAGCACCAAGGGCGCGCCAGGCCGGAGCTCCAGGCAGGCCGAGCAGCGCGCACGGCGCGCAACATCGCGGGCCCGGCTGCCCGGCGCCAGCTCGGCTCTTCGGGGCCCTTCTCGTTCTCCGAGAGCGAATTGCAGCGATGCCTCCCTCCTGTCCTCAGCGGGCCTGACGGCGGGCCCTTCCTGCTTTGCTTCGCAGCCGGGGTGAAGCCAGGCGAGGCGGCGTCCTCGGCTGACCCGGGTTCGGGCGAGGGCGGCTCTGGCGCGCCGAGGGGAGGCGCCTCGCGAGGGCCGGAGCTGCTGCGGCCGCCGCCGCTGCTCCAGACGCCGGCGCGGGACGCTCCCTCCAGCGCACGAGCAGAAGCGAGCAGGCCGGGGAGCGGGTCCGGTGCAAGGCGAAGGCCCCAGGGGGACGTTCCTGCACCTCGCCCCGGTTACGCGCGTCTCTCCGCCCGACCCTCCCGGCTGCGTCGAGGTGAGGCTGGGGGGGGGGGGCGCGGGGGAGGTTTGGCAGGCTGCGGGGGCGGGGGGGTAGGGGTAGGTCAATAAACGGAGACAAAGGGGATGGCGAGGCGGGGGGGGGTCCTGGGCTTGTGCGGGAGACGCACCCCCCCCTCCCGGCTGCACCAATTCTTTAACCCATCTCTTTTTCACTCGCGTTAACGCGAAGGTGGCTTGTTGCGGGGCGTCGCTCCGCGCAGGGCCTGGAACACCTCAGTCGCTCCCAGTGGTGGTTTTAGGTGCCGTCATGGGGAGCCTCTGAGCATGTGCAGAGTGTACTTCGCGTCCACCTCCCTGAACGATCAACTACTCCTGTAATCTGCGGGGAAAGGGTTTCCCAGGTCAGGAGAGGCGAGGGCTTGCAAGCAGACTTGAGATCAGCCATCACACATGCTCCGTATTTCACGCACACATTTTTTTTCTTAAACAAAATGGAATTTTTTATCTATGCAGGGTACACAAAATGAATGAATATTTCTGAAACTCAACTCAACTCAGTTTATTACAGCAAAAGCCAGCAATATAATACAGTATAATTCCAAACCAGCGATCAGAATATCGCTACAAGGCGTCAAAATCCTAAGGATTAGAATAATAATAATTTAAAAAACCAATGGCACAAAGGAAATTTATAGTATATTTTCCAGTAGAAGCGATTTATGTTTTTTGATGGCTAAGGTGCCACAGCATAGGATACTGAGCTCAAAGAGTCTTCCAAAAGGAATTTGCGTAGGCTTTCGGGAATAAATTCCAGATAATATTGCAAGGGTATTTCTGAAACTGTATATAAGATTGGTATAATACTGTTGGGCTTTGGAGGGTCCACCCCCAATGTAAACATGCATAGTGTGGGTTGTTGCGGCTGCACAAGCAATATTGTATTTGGGTACAATATTATTATTATTATTATTATTATTATTATTATTAGTTGCCTGTCTGACTGGACTGTCCCAGACACTCTGGGCAGCTCCCAACAGAATATTAAAACCACAATAAAACATCAAACATTAAAAACTTCCCTTCAGATGGGCCCTAAACAGGAGGCCATGCAAGCTGTAGTGCAACAGGTGTTGCCAATGGGCAGCTACCATCAGGACAGGTCTGTGGGGCAGGACTGAACAGAGTGAACAGGGGAGGGCCTCCCTTACCACATTTTGAAGTAAGTGAAGCAATGTACATTTCCAAAAGGGTATGCGCATGCAAGACAATTACAGTCCTGAGTCTAAACTTGCATACTTGCCCCACTGGGTGCTCCCCAGCCTCCCACATGACATGGCAAGGGATTCTGGGGCACACCTTGAATTATGTGGGGCAGCAAAATCTCCCGGGTTGACCTTCACAGTGTTGTGTTTGGATACCTTTGGAGTGCTGCACCTACATACATGGGTGAGATTATCAGCACAATCCTAACCATGTCTGCTCAGAAATAAGTCCTGTTGAGTTCATTGGGGCTTACTCCCAGGTAGGCGAGGTTAGAATTGTCACCTATGGATGTGTAAGTCTTTGAGGAAGGCTGGCAGTAAGTGTAGTTGCTCCGCTTGTTCCACATAACGGACTTAATATAGATACAGATATTAGATATTAAAATATCTTTCTGTTTGCTCTGCAGTTATATTCCTGACCTTGCGCAGAACTCAGTGTAGTTCAAAAGCTTGCATACGTCCTGCATACGTCCTCAAGTGATATGAAGTTTCAGAGCCACCTGTTGCCAGAACTGGCAATTTGTGAAGATAAAGAGAGCCGTGCTAATTCTTGTATTAATTATTTAATTAAACCGACACATGACTTTAAACAGGACTATTCCCCCAATAACTATGGCACAGCTAGCTTTACTTCCTTCTTTTCCTTTCATCCGACTCAAAACTGCTTCTTTTCTTGTAACGTGCTCAGACAACACTCTGGTTTCAGCCTCGCCTCGACAGGGAAGTGTTGACACCTCCCAGCGATTTGGCTTGGTGGTGGTTAGCGGCTGTCATTCAAGCAACCTTTTACCTGTCAAAACAAAGACCTAGAAAGAGAGGTGCATCTTACATAACCAAAAAGTGTGCTTTTTATGCGTCTCGTGTAGTAGTTGTGTAGTAGCTGTGGGTGGGTGTTGTTGTTGGAGTTTTCCTGGGCTTTTTTTTTTCTTGGAACAAACTGCGCGTTCTTCCCAGCCTTCCTCCTTTGGCAGGACGGCACATGCAGTCCTGTCCGCGGACTGGAATGTTCCCAGCAAATCGGGTAAAGGGGAGTTCTGGGGGAGGGAGGGAACTGTTATGGCGGAGTGACCTAGTTAACAGCAGTGCCTAGAGGAGGGACAGAAGGGATTTGAGGTCACTGGCTCACTCCTTCAGCCCAGGAAGAGACATACAATGAAATCCCATGCATGTCTGCTTAGAAGTAAGCCCCATTTGAGCTCAGTGGGACTTAATCCTGAAGCTCTGCGCTGAGGAGGGGCTGGAGATGGATTACTTCTTGATTGTTTTGGAATCTGATCTCCACCTAAAACAATTGTAATCTGTAGTGGGGGTTGCTTCCTGTTCCGCCACATTTTTTCCTGATGTATTTTTTATATACAGTATGTTCTCTTTTTTCAAATAATAATTTTTATTGGTTTTTACACATACCGGTATTTTCCAGCATAACATCCTTTTAAACATCATTTTGAAATTTTTGGCTATCACAGCCTAAGACTTCCTTCAACCTCGACTGATGGTTTTCTAAAGTCTTTCTAATTATGCATTTTGTTACTATAATTATTGCTATAAACTCAAATTTCCAATACTGTACATCTATTCTTAATTCTTTTCACAATATTTTATAAATTATTCTTTTAACCCTACAAGCGATGTCAATTGGTTACAATTGCTTTCAAAATATATCAAAAACTTCTTCCATTCCTTTAGGAAAGTCTGGTCCTGCTGGTTCCAAATTTTCCGTTAGTCTCGCCATCTCAGCATAGTTCATCAGTTTCTCTTGCCACTCTTCTTCAGTTGGTATTTCTTCTTGTTTCCATCTTTGGGCTAATAGTATCTTTGCTGCAGTTATCACACATAAAAACAATTTTTTATCATAGGGCTTCTGGTTTTTTAACAAATGTATATTTCAACATTTTTTAAATCTCATTAGAAATCATTTCCCAGAAGTCCTTCACTTTCTTTCATTCCCACCACATATGGTAAAAGGTACCCTTATACAGTAGTACCTCTGGTTACGTACTTAATTTGTTCCAGAGGTCCGTTCTTAACCTGAAAACATTCTTAACCTGAAGCACCACTTTAGCTAATGGGGCTTCCCGCTGCGCTGCCGCTGCCCGATTTCTGTTCTCATCCTGAAGCAAAGTTCTTAACCCGAGGTAATATTTCTGGGTTAGCAGAGTCTGTAACCTGAAGCATATGTAACCTGAAGTGTATGTAACCCGAGGTACCACTGTATTGCCAAGTATTTCTCCAGCACAGGAGATATCGGTGTGTTTGAACTCCTGCTTGTCAAGTCTCTTTTGGATCTCAGCGACCCATCTCTGAAAACATATCATAAGTAGCAATCTGCCTTATTACACGACTGTTGTAAGGATAAATGTGGATTGCGTAGCTAAAAACAGCTTTAGGAATGACTAATAATATTGACATTTCAGGCCTCTTTGGCACTGCCTTACATATGTGTGGGTTTGTTCGAACACTAAGCAACCTCTTGGCAATGTTAACTCTAGCTGTGATTCTGGGCACAGGGAAACCTGCAGAGGTCACGGTTGGACCTGTGAAAAGGGTCCTCTTTATTTCCCGTTACAGGGAACCAGGCAGAAGGCCTTCTTGGTAGTGGCACCCGCCCTGAGGAACGCCCTCCCAGCAGATGTCAAAGAGAACAACAACTACCAGACTTTTAGAAGACATCTGAAGGCAGCCCTGTTTAGGGAAGCTTTTAATGTTTGATTGATTATTGTATTTTAATGTTTTGTTGGAAGCTGCCCTGAGTGGCTGGGGAAACCCAGCCAGATGGGCGGGGTATAAATAATAAATAATAATAATAATAATTATTATTATTATTAGGTAAAGGTAAAGGGACCCCTGACCATTAGGTCCAGTCGTGTCCGACTCTGGGGTTGTGGCGCTCATCTCTGGCCGAGAGCCGGCGTACAGGTTCCGGGTCATGTGGCCAGCATGACTAAGCCGCTTCTGGCGAACCAGAGCAGCGCACGGAAACGCCGTTTACCTTCCCGCCGGAGTGGTACCTATTTATCTACTTGCACTTTGACGTGCTTTCGAACTGCTAGGTTGGCAGGAGCTGGGACCGAGCAACGGGAGCTCACCCCGTCGCAGGGATTCGAACCGCCAACCTTCTGATCAGCAAGCCCTAGGCTCTGTGGTTTAACCCACAGCGTCACCTGGGTCCCTATATTATTATTATTATTATTATTATTATTATTATTATTATTATTATTATTATTATTATTATTCCCAGGTGCACACACTGAGAGAAAACAGCCCTAGCATGCTCTCAATCCCTTGCTCTCCTTTCTTCCCACCCTACAGACTTTGAGGGAATGGACCTGCCCCTGGAGGACCCCCCAGCGCAGCCTCAACCGGAGCTTCCGCAGCCACTTCCACCAGCCCACGTGTGTGAGCTGCGCACTGCGGTGTCGTGCTTTGCTGAGGAGACCGTCTCGCTGCTCTCGGTCAACGGCTTGCTAAGCCACTCCCTGCTCAGAACGGGAGGCAGCGCTGGGCCGCAGCAGAGGGAGCCAGGGGGCTCCTCCAGCATGGCCCGGCGCAAGCGGGAATTCACCCCGGACGAGAAGAAAGATGACGGCTACTGGGACAAGAGGAAGAAGAACAACGAGGCGGCCAAGCGCTCTCGGGAGAAGCGGCGGGTCAGCGACCTGGCGCTGGAGGGCCGGGTGCTGGCGCTGCTGGAGGAGAACGCCCGCCTCAAGGCGGAGCTCCTGGCCCTCAAGTTCCGCTTCGGCCTGATTCGGGATCCGGCTGAGCCTCACCAGCCCGTGATTGCTCTTGCCACCGAGGTCCACCAGCCACCAGCCCCACCCCAGCACTACCCTGTGGCTCCTGACGCGCCCCACTATGCTTGCCCTTTCCGCCCAGAGCCAGCCACCAGCTCTGAGGATTCTGGCTTCTCCACGCCAGGCAGCTCCAGCATGGGCAGCCCTGTCTTTTTTGAGGAGCGCGACAGGGCAGAGGAAGGGGTTGCCTACGACGGGCACTGCCTGGTGCCCGATGCCCCAAGCGAGGGAGCTGACACGGGTCGGGTTGGCCGCTACGAGTCCGGGGAGAGCGTCAAAGGCCTCCCCCACAAGCTGCGCTTCAAGATGGCTGGGGGGGCAGAGGAAACGGGCGGAGAGCAATCTGGACCTTACACACCATCTCCACCGGTAGGAACCTGGAGGGCCCCAGCTCAGGGGAGCAGGGGAATGTCTCCCCAGGAGCAGGGGAATGTCGCCGGCCCTGTGGGCACAATGGCCTTTGAGAATTGCTGTGAGGCGGAGGCTCCCGGCGCCCAGCTACCCGCCCGGCCGGGGCCGGAGTACCAGGCGGAAAACAGCACCTTGCGAAGCCAGCTAGCATCCCTTTCAGCTGAAGTGGCTCAGCTGAAAAAGCTCTTCGCTGAACAGATCCTGATCAAGATGAACTGAACTGGGGGTGGGCAAGACTGAAGGGTGGCATCATAGGGGTTAATCCCCCCCCCAATCTCCAGAACTATAAAAAAATGGGTATTCTGTGTTTGTATAGAATTTGGCCCTGCGTGGTCAGTTTTCATCTGTTTAAATTAATTCAAGCAACATCAACAGCCCTCCTTTAGAATATGTGTTCCTCATCACCGTGGCCCTGTCTTAGTGACTTTCAAGTTTTCTTATGTTCAGGGAACTTTTATCTTCTCTCTGCATGACCTTCTCTTGTCCCCATCCCTTGTGCATTTCGGAAGATTCTGGGAGGTGCTTTTAGGTGACGAACACTCAGCTTTTGTGCAGCAAATGCCCACTCTGTGCTGAGGAAGTTCGAGGGTGGGGGGGCCATAGCAATCTGTCCTTCCAAGAATTTCATCAGCCATTGCCTGTCTTTTCATTTGAGGGACCTCAATAAGCTTCCAGGGTTCTGGAGAACAGAGTTTGTAATGTACTGTTCAAGCATGAGAGTGACCACCCCCAGTGCATCTTAACTAGTCCTGACTCCCTGCAGAACAACTAGTTGTTTCCTCAACCACAATGGGGGTCCCATCTGGACCATACACTTCAAACAGTCGTGGCTTCCCACAAAGAATCCTGGGAACCGGAAGAGGGGTGGACTGTTAAACCACTTGGGGGAATTGTAGATCTGCTTTAAAGGGACGCGGGTGGCGCTGTGGGTTAAACCACAGAGCCTAGGGCTTGCCGATCAGAAGGTCGGCGGTTCAAATCCCCACGACGGGCTGAGCTCCTGTTGCTCGGTCCCTGCTCCTGCCAACCTAGCAGTTCGAAAGCACGTCAAAGTGCAAGTAGATAAATAGATACCACTCCGGCGGGAAGGTAAACAACGTTTCTGTGCGCTGCTCTGGTTCGCCAGAAGCGGCTTAGTCATGCTGGCCACATGACCTGGAAGCTGTACGCCGGCTCTCGGCCAATAATGCGAGGTGAGCGCACAACCCCAGAGTCGGTCATGACTGGACCTAATGGTCAGGGGTCCCTTTTACCCTTTACCTTTTAAATGATTAGTGCATCCCTGTTTGGTGGTTGTTGTTGTTTTTGCTAGGTTGGAAAACTGAAGTAGACCAGGTGAGTGGGTGAGTGCCCAGATGTCAGTGGGAGTTGATGTCCCTTTCACAAACTGCCAAGCCAAGAACCTGACCTGGTGAACGAATGAGAGGAAATGGACTGAAGGCCTGGGGTGAAGGAGAGGCATCCAATGGGACAATTCCATTTTTCGTACCTTTCCTGCCTCTTTCATTGCTCTGCCTAGTGCTGCCTGGAAGCCAAACCCTCTGACCACCCTTACTGTGGACACTTTGTGATGGAGGACAGGCACTTTGCACATGCTTAAAACAACTCTCCTTTTGATTCTTTGATCATGCTTCAGTGTGGAACCTCGCCACTGAGAACGTTCAGATTTTGGTTGATTTTAACCACCTACTTTTTAAACTAATCATTTTGGTGATTTAAATAAATCTGTGTATTGACATAATCTAATAATGAGCTCATTTTTTGAGGGGGGGGGAAATGCAACTTTTAATAATAAGCAAAAGTTACCACACATCTGTAGAAGGGAAGACTGTTTTGCTTTTTCATTCCTTGTCGCAGCAAACGCCAGAATCAAAAGAGGCTCCTGAAATAAACACAGCAGGAGATAAGCATAAGAACTCATGGCCTTCCTGAGGCCTATTGGCCCCTGTCAGTTAACCTAAATATTTCCCTCAGTATTCTGAAAAAGTAATATTCAGAAGTGTGGGAGCTATGCACGCTCAGACACGGAGCTTTAAATCACGGACGGTGCCTGGAAAGAACAGCAGAAAGGTGATGGTAGTTTACAGAACCACTTCAGATTGCTGGAGGTGTGTCATTTTTTAAATAAAAAAGTACTTCCATTTTTTCTTCTTAAATTCCACACAAGTAGCAGGGAATGCCTAGCACATGAACATTGCGGCCCAGCTTGCTCCCTGTCCTGTTTCCGGCTTTGCCCTTGAGTGTTTGTGTAGGAAGTACTGAAAAATGTGATCTCCCAGCTGCAGAGTAAATTTCCTATGATCACGCTGCTACATACAGGCCAAGTTTGCATTAGAGGAGTGCCAACTGGATTTTCTGCTTTTGGGGTCAAACTAGATGTGACTTCAAGCACATTTTAAAATCATTGCTTGCAGCTGGCCCAGCCCCAGGTTAACCCTTTCCCTCCCGTGCCATTCCCCCCAGTGATAATTTGCTATACACACCGTCTGTTTTGCCCTAAGTTGTTAAACCAAGATTAGCGTAAATAGCTTTCGGGGGGGGGTGTCAGTGGAAAGATGACACGGGGGGGGGGGGGACATGCCCACTCCCTTCAACCAGTCCATGTAAAAGACCTGGCCTAGGCAAGATCCTGGGCAAGGAGAATTGGCAGGTGCATTAAATGCCACCTGCAGCCTCCACAGGTGGTAGTGGCAGGAGACTGTGCAAGCTGCTTCATCATCATCATCATCTATTTCATTTCCATACCACACTCTATTTTTAAGGGGGGAAATCTCAAAAGCTGTTTACAACCTACACTAAAACATCAATAGAACAATCCAGAATAAAACGGGGGGGGGGGAATGAAAATTATACATAACAAAGCAACACAATTAACAGGAAATTAAAATATGGTCCTAAAGATTTCAACTTAAAACATTTGCAAAGGAGGTCAACTGCAGAATACACATTTAGCAGAGCAACGTTACCACACTATTCTGTGTATAACATGCCCCCGTAACACAACCACTATTTTGGGGGACTCCAATTTAAGAAAATGGGTTTTTTGGGGGGGGGGAAGTGCAGTAAATCACTAACCTGGCGGTTACAATCACTTGCACTGCTCACTGAAATGTATTAAACTTTATTACTTTAGTCAGAGAAAAGCAAAAATTAATATAGTGGGTGACACCTGTTCACTTCTCCACCAATTCCTTTTTAAAATACACATTTGTGTTATGGTATATTGGTATACTGTTGACTCCCAAAGTAGGAAACCACATATTCAGGCATAGAATTGGCTCCAGTTCTAAAACGGGTTAGGAACAGGATCTGACCAGCACACCTCCCAACATTCATCAGATGAAAATAGAGACATTTCTCACTTCCCCCACAACTTAACACCCTCAACCCTGTATTTTTTGTTCCCATCCCCCACTCCTGCAGAGCATTTCCTATCAGAAGAAGGGCGAGTGCCACAAAGCACACCCCCTCCAGCATCCAGAGAAAATCCCTTAATCCTGATTTGATTTGATTTTTGCTAGAGTTGCAAAAAGAAAAACACACACCAAGAATTTGTTTGTTTAAATCAATACTCTGTGCTTTGCTCCCCCTTTCTTCTTGCCCTGTCCTTTGTCTATCCAGTTGTAAGTCTTGAGAGTCAAACGTTCCAATGTACGGCACTTAAGGAAAATTTAATGAAGATGATGTATAGGTGGTATTTGACGCCGTCTAAACTTGCTAAAATGTATAGAAATCAAGACAAGGAATGTTGGAAATGTAAGGGAAAGGAGGGGAATTTCTTCCATATGTGGTGGAAGAAAGGTTAAAGCCTACTGGGATATGATATACAGTGAACTGAGAAAGGTTTTTAAAAATACCTTTATCAAAAAACCAGAGGCGTTTTTGTTGGGTATAATTGGAGAAGAAATTCCCAAAAAAGATACCGGTATAAATTTATTTATGTATGCTACCACAGCCGCGAGGATACTTTTAGCCCAGAAATGGAAGCAGTAGGAACTTCCAACATTGGAAGAATGGCAGACTAAAATGATGGAATATGCAGAACTGGCGAAGCTGAAGGGGAAGATCCGAAACCAGCGCAACGAGCTGTTTGAAAAGGACTGGAGTAAATTTATACAATATATGAGAGAACACTGTAAACATTTGAGAACGTTTGCAGGTTTGAGTTAAAATATTTTGTAATGTTAAATTTTGGAACCTCTTTACAATTATTAAGGTAAATTTTATAAACATGGGGGAAGTCGAGGCTCAGTTTGAGCAAGGCTGTAGGTGATGTTATGATTTTAACGGATTGTGATTATGGTAAAAATAATGTAAACTCAATAAAAATTATTATTATAAAAAAGAGAGAGTCAAACGTTCCGGTTCCTGAACGATCAAAAACCGGAAGTGAGTGTTCCAGTTTTCGAACATTCTTTTGGAAGCCGAATGTCTGACAGGGCTTCCATGGCTTCCGATTGGCTGCAGGAGCTTTGGTTTCCGAACGTTTCGGAAGTTGAACGGAAGATACGACTGTACCTCAGAGAAAGCGCATCACACGGCCTCAGTGGCTGCAGCCTCTCTCCCTCCTCACCTGCTCTCTAGCAGCCGCTATGAGCTGCCCAAGAGAGGAGTCTCAAAAAACCACAGTCACGTATAGCAGTATGCCAAACACACAAAAACGTGACCAGCTGATAAATCAGTCTCTACGTAACATAATTATTAAATGTAAGAACCAACTAAACAAATACAATTGTAACAAGATGTACGGTATAAAGTCACAAAACCAAAAATCCAAACATACAAGTATGCATAAACATGCTATCATAGAGCTGTAAGATCAAAATATGCAACTGACTTTTTAAACTCTGGAGGCCCTGAGTTGGCACTTGTTCTAACTTTCTAAGCTATGGATGCCCTGTGTTGGCACTTTGTCGCGGATTGCATATTCTGTGCTGATGAAGCCAATTTGGCGAAACAAGGATTATAATCCGGGTAACCTTGTCCTTTTTTGGTTTGCTGTGTTCCCTCATGGCAACACCACTTGCACATCTTTGATTGGCAAGACCACAGCTCCATCACCAGACCCTACAGTACTTGGAACCATCATCGTGACAACTAAACCCCCTCATTGAGGACTGGCAAGATCATATTAATTATTTTCATCATTAATTCTTTGGACCTTTGGAACCTCCACTAGACCCATGTGGGCTGCACGGGACATTTTGAATTTTGATCTTACAGCTCTATGTTAGCATGTTTATGCATACTTGTATGCTTGGATTTTTGGTTTTGTGACTTTATACTGTACATCTTGTTATAATTGTATTTGTTTAGTTGGTTCTTACATTTAATAATTATGTTACGTGGAGACTGATTTATCAGCTGGTCACGTTTTTGTGTGTTTGGCAAGAGAGGAGGCTGGCAGTGGCAGACATGGGGTGCTCCCTCGCAGTCGCCACTGCCACCGCTGCCATCGCTCGGGGCAAGCGCCAGCTCATCCTCCACCCTGAGCTCAGAGCTGGTGGCGTTGGCAGGGGAAATAGGGACATTCTGGGATCAAATCAGAAGCCAAGGCAGCTTTCATAATTCCGGGACTGTCCCTGGAAAATCGGGATACTTGAAGGGTCTGGACCAGTGGGCCAGAGTCTGAATCCTGCACCTTACTGGCCCCCCGACAGGTGGGCAGAACCTCCCACCTGCCGATCACCTGGTGTCCAGTGACATTAAAACCCTACATTATAAGTGAGGTTGAAGCCACGCCCACAGAGGAGGAACCCACCTCTTGAATTACGAGTTGTTTGTGAGACCAACTAAGTTTGTTCTTGGTATGAGCTTTCGTGTGCATGCACACTTCTTCAGATACACTGAAACAGAAGTCACCAGACCCTTATATATAGTGAGAGGGTGGGGAGGGGTATTACTCAGAAGGGTGGTGGGAATGGGTGATTAGCTGATAGGAGAGGTAAACCTGTTGACGACTGTTAACGACTGCAATTAGTCTTACAGGAAAAAGCAAGGGGTGAGAAGGTTAAAATAGCTTTGTCATGTATAATGAGATAAGAATCAAATATCTTTGTTCAGACCAGGTCTCTCCATGGTTTTAAGCTTGGTTGTTGTTGTTGTTGTTCAGTCGTTCAGTCGTGTCCGACTCTTCGTGACCCCATGGACCAGAGCACGCCAGGCACGCCTATCCTTCACTGCCTCTCGCAGTTTGGCCAAACTCATGTTAGTAGCTTCGAGAACACTGTCCAACCATCTCCTGTCGTCCCCTTCTCCTTGTGCCCTCAATCCTTCCCAACATCAGGGTCTTTTCTAGGGAGTCTTCTCTTCTCATGAGGTGGCCAAAGTACTGGAGCCTCAACTTCAGGATCTGTCCTTCTAATGAGCACTCAGGGTTGATTTCTTTAAGAATAGATACCGGTAGGTTTGATCTTCTTGCAGTCCATGGGACTCTCAAGAGTCTCCTCCAGCATTACTCCTCCTCCATTACTTTAAGCTTGGTAATGAGTTGCAATTCAGCAACTTCTCTTTCCAGTCTATTTCTGACATTCTTTTGCAATAAGACAGCTACTTTGAGATCTTGTATAGAGTGTCCTGGGAGACTGAAGTGCTCTCCTACTGGTTTCTCTGTCTTGTGATTCCTGATGTCAGATTTATGTCCATTTATCCTTTGGCGTAGGGTTTGGCCTGTTTGTCCAATATAGAGAGCTGAAGGGCACTGTTGGCATTTGATGGCATACACAATGTTAGACGATGAGCAATTAAATAGTCCTGAGATGGTATGTTTGATGTTGTTGGGGCCAGTAATGGTGTTGTCCGGGTGTATGTGGCAGCAAAGTTGGCATCTGGGTTTATTGCAGGCTCTGGTGCCAGTGTCTGTGTTAAGTCTGGTTGTAGTATTATTGTGGGTGAGGAGTTGTTTAAGATTGGGTGGCTGTCTGTAGGCGATGAAAGGTCTTGGGTGGCTGTCTGTAGGCGATGAAAAGGTCTGTAGGCGATGAAAAGGTCTTTACCAAACTAGTTGCTGACTAGTTTACAGAAAGGGTGCCGCCATGCGAATTTCCAGCAGAGGGCACAGGAGTCAGCAAACATTGACTGAGCCCTGCTTCACAGATCTTTTCTTTATAAGGCTGGGAAATGTGGCAGTTCCTGGTTCTGTAAAGATTAGAAGCCTGCAGCCCAATATTTGCCTGCTTGTTTCAAACCCGTATGTGAACCTCAAGCCCCACCTTTTGCATGAAGCCCTTTTGACACTGACAGGTGGGAAAAGGTTGCAGAAAAGTTAAAAAATTCTGAGGGATTTTTCATGAGGAAATAAAAAAGATGCTCAGAATTAATTTAGAGGAAAAAACAGAGGCATATTCACTGAGTATAATAGGTAAAGAAATATCACAAGATAGGAAATTATTATTCTTATACGCGACAGCCGCAGCAAGGCTACTCCTTGCACAAAACTGGAAAGGGAAATGTATACCCACAAAGGATGACAGGATAAATAAACTAATTGAATTTATAGAATTGGCAAGATTAACTGCAGTATTAAGGTACCAATTAAACCAGAAAATAAAAATACAGTGGAAATGGTTTGAAGATGATATGTCCAAGTACTGCCCAAAAACTAACATGTCAATATGTTTGGATTAATGTTTGTAAAGCTGGTTAAAAAAAATTAAAAAATAGTAAGTTAAAAAAGTTAAGAAATATAAATTTAGATAAAAATTGCAATGTGAAATATTATATTAATTATATTATATTATATTATATTATATTATATTATATTATATTATATTATATTATATTATATTGGAGGGTGAGGGACAGTAGAGGGAAGTCACAAGGGTGTTTTAATGTCTGTAATTCAGGGTGGTAGGGTAATGTGAATTTTGTTTCGTGTCTATGTATGTGTTTGTTTGTAAATAAAATTTTCTAATAAAATAAAAAGAAAACAAATTATTCAGCCTATTTACTAACAAAATTATACAGTGCTGTATATATATATAAATTATATATATATGCTTAGTGCTTCGGGCTCCAGAGCTCTTTCCTGCCACTGAATACAACGGCATTAGTATGATTGACAAGCAAGGAAGGGACTTCCTGCTTCATTTTCCTCCAGGGCCTGATCCATTATTCAGGCAGGCTGTGACAGCAGATTTGAAGGTGCCAAAAAGAACCCAGTGGTCAAATATTTCATTCATGATTGCATTTTCGCACCATGGGAGGCACCGTTTGGATTTTCTAGCTCAGGCACCAAAACCTACTGGTCTGCCATTTACTTGTGCTGACCAATGAAGAAGACAGCAGGATCTCTTCATTTCCCTTCTATTCCTTTGAAAAGTATAGCAGCCATTTTGCTCCAATTGGCTAGGGCAGCATTTGTTTTCCTGCCTGTTGAGGTGGGCTGGGCACTAATCTCCCTGGCAGGGATCATTGTGTTGTTGTTTTTTCCAGCTGCAAATGTGCCTGGCAGACATTTTATGATTGAGCACAATTTCATGGGTGCTTTATTTAAAACGAACCTTTATTTACAGTAAAGGTAAAGGTAAAGGGACCCCTGACCATTAGGTCCAGTCATGTCCGACTCTGGGGTTGCGGCGCTCATCTCGCTTTATTGGCCAAGAGCCGGCGTACAGCTTCCAGGTCATGTGGCAGCATGACTAATCCGCTTCTGGCGAACCAGAGCAGCACACGGAAATGCCGTTTGCCTTCCTGCCGGAGTGGTACCTATTTATCTACTTGCGCTTTGACATGCTTTTGAACTGCTAGGTTGGCAGGAGCAAGGACCGGGCAATGGGAGCTCACCCTGTCGCGGGGATTTGAACCGCCGACCTTCTGATTGGCAAGCCCTTGGCTCTGTAGTTTAACGCACAGCGCCACCATATAGCAGTAGCCTCTTGGTGTTTAGAACCACCAGAGATGACCAAACCCTGAGGAAAAGGGACCTGTGGCTTGACGCAGGGCGACTTTCATTTCCCTTCACTCACTGCGAGAAGTGAGGTTACAGTGAACCAGGCAGAGGGCCTTCTCGGTGGTGGCGCCTGCCCTGTGGAACGCCCTCCCATCAGATGTCAAGGAAATAAACAACTACCGGTATCTGACTTTTAGAAGACATCTGAAGGCAACCCTCTTTAGGGAAGTTTTTAATGTTTGATGTTTTATCGTGTTTTTAACATTCTGATGGGAGCCGCCCAGTGGCTGGGGAAACCCAGCCAGATGGGTGGGGGATAAATCATAAATTATTATTATTAAGCACCACTCTTAATTTTTCTTCTTATGTGAGTAAATGGCATCCATTCACTTATGCAGGCGAAAGTGAGGGAGTGTTCCTGGGAACATAATTAGGAAGGGGCTAAATCTGCCCCTGTCCCCCCAACAGCCATTCAGAATCTGTATTGTCCCACCTGAAGGTGTTTCCGTCAATCATATAAAGTGTGGTGGAAACTGGCTTTTAAGATGAGCTATGAAAGCGTCACCACAACAAATGCCCTTATAACTGTTCCCACTTTCTCTCTCTGGTTTTTGTGATTAAATAGGTCCAAGATTAGGGACCAGTCTGAAATGGTGGTCCTATGCAACAACGAATACTACCTGAAATAGTAATTCAGGATTGATTTTTCACATCAAAACGGGAGAAATGCCAGCTTATAGAAGGAAAGGGGAAGGTGCAATGGTCAGTGAATGACAGGAGAATGAATGAATGAATGAATGAATGAATGGAGAGATACATTTAGTGAATTAATGGAGAGATACCAGGGTTCTCATATTACTATGTTAGTCACTTTCCCTACAAGTTTTCCAACTATTTCACAGACATTATCTCTGAAATCTTCAACAACAACCATGGGAAGTATGACTGGTTAGCCACGGCAGTGATTCCATATTAAGAGTAGCAGCCCAGTTCAGTGTTTGACAAAGAATGAAGAGGCCGACATTCAAAACCAGTGTGTCTTAGTGGTTAGAGTGCTGGATTAGGACTGGCCCAGTCACTCAGCCTAACCTCAAGTGTGCACATGCCCTCGACTCTTGAGCGAAGGTTGGCTATATATTGTTATCTAATAAAGCACAAGCTCAAGGAACTCCCATCTCTACCAAATTGTAGACATAAATATAGTGTCTCACGGACAATTCATATACATGTGTGTGTGTGTTATTTGTGCATGCGTGTGTACACGTTTTCAGTGAGAACGTTTCTAAAACTGTGGCGATCTCCTGGCCCCTGAGCAGGTAGAAGGCACCCAGAGGAAGAGCGAGGACTCCTCCAGAGACACAGCCAACCTGTAGTTTATTCCCAGCAGCTGAGGTATAGCACGACAGACATCAAACCTATGCTAACAGTGGCAGGTGACAAACAGGCCAAACCCTACGCCAAAGGATAAATGGACATAAATCTGACATCAGGAATCACAAGACAGAGAAACCAGTAGGAGAACACTTCAGTCTCCCAGGACATTCTATACAAGATCTCAAAGTAGCTGTCTTATTGCAAAGGAATTTCAGAAATACCGGTAGACTGGAAAGAGAAGTTGCTGAATTGCAACTCATTACCAAACTTAAAACCATGGAGAGACCTGGTCTGAATAGAGACATTGGATTCTTATCTCATACATGACAAAGCTGTTTTTAACCTTCTCACCCCTTGCTTTTTCCTGTAAGACTAATTGCAGTCTTACAACAGGTTCGTCAACAGTCGTCAACAGGTTCACCACAGCAATCAGCCTATCACCCATTCCCACCACCCCTCTGAGTAATACCCCTCCCACCCTCTCACTATATATAAGGGTCTGGTGACTTCTGTTTCAGTGTATCTGATGAAGTGTGCATGCACACGAAAGCTCATACCAAGAACAAACTTAGTTGGTCTCTAAGGTGCTACTGGAAGGAATTTTTAATTTTGTTTTGACAATGGCAGGTGACGTAAGGGAGGAGCTCCTGCAGATGAAAAGGAGAAATAGAGCTGTCATCAGCATACTGCTGACAATACATAGTCCTAACCTCTGGATAGCCCCACCCAGCGGTTTCATGTAAATGTTAAACAACGTGGGCGATAGGACTGAGCCGTGCGGAACCCCACATTGAAGGTTCCATGGGACTGAAAAGCATTCCCCAAGCAATACCCCCTGGGAACAACCATCCACGTAGGACTGGAACCACCGCAAAGCGGTGCCACCCACCCCTAGTTCAGAGTCGCGCCAGAAGGATACCATGGTTGATGGTATAGAAAGCAGCTGAGAGGTCGAGAAGAATTAACAGAGACATGTTTCCCATGTCTCTCTCTAGACCAGGGATAGGCAACCTAAGGCCCGTGGGCCAGATCGCCTTCTCAATCCGGCCCGTGGACGGTCCGGGAATCAGCGTGTTTCTACATGAGTAGAATGTGTCCTTTTACTTAAAATGCATCTCTGGGTTATTTGTGGGGCCTGCCTGGTGTTTTTACATGAGTAGAATGTGTCCTTTTATTTAAAATGCATCTCTGGGTTATTTGTGGGGCCTGCCTGGTGTTTTTACATGAGTAGAATGTCCCCTTTTTATTTAAAATGCATCTCTGGGTTATTTGTGGGGCATAGGAATTCATTCATTTTTATTTTCAAAATATAGTCCGGCCCACCACATGGTCTGAGGGACGGTGGACGGCTGAAAAAGGCTGCTGACCCCTGCTCTAGACAGAGGTCATCATACAGGGCGACCAGAGCAGTTTCTGTGCCAAAACCAGGCCTAAACCCCAATTGAAATGGATCCAGAAAATCAGTTTCTCCCAAAAGCACGTGGATCCGGCCTGCAACCACTCGCTCCAGAACCTTGCCCAGGAAAGGGAGATTAGCAACTGGCCGGTAGTTGTTAGGTTTTCTGAATCCAGGGAAGATTTCTTAAGGAGTGGTTTTACCACCGCCTCCTTCAAACATGCAGGGACTACGCCCTTTTGTAGAGTGGCACTGATCATCTCCCTAGTCCTGCCAGCTGTTCCCTCCCTGCTGGTTTTTATCAGCCAAGAGGGGCAAGGGTCCAGGGTGCAAGCGGTCGCCCTGACTGATCCGAGCACCTTGTCCACATCCTTGAGCCTTACCAACTGAAACTCATCCGACACAACAGCACTAGACTGTGCTCTGGACGCCCCATGAGATTCATCTGCTACAACAGTAGAGTCAAGGTCTTGGTGGATGCAAGCAATTTTATCCTCAAAATATTTTGCAAACAATTCACAGTGAACTACTGTTGGTTCTACCACCTGCTTTGGGCCAGCCTGTAAAAGTCCCCGAAAAACACAACATAATGAGGATGCAATGCAGACAGCAAAGTATGCCTTCTTTGCTGCCTTCACTGCCACTGGGTAGGCTTGATAATGAGCCCTTACCAGTGTTTGGTTGCATTCATTCGGATCTTTCCCCCATTTGCGAGGAAAGCCAGGATGGCACAGGAGCTGGAGAACTTAACTCGGAGGACTCGGGTTCAAATCCCATGTGGCGGCTGACCTTAGGCCTAACCTTTGTCAGGATTTGTTGTCCATTTGTTGTCAGGATGAACTGGGCGAAGAGGATCGTGTACACCTCCTTGTGCTGCTGAAAGATGGTAGGAAAATATAATGGATAAAGGCGGCGGCCCAAGGGCATACGCAGAGTGCACCTCTCTCTGCACCGAAGAATTACAGAGCCCTTCGCACACAAATAGGCATTCATTCCCCACCCCCCACCCCCAAAAACCCAGGTTTTAAATGGGAAAATCCTCGGAGCAAGGCGGCCCTTTATTCTTTCGCTTGTTCGCACGCGGGCCGATGGGGTTGCGCGCGCCTTTGGCCACCCGGCGGGGCGGCGAGGGGAGGCCGCGCATCTTCCGCGAGGGCTCCGTCCGGCCCTTCCGCCCCCCGCCGCGGCGCCGGCGCCTCCCGCGTGGCTCTGCTCGTCGGGCTCCGGCCCAGCCTCCCTCTCTCTCTCTGCCCCCGCCCCGCTTCCCTTCCTCCCTGCCTTCCCTTCCCCCGTTTTGTTTTGTGCGGCGACTCCGGGAGCGTGACGGAGGAGGCGCTCAGAGCAGCGCTTATGCAACCGGCTGACCTACTAACACACATTCGCCGGGCGAAGGAAGGAGGGCGGCGGCGGCGGCGGCGCTGGGCGAGGAGGCAGGCGCTTGGCGGGGCGAGAGGAGCGCGACGGATCCCTGGACGCGGCCGCTTCTTCCCAAAGAGGTACCGGGGCTCGGGGCGCGTCTGCGATTGCGGGATCCAGGGCGCGGAGCTCCCGCCCCTCCCCCGGCCAGGGCGGCTCCGGCTCCTGGGTCTCTGCGGGCGATTTCTGCGAGAGCTTCGCGGCGGGTGCATGTGCGTGCGCGCTTTGTTTGTGGGAACGGTGTCTTGCGTGCAGCGAGCATGTGCAGCTTTGTTTTGGGGGCTGCGTTTTTGTGCGTGTGTGCCCAGCAGCCCGCCCGCCTGCCCGCTCCCTGCTCGAAGCAAAGCAAAGCAAAAGCTCGCGGGGGACGCACAATGCAGCCGGAGAAGTTCTCCTGCACAGCCACTCGCGTTCTTGGGGTGAAGTGGAGCCGCGCGGGGGGCTGGGGGCGGCGCGGGGGAGACCCGCTTGCGCGCAACTCCCCCGGCTGGACTGTGCGCACACGCGCGCCCCGGCTCGCGCGCGGAACAACACTAGCAAGCCTGCGAGTGGGCCTCCTCTCCTGCCCAGCCTGACCTACTTTTTTGGGGGGGAGGGCGTGTGGGTTTTGTGTGTCTGTGCGAGGCAGCCAAGAACCCTTTGACATGAAAGAAATGAGAAGATCGGTTTATCACCAGAGCCGGGAAGATGTCATGGTGTGTTTTTGCTTGTTGCCGCTGTTTCAGTAAAATAATTTGGGCATTCTGATGCACACGGGCTAAACTTGCACGGCGGGTTTGCTTGCAGCTGAGCTTCCCGCCTCAAAATGTAGTGGAGTGCCTCTGAGCATGTGCAGGGTCGCTGTGCCACACTGTTGAGGAAGCATAGATCGATGCATGGCACCCGCGTGAAAGTGGGAGGGAAGAGGCTGGGTAAGGCGTGTCTAGCTGAAGAGAGTCACTTCCAAACAAGCTAGCGCTCTCTGGTCTCTCCAAATGAAGTCCTCTACCTGACCACAGGAATGTGGGTAAGGAAGTGTGTAATCTGGGGACTGGTTGACGCAGCACAGTCAATTTCTCTCCCGCAGCAGCCCCCCCCCCCCAGTCTTTAAACTTGCCCCTTGCACAACTCTATACCCACACAAACAAAACCTTGCACCCTCTGTTCTGCAGGGGTTGGGCAGAAAGAAGGTTGGTTGACCGACCCCCTGGCCAGATGATGGGACAGCAGCTCCTCCTTGCTTGTTACAGAGATTCTTGCCAAGAATAAGGAACTAGGTGATCTAGAAGTGCACCCCTTATATCGTAACACAGATCACTTATGGCTTAACTGCAAGGTGATATTGAGCATGCTCTCTTGCTTTCTAAACTTAAAAATACAAAAGTGGACTCCGGGGATTTTAGTTAAAGAGAGAAAACCACACAGGGCTGATTACCTCTTCTTTGTCGTCTGTGTATACTCTGCTAAAATTAAATTCTGCATCAAGGTAAATCTAAACAAAATAAAAAATAAAAAAATTCCAGTAGCACCTTAGAGACCAACTAAGTTTGTTCTTGGTATGAGCTTTCGTGTGCATGCACACTTCTTCAGATACATGCATGTACACGAAAGGTCATACCAAGAACAAACTTCGTTGGTCTCTAAGGTGCTACTGGAAGGAATTCTTTTATTTTTTATTTTGTTTTGACTATGACAGACCAACACGGCTACCTACCTGTAAGGTAAATCTAGATTCTGTACTGGGGAAATGCAGTATCCTGGAGGATTGTTGAAAGTACGTAACTCAAGTAAAGCTCTAACATCCTGGAGGGACACTGAATTTCCATCCCTGCTGTACATCTTGCCTAGCTCAGACTCTTATTTAGGACTAAATAGTATTCAAAAGGCAGTACCGGTATATCAGCTTTTGAGCTACACAACTTGTTGCTTAGTCTAGATGGTGATTTTCCTTCCTTTCGAAAAGAGGGAAGAATATGTTTCTGTTCAACTTCCCCACACGTAGAAGCATTATTTCCTTTTAAAACAGTTTCTTAACTATCCAGTCACAGGAAGAGTTGTGTGTAACTCAAAAGCTCACACATTGCATTAGAAACACTGATTGTGTAATGGACAGTATTTCTCTGATTGTGATCTTTGCTCTGCCAGGCCGAGAGGGTCAGCTGATCTTAAAGTACAGCAAATTACTATTAAGAATACACTCACAATCCTCTTCCCACACAAAGATAAACACACCGCCTGCAGATGTGTGTTCATGTGCATTCACAAGTACAAATGGATAAATATATTTAAGGGTTTGAGATGGGAGTTTGTGGATAGGAACCTATGACAAAATCACCCTATTTTCCCCATCTTAATTAATAGATACCACCTAGATCCATGCTAACCTTCACTGCTGTAGCTTATCACCTCCTACTTTCTTTGAAAGCATGCACTGAAAGTTTATAAAAAGCCCCTAGCCATCCTGATTTCATAGAAACACAGAATTGTAGAGTTGGGAGGGACCCAGTGGATCATCTAATTCAGTTCCCAGCAATGCAATAATTTTGAGCATGGCAGTATCTATGGTGTCCCTCCTCCAAAATGCTCAGGACACCCCCACCACAACCACCTTGTAAGGTAGGCCGAGTGTGCATCTGGCCTGAGGTCACTCTGTGAGTAGGACTTGACCGAGGTCTTGGCAACCTGCGTCTGCCACTATTCTGCTGAGGGCTCTCTAATCCAGGTGAAGTGAAACCTTGATCACATAACCTGGGTGGAGTTGGCTGGCTAGTTAAGAGTTGGTAAGAAGCCCTGAGTGGAACCTCTGATTCTCTGGGTGGCGTCACAGTGCCAACAGCATCAGTTGTGTATGTTCCATTTGCAGGATATACTTGCTTCCTTTCTTGTGCTTTTGAGGGAATCAGAGATGTGTTTGGGCTGTCAAACCACTGGATTTACCCATCTCCCTGCAACACACTGAGCACTGAACAGACTTCTTCAGCCTCTTGTTTCCCGTTCTCCTACCACTAGTCACCACTCCCCTCCCAGAACTCAGACTCGGAGCAAAGCGTTCCTGCTCCCATCCTCCTTTGCCACACCCTGTGCTGTTCCCCCCGCTGTGCCCTAAACATCAAGGCATCGGTTGGTTTCCAGAGCCAAACGCAATTACAGGCATCCTGAGTCATTTCAACAGCTATGCAAAACTTGTAACCCCAGTCGTGGCCAAGAGCTTAGGCTCCTGGGAGGAGATCAGTATGTTCCTTAGCAATGGAAACTCTGGACAAAGTCTAAGCGAGAGAGAGAGAGGGGGAGAGAGAGAGAGAGTGCGTATGTACGTGCTGTTGTGTAGCACGGAATGGCTTGCTTGCTGCCACATGCAAAGCCTCGCCCCAGAGTTGAGCAATCTTTGCTTTAGAAAGCCTTTCTGCACCCTTGAGGAGGCTGAGCAGGCCAAACACTCGCATACAGAGGAGCAGGGGGGAGGCGTCCGGAGGGAGGTGGGGATGGCAAAGTCAGTTGTGAAATCGGAGAGGTTGGTGGCCAGTCAGTGACAGAGCAGAGCTTGGCTCTTAAGGTTGCCCGTAGGAATAGTTGCTATTTCACTGGCCCCTGCTTCTGTACCTTTAGACGCCAGTAAGTGATAAGTCACCGTCTGGTGTGGACAGAGCTTTGCCTGCTAATGTTTACAGAGCAAAACTCATTAAAAAAAGCTCAGAAGCTGTCCAGGCTGCCTTTCTTTTCCCCCTGCTTATTTGGCAACCCACACCTTCTCCTGCACGGGATGGAGCTGGTGCATAGCTGTCAACTTTCGGATTTGAAAATAAGGGATTTTTTTTCTCAAACTTTCGGATTTGAAAATAAGGGATGCCGTGAGGGCGGTGCAATGGCACCAAGTAGCCTCGCCACCCTGCGCTCCAGAGGCTGCGCGCAAACGGGTGAGCGAAAGAGCGAGCGCGTAGACGGCAGGCAGGCTGGCTGGCTGGTTGGGCATGAGGGTCTGGCTGCACAAGGCATGCAAGCTCCGCCCCCAGTCGGTCTCAGACTCCTTATTGGCAGCCGAGCAACGCAGCTGAGGAGCCTCCCTGGCCAGCAGGGAGGGAGGGAGGGAGGGAGAGGAGCTGCTTCCTTTGAAATCTGGGAAATTTAAGGGATATCAACAATCCGGGATAGCAGCGGGAAACGGCATTGGAATAAGAGAATTTCCCGCAAAAAAAGGGAGGGTTGACAGCTATGAGCTGGTGGCAGTTGTGGCCCATCACTCCAGGAGGGCCCCAGTTGGGCAAGGCTTGGTTGCTGCCCGGAGCGGCTTGTGCCCGACTCCGCAGCCATTTGCAGGGTGCACCTGCTGCTAAGTGGGCTTCCACTGTAGGAAAGTGTGTCTTGACCTACATAGCCCTAACCACTACCTTGATTTGTTCATCATATTTGCATTGCACCTTTCAGAGGCCCAAAGTGATGTGTTGTGTGTGTTGTGTGTGTATGTATGTATGTATGTATGTATGTATGTCCTGTTTTAACTCACCATGATCTGATGAAGACCACTCAATGCCTGGAGGGCAGTTTAAATCCATGCTCCCCAGGCCATGCTCAGTACTTGATCCGTTCGGTGTCTGGGGTGGAAATTGATGTAATCTTGGCCTAGGAGTGCCACTTGGGTTGCCATACTTCCGGAATTTTCTGGACATAGCCAGTATTCAGCATCTGGGGGGAGAACATCGCTGAAATGTCCATGGAAATCTGGACGCATGGCAGCCCATGTCTTTTATTTGTTGAGATCAACAACTTTGGCCCCCCCAAAAAAGCTCAGCAACTTTTGAGCCCAGACTTTCACTTTTTCAAATAGGGCAACCCTAAGCACCTTCTTCACAAACTTTAGCAGCCAGCCTGTTTTTCACCTGCCTCGCTTCTATGTGTCAGGCTAGCTAAGACCCCAGAGCTCTCCCTCCACCTGCCCAAAGTGAAGCCCGCAGCTTGATCTGTTCCTGACCCCCTCTCCCTTGTCGATGTTACTATTTGAGATTTTCTGCTTTACAACACTGTCGTCTCCCCCACCTCGCTGCACCATCCCCGCAGCCCCGTATTGTACGGTTGCCGCCTTTGTCTCTGTGAGTTTAACACACTGCCCGGTGGGCAAAACATCAACAGGTACATTTTCCCTATCAGTGTATTTTAAACAAAATAAAAAAATAAAAAAAATCCTTCCAGTAGCACCTTAGAGACCAACTAAGTTTGTTCTTGGTATGAGCTTTCGTGTGCATGCACACGAAAGCTCATACCAAGAACAAACTTAGTTGGTCTCTAAGGTGCTACTGGAAGGAATTTTTTTATTTTTTATTTTATTTTGACTATGGCAGACCAACACTGCTATCTACCTGTAACTAGTGTATCGTATATACTTGAGTATAAGCCGACCCGAATACAGTGGGACCTCGACTTACGAAGATAATGCGTTCCGACGCGATCTTCGGTAGTCGAAAACACTCGTAAGTCGAGTCCCCATAGGGATGCATTGAGCGAAAAAAATTCGTAAGTCGAAGAAATCCTATTCAAAAATTCGTAAGCCGAAGAAATCCTATTCAAAAATTCGTAAGTCGAAGAAATCCTATTCCTTTTGCAAGTCGAAAAATTCGGTTGCGGCGGCCATTTTTTTTCCTTCCGGAAGTCATTCGGAAGTCGAAAAACACGTAAGTCGGGTCACTCGTAAGCCGAGGTCCCACTGTATAAGCCGAGGCACCCAATTTTACCACAAAAAATCCTGGGAAAGCTTCATAGGAGCCACTGCCTGCCTCACTCGAGTATAAGCCGAGGGGGGCTTTTTCAGCACAAAAAATGTGCTGAAAAACTAGGCTTATACTCGAGCATATAGGGTATTTTAAGGCATGCCTGTTAAATTTCTGCCTGCCGTGCCGCTTACATAATGCCTCAGTGGGGCGGGGGGGGAGTGGCAATCCTAGCGTGTGTGTTTAGAGATTTGATTATACAGAATATTGCCTAGTGATGAGGAAGGGAGAGGGGAGGAGGAAGAGGAAGAATTACAGTGGCTCATCTCCAACCCCGAGAGGAACAGAACATTCCTGCTTGGAAAGCAGACACTGTCATGTAATGTTACATCATTAAGCGGTTGTGGGAAGCCCTGCAGGGAAGGGAGCCCAGAGGAGGGGATCTCATTTTGGAAGCGGCTAGTCATAGGGCGAAGAACCTGCAGAGCAAACAATATCAGGCACCTAAGGAAGAAGACGTGGGAAGGGTTACCTGCCACGGGCAGTCCAAAGTTACCCGGGAAATCTATGACTGGAGACAGAAAGGGGAATGTTGCTCCTGCCCCGGCTTGTCCTGTTTTATGGAGATGAAGTAGGAAAACCTCAGCTGCTGAATCTGTGTTGTGCTGCTCTTAAAGGCAGGGCGGTGATGAAGTTGGTGACTCTGACAGCAGCTGTCAGAGCACCTTATGCTCTCTGCTTACCGTTCCCCATCTAGGTAAAGGTAAAGGGACCCCTGACCATTAGTTCCAGTCGTGACCGACTCTGGGGTTGCGGCGCTCATCTCGCATTATTGGCCAAGGGAGCCAGCGTACAGCTTCCAGGTCATGTGGCCAGCATGACAAAGCCGCTTCTGGTGAACCAGAGCAGCGCACGGAAACGCCGTTTACCTTCCTGCCAGAGCGGTACCTATTTATCTACTTGCACTTTGGCGTGCTTTCAAACTGCTAGGTGGGCAGGAGCAGGGACCAAGCAACGGGAGCTCACCCCGTCGTGGGGATTCGAACCGCCGACCTTCTGATCGGCAAGCCCTAGGCTCTGTGGTTTAACCCACAGCGCCACCTGGGTTACCTGGGTTCCCCCAGGTGCCATCTGGGTTCCCCCTCTACGTATCTGCTAACAGAGGATAAGCTTCACTGTGGAAGATGAAGGGCAGATAATTGCTCCTGAACCAAGGCATAAAGGGGTGGCAAAAGGCCATTAAGTAATTCATTCTAGGCCTTAATTGACATGAACAACGAGTAAATCACCGGGTCCGGATGGCATCCATCTGAGAGTTCCCCAGGAACCCAAATATGAAATTGCTGGTCTTCCACCAAAATTAAGTAACTTGTCCGTAATATCAGCCTCCACGTTTTAGGATTGGAAAGAAGCCAACGCAATACCATTTAAAAAAGGGGGGTGGGTGGGGGTTCTGGCAAACCGCAGGCTGGCTAGTTTAACATGTGTTCCAGGAAACTTGTGAAAAACAAGGACTCATCCAGGAAAGACGGTCAGAGCTTCATATATTCTGAAAGGCCTCAGCTCCTGCGGATCACTAAGATTTGGCATCCGCTTCCCTTAAATTTGGCAATGTAACATTCTGTAAATCTTATCCACACTTTCACTGAAATTGAATCCTGTAACACTGAATTCGGGAGGCTGCGTTCTAAGTGGTGTGCAAACTTGCTTACTTGTGTGTCTACGTTGTGCTTTTTGTCGTCTAGTAGAGGAGAAACAAGAGCCCTTTATTTCTCCTGTTCTGATCCAGAATATTTTTCACTGCAAGCATCCCCTTTCCCTATGAGCTGGACCATCTCAGTTCCTTAAGGCTCAGCCTCTTATCTGAAGGTTGCAACCTTTATTAAGCTGGAAGCCATTTCTCCCTCGCCTCAGATACGTGCGACATGACTTTGGCTATTTGTGAGTGGCAAAGCACTCTGCCCATGCTCAGATGCACTTTCGAGTTAATTTGCTTGCTTGTTTCTGATCTACTTTTTATCCGCGTCGAATGAACCCGCATTTAAACGTTTTATTTGGTTTTGCTCCAGAAGTATTCCAGCGCATCTAGCCATAAGCCAAGGGCTCTAGCTGTGCATCCATCCTGGTATATGACCTCCTTTGCAGGCTGTAAGCCTCGCTGCCCCAGGGAGGTGACGCAGACTGGGAAGTAGGTCATGCCGCTCTTCATGCCCCAGCTCGCTGCATCCTGGTTGCCCACACCCAGCCCATCCTGCTGGCAGCTCCACGTGCCACCCAAGACATGAGGCCAGAGCCCATAGGCGGGTCAGGGTGTGGGATTTGGGTTGTTTAGCTGGAAAATTATTTTCTTGACTTGACCCAGAATGAGAAATAAATGCATGGGTCAAGGAAAGAGTTGAAGAGAAGATGTGGCCCAGGAACAACTAGGGTGAAGAAAGTAGTGCAGGAAGCTCAACAGATTTCAACGCAAAACAGAAATGTAGAGTTGGAATGGACCCCAAGGGTCATCTAGTCGAACCCCCTGCAGGAATCCTTTTGCACAACGTGAGACTCGAACTCAGGACCCTGTGATTAAGAGTCTCATACTCTACCAGCTGTCACATTAGCAATTGCATCCTTTCAGCTGGATAGTTGTTTGTTTGTTTAAAGCATTTTTGCCCCGTTCTTTCAGCTGAAAAGGCCCCTAAAGTGACTTAACAACTATCAGTAGCAAGACAGCCCCTGGCCTCAGGTTTATATTCTAAAAGACATGACACACAAGGAAAAAGGGATGGGGAGGGAGGAGGGGGAAAGCAAGCTCAGGCACCCTGGTACAGTTATTGCACCAACCAGCTGGGATGGAAACAGGCAAAATAACACCTGAAAACCAAACTCCCATCATTTAAGCAAACAGGTCCTAATTTATATAGTCGCATAGGAACCTGCCTTATACAAAGTCAGACTGTTGTCTGCACTGTCTCGCAACGGCCCTCCTGTGTTTCAGGCAGGGGTATAATAATAATAATAATAATAATAATAATAATAATAATAATAATAATAATAATAATAATAATAATAATAATAGAATTTATATACCACCCTATACCTGGAGGTCTCAGGGCGGTTCACAGAATAAAATCAAAATATAAAACCACAAAATACATAATCAAAACAAAAACAACAACCTAATAACCCCCCCAAAAAAACCCTCCTCCACCACATTTTAATTGGCAGGTATATAGTGCCTGCAGCACCATTAGCAACACGGCACACTGACACTCATTTGGTCTGCTGTTGGGGTGGTAAGATTTGGTGACGAGCTGCATAACAGTTTCATATCTGATCGTCAAGGGATCTTGTGGCTTTGGATTGTGTCATATTTTCCATTTATTTTTATTTTTGAAGGGAGGGGGAGGATAATAGAGACCTAGTTGTTGGGTTTTTTTTTTAAAAAATACTCTTTTTAGCACAAATTGTTTTTATGAAATATGGAATACCCCCCACTTAATATTTCTCCCCCCCCCAATGGTTTGGCCAGTGAATTCTAGTTCCTTCCAGTCTGTTCATATGAAACAAATAAAGCTTTTTCCTTAAAAGAAAAATGTTTACACAGTGCCCTGCCTAAGTGATGGTTGCTCCCATTGCTTCATCTGTAAAAATTAATGCGTGTCAGAAAAAAAGTTGTGCTTCATTGAAGAAGCCCAGAGCAGCAGCCAAATGAGCAAACCACGTCTGGGGGTGTGTGTGCCCTGGTGGGATATTCTACCCCAGCCCCTCCTGCTCCCTCCGCCAGCAAGCTGTGGTCTGTGGGCAAATGGCACAGCGACATGCCAGTCACATTGAAGGCTGCCCCGGACAATGCCCTAGTTGTTTGCAGCCTCCTCCTCCCTCAGCTCCGCGTAATATCTCCCCCTGCCTCCCTGCCTCTATTGTTTCTTTGTGTGTGCAGAAACACTTTCTAGGCCAGTAGGTTGCTGGCGCTGTGCCTGCGCTCTCTTTCTGGAGCTGTTGTGCAATCCATAATCATCAGACCTGTTTTGACTGCTTGGCTTGATAAATATTCAGTGTTTACTGACCTATATTCCCGCTGCTTGTGCCTGATGCGCGTAGATCACATGCAAAGGGGAAGAAGAGACGGGGGGGGGAGCGCCACCGCCATGGGGGAGCGTGCCACTACGTACACATGGCCCTGGTTTTCTCAGGGGAGGGGAGCAGCAGCATTCCTCTGTATGTGTCACGGTGTCCAGGAGTAGTGGCGGCATCGCTTTTCCTTATACAACCTCCTTTGCCTGGTGGCCCGATTCCTCAGCAGTCAGAACGGGGCCAGGCGACGGCTTGCCTTGGATCCATAGATTTTGCAGATTGTATTCCCAGCCTGGCTTCGTTCATCTCACACACGGAGACACCGTAAGCCCTACAGCCAGAGCCTGGATTGAGGTTGTGCGAGAGAGAGAGAGAAATGGGATTAGTTTTCCTGTGAGAGGGGAAAGAGAAAGCTCTTTTCAAGGTTTGCGAAATAATAGGCAGCTGTGCACGGACATGTTTGGGAACGGCATTGGAGCAAATGGAACACATCCCCTAGTAAAAAGGTAAAGGGACCCCTGACCATTAGGTCCAGTTGTGACCGACTCTGGGGTTGCGGCGCTCATCTTGCTTTATTGGCCGAGGGAGCTGGCGTACAGCTTCCGGGTCATGTGGCCAGCATGACAAAGCCGCTTCTGGCGAACCAGAGCAGCGCACGGAAACGCCGTGTACCTTCCCGCTGCAGCGGTACCTATTTATCTACTTGCACTTTGACGTGCTTTTGAACTGCTAGGTGGGCAGGAGCAGGGACCGAGCAACAGGAGCTCATCCCGTCACGGGGATTCGAACCGCCGACCTTCTGATCGGCAAGCCCTAGGCTAAATGGAACACATCCCCTAGTGGACCACCCTAAATC
The DNA here is from genome assembly GCA_034641385.1 of Darevskia mixta. Lineage (NCBI taxonomy): Eukaryota > Metazoa > Chordata > Lepidosauria > Squamata > Lacertidae > Darevskia > Darevskia mixta. The sequence goes on along the minus strand of JAWWNH010000067.1, from coordinate 6,637,154 downwards.
CAGCTTGCAACCATTTCCTTGCTTTAAGGCCCCCCTCTGTGCTGCAAATAGTTTGCATGCAGCTCCTCTTCCTTAGCTTGGCGTGTGCCCTTTATATGTGCCGTGCGCCCCTTCTATGTCCAGAAGTCATTACAATGTGCGGTGCTGCCGGGGGCCCATGTAGTAGCAGCAGACTGGTTTGGGTCGCATGCTTCAAGTAGGTGGGGATATTGTGCGCAGCATGTGCGCATGGCACACAGTGTGCGTTGAACAGCAAGCAGAACTTTTGTATGTATATGCATAAAATCCTTTTTGGGGAGGGGTGTTTGGGGGGCCCCCCCTGAAGGGAGTGACCCCACGCAGGTGTGACCCCACCCACTGTGTGCAACCACTCATATTTCTGGAGGGAACTGGAATGTGGGGTGTGGTCCTTGTCTGCCAGGGGCCGTGGCACTGCTGCCTGAACCTGCTGGATTATGTAAATGGAGCCTGAGGTGTGTGACAGCACTGGGCAGAGATGTAACACCCTCCTTTTGTGTCCTTCCTCCTTAGGCGTTTCACTCCCTTCTGGGCCTGACGCAGCGGTTGCCACGGACTCCTTCATTTCCCACTGTGCCTGCCAGCCGGTAACATCTCTGCTCTCGCCATCGGCCGGCGTCTGGATTCAAAGCCCCGCAGGTCTTCCAGGGAATGGAAGGTCATCTTCCGGATAGCAAAGAGTGACCAGAAAGTCTTCGATTGCCTGGGCCTCCAGCCAAAAGAATTCCTGCTCCTCTGGGTGTCCTGGAAGATGCTCTCCTTGTGCTGGACAGTTCCCTTTGCACCGGTGGGAACTCGGAGCCCGTTTGACTGTTGCAGCTGGAGGACAGCTCAAGGCTATAGTGTAAGTAGCGCCTCTGGCAGTACAGTTTGACAACAGTGTTGGGCGGAGGGTTCGGCAAGAAGTGCCCTTTTCCAGCTTCAGCAGCGATTGGAGGGTAAACCTCCCGAGGGCGGGCAGCCAACGAGCACCTGAACGTTTGTGCTGAGGGATCGCCAGAGCTCCGCCATGGAGAGTCTCAACTCGCCCACGCTGTGTTCGGCAGGGAGCTTCCCCGGATTCCACCAGGACGGCATGATGCAGCGAGCCCGGGCGCTGAAGGGCAAGCCGAGTGCCAACTGCCGGCGGAAGCGGGAATTTATCTCTGACGAGAAGAAGGACGCCAGCTACTGGGAAAAGCGCCGGAAGAACAACGAGGCCGCCAAGCGCTCGCGGGAGAAGCGGCGTTTCAACGACTTGGTCCTCGAGAACAGGGTGATGGCGCTGAACGAGGAGAACGTGCGGCTCAAGACGGAGCTCCTGCAGCTCAAGCTGCGCTTCGGCCTCATCAGCACGGCCGCCTTCATGGAGAAGAGCCAGCAGCTGAGCGCCGCCAGCGCCAATGCCATGGCCCACTTCTACGAGAGCAGCGACGGCAGCGTGTACTCTGGCAGCTCTTTGTCCCGGGCGCATCACTCAGAGGACTCCTCCGAGACGGAGCAGTCGAGTCGGGACAGCGGCAGCGTGTCCGCGGCCAAGTATTCGTCCCGGGGCTCCCTCTCGGACATGTCGGACGGCTCGTCTCAGGACAGCCCCATGCCGCAGACGCTCGGGGAGGCGCAGGCGGTCAGCCGAGCCTACGGCGAGGCTCCCCCGCAGCAGCACCACCCGGAGCCCCAAACCCCGGTTCCTCGCGGGGTCATCCTCTTCAGCGCCAATGGCTTTACTGCAGTGGCAGCCCCCCAGCCTTTGCTTCCCGAGCGGGAGGAGCGGGCAGGAGGACACGGTGCGGCCGAGGCACCCAAAAGCCCCTGCATGGAGCAGGAAGGCCACAGCCAGCGGGAGGAGCTGCCCCCCCACCCAGGGTACTGCACAAAGCCCCCGAGCTACAGCACGCCCAGCGGTTATTTGGAGGGGGGTCTGCCCCAAGTGGAGCACGTGAGGAAGGCTCAGGAGCCCCAATCCCCCTTTGAGGGCTACAGCAGCGAGGAGAGCGGGGAAGAGCGCAGCTGGGGTGGCTCGCCTGTTCCCTATCCGGGGCCGCTGGATGCCCACCCTGATGTCCGGACAGCAGCTCTCCCTCACAAGCTTCGCCTCAAGTGCAGGGCCCATAGCAGCGGCGTTCAAGAGCTGTTCCCTGGTCCTAGCACTGTCCCGGCCGGCTGCTGTCAGGAAGCTCCTGTGGCAACGGACTGGGCCAGCGACCGGCCCGAGGAGATGTCGGCCTTGGTGCGGCAAGCGCTGCTCCTCAACGAGCCGCCGGCCACAGGGGGCGCCCTGGAGAGACTTCTGTGCCGCGGCTCCGCCGTCCACTCGGACAACTCAGTGCCCAAGGACCATGTCAGCCGGTGGGAGGAAGGTTGCCATGACGATGGCCCTCGGCCCACTTGAAAGAGGCTCGGGTGTGGGTGGAAAATGGCGGGCTTTTGTTTTTTAAACTGATCTGGGGTTTTGTATACGAGGGAAATTCTGCACGGCAGGATCAGCCTTGGATTTGGGGAGTGGAAGCGGGCCTTCGTCCGCTCAGACCCCAGAGCCACAGGATCGAGCAGAGTGGCAATCATGAGACACGAAGGGATCGTGACCTGGCTGGACTTGAAAGGGGAGCTACTGAGCCCTGGCAGTTGGTGGCCTCCCTGCTTGGATAGGCCAGGGATTCAGTGCATGGAGGGAACCTGTCTCTGAGCTCTGCTGGCTGCCCAGTCAGTCACTTGCAAGGATATTGTTACTTGAGCTGATTTTGGGGCATCGAGATCTACGGAGAAGTTGGCATCTAATCCACCCTTCGCTGGTGCCGAGGCTCCTGGGTAGCTTCAACTGGCACAGCTGGTGGTTTGCCAGGGACTGCATCGTCTTCTGAGTCAGGAACTGCTTGGTTGGACAGAAATATTTGTGATTTTAAATACTAAAATAAATGTGCAGAAAATTTCAAGAAATGCTGAGGAATTGCTGAGTATTACTTGGGAGTGGAAACAGGTTAGCATAAAAGGGATGTACGGCAGTGGTGCCTTATCTTTCAACCAGGGCAGCCAAATGTTGTACAGGAAAGGGACTCAAGTGTTTTGTCTGTTTATATTTGTACGGTGTGTCACCATCCAACACCCACCAGTTGGCTAAATCCATAGCATTCGTACAGCACCCACCCACCCTCCATTGAAGTAGTGAATTTGAACCGTCCATCCTAAAAGATGCATATAAGAACAGCATAAGGCCGAGAACTTATTCTTCCTAAGCCTGACAGAGTAAGAAAGTCTTAACCTCATTTCTCAAAATCCAGCAGGGAGTAAGAATAGGTCAAGGCTTTCCCCCAGCTGGGTTGCTGCTCCCACAAAGTGCCCTTCTCCGGATCGAGGTTGGCCCTTTCCAAAGATCCTGGGGCCCAAGGAAGTTCATAAGGGAATTGCCGTGACCCCAAGCCATGTGGGATTGTGAAAGCCAGCATTTAACGTACAAACAGGTAGTCATAGAATCATAGAGTTGGAAGAGACCACAAGGGCCATCCAGTCCCACCCCCTGCCAAGCAGGAAACACCATCAAGGCATTCCTGACAGGTGGCTGTCAAGCCTCTGCTTAAAGACCTCCAAAGAAGGAGACTCCACCACACTCCTTGGCAGCAAATTCCACTGTCGAACAGCTCTTACTGTCAGGAAGTTCTTTCTAATGTTTAGGTGGAATCTTCTTTCTTGTAGTTTGAATCCATTGCTCCGTGTCCACTTCTCTGGAGCAGCAGAAAACAACCTTTCTCCCTCCTCTATATGACATCCTTTTATATATTTGAACATGGCTATCATATCACCCCTTAACCTTCTCTTCTCCAGGCTAAACATACCCAGCTCCCTAAGCCGTTCCTCATAAGGCATCGTTTCCAGGCCTTTGACCATTTTGGTTGCCCTCCTCTGGACACGTTCCAGCTTGTCAGTATCCTTCTTGAACTGTGGTGCCCAGAACTGGACACAGTCAGGGCAGTTATTTCAGCCCACATGTTAGGAATCTTGTAGGTACATCTAAGTTCAAAGACTCATTTGGGAGGGCTTTGCATTGTGTGACTTCAATCATTTCACCTCTTCTTGGAGGAACAAAAACCACACCTGGCTTTCTCCCTGCCAGTGAGTCTAGGACGGAGATGCTGAAAGCCAGGCCTGGAGTAATCAACATCAGCCCCTCTGAATGTTGTTGGACTCCAGCTCCCATCAGCCCCCACCAACACGGCCAGTGTGGTCAGGCATGAGGGGAGGTGCTAGAGGACCACAGGTTCCCTGTCCCTGCCCTCGAGGATGTTTGGGATTACAGGTGTGGGTTATTTGAGAGGTTGAGGTGTGTCAAGGGTTGGGTCTGGCCTCTGCTTCAGGCTGCATAAACCTGGCCAGGTGCCTGTTAAGTTTCATAGTGTTAGTTTCGTTTTCCTACCAGTGGTACACTAGGAGGAGAACACATTACCTTTTGTTTTTTGTAATGATGAGGAACGAAAGTGTCTGCAATTGGATACAGAACGCTGCGTGTGGAGCACAGGAAGAGTCTGGTGGGCTCAGACATGGGACCGTCCCGTCAGTATCCTGTCTCCCAATGAAATGCTTTTGGGAAAGTCACACATTGTGCATTAAAGCAGCAGCCTTACCTCACTGAGTGCCCTCCAGCAACTGGTCGGAGGTGCACTGCCTCTGAACATGGAAGCTCCACTTAGCTATTATGGTTAATCGAATCAGTTATTGCTGTCCCTGCTCTTCCCTGTGGAAGCAATGAGTGTAAGATGTAAACTAGCTGCAGGGACAGCAAAATGTGTCAGACTGGCTGTGGGATTCAGAGACTAGACTCCTGCGATGCTAATGTGGTTATTTATAATTTCCACCTTAGCACAGGCATTCCTATTAGCAGACTAGGAGCAGGTAAGGTTTGTTTAACAGTAGCAGTTGTGTTTTCCCACTATGTTGAGCCTGCTACTTTACGCAGACACCCCCATCCGCTGGCTTTTTGCATCTCTTTGGAGGCGAGCAGCGACTCGCCTGTCCCTGCAGCTTCCTCATTCTGCCACATCTCTGGGTCAGGGTAGGATTATCCACGATTAGCGAGGGCAAGAAGAAAGTGCCGTTAAAAGTAGGTCATCGGCTACACACACACACCCTGCCTGCCCGCCCCTTCTGCTTGCACACGTACCGCTTGAGGGTGGCTGGCAGCCAGTGTTGTGTACCATGAAAGCAGCCCATCAGAATGCCTGGCCTGTGTTGCCATGGCAGCGGCAGCCTGGGATAAAAAGATAGAGCGGAGAACAGCCTGGGATAAAAAAGATAGAGAAAAGAATAGGATAGCCAGGATGGGGGTTGGGGGGCAGCCCATGTAGTGTTCTGTATGGACAGCTTTGGAGGCGAGCAAGCTCCCGAATTTGTGGCACCAATTACAAGGGCATTGCAATATTTTTGAGGCAAATTAGGCAGCGGAGAGACAAAGGCTCAATACTTAGAAGTATTGAGCAGGTGGCAGTTTTCCACTCATGGGGATGAAGCAGGGTGGAAAAGTTACAGCCCTCTAGTTTATGTGTGTCAGGATGCTCTGAAGGCAGGGGAGCAGAGCTAGCAAAAAGAGAATATCACAGCATCATCTCCAACCCCCACCTTGGCTTCCCTATCGGCAAAGGGGGCACAAATCGGAGCTGGAATTCGCAAGTCAAAACAAATGGATTCCCTAACCCGTTTATGAATTTGGACTCTGGAATGTCTTAACGGTAACACTGTACATGACACCTGGGTGTTACTTAACTGTGGTGTCAGTCGGCAGCCTCCACCTTCTGCCACAAGCTGCCTTTGAAACATAATCACTGGTTTGGTCTCCACCCAGCTTTCCCGCTTCTCAAACACAGTCCAATTGGTTTGAGGTTGCCTTAAGCTCTCTGTGATTGCCACGAAGAAGGCAGCCGGTGAAGCAGTTACGTAAGGAAGGCCTATGGACCAGCTTCATTCCACCTTAATCCTGACCGAGACACTCAGCGCAAGTGTCATGAAAACTCTCCATGGTAATATGGGGGGTGGAAAATTTATCAGGCGAAAAGCGACAGCTAAGGGGAGGGACTGTTGCTCAGCGACACATCGTGCCCTTTGTATGCAGAAGGTCTCAAGTTCGATTCCTGGCAGTCTCCAGCGAAACATCCACGAGTAGGTGATGGGGAAGACTCTGCCTGACAGCTCAGGGGCTTCCCCCATCCTCATGCCCTTCAGATATTTCGAACTACCAGCTCTCATCCGCCCCAGTCAATACAACCTGGAGAACAGGCTGGGGAACACTGGCTTTGACAACACTGGCGCAGAGCCGGCACTACCATTAGGCAGAGTGAGGCAACCAATTTTGAGTCTCATGAAAGGGCAGCAAATTATCACTGTGTTGTTATTGCCAGGCCAAGGGAGAATTGTTTGTGGGGATTTCATGCCTCAAATGCCAAAATACGTTGACTAGCCATGGTATTATGCACCTTGACTTGGGAGTGGGCACAAGATTGGGTTTGTGTGTGGAGTATTTGAAACACTGCTTCAGACAGCAAGATTTCTTGGACCAGCCCTGACTGGACTACACAAGTAGAGGTAAGGACATTTCCTGTGCTCCTGTGAAGATGTAGGGCTGGTAGAAGACACATGGTAATTGGGAAGAGATGCTCTGTATGACTAGCATCCAGAAGGAGAGTTCCAAATTGTTGGCTTAACTGAAGCAAGTTTAATCTTTGCTCCCTTCATTTTTGCAATCTGAGTATTTTATTCCCTTTGTTGAAAACAATCTTGCTATTTCACACCAGTTCTGGTGAGACCACCTAAGCTCAAATCTTCACAAATGCAGGTTCCCATGCTGCCTTCCTTTTATGCAGCATTTAAATAGAAATCAAGGCTATTTCGCCCACAAGGATGGGGCTTTCCCCTCATTGTTCTCTCAGTTTAGGTGGTTCATGTTTTTTAAATGGTTCTGCCCTTCTGTTTTGGTTGGTTGGAGCATCTTGGTAGTTTCCAATGGGTTATTTACTCAAAACATATCCTTTCCACTGTGTAATCCTCAAGGTGGCTTGCAACAACCCAAATGAATACCCACATAGATAAATCATAATAAATCAAAAGGCAACAGAACAAAAACAATGGTGGCCTCCCCTGTATCTAAGATGCATTCATTGAAGACAGGTCTGCCTGCAAAATGGAGCCCCCATGGACAAAGATAGTCTACCTTCCGGTATCAGCTGCTGGTGACAAAAAGGGAGAGTTATTGGTTTAGGCCTTGTGATCCTCCCATAGGCAATTGGTTGGCAGCTGTCAGCTAGTATGATGCTAGACTGAGTGGAATAAGGACGATTCTTAGGGTTTAGGATCTGCAGTTAGTAAGGGTAGGCAGGAATCTGGACTGGACTCTTGGAGAAGAAATTACAGAAGCGAAATGTTAATGATGCGGAATTAGAAACCTGGTAAGAATGAATACTATAACAAATGAAAACAATGAGGGGGAGGCGTGAGGAAGTCATCAGACACTGTATAAAATGTATGTGATCTGGCCCGAATCGGGGCTGGACAAAAAATTTGAAAATCTAATAAAAATTATTATATAAAAAAAAAGAAATTACAGAAGCACAGCTTGGCTCAGGTATGGTCAACCCACATCATCATGTCATTCTGTTAGCATGAATAGGCCCTGGAAAGCTAGTGCACTGGAGGAAACTAAACTTGTGATGGACCACTTGCTTTAAAGCCTGGATGTGAAACAAGGTCTCCTCAGGGTGCTTGAGGGAGGAAGCAAAGACACATACAGAGCCAGTGTGGTGTAGTGGTTAAGAGTGGTAGACTCGTAATCTGGTGAACCGGGTTCGCGTCTCCGCTCCTCCACATGCAGCTGCTGGGTGACCTTGGGATATTCACACTTCTCTGAAGTCTCTCAGCCCCACTCACCTCACAGAGTGTTTGTTGTGGGGGAGAAAGGGAAAGGAGAATGTTAGCCGCTTTGAGACTCCTTCGGGTAGTGATAAAGCGGGATATCAAATCCAAACTCTTCTTCTTTTTGCCTATTTAGACATAGAAGAACCTGCTTCTTGAAATCCTGAAAACATTTGAACCCAAAACCATTTGTGTAGAAAGTGGACCCAGAACAGCCTTCTCCTTGGCACTGAGGTGGAGCGCTGGAAACGTGGAAAATGTTCGCAAAAGCTCTTATTACCTAATGTGATGGCTATTATTGTTCCTGTGCCTCTTTGCCATTTGGAAACTTGTGTTGGTAAGCTGGGCGATGAGGTGGCAAGCTACCAGGCTCGCCCTGAACTAAGAAACGATGAGTGACCCAGAAACCGCACGAAGCCATTTCCACTGGCTGCTGGGATCCAGGTGACTGCCCGGTCACCTTTCCTCTCAGGAGCCACTGCCTTCCAGGCACTGCTGAGTCACTCTGCAAGGCAAGGAGATGTTGACAGCTCGGTCCAGACTGTCACGGGTACTTAGTGGGTGTCTCCAGGAAAGAAGCTGCACCTTCCTCTTACCCAGTGCCCCTGTGGAGATGCTGCCTATCATTAAGAATTGCACCACTTGGCTCAGGCATTCTTGTTTTTCCAATTCCAGGGCTAGCATGCAGAAGGCACCAAAGTTTAGCAGGATTAGAGAGCAAAGGGAGAAAACAAGATTGAACGGGGTGGGGGGGCACAGTGATTAAGATGCTGTGTGAGGTGCAATGGTGTCTGATACTCAGAATTAGGCATAGATGCTTTGTTGGCCTATTACAGGCATCCCCAAACTTTGGCCCTCCAGATGTTTTGGACTACAATTCCCATCATCCCTGACCACTGGTCCTGTTAGCTAAGGATCATGGGAGTTGTAGGCCAAAACATCTGGAGAGCCGCAGTTTGGGGATGCCTGGCCTATTACGCTTTAAACTCTGCTCTCTCAAGAGAAAGCTGTGTGTGTCTGATTGTGCTCATTTCACATTACGCGTCCTAGAATAACTGCCACCGTGTGCCATCAACTCTACTGCCCAGTTGGTTTCTCTCATCACCTGCAGGCATATACTAGAAAGTTGGGGGAAATCTGCATTGTTAATACCCTGCCTTTGCCAGGCATTCATGTGGCGACTGGAGTACCAAAGCATCATCATTTATTAAATTTGTATCCCGCCCTTCACCTGAAAATCAGAGGTGGTTCACAACATAAAAATGCTCCCTTTTCATCCTTCATATTTATAATTTCAACAGCATACTGAGGAGTCTTAGCAGCTCAATGAGGGAAGGGTTGCGTTGAGAGCTAATATACCTCTGTTGATAGACAGGCAGGGTGTACAGGGCCAGCCCAAAACATTTCAGTACCTGATGCTGAAATTCCTAGTGACACCCACCTTCCCACTCACTAACATGGGGGCACAGTCCGCTGGAAACTTGTCTTGTACAAGCCCCGATGAAGTGTACGGTGCTTGTCTGATTTCTGTTCATGTTAGTGGGGCTTCCATAGGATAATTTCCTACTGGAAATTGAACCTAATATAGAGATGTTCTTGATTGGTAACTTAAAAGCAACACATTAGATAACCTACTATTCATCGCAGGACCATCCTTGTGGTGTACGGGTTTCCCCGGTTGTTGTTGGACTACAACTCCCATGGCCCCAGGCAACCTGGACAAAGGCCATGGATTTTGGGAGTTGCAGTTGAAGAACAAACGGAGCAGAAGATTCCCAATCCCTGGTGTAGCGGTTGGGGTGACATCTACTTTTCTGTTTTGGAGTTGACAGAAGGAGGTCCCTTGACATGGAATGTTAGCAGAGGACTGAACTCATTGTCTCCTTGTGGTCAACACGGCTCTTCCTCCTGCTTTGCCCAACATGGCAGGTACAGAATCAGATGGAAATCAAGAGGCTGTGTAGGAACAAGTCTAGGAACTGGCAGGTGTACTGATTAACCAAGCGCAACAGAGTGTTACGGCACCCAGGTCAGGATGGGGAAAAGATCCGACCATTCGTTCTAAATCGTCCTAAGAGGGGTGGAGGAAAAGGATCCAGATAATTAGAGAACCCCAAGCGGAGTCAGAGACTGGCCACAAGAGGCCAGCCCTTGAGTCAGAGGCCCGGATTTCCTATTCCAGGCAATTCAGGGTTGCTCAGTGAGTCAACTCGTCAGCTATGCAGAAAGGGCAGCCCCACAGCCCTACAGAAGGAAAACCAGCAGTGGGCGGCACCTTTGCCAATGCGCTTGTGGCCCTGCCCTGGCACCGAGGGCTGTGTGAGACGAGTCTCACGTGTACAGGAGCCACCTTGTTTGTAATACTAACCTCCTGGCTCAATGCCCTGGCTGTTATGTAAGCACTGGGGTTGTAGGCTGCTGGAGGGAAGCCAGGTCCACGCAGGAGGGAGGAGACCTGAGGGCAGAACAGGGAAAATAAGCTCCAAAGAGCCGAGTGACTCGGGCACCATGTGGGAGGGAGGAAGCTGCTTGAGCGCAGGGAAACCCTGAGCTCTAGGCCCAGCTGGGGCCGCTCGTTCTTTGAACCGAACCCCACACCCTCAACAGTGGGTGAGGAGACCACCCCAACCCCAGATCCAGCTCTTCTGCCCCAGTCTCTTCTTCCTTTCCTGGAGCTCAGGGAATAAGAAGGTGGGAGCTCTCTGGTCCCCCTCCCCCCATCCCAAACAGGCAGCAATAAGAGAGAAGCTAAAGTCCAGATTTGCTGTACAGGTTGGTTTATTAACATGACACAGTGTGCCTGCCTTAATAAGCCTGGAAACAGTTATAATGGCCCAGAAGACACACACTGCGGGCAGACACTGTGTGGCTGTCAGCTTCTTATCTCCTTCTGAGGGAAGTGGGCTATATGCCTTTATCCACATTACAGATAGATGCCAACATAGCAGGGGGTGCTTCAGTAGTCGGTCATGCATGTCAGAGCTTGGAGGGCACAACAGCCATCGACACACCCTCCCTGCAAGCTGGACAGACTGGCAGGAGCTCCTACTTCACTGGAGTTCTCCTCCTGCTCTCCGAGTGCCTTCCTTCCTTGTGGGTCCAGCAGCTCTGGACTGGTGAAGGAAATTCTCATCCAGATAAAGCACTTCCCCACTCGCTTTCCTCCCAGTTTAAGACTTGTCCCTATCCCCACTGCTGTAGCTTCCTCAGCACATGCATTGCATCTTGCAGACTTGCCTGGAGCAATCTCTATGACTAGCACTAGGTCTCATATGGTTTGGGGGACAGAGAATGCATATTGGCGTGATCCACCAGGTCAAACACAGTCCACTTGCTACATACTCTGGCTTCCCACATGCTCCCCAATCCCTTTTTTGTTGCCCCAGGCAGGGAAGGAAGATGGATCAAGCCCAATGGGCTAAATTTGGTTTGGTCAGACAACAGAAATACTACATGGGTTGTAAAGTCTTGACGGAAGTGAACCCGGCTTCCCCCTAAAGCCCCACTTCAATGCTATTATTATTTCCAGTGCCCTGGGATCTGATGCCCTGGGATCCAGCTCTCTTCAGGAAAACAAGTGATTTCCCCCCCACCATCGGGATAGCTGAGGAAAGATGAGTTAATGGCTGCTGCAGGATAACAAGAGGGAAATTTGAGAGGGAGGGCAAAAGTAAAAAAGACTTCTGCCATCAGCTCGCATTGCATAGAGGGTATCTCTCACTTCAGAGGTAACTGGACTGGGAGAGCACCAGTGAGTGAGGAAGGCGGCTGGAGACAGACTGGTAGCTGAACCAGGCGGAAGAATGGTCAAGAATACACATGGAAGAACCCTAGTGGTTAGGGTTTGATGTTGCCATTTGCAGCAGGGCTGCCAACTCTCTGACCATGACCCAAAGTTGCAGGGTTTTTGCTTCCTTCTTAAGATTTACAGGCCAAAGAATAAAACCTCAGAGTGAGGGAGCAGATGCAAAGAGGGAAGAAAAGGCTATTTTTCTCATATGGTGCATCCAGGACCTAACCACTTAGTGTTGGTAAACGGTAAAGGCAAAGGACCCCTGGATGGTTAAGTCCAGTCAAAGGATGACTATGGGGTTGCGGCGCTCATCTCGCTTCCTGCCACAGCGGTACCTATTTATCTACTTGCACTGGTGTGCTTTCGAACTGCTAGGTTGGCAGAAGCTGGGACAGAGCAATGGGAGCTCACCTCGTTGCGGGGATTTGAACCGGCGACCTTCTGATCGGCAAGTCCAAGAGGCTCAGTGGTTTAGACCACAGCGCCACCACATTCCTTAGTGTTGATTTAGCTTACCACTAAATAACCTTGGGCACTGTAGGTTTATTGACAGTTTAGGATTTTTGGTCAGCAAACTGCTGCCACATTTACAAGGCTACAATCCCTAAGGTTTAAGTGGATGCACCTGCCATTCCTCCACTGGGCTCCATCCTCCTCCCATGTTCTTAAGAACAAGGTAAGGATTGTGAAGCGGACTGAGCACTGGAAGGAGTTTAAAGCCGTGAGTGGGTGGTGAGAAGTTCGGTTGAGAATGTTTGCCCATTTCCTCTGAAATCAGATTTTACCCCTGACCCACCAGGCATCACTAGGCGCTGCTCCTGCCCTGGCAGGCTCCACCCCCTCTTATGCCAAGCTGCACCCTGTATTTCAGAGTCTGAGCCTTTGGAGGCCTGGCGGCATTGTGCCTCTGGGCAGAAGCTGCAGACATGCTCTGAGGTTACAGTTCTACAGCGAAACAAGACACTGCCAACTTACAGAACCATCATGCATGATGACTTCATTGCCCACAAACACAGATGACACAACAGATGCGTGATGGGGCAGCATGGTTGGCTGCAGGCATTTTGCCCAATTCGTGGCTGCAGGAAAATGTATTCCCGACCGACTTCAACCAAATTGGCAGCTGCAGGAGTTGCTGACACAACTGCGATGCGCAACGATGGCAGTGCCCACCCTCCTCTTCCAGCACCACTATTGCCGTCCTAGTGTACATGCCAAATGGTTCTACCCTCCTGGTGCCAGCTCTTGCCACTGACATGCAACAGCCCAGTGGGCCAAGGACTGCCGTGGTAGTTCTACATTATGGGGCATGCATTTAGTACATTGGCAGGAGATGCCATTTTGTACAGCAGGTCAGAGGCTATGCTATGTGAGCACCCATTGGGCACCTCATGTAAGAATAGGGGCAGAAAAGTATTAATATGTTGGAAAACTGTTTTCCCCCTTCTCCAAAATGGACTCAACATGCATTTCCATGTTGGGATCCACCATGAGCTCAGACTGCACTATAACATGCCTCTTCACCAAGCAACCAACCAAGCACCTTTAATGGTTTTCAGTTGTCTCCAAAATCACTGTCTGAGAAACCACTTAACGTGATGGGCTCATTAAGCCTAGTTTGAAAATACGTGGGCTCTCAATTGCTCTCTCTCAAGAATCACTAGTCTGTCTGGCTTTGCCTTTGCAAGTTACTTTGGTTCCTAAGGTGGAAAATCCAAATGGCTCACCTCTTCCACTACTTAAGTCAAGAAGTGAGTTCACCAGCATAAGCCCCATTTAAACAGGGCTAGCACAGGGATATTTGCCAATCGGTCGTGACCCCTAGGCCAGATATTCCGATCTCCCACAGAACCACTTTTCATAGTGCGTCAAATCTGCCACCTGAGGGGACCTTTATAGTTAAAGCACCTCTGCTTTTTCTAGAGGTGGGGCCAATCTGCCTTTTTCTCCACCCAGGCACATTCAAATCCAAACTTTTGTTTAGTTTCAAACAGACGTACAATGCTAGGAACTGACCGATGTGCAATTTGCTTTGCCAGGGAGTTCAATTTGATGCTTAAAGTGCTCACTTTAGCGAGATGATTTACCTAAGTATTTCTTAGAACTGCAAAACAATAGATTCAGGGTTTCTGCACCTCCCTGCCTCACCTAAGGGAGTCAGGAAAGAAGAACTTGCTTTGGACATGTGCTAGGGGCAAATTGAAAGTGGGGGTAGGGACTTTGGCTGTTGAGGGATGGGAGCTCACTTGCCGACTGCTGCCGTGGTGCCAGCCTGGACCGGCACCTCTCAATCTCAATCAATCAATGACGAACTCGCATGAAGTTGGATACCTGCATGCAAGGATCCAGACGCAACAAGAATTATAACTGGGTTTCTGCACTTTGTGGGTTACTAAAATCTTCTGCGTCCCAACTTAGCTTGGCCTGGGCGTGTTCTGGTTCTGATGTCTTTTTCCTGCACATCCCTTCATCCCCCCTGTTATCCTACAGACTTCAAGGAGTAGCTTGAAACACAGGGCCTTGGGAGTAGCTTTGGGGAAGGGAGTGATCACAGTATTAACCTTTTCATGTATAGAGTAGTCTTGCTCATATATATATATATATGTATATTTATATAAATAATATAATATAATATATATAGAGAGAGTTATGTATAGGTACTTTACAAGGCCTAACACCAGGCATGCCATTTGCAGGAGGGTGGCCGGGGGGCGGGGGCGGGGGGAAGGCATCATTGCCTCTGCCCTTCGTATTTACAGGGAACTTACAGGTCAGCCCCCTCCAGCTTTGATGTGGGTGCCCTAACCAGCACCACGGCTGCCACGGCTGCAAGGCAAAGATGAAGGAGGTGTCCTAAGGAGCGTAGTCTGGGGGGTCAGTACAGTGAGAAAGGCAGTAGTCCTCTGTGTCAGCGTGCTGCCCCCTTTTTCTCCAGTGCCGGCGGTGAAGGCCGTGGGGTGTCTCCGGCACACTTGTTCCCGGATCCCACGGCAGGCCCCTCTTCCTTCCCCCGCTTGCCCTTTGCCTCTGCTGAGCCCCTCTTCAGCCCGTTCTTGGTCCCCTCTGGGCAGAGGCAACTGGGGGTCTTGGCGCAGGTCCCCAGGGTGGTGTGTTCCTCCACGACCTCCAAGATCCACTTCTCCTTGGGTGAGCCAGCCTTGTCCTGGCCATGCTCCGTGGCAGCTTTCCCCGGAGGGCCAGGCTCCTGGCTCTCCTTGGGTTCCAACACAATGGGGACAGGCCCCCGCGGGGCGACTTCCGCCTCCACGCTTCCTTTCCTGCCTTGCTCGTGCTCTTGCACGGGGCTCAGGGCTTTGGCCAGGGCACGGTTGGCTCCTGCAAACGCCTCTTCGGTCTGCACGGCTTGGCTTCTCCTGCAGTCCCCGAGCAGAGCTTCCGGGAGCCTGGCCTTGATGCTGGCTTCCAGGGCGCTGGCCTCTCCATCTCCTGCCCCGAAGCTAAGTGGGGACTCCTGGCGGCCCAGGCGCCGGGTGGCAAGTGGCTTTGGAGCCCCCGACTCGCTGGGGCTCTCCCCGTCGGACTCCGCCAGGCTGTGGAGGCCAGGCTCCCCATAGAAGTCCTTGCGGTATTCGGAGTGAACCACCTCCAGGCTGTGCTTCCTCACCACCACTTTCTTCTCGGAGCTGAGCGGGGAGCCCAGCTTCTCCGCCGACTGCACCCGCTTCAGCAGCGGCGAGCGAGGGGGCTCTGCGCTCTTGGGGCGCGGCCTCACCACGGGCGGCGAGGAGTGGAGCTTGGCCGGGAAGCTCTGCGTGGTGTTGGAGCTGCCCACCGTGTGGCCAGGCAGCGGGGGCGGCGAGGACTGCGTGGGCGAGGGCGTGTGAGCCAGGGGCGAGAGGGGGATGTTGCCGGCCGACTTGCAGCGGGCGGAGCGGTACTGGCGGTGCAGCTTGGGAGACAGGCCGTGCAGGGTGCTGGGCCTCATGTGGTGGGACGAGGAAGCTGGCGAGTTGGGGGTGCTGGAGGCTGGGGAGCTGCTCTGTGAAGAGGCACCTGTGGGGGGGGGGGCAAAGGGGAAGGGGGCAGGCTGAGAGGGAGGAGACCAGCAGCCCTTGCTGGGCACCAGGTACACTCCATGCCAGTCTCAACTCCCTCCGGGGTGAGAGGCAGCAAGAGCTGACAACATGCAATTCTGTCCCCCGACTGCCACTCCATTAAGGACATAAAAGGTAAAGGGACCCCTGACCATTAGGTCCAGTCGTGTCCGACTCTGGGGTTGCGGCGCTCATCTCGCTTTATTGGCCGAGGGAGCCGGCGTACAGCTTCCAGGTCATGAGGCCAGCATGACTAAGCCGCTTCTGGTGAACCAGAGCAGCGCACGGAAACGCCGTTTAGCTTCCCGCCGGAGTGGTACCTATTTATCTACTTGCACTTCATGCTTTCGAACTGCTAGGTTGGCAGGACATTAAGGACATCTTTAGGAGCAAATGTCCCCCACCTCCCTAACACCTCCCCCCGCCTTCTGCAGCCCAGCCACCTTGGGCTTCCTACCTAGGTAGGCAGAGTCAGGGGTGGACCGTAGGCTCTGGGTGGGCGAGCGAGCGCCCAGGCCGTGGGTGGGAGAGCCTGGCAAGCTGTCGCTGGAGGACAGTGAGCGGTTCAGCGACGACAGGCTCCGGCTGGTGTGCAGCAGGTTGGACTGCTTGGTGATCTTGCGGAAGAGGGAGCTGCGCTTCTTGCTGCTAAGGAAGGAAGGGGAGCCGTCAGCCAAGAGGGGAGCCAGCCCCTTCCTCTCCCCCCCCCCCAGTTATTACACCTCACCTGTCCTGCCCTTCCTTGCTGGTGCTCCTCTTGTTCCTCCGAGCCATCTTGGATTTGTAGCTGCTCTTGCGGGCTGGCCCAATCCGGATGGAGGTGTTCTCAAAGGGCGTGGTGGTCACCATCACTTTGTTCCCGCTCTGTGGCCAAAGAGAGGGAGAGAGCTGGCTGTTGGCACAGCAAGCAGACGCAGCGCTTTGCCCAGGTGCCCTTGGAGGCCACGGCCGCTCTGTGCTTACCTTCAGGATGAGCTCCACCACCTCCGTGTGCACCAGCCCATGCACTGGCTCCCCGTTGACGTGGGTGATCAGGTCTCCGGCACACAGGCCTGCCTCATGAGCTGGACCACCTTCCTCCACGTGCTGCCAGGGGAGAAGTACGTTTCCAAGTACAATTCAAAGTGTTGGTGCTGACCTTTAAAGGCCTAAATGGCCTCGGTCCAGTATACCTGAAGGAGCGTCTCCACCCCCATCGTTCTGCCCGGACACTGAGAACCAATGCCAAGGGCCTTCTGGTGGTTCCCTCCCTGCGAGAAGCCAAGTTACAGGGAACCAGGCAGAGGGCCTTCTCGGTAGTGGCACCTGCCCTGTGGAATACCCTCCCACCAGATGTCAAAGAGAAAAACAACTACCAGACTTTTAGAAGACACCTGAAGGCAGCCCTGTTTAGGGAGGCTTTTAATGTTTAATAGATTACTGCATTTTATTTGGAAGCCGCCCAGAGTGGCTGGGGAAACCCAGCCAGATGGGCGGGGTATAAATAATAAATTATTATTATTATTATTATTATTATTATTATTATTATTATTATTGAGATGCTCTCATGGCTCTGCTGCCCCCTTCTGCCCACAGCACACCCGGCTTTGACCTTGCAAGGGCCGTTGCCTAAAGTGTTTGCCCCTTCAGGCTCTCTTAGCGCGGAGGCGGACAAGGCAGGTCAGGGGCTCTTCCTTCCCCATGGTGCAGCGTTAATCTCACGCCTGCCCAAAGTGCCCTCCAGGTTGGCACGCACGCTTACCCAGACGATGTGGTGCACGCTGTAGACATCGCTGTCCCCCATGTAAACCCGGATGGCACGAAGTGTGAAGCCGTACTTCTTCCCCGAGCGCTGGATCGTGATGGGCGAGCGCAGGATGGTGACGGCGGGCGAGTAGTCGCGGGACGGTGAGGAATCGCGGGACGACGGGTTGGAGGAGAGTGACCGGGGGGACATGGGGCTTGCCAAAGGTGAGCTGCTGTGCTGTTCCACTGCAAGGAGGGAGGGGGAGAGAAAAACTAAAGGGGAAGCAAGAAGCCCTCCGCCATTCCATGGGGCAAGAACACAAGAGCACCTCTTGCCCCCCAGAACAGGAGCCCTGGCCCCCAGCCTCCCCTGCTCTAAGCCCTGCAAACTTGTACTTTCTGGTGTATGCACCCAGCCTAAGGCCAGCCGCCTGTTCCTTCCAGTCGTTTCCCAAGACCTGTTGGCAGCGAGGGAAAAGTACAGAAGCTGCAACACTTCCAAGGATGGTTTTGAGCTTGGGAAATGGTACGTCGGGGTAGGTGGGTGTCGAGCAGGCTAGGGCGAAGTGCTCCCGCAGGTCCCAGAGGCAAATGAAGCCTGGTGTGTGCCCTTCTGGCAGGAAAGGGAAAATAAGTGGTGCCTTTCCCTATTCTCTGTGGCCCTCCAGGTGCTGTTGGGCTGCCCGTTCCCATCATGCTGGCTAGGACTGGTGGGAGTTGGAACCCAACAGCATCGGAAAGGGCTCCCCTCCCCCGGTTTAAGCATACAGCTATAGACCCCTGCCACGGACAAAGGCCTGCGCGGTGCAATTTGAAGCTGCAGAAGGCTGCGGGCTTTTGGCACAACGTTCAGCTTCCCAAGAACCTCCCTTTGCATTTAAATTAAAAGCAAGTTTCCGGCCCTCATGGTGCAATTGACAGTGTGCGGGCAATGCTTGCTTAAATCTTAAGAGGCGTAACTGAATAAGATTCCCAGCGTTCAGGGGGTCCTCAGCACCTTGAAAGCTACTTTCTGTCTCTCCATAAACGACAGAAGCAGAACAAACTATGCAAAACTGTAGAAGCTGAAAAATCTAAATCAACAGAGGAAGTTATACATGCAAATATGCTTCATTTGCATAAGTTTGTGCATGGCCCAGAGTTCCATTTTTCTTATGGAAGACCTTTTTTTTTTTTATTGGCACAAAATGCACACAGCCCAGCAACTATGTTAGAAGTGCCGAAAGGGTGGGTACAGCATGCAGGGTTGATAAGTGAGAGGTTGGGGGCTGTGAGCTGATGAAGGCTGCAGTGAGTGGGGAGTGCTCATTCCTACTGGAACAGCGGCAGATGGGTCCTGTCTTCAGGGACTGGACAGTCTTGATCAGGATGCGGCCCGCCGGGACAGGCTGGCCCGATGGAAGGGGAGCGGTTCTGTGCAAGGGCGGGTGGATACAGCATGAAAGACAGGCCAAGATGCTGTCAAGCAGGATGGACGGATTGTAGTGAGAAGCCCAGTGCCCCTGGGGGGCAGGGAGTGGGCTGAGAGCAGGGGGTGGGGTGCCAGGCTCAAAGTGGGATGCCGTTCCTATGGGGTTAGTGCTGTGCCTGCTGGTTATGCGCAGGGGGGCGAGAGGAGGAGGGCCGTACCTGTGGGGATAATGACGGACAGCGCAGTAGCTGAGGCAGATTTGATGACCTTGCCCCCTGTGCGGGAGCTGCGCTTCTCGGCCGTGGAGTCCCCTGAGAGCTGTTGGTGGCGGGCCCGGCGCAGCACCAAGTCATTGGTGGCTTTGGGGGCTGATGGGTCCAGCTCCTTTGGGGGCTGTAGCTCACCCGCTTTTGATTTAATGCCTATTGGGGAGGGGAGAGAGAGGGATGATGACTCAAGCCCTACATCAGAGGACCACACGCCAGGGGCCCCCGCCTTCAAACAAGGAGCACAGAGCAGAGGGGGCCGCGGCAAGGACTGTCCAAACCCCCAGCCACCCGAGAGGATAACAAACACGATGCCCAAAGATTTCGCCTTTCCTCGTCACGCAGACGGCAGACCGGGCACCAGGCAGGGTGACTCTGCTTTCCTAGGCCTTCTCAAGGTGAAGCTGAGGAAATGGGGTTGCACCCCAATAGAGCTCGGAGGCCTAGGGCCCACCAAACTCTCGCAAATAGTGCGAAAAGGACCCCTTGGTAAGTGCTACTGATATTGCAATTGCCAAGCTGCCTGTCCTCAGTTCTGTGGGCTGCATAAAGGTGCGGAAGCCATGCAATTGGATGCTTGGGCTGCAAGACTCTGAAAGGAATCACTGCCCTTTCCCTTTCCTTATTAGACATGGCCAACACCTTGGATGCCATGCAAAGGGATGGCTCTGCCAGGCACCTTACCCCCTCCAAGAGCACCAGGTGAGGGCTTGTTAAAATCACCAAGGGTCAGATAAAGGCTGTGCCAGGCAACCTTGTTTTAGTACAGTATGCCAGCAGTAGAGGAACCTTTCAGCCTGATCCTACGCACATGAGAGACAAGGCTCTCATCATTTTAGGGTTTTCTGCAGCCACGCAAGCTCTGACAAACGTGGGGAAAAGCCCAGATTCCAATCAAACTTCTTGGCAGATATTACTAGAATAGAAATAACTGCTGCATTTGCCCTTTTTGGAAATCTCAGGGTTTGCTAGAGCCTTTGAGAACTTGTAGCAGACGCATAGCTGTCAACCCTCCCTTTTTTGGCGGGAAACTCCCTTATTCCAATGCCATTTCCTGCTGCTATCCCGGATTGTTGATATCCCTTAAATTTTCCGGATTTCAAAGGAAGCAGCTCCTCTCCCTCCCTGCCGGCCAGGGAGGCTCCTCAGCTGCGTTGCTCGGCTGCCAATAAGGAGTCTGAGACCGACTGGGGGCGGAGCTTGCATGCCTTGTGCATCCAGACCCTCACGCCCAACCAGACAGACAGCCTGCCTGCCGTCTATGCGCTCACTCTTTTGCTCACCCGTTCGCGCGCAGCCTCTGGAGCGCAGGGTGGCGAGGCTACTTGGTGCCATTGCACCACCCTCGTGGCATCCCTTATTTTCAAATCCGAAAGTTTGAAAAATTCCCTTATTTTCAAATCTGAAAGTTGACAGCTATGAGCAGACGTGTCTCTTCCTGGGGCAGAAACAGGTTAGGCAACCCAAGCACTGAGGGACAGAGAGGGGGTGTTTGTTGTGTGCAATAACAACAACAACAACAATAATAATAATTTCTTATTTATATCCCACCCATCTGGCTGGGTTTCCCCAGCCACTCTGCAGGAAGGGAGACAGCTGATAGTGGAATGTGCAGCTTGGTAGGCTTTTACTAAATAATCTGCCTGCAAACACCACATTTTATTCATAGCATTGCACTCCTGCTAGTAGCCCCAATCTAGTGCCGGAATCTATTTGCGGGAAAAGAGAAGAGGATGCGCATTGGCTCTGGGTAAGGGGAGTGTGCAACCTCTAAAAAACCAAATTACAAAAGAAAAAGCATGCCTCCTCCCAAATATAGTGGCACCATGGGGTGGGACTTCACCTCCAACATGTAAACAAAGAAATAAAAGGGTTGCAAAATGACACGGGCAGAGGCAGGAAGAGAGTTGTGTCACCCATTGCCACAGAGCCACTGCCACCGTGAAGCAACTGTCTCACGCAGCAAACTTTGGGCGGCAGAGTGGGAGGCAGATGGATCCGACCCATAAGTCACAATCCACCAGGAAACTTTCCTGCGTAAGCCCACTGAAATTACTGGAGGCTGTGCAAGAATGGAATTGGTTGCAAGTGATCGGCTGAAGGGCCTGCACCGAATACACGTTGCCTAGTGTACTCCTTATCGCAATGGATGCGTTATCAGGAGATTTGTGCGGTGCAGGTGTTAGGAAGGTTTGAGTTTTTCCAGCAACAAAACCTTGCGGCCCCGAATGTTGGGAAATTGCAATTTCCTGGCAATTGATGGGAGAACAGATGTTTGGATCCTCTGCAACCGCTGCATTGTGCAATGCCTACCGGAAAGGTCCAGAGAGGCTAACTGTACACTTGAGATTTGCCTTAGAACCAAGACCGGAGTGCTTGGATCTGCCAAGGGGTGATTTAAGGGATCTGGGGTGCACGGCTCCCTAGGGATGTGTGGTCTCTCTGAGCCAGGCTGCATCTCCTCACCAGAGGCTGGAAGGGAGAGGACTTTGGCTGCACAAAACAGATGTCAAAAGGGAGGCGACGTACCAAGAATCGGTTCAGACTGTAATAGGCACATCTCATGCACATCTTCAGCTGCCAGAGGGAGGGCTTTCAGCAAGAGGCCATTACTCACCTGCCTCAGTCTCCACAGGGGCAGGACTCTGCCCAGCCGCTCCTGCTGCCCCTTCCTTGCTCTCCTTGCCTTCGACCTGGGGCGTGGACCCCGGGGGCCCATTTTCTGCAGGAGCCTTCGCAGGCCCCTTGCCAAGACTCTCGCTGTCGGTTTCCAGGGGCACAGCAAAACGGCTGGTGTCCATCAGGGCCGAAAAGCGCCGACGTGCACCCAGCGGAGGGCTGGAATCGCTCTCGGTGTAGGACGACTCCGAGGCTGAGAGCCGCTTCCTGAGAGACAGAAAACAAGCAAGATGGCTCACCCCCCCACCCCAAACACCTGAGGCCATGTCCAAAATGCCAGCCAGGGCTTAACTTGTGTCAGGAGGCCTTAGAGATTTTATTATTATTATAAATGCTGTAACTGGAGCACAATCTACTTTAGCTGAAGCCAGGGTTACAACTCCCATCATCCCTTTCCACTGGCCACACTGGCTGGGGCTGATGGGAGTTGGAGTCCAAGAGCCTCTGGAAGGTCGCAGGTTCCCCAGTTCAGAAGTGAATCTTCAGTGGATTCAGTTGCAATAAGCGAGGAGACATTTTAATTGTTAGGGCTGCAACTTAAGAGCACGGGGGAGGGGTGGGGGTGGGAAATAAATGCCTAAAGCGTTACATTTTGAACTGAGAGCATTACAGTTGCACCTTGGATCCTGAACGCCTTGCGAGTCGAACGCTTTGGCTCCCGAACGCCGCAAACCCGGAAGTGAGTGTTCTGGTTTGCAAACGATCTTTGGAACCCGAACGTCCGACGCAGCTTCCAATTGGCTGCAGGAGCTTCCTGCAGCCAATCGGAAGCCGCGCCTTGGTTTCCGAACATTTTGGAAGTCAAATGGACTTCCGGAACGGATTCCGTTCGACTTCCGAGGTACCACTGTACTATAATAGGGAATGAAAAAGAACTTTAAAAGATTATCTTCCCTCCAAAGAATGAGAGAAAGCAATTGTTTATTTACCGGTAACTTTATGTTATCCTGTACTTTAGTCTGTGCCTCACTTACATTGCACCTACAGTGAGGTTTCGGTAATTCAGAAATGCATTTACATTTAAGATCAGTCGGTAGAGCATGAGACTTAATCTCAGAGTTGTGAGTTCGAGCCTCATGTAGGGCAATAGATTCCAGCATTGCAGGGGGTTGAACTAGATGTTCCTTGCAGTCAATTCTAACACTACAATTCTGTGATTCTGAGAACAGCTGATTAATGTACTACAGTGGAACCCCGGGTTACGCACGTGATCCGTTCTGGGGTCGCACTACATAACCTAGGCATGCGTATCACGAACGCACGAACAAAAACCCCCAGAAGAAACGTGATTTGAGCGCTTCTGCGCATGCACAAAATGCGCAGAATGCTTCTGTGCACCAGCGTGCACCAGCGTGTTGTGCACGCTCCGCGGAGGACTTTCGGGTCACCGCTGTGCTTGTCCCGAACGTACGCAACACGGAGCACACGCAACACGAGGTATGACTGTAGTTAGAAGAAGAAGAAGAGTTTGGATTTGATATCCCGCTTTATCACTACCCGAAGGAGTCTCAAAGCGGCTAACATTCTCCTTTCCCTTCCTCCCCCAAAACAAATGCTCTGTGAGGTGAGTGGGGCTGAGAGACTTCAAAGAAGTGTGACTAGCCCAAGGTCACCCAGCAGCTGCATGTGGAGGAGCGGGGAAGCGAACTCAGTTCACCAGATTACGAGTCTCTTAACCACTAC
This sequence comes from Darevskia mixta, assembly GCA_034641385.1. Lineage (NCBI taxonomy): Eukaryota > Metazoa > Chordata > Lepidosauria > Squamata > Lacertidae > Darevskia > Darevskia mixta. The sequence goes on along the minus strand of JAWWNH010000067.1, from coordinate 6,613,655 downwards.
ACCACACTGGCATCCATTTTCTAAGCATCCTGTATTCAGCTGATATTTCTAGTTTTCTCTGCTAAGTCCATATGGAAAAGTGCAGAACTAACAACAGTTAGAGTCTACCAGGGACCAGAGGTTGGGGCCAGATCCCTGGAATATCCAGGAAACCCTGAAGTCTACATTTGCCTCTCAGAGCTGGAGTGAGAGCTCCTCTGGGGGCTGAAGAACAAAAGCCACAGGGTGGAGACTCACATTTCAGGGGAGTTGGTGCGCCAGCTTTTCTCTCGAAGGGTGAAGCTGCCCAGGCTTTCCCTTTTGCTGAGCTTCTCATCTTTGTGTTTGTTGCTCTGGTCCCTCTTGGTGACGCTTGGAGTCTTCTGCTCATGCTGGGATAGGTGCTCCATGCTGCTGTACACCTGTATTGGGGGCGGGCGGGTGGGCGGGCGGCAAAGGCCAGAAGGGTGAGAAATGGTACAGCAACGTGCTATAAGGAGCTGCTTTATTGCTTATGTATTTATTTTCCTTATTTATAGACTGTTTTTCACTACAGACGCCCGCAAAGCAGTTGACCCATCCATCCATAAAACAATCCATCAATCATTAATGCAGTACTAAAACCACAGGTGAAAATGTAAGTTCAATTAATTAGGCAATAAACTTGCCCCTGACGACACACACTCAGAAGCGTGTTGTGTGGAGGATATAACTACAAAAACAAAACACAGCACCCAGAGCCTTCTAAGACATTCTTTGGTGTTTGTAAAGGAAATTTGAATGGTTCCTCAGTAACCAAGAATTAACACGTAGCACTGCTGTGTTCTTAAACCTCCCCAAATCTTTCAGTTCTCCACAGAAAATACCCCACTGCCCACAAGGTGATTTCAAGTACAGTGGCATCTCGGGTTACAAACACCTCGGGTTACAAACACTTCGGGTTACAGACTCTGCTAACCCGGAAGTAGTACCTCGGGTTAAGAACTTTGCCCCAGGATGAGAGCAGAAATTGTGTGTCAGCGGTGCGGGAGGCCCCATTAGCTAAAGTGGTACCTCAGGTTAAGAACAGTTTCAGGTTAAGAACGGACCTCCAGAACGAATTAAGTTTGTAACCAGTGAGGGTTACTGCTGGTTTCAGATCCTATACCAGGGGTGCTGGGAATAGTCTTAGAAAGGTCTGGGTGTGCAGATCTGGCCCATGCGGGAGACTTCAAGCATCCCTTCTTCCTGCCAATCTTCGCCTGAAAATACCCAGGCACCCACCCACCCCCACCCACCCATTAGCTCAACAAACACACGACTTGGAAACCATAGTTCTGCACACTGCACACTTAAGTGAATAAGTTTGCATAGGGCTGTGCTGCTGCTGACAATCTCCTATTGTATTGTCTCCCTATGATGCGCGATGAAGATAGCCAATACATTTATTGGCTACCCATCCCCAACATACGCCATTCAAATCCTGACTCTTCACTGCACTATGCTCCCAAACACATTTTGCTAATGGCAGGCTGATGGTAAGGAGAAGAATGAAGAAGACAACAGCAGCATTTCATAGAGCAATTAAAAGTATTTATAGCATTTCACATACATTATCTTAGTAGTCCTCACAGCAACCCTGCCAAGTAGGCCAGTAACAATATCCTCATTTATTTGCAGAAAGAAAGAAAGAAAGAAAGAAAGAAAGAAAGAAAGAAAGAAAGAAAGAAAGGCGACAGAGAGGGAAGTGGCTAGGGACACTTGTGACCATGAGGCTGAGGTGAGATTTAAACTCTGGGCTTCTGAGCACACACTCTATAACCACAGCACCAGTGTTAAACAACAACAACAATTCAAATTAAATGCAGCCAGTGAGGACTCTCACCTTGCTGAACCTGGGAGAGCAAGATGAAAACTGTCTTATTTCCACAGGTTCATCTTCAGTCGTGTCATCTTCATCATATGAGTTAATGTGGTGGTAACGATCGGAGCGAGCTGGAAAGAGGAAAACTGTCTCATGGGAGCTGCGGGAGACCTGGGCAGCAGGATTGCTGTTGATCTGCCCACATTCCCTCTAATAAAGAAATAGGAGTCCTTGGAGAATTCAGGAAATCAAATAGCAAGGTTGCAAGGACTCAGGCCAGGATGGCAATAAACAATAATTTCTTCTATTTTTGTTGTTTCAAGTATGACACCAATTCCAGTTGCAATGATTTTTAACTCCAGGACAAGGCCCTGTTTCGTTTATTCTTCATCAGCTCTAGTTTCTAAGTTTCATAGTCAAAGTGTACCGAGACACTTGGTCCTAGGGCGGGGCCTGATGGGCTCTATAAAGGACTGCTGCCGCCGACGCTTGGCAGAGAGGGCTTAGTTTTGTTTTGTTTTTGTTTAAATTTCTGTTATTTTTTATAACAGTTCTAAGTTATAAGAGTTCTAAGATGGCGGCGCGCATAGACGCAGCGGCTGCTCAGTGCTCTCCCTTATTTTTAAGTGTTTCATATGGCTTTTACTGCTGTTACTCGTGTTGAGTACATTTTTGGTTGGGGAAACAATTGTTTAAATGAAAAATGATTTTTTTAAAAAATTATTTATTATTATTATTATTATTATTATTATTATTATTATTTAAATCCAATTTCGTTGTACTTGTACAATGACAATAAAGATATAAAGATAAAGATAAAGCAGCATACCCATGTATTTAAAAACAAACGAGAACCCTAGCATGTCCCCATTGTCTCCCAGAATTTCGCTGCCATTGTCACGTAAGAGTGGATGGGGAATTCTTTTCAACCTGAGGATCAGATCCAGAATTGGCCCACCCTCCATGGACCATTTTTGACAGGTGGGGTGGGTGGGGGGTCACCTACCTGTCAATCACCTACAGTTGTATGGCATGGATGATAAAGATTTCAAGCCCAGAGCAGGCAGAGGCTTATCTCTGATCTTAGCTGTGTGAACCAAACTAGGCAGGACATCAGATGCATTTAGCGTATTACGTGTTAAGCATTTGTTTGTCAGGGACTGGGCAGAGGAGGAATGGTGGAGACCACCTCCCCAGCCTGACCCTTCCAGGGAGGAGGAAGAGGAAGACACTATAGATTGACAACAGGGGTTTGAGGGAGGTCGCAGCCCAGAGGCAGATGAGGGGGAAAGTTGGGAAATAATGGGAGAGGAGGCAGGACTGGAACGGCAGCTGGCTGACACGGTGTCTTTAGAAAGCATTGCAGACCCCCCCCCATCTCCCAGAACCCAGTGAGCCTTTAAAGTAGGAGAGCTAAGAGCTCAAAGACACATAGCAGCACCCGTAGAGGAGACGATGAGAATGACGGATGAGGAAGTGGGAGAGACGGGGGGTGGGGTGGAGATTCACTCAGGACAACGCCATTATCCAAGAGGCTGGGTTCTATAGCCTCTCTCTGTAATATTGAAATAAAAAAGGAAGGTAAGAAACTTTTCCTTGTCTTTATACTTTCCTGGGCAGCCAGCTGGGAGCCACTGACAGCATCCTGAAATACATACACCTTAAAACAATAATACAGTGGTACCTCGGGTTAAGTATGCTTCAGGTTAAGAACTCCGCTAAGAACAGAAATCGTGCTCTGGCGGCGCAGAGGCAGCAGGAGGTCCCATTAGCTAAAGTGGTGCTTCAGGTTAAGAACAGTTTCAGGTTAAGAACGGACCTCCGGAACGAATTAAGTACTTAACCCGAGGTACCACTGTAATACAATAGCAGTTGCAGTGGTGTGACTCTTTCACTGGAACACAGGGCACTGCCTCCTACGGAGGCAACCACTGGTTCATAATGTTCCACACTGTCTACACTGTCTGGCAGCAGCTCTCCCAGGGGTCTCTCCTAGTCCCAGCTGGAAGTGCCAGAGACTGAATTTAGGACCTTCTGCTTGCAGGCACTACAGCCACTGAGCTATGGCCCTTTCCTCCCCTGTGGGGGCCAGGTGAAAATGTTTCCCCTGAAGCTGATATTTGCAATGGAAATCCCCCACTGACGCCTCTTCAGTATGAAAGAAGGAAGGAGAAGGCCCTTATTAACATGAGCAATATATGATCAGGTGTTTCTGGATAGTGGGAAGTGGTGGTGTTTGTTAAAGGAAAACATTTGGGAGTGGGGAGAGAAAAGAAAGAAGAATGTTAACACTTGCTGTCAAAGTAGCTGGTGTCTTCCTCAGACTCCAGGTGAGGGATGAATTCTGCTTTCTGCCTCAGAAGCCCATTCCAGTCCAGATCTTTGAAAAATGCATGCTGTTTCACTTCGTAGGCGCCACCTGCAAAACGCAAAGACCGAGGTCTTGCTGCCCTCTGCTGGACAAGACCACCAATCAAACTGGACATGGTAAGAGGTGCTCTTTCCCAGAAACATGTGATTCTGCTGCGGGGGTGGTGGGGGGCAACATCCTGAGCACTTAGGGAATGTTGACACAGACCCACCAAGGCCACAGCTGGTCAACAACTTGGTGCCCCAGGTTGCAACACCCCGAAAGAGGATCTAGAGATCTGGGGGCAGGACTATCCCTCCCCTCCTTCTGGATTGGATCGCACTGAAGCCCCACCTAACTAACTGCCCTGCACCCTGTGACCAACTGTCCTTACCTGCCCCCAGGCGGAGAAGAGGGTTGGTCTGCAGGAGGCAGGAGATGAGATCTTGAGCATCTGCTGGGAGGGCCTCCTCCCCTTCTGGCCACAAGATGTCATCTGAAAGCAGAAAGAAACAGAGAAGCTCTTGGTGGAAGAGGCAGCTGATGCGGTGGATTAGGGAGGGTTAGAACGGTCTCCTCAATGTGTAGATTATTGTAACAGCTTTAATTGTTACTGGGAAATGGGCTCGTATGCCAAGCATCTTCCTAACATGGAAAGCAGGTCACAGAGCCTCTGAACCCAAAGCTCCACCTTAATGCTTCACTCTGTTTCATGATACCCTCCTAAGGTTTTTCTCCCCACCAACTCAAACAGCACAGCACCCTCCTCTCACCCCTCCATTCACCTTGTGCAAGCCCATGGTTGAGCAGGAGCAACTTAGCCAAGCCTGGAGGAAATTCCAAGGCCAGCAAGTAACAACGTTGAGCTCACAGCTGGATCACAGCGACCAAAACACACTTGCCCTTCACTTACCAGTGATGACCTGACCAAAGAGCTCCTCAGGGGTGTCTCCAAAGAATGGCACGCAGCCCACCAGGAACTCGTACAGGATGATGCCCATAGCCCACCAGTCCACTGGCTTCCCATAGCCTTGGCGAAGGATCACTTCGGGAGCAATGTATTCAGGGGTTCCACACACCTGCCAAGACACCCACCATCCTTCAGCTAGCAGCACAGAGATTGGATGAAATCCTGGTAATGGCCGGGGAAATCCGTACATATGGCAGCCCTACATGTTAGCTGAGACAACTGAGAAGGGGGTGATCTGCATTCCTATCAGAGTCCTGGGCTGGGTGGAGAGGTTTCAGACCTCTCTATCCATCTCAGAGCTGGGTATATAATTTTTGTTTTGACCACCACCACCTGTGGGGTCTTGGGGGTCAGAAAAGCTTCTACCAGGCCCCTGGGATGGAGGTTAGACACCCTAAGTCTACAGCTTTCCCCCTCACATACACAATGACAATTTGTCATGTCCTGCCTCGTGTCTTCCTTCTAAAATACCAGAAGGCCTTGTTTGGTAAGAAAGGCTTTGTTCTGCTGACTGACAAGTTCTGATTTAAAGTCCATGCTGGGGTTTAAAAACAACTCAACCAGATGAGAGCTTCCAGCCAGCGGAAAGGGGTTTTTGTACTCTCTTATCTCATACCTCCCTAAATATTTACCAAGTGGTCTGGCGGCAATGAAAACCCCCATAGCCAATGACTAACTGAGATTAATGTCCTCTTACTTCTGTCGTTTGTATGTAAACACAATCCGAGAGGAGCAGAAAGAACTCCCCTGGATCAGCCTTGATCTGCCCCACAGGGCAGCGTTGTTCTAGTCTCCCACGCAATTTCAACGGCACGTTTCAAATTCTGCCCCCTCACCCACCCACAACGCTCCCCTCTCACACACACCATCAGGGGGCCCACCTGTTTGTCCAGGAACTCCCGGGCATCCTTCTCAATGTGACCCTCGTACAAGTTGGTGGTGAGGCTCATCAGCCCCATCTTGGAGAGGCCGAAGTCTGTCAGCTTGATGTGCCCCATGGATGTGATCAGCAGGCTGAGGAGGAAGCCGGAGAAGCAACCGTCAAGAGAGCTCAGATCACAGGCACACCTTGCCCCCCCGCCCCCCACTTTTGGCAAAGGAACCCAGGGAATGTCAGCAATGCATGCTGCTGCTGCCCTTCTCCTGGCAATATAGCCCAGGAGAGGCTCTGGTTCTCCGCTTCATACTTGTCGGGCTTGAGGTCACGGTGGACGATGCCATAGTTGTGCAGATACTCCAGCGCAAGGACGGTCTCGGCAAAGTACATGCGGGCCATCTCCACAGGCAGTGCCCCTATGTTCTTCAGCAGGGTGGCACAGTCCCCGCCTGCTGGGGAAAGGGTGAAGTGGTTAGGGAGGCAGCTAGCAGGCCACTCTCTGCGTACAGTGCAGGACTGCTACTCTGTTCCTGTCCTTGATCGGAGCCTGCAGTCCTCCAGTGTCATGCCATTTGGAATGCTAAGAAGCACAGTCTGTAGGAGGGCAGGTACAAGGCTTGGATCCCTGTGCCTTACATTCATGCTGTATTTAATACTAAAAGACCTAGGTGATCATTCGACTTGAGACTGGTTTAAAGACAGGTGTTTCCAATCTTGCTTGCTGAAAAAGCTAACAGGATGCTGGAAGCTCCTGCCAAGCACACAGGGACTCTGCCATCTCTTACAATCCAATCTTGCTTTGAAGCAGTTGAATAAAAGAGATGGTCTCAGGGCTTCCAGTAACATCACTGTGCTGACTAAAAGTAATGAAACCACTGGTTGAGGAGCTTGGGTGCTAATGAATTGAGAAGGATAGGATCAGTTTGGATGGCTAGGAAAGATGCTTTTCTCAACTTCTGAGCTATGTTTTTAACTTAATAGATAAATTTAATTAATAATATAATAACAACAACTGGATATTATTTGTACAACAAAGGATGTGCACATAGTTTGCTCAAGGGTATCTGAGAACCACTGCTGCTCTCAGAATGGGTTGTTTCCTGCAAGCTCACACATGGGATTTAATTTTCATCTGGAACCTGAATCAACCTGATCAACCTGACTTGTGTGATACCGAGAGACCAGATATTGAGTCCCTTCAGGAGTTCTGAGGCCGTGTACCTTCGACATATTCCATGACCATGCAGAGGTAGCGCTTGGTCTCAAAAGAGCAGAACATGCTGACCACAAAGGGGTTTTCTGCAAAAGTCAAAATGTCGCGCTCCACAAAGGCCTGCTGGATCTGGTTGCGCAGGATGAGGTTTTGCTTGTTGATCTTCTTCATGGCAAAGCGCTGTCGGGTCTCTTTGTGCCGCACCAGATACACAGCTCTGTGAGAGGAGGAGGCGGAGAAAGCAGAGGGGAGGTGCTCAGCAAGAGGCAGCCCCAACCCACAAAGCACTTCTGGGAGCCGTATTTTCCAAGGACACAGCAGAGAACGTAGGTGTATTGAGGGATCTTGATCCTTGCCCTCTAAATACTAGACTCTCTCCCCTCTTTAAACAATGGGCTGGTAAACTAGCTTTTACCCAGAGCTTTTGGGAGGGGCAGTGAGGCTTAGGTCTGCTCATATGTCCACTGCATCAACATTACACATCGTTGCAAACCCTTAAGGTGGCAAAAGATCTTGGGCCATCCTTGGGTGGGAAGCTGTCTGAGGATTGCGACCTAAAGAACACCCTGCTCCCGCATCACCCTGCCTTCTATTTGATGCCTTCTTCACAACCCTCCCTCCAGGTGCCTCTGCTGTCTCAGTGTGAGGCAAGTAGGAAGAGGAAACAGGGCCTTCTTGGTGGTGTCCCACAACTGACACCATATGTGACAGCTGGTTTTAGGCAAATATGGATGTGGCTTAAATGGGGCTCCCTACTGTTCCTATACAAGTAAGGTTCCCTGTCAGCATCAATACGCTGACAGAGAGCCTGGCTAGGATGGGCAGCTGAGGGGGATGGAGGAAGCAGTTTGCATTCAAAAATGCTGGAGCAAGTGTAAATGTAAACTGCTTCCTTTGAGGAGGGAAAAATGCTCCACTTTCTCTCCAGAGGAAGCATTCCCTCTACAAAAGGGTTTTTCAACCACACGGAAAGGAGAATAATATCGGTAAATTCCCATCATAGTAAGATGGTGTAGGGAACTGGATCTGTTCAGTGGGCCAGATTCCCAAATTACACACACATACACAGGCCAAGGTGGGCAGATGCGTGGGACAACCCACCTGTCCATCACCTGGCAACATAATGAGTTTACACAGGTCAGAATTCCAAGAAAACATTCAAACAGGCTTGCTCTGGAGAGAGAAAATGCTACATCATTGAAGTGAGCATTTCTCCCTCTCTCAATAGGAAGCAATGTGGATTCAGAGTACTGTATTTTGAATCCAAAATACTCAAATTTTTAAACAGCATTTCCCCATATAATTCTTCTTTTTCTCCCCCCCCCCCCCGGGGATGCCTCCTGAACTTCCAAGCTTGGTTCAGATGCTTCCCTATATCAAAGATCCTGCACCCCTCCACCATGATACTCATAAAGAAACATGGGACATGGGCTCCCCAGCATGGATGATCGGAGCATAACGGTGTGATACTTTCAACTCAAACCAGCTGAAACAGCCTACTCCCCCACTTTGGGAACAGCAGCTTTGGGCCAGGTAACCATTTGAACCAGGCCTGATTTGGTGCTGAAGGAGCAAACCAGAAGCAAGAGAGACCCATGCAGGCAGATCTGGGATCTGAGTCAGCTCACTCACCCATATGCCCCGTTGCTTATGAGTTTAATTGTTCCAAAGTCTCCTTCTCCCGGTGGCTTCTTTGGCTTTGGAGCAGTTCCACGACTCTGTAATGGTAAGTAAATATTGGTATGAGGGCTTAAGCAGCTCCTCTGACCGTCTCCCTTTCTCCTATGAAATTCAGCCAGGCTAACTGAAGCCAACCCTATTGAGGACCCCTTCTTTACCAAGGTTAGGAGCAGTGCCGTACGGTGAAATTGTTTTTTTTTTTTGTATGGGAACAGTTAGGGCGAGAGGCGCCAACTTGCAAGGGCAACTGGGGGGGGGGCACCGTGACGTTGTGAGTGTGACATCGCTATGTTGTGACATTGTGTGCTGAGCATCGCGCCTCCTTCCCCAAGCTATGCAGAAGCTTCCTGGGTTTTGGGAAGGAGGCTCCAGCGTCTGACAGGATGCTGGAGCCCTGCTGCCTCCTTCCGAGAGCTGGGTGGGCTTTGGGAAGGTGGCAGAAGGGCTCTTGGACCCCGTTGGAGCATCACACCTCCCTCTCTAAGCCGGGCAGAAGCTTGCCGAGTTTTGAGAAGGAGGCACCAGTCTTTAATGCTCTTAATACTCTAATTTACTGGGAACTTTTAGGGGACTATCCTAGTCCACTGACTGCACACCACTGGTTAAGAGTCAACTGTGAACGCAGTTAACACTGGCACCAGAAAATTGGTAGAGAGCCACTCTGAAACTGAATGGGGATAGCCCATTTACTTTCATTTATAGATGCAGAAGATAGAAAAAAACAGAGCCAAAAGCACAAACATAAGACGGGGTAATCCCTGGCTATGCAACGACACTATGGATTTAATGATGAACCTTGCGGGCAGAGCCACCCACTGACTCAGATGCCTAATAATAAGGAGTTATTCTGGTGGAGTGTCTTCTGTTATTCAAGAAGCCACCCCACTCCAGCCTGGGTCACACAAATGAAAGGTTAGTCAGTAAGAGCAAGAAGGGCAAGAAATTCCACTTGTTTTCAGTTCCTTTTTGTAATCACAACAGATTTATTTTTATTCCTATCCATCGCAGATCAACTGGGCGGGGAGTTAAGAGGGAACCATGTCCCTGTTCCTGGGCTCTTTTTCCACCTGGCATGAAGGAGGTGGAAGCCTGCTAGATCTCTCTCCCACTTCTCCATCCCCACTCTTTATCTTTACTAAATAAATAATTTTATTTCCTATTCAAAAAAGGAGTCCGCATAGCAATTTTTTGGGGGGTGCATACGATCACATTCTATTTTCCTCTTAATAAACGCACACTGTTCTAACAACCTTTGTGACACAAAACCTTGAAAGGGATCTCCCCTGCCAGGGGGGCTGACTTGCCCCCCCACTGTGGATCCCCAACGTTGGTGCACACTGAGTTGCAGCATAATAACGTGGTGATGTGACGCTGTCATGTCGTGTCATCACGATGGAGCAGCTCCGGCACTGCAGGAGTGACCGGATCACGGCCTCCATGTGCCGCAGTCGCATTGGGCGATGCACAGAGGCATGTGGCAGAGGCCAGGCACCAACAGCAAAACTTTTGTGGGTGCCCGGGCCCCTGGGGCTTGCTGGAGATGGCGCCAGTGTCCCCTGCAACTGGATTCATTCTACTGAATGGAGTATTTATTCTTCCACAAGAAGGGCTGCTTCTGGGTCCCCGACTCTGTTGAGCTTTAACTGAGGTCAACTGCAGTTTAGGAAAGAGTTGTGCTTGTCACCTTCCTGCCCAACCAGACTGGTCACCATGCTAGATGGCTAAGGTGCCCCAATGGGAGGATGATAGGCTGCTGCAGGTACCACACCAATGCTTTCTCTGATTCTCGGACCAAGGCAGGCTCTATCCCAGCAGTGGGGCTTCCTGCCTTTCCAGCTGTTTGAGAAAGCTCTGTAGCTTCTATGACTCTCTCTCTCTCTCTCTCTCTCTCTCTCTCTCTCTCTCTCTCTCTCACACACACACACACACACACACACACACACACACTGAGTACTTCCCTTCCCAAGACCTGAGTGGCTGGTCATATATAGTCCACTGCATACCGCTTCTTTTGATAGACAGTTGAGGAAGTTGGGTATGCTTAGACTGGAAAAAAGGAGACTGAGAGTAGATATGATAGCCATCTTCAAATATCTCAAGGGCTGTCCCATGGAAGATGGAACAACTTTGTTTTCTCCGGCTCCGGAGAGTAGGACCCAAACCAATGGCTTCAAGTTACAAGAAAGGAGAGGCTGACATAACACCAGGAAGAACTATCTGTTCCGACAGCTGTTCTGACTCTGGTTTTTAAGCAGAGGTTGGATGGCCATTTTGTCAGGGGTGCTCTACCTGAGATTCCTGCGTTACTGGGGGTTGGACTAGGTGACCCCTTCCAACTCTACAATTCTAAGATTTTATGTTTACCAGCATGTTTGGACATAATTGTTTTGGCTACCCCACATCACTGCATCATGTGCTCTTTTCCCAAATAAAAATGCAGCACACACTCTTGAGAAGAATGGATGAATGAAGGCAGGAGAGCCATCACCTCAGTTTCCTACGTCTGTGGCAAACAACCGTGCCATGCTTCTGTAGGCTTTGGTGCTGCTGTTTTATACTTAGTTCTACTTTAGCATCTATTTCGCAACGGATCAAAAAACCAAATGTAAAATACACCATTCAAATTCAATGAACCAACACATAACATCAGTGGTGGAAAACCCAAACGCTCTACCAATTTAACCCCACAGCCCAAATGGCACCCAATGAATCTTAGCCGTATGTCTGAGACACTTCCATGCTCAAGATTTGGGGGATCTCCAAGAGGGAAGAGAAGGCGGGCTTCCTTAAGTGTGGGGCAAGCACTAAGAACGTCTCCCTAAGCCCCCTTTGCTGTCAAAATGTGAGACATGAATGCCATCCCTGTACCCCTGACAGACTCTGATAAGACAAGGGTGTGTGTGGATAAAGCAGTTCCTAGGCTTGGACCCAGCAGGGTCACCTCACACTGTATTTTTAAGAAGCTCATTTTCCTTCCCTGTACTTTCTACCTGCTTCCCTTCCATAGCTGTCAACTTTCGGATTTGAAAATAAGGGATTTTTCCAAACTTTCGGATTTGAAAAGAAGGGATGCCGCGAGGGCGGTGCAATGGCACCAAGTAGCCTCGCCACCCTGCGCTCCAGAGGCTGCGCGCGAACGGGTGAGCGAAAGAGCGAGCGCATAGACGGCAGGCAGGCTGTCTGTCTGGTTGGGCGTGAGGGTCTGGCTGCACAAGGCATGCAAGCTCCGCCCCCAGTCGGTCTCAGACTCCTTATTGGCAGCCGAGCAACGCAGCTGAGGAGCCTCCCTGGCCGGCAGGGAGGGAGAGGAGCTGCTTCCTTTGAAATCCGGGAAATTTAAGGGATATCAACAATCCGGGATAGCAGCGGGAAACGGCATTGGAATAAGGGAGTTTCCAGCCAAAAAAGGGAGGGTTGACAGCTATGTTCCCTTCCCAGCATTCTCACACAAGCTTCCTCTCTTCCATTTGCCCATTATGCTCCTTGTCAATCACCCATGCCTTCTCTTTTCCTCTCACCCACTAATCACATTCCTCCTAAGCCTTCTTCCTGCCTGCTTCCAACACCACCTGGGCTTCTTTTCCCTCCCACCTCATCCATCCATATTCTGTGCCTCTCTTCCACTTGTCTCCCAGATCTCCCATGTGAACCTTTCTTCTCTTCCCCCCTCATATGCCTGCCTGGACTTTTCTTTCTCTATCGTAAGAGTGGAGGAGGCAAATGGGGAACCTCATGCATTTTCTCCAACTTCCACCACACCGGCTCTCATTCCCCCCGCCCATTGTGGTCCCCCCCCCCATTTATCTGCCTCTTTCCCTTTTCTTGCACATCTGCTATACTACTACTGTGCGTGGCTGCCACAGATACACAGTCAAACCTCGGCTGTCGAACGTAATCCGTTCCGGGAGCCCATTCGGCTTCCAAAATGTTCAGCAACTGAGGCGTGGCTTCTGATTGGTTGCAGGAGCTTCCTGCACTCAAGCCGAAGCCGCATCGGATGTTCAGCTTCCGAAAAAACATTCAAAAACCGGAGCGTTTACTTCCTGATTTTCGGCGTTCGGGAGCCGAAATGTTCCAAAACGGAGACATTTGGGAGCCGAGGTTTGACTGTATTGCTGGTCCAAAGCCAGTGTGCCACGAATCCAAGAACTGCACCCTATCAGCCTCTGCTGTTGCGCAAGGAGTTGGAGAGTGCACTTGTGCAATGGCACGTGGTTTCATGGGCACCCCTAGAATTGCTGCTTGGGTCGCCATCCTTGGCGCTGCTGCTACCTCTACCCAAGTCAGGGTGCAAGGAAGTCAGCTGCTTCCACAACTCCCAGGGAGTCATCTAACATGTGAAATTCATAACTCGAGCTGAAACTTTTAAGCCATCAACTAAAGCCTGGGTTAATTATCAGGTGGGGCTCCAAGCACATTTATTTCACTGTTCGGGTCCCAGCGCATGGTCATGTTTTTTTTTAAAAAAATAAATTAATTAAAGGTGGCCTTTTGTTTTGACAGTGATAAAAATAAAAAATAAAATAAAAAATGTATTTATACCCCGCCCATCTGGCTGGGTTTCCCCAGCCACTCTGGGTGGCTCCCAACAGAACATTTAAAACACGGTAAAAGATCAAACATTAAAGCGAGATGATGAGTCTGTTTATTATGTTTATGCCCCAGTCCCTGTGCCAAAGTTCTCTTAGCCCAGAAGGGCTTTGGACTTAGGGTGGGGAGAACAGCTATGGGAATAGGGAGGAAGTGTCACTCTGCCACAAACAAATTCTGACCTGCCAAAAGTTATCCATTGGGAAACCTACTTTGGAGTTCATTGGACCTGAAAATTGCAAATATCACCTTTAGGTAGGGATGGAAAACTTCCTCTCCTCCTCCCCCCCTTGCCGCTGTCCTGAGGCTGCTCATGGCTTGGGGGGGCTGCTTACTTGCATAACAAAGGAGTGTAAATTAATTGCATTCATGCAACAAATTCTGGCTTTAGCCCAGTGGTTCCCAACCTTTTTCTGGCCACACCCCACCTAAGCATCTCTAAAATCCTGACACCCCCCCCCCCCCGTTACATATAACTCTTATTATTCAAAAAGTGAACTCCTATTCATGTGGAGGAAGCCTAAAAGTCCATTAACTGTTAATAACTCATTCTCGAATTGCCCTCCTTAAAAATCAAATTGCCCCCTCCCCGTGGGGCGTGTGCCCACGTTGGGAACCACGGCTTTGGCTTGATTCCCAGCTGCTGCCGGTAGAGCCCGAACGCCCAATGGTAAATAGAGGGCTTTAGTTGCATGCACCCAAGTGAGTAGCCAGATTTGTTTTCCTGCACAACAGCCCACCAAATGGGGGGGGGGGGCTGCCTGAAGCCAAGTAGCTGCAGGAACTCGCTTTCCCCTCTTTCCCCAGGATCAAGCTTGCGATGTGGATGTAGCGGCAGAAACATTGAGCAGCGGTATGAAGAGAGAGAGAGAGACAGAGAGAGACAAAGAGAGATAGAGAGAGAGAGTTGTGTCTATGTGTGAAGAGTTGGGATAGACAGCACAGAGCTGGGGTGCGGTTGGTGCCCCCTGTGTACTGACCTCTGTGAACTCCTCTGTCTCAGGTGTGTTGGATCCTCCGCTATCATGCTCCTCCACATACAGCACATCTGACGAGAACAGGGTTTGGAAAGAGCCAAAGGGAGAGCCAAGGGAACAAGGCTTTAGCAACCCCATTGTCATTCATGAAAGCACAGAAAGGGTGAAACCTAGACATGCGCATAAAGCCATGCATATACGCCGATGCACATGCCTCTGGTACGTACATGCACACACGGCGGCATGCTAACGCGTGGGGGTATGTGTGTGATGGAGAGAGACACGTGTCAAGGTGACAAATCGGGAGGCGGAAGCATGCGCTCGCTAAGACAAATCACAGGCGAATAAGCTTGCATGCATCTTAGCACACACCTTGGGAACAGATACACAAACACCTGCGGGTATGCGGTTTCGCCTATACTTCCATTCACACTGGAATACGACGTCAGCTGTGCTACCCTGCTCACACAAATGCATGCCCATGCCCATTTAACACACACAGATACAGATAGTTTATGCCAAATTGCAAATGTGAGATGCAATCCCTCCGTCATCTGGTGCCTTGGAGACCACTTGACTCTCCAACGTTGGCACGTGAGCTTGGTTTGACTTACCTGGGTGTCAGCACTTTGACACCACATAGACTCACCTTGAGCAACTACCAACCCTGTCCCTGGGTCAAGCAATCGGCGAGAGGTCTGTACAACTTCCCCCCATGGGGATAAAGCAGCTTAAGAGGAGCCAAATGTGACTGGGAAACCAGCCTGAGAGGAAAGCATTAACCATGCCCTTGTCCTGCACCGCTCGGACAGCCAGTGTGGCATAATGGCTAGAGTGTTAGACTAGGACATGGGAGGCCAGGGTTCAAATCCCCACTCAGCCAAGAAGCTCACTGGGTGACCTGGGGCCAGTCACAGTCTTTCAGCCTAACCTACCTCACAGAGTTGTTGTGAGGGTAAAATGGAAGGGGGTGAGGAGAAGTGTGTACACCACCTTCAGCTCCTTAGAGAAGAGGAGGGATAACAGATAGACAGATAGATTTGGAGTCCTGGAGACTATAGCAAAACTGTTAGGTTGGGGTTTTTTTTCGTTGGAAGAAATTCCACATGTATATAACTACATTTTGCCCCTCAGTTTACACAGATAAACCAAGAAGCACACCCTGACTGACCATTGAAATCTGCCATATAAGATTAAGGCATCAAACATTATCTGGTTCAGCCCAATTTAAGATTTCAAAATCAAGAAGTTTATTGATGGAGGTAAAGGGTAAAAGGTAAAGGACCCCTGGACAGTTAGGTCCACTCAAAAGGTGACTATGGGGTGTGGCATTGATCTTGCTTTTCAGGCCAAGGGAGCCTGCGTCTGTCCACAGACAGCTTTCCGGGTCATGTGGCCAGCAGGACTAAACCGCTTCCGGCGCAATGAAACACCGGGACAGAAACCAGAGCGCACGGTAACACCGTTTACCTTCCCGCCGCAGTGGTACCTATTTATCTACTTGCACTGGCGTGCTTTCGAACTGCTAGGTTGGCAGGAGCTGGGACAAAGTGGGGGCTCACCCTGTCGCATGGATTCGAACTGCTGACCTTCTGATCAGCAAACCCAAGACACTTGGTGGTTTAGACCACCGTGAGACCAAAGCAAGCACGCTTTCTAACCTGACAACTTAATAAATAAGATACCAGGGTGGTGAACAGTATTTAAAAAAAACACGTTCATACAAAGACATCCTTTCAGTCATAATGTAGATTCACACATACGTGGTCTTTCCCCCCAGGTGTCATGTATCTGTGATACACGATCATATGAACAAATAAATGGCTGCTAATGTGTGTGTGAACTAGGTCCAGATTTACACAGCAAGGGTCAATACTTGGGATCTCTTAGTGGCAAAGGCTTCACTGATCTGTATTAATAAGGGAACCAAAGAATGTATCTTATCAAGACCCAAAGTGCCTTTCTATATCAGACTGAAGTCCATCTAGTCCTGTGTTCTCCACAAAAATCCCAGCAGTAAGCCAAGGAATTGTCCAATGGGACGCGTTCTATCCATGATCTATCCCAGGCATCCCCAAACTTCGGCCCTCTAGATGTTTTGGACTACAATTCCCATCATCCCTGACCACTGGTCCTGTTAGCTAGGGATCATGGGAGTTGTAGGCCAAAACATCTGGAGGGCCGCAGTTTGGGGATGCCTGATCTATCCTGTCTTAGGGGATGCTCTGTTCCCAAGGAATCCTGGATGAGTTTCACCTCTTTGTTAAGATACTGGAAATATGTCAAGGCTAGAAGCTGTCCTGACACCCACTCCCACCAGTGACATCACACCCTTGGTGTGTTTTTCTGTCCAGCTTAACAAGTAGATCACCCTAAACAATAAACCCGCACATGAAGAGGTTACCCTGAACACCGTAGAGGAAATGTGATTGGCCCACGTATGAAGAATCCTCGGGGGGGGGGGGGGAACGGAACAGCCTGTGCTTCTTGGAACCCATGTAAAGCCAAACTCCACAGCTAACAGGACGGGTCACTTGCCACATAGCCACAAAGGTTACAAGATGAGCATGCTAGCACATGCATGAAATCACATACACATATGTTCACATAACACAGTAGGTACTGTGGCCCAGGTACATACGTGGAATGCTGCCTGCTTTCCTGGCAGGTGATTTTTTGTTGAATTACCTGGGAAGGGATCTCGGGTAAGTCCCAGCTGGCTGATGATGTAGCGAGGGATGTCGGTCTTCACCAGGTGTCCCTCTTTGGCATGGTCCTCAGCAGCTTCCAATAAGTGATAAAACTCCTCGGGATTAAACTCCTAGGGAGCAGTAGAACAGCTCAGAGTTAGGCCCTGCTTTGGATTGGATCAGGCCTCTTCTCCTAAGACTGCAGGAAGCTAGCAACAATGAGCTGCCTTCGCTTTTTCACAAAAGGGAGAGTTTGTGTGGTGTAATGGCCAGAGCATTGGGATCAGGGTATCCTGGGCAAGCCTCAACCAGCCACTCTTTCTTTCTCTTTGCCTAGCCTGCCTCGCAGGGCAATTGTTAGAGTAGAATGGCACAGTCCCCAAGCACACTGTCCTGAGCTTCTTGAAGGAAAAGTGGAACAGTAAGTTTGGGGGTTGGATCAAATGGGTTCTTTGGGGATCTCCTTCAATCCTGTGATTTCGTAACTAGGACCAAATTCTGTAGAAACAGGAAGGCTGCTAAAATAGTCAAACTAGTTTCTTTACTGAGTAAATAACCCTAGCTGCATCTGTTAAGTATCTACTTTGTCATATAAGCTAGGGCAGCGAGTTGCCACCAAATCTGCCTGGCTGGAGGGATGTCACCGAGGGGAAAGAGAACAAAAGAGACTGGAGTTCTTTGTGCAAAAATCCAAAGTTATGGCTTTGGTGCTCCCGCCTACTCTGCCACAGAAACTTAATGGGGAGCAGGATCTGTTGGGAGTGTTAATGCTATGAGTTTTCTATCTTCTGCACAGACTATTTGTCTATGGAAGCAAGATCACACAGCACAGAAGCACAGGAATCAAACCTAAAGTTTGCTAGTACCCTTTTAACTTCTTACCACTCAGGGACTCGAGTGTGCAAAACATTACTTTATCCACAAAAAGCATAGGATTTTACCATAGTAAGCAGGCTAAAGATTCTCTTTGGGTTACTTGTTTAGAAACAAAGGTCTGCAAAAATGGGGTGCTGTGGGCCATAGAAAAAGGCTGGTGCAACGTGTATCGGCCAGAGGTTACAAGATGGTTAGGCTTATGCTAAATGATGAATTGGGGTCCTCCCATTTCATTTATTTTATTCTACGATATCAAATATATCAACTGTGATGCAGACTGATTTATGTAGCTGAGCCGGGGATTTCTGTGTTTGTGCTGTGGGGATCCTACAGTGAGTGATTGAAGGAATTATGTGACTGAGGTTTCGATCTGAACCATTATATTGCTGTGTAGTAATTTTGCAGTTTGCTTAATATGAAGGGAAGTTTTTGCTTCCCTTGAACTCCCAGGTCCAAAGGAAAAAGTATCAGGGGAACCAGTCCCAGTTCCTGTGCTAGAAGAAATAAAGGAGGAACAGAATCATTTGCCCAACACTGTTTCCTTCGGATCTGGCTGACAGAGAGATTCTTCATCAGTCAGTCACAAGCCAACAGCCGGTGGAGAAAAACACTTGAAAAAGGAATAAGGAAATCAAACAGATTCACATCAGCCAGCTTTTGGCAAAAACAAACTGACAACTAAGTAAAGACACACACACACACACACACACACACACACACACATATATATATATATGATAAAAAGAGGCGTAATCAGTTGCTTTCCTCTCTACTGCTACTCTCCTCCTTTTCAAACAAGGAATGCCCACATAAGCACAGCAACTGATACTGCATTGGCTTGGCACAGCCTCCTGCTCCTCAAACCACCTGGCAACTAGCAAGGCTGAGGAAGCGCGTCCTGTGATTGGATGGTATGTTGCCAGGGAAACTGGCAGGTGGGTGAAAGCTGATGCCCTGTGCGCTCTGGGGATGGCGGAGAGCAGAGCCAGGATTAAGAGGCAGAAGGAGAAGCAACTGGTGCCAAGGCTCAAGGGTGCCCAGCTCAGTGCTAATACTTAAGTCGTGGTACGAAGGACTGAACACTTTTCCTGGACATTTTGACTGCATGACTGGGGTTGAAAATATCAGTGGGCTGTGGCTCATTTTAAGCTCTGATAGTGCATGGTTAGGCTGGAGATAAGAACCCCTGAATTCGCTTCCCAGCTGTGGAAGAGGAGGTAGCCCTGGGAGAAGAGGTGGTATTCATTTGTGGTCCCGTCCCCCGCCCCCAGCTAGCAATGCTTCTTTTGTATTATTTATGGCATATATTTAAAAACCGTTGTCCCATCTCCTATCCCTGTAAGGCCCTCTCAACCTGGGCTACAATGCAACTATTAAAAACTCGATATAGAGGCAACAGGATGCATGGCAGCACTCTTAAAATACATGTCCTAAAATATCATGTTTTGGAGAGTGCACCCTCTAGAGACAAAGGGAATTGGAAACTTCTGGAGTCCATTGGTGGGAATAGCCAATGGGCCTTGAACAAAGGAAGAAGATTTCAGTAGGCCTTGTGTTGAGTTAGAGCAGCTATGTTCATGCATTCCATTCATTTTAAGGAACTTTGTGCGCACACGTGATTTTTATGTTCTTCCTAAAACATGTACATTGCCTTCTCATTTGCTGTGCACAGCCCACACATTGTCCCTCAGGGATGTCCTATGTTGTACTTGTAAGAGTTCCTTCAAATGGACCATTAATTGCTACTGTGTGCAAAACATGCTTCTGCAGAAGTGTTGTAGGCTCTAGCTGGGCACAGTACTTTGTGTGTGTGATGTTAGAACCCACAACACAGCTCCTATCTGCCAGCCACTTCATCGTGAATTTATGTTTTGAGTGTTCTGGTGGCTCCCTGCTACTCCCATCACACGACTTCTTTGCAGCAACATGCATTAGCAAATGAAAAAGGAGGATGGAGGGAGAACAGTAGAATGGCACTCTTCTCCCCATCCCCACAGCAATGCTACCTGTCACAATCCCACAGTCAATGACCAAGATACCAAAGAGACAACAGGGCTAGTGGCTGAGGTGGTGGACTAGGTTCCTGGCTTTGAGCATGATACTGAGCCCACTGAACCCGAGGCTGGCAGACAGGAAGCCCCAGGGCTGGATCCCACAGAACCAGAGCCCATAAACCCACAGCCTTGACCCTCACAGGTGCCTTCCCCTTGAAACTGAGCACCTCACCAGTCTAGAGAGTCCAACAGGCAGGAGATCATGGGGTGATCACTGGGGTGTGAACATGTGGGAAGCTATCAAGTGACAACAGAGAGATACAGCTTTGAGTTCTGCCAATTCCTAGGGAAGCAGACAGACATGTATTCCCCCCAGTGCCTCACCAGGCATTCCAGCAGCCGGGCTGGTCGGGAGATGATAATGAGCAGCTTCTTCACAAGCTGAGTGACAAAGGTCACCTCCTCACTCTCAGAGCGCTCATAGGCCTGTAAAAATGGAAGAAGGGGCTTGTTAGAGAATGGTTTTGGTTGCAGTCATCTCCATGGCATGCCACTGTGCCCACAAGGAACACCTCCTCATGTTCTTGCTATCACCCCACTCAGAGTCCCTGCTCTCACATGGCTTGTTTCGTCCATCATGGTTGCTTCCATCATAACTTGCTGCCACTCACACCTAAACCCAAATTTCTCCAGAAAATACTCCAAGCCAACCCTCCCTTTGACCGCTGTTGCCCCTCACGACTGTATCTTTTTTATTCACTGGGCGAAAGATTTATACGATCTGAAGAGAAACCAAAGTCGAGAGTGTCCAGGAACCCTTCCTTAGGCAAATCTTAGGAGTCCCAAAATGTGTCTCATATTTGGCTATGTGTACAGAGTTGGGCCAGCACCTCCTAGAAACTAGGGGCTGGATTATTACCTTCAAATACTGGCTGAAAATTCTCTTTAACACAGAGTCAGAAAGTCTACTAACCCTTTTATTAAGAGACAAACATAACTTTACCTGGTTTTCGGACATTACTTCTAAACTTAGGCAAATAGGCCTCTCGGTGGCTTCCCTCTTGTTATTTGAGGAATCACACATCTTTATGCTAATCAAGCAGAGGCTGCTAGACAATGAATTCCAAAAATTACATCCTGTGCAGCCTTCTGTGTGCTCCCCTGCCTATCTGGGGCTGCAACCCCACCATGGAACGATGCCTAATTACCTTTATGACCTGGTCACCCCATTACACCGTAGAGTATTTACGTTGGCACGCTTGAATGCCTTTCCATCCGCTGTGCTATCTGGAAGGTTTAGAGGTATCCCTTTCCAGAACAGACTTTGCATTTGTGGTCAGAATGTACCTGACTCTATAGACCATATAATTTTGGACTGCCCTCTTTTCAACACCTTTCGTGAAGATCCTTTGATGTCCTCTATATGGCTCAGGGTCCCCTCTAATAAACTACTCGTAGCCCAGTTCTTGCTGAGGGACGATTCTCCGGACGTGACTAGAGTTATGGCACAATTTCTGACCAGGATTTTTGAAGTTAAATCTAGGGAGCTCTGGCCTGTACAATAGCAGGTGCTGACGATTCCGTTTTCTTCTTTTATATTGTATGTTCTAGAATTCTAATATACACAGACGGTTTTATGCTTATTGTTTTATCTATGTCAATAAAGGTATTGTATATTGTATATTGTATTATTCACTGCCATGCAAAACCAACTTGCACATCTTGGCATGCACTGCACATTCACTGAGAGGCTCCGTGCTCACATCTTTCAGAAGTTTCTCCATGTTTTCCTGCAGCTCATAGAAGTAGACAGTGGTGATGAGGCCTTCCTGGGACTTGGCTAAACAGTCTCGTGCCAGCTCAATGACTTGGTGGTGGATGAAACTGAGAGCCCCATCAGCCAAGGGCAACACACTGTCTGGCTCATAGCTCTTGATGAAGTCTTGCAGCTTCTCTTCCATCTGCGCCGTGGCCTGTGGGGGTAAGAAATTGGAGCTCTTGTGTCAGGAAATAGAGTCTAGTAAATAACCCAGAATAGGCATTGCTCCTTTCTCAAAGCTAGGAAAAGTATAAGGGAATCCTGACTCCCAGCCCCTCAACTACAACCCAGTTCACAGCACTCTCTGTGCTCTCCCTGTAAAAAAAAAACAAAAATCTATGAATTCTGGGTCATGAGAGCCTTTCCTTTTTATCACCTTCCTCTAAAAGAATCACTTGCTATATCACAACTGCACCACAGTAAGACACGACATCTAACAAGGCACATCCAACCTCAGGGGCTCTCTTTCTTTCTCATAAGGTATTTCTCTTCTCCATCATATCTATTTATATAAATAACAATTACACACCCTAGTCAGGTATACCTGTTTGCTTCCACTTCTGGGCCTGCCCAGTTCTTATTCTCTGTCTCCATTACCCTTTCTCAGTTTGTTTGTTTGGAATGTGGGCTATTGCCATAATCATGAGAGAATGAGGCAAAGTAAACCAATGAGACGCTGCTTTGGGCAAGAGTATTCAAGTTTTAAAATGTAAATTAAGGGCTGATCCACACTCTTTCCAGACATGATCCACGGTGTAAAACTCCATGTCAAAGTGCCCCCTTTTCTGCTCCAGAGCTTTTCCTGTGAAATCCCACTCTTTAAAGCTCAATTGGAGCAAAAGGCAATCCACAGAAAAACCAAATGGATGTTTGCTCCAATGGAGCGCTAAAGAGCGGGTTTTTGCAGAGAAAGCTCCAGGACAAAACACACACATACACACAAACTTTGACTCAGAGCTTTGAAGCATGGAGCTGTGTCCAGAAAGAGTGGGACCAAAAAAAAAAAAAAAAAGCCCTAAATTTACATGCTAAGTGTCAACACTGGTAGATTGTCCGTCTCTTGTCAATGGAAAGTGGCTCAATGATACAGATCCCTTTGCCTCTAGAAGCCATTTCCCAGGATTCCAGGCAAAACGGTCCTTGTAGGATGTTATTTGATGGAAATGAAATCTTTAGATTCTGCCTCCTTACCTTGGGGAATCGTTCCTTGTACACATGATTCATCATTACTATCTCATTGTCATAGGAGGATGGAGACCGGCCCGGGCTGCAAAGGAATAAGAATGCATCAGCTCCTGGTATCTTCTATTTCCCTGCACTCCCCATCGCCCTGAATTCTATTTGGGCATTTCTCACTTTTCTTTATTACTACTTCATCTTTATTCTTTCATTGCTAATGGTGTGCAATATACTGTATGGAAGAAGTGGGGAGAAGGTAGATCGGGATCTATGGTAAATCTCTGGGTACTTTGCAGGAGACTTGGAAAGGGTTTTTTACACGCACAAAAGACTTCGCTCTCGCTTTCTGAATAAGGCTGTTGAAATAAAGAAAACATGGTGGTATCAGAATGGATTTTTGTGTGAAAAGACTGTGAGGTCAGTTGTACTACTGAAAACAAACTCATGGGCTGAGTGTGTGCTCAAAGGCACCATGCTCTCCATTTCTAACTGTCTCGTGCACTTGGCTTCCAGCAGTTCCAGTAAAATAGAAAACGGATTCCGAGACCCCAGCCCCTGCGTACAGGACCTGTCCAGCAGGCATCCGTTGCATTGGACAGACAAGACAGGGCTGTGAGGAAACTCAGGAACTAACTGTCAGCAGCAGTGTGGTGTATCAGTTGGTAGTGAAAGATCAGTGTGGTGTTCAGTATTACCCATATTGCTTCCTATACAGCCAAACCTCGAATCCCGAACGCCTCCATTTTGGAACGTTTTGGCTCCCAAATGCCAAAAACCCGGAAGTAAATGCTCTGGTTTTCAAACATTTTTCGGAAGCTGAACGTCCGACACGACTTCCGCTTGAGTGCAGGGAGCTCCTGCGACCAATCGGAAGCCATGCCTCAGTTGTCAAACGTTTTGGAACAGAAAATGAACAGGCTTCCGGAACGGATTACGTTCAACAACCAAGTTTGACTGTATTATCCTATTGCTTTCCTTAACCAAAGGCAACACTTTCAGAATGGCACACAAACCTGCTTTGCGAGATGTACAGGGAACCATTAAAAGGAGCTATTTAATCACAGTTCTCTTCAATTAATTGCTTCCCAGCAGGCAGGACAGTAGAGAAGCCTTTTGTATTCAACCTGATTAACCTTTCCTCCTGGCCTGGATCATACCAATGTGAGAAAGTAAAAGCACAATCCTCTAATGTCTACTCTTAGAAATTCAACAGGGCTTACTCTTAGGTAAATATATATAGGATTGTAGCCTAATGGCAGAATTCAAATAACTACCGGTAATCCCATCAGTCTTTATCACATTTGAAATGCAACAAAAGTCATTTGCTGAGTTGCTAAGCGGTTTTGTGCTTATTTTCTTAGATGTTTAATATTTTTCTTAGATGTACAATGGTACCTTGGCAGTTGAATGGCTTGGCTCCTGAACAAATTTGCTCCTGAAAGCTGCAAATCCGGAAGTGAGTGTTCCAGTTTGCAAACATTTTTCAGAAGCCGAACGTCCGACGTGGCTTCCACAACTTCCAATTGAGTGCAAGAAGCTCCTGCAGCCAATCAGAAGCTGCGCCTTGGTTTTTGAACCATTTCAGGAGTCAAACAGACTCCCGGAATGGATTAAATTCGAGAACCAAGGTACGACTGTGTTTCTTTTTGTCTACGTAAGCTTCATTCATTCTTTAAGATTACTGGAGACCTTTCAGTTGTTGCTGGACTATGACTCCCATCAGCTCTGATCACTTGGCATCCTGGCTGGGGCTGATGGAGCTGATGTCCAGCAGTATCAGGAGAACCAAAGATTCCCCACTTCCTTAGAGGCAGATTCAGAGCACAGATCATTGCACTAAAATGCTTCTTAGCAAATACACTTCATTTTTTTTTTTGGGGGGGGGAGCTTAGGATCTACCCATGCCAGCCAGGGCTGACCCTAGATCAAACTGGAACATTGGTCTTTTATCCCATTCTATAGACCTTCAATAATTTCACTGCAAGTCTCTCATTTGCTTATATTCCTACAAAAGTTTCTGAGTGAAGGCTGAATGCGCAATGAACATATGAGGGACCCAAGGGAGTTGCTCTTCAGGGTGACGGCTGCTCCATCCTTACCTGAGGCTCCGGGACCGGGGCCGCACCGCAGGGGACCTCCGCCCCCCGTCATCATCAGTAATGCTCTCGCTGCTGCCAAAATGCTTGGAAAGAAAATGCAGCTCATCCATAGTGGGCTGATAAGGCAGCTGGTGAAGGCGCTCTTGGGAGGAGCAGGACGACTGCAAGGAAGAAACAGAATTGGCAACTGGCCCTAAGTTGATGCCAAGTGTCAGCTATTTGCAAATGTCTTCCCAAATCTGCCACGGTAATGTATCTAGGTCTGGGAAATGGCCCAGTTCCTATACATGGGCTGCATAGCCTTCTAAAACATGCAACAGTTTTATTGCAGGAACCAAAATATAATCCAATTGCCAATGCAACATGAGAATTGTTAACGCATGAGAATTGTTAACACAGAATGTGACTGAACGCAGGAAGCTGCTTAAACCATCTGGCCAGTGGCCCATTTAGCTTGGCATAGACGACACCAGCCTTCTCTGTCCTGTTTGCCTCAGCCAGCATAGCAGAGGTGATATTGGGGTGTGTGTGTGCAGTTGTAGTCCAAAACGTAACAGAGGCCACCAAGTTGGCAGGAGGTTGCTCTATGGTTTCAGGTACGCATATTTTCCGAGTCCTACCTGGAAATGCCAGGAATGGGTTTTGTGACCTTTCGTATGGAAAGAAAGCATTCTGCCACTGACCTACAGCCCTTCAGGTTGACCTGAAGCTAAGAATTCCAGATGTTATTACAGTGAACCACAGATACACACACAAGGATGTTAAAGATTGCACTGAGTTATGGGACAACATTTGCAATGGGTATGCAGTCTGCATCGTCAACCTGCGCTGAGTGCTCACATTATGTAGACTCCTCTTCTCCTAAGGGTTCCCCAGGGCAACCCAGACTGACAACACTGACTCCCCTCCCCCACCTCGGGCCTGTATGCTAGGGTTGCCATATCTTGAAAAGGGGGAAGACAGCCGGAGCTGCTGCCAGCCCGAGCCAGGGAAACAGGCGCAAGGGTGCGCAGGGCCACTGCACCCATGTGCCTCTCTCCCTGGTTCAGGCTGACAGTGGCTGCGGCGTGCAGAGCCACCCGTGCCCACGCCAAACCCCACCCCAATTCCAAAAACCCCAAACCCCAGACATTTCCTTTAAAATGTAAAAATCCCCCCCAGATGGGCCTGTTTGCCCCGCAAAAGAGGACATGTCTGGGATTTCCTGGACATAAGGCAACCCTACAGTGGACATGCAGGGCTCTCTTGGGTGGGGAGGGGGTCAATAGCTGCAAACTGGGGGTCAGTTGGCCCACATGTAGTTTTAGCAATTTCTACCACGGTATTTATGATTTAGACTTGCATGGCTGGCCTGTCCTCAAACACCCCAGCACAGTCTTCGGGCCACTGTCCAATAAACAGCTCCCATAACCAGTCAAATCTTGCCTCCCTCCCAGATCATCTTAATGGCAGGAAGGTCTTACCGATACAGTGGAGCTGGGAGTGTTGGTTCCATACCCAGATGATGGCAAGGAAGCCAAGGACCAACGCCGGCCATCTGCCCTGAAATGATCAAAATGAACAGGAACTTTAAGATAGTCCAAAGTTTAAAGATTCAGGCAGAACCAGTTCTGATGAAAAAAAGAAAAGAAAAAACCCATATTGACACAAAGTCCATGTTTCAACTACTTGTGCCTTCTTTGCTGGTCTCTCCAGTAAATCAGCTGGCTGGAAATAATTGCCTGTTCAGACTTTCAGGACACAAAGGTGCGTACAAAGCATATGAGTTTCAATGCTACACTATGCCTCTCATATCGAACTCTATCTTGACATATATGTCAAACCATTTAGGTACAGCCTAGAGAACCTCTCTCTATTGCTGTAGACACAGATCCATTTGTGGGCTTTAATGAGGCTTCATAGAAATACCAGAAACTTTGCTAAGGGTAACTGATATTTGGACAATACAGTGAATGGAAGATGGGGTTGGGAGCTCTATGGGCTTGAACACTATGATTCCCATTAACAGAGCCCCTTATTCTTTGTCCCCCAGTATGTGGTGTCCAAAAACATGCTGCAGGGATTGGCAACGTGGTGCCCTTCTGACACTTTGGCTCCAACTCCCATCAGCACCAGCCAGCATAGTCAAAAGTCAGGGATGATGGGAGTTGTAGTCCAACATCTAGAGGGCAACACATTGCTTACCCCCTGCAGTATGTTGCTTCTGAATGCAGAGGTTCTATTTACCTCTCATGACTAATAGGTGTTGAAGGCAACAATTCATTTGATGTTTTAAAGAGAAGTACTTCCGGCAAGTACTTCAATCGAGAGGCCCAGACTCGTCCATCACTAGTAGCTGGATCTAGTAGAGGACCCTTGACCAGTCCTGCTGCCCCAAATACAGCCTCTTTCAGGGGTTTATGCGGGGGATACCACCGGCAGCAGCTTCCACCTGCCTGTATCATTGACAGGTGCAGTGAGGACCTCCACAGCCGTGAGGCCTCCTGCCAACAGAACCTGGCTGCATTTGAGTGGAGGGAAATCTCTGCCACTTCTTAACTTCCTCCAGCACAGCAGATTGGGGGTTAAGCTTGCTCTGTTATTTTGCCCAACCTGAGACTACTGCCAATCAATGTTACTGGGGCACCCTCAAATTCTGTTATCCTCAGGGAGAAAAATGTCTCCTTTCCCACATTGTTCATGATTTTAGACCCCTCTGCCCTTGCTCCCTGTCTTTTTACATTAAAAAGCTCCAAGTGATTTGGACTTTTCTCATGGGGAATGTGCTCTTGAAGCATTTTCTCATGTTAAGATGTGTCCAGGGGCAAGCCCTCTGCCCCCTCCAAAACGTGCATAATCTCAATTCAGGTGCAATGTGGGTTCAAAGATGTACAGTTTGAGCCTGGACCAGGAAAAGAGAGACTTGATTGTGTGAACTAGGTGCTATATCAATGAAAGCTATAAACACACTGACAAGTGGTGTTAGGCGGTTGCAATTAATCTTCTGGATCCAATGACAATTGATTAGCCTGGCCTTGAATAATTAATCAAACTTCCATGTTTGAAGTGTTTGCTAAGTAATCTGGCCAGGCAGTAGTGTAATTTAGGGCTCATCCAAAATTCTGCTCATTCCACGCCTAGAAAGCATGGATCCGAGCAGTTTCCCCCTTGCCCCACACCTTTCCCAGGGAAAACCCGCTCTTTAGTGCTAAATCAGAGCAAACACCAATCCAGAGAAAACCTGAATTGCCATTTGCTCTGATGGAGTTCTAAAGAGTGGTTTTCCCCGGGGGAAAGCTGCAGGACAAGAGAAAGTTTGGATAACCATCACCAGTGGTTAGGGATGATGGGAGTTGTAGTTCAACCGCGCCTGGAGAGATACTGTCACACAGCTTAACCTACAAGATTACTGAGAGTATAAAATGCAGTGATTATATTCCCAGAGAAGTGCCCTTGGCGGATTCCCCTGCAATTCTCAGAAGGTTCAACAGAACTTTGCTTTTGGAGAAGGTTCAAGTCTCTTTGGATTCATGAGTATTTTGGTGTTTACCTTTGTTTCTTTGCTAAACTATTTGGTAGATTTCATGTTTCCAGTTATTATTACCTTAGACCATCTCATTCAACTAAGCAGTTGCACTAGTGGGGGACAGTCCAACAAGTCCTGCTTTCTCATCTTTCCTCCCCTCCCCTCCATGGCCCCATCAGTTTGGGGACAGGGATTGAGAGAAATTTAAGTTTGATTTAAATATTACCATCTTTGCTTCCGAATAATTAAAAATATTCATGGCCAACACAGCTCCCCTTTCAGCCTCTTTCTTTGGTGAGGTTTTAAAAAATACCTCTCTTGTTAATAAAGCCAGGTCCACGGAATGCCTTTTATCAAGTTGTAGCTGATGAAGGCAGAAAAAGTGATTCAGTAGTTATGTGTGATGGTGGCATAGCTTTCAGGGGTACAAACCAGATTACTGAAAGTGGAGCACCTGGGTGAAATCGGGAATGCCACAAACCCTTTAAGGAATCGCAACCCCAAACCACAAAGGCAGTTCTGGCGTTCTAATTAGAGTCCATGTATTAGAATTCTCCCCCCAGTTCTATTTCCCCTCCAGAGGTTCAGAAAGAATGGAAAGCACAAGAGAAAATGTCCATGTCAACATAGAGCAGATTCACATCATGCATTTAAAGCACATTCAACACACCTTTAAAATGTATGGCTTTGCCCAAGGAATCCTAGGGACTGTAGGTGCAGGGAACTGTAGCTCTGTGAAGGCGAAACTACAGTTCCTATGATTCTTTGGGGGAAGTCACATGCTCTAAATATGTGTTGAATGTGTTTTATATTAAGGTTACCAGATTTCCCCCCCCCCCCAATGAATCCGGGGACACTTTTCAACTTCAGTGGATTTTGTATGGGGACTGATTTGTAAATCCGGGGACGTCTGGTAACCTTACTTTATATGTGTGCTGTGGACCTTTGCTGCATCTCAGATTTTTTATGCATGCTAGAGGGTCAACTTTCTCCTCCCCCAGCCCCAGGAGGGCACCACCTACAGATGTCCTATTGGTTTGCCCTGACCCAAGCTAGCTATAAAACTTCAGAGTCGGGTCTGGGTCTTTGTCTGGGCATGACAACAGCTAGTTTTGACCTTGTTGACTCTGGTTGTTATCTGTTGGATTCTGGCATCTTGTTCCCAGTCTGCTTGGAAAGGCACCTTAGCTTTGATCCCAGCTACTGTGTGACTCTGTTTTGGACTGTCCCTTTCTGCATGCTGCCTTGATCCTTTGGCCAACAATTTCCAAAGTTTTCTGGCCAAGCTTCCCCCACCCCTCAGTCTTGCATCTGGAACAGCTTTGACTATCTACTGTCCCATGCAAACACCCCGACCCTCAACCCTGTGCTTTCTGCACATAGATATTCCATGCATCGGGAAGTCCTGCACCGTGCAGGAAAGAGCACATATACTGTAATAAAGTTAAGTACACACATCTTAGGTTTCTCCTGTCAAAAGAACATGAACCAGGCGTCCACAGATCCAGATTAATCCTGATGTAGGAACTTGTAAGATACAAGATAGGCCTTGTGATGACTGTGGATACTTTTATATCCTCCTCCTTTTATACTATGTATTAGGCAGCCTCTGTGGGTTTGTTAGGGCTGCCGCACGTCCGGATTTTTACTGGGATTTCAAAGGTGGAATTGATGTTGGGGGAATTTCTGAAAGGCGGCACTTTGTCCTGGATCTTAGGCAAGTCAAAAACATTTTTTAAAAAAAAAATCACATTTTTTGGCGTTTTTGTAAAGAAAAGCTCAAAAACTTTCGGCTTTTCCTAAAAAAAACCCACACAACTCAACAATTTCAGTGGTTTCCTTAAAAAAAAAAAAGCTCTTTCGGGGTGTCCTGGTTTGTTCCAATCTATCTATACACTTTGCTTGATCTCTCTCTCATTCTCTCTCTCTCACACACACTGACACGAGTGACTTTGCAAGTTCCATGGAATAAGGTATTTTCTAATCGTGCTCCTGTGACAAAACCGTACGTGTGTTTTAGTCCAGTGTGAAAATTCACAGAACAGAGATCTGCAAACAGCTCAGGGCGGATTTTACTCAGCACTTTGTTTATGGCAAGATGGAACTTCACAGTCTGTTCCCTTGCTTTTGGGGGTGGGTGGGAGGCAGAAGCTGCATGGGCATGACTATAAAAAGAGCAGGGAGCAGATGGGGAGTGGGGAGCAGCAGCTGTAGTCTTCAACCGCCTCAAATGTTCCTGTATGCCACATTCTGGCAGCATGGCCTGGTAGATCAAACACGAGAATGATAGCCAGGAACCTGCAGTTCTCCTACAAAGCCTTTGAGAGGGATAGGGACTTCTTGGGATGGGCTGGTGGGGAACTGAGAGATTGGGCAGGGGCTGAAGCAAGAAAAAAGTATGAGGAATGGATCTGAGTTGGTTCTCCTCCCTCCTTGTGGACAGTGCAACTGGTTTCTACCCCAAGTGGGCTTCCTTTCACTCAGTAGTCTATGGGAACTTTGCCCAGGAGACTCTGCCTCTGCAGCCAGACGTGGATAGATGGTGGGACTTCATCAAATAAGGACTACAAGTGAGAGGCCCATGAGGCAAATATCTAGGGCGGCTTGCTGTACCATCAGTAGCAAGCCTGTGATGGTTCTTCAAGCTAGGTCAGAACCCACACATCCTCCTGGGACTTGGAAATAACACTGTAGTCATGTGGGTGCTGGGTATTTAGAGCCCTTCCAGAACAGGGTACCCAAGTTGGAAAGAGAGAAAAAGAAGGGGAGGGGAAAACATTTCAGGAAGTTTAAACTCCAGATAGAACGTGCTGGGGGCATTATCTGCTTTGACGACCTTGAGAAAATGGTGCAAGCAGCTGGGATAAGAACTAATGATATGTCCTGCTTTGAGTTTGCTTGGTTTGATGGTTTTATTGTCTTAGGTGTGAAGTTATTTGCCTTTTTGTATTTTTATGCTAGGCACTTAAGGCAGTGTATAAATGGGGAAAGAGAGGTCTAAACTGAGTGGTTGATTGAATAAATATACAGTCGTACCTTTTCGACTTCCAAAATGTTTGAAAACCAAATCGCGGCTTCTGATTGGCTGCAGGACGCTCCCACAGCCAATCAGAAACTGGGGAAGTCCCGTCGGATGTTCAGCTTCCAAAAATAGTTCGCAAACCGGAACAGTCACTTCCTGGTTTGCGATGTTCGGGAGCCAAAACATTCAGGAACGAAGCTGTTCGAAAACCAAGGTACAACTGTAATGCAGCACTTGGCGTTTTGCTTTTTAAAAAAGAAAATCACGAAAACTTAGCAGATCTTTGTTCTGCTTACTTCTTTTTTGTAAGTTTATCACTGATTATGCCATACTCAGGGCTAGGGTAGCAACTGAATTCTCTCTCACCCTAGTATTGAGATGGTGGTGTTTATAGCCTTCATGGGTTGCCTCAACACATGGGACTTGTCCACACAGGAGTTTAAGGTAGTTTTAAAGCTGCTTCTGTCTCAGTTCATTTATTTATTGCAGCATTCATCAGCCCAAGGGAAAGGATGCAGAGTGCCTATTTCTTACTGGTTGGTGTTGAAGGCATTCCTGCTGCATATTTTGATTATTTTTTTTTAAAAGAACAGCTGTTCAGTGCAAAACTGCTCTTGTGAAAAACAGTGGTATTTAGAATTAAAATTAATTAAAATTGGACCTTCAGGAAGAATTGGCAGGTACAGCAGGCATTTGTTCCTTCTGGTGACCAAAACAGCGTTCATTTTCAAGCACACCTGTTTCTAACTGCTGCATGCTGAGGGCACTTGTGGAGAACATAAACCAACCTTTTAATTTTTTTAAAGGGCTAATCTAGAGGTTTTGCATAAGATTGCTCTTGCACAAAACTTTCTTTCTGTACAGTATTAAAAATAAAACAGAAATTCAAACAGCTAAACCAGAATTGGGAGTGAAGGAACATGGGAATAAAAGCATGTTTGCTAGTAATAAATCTCTTTTGATTTTAATACAGAAGCTTTGTGCAAGAAAATTCTTGCCCATGTTAAACTTAAAATAAAAAGATAAAAACAGGAACTTATAGCTACAAAATTTAAACATTTAGGAAGGGAGGGAGGTGGGGAGGTGGAGGCAACAAAGTGAAGGACTAACCCCTTCAGGGAAGGAGCAGGAACATGCAGCTACTTCAAGTAGACCAGAATCTTATGAGTTCCATATCCAAAGGAGGAGGGGGAGCTTTTTGCAGTTTTCTCCAAGGCTTTAAATATTTGCAAAATGCTTTGGTTGCACCATGGGAAAATAAAATTAAATCCATCCTCTGCTGAAAGTAGGATGCACATCAGGGAAGGAGGGAGGAAAGCAGGCGGGCAGACCTGCTTCACTGGCTTTTCAGAGATAGATCCAGGTGAGGTCCTTCTGAAGGTATCTACTGTCATTGCTATAAGCAGCATGGCAAGACTTGTTTTTGTGTGTGTTTACTCCCCTACCCCCAAATTCACAATCCATCATTTTGCCCATTGCGAAATATGCTGGTAAACCTTAGTTCTTGACTATTTTCTGCTGTTTTTTTTAAAGGTGTGGTTATATATGTAGGTAAAAAGGTAACGGTAAAGGACCCCTGACAGTTAAGTCCACTCAAAGGCGACTATGGGGATGCGGTGCTCATCTCGCTTTCAGGCCGAGGGAGCCGGCGTTTGTCCACATACAGTTTTCCGGGTCATGTGGCCAGCAGGACTAAACCGCTTCTGGTACAACGGGACACCGTAACGGAAACCAAAGCGCACGGAAATGCCGTTTATCTTCCCGCTGCAGCGGTACCTAGTTATCTACTTGCACTGGCGTGCTTTCGAACTGCTAGGTTGGCAGGAGCTGGGACAGAGTAACGGGAGCTCACCCCGTTGCGGGGATTTGAACCGCTGACCTTCTGATCAGCAAGCCCAAGAGGCTCAGTGGTTTACACCACAGTGCTACCCGCATCTCTGGTTATATCTATATCTATATCTATCTGTGCTCATGCCAACCTTAAGTAAATGTTAATGGAGGGTGTGTATGTAATAACTGAGAGGAGGGGGCACCACAAGAATACACCCAACTAGTGCAGATGCAAAACACTGGTTTAGGAATCAGAGGCAGAAAATTTAAACGACTCATCTGTGGACACTGTTGCACCCAGGTGCATATGTAAAAAGTGGACTACTCATTGTGCAAGATAACACCCCTGTATGGACACAGCAGTGGTCAGTGAAGGAGTCCGGGTTTGCAGTGGAGATTCCCAAAAGCCATTGGACACCAGAGTCCCAAAGAATGAGGGACTGCTCTTACCTGCGGGAGGAAGCGAAGGAAAAGTGGGCTGGTGTATTGGGGGAAAAGTTCCGAGGGCTGTCCAGAGGGCTGCTACCTGTGGACAGGGCAGGAAAAGAAGACACAAAAGGGAAATCAACACATTGCCTCGTGAGACTGCCAGCAGACCAAATCGAATTCTTAACCCTGTCTCACTCAAGGAGCCAGCATATTCATATTCATATTCAGAGCCTGCCATAATGAGAAAGGTTGCCATAGTGACTCCAGCAACAAGCCATGGGAGGTGATGCAGAGGAATATGAAAACAGAAGACAGAAAGGGGCCAAGAAATAGAATGCTGGATGGGTGAATAAACAAATAAGACAGGTGACAGACAGACAATGGGGGATTAATGATCAAGTGTCAAATGGCTGGGTAGATAGTTAGTCAGAGGGAAAGATTTGATGTCAGACAGATGGACAGACAATGGCAGGGATAGTTAGTAAGATGGACAGACGAGAAGGTGCTGCTATATATGTGGCCAGAATAATAGACAGATGGCCTGGGATGCATGGAAAGATGAGAAAAGAAATCAGTGGGAAAATTACAGTTTGGATGCAAAGGCTGACTAGAAGATGGATGAACCCACAAAGACAACATTGGTTCTAAATAAAACTAATATGATTGCTTTGGAGTGAACAAAATGCTTATTGCTAAACGTATGGCAAGGCTGACAGGATGGAAACTGGGTGAGGTGGACATGGACTTCAGATGAAATTTCTCTCAATATTTTTGTAGGCGTCCTGGCATGTTATGACAAAAAGGTACCGGTATTACACAATCTAATCTCATCCAGCTGTAGCAATGCGAAGGAACACCACATTTTTTTAAAAAAATGAGGGTAGATTAAAAAACGAAGGACTTACATTACTGTGTCCTCAGAAGGAGCCAATGGCATCTTATTAGTCCTGGGTATGAGCAATTACTACTAGACTCCAAGGTGTGCTTTGTCAAAGCCAGTCTAGCAGGCCTTGTTTGAAGGCCACTGCCTGAGCAGGGGCAGCAAGACAGGGGTCCGTCTTCTGTTTGTGACCCACCGTGTAGTGTTGGATAAGGCACACCCAGGGTGGAACTCCTGAAAGAAGGATGGGGCAGGTCAAGGGCTTAACTCACCAATATGGCCTGGGAGTGGAGAGTGAGGCCGTGGCAGCGTCGGCGATGTACTTGTCAGGATCAGGCTCTTTCTGTTACTGGTTCGGCAACTGTACAAAGGGGAGGAAAAAAGGAGAGGGAAAGAAGACAGGCCTAGATCAGGGGGTGTGTGGATGAAAGATGCCAGACCAGGCTGCAGCTCATGTCGCTATGTGGTTTGCCTTGAAAGACCGCAGTTAAAAAGCTTGGCCAATCAATTCTCTTTTCAGCTTGGCTGGCTACTCCAAAATGGTAGCAGGTTACCTTCTGTAGTCCACTTCCCCAAAGAAGAGCTGGCCAGTAGCCAGGAAGCCACATTTCCCACTTAACCATTGGCCCACCTTGAGCCATGGAGCTCCCTTATTACCCCAAGCAGACTGAGATCCATTTAGCTGAAGTCGCTCAGGACAATAACAGAGGCATTCTGCATACAACTATTAGCTCTAATAAATAACTGAGCTACAGATCCCTTATGACCAGGTGTGAAAATCAGGAGTATTGGTTCAGTGTGGGGGAAGTGTCTACCTAGAGGCAACAGAACTCCACTACAAATGTGGGCAGGCTTATCTAGAGTGTGATCCAAAAGCAGAACTACCAAACTGAGCTCTTTTGCTGCAAGACCTGCCTCTCAACTGAGGCCTTACTGTGCCTGCGTTCTCCATCTTTCTCACACACATATACAAACTTTAACTCAATATTGAAATTCAGAAATCCTGGATCCACTTTTGCTTGCTATGATCACTTAATACTCAGCTCTTTTTTTCCCTCTGGAAGGTGACAAAGAGGGCATTGGTGGTGTTAATTAACTGCTACTTGCATGGAACTACTGTACAAGTCATACTTAATAGAAGGGTGGAGCCAGTTTTTTCCTAATCAACAATTAAATAATAATAATAATAATAATAATAATAATAATTTATTATTTGTACCCCGCCCATCTGGCCGGGTCCCCCCAGCCACTCTAGCATTTCTAGGTGTGATTTACAGCCTTACTTCTTTCTCCCCCAAGCCTTAACTTCACATTGTCACAAAGGGTTCATTGGCAGGGTATCCACACCTTTCAATGTTTATTAAGCCATAAGCAGTCCTCAGAGAAGTGAGTTGAACTCAGTGATGAGCTGAGGTAAGGCAAGTCATTCCACAACCCAAGCAGTTCAAGAAAAGAAACTCTGCCATAGCGTTTAGGCATTCTAAAGTAAATTGGAGTGGCCCCAAGGACAACACCGTTCAGATGTGTGCCTTGACAAGGCTGTGTTGAACTGCCATGCAGCTCCCAGGTGCAGCTGGCTCGGTGTTAACCTTATTTTGCCAGCTAGTCTTCAGTGCTGTACAAACACTATGGTATAGGTTACTAACTGCACACGGCTGGATGTCTGCCCGGGTTTATATTGCTGTCGGTTTCTCAGGCTGCACAGTAGCTTATGGGCTGCCAACAATGGCTTGCGTGTTGTGCAATGCACCTTCTGTCCATTGCATGCTAAGGCTCAGGGCTGCAACTGAACAAGTTTGAATTAGCAATCATCTGTCCTACGACAGTCAGGCCTAGCGTCGATGCAGATGGCCCCTGTCCTGATGGATAACGGTTTACGGATCAGGTTAGTAAACACCCTTGTAAAATAAATATGCCATTTCCTTGTACAATTGTTTAATTTTAAAATTCTTGCAGGTAGGTCTAAAGTTAATAACCATACGCCTCAGGAAGGGCCCGGTGGGCAGCCATAGAATATCCACAATCTCAGTAGGACGAAGAATATGCCCCAACAGTTGGGACAGGGAGTTGGCAACTGCGTGTTTATCCACCCATTTGTTATATAATTGTAAACTATATGATGATCTCCGTCAGCAATTTCTAGATCAACTCTGCATCCCCAAATGGAAACCAGAGTTGGAGGTCATACATTTCCTATTACTGGGGAAAGATCAGGAGCTCACCAAGTTAGTGGCTAAATATCTCCATTTGGTTTTTTGTCGTCGAAATACACTGCAGACGTCTGATCTCCCTGGAGACCTAGAGATGTGACGATAGACTGCTGTGCCTCCTTTCTTTTATCAAAGTTTTGTGCCACTGGGGAAGTGGTAATTCTGTATTGATTTGTTTCTGATGTTCGTTTGATGCCAATAAAGGTTGATGAATGAATGAATCACAAAAGCTATAGAAAGTTCCCAAGGTGGGCTCTGGAGAGACGCAAAACTCACACATGAGCCTAGGATAAACAGCACTTCTAAACAAGATATAGCTTTGAGGGCGTGTCGTTCATTGTGTGCCAACAGGATACTAAAGTACGTACCACCATATACCCCCCAGAGTGATCCATCATGCTATCCCCTCTCTGACACTCAGTTCTCAAAGAGGATACACAAACGAAAGAGTTGTGCGGCCTTTTAAAGACTAACAGACTTATGTGGCACAAACATGTTAATTGAAGAAGGGATGAGTCTGTTCAGAGTATTCCGGAGGAGGAGAGCAAGGTCAGGGGAATTCACACCATTACATTATACAATGGCGTTGCAAGGGGGCGGGGGGGCGGTGCGCCCCAGGTGCCATGTCTGGAGGGGGTGACAAGAAGGCACCCTGCCACCCCAGGCGCGGCGGCACAAGCAGCCATTGTGCCACCGCAGCCGCATGTGGAGGATTCTCCAATTGCAGCTGCAACTGCGAGCAAAGCATCCCGCCACCGTCCGTACGGCGCAACGTGTGCGCAGCCGGCGGTTTGCCCTGCCGCGGGTGTCGGTTAGCCTTCGTTCACCCCTGACATTATATACCCCCACTCAGTGCTTTTTTTCTAGAAAAATAGGTGCTGGTACTCACCATGATGTTGTTACAGTAAGTGCCATACTTTTTAGCAACAACAAAAAGAGGTGCGGGTACTGCATACCCTTGAGTACCCCCTGAAAAAAAAGCACTAAAAAGTATAAAAACTCTGTCCTGGTGCCATTCTGGAGGAACTGGCCTATCCTCCTCTCCTTTACTGTTAAGCTTTCTGCTACTAGGGGAATAAGAATAATTAAAGGATGGCAAGCAAGGGCTTAGACCACCTCAAATAGCAAGTGAGATGCAAATTTCTCAGGCCAAAATAGTTACCCTGATTGTACCCCCCCCCCATGAGTCCGGTAAGTCTGAGCAAGTAGGGACATTATCAGTGGGGGCAGACAAACTGCACAATCCATCCCAATCACCCCAGTTTTGACATAAAAACAAAAACTAAAGCCAGAATGTTGCAAACCAATGTTTATAAAAGGATCCTGACACATTTTGAGACTCAGGTTTTCCACTGGGGAATAAATGTCATAAAAAAGACAAATCTTTCATCTGAGCAAGCAAATGTAGCAGGACCCTTTCATAAATATTGGACCGCACCTTTGTAGACCCCCTCTACAAATCCCCACCAAAAAAAACCTATTTGCAAAAATACAACACTTTTGCCAGTCGATGGTAAAAAGAAGCTAGAAGGAAATGCATACAGTGGAGGATGGAATTGGGGTGCAAAAAAAAGGGAATTCAGCTAAATGATGGCAAGAGAATGGGTGCAGTGCATAACCCTCTTCCCTTTCAAGACTATGGGAAAGAGGTCCATATAAATATCTTCTGACACTTACTAACATTAATATTTCTCTTACAACCATGAAATCTAGAGACATCCCTTTTATTTACAAAGTGAGATTTTTACAATCTGATTTCAAAACAAAACAAAACCCATGCACTTTTAAAAAGTTTCTAGCCCTCATGACTGTGAAGATACATGTGAAATAGTGCTAGCCTCACCTGATGAATAATAAAAATCAGAGGGCTAACCTAATAATATTTCAGTTGATCAGAAAATGGGGCTTTTAATGTCTTGTCTTGCTTCCCACACTCCTGATTACCGGGTGCAGAATTATGCAAATTAATCAAATATAAGCAATGTTGCTTACTGGTAATTTGCATATTCTTATTACAATTTAAATTTTTATTACACCGCTACCTTTCTAGGAACAGAATTTGCATAACCTTGGCACATAATTGCGTGTGTGTGCTTTGAAAAGGCACAACCCTGACCTAAGCAGTTCATGTGTGGCAACTATAAACTCACTTTGCACAGCTCTGTGGCCAAGCACCATTTCCACCTTGCAACCAACAGTGATTTTTTTACATCTTGAATTATATACTGTTCTGTCTGGTTCCATCATTTGAGGCCCACCTACAATCCAAGCCAGGCCTATCTCATTCATACACATCCTAGCATATGCTTCCCCCATACCAGACCTAATCTGGTACAGTCACTGTCTTTAGGGCTGTGGCCTTTTTCAGGTGACCCCTGACTGGGTTGAGAAGAGTCTTGTCACTTCTGATTATTATTGAAAGGACTGAGTCACCATCAGGGCTCTATAGATTTTGTCTTGACTTTCTAGCCAGCCATGATTTCCACCAATCTCCCCGGAATGCACAGAGGGCCTGGGGAAGAGGGAGAGATTCTCTTAGCTACTGTTGATTTTTAATCTTTTCCTTTTATTTTTGGAATGTGTTTGTAACACCTACTAACTGTTATATTTTTGTAAAGCACTCAGAGGTGTTTGGGTCTTTTGCTTTTCTTTTTCTTCACAATCAAGGGGTACATACATTTTGTTTAAGTAGATCCAATCTGATCCATAAAAAGTCCTTTCAAAAAATGTATTTTCCCCCAACTTCTGTCCAGAAAGGCTCCTCATAGGCAGTTTCCTTTCCTGCCTGCCTTATGAAACCCTCCTTTGACCCCTACCACACACCTCACTTTATTGAGCCGTTTTTGGGGGGTTTTAAAAAATAAAATATTAATACTACTTGACCACCTTTCTCCCCCTCCCCCCTCCCCTTTTAATATCTTGTTTTTTTAAATCTATGTGGCAGGGTTGGTTGCTCTTAGCTCCTGCATTTGATTGTGATTTCAGCTTTTCTGCTCCTGTATTGCACTTGTGTGTGTATCTGTGTGTCGGCCTTATGCTTGTTTCTTGTATTGCTTTTATGCTTGTTGGGATTTTTAAGCTCGTTGTGGATTTTGAATGTACCATTGTATAATTGCTGTTTTATTTTTCTGTATGAGGCCTAGATAATTTATTTTAGGGGGCACCATATAAATGGCAAACGATAAATAATTAAGTATATAATATACACAAAGCCCCCTCTCCCCGGGCAGAAAAGAGAGTAGGTCGAGCTGACATGACTCTTAACTGTGAGGCTCTATTTACGGCTGGGCCACACATACATGAATCATTGTTTGAGTTCTGTCACTCCATGACTCACAACTGTTTCCATTGAAACAAGGAGCATTGTGTTTGAGGCGATATGAAAGGCTCACCTTAGGTGTTTGATGCATGATGGCTCGTTCACAAAACGCACGTCACAATCAGGTAACAAGCCTAAACCGAGAAGCCCTAAGTAAGGCTGAGCAAAAGGGAAACAGGTCTGTAGCCTGGGCCCTCAAGACTTGGCTCTCTGCACACAGTCCTAAGGACAACCTAGTACATGGGTAGGCAAACTAAGGCCCAGATCCGGCCCAATCGCCTTCTAAATCCAGCCCGCAGACGGTACGGGAATCAGCGTGTTTTTACATGAGTAGAATGTGTCCTTTTATTTAAAATGCATCTCTGGGTTATCTGTGGAGCCTGCCTGGTGTTTTTACATGAGTAGAATGTGTGTTTTTATTTAAAACGCATCTCTAGGTTATTTCGCCTGCTTTTGTAAAATGCTGAAGGGTCTGAGGGACAGTGGACCAGCCCCCTGCTGAAAAGGTTTGCTGGCCCCTGACCTAGTACAACCAGGGCACAGGACTAAGCTGGTGATGGTTCCCTGTCCAGCTCACACTTGTGCGGTGACTCCTGAGCAGGGCATCTGTCTGTCTCGAGAGACAATAGAGTGCACCATCAGGGGTGAAGTCAAATCACTAGAGAATCACAGCACCTGCTGTGGCTGCAGCGACTGGTAACTTGTAACTGCTTCCCCCTGTGTTGCTTTTGCTGCGTTAACAGCACTGAAGTAACCTCTCCGGGGTGCAAGTCTAGGCAGTGTGTACAGAGGTCCTGGGCTGCCCAGATGACAAGAATCCCCTCTCGGCCTCACTGATGTGATCCAAAGGAAAGCAGAGCAATATGTTTGGCACCAGCTTTGCTGCAGGAGTTGCTGGAAGGAGGCGTACAGGGCACCATCCAACCACTTTAGGAACTCCACTCTGGATTTCTGTAGGGTTTACTCCAGGGGTAGGCAACCTAAGGCCCAGGGGCCGGATGCAGCCCAATCGCCTTCTCAATCCGGCTGCGAACGGTCCGGGAATCAGCATGTTTTTACATGAGTAGAATGTGTCCTTTTATTTAAAATGTATCTCTGGGTTATTTGTGGGGCCTGCCTAGTGTTTTTACATGAGCAGAAGGTGTGCTTTTATTTAAAATGCATCTCTGCGTTATTTCTGGGGCATAGGAATTCATCCCCCCCCAAAAAATATAGTCCGGCCCATTTTCATTTCCCCCCCCAAAATATAGTCCGGCCCACCACATGGTCTGAGGGATGGTGGACCGGCCCACAGCTGAAAAAGGTTGCTGACCCCTGGTTTACTCTGAAGCCTTTTCTTCTTCTGAAGATATCCCACAAGGCAGCAGAGGTATAGGCTCAGAGTTTTCCTTCTCCTAGATGAGCTACCTTCCCAGGTTGGTGAGCTCCACCTGCCCCTCACTTCCCTCAACAGCACGTGCAGAAGCCGCCTTCTTGACGATTGGACCCACTATTGGTCTCATCCTCTCCATTTGTCACAGCCTGTCTTCGCATGCAGGGGAAGTCCCTAACTCATCGAGGGTTTGAGCTGGCCAGTCGAAGATGTTCCCGGGATGTAGCCGCTGTCACACGCTGGCAGGTAGAAGCCACAGGTGAGAGCTGAGTGCAGGGTGGGGACCAAAGGTGGACAAACAACCCAAAAGGAGGACAATGTGTCCCCCACCAGAGGTACTACCCTCCTATAACACTCCATACACCCTAGCTCAATAGCAACAAAAATCACATCACTACCTTTTGCATTAATCCATCCAGAATCAGTATCATTCCTCAGCTGAAAGCTCACAATTGCCAACACAAATGAAAATCTCTATTACACTGCAAGCATACTGTTATGAGGTGTTTTTTTTTGAGGGGGGAAGTAGGCTGTATGCGATATCCTTCTGATCCCTGGATCAAGCAAATACTGTATTAAGATAGGCTAGCTTCCTGTGTCGAGGTGATAGCCTGGGAAATGGGTCATTAAAGGAAACAAATGAAAGAGGCTCTGTGTGAGACTGTAAATGGGTGGGGCCGTTCCCCCAGTTTGCGGTTAGTTAGAAGGACAAAGCCAGTGTTCAGAGCTGAGATGCCAGGATATGGACCAGAGGCAAAGCAGCAAGCAGAGTGCCAGATGTTGATGCTGCGAACCCCTCCATTGTAGGCTCAGGTAGTACATATGTGTAAATAAACCATTTATCATAAAGACACCACAGTCTCTGCTGTGCCTCTTTCCAAAAGGAAACATGAACGCTGGGTAAACAACTGGAACATCTGGAATCTCGCGCCACTTGGGGTGGCATGCAGCATTCCACTGAAAAGCGTAAATAAATGCACCCCTTATTCTCTCTCATTGTGAATGCAACAGGGTGGTTAACAGGGAAGCTAGCCTTCATTATGTACTCCGGTTATGCTCCCTGAAATACATTCTCCTCTAATCTTCCTACATATCACAATACCAATCAAAGATTAATTTTCAGACACTTACAGGCAATCCAAGAAGCACCAACATCACACCAAGAACTGGGCTCCATTGCAGGAGTAAAAAAAAAAAAAAAAACACCTTTCACTACGCCCCACATTTCCCCAAAGTTGGCAATAAAGGTACCAGGTACCAAATACCATTACAATATTATTAACATTTAAAAATAAATAAATAGCATTCCCCTCCCTTTGAATTTTTCTGTTTTTCCTCTCCTCACATCTCTGAAGCTGAAAGTAATGCCTGAATGAATGAACAATCCTCATTTTTTTGCTGCAGAACCCAGGGGGGAAGTGGGTTCTCAATCCCTGGGCATTCCAATAATAATAACAATAATTTTAATATTTATACCCTGCCCATCTGGCTGGAAGGGGACCCAGGTGGCGCTGCGGGTTAAACCACAGAGCCTAGGGCTTGCTGATCAGAAGGTCAGCGGTTCAAATCCCTGCGACGGGGTGAGCTCCCGTTGCTCGGTCCCAGCTCCTGCCAACCTAGCAGTTCGAAAGCACCTCGAAGTGCAAGTAGATAAATAGGTACCGCTCCGGCGGGAAGGTAAACGGTGTTTCCGTGCGCTGCTCTGGTTCGCCAGAAGCGGCTTTGTCATGCTGGCCACATGACCCGGAAGCTGTCTGCGGACAAACGCCGGCTCCTCGGCCTATAGAGCGAGATGAGCACCGCAACCCCAGAGTCGGACACGACTGGACCTAATGGTCAGGGGTCCCTTTACCTTTACCATCTGGCTGGGTTTCCCCAGCCACTCTGGGCAGCTTCTCACCCCGGAAGCAGCCAACCTGGGGCTACTTTTACAAGCCTTCCCCCTATTTAAAGGATCATATCTGCCTACATGAGCCTATGCAGGTTTTGAGCTTTTCATACCACACCCTGCTCTCTGGTCTGCTGTGGACTTGAACTTGTTTGGCAGGGCCTTTTCTGCACCAATGCAA
Organism: Darevskia mixta; assembly: GCA_034641385.1. NCBI lineage: Eukaryota > Metazoa > Chordata > Lepidosauria > Squamata > Lacertidae > Darevskia > Darevskia mixta. The sequence continues at coordinate 6,569,883 of JAWWNH010000067.1, read as the reverse complement.
TGGAAAACAGGCAAACCTCCCACCCAGGCCTCTCTAAGCATGCTTTGATAACATTTGCATTTAAGAAGCGCTTTATGGTTAGCTTTAATCTGGATGTGCTGGCATTCAATTAAGTTTTACTTAGAGCAGGCCTATTGAAATTAATGGATCTAACTTAGTCATGTTCATTAATCTCAGTGCACCTAAAGGTAAAGGTAAAGGGACCCCTGACCATCAGGTCCAGTCGTGTCCGACTCTGGGGTTGCAGCGCTCATCTTGCATTATTGGCCAATGGAGCCGGCGTACAGCTTCCAGGTCATGTGGCCAGCATGACTAAGTCACTTCTGGCGAACCAGAGCAGCGCACGGAAACGCCGTTTACCTTCCCGCCAGAGCGGTTCCTATTTATCTACTTGCACTTTGACGTGCTTTCGAACTGCTAGGTGGGCAGGAGCTGGGACTGAGCAATGGGAGCTCACCCCGTCGTAGGGATTCAAACCGCCGACCTTCTGATTAGCAAGCCCTAGGCTACTTGAGTAAAATTTTGCTCAATACTGCCCTTGAATTTTAAGAAGGCCTTTCAGCTGTGCTTTTAAATGTGATTTAGCTGTGTTATTTTATTGGTTTTACTGATTTGTGTGAGGTTTTTCTTGCTTTTGAATTTTGTAAGCTGGTCTCGTAAGATGTTACTCCAAAAAGCAGGGCATATGTAAACAAACAAACAAACAAACAAACAAACAGCAGAACACCTAAGACAGAAGTGCAATAGAGCTGACTCCTCCTCCTTTGGGGAAATCTTTCTCTTGCATATCCGGAACGGAAATTGTGAGATTGGGTAATGCTCTGGGTTTGCGACTCAGTTGCCAAAGACCAAACTACAACAGAGGTGGTACTTGATGTCAGGTCTCCACGATCCTAGTCCAACGCCGTCTCATGAACTGCACAAGAACGTTTCAGATGTGAAGGTTCATTTGCATGACAGTTTAGAACAAGAGTTACAACACAGAAAGGAGAATTGCTCTCCCACATTAACAGTGATATATAAGACAGTGATGGGGGACCTCCAGATGTCACTGACCTCCAACCCCATCAGCCTCAACCTGCCGGGGTCTGGGGCAATGGAAGTCCAGCAACTATCTGGAGGACCACAGGTCCCCACCTCTGAAATAAACTTTTTAGCAAGGACTGGTGCGGTGTTTGGGGTGAAAGATTAGACCTACCTCCCAGAGGACTGTGGCAAGGAAGTGGAAAGAGTCTTCCTAATCCTAAAAGTCTTGAAAGCCATGTTAGATACAACCGGGACAGCCATGTTTCTTTCTTCTTGTGTCGCCCCATGCATGTACAAAGCGGCTGCCGTTGGTGGGAATGGGATCAGTTTCTGACATTAGAAGAGGCAGACAAGGAAGGGGAGTTAAGCCCAACAGTTCCCTTCCTAGCCTCCCTACAAGCTGTGTTTGAAATTCCCATTGTTCTAGGCACATTTTGCGACAGGGAATTTCATTAGCGCTAGCAGTTTCTGAGCCCTGGGTGCAATCCTGCGCCCAAGATTTCGGATTAAAACTGCAGAGCGGAAGGAAAGGAGGACCCTTTTCTGCCTCCCCACTTCCAGCTACTCTCTGAAGACTGGAGAAGAGACCTTCTTAAGAATGTCAGTGGGGGTGGGCAGGGGAAGGACTAGACCATGTGAAAAATGAACATAATATTTTAGCTGCAGCTGATTCATTTTCAGCTTTGTATTGTTATGGGGGTAAAATGTGCCTAGACATTCCGTTGTTGCGCCCATTACCTGGGTTTAAGGTGTCATTTAGCACCTACCTTTCACATCTCAGTTTCTAACACTGCCTGCAAGTCATGGCTCCATAGTCTGGGCTGAGGGGAAAGGGCCTGGGGCAATGAAGCACATGGAAGCTAAGGCTCAAAGGGCGCTTCTCTTCTCAGCCAAGCATCCCTTTCCATGTTAGAAGAGAAAACGCGTTTCAATTCCACAGCGTACAGGAACGAGGCAGACATATGAACAACAAACATGGCTACCCCTGGTCATGTCTAAGCTGTTCCGTAGTATTCACTCTCAGCTGCTCCCCTTTTCTCTACCCAAGGCAGCAGCAGATCTTTTCCAAAACCACATCTAGTATTTGGAAAGCAGTGAGATCCATTTTCTGGAAATGCTTTGCAAAGACAAATCCTTAAAAAATCAATAAAGCATCCTGGGTGACCTTGAACCAGTCTCTATCTATTTATCTATCTCTCAGCCTAACCTACATTGCAGGGCTTTTTAAAGATAAAATGGGATTCTCCTTGTATATGCTGCCCAGAGCTCCCAAGACAAAGGGCAGGATAAAATGTGAGAAAGAAATAACGTAACTGTTTTAGTTAATCCACAAGTATGGGATATAAGCTTATTCCTGATACAGTAGTTTGAAAAATACATCTTTCCTATAGGTGGAGCAATAGGGCAGAGGACCTGTCACCATCTCCCTCCTGTGCAGCTCAACAGACTCCCTTCTTTCATAGGGAATATTGTCCGAGTCTCCCGGGGATTCTGAGTTCTGGGAGAGAGCCCACTGCAAACTTGCAACACATCAATCTGTCTTCTACGACTGCAATTTGGTGCAAAGAATTATAGTAAGCCACCTGGCTTCTGGTCTGAAGTTCCTACACCATTGTTCAACCACACAGAATGACAGAGTGACAGCACACGTCCTATGTAAACAAGTAAACACACAGACACACACACGTCTGTGATTTCCCCGTGTTTCTCTCTCTCCAACTCAGCTCTTTCACTGCAAACTCACACTTCCAATTACTGATGTTCAAATGAACAGATGTAGACTGCACACATGCAGACTCAAACAACACAAACTGAGCTAGTCTTGTAGAAGAACCCACATCTGATAAGCTGAGACAGCAGGGAGGACCTAGCTTAACTGCCACAACCCCACCTGACTGACCCTGGACATGTCTTTAAGTCTCTCTGTTATATGCAGTTATAAAAGCATTGCCCTGCAGCTGAGCAGATCTCAAAGATAAATAACAGAGAAAGCAATGGTGTATATTGAGGCATTATGGGAATGGAGGGCAATGGCAGGGAGAATTTACGCAAAGGATGGGTGTTATTGCTTTACATTCCGTACTCAACTGCTATGATGGATGGGTAAAGGGGGGGGGGGATTAATGTAATCTTAGATCACTTTTCACACAATCGCTCCTAGGGCTAGAATGCATTTAAAATTCTTAGCTGCCAGAACTGGCAGCTAGGCATGTAGGCACTTGAAAAATTCACAGGCGTGAGCATCTTCAGGAAGAACAGAATGCCAGAGCCCAGCCATAGATCTTTCCATTTATTCCCACTCATCCCCTTCCCACCTAACTTTCCTGCGGCAAATATATATAGACAAGACCATCCTTCTGGAGTGCACTCAGACACGCAGGTCTCTCGTCCTCTGCATCTTCCTTCCATCCACTAAGGCTCAGCCCCCTCCTATCCATCTCCATTTGCTCGCTGCATCCAAGAGTCCCCATCCCCATCCAGCCGTTCGCTCCCACCCACCCACACCCCCAGCCCCTCCATCTGCCCACCCAGAAGCCACAAGCTTGTCCAGGCTGAGTGACCCAGAAGAACGGGGGGGGGGGGGCAATCAATGGAGCCAGAGGAAGACGGACAGCTAGAAAGACAGGCAGACCAACCATTTGTCATAGGCAGTCCTGCCTGTTCATATACAGCTCATGTCCTTGGCAGTTGCCATGGCATCCTAGTCTTTGTGAATCTTTCTTTCCCCTCCCCCAACTGCGCCACAACCCTGCCAGCCACTGCAACCCCCTCCCTCCCTCCCCAGGAGACACCTCCTTGGAGAGTCCTGGCTGCCTGGCCACAATGCAGGGGGGGGGGGTGTTAGAGAGAAAGGAAGATGATCACACCCTACCATCCCTGCAGGCACAATACACAAGCTCTCTTTTTCCCCTCTCCCAGCGAAGGGGGGGTGGGAAGTGGAGCAAGAGATACAGGCGACAGAGGAGAGAGGAAGAATGATAGGGGATGAAGGAAGGAAGGATGGAGGAATGGGAGCAGAGGGGGACAGAATGCTGATGGGGAGGGGCTACGGAGAAGGGGGGAAGATGGAGGGATGCAGGCTAAATTAAGCTTCCTTTCTCTGTACCTTTTTGTACGGCGAAACATGCTGCTCTCAAGGAAATCGGGCATAGAGAAATTGGAGAGCGCTGTCCACAGGGACTCAGACATCATCCCCCAAGGGGGTCATGGTGGCGAGCCTGGGGGTTGTATATGCTGCAGAATCACCTTCTCAGCCCCCACTGGAGCCAAGAGTGGAGGGGGGGAGGTCTGTGGTGAGCCTTCCCTTTTGAAGAAGAAAGGAGGACTGGAATGGAGGGGAAGACAGAGAGAGGGAGAGAGTGCGGGGAAGGGCAGGGAGAGGAGGGGGAGGCGTGAGGGGGCGGCGCTGTACTAAGTGCCAGTGTGTGCATGAGCGCATGCTGCAAGTGCCGCTGATCTGCATATGGGTGTTGGTTGTGTGCACACATATTTGGCTGCGTGCAAATACCTGCCTATCGTAGGTGCTCTCGTCATACGGGTGAACGATGCCTTGCACTGATGGACAGATTTGTACACTTTGATCGTGTAAAAAGTATATCCACTTACTAACTCTTCTGCAAATGGTGCCCACTGTCCCTGGCTGCGTAAATGCCTAAGAGCATCCATGGGTACGCAGGCCTAGGCTGAAGATGATTTCACTAGCCATAAACAGCAGGCTACATTAATGCCGAAATCTGGGAAACTGTGGATGTGGCGTTTTTGCCCAAAACAAGCTGCTTTGCTCTGAAGAGTAGTAAGCATTCCAGTACAACTTAGGAAAATATCTGGAAACATACATTAAGTCCATGCTCAGAAGCAGTACACCAGGTGGCCATGCTCTATTATAGTGGCTAAAAAGAGACAGCTATGAATAATGACCCTGCAATCATTATTTCAAGCCCTTCTTTGTGTGCCTCCTACACAAGAATGGGCCTTTCCTGTGGTGGCTCCCCATTTGTGGAATGCTCTTCCCAGGGAGGCTCACCTGGCGCCTTCGCTCCATATCCTAAGGCGCCAGGCAAATATATTTCTCTCTATCCAGGACTATGGGTGATTTAACATTCTACAGCCTAATAAATGTGTTTGTGGGAAGGGGGTTATTGGTTTGTTTTTGTTTTTATTATGTATTTTGTGTTCTCATTTTCTTATTTTTATGTTGTGAACCACCCTATGTTCTTCGGATGAAGGGTGGCATACAAATTTAACAAAGAATAAAAGAATAACAAGGAAGACCCAGCCTCTGCCATGAGCTCATTATGAGCAAATCTCTCTCGGCTTCAGCAGCCTCCACTCTGCAAAGCGGGTTCTCCTTCATGGAGAGCATGTGTTGCGGTGGGGGCCAACAAGTCACCCCACTGTTGCTGGGCAGGTTAGGATAGATGACCATGGCAGGTGATTGGGCCCTGCGGGTTGCTGGGGAGAATATTATGTAGCAATTTTTGATGGACAGCTCAGAGGTTATATATTCCTAGTGCAGGCAGCACGCGGCCCTCTTTGCTGCGTGCATCGGATCGCCCTCCCTCCCTTTATTTAGGCTTGTGCGTTGACCTTGCTATGCCTGTCATGGGGTCGTCTGCTTTTGGGGCAGGGGCCTGGTAGGAATTTTTTTCCATCTGGCTGATTGGCTGTTGCCATTTGGTTTTCGCCTACTGCGTAGCAATTAGTCACAACTTGTAAGGTTGCGGTTAGGCATTGGTTATGAATTTGGTTGGTGGAGGGGATGTGGTTGGCTGTGCCTGCCCCTCCAATGCTGCTGCGCGGGGAATTCCGTTAAAGGAATCCAGGGGCTCATCATGCTTTTGTCCATATCCCCCGGTAGGGGGCCGGGGCCACGCAAGAGCCCCTGGGAACATTTGGGGAGAGGCGAGGGCCCGGGCCCCTGACCCCCATTCTCTCCCCAAAGTGTTTTCCCTTTACTGACTTCCGCTAACCGGACGGATGTCAGTCTGCCCCCAGGAGGGGGCAGCTAGTTGGAACCAATGCCTAAGCAACCACTCACATTTTTGTATTTAATTAAAGTTGTGGCTAAAATCATGCCAAAAACCTTAAACTTAAATTACGGTGTGTAGTGTGAGTTATTTAGGGGGGTGGCTTGGGGACCTCGACACGCAATAAGGGTCTTAATGATACAGACCCTAACCTTACAGGGCAATTGTATTTCTGAAGTGCTTTGAACCAACTAAAGCACTATGTAAACGTCAATTATAATAAGGGGAAATAGTCATATGACTCACTCACCTAAAGCAGAACTGCAGTTATCCATGCCACTGCAAACCTTCTAAATGCAGACTGAGCACTGACTGGCATGCAAAAACTGCAAAAGTTTACCTGTGGAAAGTAAATCACCTGATTTGTTTGCCTGAGCAAGGAACACAATGAAGGACATCAGCTTCCAGCCATAATGGCTGCTGCATAATGATGGCCAAGGTAGTTCCTCTTTGTACCTGTACCATAGCTGTCAACTTTCGGATTTGAAAATAAGGGATTTTTTCAAACTTTCGGACTTGAAAATAAGGGATGCCGCGAGGGCGGTGCAATGGCACCAAGTAGCCTCGCCACCCTGAGCTCCAGAGGCTGCGCGCGAACTAAATGCTATGTTGAATTCCACCCATCATCTCTTTCAATAGTCACACAGAAACACGCCCAGCAATGAACGGAGACTTCCAAAAGGCATGGTCCTGGGCATGGACTTTGGCTTCACTTGAAGCCATCTTGCCATGTGTGGGCATTTTATGATATGCAGGAAGTGAGTGCCACCTTCGTTTTAAAAAACATTGGTTTCTAGTTCTCATGGTTAAGAGAAAAATACTTCGAAATGAATGCAATTATTTTTTTTTTGCTGAGTTCTCAGAAATGCAACTCCTCTCCTCTAGCTTTCCCTACACACACAGCCCATCTATCCCTAATATTCACGCTCTTAAATCCTGCTGTACTCAGCAATTTTGTCTTTCTTGTCAGTGTCATTACAAGCGAGGACATGCTGGAAGTGCTTCGGGGAAATGAGCACTGGACCCGGCACTGGAATCCAAGCAGAAACTGTAATGGAAAGTAAGCATTCAGCGTGTGTGAGGAGGGAAGCATCATTCTCTAGACCCCATTAGCCTTAGTCTGACCTAAGGCAAAGATGACATTCAAAGCTGGGACACAGTTCTGGGTCTAATAAGCACAAACTGATTTACACAACATGAACAATGCCCAATAATCGAGAATGAGAGAATGGATTAAAGTGCAAGACATTGAGATTCTGCCTGATGAAACTCAAGGCCAACGCATGGGCAATTGGCTAAAAGATGCTGATTCATCCTGGAAGTCCATATTTGTCTGTGCTGATGATCTGTAGTCTTCAGTGCATGTAACATGCATAAATGTGAAACTCTGGTGTGTTCTGCTTTTCTTTAATATGACTGGACTATGTATCTCCAGTATACCGAAAGTGGCAGCTACTATGGTGTTGTAGTTTGGTTTTTATGTTGTTATTTGTTTTTGGTTTTGTTAATGCTGAAAAGAATATTAATATTTTTTTAAAAAAGCTTTGCTCTGGAGTATTATATAATAATGTCCTACACATTTGTGGGGACATTACTCATCTCCTCCTCCTCTGACCATCCATGCCTCCATTAAGTTGAGAGGGCATTAAAGGTAGCAGAACATATTAGGGGAACTTATGATTTTCAATTTATGATTTTCAATTTTTTTATTTATAGAGCCCACTTTAATACCCTTAGAACAGAACTTTCCAAACTGTGCGTCGTGACACATTAGTGCGTCGGCTGCAGTGTGTCACACGAATGCTCCCCGTGCTCCTCCCGGGGCTGGAAAGGGTTAGTTCAGGCATCCCCAAACTCGGCCCTCCAGATGTTTTGGGACTACAACTCCCATCATCCCTAGCTAACAGGACCAGTGGTCAGGGATGATGGAAATTGTAGTCCCAAAACATCTGGAGGGCTGAGTTTGGGGATGCCTGGGTTAGTTTAACTTCTGTTTTGCTGGCAAAACTGAATTACTGTGTCATGAAATGATGTGAAACTGAATTGCTGTGTCGCGAAATGAGGCATCTCCAATAAGTGTCACCAGCTTGAAAAGTTTGGAAAGCTCTGCCTTAGAAAATGAATAAGGAGAATATAGCTTGCTTGACTTAGTCTGTATCACTGCTTTGCCATACTTCAGGCAGCCACCAGTGACTTACTGCTACCAACAGCCATTACTTAAGTTCCCATACATACTCCCCAACATACTACACACCAATATGTGTTTGCTAAGTGTAAAAACACAAGGTCAAGAATTAATGTGGGTGCACACAGATGAACAGCCACTTGCACAGATACACCTTAGCCATACCCACAATTCAAGGGGCATTTTGCTACTCAAATATAAGATCCATGGGAAGGTCCATCAGCAGAAACTGGCAGGAGTCTAGTTTTCTGGGCAGATTTTTCCTGCACCATTTATGTGAATTAGGAATTCCAGAAAAAATAATTTCCACATGTAATCCTCCTAAACATTCCTCTATGGAGGCAAAACATCATGGCAACAATCTAAACAGTAAAATATGAAGCAAAAGAAACCACACACAGAGACAGAGCTTATTTTGACATTTTATTCTGCAGCAGTTCCAACACCTGATGAGGCAAGCCATTTTTTAAACCAAACAGTGGCTTGCCTCTTCATGTACTTCTGACCATCTGCTTATCTACAAGAATAAAGGGGTATCCAGTGCTTTTTTCTGGGGGTACGAAGGGGACGCATACCCCTAAACATTTTGTGAATCTAAGTTTGGCCTCATTGAGGGGCAGTATTTCAATATGAGTAGGAAAATGAGAATACCCCTAAACATTTTTTTAAAGAAAAAAAGCACTGGGGATATCTATTCCACAATTTCCATACTCCACCGTTTCCTTACTGCAGAATTAATTATGGCCTCGGTAAACTTATTTCTGCTTAAAACATGATTGTCAATTCAAACTTTATTACGGTCCAGAGACCCAACAACTCATCACAAAACAATACACAATTTCGACAGCCCGTCCTCAGGTTACACAAACATTCTGTTCAGGCTAGGAATAGGGATAATTGGTTCTTGCAACCACCGATAGAAACTTCGCCACTGCTAATGTTCTGTCATTTGTCCGGTCTTCCAGTAGGAACCTGACATAGTAAGCCTCTGATTTTCCTGGGAAAGGTACTAGCAAGGGTAATATCAGTTCTTCCCTGGCTTGCTCGAATTTCACACAGTGCAGCAAAATATGTTTTATAGAGTCAATGTCTTGAGCACATGAGCATAGTCTGTCCTGGTATGGAACTCCTCTCAATCTGCCATCCAGCACTGCAGAAGGAAAGACGTTAAGTCTAGCTTTTGTAAATAACCTTCTGTAGTTTGGAACTGTCAGATTTTTAATATAAGATGTTAACTTAAAGGCATGCCCATATTTTACTCCTACTGCCAGCGGACTGCAGACTGCGTGTGATCGAAGTCGCAAGTCACTGTGTGCAATGTCCCAGAGTCTTTGCTTTAAAGTCTTTAGGGCACCTTCATAACCCAGGCAATAGAGTTGGGTGGGTGACAGACCAATAGAGGTGGCTTTTTTTGTCATTATTTTCTGCCAGTTGCTGACATACTCCTCATTGTTCAGGTGTTGATATAGACCCTCCCCTAGCTCAAACACTGCAATATTGAGCCAATGTTTTAGTGCAGCCCACCATGCCTTAGTTGAAATTGGGCATTCACCAGCTTCTAATAAAAGTATGGAGTTGGGGACACAATTGGGTACCTGAAGCAGAGATCGCAAGAATTTTGCTTGAAAGCCATCTAGCTTTGGCAGGTCCCCATTATGCCAGACGTTTGCAGCATACAGGAGTTGGGGGACAGATTTTGCGTTGAAAACCCTTAAGGCTGCTGGTACATACTTGCCGCCCTTTTTGAAAAAGAACCTGAGTATGGCTAGCTTAGTGATCTCTGCCTTTTGAAGGGAGGTTTGCCAGTGGTACTTCCAAGATCTTGTATGGTGAAATGTAAGCCCAAGATAGCTGAAATATTTAACCTGTTCAAGGTTATGGCCATCCAACACCCAATTTGACCGGGAGAAGCTTCTTTCGAATACTAAGATTTTTGATTTCCCATAGTTAATGGATAAGCCATTTCCAAGACAGTAATCGGAAAACTTCCTTAGCAGATGTTTCAAGCCTGGTCTGGAACGTGAAATGATGGCCGCGTCATCTGCATATAGCAACAAGGGGGTTCGTCTCGTTCCTATTTTTGGAAGGTGTCCGTCTGGGTCCATTAGGCTCTCTTCTATGTCGTTTAAGAATAGACAAAACAATGTGGGGGCCAGGATACATCCTTGTCTCACCCCTCTAGTCATCTCGATATTGTTTGATAACTGTCCCTGACGACCGCATCGAACCTGCAATTTGGTTCCGTTATATATTGTAGAAGTGTTGAGACTGCAGAGGACTATGAAGTACTGAATCATACACCTTGGGGAACTTTCCTGCCAAACTTTCAAATGCTGTGAGAACTCCAGGTACAAATATGCAGCTGCAAAGTCATGCAAGTTGAATATTCCATTTGAAAGACAACTCAGTTCTGTTTTGTGTATGTCAATATTCATGTGTGCAGAATGCTTTCATAGAACCAGCCAACGGGATAACCACGTATTCCAGTTCTATGTTATCACTTTGCAGACTACTACAATTACCCTAGCATCCTGGAATAGCAGTCATTAATTCAGAGTCTCCTTGGACAAGCCTGCCCCTCCCTCGAGGGGTCCTTTCTTGCCCCACAGTTGCCAACCACATGGCAACATATCTCAGGGCACAAGATTTGTCAGCAGGTGACTCTGAAGGGCTGATGGTGGGAGCCTTTGCCTTCTAATCTCTTATTTTATTCATAGAGTGGGTTTGTAGGAAAACTACCTGTTGGCCAGAGTAAACATATTTTTAAGAAGCAAACGAGCAGGAAGAAGAGGCTTTGTCCACAATGCAGAATGAGTGTTTCAAAATGGCCTAGTGGTGGATTTATAATGTGAGGGTTATGGGCAAGCTAGGAGACAAAATAGCAAAAAAAATACTGAAGTTGGGAAGTAGCTTTGAAGAGGAGCTTAAAATATTACGACAGCCCCTGTGTGGAGGCTGCTGAAATTATCTTCCCTGTAGTAGTGCTCTGTTTGGTGGAAGCAAACACTTCAAAGCTCCATGCTGCATGCATTACCCAGATTGCGTAAATTTCTCCTTCACCACCAAGGATATGCAACATGACAAGACAATTCACATTATAAGGAGATGTTAAACAAAGCATCACCAGGCTGGAAGCCTTCTCATTGGGGTAAAAAGGTAAAGGGAGCCCTGACCATTAGGTCCAGTCGTGACCGACTCTGGGGTTGCGGCGCTCATCTCGCATTATTGGCCGAGGGAGCCGGCGTACAGCTTCCAGGTCATGTGGCCAGCATGACAAAGCCGCTTCTGGCGAACCAGAGCAACACACGGAAATGCCGTTTACCTTCCCGCCGGAGCGGTACCTATTTATCTACTTGCACTTTGACGTGCTTTCGAACTGCTAGGTGGGCAGGAGCAGGGACTGAGCAACGGGAGATCACCCCGTCGCGGAGATTCGAACCGCCGACCTTCCGATCAGCAAGCCCTAGGCTCTGTGCTTTAACCCACAGCACCACCCGCGTTGGGTTAATGGTATTTCTCATTGGGGTAATGGTATTTAAATCAGTCCACAAGTTGGTACATATCCCATATAATACACAAAGACAAGCAAAAAAATATGAAGTGGCTACAAAGAGAGAGTTTTCTCTCACATTGGCATTCTGCTATGTGTCTATTATAAATACAGAAATCTTGTACTTACCTACTGCTTTTCCTGGGCAAAGGGAGGTCTTTCTGCAAATAATTAAAAAAAAATACATTAGCTACAGGTGTAAATTGAGGATAAGGAAAGGAAAGACTGGCCTTTCCCCCCACATCCCACCCTCCATGAAGTAAAAATAATACCAAGGACATTCATCCCTACTATTTCTGTAACTCATTCTTCAGTACACATCATTTTTATGGAATGTAGCTATCCTGAGGGAAAGTGGATCACAACAGGTAGCCAACAGTTCTTCATTCCCAATAAGCCATCACATTCTCCTCAGAAAGTTTGATGAGGGAGTGGGATACCCAGAGGCAACCTAAACTCCTTCACCTTTTTCTCATGGTCAAAAAAATGCTAAAGGAGAGGTGGGGAAGACAGGGAGACTTGTGGTGGCAGATAGCGCAGAGCATGTAAACCTGTGGAAGAGCTCAGTTAGGCCAAGAAGAGCACACATTTGCCATGACTCCATGAAACACAAGGGGACAGGGTGTATATGTTACATGCATAGAAACCAGCTCTCTGAAAAACTCAGCTTTCATGTTAGAAAAGAGAGAGAACAACAATCTAGTCCATGGGTAGGCAAACTAAGGCCTGGGGGCCGGATCCGGCCCAATCGCCTTCTAAATCCGGCCCGCGGATGGTCCGGGAATCAGCGTGTTTTTACATGAGTAGAATGTGTCCTTTTATTTAAAATGCATCTCTGGGTTATTTGTGGGGCATAGGAATTCGTTCATTCCCCCCCCCCAAAATAGTCCCCCCCACAAGGTCTGAGGAACAGTGGACCGGCCCCATGCTGAAAAGGTTTGCTGACCCCTTAGTCCTTATATCTGCAAAGACGGTTGAAAGTGGGGTCACTGCATGCCTTCTGAAAACCCAAAGGAGTTGCCAACAGGATTTCCTAGTGGTCAGAGGCATCTATAGCTTCCTGCCCCTGACTAGCAAAACCAGAATAAATTATGCATAATAACAGTAATTGTCCAAAGTGCATCATAAATTATGTAAAACAAGGGAAATGGGGCAAATGCGCTCGATTTACAGTGTGTACCTAAATCACAAAGTTTAGCTTTTCTTGTTTGGACTGCCTGGTTGCATTGTTGCCGTTTTTCGATTTTAGCACAGTGTACATGTAGCCCTGTTTATGAGGTGACCGGGTGATGGACAAAAGAAAGGAGGGCCGTCCCAGAGACTGTCCTCACAAAAGGCTCAAAGGTGGAAATGACAAAAGAGGTAACAGGCCGGGTGAACTAGGTAAGGGAGCCAATGGGGTGTGGGGCTGGGCTGGTGGGATCAGAGATAAGAAAAGGGTATCAAGGGAGGATGGGTGAAGAAAATAAAATATCAAGGCTGTAACCATATGCCCACTCACTTGGAAGTGATCACTATTGAACCCAGTGGGGCTTACTTCTGAGTAGGCATGTTTAGGATCACACTGATAGACAAGCAGGCAGGCAGGCGGGCAGTGAAGTTGCTTCCTGATATTAGGTTTCTTCAAGATAGGAAAGCACTTGATTCTCTCAATGTAACAGGTAGCATTAGATATATTTTCTGGTGAGTTATTTTGACAGACATATTGGATTTTCCAGATTGTCAAAGTGCCAGCAGAGTTGCTAAATAGCATATCCATGCCAACCGCTTTGCAGTACGGATTTCAATTTCTGCTTACCAACAGGGGACAATGTAAACAACGTTATTGGTCCCTCTCTACCCAGTACCATTAAAATGTATTGTTGCATGCCACCCTAATCTCTGAGTGGTGCAAGTTAAAGGAGTTCCACTCACCCACGTTTGTCTTTTCTTTTGGAAATGAGGCACAGCAGAGACTGCAGTGTCTTTATGATATATGGTTTAGTTACACAAATATACAACCTGAACCTATGATGGAGGGATTCACAGCATCAGCACCTCAAAGGGGTCTTGATTCTTTCTGATACACAGGCATGACCATAAATGCTACCCCCACTTCATTCACAGTCACCAATGCATATTCATAAGTGCCTTGATACATCTCCACAATGCTCTACATCACACACATCAAAAGAACCCCAAAGCCCCTCCTTAACCACTCAAATTCCCTCTCAATAAAGGGCTCACACCCGTAAGACATAAAAAAATTTAAAGGGACAACCTGCCCAAAGCTCCACTGTCAAAGTTGTTGCACCCCTAGCAACTGCTCAACACAACTAGCAGGCAATACCGCTGTTTCTATTAATGGAACCCCCTCTGTGTCGATGGAGCAAGTCCCGTAGCGGGACATTGAAACTTTCTATCAGAACCGGAAACAATTAATCAGACTTGTTTTCTAAGGAAAAACGTGTATCCGAATGAAACTATGTATAAAATGGTTTGTAAATGCTTTGTTCTTTATAAGGGAGTTCTAGAATCACTCACACACTCATGCATTATGGGAAACCTTGTCTGCCGTAATTCCCTAAGCAGGCAATCGTGTGTGCAGACGCTTATCAGAGGAAGCATCTAGAAAGGTTTTCCTTGGTCTCTGGTGGTGGTAATTGTCAAAGCCCACTGCAATGTTCACCGAGACTGTCAGATGAATGAAGCGCACGGATCCTGTTGATTACCCAGGTTGTCATTTGAATGTAGCTTGTGATAACTGCTTAGAAAGTCCTGTATCCAGCCAGGCCTTTTTATTTTGGCTGCATCATCTTCAATTCAAAGGGCTGCTTATTATCTATAAAGCCCTAAAAGGCTTGAGATTAGGCTATTTAGAGGGCTGCCTCTTCCCCCATGAACCTGCCTGTCAACTGTGAGGTCTTGCTCTGCATGCTGCAACTAAGGTGGGTGCAATTAATGGAGATTAAGACAGGGCCGTTTGGGGGAAAGCAGGTAAGGACATTTTGTTCCACCAGACTTTTAATACATCTTAATTTTATCTAGTTGCCGGTATGATTTTGTTCATCTGTTTTATTTTGGTTTTGAATACACCTTTTAATTGCATTGGTATTTGATTGCTGTGAACCACCTTGGAGGCTCTTCTTAGAGCCAAGGCAGGATGGAAAAGTCCTATAAATAAAAAAAGTCTTATTCTCAATTACAACCCTGCCCGTTCCATATCTTTTGCTAAAACCCAGACCCTTTTTCCTCAACCTGGTGCCTTCCAGATGTTGTTGGACTTTAATTCCCATCAGTCCCAGCCAACATGATCAATGGTCAAAGAAGATGGGAATTGTAATCCAGTACTAGACTGGGAAAAGCTGAACTAGACTGATGCCCTGGCTATTTCCTGAATTGACTCCAACCTAACTTTCCCTTCAGTTATCTCTTTCATTTTAAGGGCTGGCTCACACATGCATGTTCATCACAATGACTGCAGCATCAGGTAGCACTTTGCAAATGAGTCACCATCACAGGTTCAACTCGGCAGAGAGAATGTCCTCCTCACCTCAGACAAAGTGCTTTTTGAGGTCAGTTCACACATCCAAAGCCAGTCTTTGCCATGGGCATCAGCATCCGCCCAACAAGTTTTCCCACTGCCTTGCAGTATTTCCCCCCTACAATTCATCACAAAGCAAGCTTGAGATCGGCCTCAAAGAAACTCAACAGTGTGTGATGGCCTGGGATTCAGACTCAGATGAGGATTCCCCGCCTCCAGAACCAGCAGAGCCGGGGCTAGGGCCTGAGTCTTAAGGGTCCTCACCTGTGTTGGATCCTCAGGTGCAGGCATCTGCTGAGTCTGCTCTGGCTCCTGATGGGATGGAAGACCCATTGCCTGCAGGTGCTCCACTCCCAGCCCTGTCAGGGGAAGCTGAGGTTGCCTCTGGGTCCAGTAACCCTCCAGCCTCTCCCGAGCTGCAGAGGCTCAGGGCAGAGAGGTGAAGGGAACTGTGTTCCCGCAGGAGGAGTACTCCCCTCCAAGCCAGGAGAGGCGAGTCACCAGAGGATCGGGGCTGCCCTATGCCTCGGGGCAGATAAAAGCTGGCCAGCCCCAGCCCCAAGTTGCAGGAGCAACATTGTTGGTGACCAGTTCCTGCCAGTGTTCCTGCTTGAAACCTGTCCTGCTTTCCTGCCTGAGCTCCTGACCCGCCCTGGTCCCCTGCTTGCCTGCCTGTTCCTGACTTTGCCTGACTCCCTGCCCTGCACCCAGCTTCAGTTATCACGGACTGCCTTTACGTTGCACCTCTGACCACGGACCGGACTTAGACCTCGCCTTTCGGGTAACCCACGGGACCAGCACACAGTGTGTGTATGTGATGCACTCGAAACACAATGGCCTCAGCTCCAGTGAAGTGTGATATCCTTCTAAACGTGATGACCCAAGCAGCATTTCATGTTTAAACCTAGGCCTCATCTGCTACTTGTGCCATGTAAACCCACTGGGAGCTGGCTGCAGCAGTGCTGGCATGCTAATGTTATAGGTGCAGCAGCTGAGGGCCCAACTGGCAAATGAAGCTGGTTGGGCAGAACAGAAAATCAATTTTAACCCACCCAGCAACAAGTTTAAATCAAGCCATGCACTAAACAATATGGCAGGTGCCACACACGTGGCAGAACAAGGTGGCACTCTGGGCAGGGTTTGGGGGCAGAAGTCCAGGGCTCCTACAATGCAGAATAAGCAGACGGACCCAGACAGGGCTGGCTTACCACTTTTTTTTAATTGATCTTTATTAGTTTCAATTTAAAAAAGAGGTCTATATATACAACAATATTCAATGCCAAAGTTGGAACAAAGAAGAAAAAAGAAGAAAGGTCCAGCGCCGAGGGCCTTCTGGCGGTTCCCTCGCTGCGAGAAGCCAAGTTACAGGGAACGAGGCAGAGGGCCTTCTCGGTAGTGGCACCTGCCCTGTGGGACACCCTCCCACCAGATGTCAAAGAGAAAAACAACTACCAGACTTTTAGAAGACATCTGAAGGCAGCCCTGTTTAGGGAAGCTTTTAATGTTTAACAGACCATTGTATTTTAATATTTTGTTGGAAACCACCCAGAGTGGCTGGGGAAACCCAGCCAGATGAGCGGGGTATAAATAAATTATTATTATTATTATTATTATTATTATTATTATTATTATTATTATTATTATTACTAGTGAATTTAGCCCGTTAAAAACGGGTGCTAGATAGCGACGCGAGGGCTGACAGGGTGCCCGGGCTCCCGGCGATCTGGCTCAGTCCGGCGCGCGCCCCTCCACCGGCCGC
Organism: Darevskia mixta; assembly: GCA_034641385.1. Lineage (NCBI taxonomy): Eukaryota > Metazoa > Chordata > Lepidosauria > Squamata > Lacertidae > Darevskia > Darevskia mixta. The sequence goes on along the minus strand of JAWWNH010000067.1, from coordinate 6,552,813 downwards.
GCCCCTTCTGGCGGGCAGGGAGCGTTTGCAAACTCCTGCACGTGAGGGTGGGGCAGACCCGGCGACTTCGGCCGATGCCCCGGGGAAGCGCGCGTGCGCGGGGCTTCGCTTTCCCGTTTTTAGCAGCAACCCGCGGCAGCGTCGGAGGAGTGCCGCCTGAGGGCGCTGGGCGCCGGCTTCGAGCGCGTCCCACTGGGGTGCCCGTGCCGGTGGGTGAGGGCAGGCGGGAGGGCATAGCCCCGCCGCCGAAGAGGACGCGGGACGGGGAGAGAGGAGGGTGGCGAGCTGGCGGCCATGGTGGGAGCAGGCGCGGCTCCTGCAGGCCGAGCAATGGCGGCGGCGCAGTTTCGCCCGGCCGGAAGTGTCTCTGCGTCGTCCCGCCCCCCTCTCCGCCCCCTCCAATCCCTGCGTCCCCGTGTGACATGCGCAGAACGCACTTCCGTGACACACGGAAAAGCAGGGACACTTCAAGATTATTATATAGGATTATTATTTATTATACAGATACTCTGTATCTGAAGAATTGTGCATGCACACGAAAGCTCATACCAAGAACAAACTTAGTTGGTCTCTAAGGTGGGGCCAGTGGCGCTGTGGGTTAAACCACAGGCTTGCTGATCAGAAGGTCAGCGGTTCGAATCCCTGCGACGGGGTGAGCTCCCGTTGCTCGGTCCCAGCTCCTGCCCACCTAGCAGTTTGAAAGCATGTTAAAGTGCAAGTAGATAAATAGGGACCGCTCCAGCGGGAAGGTAAACGGCATTTCCGTGCACTGCTCTGGTTCGCCAGAAGCAGCTTTGTCATGCTGGCCACATGACCCGGAGGCTGTCTTCGGACAAACGGCGGCTCCCTCGGCCTATAGAGCGAGATGAGCACGCAACCCCAGAGTTGGACACGACTGGACCTGATGGTCAGGGGTCCCTTTACCCTTTAAGGTGCTACTGGAAGGAATTTTTTTATTTTTTATTTTGTTTTGACTATGGCAGACCAACACGGCTACCTACCTGTAACTGGAACTATTATTATTATCATTATTATTATTATTATTAGAAAGAAGAAAGAAAAAGAAGATAAGGAAAAACAAGTACATAATTTTATATAATTCCTCTGTACGAATATAATAACAAATTGCCCTTTATATTCATACAAATACAATTTCGTAAAAAGAAGGAAAAAAGAAAAAATGATTTCTATAAATAAACTTTTAAAAGACTTGCAGAAATTTCCGTTTACTGTGTCTATTCTTTCCTTTATAACGCGCAGGGCTTACCACATTTTGAAATAAGTGAAGTACTGTAGTACACTTTACCATCCGAAGGCCATTAAGTCCAGCGTCTAAAATTACCTAGCTGTGCCACTGTGGCTGAACCATGTTGAAATGGTAGGAGTAGACTCTCTTCACTTCTGCCTGTATGTGAAGGTTGCATTTGTGAATGGCAATCTGCCCCCTATAATTCCCTGCAAGGAAACAAATAGCACCCTCAGGGATGTTCTAAGCCCGGCCTACTTCCCACATGCAATACCCTCCGACATTTCTCCAGTGAAAATAGGGACATCCCCTTCCATAATGATAATTTTACTATTTATACCCTACACTTCTTACTGAGTTGCTCCAGCTACACTAGGCAGCTTCCAACATATATTAAAACATAGCAGAACATGAAACATTAAAGAACACTTCCCTATACAGGATTGCCTTCAGACGGCTCGGGGGTCGGATAACTCCAAACCCTCCAACATTTCTCCAATGAAAATAGGGACATCCTAAGGAAAAGTGGGACATTCAGGGATCAAATCAGAAACCAAGACAGCTTCTCTAAATCAGGGATGTCCCTGGAAAATAGGGACACTTGGAGGGTCTGACATGCTAGTTTACTACCTGCAAGGAACTCGTGAGTGTGTGTGTGTGTGTGTGTGTGTGTGTGTGTGTTTTAACATCATGGACCATTTAAAAACCCTGCAGTCTGAGGTAGTACATTCTACCACCGCACAATTTCACCTTGTCATTCGGCTGCTTGTATAGACCTAGACTAGGCCTCAGTTGCAAAATCATCAAATACTGAATAATCAAAGAGTGACCAGAAGTAAGGTAATGTATATGCACCTGTGAATCAGCCTTAGGCCAGGTGGCAGAATGAATGGACAATACTATTCCATACTGAAGGCGGGGGAATCACATAGTTCAGTGTTCCCCTAGGCAAATAGTAATTCACTGCAAGTAGAAAGCCAGTGCAGCAGGTACAGACTCAGGCTAGGAATCTTTCTTCCTGTGATGCTACTTCTCTTCTTGCATAGATGTTATTCCAACACATCTTTCGTTGTTGTTTTTAACGATGTGGTAAATTGTCTCTGGGCTCGGTGATTCCATGCTAACTTCCAACACATTTGCTTCCCCTTCCCAAGAGTCTTAGGCATCTACAAGACTTTGCTGCAACAAACTAAGGTTATAGTGTGCATATAGCCTTCAAACACATTCAAAGCACATTATTTCCGTCAAAGAATTCTGGGTGCCATAGTTTACACCTCAGAGGGTTACATTTCCTAGCAACCCTTAACAAACTATAATGCCCAGAAGTCTTTGAGGGGAAGAATATAACTTTACAGGGATAGTGTGTACAGCCTCCAACAAGGCTATGGTTTGTCCCTCTGATGACAACAGCATGGTGAGCTGAATGTGAAGCACATCCAACACTCCTTTTTCTGGGAGGAAGCAAACAGAACCTGGGGCAAGGAAATCCCCCTGTCCACCCTCATTTCAATGGGGGTTGTGCTATAGATTGTCCCGGTGGATTGTGCCCCAGATAAATTACCAAGGAGGACGTGTCATTTGGTGTATCTGCCCGAAGCGCCCATTTCCCCCTCAAATCAGCTCCATTCTGGGTGGGATATTCAGGGCCAATGCAAAATGGCCAAGCAAAATGTTGTTTTCGTTTTTGTTGATTTGAAAACTACCAGGTGGATTATGACCAGAATATTTATCTGCCATCCAAATTTCCAAGCAGAATACGCCAAGGGTAGGTGGGAGAGTGGGAGGTTTCATGGGGAACAAGAGCACAAGGGGCAGACTTATTTTTCTAGAAAAAGAGGTGCCGGAACTCACCAGGAATGCCCCCCTTATTCTCTTATGGCGCCCACCTGAGAGGTGCCAGAACTGAGTTCCGGCTGGGGGAAAAAACCCTGACAAGGGGTTATGTTTCAACACCACATTACTGCACCAGTATGTTTCTTTCCACAGTAGCTCCAGGCAAAGAGACAGGTAAAGTCTAGAATGACAATTCAATTCTCTGGAGACAGAGCCTCCTGGTTCTTTTATATGCTGTTTTTCTCTCACACCCAGGGCTGAAGTGAGAGAAGCTATAGAAAACAATAAATGAGTGTAGCTATGATTTGAGAGTGATAGGTCCATCCAGAAACAAGACCACAGCACAGACAGGAATAATTAAAAGCATGAAGTTTCATTTTACAATACTTAAAATAATTTCCCCGCCATTGCCATTGTACAACATTGTCCTCATAATGCAATTTTTTGGGGAGGGAGGGGCACAGTGCTGTAGCTGAGAGAGAGAGGTGCAACTGAGAGGTGCTGTAGCTGAGAGAGAGAGAGTGGCTTACAGGAAGCGTGCAATACAGCCTACTATTAATATTTCACAGGGCTAGACCAAGGTATTTTGCTGACTGAGGAAGAGCAGCAAATTGTGCCCACCAGTCAGGTAGCAGCTATTTTGCCACCTGATGTGGAAAATCCTACAAGTCTCTCTTCCTGGAAACTATATAGTTGTTGAGCTTTTGTTTAGGAAGAACCCCCCCCCCAAAAAAAAACCACTGTTGAGCTTTTTAAAGGAAAACCCTAGTTGTTCAGCTATTATTATTATTATTATTATTATTATTATTATTATTATTGACTTGCCTAAGATCCAGGACAAAGTGCCGCCTTTCATAAATCCCCCCCCCCCGGACATCAATTCCATCTCTTAGCATCAATTCCAGCCATTGCTTGTTAACTTGCCACAGTGATCATGTAACCCAGTGCTCCCCAACCTTTTTATCGCCGCGGACCAGTCAACGTTTGATAATTTTACCGCGGCCCGCTGAGGGGGGGACATTGATTGTTTATATTTTAGATTGTTTTGATGTAATAATTTTAATTTAATTGTATTTAAACATGCCTTCAAAATAAAATACAGTTACACCAAAAAATGAATATAAAGTGATTTAACATTTTAACACCACAGTAAATAAAATGGAAATAATTTGATGTTCCTTGGGCGGCCCGGTACCATTTGATTCACGGACCGGTACCGGGCCATGGACCGGGGGTTGAGGACCACTGATGTAACCCACTTGGTAAGCCATCCTATCTTTGTGGGTGAGGACAGATTCTGCACATTCCCATGCCTCATCAGAAAACTAAAGGAGGCTTCTCTTTTCTTGCAAGGTGTGGGGTTTTTTGTTTTTTTAAAGTTCTGCTTGGCATGGAAACTGTTTATCATCAATACACACTACATAGATATAATTTCAGTATTCAGAAACACCAGTTCCTTATTCTGAGTCTATTAACCTCAGCATCTCAAAATACTGAAGGTGCAGTTCAAATTCCACTTGCCATGCTACTTAAATCAAGCTGGCTTCATTTGTTATCACTTGACCCGTGGTTAGCCCCAGCAATGATCTTATCTGTCAAATCTTTACTAACTGCTGGTGTTAAATTCAAGGCATCATTTCAGCAACAATTTGGAAGCATTCATTTAAGCTCTAGATCCTACAGCTGCATACATTTAATAATCTGGGGCAGGGGAAGTGAAGGTGCTCCTATCCATTTTGAGATCAAGAGACAATCAACAGCTGAAACCCAGCCTCCCCCAATCTGGTGCCTTCTAGATCTTTTAGACTCCTCCCCCCACTAGGCCCTGGCCAATGAGAGTTGCAGTCTAAAACATCTGGATGGCACTAGGATGGGAGAGGCTTGTTGTTGTTTAGTCCTTTAGTCGGACTCTTCGTGACCCCATGGACCAGAGCATGCCAGGCACTCCTGTCTTCCACTGCCTCCTGCAGTTTGGTCAGACTCATGTTGGTAGCTTCGAGAACACTGTCCAACCATCTCGTCCTCTGTCGTCCCCTTCTCCTTGTGCCCTCAATCTTTCCCAACATCGGGGTCTTTTCCAGGGAGTCTTCTCTTCTCATGAGGTGGCCAAAGTATTGGAGCCTCAGCTTCAGGATCTGTCCTTCCAGTGAAAACTCAGGGCTAATTTCCTTCAGAACAGATAGGTTTGATCTTCTTGCAGTCCATGGAACTCTCTCAAGATGTGTGCGCATCTTGGCATAATTTTATATATTTGTTCATTTTAAATCCATCACTATCTCCAAAGTCTCACAGCAGCAGCCAGCATTGAGGCCTCTGCTCATGCCAACATCTAACCACCCAGGCCAAGCATGACAGTTCTCACATGCAGGCCTGCAGCATATATGCCTGGAGGGCAGCGACTGAGGAGGGAGCACAAGGTGAGCTGAGCTTGTAGGTTTTGAGGGTTTGTCTTTTTGGGGCTGTGTGTGATTAAGTTTGTGTGCTTATTTGTTTCCTTATTTGTTTGTGTGTTTCCCAGGCTTGTGTGTGCGAGAGAGTTTGTTTCTGGCTTGTGTGTGTGTGTTTGTCTGGTGACTAGCTGTGGGCGGAGCTAATAAGTGCCTGGAGGGCAGAGACTGAGGAAGTAGGCAAAAGGTGAGCTGAGCTTGTAGGGCGGAGCTAATCAGTGCCTGGAGGGCAGCGACTGAGGAGGGAGCACAAGGTGAGCTGAGCTTGTAGGTTTTGAGGGTTTGTCTTTTTGGGGCTGTGTGTGATTAAGTTTGTGTGCTTATTTGTTTCCTTATTTGTTTGTGTGTTTCCCAGGCTTGTGTGTGCGAGAGAGTTTGTTTCTGGCTTGTGTGTGTGTGTTTGTCTGGTGACTAGCTGTGGGCGGAGCTAATCAGTGCCTGGAGGGCAGAGACTGAGGAAGTAGGCAAAAGGTGAGCTGAGCTTGTAGGGCGGAGCTAATCAGTGCCTGGAGGGCAGCGACTGAGGAGGGAGCACAAGGTGAGCTGAGCTTGTAGGTTTTGAGGGTTTGTCTTTTTGGGGCTGTGTGTGATTAAGTTTGTGTGCTTATTTGTTTCCTTATTTGTTTGTGTGTTTCCCAGGCTTGTGTGTGCGAGAGAGTTTGTTTCTGGCTTGTGTGTGTGTGTTTGTCTGGTGACTAGCTGTGGGCGGAGCTAATCAGTGCCTGGAGGGCAGAGACTGAGGAAGTAGGCAAAAGGTGAGCTGAGCTTGTAGGGCGGAGCTAATCAGTGCCTGGAGGGCAGCGACTGAGGAGGGAGCACAAGGTGAGCTGAGCTTGTAGGTTTTGAGGGTTTGTCTTTTTGGGGCTGTGTGTGATTAAGTTTGTGTGCTTATTTGTTTCCTTATTTGTTTGTGTGTTTCCCAGGCTTGTGTGTGCGAGAGAGTTTGTTTCTGGCTTGTGTGTGTGTGTTTGTCTGGTGACTAGCTGTGGGCGGAGCTAATCAGTGCCTGGAGGGCAGAGACTGAGGAAGTAGGCAAAAGGTGAGCTGAGCTTGTAGGGCGGAGCTAATCAGTGCCTGGAGGGCAGCGACTGAGGAGGGAGCACAAGGTGAGCTGAGCTTGTAGGTTTTGAGGGTTTGTCTTTTTGGGGCTGTGTGTGATTAAGTTTGTGTGCTTATTTGTTTCCTTATTTGTTTGTGTGTTTCCCAGGCTTGTGTGTGCGAGAGAGTTTGTTTCTGGCTTGTGTGTGTGTGTTTGTCTGGTGACTAGCTGTGGGCGGAGCTAATCAGTGCCTGGAGGGCAGAGACTGAGGAAGTAGGCAAAAGGTGAGCTGAGCTTGTAGGGCGGAGCTAATCAGTGCCTGGAGGGCAGCGACTGAGGAGGGAGCACAAGGTGAGCTGAGCTTGTAGGTTTTGAGGGTTTGTCTTTTTGGGGCTGTGTGTGATTAAGTTTGTGTGCTTATTTGTTTCCTTATTTGTTTGTGTGTTTCCCAGGCTTGTGTGTGCGAGAGAGTTTGTTTCTGGCTTGTGTGTGTGTGTTTGTCTGGTGACTAGCTGTGGGCGGAGCTAATCAGTGCCTGGAGGGCAGAGACTGAGGAAGTAGGCAAAAGGTGAGCTGAGCTTGTAGGGCGGAGCTAATCAGTGCCTGGAGGGCAGCGACTGAGGAGGGAGCACAAGGTGAGCTGAGCTTGTAGGTTTTGAGGGTTTGTCTTTTTGGGGCTGTGTGTGATTAAGTTTGTGTGCTTATTTGTTTCCTTATTTGTTTGTGTGTTTCCCAGGCTTGTGTGTGCGAGAGAGTTTGTTTCTGGCTTGTGTGTGTGTGTTTGTCTGGTGACTAGCTGTGGGCGGAGCTAATCAGTGCCTGGAGGGCAGAGACTGAGGAAGTAGGCAAAAGGTGAGCTGAGCTTGTAGGGCGGAGCTAATCAGTGCCTGGAGGGCAGCGACTGAGGAGGGAGCACAAGGTGAGCTGAGCTTGTAGGTTTTGAGGGTTTGTCTTTTTGGGGCTGTGTGTGATTAAGTTTGTGTGCTTATTTGTTTCCTTATTTGTTTGTGTGTTTCCCAGGCTTGTGTGTGCGAGAGAGTTTGTTTCTGGCTTGTGTGTGTGTGTTTGTCTGGTGACTAGCTGTGGGCGGAGCTAATAAGTGCCTGGAGGGCAGAGACTGAGGAAGTAGGCAAAAGGTGAGCTGAGCTTGTAGGGCGGAGCTAATCAGTGCCTGGAGGGCAGCGACTGAGGAGGGAGCACAAGGTGAGCTGAGCTTGTAGGTTTTGAGGGTTTGTCTTTTTGGGGCTGTGTGTGATTAAGTTTGTGTGCTTATTTGTTTCCTTATTTGTTTGTGTGTTTCCCAGGCTTGTGTGTGCGAGAGAGTTTGTTTCTGGCTTGTGTGTGTGTGTTTGTCTGGTGACTAGCTGTGGGCGGAGCTAATCAGTGCCTGGAGGGCAGAGACTGAGGAAGTAGGCAAAAGGTGAGCTGAGCTTGTAGGGCGGAGCTAATCAGTGCCTGGAGGGCAGCGACTGAGGAGGGAGCACAAGGTGAGCTGAGCTTGTAGGTTTTGAGGGTTTGTCTTTTTGGGGCTGTGTGTGATTAAGTTTGTGTGCTTATTTGTTTCCTTATTTGTTTGTGTGTTTCCCAGGCTTGTGTGTGCGAGAGAGTTTGTTTCTGGCTTGTGTGTGTGTGTTTGTCTGGTGACTAGCTGTGGGCGGAGCTAATCAGTGCCTGGAGGGCAGAGACTGAGGAAGTAGGCAAAAGGTGAGCTGAGCTTGTAGGGCGGAGCTAATCAGTGCCTGGAGGGCAGCGACTGAGGAGGGAGCACAAGGTGAGCTGAGCTTGTAGGTTTTGAGGGTTTGTCTTTTTGGGGCTGTGTGTGATTAAGTTTGTGTGCTTATTTGTTTCCTTATTTGTTTGTGTGTTTCCCAGGCTTGTGTGTGCGAGAGAGTTTGTTTCTGGCTTGTGTGTGTGTGTTTGTCTGGTGACTAGCTGTGGGCGGAGCTAATCAGTGCCTGGAGGGCAGAGACTGAGGAAGTAGGCAAAAGGTGAGCTGAGCTTGTAGGGCGGAGCTAATCAGTGCCTGGAGGGCAGCGACTGAGGAGGGAGCACAAGGTGAGCTGAGCTTGTAGGTTTTGAGGGTTTGTCTTTTTGGGGCTGTGTGTGATTAAGTTTGTGTGCTTATTTGTTTCCTTATTTGTTTGTGTGTTTCCCAGGCTTGTGTGTGCGAGAGAGTTTGTTTCTGGCTTGTGTGTGTGTGTTTGTCTGGTGACTAGCTGTGGGCGGAGCTAATCAGTGCCTGGAGGGCAGAGACTGAGGAAGTAGGCAAAAGGTGAGCTGAGCTTGTAGGGCGGAGCTAATCAGTGCCTGGAGGGCAGCGACTGAGGAGGGAGCACAAGGTGAGCTGAGCTTGTAGGTTTTGAGGGTTTGTCTTTTTGGGGCTGTGTGTGATTAAGTTTGTGTGCTTATTTGTTTCCTTATTTGTTTGTGTGTTTCCCAGGCTTGTGTGTGCGAGAGAGTTTGTTTCTGGCTTGTGTGTGTGTGTTTGTCTGGTGACTAGCTGTGGGCGGAGCTAATCAGTGCCTGGAGGGCAGAGACTGAGGAAGTAGGCAAAAGGTGAGCTGAGCTTGTAGGGCGGAGCTAATCAGTGCCTGGAGGGCAGCGACTGAGGAGGGAGCACAAGGTGAGCTGAGCTTGTAGGTTTTGAGGGTTTGTCTTTTTGGGGCTGTGTGTGATTAAGTTTGTGTGCTTATTTGTTTCCTTATTTGTTTGTGTGTTTCCCAGGCTTGTGTGTGCGAGAGAGTTTGTTTCTGGCTTGTGTGTGTGTGTTTGTCTGGTGACTAGCTGTGGGCGGAGCTAATCAGTGCCTGGAGGGTAGCGGCGCGCGCCTAGCGGCGCGCGCAGTTTGACCTATCTTTTAAATTGAGGAGAGCTAGTCTCAAACGTTTACTTGGGGAGACCTAGGCTTCTTTTTTGTGTGTCCTGACTTCAAGCTTCAAGATGGAGGGTGAGGGAACAACTGTAGTCGCCTGCAATTCCTGCGCAATGTTTGCCTTCTTGCCAAAGGATGTAGGCAGCTACACCTGCAGCAAGTGCAAGTTGGTTGCCCTACTAGAAGACAAGGTCCGGCAACTTCAGGAGGGGGAAGGAACAACTGTAGTCGCCTGTAATTCCTGCGCAATGTTTGTCTTCTTGCCAAAGGTTGTAGACAGCTACACCTGCAGCAACTGCAAGTTGGTTGCCATACTCGAAGACAAGGTCCAGCAACTTCAGGCCCGTGTATCTACGCTCCAGAAAATTAAAGAGCTGGAGCTTTTCTTGGATGCAGCAGAGCACACTGTCTCCACCAAGCAGGAGACAGGGCACATCCCTGAGGAGGAGATCAGTTCCCCAAGTCAGGAGCCAGATGTATGGAGGAACGTGACTCACAGAAGTAGAATGCCCAGGGATCGCTCTGAGTGTTTAGAACTACAAAATCAATTTGAAGTGCTCTCAAATCTGGAAGATGAAGACCAGACTCCATTGGAAGATCTCTCCCTCATCACAGTTGATGAGGTATATGAAGACGAGCAGCATAGTCAGTCCTCCGGGAATGTGCAGGCGACCTTGGAAGGGACAGCACGTGTAAGAATCCCGACCAAGCCTAAGAGGAGACGTGTAGTGGTGATAGGGGATTCCCTACTGAGGGGTACCGAAGCAGTGATCTGTGGGCCTGACAAGATGTCTCGAGAGGTATGCTGTCTCCCCGGGGCCAAGATCCATGATGTTACAGAACGGCTGCAAGGAATAATAAAACCTACGGATAAAAACCCCTTCCTTTTAGTCCATGTGGGAACCAATGACACCGCAAGCCATAGCCTCCAGAAGATCAAAAGTGATTATGAGGCTCTGGGCAGGAAGCTGAAGCAATTAAATGCACAAATTGTCATCTCATCTGTCCTCCCAGTTGAACGCCGTGGCCCAGGAAGAGAGGGGAAAATAGGAGAAGTGAACAACTGGCTTCGCAAATGGCGCCGGCAGGAACGGTTTGGATTCTTAGATCACGGCCTGCAGTTTCTTGAAGATGGACTTCTGGCAAGTGATGGGCTGCACCTCACAAGGGTTGGGAGGAATGTTTTTGCCAACAATCTCAAAAACCTCATCAGGAGGGCTTTAAACTGACTTATGTGGGGGAGGGAGACAGTGGTCCTGAAGGTAGGAGTCTATCAAATGCTGAAGATGATCATCCAAAAGTCAAGGACCAAATGGAGCAAACAGCACACAGACCTAGTGGTGGGAGGAAAAAATCCTTAAGTAGGAGACTAGGGGGAATGATCAATGGTTTTCAATGTCTGTATACAAATGCACAGAGCATGGGAAATAAACAAGATGAACTTGAGCTCTTGATACAGCAAACTAAATACGACATAATAGGCATCACTGAAACCTGGTGGGATGAGTCTCATGATTGGAATGTAGTAATAGAGGGATACAATCTATTTCAGAGAAATAGACCAAACAGGAAAGGAGGAGGAGTGGCATTATATGTCAGGGATGTGTATACCTGTGAAGAGATCCATGATTTAAAACTTCAAAGCCAAATTGAGAGTATCTGGGTCAAAATTAAGGGAGAGAAAAATAACAGTGATCTCATTGTGGGAGTTTACTATAGATCCCCGAGCCAAACTGAGGACATAGATGATGCCTTCCTGGAACAGATGACCAAGCATTCAAAAGGAAATGAGATAGTAGTAATGGGGGATTTCAACTATCCTGATATTTGTTGGATGTCAAACTCAGCCAAGAGCATAAGGTCGAACAGATTCCTCACTGGCCTTGCAGACAACTTCATTGTCCAGAAAGTGGTAGAAGCAACAAGAGGATCAGCCATTTTAGATCTGGTCCTAACCAATAGTGATGACCTGGTTAGTGGGGTAGAAGTGGCAGGATCATTAGGTGGGAGTGATCATGCTCTTCTGGAGTTTATTATACATCAGAAAGGAGCAACCAAGCATACTAAGACTCAAATTCTAGACTTTAAGAAAGCCGACTTCAGAAAACTTAGGGAAATGCTGGATGTGATCCCATGGTCAGTAATACTAAAAGGGATGGGAGTTCATGATGGATGGGAGTTTGTTAAAAGGGAGATATTAAAAGCACAACTTCAAGCAGTACCAATGCGACGAAAACATGGAAGGTGCCTAAAGAAGCCAGGGTGGCTATCTAAAGAACTTTTAACTGAGTTAAGATTTAAAAGGGATATGTACAAGAAATGGAAAAAGGGGGAAACCACCAGAGAGGAATTCAAACAAATAGCCAGCACATGTAGAGACAAAGTCAGAAAAGCTAAAGCACAGAATGAACTCAGGCTTGCTAGAGAGGTTAAAAGCAATAAAAAGAGTTTTTATGGGTATGTCCGTAGCAAAAGGAAGAACAAGGAAACAGTGGGGTCACTTAGAGGAGAAGATGGTGAAATGCGAACAGGGGACGCAGAAAGGGCAGAACTCCTCAATACCTTCTTTGCCTCAGTCTTCTCCAAAAAAGAAAACAATGCCCGACCTGAAGAATATGGAGCAGATGATTCAGCAGGGGAAACACAGCCCAGAATAAGTAAGGAGGTAGTACAAGAACACTTGGCTAGTTTAGATGTATTCAAGTCTCCAGGGCCAGATGAACTACATCCCAGAGTATTAAAAGAACTGGCAGAGGTGATTTCAGAACCACTGGCAGTAATCTTTGAGAATTCCTGGAAAACAGGTGAAGTCCCAGCAGACTGGAGGAGGGCAAATGTTGTCCCTATTTTCAAAAAGGGGAAAAGAGAGGACCCAAACAATTACCGCCCAGTCAGCCTGACATCAATACCAGGAAAGATTCTAGAGCAGATCATTAAGCAAACGGTCTGTGAGCACCTAGAAAGGAACGCTGTGATCACTAAAAGTCAGCATGGGTTTCTGAAAAATAAGTCATGTCAGACTAATCTGATCTCATTTTTTGACAGAATTACAAGCCTGGTAGACGAAGGGAACACTGTGGATGTAGCCTATCTTGATTTCAGCAAGGCCTTTGACAAGGTGCCCCATGATATTCTTGTAAAGAAGCTGGTAAAATGCGGGCTAGACAATGCTACCATTCAGTGGATTTGTAACTGGCTGACTGACCGAACCCAAAGGGTGCTCATCAATGGCTCCTCTTCATCCTGGAGAGAAGTGACTAGTGGGGTGCCACAGGGTTCTGTCTTGGGCCCAGTCTTATTCAACATCTTTATCAATGACTTGGATGATGGGCTTGAGGGCATCCTGATCAAGTTTGCAGATGACACCAAATTGGGAGGGGTGGCTAATACCCCAGAGGACAGGATCACACTTCAAAATGACCTTAACAGATTAGAGAACTGGGCCAAGGCAAACAGGATGAATTTTAACAGGGAGAAATGTAAAGTACTACACTTGGGCAAAAAAAATGAAAGGCACAAATACAGGATGGGTGATACCTGGCTTGAGAGCAGTACAAGTGAAAAGGATCTAGGAGTCTTGGTAGACCACAAACTTGACATGAGTCAACAGTGTGATGCAGCAGCTAAAAAAGCCAATGCAATTCTGGGCTGCATCAATAGGAGTATAGCATCTAGATCAAGGGAAGTAATAGTACCACTGTATTCCGCTCTGGTCAGACCCCACCTGGAATACTGTGTCCAGTTCTGGGCACCACAGTTCAAGAAGGATATTGACAAGCTGGAACGTGTCCAGAGGAGGGCAACCAAAATGGTCAAAGGCCTGGAAACGATGCCTTATGAGGAACGGCTTAGGGAGCTGGGTATGTTTAGCCTGGAGAAGAGAAGGTTAAGGGGTGATATGATAGCCATGTTCAAATATATAAAAGGATGTCATATAGAGGAGGGAGAAAGGTTGTTTTCTGCTGCTCCAGAGAAGCGGACACGGAGCAATGGATTCAAACTACAAGAAAGAAGATTCCACCTAAACATTAGGAAGAACTTCCTGACAGTAAGAGCTGTTCGACAGTGGAATTTGCTGCCAAGGAGTGTGGTGGAGTCTCCTTCTTTGGAGGTCTTTAAGCAGAGGCTTGACAGCCACCTGTCAGGAATGCTTTGATGGTGTTTCCTGCTTGGCAGGGGGTTGGACTGGATGGCCCTTGTGGTCTCTTCCAACTCTATGATTCTGTGATTCTGTGATTCTGTGATATATAGAGTTATATTTTGTAGTGACTTTTGGCATGTTGCTGAGGATGCTCAGAAATGTTCAGCACAGTCAACAGTCGGCCATCTTAGCGCGCTGCCAGGGTGCCCCTGTCCGCCTGCGCTCACCCGCTGCCGCCACCTCCAAGGCTGCCCCCGCTCGGCAGGCTCTGGCTGCGGCTCCGGTGGGATGCGCGGCAGCCCTCTGGCCGCCCGATACTCCCGCAAGCCGCGGGGCAAGCCGCTGTGGCGGCGGGGGCGCGTAGCGCCCCTGCCCGCAGCCCTCTGGCCGCCCGATACTCGGGAAGGGGCGGTTGACCGGCGCTGTGTGTGTAGGAGGGAGAGGGAGGGAGACAGAGCCAAACTTTCTTTATTATATAGGATAGGCCCCTGCGGCGGGGGCGCGTAGCGCCCCTGCCCGCAGCCCTGTGGCCGCCCGCCCGATGCTCCCGCAAGCCGCGGGGCAAGCCGCTGTGGCGGCGGGGGCGCGTAGCGCCCCTGGCCGCAGCCCTCTGGCCGCCCGATACGCAGGGCGGGAGGAGCGGATCCAGGCGGCGGCCGGCGAGGGAGGGAGAGCGCCTGAGTGCGGGGAGCTGAGCGCTGCGTCCCGGAAAGGGGGCTCCGTCTCTGTCTCCGTCTCTCTCCTTTTCCCCCTCAGGGACGCAGGGCTCCTGAGAGAGCTTTCTAGCGCCTGTTTTGCGTAACAGGCTTAATTTACTAGTACATAAATAAAACCTGACTAAGATATATTAGGGGACCCAGGTGGCGCTGTGGGTTAAACCACTGAGCCTAGGGCTTGCTGATCAGAAAGTCAGCGGTTCGAATCCCCATGACGGGGTGAGCTCCCATTGCTCGGTCCCAGCTCCTGCCAACCTAGCAGTTCGAAAGCACGTCAAAGTGCAAGTAGATAAATAGGAACCGCTCTGGCAGGAAGGTAAACGGCGTTTCCGTGCGCTGCTCTGGTTCGCCAGAAGCGGCTTTGTCATGCTGGCCACATGACCCGGAAGCTGTACGCCGGCTCCTTCGGCCAATAAAGCTAAATGAGCGCCGCAACCCCAGAGTCGGACACGACTGGACCTAATGGTCAGGGGTCCCTTTACCTTTAAGATATATTAACAAACTAAAACAACAATAAAAAGCAGAGCTTTGTAGATAAAAACAAAACAAAACCTATGAAAACAAATAAAATGTATTTCTTTGACAGGTAAACTGGCCTGGCATACTAAGGCAGAGAAATAAACAAAGCAGTTGTTGAAGAAGTAGCTAAGCAGGTCTCTGGAGGCAAACAAGATGAGCCTTGCAGTTCTTTAAAAATTAACAGATCAACAGTGGTATTAGCTTTCTCTGTTGGCTCTCTGTGTGCATGTGTGTGTGTACAAACAAATCCAAAAGACAAGAAATGGGATTCCACCAAAACATTAATTAGGAAGAACTTGCTGGTGGTAAGAGCTGTTTGACAGTGGAACAGACTCCCACAAGACTTTCATTGGAGGTTTTTAAGCGAAGGTTGGATGGCCATCTATCAAGGATGATTTGCAGGGGGTTGGACTAGATGACCCTCAGGGTCCCTTCCAGCTCTACAAGTGTATGATTCTATCATTTACGGGAGGTAAAAATTGTGGGTCCAAAAGTTAATCCATGTAAAGAGGTAGTAGCACATCCCTAACATTTCTATACAGAACCATTCTTGAATCAACAAGGGATTTGACACAACTTCTCTTGGCGTTCTACAAAAATCGTGAGGGTTTTTGTTTTTGTTTTAAAAAAGCAGATTAGGAGGCATTTCCACCATGTGGGTACACACTTCATTGGAAACCTGTTTCAAAATCTGGTAACCGATGAATCACCGTCAAGGTGGGAGGAGGTGCGAAGTCAATTTCCACAGGTGCACCATCTTATATCACATGTTGTTTTAAAACTGACATTAATTATCCATTGCCATTTTGAACAAGTTTTGGGTACCCTGGCAAACCCAAGTTCAACAAAATAATCATATCTGAATGATATGCACATGCAAGCCGTTTCCTTTTAATCTTTCAAACACAAGAGTGGGTGGCCGACTATCATTTTCTAAAAGCTACTTATGTGTACGTATTTTTGAGAAACTGACAAGCAGCTAAATAAATGCCCTTGCACAGTTCAAATATGACATACCTATAGCATGGTAATCCTAATTAATTGGTTGGCATCCATCTGTCTCAGGAGACATTGGGAAAAGAGCATGCCTTCAGGGGTGAAGTCAACCCACTAGGAGAGTCGCAGCACCTGCTGTGGCTGCACAGGCAGAAACAGGGCCTCTTCAAAACCTAATAAGTGACCAAGGAAAATGGATGCAGAAAGGGACAGGGCTCAGTTCCCCAATTTTCCTCTCTCTCTCTCTCTTTAGCGAACATAACAACATTGCCATTTCTTACAAAGATATATAACCACAAGAATGGGGGGACAGGACATAGCATAAGGAGCCCTTCAGCAAGTTAACACAACACTCAAGTCTTTCCAATATTTATTTTAGGGAACTACTCCTACATAGTCAGGCTTACTGCACCTGCCTTTCATTTTCTTTTTAACACAGCAACCTCTAAATATATACAAATGAAACAAGTCTCAGATCCCAAACCATTAGTTCCCAATCCATGTGCCATTGTGCACCAATTGCCACTGAGGGAACTGCTTCGGGCTGTGAAAAAGTGCATTACGTGAAGCGGCTCTGGTGGTGAGCCCCAATCACCCACCCACCCACCCACCCAAGAGGCTGCCTGTTGTGTCTCGCCTTGCTTCTACCGCTCTTAACCACTACACCACACTGGCTCTCGACCAGCAGACTTCGTGGAAGAGGTGCATTCCTTCAGCTCAGCTGAGTGAGCAGGAGGGGCCCCCAAGCACAGCCACATGAGGACCCCAAACGCACACAGCAAGGGGCGCTTTCTAAAGAAATCCCTCTCAGCAGCACAACGCATGTTGTTTTAAGCTGTTGGTTCACCCATCTGCTAAGGAGCAATGAAAGAGAAAACCCCACCACTCCATTATGATCAGAATATTATCTGACTACCACAGCACCATGAGGAAGGGCAGTGGGGTGGAAAGCAGAGGGAGAAGGAGGAACCACTGAAAACAAAGACAGTTGTTAGGAGTGGGTGCCAGGAGCAGGTTAGTAATAACTCACACAGCTTCAGTGAAGTTAACTTTTTATTCAAAGAAACTAGACAGCCCAGGAGGCCAGGCCTGGAGAGCACAGCAACCCTTCCAGGTAAAACTTGCCCCTATGAGGCAGTTGTGAGGACTAAAGGTCCTTGCCTTCTCATAGTTGCTTCCTTCCCTGGGTCCTTCCCATGCAATCTGAGACTCTGTCATATTACCTGTCTTTGCTCCACCCTCTTCATACCTCTTCTGGTTCTGGGAGACCAGGAGGGAGGGGAAGCCCCCCCCAAAAAAAATTCTTCAGCAGCCTGCCTCATCTCTGCCTCTTGGCCCCTCTTCTCTCCAGCCTCTGGTTCTGGGGTGCTCTCTGCCACAGCCTCACTGAGCCTTGTTGCCCCTTCAGTTTCTGACACCTCCTCCTCTGCCCCCTCTTCTCCCTCTGGCCACTCATCATCATCTAACCACCAATCCCCTGGGGGTTTCATTGGGGGTTCCCCAGCTGGTGCCTCCCATCAACCCTCTGGATCCAGCCAGTCCATGAAAACAGTGACTAGCTAAGAGAAAAAGTCAGCAGTGACTCAGATATGGAATAAGTGCCCCCTGCTAGGCAGAAAGAGGGGTGTTTATGTACCAAATGGTCTTCGAGAGAAGGCATGCTCACCACCAGAGCCATGCTGAGGGACATCAGAGCAGCACAACCACTCTGGTGGTAAAAGCTGCACCTCTCACTGCTTTCACATGGTGATGCTCTCCGGAACCCAATTACACATGAGCTTTAGTAGCTTCTCTCTGCAGGCACCCTAATCTCACCACACCCATAGCACACAAGGGAGGCTCTCTGAACACAGGGACTGCAGTGCTCCACTTCCGTGCTCCCTCTGCCAGTCCTAAACTACCCTCAGAACTGTGAACATGCAGATTATCTCTAAGATCAGTGAAAGAAAAGGCAGGCACACTTGAAATGTGTACGGTGGAACAGCAAGTGCAGGGTCTGAAGAACTGGGGATGCTCTTCAGCGGACCTCAAAGCTCTTCTTAACTGCAGAGTTGTGGCAACATGATATGGCTAAAATTGGATGGAGTCAGGATTGGGGCATGTATATTTCATTAACCTCTCCCCCTCCCCATCATAATAAATCCTCTTCCTCCAAGATGGGCTTTCTTGGGTTTGTTGTTTTAATGATGAGTCATAGTGTTGTGTTGTGCAACTGTTTTAGCTTTTGGCTATTTAGTATGACTGCCTTTACTCTATTTGAATTTTTACTGTATGTGTTCTGTACATTTTTGCTGTATTAATAGAAGTTGCCTTGAGACCCTTGTGGTATAAAGCATTGTTGGCATCCTTCTGTCTCGAGACAATGGAGTGCGCCTCTGGGGGTGAAGTCAAACCACTGTGTTAGCAGGCCAAAGTGACTTCCCCGGGGCGCAAGCCTAGGCAGCATGTATGGAGGTCCTGGGCTGCCAAGAAGACAAGATGCCCCTCTCAGCCTCACTGACGTGGTCCAAAGGAAAGCAGAGCAATATGTTTAGCACCAGCTTGGCTGCAGCTGTTGCCAGGAGGAGGCATACAAGAGGCCATCCAACCATCTTAGGGACTCCACTTCGGATTTGTGTAGGGTTTACTCCTGAGCCATTTTTTGTTCCAAAGGCAGCGATGGTTTAGAATCAGAGTTTTCCTTCTCCTAGATGGGCTACCTGCGTAGGTTGATGAGCCCAATCTGCCCCTCACTTCCCTCCACAGCATGTGCACAAACCGCCTTCTTGGTCATGTAGAAGGAGAATGCAGCACCCGAAACTGACTCGTACCCAAGGGCGTAACGTGGGGAGGCCAAGGGGCATAGCTCATAGCTGTCAACTTTCGGATTTGAAAATAGGGGTTTTTTTTCAAACTTTCGTATTTGAAAATAAGGGATGCTGCGAGGGCGGTGCAATGGCACCAAGTAGCCTCGCCACCCTGCGCTCCAGAGGCTGCGCGCGAACGGGTGAGCGAAAGAGCGAGCGCGTAGACGGCAGGCAGGCTGTCTGTCTGGTTGGGCGTGAGGGTCTGGCTGCACAAGGCATGCAAGCTCCGCCCCCAGTCGGTCTCAGACTCCTTATTGGCAGCCGAGCAACGCAGCTGAGGAGCCTCCCTGGCCGGCAGGGAGGGAGAGGAGCTGCTTCCTTTGAAATCCGGGAAATTTAAGGGATATCAACAATCCGGGATAGCAGCGGGAAACGGCATTGGAATAAGGGAGTTTCCCGCAAAAGAAGGGAGGGTTGACCTTTCCCTTTTCTTGCGAGGAATCCTATTCGGCATAAGGGAATTTCCCGCAAAAAAAGGGAAAGGTCAACCTTATTCCAAAAGCTATGGCCTTGGGTGCAGATTTTGGAAAGGGTGTGAGGGGGCGCAACCAGGCACTCCCACAGCACGCCCCCTCATTCTCCAAGCCACGCCTGGGCTGGGCCTTCAGGGCTGGGGCAGCGGTGGCACCTCCTTCCCCACGTGATCAGCCAAGGGATGCCTGCACACTCCGCCTCTGGGCTGGCTGAGAGGAACTGAGTGGGAGAGCACTGCCGCAGCGGCAGTATAGGAAGTGGGAGGCGGGGGCGGTCTGCCCCAGGTTCCATCATGGAGGGGGTGACAAATTATAAAGGAACAATTACTGCCCTACTGGGGTGGTTCATAAAAAACTTTTAAAAATAATAATATGCCTGCTCCAAAGGTCTTATCTTACTACACTAGGGATTATATAGCTATATATGAAATTTCATGCATATCAGTTAATATCTTGACCCTCCTCCACAAAAATAGCTCTTTGCTTGGCTGTTTTCCTATGTCGTGAAGGCTGAAATTTCAATTCAGTGGAGCACTTACTGTTCCCAACCCTAACCCTGCGGAAAGCCATCTAATTAGACTTTAATTTGATTTTGACATGTTTTTAGGAGGTAATTTAATTATTGTTTGATTTTATATCAATGTTATGTATCTGATGTAGCCGCCCTGAGCCCGACTTCGGCCGGGGAGGGCAGGATATAAATAAAAGTTTACTTCACTGCCTCTCGCAGTTTGGCCAAACTCATGTTAGTAGCTTCGAGAACACTGTCCAACCATCTCATCCTCTGTCGTCCCCTTCTCCTGGTGCCCTCCATCTTTCCCAACATCAGGGTCTTTTCCAGGGAGTCTTCTCTTCTCATGAGGTGGCCAAAGTCTTGGAGCCTCAGCTTCAGGATCTGTCCTTCCAGTGAGCACTCAGGGCTGATTTCCTTCAGAATGGATAGGTTTGATCTTCTTGCAGTCCATGGGACTCTCAAGAGTCTTCTCCAGCACCAGAATTCAAAAGCATCAATTCAGTCTTCTTTATGGTCCAGCTCTCACTTCCATACATTACTACAGCCTACACTTACCTGTGTCAAAAGCCATCCTTGAAGGTGAGCCAGTCAATGCAATGCTAGGGTGCTGTAGCTGTTACTCTCAAACTAGGACTGGGGGAGAGCTGGGTTCACATCCCCACTCAGCCATGGACCTTACTGGGTAGTCTTGGGAAGGTCACTCCCTCTTCCTCTCCTAACTCAGAGGGTTATTGTGAGGAAAAAGTAGGAAGAGCCATGACTACCACCTGGGCACCTTGGAAGATCAGCAAGATAAAAATATTTTGCATGTGTCAGCTTTGCATGTGCTCATCCCCACAACTTGAATATTGTACAGTGGTACCTCGGGTTAAGTACACTTCAGGTTAAGTACGCTTCAGGTTAAGAACTCCACTAAAAACAGAAATCATGCTCTGGCGGCACAGCAGCAGCAGGAGGTCCCATTAGCTAAAGTGTTACTTCAGGTTAAGTACGCTTCAGGTTAAGAACGGACCTCCGGAACGAATTAAGTACTTAACCCGAGGTACCACTGTATTAGGATTGTGGGCACCCTATCTGGCCTGGTCTGTCGCTCCAAGAGACTTAATGCAGCTAACCTAGCTATCATTAAGAAGTCCTCAGTTCAGATCTCATCTGTGCTATCAACACACTAGATGGCCTTCAGCAAGTCACACTAATATCGGTTGGTTGGTTGGTTGGTTGGTTGGTTGGTTTAGGAGAGGGCTGCTTAAAGCTAATAATATTGGGCCTACCTCAACCTCATTATTTTAAGAATTACTGTATGCAAAGTGTCTAAAACGCTCCAGCATTGACATATCACATTAAAATATTATGATAAAGAATTACTAGTTTTATAATTACCACATGAAAATGGTTGCAAGTCATGAAGACTGTTGCTAAATTCAAGTTACATTTAGAAGAATGTAAGGCATACTATTTATATCTGCAGCTCCACAAATAATATTGAAGCCACAGTATAATTAAGGCGTAGGGGTGACATTTTCTTTGTAGCATCGTGAAAACAGTAGGCAAAAAAACCCACGTCAGTCAATACACTTCATCCACACTTGATCAAATGGTACAGGAGTGCCTTTTACCAGCTCCCGTCATTTCTGGACAGGAATAGCCTTATGTCTGTGACTCATGCACTGGCAACCTCAAAGCTGGATTGCTGCAATGTGCTCTATTGTGGGGCTGCCTTTGGGGCTGATCTGGAACCTGCAGTAGTGACAAATGTGGTGCCTCAATGGATTACATTATTGTACAGATATTGTTACCCCACTCCTAAAGGAGCTGAATTGGCTGGTCATTAGCTACGGTATCAGGCTAGGTTTAACTTCCTGGTTCTGGCTTACAAAGCCCCAAACAGCTTGGGACCAGATTGACAGATTGCCTCCTCCCATACTGCCCTGTCTGATCACCTGAGGCTTCTTTGTTGTAGAACATTGTGAAGAAGTGCATTTGGGGGTGATCAGGAACAGGGCCTTCTCTTGGTGGCATGTCCAGCTGGACACCAACACTGATGGTGTTTGGGCACCTTCTGAAGATGCATTTGTGACCCTAGGAACTTTGCTGGTGTCTAGTTCCAGAGGTGGTTTTGTGTTGATTTGCCCTGGATAACTGCTGTGTTTTATTTTTGAAGATTTTAACTGTTTAATGTTGTAACCTGTTTGATGGATCATTGTATTATTCCTGCTGTGTAGCATATGAAAGGCAGTACGTATACATACAAGCCCAAAGTGTTGTAGGGACCATTGGTAAAAGAAGTATGAGGAAATGCTTAAACCTATCGCCTGGACAAATAAATACTCTAAACAATGGTTGGCTTACATTTGCAGAAGCCCAAACCATAGTCTGGATTTTGAACTCTGATTAGTGCAGACCATGGTTAGGCACGATGTCTGAAGAGATAAAGCAAAATATGTCTAGTGGACGTCACTGAAAGATGGCACTTAGTTTCTAACAGTGCAAATTCCAGGACTGAGACTATCTGGAAACAACACTTTCAGACCTGGGAACCCTATGGCTTAGTCCTGGGAATCTGTAGCTTTATGTCGGATGAAATGCTCTCTTCACATGGTCAGAAGCACTCTCATCACTTCTCACTTCATATGCTTCAGGACAGCCTGGGCATTGCATAAAGACACCACAGATGGGCCCTACATAAATAAAACCCTACTCCAATATTATATGAGTGGTGGTGACTTTCTTTTCTCCATCAAAGAGACTGCAAAATGAGGTAGGGGAAGTTATGGATCGCTGCATTATTATTTGAAAGTATTAATTGTCATCATCATCATTATTAGATTATCCACCCTTCACCGGAAATCCCCAGAATGGATTACACCAAAATAAAATACAGAATAAAAACAGTTCAAAACAAAATACAATCGCAAATAGAACTATGGAACTAGCTGTCCATATCCAGTCAACTTTTTGCTATTTCATATGGCTCTTAGCTTCCAATGTCTACCAATTCTTAAACTGTGAAATAAGAGAAACAGATTTTCACATTTATCACATTTATATCCTAGCTTTCCTCCAAGGAGCCAAAGATCCATTTTATCCTCAAAAGAATCCTGTCAGTTGGATTACACCAATGATGGTGGGCGAAGGTTACCCAGCTAAGAAAAGATCTGAATTTGTCTGGGTCACCCCAGTCCCAGCACTCTAACTAGTACAGCAGCCTTTGCCACCCTGGTGCCCTTCCAGATGTTTTGGATTACAACTCCCATCAGCCTTCACCCAACTTGCTGTGGTCCAAAACACCTGGAGAGCACAAAGTCTGCACTACACTTTCTGCATCCTTCCAGGGACCCACTGCAAATGCAGCTCGGGAAATGGTAAATTTGGTTTCTTGGGAACAGATTGCTTACATGAAATGATGGGCTTTGAAAAAAGTTTTGTTTCCATTTTTAGAATGCCTCGCTTTCACTAAGCACGTGGTCCAGCCACGGTACTTCTGCTGTTTCGCTTTTCCCTTCCACATGAGCTGAGCATCCCTGTGCCTTTCTCTCTCGTGACTATGTATCCTTCCTTCCTGCCCGGGACGGTATGCAGATGAATGGACTGTGCTACTCTCTGGGAACCCAGCATATGCGTACATTGTCATGCCTCCATAATTCCAAACAATTTGTTGATATACCATAAACACCTTTCAAGCTCTGTGAAATAAGAGGGACAAGGCTAAATAACTGTTAAGGCTAAGTATTTTTAAAACATATAACTAGAAGTGTCTGGACATGTGGCGAGGTTGTTTGTTACCTCCAAAGCTCATACTGCCTTCAAGGAGCCAAGAGAACTTCCGTTCAATTTCCAGGGGGGCTCACATCCAGATACCAGTCAGGCAGAACCTGCTTAGGCCCAGAGTCCATGGGACTCTGGGTGGGTGCCCCATTCTGTGTCTCTCATCATATCCGTACTATTCCAGTTGTTGAATCTCATTCATGTCACAGTCCTAATTCTTCTGCGCACACAATGTGTGTTATCAGCACACAATGCTTCACAGAGCATTTGTGGAACTTCTGGAGTAGCCAAGCAAAACCACTAATGTCAAAGGTGTGATGGGTTGGCCTCCAGGGGTTTTCCCTAAAAAGCTTTAGCAACTGGATGTTTCCATTGCAGTCTTTTGCTGTTCAACATTTTCTAACAACCCAAGTGGGAAAGTGGGAATGAAATGTAGCAATATAAAACACATTGGCTTTGGAATGCTTTCACAATCAAAGGCTCACCCAGCACCCACTCCAAGTCTTTCTCGAAGCTTTTTTTATCTCCCCCCCAGCCTTTTTAGCGTTTGTCAATTGCTTTATTGCATTTGGGTACTGTCATGCTCAAGCTGTAGTTTACACTACATATTAAGGTTTATAAAATAATAATGTTTGTAAAGCTGATAATGTACTTAAAGCGTAGGGCAGAAATCTAAACAAGTTATTTAAGTAAATAAATGCAATAATTCTACCCCTTTGTACCCTTGCTGCCCCCATTTTTCCCTTGCCAGTGCCCTGTATTTAGAGTGGAACTTCCTCTGGGCAGGAACTGCTGCTTGTCATTTTTGCATGCTGCCAAACACTACATAAACGGACACTAGCCTGAGGCCACTGGGAAATTCTTATATTCCTAGGACTGAGGTATTTCGGAATGCCAGTATCCAGGCGGAGGAAAAGAGCCTCGGTCTCTTCAGCCTGGCTTTGCCCCAACGGATAGACCAGGGGAAAAGGAACCTTCTCCCAGATCTCATTTTCAGCAAAGCCAAATGATGATCCGCAAGCGCCGCTGATCTTTCCCTGGCGCTGCCCAGGGACTCGCGTGACCCCACAGCCCACCCGGGACAGGCGGCCCTCGGCTTCCCCGCTGCTGGTCTTCGGCCATTCCGTCCCCCTTCCCACTCCTCCCCCTGCGACACCAGAAGATTTGCTGGGGTCTGGTGTGCAAGGAGCTCGGCCACCTCCGGCGGCGTCCCCCTGGCAGCAAAGGAAAGAGCCGCTCGGTTGGCACCGAGCACACCTGCGCTCTGCAGGAAGAAACAAGCCAGGGCTGGGCTTCTGCTCGGAGGCTCCCCCGGGATGGCGGAGGAGAGAGCGGCGGCGGCGGCTGCCGCCCTGCCTCTGCTGTCCGTCGGCCGGCCGGCTGGCCTGCCCTCCTGCGTCGGCGGAGAGAGCGCGCGGATTGCGCGCCGCATCCCCGGCCAGGGCGGCGCAGGGTTCGCTTTGGGGAGGAGGGAGAAGGGACCCGCCGAGCGCCCTTTACCTGGAGCCGCCTCCGGCGTATGATCCCGGAGTCGTCCATCGCTGGCTGGCCCGAAGAGCTCGCCCCATGGGCGCCGCGCGCCTAGTGCCAGCCGAGCCGAGCCGAGCGCGCCTCCCGTGCCGCCTTCCAGGCCGCGGCTGCGCTGCGCTGGGCCGGCCGCAGAGACTGGCGTTCAGGGCGGGGCTGCCCAGGTGGGCTGCACGGATGGGGCGCCTCGCCCGCCCCCCCGACTGCGGCACAGCCCCGGCCTCTCGGCGGGCCTGGCGGGCGCCTCGCCTCGGACGCTTGGCCCAGGGCGCGCCGGGCGGATCCTCTCTCTGCGCCGGGGCAACGCCGCGCCCCTCGGGCTCGCCGGCAGCATGCGCGCCCGAGGCTGCCGGAGCTGGAGCAGCGGCAAAAGGAGGCGGCGAGGGCGGTGGCCGCCCCTCCCCGGCTCCCGCTTCTGTGCGCCGCGGGCGGGGCCGGCGTGCGCTCCGGCTGCCACCAAGCCCGACCTGGCAGGGGCAGCGGGAGGATGCGGCGCCCCCTCGCCGGCCAAGTCCAGCCTCCTTAACCCTTTCCCCTCGGACGGCTTGGCGATCACACGACGCTGCGCCGCGCCTGCTCCAATGCTGAGGGTGGGGGGCGCAGCTGCAGCGCGCCGGGATTTGACGCACTCCCCCGCCCTCGGGCAAAAGACCCTCACTGAGAACTAGACTCTTGCCATCTCTCCTGCGGCGCGCGGAGGCAGCCCTTAAGGAGCCACCCCACGCGCTACCTACATTCCACGCGTCAGTGGCGCGTCTTGCCTCAGGCACCAAAATGTCTTGGTCGGCCCCATAAGAGCCAACTCCTGGGAGCTGTGGGGGCTTCGACCCCCCACAATAACATATTTGAGGGGGCCAGACCACCGCAGATTTGATGTTCATTCCCATTCAAATGGTGTGTGTGCGCGCTGCATCATGCGATCAATTATGTGGGATAAAAAGATAAAAAAGGAAAAGGACCCCTGGATGGTTAAGTCCAGTTAACGGGGTGCAGTCCTCATCTCGCTTTCAGGCCGAGGGAGCCGGCGTTTGTCCGCAGACAGCTTTCCGGGTCATGTGGCCAGCAGGACTAAACCGCTTCTGGCGCAACGGGACACCGTGATGGAAACCAGAGCGCACGGAAACGCCATTTACCTTCCCACCGGAGCGGTACCTATTTATCTACTTGCACTGACATGCTTTTGAACTGCTAGGTTGGCAGAAGCTGGAACAGAGCAATGGGAGCTCACCTCGTCATGGGGATTCGAACCGCCAACCTTCCAAACAGCAAGCCCAAGAGGCTCAGTGGTTTAGACCGCAGCAGCACCCGCTCCCTTACCTGCTACCCCCCCCCCAATATTTTATTCAAGTTGGCCCCCCTGGTCTACCCTGACTGAATATTATATAGAATCATAGAATTGTAATGTTGGAAGGGACCCCAAGGGTTTTCTAGTCCAGCATCGATGACAGTTGACCATCCAACATCTGCTTTAAAACCTCCAAGGAAGGAGAGTCTGCCACCTCCCAAGGGAGTCCGTTCCACTGTCAAACAGCTCTTACTGTAAGAAAGTTCTTCCAGATGTTTAGTCAGAATCTCCTTTCTGGCAGCTTGAAATGAAGATCTGCCTTTAAAAGGGTGGGAGAGTAATATCAGATTCTAGCACCCATATGCCACACAGATAAAACATTCCAGTTGCCAGCTAAATCAAATCCAGCTCATCATCAGCCAATGGCAGTTGATAGTGTAGTAGTCTGACAAGTGTGGTTTAGTAGGTTACACAGAAATATATTGGTATTAGAATATATTTTAAATTTACACAGGGCTGGCACAAGCAGAAAATCTTAAGTGACTCGCACTCTCCCATGTGGGACACAATGCATTGTTAAATTATCTTTATACAAGTTGCATTAAAATTGGTGGGAGCTGTGGAGGAGCTAATCTTTTGCAAAACTTCCCAGATGGTGTCTTGTGGGCCACTGCTGCCATAGGAGCATACGAAGCTGCCTTATGCCACATGGGTCCATGATGCAGCCAAGCATAGTCTCTTCCCACCTGGCATTGGTTTCCCCATGGACAGGACAGACAAGGCTCCTTGCTTCAGAAGTTAGCTCTCAACATCAGGGGGACACTGAAGTTGGCTTCTAGTTCCATATTTGCACAAAAGTTCAAATACAACACCATCAAAGAACTTTAAAAATGAACTAAGGTCTATGTGTTCTTGAACCCCAAACTAAACTTTGGTGCACCCCATATCTATATCTCCTTGACAAAGTCCCTGTTTGCTTGGAGATCAGCAATCGTGCAGATTCCTTGGCACCTGAAGCAACTGCTTTGTTGCTTATGTCATTGAGTTGGTACAGGTATTATTAGCAGCCACAGAGCCTATCCCATACACTACTCAGAAGTAATCCCCATTCCATTCAATAGGACTTACTTCCAGGAAGGTTCACTGTGGTGGTCAAGGCTATGCTGTGTCAGTATATAGGTGGTGGTGAGTTATGCTCCTCCATACAGCTTTCCTCCTTCCTCTGCATAGAAAACTAGCATGTCAATGAGATGGATTCTATCCCTGACATGCTAGTTTTCTATATGCAGGTCCCCACTTTCGCTCTGAAGTGGCGCAGCTCAGACACATTTACCACCTCAGTAAGAACCAGTCCTTTGTAAAGCAAGAGTTTCTCTGGGCACTAATGGCATTGGGACTAAGGACAAGATCAATCATTGACCCTTTCACATCTAGATCTCCCAACACTTTGCTTCTCTTTCTCTCTAGCTTCTCCCTCTCTCATCCCAAAGAAACATGTTATTATGTTATGGGTCACAGCGTACAAGGGGAGGGTAAGAGAAATGGGATAATTTAGTCTGATGAGCTAATGTGTCTGGGGAGAATGACATTTAATAAAATGTTTTGGGCTTTTTCCCCACAAGGTTCATCCATGTCCTGTCCCCCCACCACAGTAACTTTGACATATGCTAAGAGCTTTGCTGTATTATTGATCAGTCTCTGGTTCCTAGTCCCAGGGGGAGGGGGGCTGGGAGCGGGTGGAAGAAGCGCCAAACTGCCAACACTCTTTCCTTATCTGTTAAGCAGCCCTAAAAGGGGTGTGAGTATTTGGTGATGGTGGCTGAGAGAAAAAGTATTGTTACACGCCACCCCAATTTCCACAAGTGGCGCAAGATTCCAGGCATTCCAGGAGCACTTTACCCAGGGACAGCGAGGCGCTGCGGAGACTGTAGTGTTTTTATGATATATGGTTTATTTACACACATATATAAAACCTGAGTCCAGATGCAGGGGCTCAACACACTCCAAGAGGGTCCCTTGCTTCTCCCATAGGCGCAGCAGGCTTGAGGCTCAGAGCAGAAAAATCAGCCATGCTCTCTGTCTCTTTGCTGCAGCCTGTCTCAGTCAGTCAAAATGGTGCTCTTCGACCCCCTTCTAGTTCCTGGTTGTTGCTAGCCCAGTGAAACGATTCCCCTCCAACCCACATCATCCAAACTGAAATCCGAAACCCTTTTTGTCTCTGCGCAACAGGTTCAAACAGCAGCGAGTGAACCTCGAACATGGGGCGACATTGACTTTTAAAACTTTCCCACCATATCCCAGAATACAGTTCGTACAGCATCATTGATGCGTCATTGCTACATCACTGAAATTCCAGAAAGGGGAGGGTTATACAAGATTAACATAGGCAAATATGTCAGGGCAACACCCAAGTATAAGAAACAAAATTTTAAAAATCCTTCCAGTAGCACCTTAGAGATCAACTAAGTTTGTTATTGGTATGAGCTTTCGTGTGCATGCATGCACACGAAAGCTCATACCAATAACAAACTTAGTTGGTCTCTAAGGTGCTACTGGAAGGATTTTTTTATTTTGTTTCAACTACGACAGACCAACACGGCTACCTACCTATAACTAGAACCCAAGTATAAGATTAGCATAGTTAAGTACCCACCACCCAGAAGTACAATGGAACTTCCTTTGCATGTCTGGACCCCGAGGCAACTCCACTGATGAGATTTTGCAACAATCAGCCCAGCAATTGTCACCCCTGTGTGTGTGTGTGTGTGTGTGTGTGTGTGTGTGTGTACATGTCCTCACACTTGAGGGATTATGGTGGAAGGTGGCAGGGAAAAGGGTCCTTTTTCCAAGGGCAAAATGGCGTTGGAATGGAGGAAATTGGCAAATGGGTTGATTTTCTATTATTTATAAAGCTAGGTGTCTTTGGCTGTCAAGTCAAAAGGATACATTCAGGCATAATATTTATAACATTTAACAACTTTAAAGATGTGCCCCCCAATGTAATTTCCGTAACATGCTACACCATTCAAAAAAAAATCACAATTCATGCAGAGTCTGGCACATCCTGAAGCTATGTAGTAAAATAATATCTCCCACTCATAAAACACGTTACAGCTAGATAGCCGTGTTGGTCTGTCATAGTCAAAACAAAATAATTTTTTTTCCTTCCAGTAGCACCTTAGAGACCAACTACGTTTGTTCTTGGTATGAGCTTTCATGTGCATGCACACTTCTTCATAAAACACGTTTTGAGTTTTCAAAGCATGTCAGAGTAACTATTCACAAAAATCCTGCAGTGCAGGCCAGTATTATAATCCCTGCGTTGCAAATGGAGGGGTTGTTGGCTGTGTCCTGAGAAGGCCACCTATTGAGGTGAGATTTGAACCTGGAACAGCCTGACACAGAGCTCACCCCCATGTCCACTATGCTACAAATGGTATCTTACATTCAGCTTCCTGCCTCCAGCAACACCTTTAAAATGAGAGCGCTCCGGGGCGGCAGGGGAAGGATGGACTGCTGCTTCTATGCCTAGCAGTGTTTCTGTGCCCCAGAAAAATCAAGACCCGTGTGTCCCTAGCAAATGGAGTCAGAACAGCCCCAGCCATGTTTGCAAAATTAGCTTTGATGAAATATTCATGCAAGTGATATATTATTAAAGCCAGAAGAGCAGGCAGCGCAGTCTCCAGAATGGAAGAAAGTGAGCTTGGCCTATGACCCACCATTAAGCAACAGGGGAGGGAAGCAGACGAGGATGTAGCCAGCCTCAGAGCAGACGGCCGTGTATCATTCCTGGTTGATGGAGGCTGCAAAATCATTGCTGCAGCTGCTCCACTTTCCAGGGGCAACTCTTGTTCAAAATCCCGCAAGCACGCAGGTCAGAAATTAATTTTTTAAGAAGAAAGAGTAAAAAATGGACTCCCTCTCCATTTTATTAAGAGGGCTGTTCAGATATGAAGATGTACAGTAAGCTCATGTACCGGTAACCCCACTGCCTTAATCTGCAATCTTATGCCCACATATTTAGAGTAAACCTGGGGGCTGGGGCTGGATTAAGACCTTCAGAGGCCCTAAGCACTTACAATATTTGGGTGCCACCGTAAATATCTAATTCAAAATATAAACAATAATAAACTGTAAAATGATTTTTTTATTTTTTGAAATGGAACAAAACCTACAGTAAGATGGAAAATAATGTTTATTTTTGTATACTCCCACTTTATTTATATTGGGATTTTTTTTCTCCTACTTTTCCTAATTGCAAAGGCATTGATGAGATCCTCAAAGCTATTCTTACATAACACATCTGCTTCTATACTTGGTAGAGATAAGGCACCCAGCCTGCCTTGTTGCATAGTTGTTCTGCTGGGATTTTTAATATACTTCAGCTGAGAGAATGAATGCTCAGCTGAGAAATTTGTGACCATTAATGTTAAAAATCAGGAAATGGAAAATTTCTGTGGTGCTAACCTTCCCTTGATGCCCTAAGCACGTGCTTATTTTGCTTAATGGTTAATCTAGCCCTGACAGGGGAGAAGCTAGGGAGGACTGGGTTGACCACCGCCCAGAAAATAAGTTCCGTTCTCGTGTGTCGTACTCCCTTTCCTAGCCAATGTCATTATGTTTGGTTCAGCTGGAAGCCAGAGACATGTTTGATCTGTGCTGGATCCAAAGCTGCGAGAAGCAAGATCTGTTGGGGTGTTAATGCTGTGAGTCCCTCCACCCCACTCCACCCAGATCTTATGCTCAAGTTGTATATATGTGTAAATACAGTATCATTGAAAAGTCCATTTATGTAAGCAATTGTTTTCATTAGCTACTATAGTTTAATATATGCGATAGACTCACGACATGCAAAGCGAGATATGTCAAGCCTTTGTTTGTTATAATTGTGATGATTATAGCGTACAGCTGGTGAAAACCCCAAAGTTGAAATTGTTAATTTGGGGTTCTCATCAGCTGTACGCCATAATCATCACAATTATAACAAATAAAGGCTTGACATATCTCGCTTTGCATGTCATGAGTCTATCTCATATATTAGTCTCACATTTTAAGTTGAATTACTGAAAGAAATGAACCTTTCCACAATATTCTAATTTTTCGAGTTTCACCGTAAAACCACAAAGGCAGTGAGCAGTGAGAGAATTCAGGGGTTCTAGGTGCTAGCCCAGGTTCAGGTTCCTTGGAATGAAGGTCTGCCCCAAGAGAAAGGGTGGGGTGGGGTCTAATTTTAAAACGAAAAAGGACATGCTGCTGTGCTAAGCATAACTCTTCTCCCTCTGCTGCCTCTCCTAGTTTTGCACCAGCATTCTCCCCAGCCTGGATATCTGATATTGGAAAAATGAGCTTGGGCAGACAAACTGTGAGGGGGGTAGATCAGTTCCCCTTTTGCACATGCACCATTCGTTGGCAATAAGTATGCCACCTGCTGCTTTATACAAGAATGGGTGGATAAATGAACAAAAGAATGTGTCTGTCTCCATCACGGACACTTCGTCCCTTTGTTGATGCGGTAATGCTCACATATGCTTCATATGAAACAGATCCACAGAACTGCAAATCATCTTCCGTAGTGGTACCAAGAAGATCTGTCTGATGCTGACACACATCAATAAGTCATTATTTGAATTCCTTTCTGGAGGAAGATGGAGGCACCTTTTAAAAGCTTTGGATTCTAAGCGTACACACCAGGACTTATAGTACTTTCCAATGCTCAGACACGTGGTTTAAATTAGCACGCTGCAGATGTTTTTACATGTTCACTTTCAGACAGGTTCTAGTCTATCTCAGCATAAGCCAGCTGCCCCTGCTTTGGTACCCCAAAGACAGCACCTTTAGTCGGTGATGTTCCATCCGCACTGAAGCAAGTCAAAGACCAGGTCAGCGTCAAAGGCAGGAGCCAGATATTTCTTTCTAAAATGCAACAAAGGCCTGGGTGACATCATTTCTAACCAATCTCAGATCTTCCTTCTCAGAGGCTCAGCGTATTACGTTTCCAAAGCATAACATGTAAACCAATTTCCAGTAGAAACTCACACATGTAACGTAGAGCCTACCTTGAAACTTTAGGCAGGTGGTTTAGCTAATGCTACTTGCCCAAAATAAAAGCTCATCTGATGGAACACTGATTTGGGCAGAGGAGTTTACTGTTCTAAGGAGAAAAGGACATCATTCACATTTGACAGAAGGGTGTAGGTACTTCTGAATTTATTGCAGCAAGCTGGGGCTTCCTGTGAGTAAATAAGAATACAGCTGCCATTTTGCTCTTAGTGTACAAAGACAATAAAATAATGTTTCAATTATATACCTAAGATTTCTCTTCACACCACTGCCCGGATAAACCACGGGACAAATTGCATGTGACATTTTTCATGCCTTTACAACAGCATGCTTACTGGCCACTTTTATTTTGAAGGGAAAGCAGTTGTGGGGACCTTCCCGGAAAATGTGCTCCCAGTCCAGTTCACAGCCCTGTGGCAGGATCCTGCTGAATATCATAGCCTGTCTTTTGTCTCTGGTTCTTGCTGATAGCAAGGGGGTTATGTTCAGCAGGAAATTGTGGTGGAGCCCTATTTTGGATCTAGAACAAGTTCTGTAAATGACATTTCCCTCAAAATAAAAGTGGCACTTAGTCAATGCACAAAACCAGGATGGTTCATCAGATGATTGTCACTCTATTAATAAACAAAAAGATTCCATCATCTCAGCTCTAGTAGTAAACATATTTATGAACTCTTATGTTCAGAGAACATCTTCTGGTTGACTTTAATTTTTTATTTGATTTCAGGTAACAAGAGCAATTAACAGAACAGATATTATTATTATTAACAATAACCAGCCCGGCAAGAGTTAGAATTACACCATACAGCCCTATATACCACAATGTGCAAACTGCAAATTGCCCTAGCAAATTGCCAAAGCAAACTATGTGATAATGATGAAAAGCAATTGTTTTCCTTGTGTGAGCTACACACAATAAAACAATACCATTGTTAATGAGACGTGCCTGGAGCTGTCGCCATATTTTTCCATGCTCTGACCTATCTCAATCAATGCTGCTGACCGTATTTATTTATGTACTGTATAATTTTGCGTATTATTTATTAAATTTGTATTTGTCTATATCAATCCACCGAGTCACTGTCTATTAGTTAGCAACTGTTTTGGAGGTTGACACAAAAAAAGACGACCAAAACTTCCTTGAGCTGTACATCAGTCTCTTCTCTATCCAAGACGGAAAACAGTGTCATAAGTGGATTTGGTTGGAGGTGTCTGATCAGTAATCAAACCAATTTCATGAAAGACATGCCTCGAACATCTTAATCGCTACACGGAAAAATGTGCCTAGCTCTCCATGCCCACTCCAACACAGAAGAAGGCTACAAGAACTTGCTATATATTCTGGATAACTGTGATAAGGCCCTTTGTCCCACACAAGTCTGTTTTGTGTATTTCATGTCTGCTTGCAAGTACTACAAGCTAGAGGCTTAGTTAGCAAGCAGTACCCCAGTGGCTCACAGCCTCCCTTTTAAAGATACTGAAATTCGTTGGGGCTTATAAGCTATTTCCTTGATCGCAACAGCACCAACTAAAGCAGCATGGAGACAGAGCAGCAGGATAGAAGGTGCCTGGGGCCTCAAAGTCCAGTGGCTCGGTTTCTGTGTTACCATGGTGTCGTCCTGCTCTAAGAGGAAGTACTCTAAGAATAGGGAGCTTCTGGCTTGTTTTCTGAAAGCTACAAGGACACCATCGCAGATGGCTACCACATAACCTTCAACATTTCTCCAATGAAAATAGGGGTGTCCCCTTCCATAATGTAATTTTACTATTTATACCCCACACAACTTACTGGGTTGCCCCAGCCACTTAAGGTAGTTTCCAACATATTTAGAAACATTGAACGTTTTTAAACTTCCCTAAACTGTTCTCTGTAATTCTATTACTGCTTGGTATGGCACAGCCTCCAAGCTGGACAAGAAAAGGCTCCAACGAGCAGTAAGAATTGCAGAGAGGGTAATTGGTGTTAGTTTGCCCCCAACAGAGACACTTTATGCTGCTCGAGCCAGGATGAGAGTAGAGAGAATTGTCGCAGACCCTTCGCATCCTGGTCATCACCTGTTTGCTTTACTTCCACCCGGACGTCGTTATAGGACTCTATACACAAAAACGTCTAGGCACAGGAATAGTTTTTTTCCTTGTGCCATCAAACTGTTGAATTCGTAGTTGTGTGCGGAAGGGAGGTCAGTTGGTGGTATGGGGTTCCTTTGTTGTGCTGTTGCATTGTGAGGGGAATAGTGTTTGTATGAGGTACGTTTTTCTTTACATTGCAATGTAGTCGAAGCAAAATTCCAAGTATGATTGATACTTGGCCAATAAATTATTCCTTATTCCTTAGCCTTATTCCTTATTCCTTATACAGGATTGGCTTCAGGTGGCTCGGGGGTCGGATAACTCCATATCCTCTAACATTTATCCAATGAAAATAGGAACATCCTAAGGAAAAGTGGGACATTCTGGGATCAAATCATAAATCGGGATGGCTTCTCTAAATCAGGGACGTTCCTGGAAAATAGGGACACTTGTAGAGTCTGCTGCCATCTCAAAGGGGATAAGCTAACACAAGGAGTTCTACCTACCTGCCGCATTGGTCACAGAATGAGCTTTCAGTCGCCATGATTTGGTGCAGGAAGTGGGGGCTTGAGGGTCAAGGAAAGCTTCCAAAGAGGACAGGTGTGGCTTCTCCAAGCGCCAGAGGTAAACTAAGATCACATTCACACCATACATTTGAAGCACTCTCATCCCGCTTTAACAGCCATGGCTTCCCTCAGAGAATCCTGGGGACAGTAATTTGTTGGGTGTGCAAGCTCTGTGAAAAGACTCCTAATAAGCTGGCATTCTTCAGCTATGTGTCAGGGTTGCACCAGATGAGCAGGAGTGGTGGCAAGCCCCACTAGGCGAAGCGGCAACCACGGAAGAGTCCGGAGAAATGGAGGGATTCTAACCTGAAGAAGACTGGTGGCAGCACTCCTCAGAAGAGGAAGAATCAGATAGGGAGGTGGAAACACCTGGACAGGAGGAGGAAGAAGTCGAGCCAGAATCAGGCCCTTGTGAGGAGAGGAGCTGGCTGACCCCCTCCCCTCCTCCCTTGTCAGCTGTAGAACGTAGAGCTGAGAGACGTAGGGAACAATAAGAGGCAGCTGCAGCTTGTAAGAGCCGGTCATGAGCCGGCTACTTAAGGAAGGCTGGCTGCTTCCCTCACCAGCACCTGCAACTGCTGTGCTGGAGCACGTGGTTGTTCTTGCTCGTCCTGTTCCTGGTTCCTGTGTTCGTGTCTTCGGCTTCTGACTCCTGACTCCTGGCTTAATCCTGACTTCGGCTACTCCTGACCCCTGTGTGACTGCCTGACTTCGACTGGCTTCTGACCCGGACTGTTTGACCTCAGCTTTATCGGACTTTGACTGCTGCTCTTCAGCGCGCCAACTTGTTGGCGTCCTAACACTATGGTTCCCAGGACTCTTTGCAGGCAGTCATGACTGTTAGAGCACTTTAAATGTGTGGCTGTGACCCATGCATGCCCTAAACGTGAATCGTGGCCCGATGCCTGCTTGAGCCCAATATTGTACAGCTCTGAGCATTTTTGGCATGCTTCTGTCTCAAGAGACAATGGAGTGCGCCTCCAGGGGTGAAGTCAAACCGCTGTGTTGTCAGGCCAAAGTGGCCTCCCTGGGGCACAAGCCTGGGCAGTATGTATGGAGGTCCTGGACTGCCCTGGAAAATAGGGACACTTGGAGGGTTTGGTGTTCAAGTTGCTCGGGGTATCCAAAGACTTAGCCAGGATGAATCTGGCCTAAGAACTTATTTCAAGAGCCAAGCATTAGAGCACTTCTGCTCCCTGCCACCCCTGCTCCCCTTCC
This sequence comes from Darevskia mixta, assembly GCA_034641385.1. Lineage (NCBI taxonomy): Eukaryota > Metazoa > Chordata > Lepidosauria > Squamata > Lacertidae > Darevskia > Darevskia mixta. Next base: position 6,516,680 of record JAWWNH010000067.1, on the reverse strand, counting down.
TCCAACCACTGATCTACATATCTGAGATGTGTGTTGATGAATTCTATTCAGAACTAGCTGACCGGGCCATGCCTTGCTGTGGCTGATTTGGTGAAATGCAAAAGTAAGATACAGTATGAAAGAGAAAGTGTGTGTTGTGCTGTGCTGTTTAACGTCCACTGGAGGGCACTATATTTTTTGCACAAAACCACATTTTTACCTGGGAAAGGTGTGGTATTTCTACAATGTAAGTACATATGATCACTCCCATATGGGCATGGAACGTTGTGTCCAAATTTGAACGGAATCGATCAAGGGGTTACGGAGAAAGGTGATCGTTAACAAACATCCAACTTGAACGATTTTATATATATATAGATGGTAGCTGTGTGTGGCTGTAGGACAGATTGAAAATGCAGGGGAAGCAGGTGAGAACAGGCAGGCAAGCAGGTGAATTTAACAGGCCGAACACCCGCTTTGGGTCTCTTCAGGGCTTACCACACTTGTGTACAGAGACTTACTACCTCCCCCTCAGACGCAACAGTCTCTTGAGCTCCACAAGGCATCATTAAGTGAGTGTTGCAACACCAGAATCGTTGCTATGGAATCAAAAAAAGCAACGCCAAAGCCTAAACTTTCTGCAGCCATCGCAGCACATTCCCCGCACATTTAAGATTCAAGTATATGAGGCCTAGATATTGTGGAAATTTGAAACCATGGGTCTCTCACTGAAGAGTAGATTTGAGAACATGGGTCTTTCATTGCCAAGGAGACAAGTCTAGATGCGTATCTGCTTGCAGGCAGCCTCTCGTCCCCAGGGAAAATAAGAGTAATAGGCTTGCCAGGGAATCTGAGACCATAGATCTATTGTCACTGCAGAGTGTAAAGTTCCCTTTATATTTCATATACACTTCAGACCCTCCAAGTGTCCCTATTCCCCCCCCCCCAGTGGCTCTTGAACCCTTGCATGAAGTCAAATAGGTACTTTCTCTGCAGGGTTTTTTTTTGGATGGAACTATTTGGGTGCTCTGTGCTTGTCTTCTTTCCTTTTATACTGTTCAGTCAAAAACATTCTTGTAAGAAGTGAGCAGGGTGGTCTCTGAGGCTGCAGATTTATGCTTACAATAATTATTTGTGTCTTTATTGTTTTTGCCACAGGAGCTTGTGCTTGGCATCCGTCTGTCCCGAGAGACAATGGAGTGCACCTCCGGCCTCCGGAGCACATGCAATGTCATCATTATGTGCGCTGTGTATGGGGCGGGTGAAGAAAGCAGCTTGGAGGGCATCCCCATCCCTGTAAGTGCATTGGTTCCTTCCTTGTCTTTCTGATAGAATCATGGAAAGGATTCTGAGGTGCGACCCCCTGCAATGCAGGAATCTCAACTGAAGCATTCATGACAGATGACCACCCAACCTCTGTCCTCCAAGGAAGGAGAGGCCACCACCTTCCAAAGGGGCTCCGTTCCACTGTCAAACAGCTCTTACTGTCAGAAAGTTGTTGCTGATCCTCAGTTGGAATCTCTTTTCTTATAACTTGAATCCATTGGTTTGAGTCCTACCCACCAGAGTTGCACCGTGTGGGAGGAGGAAGATTATTATTATTATTTATTTATTAATTGTATTTATATCAGCGTTTCTCAACCGGTGTTCCGCGGCACACTACTGTGCCGCGAGACGTCGGCTGGTGTGCCGCGGGAAAACCGTTGGGGACCCACGCCGCAGGCGCGTGGCGGCGGCTCCAGTGGGGGAAAGTGAGCGCAGAGGGCCACCGCCGAGAGGAGGCACCGCAGAGAGGCTGCCGGGCTCTGCCGCGCATGCGCAGGCTGGGAGCTCGCCGCCGAATCTGATTGGTTGCCAGGGACCAATGGGAAGTCGGAGGAGGGAGACGCGGGGGCTGCCGGTAGCCGCCGCCATTTTGCTGTTGGGGGGCACTGAAGCCCGGTGGCCGCCGCCGGAACAGCTCAGGAACTTCAGGCGGGGAGATGTTGCGGCGGCGCTGTGGAGCCCGGAGCGGCTCCTGTCCGCTGCCCGGACTCACAGCGCACTCCCGCCTCGGAGAGCTCGGCATCCACTCTGGTGGGAGCCGGAGAGAGGTGGGGCTGGGGGGCGCTGGTGGGCGCGGGTCGGGAGGTTGGAGGTTGCTGCGCTCGGGAGCGCAAGGGCGGCGGGGATCCCCGGGCGGTTGTGTCTTCCTGGTGCTGCCGGTTGGGGCTGTGGGGCTGCTGCTGTGGCGAGCCGTTTAGGCTTCCCTGGGCCATTTTACTTTGGGCGCATAGCTCCGTGATTTCCGTTGCCATGGCGACGTTGCCGCCGCCATTTTGTAGGTGCACAGCGTCTCCTTGTGATTTTTTGACATTTTCTGGTGGTGGTGTGCCGCGAGATTTTTTTCATGAGACAGGTGTGCCGTTGCCCCGAAAAGGTTGAGAAACACTGATTTATATACCACCCTACACTCAAAGGTCTAAGGGCGCCGAGGGCCTTCTGGCGGTTCCCTCACTGCGAGAAGCAAAGCTACAGGGAACCAGACAGAGGGCCTTCTCAGTAGTGGCGCCCGCCCTGTGGAACGCCCTCCCAGCAGAGGTCAAAGAGATAAACAACTACATGACATTTAGAAAATACCTGAAGGCAGCCCTGTTTAGGGAAGTTTTTAATCTGTGACATTTTTATGTATTTTAATGTTTGTTGGAAGCCGCCCAGAGTGGCTGGGGGGACCCGGCCAGATGGGCGGGGTACAAATAATAAATTATTATTATTATTATTATTATTATTATTATGGTTCACAGAACAAAGATGGGGGGAGTTGCCAAAAGGGTGGTTTGTGTGCAACAGGGGCTGGGCTGGGGGTTGCCCCAAAGGAGGAGGGAAGCATGGACATGGGTGTGAAGGTGGAAATGGGTGCAAAGCAGGTCTGCAGAAAAGAAGTGCTTAAAAAATGGGATCGGGAAGGTGAAAAGGGAGCAAAGTAGTTGCATGGGGTTGAAAGAAGACTCTCAAGGAGGTTAATGGGGGGATGATGGGGAGTTGATGAGTGGAGCAAGTAAATACTCATAAAAAACGCAGGTTGCAATTGCTATCTTAGTAGAGGCATCCCTCTGTGTGGGGGGAAAAGAGGGGTGCCTCTTTTAAGATTATGCCTGCTGTGACAAGTTTACATAATTAACATGGGCTGAGTTTCCAGGTTGACACCTTTCACCTGCGCATGCTGGCTGAGACTGATGAGAAAGGGAGTCCAAGGACTTCTGGAGGATAGCTCAGTCGGCTAGATCATGGTGCTGATAATGCCAAGGTTGCAGGTTCAATCTCTGTATGAGACAACTCCATGTTCCTACATTGCAGGGGGTTGGGCTAGAGGAGCCTCACAATTATACAATTCCAACTCTACAATTATATGATTCTATGAAGGGACGCGGGTGGTGCTGTGGTCTAAACCACTGAGCCTAGGGATTGCCGATCGTAAGGTATGCGGCTCGAATCCCCGCGACGGGGTGAGCTCCTGTTGCTTGGTCCCTGCTCCTGCCAACCTAGCAGTTCGAAAGCACGTCAAAATGCAAGTAGATAAATAGGTACCACTCTGGCGGGAAGGTAAACGGAATTTCTGTGCGCTGCTCTGGATTCACCAGAAGCGGCTTAGTTATGCTGGCCACATGACCTGGAAAAACTGTCTGCGGACAAATGCCGGCTCCCTCGGTCAGTAAAGTGAGATGAGCGCCGCAACCCCAGAGTCATTCGTGACTGGACTAAACTGTCAGGGGTCCTTTACCTTTACCTTTTTTATGATTCTATGAGGGCCATATATTCCCCATCCCTGATCTAAAAATGGAGTTGGATTTAGACAGGTGTCATGGATCTACAGGTCCACTAAAATCATAAATATGTCTGGATCCATCCCAAAGTATGCTTTCCCCCACTTTAAAGTTATTCGTGTGTGTCCCCCCCAAAATAATAGATTTATCCATCAATTAAAGGACTTATTATGTGACCAAGATTTCCTTAATTGGGTGGCAGCCCTAGTGAAAAATAGATTTCTGCCAAATGTTAGTGTTATATTTTAAGGAGTAAACATAAGTGTGAATTTTCAGGGGAATGTGGAGCATTAATCTCCTTGGCAACCTTGCAGCCTCACTTTCAAAGTCCACATGTATCCTTGAGGCTCGGCAACCAGAAATATTTAAGAACAGGGGACTTGTGCCATCAGATTAAACGAGGAGGAGAAAGAACCATGTAGGCCAGGGGTCAGCAACCTTTTTCAGCCATGGGCCGGTCCACTGTCCCTCAGACCATGTGGTGGGCCGGACTATTTTTTGGGGGGGGGGAATGAACGAATTCCTATGCCCCACAAATAACCCAGAGATGCATTTTAAATAAAAGGACACATTCTACTCATGTAAAAACAGGCTGATTCCCAGACCATCCATGGGCCTGATTGAGAAGGCGATTGGGCCGCATCTGGCCCACGGGCCTTAGGTTGCCTACCCCTGATGTAGGCCACCTTGAGCTCCTCGAAGAAAAAAAAGGGGGGATATAAATGCAATAAACAGCAATAATAATCAGGGAAGTGAGAGCTATGGAAGTGGAGCACAGGAGTGGCTACAGTTATGTGCTCACAAAGGGCTTAGCTCCCCCCCACACAAAAAACCATTTCAGCAGCCTTGACAAACAGAGCCAGAAGATGGCCAAGATCAATATATTGAATGGAAATTACAGAGGTGATAAGAGCAAGCCTAATGCCGGGCATTTAAGGAAATCAATTGGCATTGATGGGTCCAAGAAGCACAGCTAGCCCTAGCAAAGCTGCCTAGAGCAATTCTAGCCAGCAATATTGTCTCAGCATATATGCAGGGAATGAGCCAAATCTTTATGATGATATAGCATGCAGCTACAAGGTAAGCATGCCCCTGTTGCACTGGGTGCTCTCTGTCTCTTAACTGTTTATGTAGGAGACGTGCAATCAATAGATACGAAGTATGTGGAAATGTTGTTGCCTGTGGCAGCAAGCTATCGTGTGCTTTGTTTATATATGCTTAGAGTAGTGGTAGACAGCCATTTTTTAACTTCCCCTGGCAAGCAGGCTGCAAATAAAGTCTAAAGAGTAAAGAACTGTCCCTCTATCCCAGCTTCCCCCAAAATGGATGCCCATCATGTTTTTGACTGCAGCACCCTCTGCCTTCAGCCAGCAAAGCCATACCGGCCAGGGCTGATGGGAATTATAGTCTAAATAAAACTGCTGGAGGCCACCCAGCTGTTGAGGCCTGCCTCTATTCAATGGGGTCTGTTGCTTTCTTGCAAGGATTTCTGCCCTGCCTTTCCCCAACAAACGCATTCAATGGGGCTCACAAAAACACGGAGCCAATAAGTACACAGTGACAAAAGGAAATAAAATATAAACAGCAGCATTAAATTATATTTATATTCTCTTAAGCAGACTATTCCACAGCTTGGGCACCACAACTTAGAAGGCTCTTTCTTATGGGCACTTACAGGTATGTCTCAAATAATGTGAGAACAGGTAGGGGGACTTCCATAGAGGAGTAGACTTCTCAGGTAATAATTCCAGAGATAGCTTGGACATTTAGAGATAGCTGTAATGATCAAAGCTAACACAGAAAAACAAATTTGCAGTGGGTGTAAAAAAAACAAAGGTAAAGGACCCGTGACAGTTAAGTCCAGTCGCAGACGACTCTGGGGTTATGGCGCTCATCTCGCTCTATAGGCCGAGGGAGCCGGCGTTTGTCCACAGAGTTTTCTGGGTCATGTGGCCAGCATGACTAAGCCGCTTCTGGCACAATGGAGCACCAAAGCCAGAGCAGCGCACGGAAACACCATTTACCTTCCCGCCGGAGCGGTACCTATTTATCTACTGGCACTTTGACGTGCTTTCAAACTGCTAGGTTGGCAGGAGCAGGGACCGAGCAATGGGAGCTCACCCCGTCACGGGGATTCGACCTTCTGATTGGCAAGCCCATGAGGCTCAGTGGTTTAGACCACAGCGCCACCCATGTCCCCTCTTGCAGTGGGTGTAGCTGATACAAAATCCAATAATATGCCCTGATCTCCTGGACCAGACAAAGGCTGCCTATGTTTTCATGAGAGATGCCTGATCTGATCCCCTTCCTGTTCCCTCTGCCATATACCGTATGTAAACCCCACACTGGCTAGAATGCGCATTCAATGTGAACATGGCCTCCCTTCCACTTTCCATCTTGCACGATCATCTTCAGTATCCATTGTGAAAATGCCCTGAGTTTGTACATTGTGCCTGGGCTCGGCTTGATGAAAGCCAGAGATATACCCACTTGACTTGTTTCCAAAAACTCCTTTCTTGCAGAAGCAAACCCAACCCTGGGAGGCGATCCTTGCGCAAAGGAAGCGAGAGGGATGGAGAGCAAGACAGAACCCCATTCTCAGCTGCCCTTGGTCGCTGTCCATGGTAACTGAGCTGCTTGGCTCTATCCCCCAAGGAGCTCTCCAGTGAGACTCCGGCTCTTCGCTCAAGTGCCTTTGCCTGCATCTCCCAGAAGCTGTGTGTGCTGGAACATAGCTAGGCGTCTCCTGTTTCTCCCTGAAGACATGCAAGGAGGGCGGGAAAGGATGCTTGCTGGGAATCTGCATGAAACCTGGCGTTAGCTGCCCAGCTCAGGGGAGCTGTACACGTGCAAAAAATAAGAGCACCAAGGTTTTCTTTGTATTTTCATTGTTTGGATTGCTGTTCCTTAGTGGTTTTTTATTGAGAGGATTTTGTGGTGTACAAAATGTATTGTGGGTATGTCAGCTTCACATGTGTGGTGAAAACTACAGTGGCTGGAATTTTTGCTAAGCCTATCTATTTTGAAAGTGTTGCCTAAAACTTAATAGGCAGGTGTCAGTCACACACAGATAGCAAACCAACAAACCTATGCAATGGTTTAATTTCATTTTCCTACCCTCCCAGCCACAAATGAAATACAGTGGTACCTTGGTTTATAGACTTAGTCCGTTCCAGAAGTCCGTTCTTAAACCAAGGCGTGCTTTCCCATAGCAGTGGGGGACTCAATTTACAAATAGAACACTTATGATATTTTTTGTTAATGATCTTTGCTAATAATTTCTGTTAATAATCGCATAAAAAGTAGCATAAATACAGCTGAAGCTTAAGGTTCATAATTATGTAAGAAAAGATAAGTATATGGGGTTTTTTTTCATTTTTGTGTGTACATGATTGAAATTTCAATTTACTTTAAGAGATGTATTGTAAGACTATTAATAAAGCTTGTTACATGTTTTAAAAAACAATTTACAAATAGGACACACTCAACAGGAAGCAGAACATGTTCTGCTTCCAAGGCAAAGTTCACAAACCAAAACACCTACTTCCAGGTTTGCAACGTTCTTAATCCAAGTTGTTCATAAACTAAGCTGTTCTTAAACCAAGGTACCACTGTATGTGTATCTGGATACCTCCTTTCATGGGCCTGTCAAGGCCATTCTTTCTCTCCATATGAATTCCATTCTCCCCTTCTCACTACCTCTTTCTGCATGACTGGAAATTATTTCTCAACACAGACACCTGCCAATCTTCTCTTATTCTCTCAGAATTTGAATCCCTAATTCCTGCTCTAATTGTGGGTGATTTTGACATTCAGGTTAGCTTCCCCAATTCCTCTTCTCTTGAATTCCTTCCCCATTTGCTAGACATATTCTTGGTTGACTGACCGAACCCAAAGAGTGCTCATGTTTGGTGCCTCATCATCCTGGAAAAAAAAGACAAGGTGGGGCGCTGCAGGGTTCTGCCCTGGGCCTGGTGTTGGTCAACATATTCATAAACAACTTGGATGAATGAATTGAAGGGCTGCTCATCAAATTTGCAGATGACACCTGTGGCGGTTACCTTCACCTGCACAGAACCCCCAGACGTTTCACAGTCCGTTGGTACCTGCACCCACCACGGTTAATTACACGCTGCCACCAACCAGTATGCCTGGTAATTCTTTCACTCACTTCAGTCAAGGAGAATGTTGGAACAAACTGTGTTTATTGAAGTACAATGCTTAAGTATATGGTTTCCAAATGAATAGTTTTTCCTTTGCTTGTTCTCTTGTTTATTAACAGCTCCAAACAGTTCCTAACCTCTCCCTAACTCTCCCACTCTCTTCACAGCCCCCTCTTTCTCCAAATTCTCCACCACCCTCTCCAGCCTCCAAAACCCCAGCTCTCAACAACAACAACTCCCCCCTTAACAATCCCTGGGGTGGGTTTATATACTCTTCTTAACTCCGCCCCCTAAGGTTGTTACTGGCTAATCCCTTTAACTCTTTCTATGTGGTCCTGCAGTTTGGCTGAACGCCACACCACCAAACTGGAAGGGGTAGTTAACACCGCAGAAGACACAATTGGGACCTTAACAGGTTGGAGAACTGGGCCCCAACTAATAAAATGAATGTCAATAGAGACAAATGTCAGGTTCTGCTCTTAGGCAGGAATATCCATCTTCACAAATATAAGATGGGGACACCTGGCACACGTGAAAAGGATCTAGAAGTCTTTGTGGGCCACAAGCTTCACATGAGTCAACAATGCCATGCAGCAGCAAAAAAAGCTAATAATATTCTAGGGTGCATCAACAGAAGTATAGTGTCCAGATCAAGGAAAGTCATAGTACCATTCTATTTTGCCTTGGTCAGACCACACCTGGAATACTGTGTCCAGTTATGCGCCCCACAATTTAAGAAGCATATTGACCATCTGGAATGTGTGCAGAGGAGGGCAACCAAGATGATCAAGGGTCTGGAAACCATATAAAAGCAATGGTTGAAGGAGCTGGGTATGTTTAGCCTGGAAAAGAGGAGACTGAGAGAAGAGGTGATAGCCATTTTCAGATATCTTAAGGGCTGTCAGATGGAAGATGGAAGAACCTTGTTTTCTCCTGCTCTAGAGGGTAGGAATCAAGCCAATGGGTTCAAGTTACAAGAAAGGAGATTCTGAATAAATGTCAGAAAGAACTGTCTGACAGGAAGAGTCGTCCGCGAATGGACCTAACGGTCAGGGATCCCTTTACCCTTTACATCATTTAACTCTCCCCCTCCTTTCAGTAAAGGAAACATAGCTATAGTGGTACCTCGGTTTTCCAACAGCTTAGCTCTCGAATTACTTGGAACCTAAACACTTCAAAGCGTGTTCTGGTTTTCGAACTTTTTTCGGAAGCCGAACGTGCTTCGATTTGAGTGCACACTTCCGTTTTGAGCGAGCGGCATGTCCCCATCAGTGACTGCCGCCACTTCCTTCCCTTCCCTTTCTCGGCTCCTTGGAATGGAAGTGACTCCAGAGTAGGGAGACTTGGAAATTGGCAACTCTTGCCCAGCGCGCAGAGAGGCCTGATCCTTTCCCTTGCTGCAAAACAAAGGGAGACATCAGCAGGCGCCTGGCTCCCAGCCATGATAGCCCCAGTCTGGGCCAGGAGGGCAGGGGACCTGGGAAGGGGGCATTTCCTCCTACCTGATGTTACAAGCTTCCACAAGTTCTCCTCCACCTCCGTACGGGCGTCTCGGCTGTGTCCCGGCCGGCCTAGCACAGAAGCAGCAGCCAAGGTCTCTGCAACAACTCTGGATGTAGATCTAATGGGAGGAAACCTTGGCTGCTGCTTCTGCGCCAAGTAGGGCCGGGAAGGAGCCATGCCCGTACGGAGATGGGGTAGTGGGGAAGCCCTGCGAGGGTCGGGGGCCAGGAATCGCTGGGATGGTCTCTCGCTCTTCATCCTGGGAGCCAGAGATGGAGCCTCATCCCTGGAGGCGTGGCCCTGTGGAGCAAGCAGGACATCTTATGAGAAGGGGCTGGGACGGACCCAAAACTACTGCCCCATTTTGGATAGATATTTGGGCCAAGCCCAGGGGAATCAGTTGCCCCCCAAGAGCATCTTGGATGAGGTGGCTTTCAAAGAGGGTGGGACAATTGCAAGGCAACCTGGTTGGAGAAAGCAATGCTTCTGAAAAGCACTTCCTGGAAGCCACAGGTGGGGAGAGTGTTCCTATGACCCCCATAAGAAGTTTCACAAGGACCCCATTCTTCCTTCTGTCCCAGTACCTGATGTTTGCCACGTCGCTCCAGGGATTTGGCCAGAACGAAATACCGGTATACGTTGGGGAAAGGCTCTCTCTGCAAAGAAAAATGGAGGAATCAGCAAGCGCCTGGCTCCCAGCCATGCTAGCACCAGTCTGGCACATGAGGGAGGTGGGACATGGGAAGGAAGCATTCCTATAATATAGGACACTCAATTGGCATTGCCACTTACCTAAAGTGGGAGCCTTTCCCCCCTCGTTCTGGCCAGCCTCGCCTAAGGAAGAAACAGGTTCAGTTAGTCTGATTGGTTGGAGGAGCCGATTTTGCGCCCCACCCCTCGCCTGCGCCCCTGGCGGGGGCCCACCTCACCACTCCCTAGCTACGGTCCTGCCTGTAAAGGGACCCCTGACCGTTAGGTCCAGTCGCGGACGACTCTGGGGTTGCGGTGCTCATCTCGCTTTAATGGCTGAGGGAGCCGGCGTACAGCTTCCGGATCATGTGGCCAGAATGACTAAGGTGCTTCTGGCAAACCAGAGCAGCGCACGGAAACGCCATTTACCTTCCCGCCAGAGTGGTACCTATTTATCTACTGGCACTTTGACGTGCTTTCGAACTGCTAGGTTGGCAGGAGCAGGGACCGAGCAATGGGAGCTCACCCCGTCAAGGGGATTCAAACCGCCGACCTTCTGATTGGCAAGCCCTAGGCTCTGTGGTTTAACCCACAGCGCCACCCGCATCCCTACAATTTGGCACCCCTCCCTCTTGTTCTTCCGCATTGTTTTATCCCCCTCTGCAGCGTGGTGTGCAGTGTGAGTGCACTGGTCGTGTCATCCTAAAACTGCCCCAGCCCAGCCTTGGGAGAGGATCACGACCCTTGTCCTGGCCAAGTGGATCACAGAGAAACCCTCTCCATAAAACGATAGGGATATCTAAATCAGGCCTCCCTCCTCCAGCTAGCAAGATCCCTGGGAAACGCTTCCCCTGCCACGGAAGGTCACAGCATACCTCTGCTTGCTGGTTGCACCGCTGGGCTGCTGCTGGGGTGTTGGTGCCAATGCCTTCCCCAACCGACGGCCCTGCGAAGGAAGAAGGACATTGTACTCTCTAGGGGACAGGGGTCCCGTGGGCCGTCCTCAATTGTTTCCTTTTGGGGCACATCGCCCCAATATTATCTCTCCCCCCCCATCTGCCTTCCCATCTTCCTCCCTCTGCTGCCTCCCCCCAGCCACATCCCTCCTTCTCCTGCATGGCAAAGAGCAGACAAGCATCAGCCCATGGGCAGGCAAGCCAGTGGAGGCAGGGCCCTCCTGCGGTGGAGACAAAGGGCCCCCGAGGGGGAGAAGCTCCCAAACTTCTGTAGGGACAGCCTGAGCGCTGGCGAGGGTACCTAGCCAGCTGACCCAGCGGGGACAGAACAAGCACCCCTGCCAGGCTGCCCATGCCCACGTCACCACTGGCTGCCAATGGTCGTTGCTCCTGCCTGGCCTGACCCCTGGCTTGGAAGGAGGGGGGCAAGGGGCTGGGGAGAGATGGGCCTGCAACCCCCCAACCACTCAGGTCAGCGCCACGACCTCCCTGCACATGTGGGGGACGGATTCCCCATGGAATTAACCTACCACAACTGTCAGGGGTGCCTCCTGTGGCTGGCGAAATACTCTCTTATGCCCCAGGAGACAGAAAGGAAAATAAAAACAGAGGAAGAGGTTACAGGTGGGAAATGTCCAGGAATCCTAAAGTCTAAACTCAGAGACCCTGGCTTATGTCTCGCAGGAAGATTCAGGATCCACCCTGGACCTCAACCTTTCTCTGTTCCCTCCCTGTGTCGTACTAAAGATTGTAAGCTCCTTGGGGCAGGAACCTTTTGATCAAGGGTCATGCACAGCGATGGTGCAAAGAAATAGTGCAAAAGAAATCTCACTAGGGTCCTGCCCCGTGCAAGCTGAAGCCCGCTAGAAGCCTTTCCCTTAAAACCCAAGGCTGTGTACACACTATCCCTTTGGGGCTCCTGCAGCATGAAAAGGGGCTAAGTCTGCAGAGCGGCATTGCTGAGAGGCAGGGACCTGGCAAGCTATCTACAGCTGTCAACAAGTCAAGCCAGGGAGCCAAGCCACATGCATAATAATAATAATAATAATAATGCCACTCATCTCCTCTAGGCCTCCTACCTTCAGCATCCATCTTTATCTACCTGTAGCAAGTCTCTCTCTGTCATCTGACTGGAATTCCTCCTTGCAGGGCATTATAAGGCTTGCTTGAAAATCAGCACTTTGTGACATCAGCTGGCAAACAAGGGTCAGGCTGCTGGGTTGTCAGGCAGCTGAATTAAGAAAAATAAAATCAGGGGGGTCAAAGTGTGCTGGGATGAGGCCACCATGGGTCAGGACAGAGAGTCTCTCACAGACCTGCAAATCCCAGAACCCCTAACAAACTACAATTCCCAGAATCATATGGGCGGAAGACACCTGCTTTTTAGAACAGGGAGGAGAACCTGCAGCTCACTTTCCCCAATTTCCTAGGAACCAGGAACGGGAAGCTCAAGTGCTTCTAACAGGGCGACTTCACAGAGCAGGGTGGATAAAATATTGCTCCAAAATATTTCCAAAATATAATATAAAAAACAAAACAAAACCTACATAAAGCAAGAGTGCTTGTGTTGTGTAGGCTCCTGAAAGCGACCACTCTCCCCTAAAGCTGATAATACAATGCGGCCCTGTTGCCAAGATCTTAAAACCTATTTATCCGGACCATTCCTCCTATAACACCTGGAAAAGGGTTGGTCAAAAGAAACTGAAGGGGCGATCAACACCCTTCTGAACTCTGAGAAAATGCTGCAACTAAGAACCTCACTTACTAATACTACCTCAGTTAATGCAGCTGTTTCATCCTATTCTCAACTAATTGACCATTGTAACACAATAGCCAAGCCCGTATCTGTTCCCTTTACCAATACCCCCTCGTGGTTTAATTGGGAATGCTATGCAGAGAAAAAATTACTTAGAATGGCTTTTAGAAATTTCCGCAAAAAGAATGATGAAAAAAGCAAAACAGCCTATTTTGCCCGTAGGAAATTATATATTGAATTTATTACCAAGAAAAAGAACGCATTCTACCAGATAAAATGGTCACGTTTAATAGCAGCTATTAACACGAATGATCAAAAAAAAATTCTGGCAAATAACTTCTGGACATCTAAATAATAACCTCTCCCTTACAGCTCCTACTATCCCTGCCCAATCTTGGGTTGCCTATTACAGGAAAATCTTCAATGATTCACTGTCCCCTCTAGCTGAAGATCGAGAAAATCCACTACAAAATATGGTGTAGGCTCCTGTTTGTTATGAGCAAATGGCTTTAGATACCTATTAGGTCCATCAATTAGCACATAGCAACAAAAAAACCAGCGAAAATCTGTTGTTGACAAAGGACAGCTGGACATATAAAGGGCCCCATTACCTTCAGTAGTTTAGGGCTTCATCAAACTTAAACACTCACTTCCGGGTTTGCGGTGTTTGGGAGCCAAAACGTTCGGGTCGCAAGGCGTTTGAGATCCAAGGTACGACTGTTATGTTCTTAAAAAATAATTTTTTGGGTAATGGTTTCAGTTTTAGGTTTTTCTGCGCTGAATGAAATTGTTTTCAATAGATGCTGTGAGCGATCTTGAGCGGTTGTGGAACGATTTTGAGTATTTCAAATAAACAAATGTCAGTGTTAAGCTTGGGACCATCTTCTCTACAAAGCTTTCGGTGCGGTCAGTTTGTGCAAATGTGGTTTACAAGTAAAGCGAGGCCCGCAGCTATTTTTTTTATATTAAAAATTATGTTAAAAGAAATTTTAAACGTTGAAAAGCGCTACATTAAATGCTCTGTATATGGAAAAGCAGCTTCGATGGCGGAACCGAGTCGGGGTAGAGCAGCGCCCTCTGGCGTCTCTTCGCGGCGAAGGCGTCGCCCGCGTGGAAGCTCGGCGCTTTCGGCAGGGCAGGGCAGGAAAGGAGGACGAGGAGGAAAGGAGCGCATGCGCACGAGAAGAAAGGCGGGTGTGTGTGCAAGCGGTAGGCAGAAAAACGTTTGGGCTTGGTAACGGTCGCGCGCGTGCGCTTTGAGTAACGAAGCCGGCCGCAATTGAGGCGGGGGGGGGGAGTGTAGAGTGACACAACGCCATCAACTTCCGGGGGAGGGAATCGAAAACGGCCATTGGCCATTAATCCTCTTTTGGGCGGAGTCTGCTGTATTTTCCCTTTCATTAGGGTTTGGGGGGAATGACGGCGCCGCGCGTGACGTCACTCCAGAAGCGGCCAATGAGCGCCTCGTGAGTTTCGGCGGCGCCCAATCGGGGCGAACCGTTCGCTGAGCGTTTCAGAGGCGCCGAGTTCGGAATCTGTGCGGGCGACGCCAGGAAGGCAAGCGAGGAGGGTCATTCGCTTCTGAACCTCGTCATTCGATGTGAGGCGAGTCCCCGTCCATGGGCGCAGCCAGGATTTACTTGGAGGGGGGCTAGGCCTAATGTGTGTGTGTGTTGGCGGGGGGGGGGGAAACCGAGTTATCTGACATGCAATTGGTCATTTAGTTAGGTATTTTTGTTTATTTACTTTTTTGGGTGGGGGGAAGCTACGCCAATGCCCTCGTCCGCCGGGCCTGCTCTGATTACCCGAGGCTCAGCTCAGTCAAGCGCGCCTTAGACCATGTGCAGAGTGCCGGCGACGAACCTGGGGTTTTGGTGGGCCAGGAAGGGAAGGGCCGGGGTGGGGGGCAATAGCGGGGCGCCCAGTGCCCGCGAGCAGCCCCTTTGGCGCTTCCTCCCGTGCATGGCGCGCATCTTGCGCCAGGGAGGCAGTAAGAACTGACTGCTCCGAATACGGCATTGAATGGGAGGGGTGGGGGGACAGGGCACACGGAGAAAAAAAATAGTTTTATTATTTGTACGCCGCCCATCTGACTTGGTTGCCCCAAAAACTTCCCTACATAGAGGACTGCCTTCATATGTCTTTCTAAAAGTTGTGTAAAAACAAAATAAAATAAAAAAATTCCTTCCAGTAGCACCTTAGAGACCAACTAAGTTTGTTCTTGGTATAAAAGTTGTGTAGTTATTTATCTTCTTGACATATGATGGGAGGGCGTTCCATGGAAAATCCGTGGTTGCAAGAAAACAGAAATATATTAAGAGGAAACAAAATCCCAGGGTGATGCATGCTTGGAAGCTTTTGTATGCTTCAGGTGGTAATCTATCTAATGATAATGATGATGATTTACAAGTGTACTTGGCTACATTGGTGTTGGGTAGCCAAATACTGTAAAAACTGGTAGAAAGCCTTTGTTGGGTAGCAGATATGTGCTGAGACTTTTTAATAATAATAATAATAAATAATGGGTTGGTCTTTTGTCTTTCCCTACTGGGAACAGTAGAAATGGTAAGGCACACTGCTGCTTCCACCCTGATTTGCCCATATTGGATGACCTATCCATAACTTGCTGCCACTTTTGGCATTTATGCAAAGGGACTTGGGGGGATCAAGCAGGAGATCACCCTTCCTCTGGAAATTGCTGGGAGATTGCATGCCTTAGAATCCCCCAAATGCTGACCCTCTTCCCCCTGCCCTTTAGCCTGGCATATTAATAGGTGCGATGGCTGCCCTCAGTGAAGAGTTACAACATCTAGACAGAAGGACCAAGCAGCTGCTAGAAATGATGACAAGAGCCAGTGGGGCAGAAATGCTGAAGCAGAGTCTAGAGAAAGAGGAGCAGATGCTCAACAAGCTGTGGGATACTCAAAAGAGCACAGCCCAGCTGCTAAAAGGTACACCTTTCCCTCTAACTGCATAGCAACAGTTGTGATTGAGTATGTTACTGTGTGTGATATTATGTATCTCTTAATTTTATTACAGGTGGTGACCATTTAAGAGGCTTTTTAGAGGGTGCTCCCCATTTATGTGATTTTATGCTTATGCACATCGGGGCCTGGAACACCAGTATCCATATAAAACAGATAGGGTGTTATTCAGCTAAGTTTTACTCTACAGTGCACCCTTTGAAATTAATGAACTTAAGTTAGGCCCATTAATTTCAGTGGGTCTACCCTTAGCAAAACTTAGCTGAATACCAGCCCTAATGTATTGAAACCCTGTATGGACCAGGGTCCCGGCACTTGCTTGGGGTTGCATGAACATTACAGCATCAGATGTTCCTAGTCCACTACTGAAGCTTAACTATCAGGTGTTACTCTGATCATTGCCTGCATAGGAACTCCATGGTTGGATTATATATCTTTTGGGTGACTTGCCATGCTCTGAAGTTCGGAGGGTGTTGATCTAATCTCATACTGCATTTCTTAATTAGTCAAAATAGTCCAAATAAAACGTTCCCGATGTTGATCCTTGATTTATTTTTTAGCAGCCTCTGAATTAGTTTAGCAAGTGGGTTAGTGCATTGTAGTTCTCTGTGAATTCTTTATTTTCCTGTTGTAATCCAAAGTCCTCAGCAACTCACTTTCAGTTTCCCTTTTTTATTATTCCATTGAGGATTGTTGCCAGAATCGTAGTAAAAATTTCACACAGTCAGTTTTGTGATTAAACCATAACTATGGCATTAACAAGATATTCTTTCAATTCTGCTTGCATTTCAAACACCAGTCTTTCAGGAGAGATTTGCTGAATAGAACAGCAAATATAAAATATATCAAAAGAGGATAATGGAGGCTCACCTCCCCCAGCCTCTGAATTAGTTTAGCAAGCTGTTTAGTACATTGTAGTTCTGTGTGAAATATTTTTTAATATTCTTCTCTTTATTTTCCTGTTTTAATCCAAAATCCTCAGCGAAGCCACTTTCTGTTTCTGCACACAAAGGTAAAACTCAATGCGTCACATCCAAGAGAAAGGGAGATCTAGCCTTCCACCATTAGCGCCGGGCAGATATCCAAAATTCCCTTCTGTGATCTCATTGCAGCTGGTAACAAGCTGATGCCCCAGCGAAAACACTATAACTCCCATCAAGAATTATTTTTATCATTCCATTGAGAATCGTTGTCAGAATCTTAGTCAAAATTTCACACAGTCAATTTTGTAGCTAAACCATAACAATAACAACGATATTCTTTCAATCCCGCTTGCATATTTCAAACAGTCAGTCTTTAGAGGGAGATTTGCCGAATAAAATAGCAAATGCATAATATATCAAGAGAAAATAATGGAGGCTCACCTCCCCCAACACACGGATCCGATCACAATGAAAGCCCTTCTTCAGGTCCAAACCTTGACACTCAGTGGCTGATTCAATTAGCAGAATACTTTATCCCTCCTAGCTCAGAGCATACCTGTTAATTAAGTCCAAATTTCATCTTAAGAACAGCTTTGCAGAGTTGCCGAAACGCACGGTGCATTGCACCCGGCGCCCCCTGCCCCCCGCATTCGGATGATCTGCGGGTAGAGCAGCCCCCCGGCCCTGGGGTTTTTGGGGGAGGATAATTACTGCCATATTATCCTCAATTAGCCACACGGAAAGGCTCTGCTGGAATGGGCACAGCCGTTCACCATGGCGGACAGACAGGCATTGAATATTTGGCTTTTTTGATTGTATTATAATTCGGAATGTTTTAATGTGGTTTTTATTGGATTGTTAAAATGGAAAAATTTAATATTATATATTTTTTAAAAGGAAATCCATGGTTTGAGAGAGCTGAATTTTGTTGAGTCACAAATGCATCATGGGAGATGGGGAGAGGAAGGAAGAGAGAAGGGCTATTTGGAATTTGGTGAAAGTGTGGAGCTATGTTCAAAACTATTCTGAATCTATTTGCTGGATGGGTAGCTTCCTACCAGCTCTCTTTGGCACTTTGCAGTTTGGAGTTCTCATCTAGACCCAGCCAGATGGGCGGGGTACAAATAATAAATTATTATTATTATTATTATTAATCATCTCACTCTTGGGTGCTTTTTCTCTTAATAAAACTGGGGTTTATTATAAGGGATACCTAATGTTGGTTTGGCATACTGTCCAGTCATTTCAAGTAGTTGTCACCAGCCTCATCTTCCCTTTAATTCTGTCTCTGTGCAAATCCCACAGCTGAGAGATCAATTGGGTACCTGATTAACTTTTTATTAGGAGCCAGGTCCTCTTACACCTCTGGGAAAAAATGGCTCGTTTCGCCTTAAAGTGGTAATTTTAAGGAGAAAAGTTTGAGGGGATGATAAGTACAGTAACATTATTCAGGGGAGCAAACTCTTATCTGACAGAATGCCTGGTTTTGGTAATTATTTTAGCTGTATAATGTATTTTGTCCTATGTACAGTATCTTGCTTTTTGTAATGGCTTAGGCTACACAAATAAATAATATTCATAGCAAAATTAATATGTGCAGAATTTAGAAAGTTTTTCTCCTCAGTACTCCTTCACCTCTCCCCTCTAAAAGAAATGAATATTTTTTTAGACACCTATACTAAAGGACAGCAAATGTATGAAAAAGGAAGTATCAAAAGAGGAGATGAAGGAAGCAATTTAAAACTTGAAGGTGGGAAAATCTCTAGCCCTGATGGATTCTCCGCATCCTTTTACAAAGCATCTAAGGAACAAACAGTTCCACAGATGGCCACAATATTTTAGCTGGTAACTCGCTTCCCACAACTTGGAAACATTCCAAGAATAGTAGTTATTCCCAAACCTCACCAGCTGATCTTTTTGTTAAATCATAGAATCGTAGAGTTGGAAAGGATCCGGAGGGTCTTCTTTAAAATAATATCCGCATATTCATGGATTCTCAGTGGGGCTGTGTTTGATTCCAGTGGGGCTTTGCAGAAGCCGTGCAAGTCCCTCAACTGTAAACCCCAAGTGAAGGGGTATTGGATTTAAAGGAGAGCAGCTTGTCATTAGTAGTAATAATTTTTGTTTCCTGATAAACACTTATAGGCTGCATTTTGTTAAAAAATCCCAAAGGTAGCAAATATATGTGCAATTATATGTCTGTCTGTCTGTCTCTCTCACACGCAATTTAATACAAAATCAAGTATCTGCAAAAGTAGTACATTCCTGACAGTAGAAATCTGTTAAAAGCAGCTGTCATAAAAGGTGATCCCAAAAGTTTTCTGGAAGCAGGTTGCTTTGTACTGCTACCTAAATACCATCAGGAGAACTAAAGTGGGTGCTTTTATAATGTTGATACCCTATCCTTTCCTTATGACAGATCTCATGGCTGCAGAGGAGAAAGTGGCCGAAAAACTTTGCGACAGGGAACAGCAGCTGAATGCAAACCTCCAAAAGCTGCAGAAAATTGAAGACAAATTGCTCCAGGCAAATGAGAAGGCTGCTGAATTGAGGACCAACACCAGATATCCTTCTCCATCTGCATCTGGTGCCAAATCTAAACATCCCCTGGTGGGAGGTCAATCCGTCAAACATTTCTCCCCTTCTAGAGCATACTGCAGATCAGCCAAGGTTTGGTAACTTTTCTAAGTGAAGGTGTATATCCCACCCTGGTTCAGCAAGGCAGGGCATGGCTACTCGTGTTTAGCCAGCTGAGTGGATTTAACTTGGTGATTTGTCTGGCCTGGTATACAGCTGTATGTCCGTGCTAATTTCTGGTGAATTATTCACTGTCTTTCCCAGAATTGTTGATTTCACCAAGCAGGGATAGCAGCTGTTGTTTTGACTGAGGGCAGGACTTTACCTTTCCACCCAACCCTTCTTATGGGAAGGGACACTGGTAGAGTACTTAGTTTGAATATAGAAAGTCCCACACTCAATCCCTGGTAGCCTCACGAAAAGGACCTTCGATACTGGGGCTTAGGAAGACCTGCCCTTGAGATCTCAGGGAGACACTGCTTCTCAAAGTAGACGCCATTGGGCTTGATGAAGCAACTCTTATTTACTCAGGAGTCTTGCTTTTTGAAATCAGATTTCTTAAAGTCAAGTGTGCATCTCAACTACCCTCAGCTTTCCCTTTCCTCTGTACATGCTTATATATTTTGGGATGAACAAAATAAAGTCAAGAGACACTTTGCTGAAGGCACCTCAGCCTTGGATTGGGAAACCTGAGGTCTTCCATATGTTATTGGACTCTTGACTCCCATCATCCCCAGCCAGAACAACCAATGGTTAGGGATGATGGGTGTTATAGTCCAACAACATCTGAAGAACCATAGGTTCCCAATCCCTGGTATTCCTAATTTTTCCCTCTTGTAAGTTGAGATGGAGGGAGAGAGGCTTATCCAGCTCAGCTGTCCACCATGTGAAGGAAAGACCCTTTTGCTTCATTGTATTCTGTTATATTTCTAGTCTGCTCTTTTGTACAGGCAGTCAAGTAGATCAGAAAGTTTCATGGTACCTCGTTGCCCTTCTTCAGAGGACAAATAACTATTTCAGAGTAATTTGCCCTTGCTGAAATCAATAGCCCCTGTTGGGTTTGGGGAATGCATCATAGTTGTTATTCCTTAACTCACATCATACTGATTTAAGAAAAGAACTGGAGGCTTTGAAAGAAGAAATCAGGCAGAAAGAGAAGAATGCAGATAACGACGCCATTGTGTCCAAATCGGCTATGTAAGTAGAGACTTCCCTCTGCTCCTTTTATTTAAGCCTAGTCTTGTGAATTGGTTAGGGAAAAGGTAGATTATTGTAACACTTTCCCTTTATTAAATGTTTCTTAAAAGCTGCCCAAGCCAGTGACAAGGACCTCTGCTTCTTTTTCCACTGAGTTAGAGGCAGAATGCTGCCAGTTGCAGTTTCAAGAACTTTTTTTAAGTACAAGAAGATTCCTGCTTGTATCCTGTGATGGAGTGATTGTGAGTGGTCTGTACAGAAGTGTTGGCCTAGCATCGTATCCCAGGTCCAGCTATAGATAGTGGCTCAATTCAGACATTTTGATCTCCGGTCTAATGCAACCATGGTTTATTGGACTGGGAATGAGGCATAAGCCTGTGTGTATTCTCTTTGTCCCTTCGTGGCTTCATCGTTGTCCCGTGACACTGAACTGGTTTAAGAGTTCTATGTAAACTGGAACCCAGTTTTGTTACTTCTCCCTGAGGATTTCGGGTAATGAGTTTGGATAAAACTTCACTTTTTAATGGCCAGTGGGTGCAATTGGGATTCCCCCCCCCTTTAGTAGCTAAGGGACTGAGCCATGAATCAAGAAGTCCCCACATTGTACTTATTTACTTCGCCAAACCTTTATAAGGCATTACAGCCCACATTGTATCTTGGCCTCTGCCCCCCCCCCCACTACTGGCAACTGAGGAGTAATTAGTGACTTGAATTACAGTGCTCTAAGGATGACAACCAGTGTAGGCTTATGAAATGCTTTGAACACTTGAAAGCGCTACTATAAGTAATATTGTACGTAAGTAGTATTGAGATCACACAGATAGGATTTTTATATTCAAGGGGCTATAGTATATACAGTGGAACCTCGACTTACGAAGTACTCGACTTACGTATTTTTCGACTTCCGAAAGGGAAAAAGTGGCCGCGCGCCTACGAATTTTTCGACTTCCGAAAGGAAATCCGCTTGGATTTTAGATGCGGTTTACTTGACTTATGAAGTTTTAGATGGGGTTTACTCAACTTACGAAGGTTTACATAGGGTTTTCTTACGAATTTTTCGACTTACGTTTCCAATGCATTCCTATGGGAATGCCGTTTTTTGACTTATGAAATTTTCGATGTACGAGTGTGCTTTCGGAACGCATTAAATTCGTAAGTCAAGGTTCCACTGTATAATGGATCTCAGCCACAGGTGCCAGAGTAGGCAATGATCTGATCTGGGAAGCTTCATATGTTCAATTTTGTCTTACAGGTATATTGTGCACCTTTATTACCAGATCTGCCGTATTGACTGGGACTACTCCTGTGAGCCAACAATAGTCAAAGGAAGTATCCTTGCGCTGCAGGCAAACAGGGGCTCCTTGCAGGGTGGGGAGACATAATGGTTTTTCCTTAACCCTTTTTGCCTTCAGTTCATTATGGGCCAGACATTGCTCAGCCTATCAATCTTGACAGCAGCCAACACTCCCGCCGCTTCATCTGTGACTATCTGTGGAACCTTGTGAGCACAGCCTGGTGAAGGAGATGGCACTGGACGTGAATGTACAGTGCCTATACCTATTATGGGCGATCAGTGTTCCTTTCCCTGTTGTTATTTTTGTCAGAGCTGTAAATAGAGAGCAAGAAGAAATAAACTTTCGTACTAATCGCAAAAAGTTGCTTTATTTGTGTGAGAAGTGTAATTTAAAAACCAGTTCATTTCAAGCCAGTAAGTTTGATGGTAAAAACAAAACCAATCAATGCAGGAAGCACCCTGGCCAAGCACTTCTCATGGGGTGGTAATAATTCAAAAGCAGCCAGGGCCCACCTGAAGTCTTTTTATGTCCTGTTCAATGTTCACTTACCTTGCAGAACTATCAGCCACACAAGAGGAAACAGTCTGCCCAGCTTTCCTCCTTTTGCAGCTGACTGTCAAAATTTACCAGTTTGAATAGGCAGAGAGAGAACTTTAGAAAAATCCAGACTTGAATTTGATGTCAAACTAACTGTTCAATAAACATTTCAAATAGGCAGGAATGGTCTATTTACAAGGTATTCCCAACTGTTCCATGCAAAGGAGACCCCCACCCCCAATAATTAGACTATTCCTTGCCAGACCATCACTTGCCAGAGATCTGGAAAGGACACTGTAAGCATCAAGCTCTCTTCTGCAATTCTCATAGGTTCCTTTTTTTAGACGATTCCCAATACTAGACTGAGGCAGGGTCAATCGTAAATCACCAGATACACTACCCTGATAAAAGCACAGAGCAGGGACAGTTCTTCACAGTCACTGCCCCCCATAGGTAGTTCAAATTCAGTTTTGAAGTTTTGCTCATCCTTGGCACTTTTCCTTGGTCCTAGAAGAACAGAACTTAGCACTAGGCATGTCTTAATACTGAATCTTCTCCCATTTGTTTCTCTCCTCCATTTGAAAGGAAACTGCACTCTCCCTTAGCAATGGCAGTTCTCATCGCCCTGTTTGCGGCATGGCTCCATGGTGACAGCCACCCCCACCCCACTCCGGCCTGATGTCATGTGGGTCACCTCGGTCCAAGTATCGGTGGTGGGATCGTAACATTCAACACTATCCAGGAAGGTGTGACCATCATAGCCACCTGCATGGGGAGAGAGCCAGCAATTAACACACACAAGAGAATCAAGTGACCATGTCCAACTAATCGCTCCCACCATGCCTGTGCATAGGTATAAAGGTAAAGGACCCCTGGACGGTTAAGTCAAAGGCGACTGGGGTTGTGGTGCTCATCTTGCTTTCAGGCCGAGGGAGCTGGCATTTGTCCACAGACAGCTTTCTAGGTCATGTGGCCAGCATGACTAAACCGCTTCTGGTGCAACGGAACACTGATGGAAGCCAGAGCGCACAGAAACGCTGTTTACCTTCCCACCGCAGCGGTACCTATTTATCTATTTGCACTTTGACGTGCTTTCGAACTGCTAGGTTGGCAGAAGCTGGGACAGAGCAACGGGAGCTCACCCCACCGTGGGGATTTGAACTGCCAAGAGGCTCAGTGGTTTACACCATAGCGCCAGTAGACTTGTGTTAGTGAAATAGCTGTGACACCCCCATATTGGCTTTGGGGAACCATGGGAATAGCATAGGGGAGAGGATAGGGGAGGTGATTTCATCAGGCAGGCTGATGGAACAATCTGTTTAGCCCCACACTGAATTCCTCCCAGTGTCTTTATCCACCATACATATGATCATATTCTCTTTTAAAGGTAAAGGGACCCCTGACCATTAGGTCCAGTCGTGACCGACTCTGGGGTTGCGGCACTCATCTTGCATTACTGGCCGAGGGAGCCGGCGTACAGTTTCCAGGTCATGTGGCCAGCATGACTAAGACGCTTCTGGCGAACCAGAGCAGCACACGGAAACGCTGTTTACCTTCGCGCCGGAGCGGTACCTATTTATCTACTTGCACTTTGACGTGCTTTCGAACTGCTAGGTTGGCAGGAGCAGGGACCGAGCAACGGGAGCTCACCCCGTCACGGGGATTCGAACCGTCGACCTTCTGATCGGCAAGCCCTAGGCTCTGTGGTTTAACCCACAGCGCCACCCGCGTCCGTTCTTTTAGTACAGATACGCTAAGGGTGTGGGGGTAAAAAAGAGCTATGCTAACCCTGCCCTCCGCAGCCATTTGTTCTTTTGTCACCCCCCTCCCAGCAGAGAGCTACCCTGGCCAAGCTTACCCAAGACGTAGATCTTGCCCTGGTGCACAGTGACCCCTAGCGCACTCCGGCGGTGGCTCATGGGTGCCGCAAAGGACCAGGTGCCCGCCTCCACATCGTAACGCTCCACGCTGTTGAGTTGTAGTGTGCCATCAAAGCCCCCCATGGCATAAATGCAGTTATTGAGCGCACAGACCCCTGTGGGAGGAAGCAGCCGTGTTAAGACAGATTAGCCTGACCCCGACTCACCCCACCGTATTCAGAGGCCCCACAGATATTTACGCAGTATCTCATTTCAAGCAGTACATGTAAAGTCTTTTGGCCTACCTAACGAAGCATAAGGCACTGTTTCCCAGTAACCCCCCCCCACATTTTTGCATGGCAATCAGCAATAAGGAGACCAAGACCAAGCTGACCTATTGCTAGTAGGAGACGGCTGCATTCCTATTGCACAGGCCTCGGCACCAGGAGGGCCAGCCCATCAGCAAAACAAATGGGCTGCAAGTGCCATGCGACTGACTCATCTGCGCTGCAGCTGCACTTCAGCCTCTAGCCTGGGGTGGGGCACCAGATGTTTTTAGACTACAAGGCCCATTGTCCTCAACCATTCACCATGCTGGCTGGAACCGATGGGAGCTGCTGCCAGGACCATATAACCTAAAGGACCTACATTGGCTCACAGTACATTTCCGAGGACACAATTCAAAGTGTTGGTGCTGACACTGAAAGCCCTAAATGGCCTCAGCCCTGTATACTGGATGGAGCGTCTCCACCCCCATCGCTCAGCCCAGAAACAGGTCCAGTGAGGGCCTTCTGGCGGTCCCCTCGCTGCGAGAAGCGAGGCTACAGGGAACTAGGCACAGGGCCTTCTTGGTAATGGCACCCTCCCTGTGGAACTCCCATCAGATGTCAAGGAGATAAAGAACTAAACAACTTCTAAGACATCTGAAGGCAGCCCTGCAGAGGGAAGTTTTTGATGTTTGCTTTTGTTTTTAATATTTTGTTGGGAGCTGCCCAGAGTGGCTGGGACAACTCACGATGGATGGCCTATTAATAATAATAATAATAATAATAATAATAATAATAATTATTATTATTATTATTATTATTATTATTATTACTACTACTACTACTACTACTACCACCACTACTACTACTACTACCACCATTGTCAATCTAGGATGCCCATTCAGTACAAGAGCAGTTGGGAAATTCAGAGAGTAAAACCAAATCTGATCCCCCAACCCAGGCAGCACCCATGGCCAGATGAGAGCGAAGGGAGCGCACCTCTAATCTTGCCACAACCAGCAGAGAAAAGACAGCCTTGGTGAAGGTTCTGGGACACAGGAACCCAATTCCTTTCCATCGCCCCACTTACCTGCTCCACTCCGGATGGTTTTCATTGGGGCAATCATCTCCCACGTGTCCCGCTCAGGGTAGTAGCACTCCACTGAACTGTGGCGGCAATTGCCATCGAAGCCCCCCACCGCGTACAAGAGACGGTTCAGCACAGCCACCCCGACACCAATGCGACGGGTGAGCATGGGCGCCACTAACTGCCACTCGTCCCGCTCTGGCTCGTACCTGGAGGAAGAGAGGGGAGGAGACGCCTCAGGGCATGTCGACAATGTGCGCGCATGACCAGCACAGAACTAGATATCTGGCTTCTATTTGAAGAGAAGATCGAAACCCTCCTGGTTTCAAAGGAGCAAGGAAATAACTGAAAGGCAAATTTCTGTTCCTGGACAATTCACCAGAGACCTCTCTGCTGACACCAGCTCTGCCCCACCTCCTTTTTCAGGGGTGTCTGAACAGTCTTAGCCTCTAGAAACCTGCATTCCACACACAGCCACCCCTCCCTCTGGAAAGTTGCAAGGTCCTACTTTAAAAGTCATAGCCAAGGCTGGCTGTATATCTGGCACCCATGCTCAAAACTTGGGTTTTAGAGCGCACTCTCTCTGTTTTTTCCTTTTTGGAAAAAGCAAGGATCATTGGCCATGTGACCAACCTAGGTGAGGCACGGTGCAGAAAGAGCGACAGGAAACTACTGAATTTTGCTCCTGACTCAGAGGGGAACCACCTGCAGTCTGTTTACTGTCCTCTGACCTCCATGCTGCCTGAAATAGGACAATCAAAACGGCTGCTATTTCCTCACCCTTGAGTATCTCATGCCGGTTCCCCAGCACCTCAGATCGAGGGAAGCAGGTTTGCCAGGTACTTTCTTCCAGGTCAGGGCAGAGTGCCAGGGCTTCCTTTGTGGTTCTTTCAGTGATCAGTAATTCTGAAGCCAAGCCACTTCCTGTCCCGTCCCCCCCAAATAACCTCCCTGTTGACTTTTCTTCACTTGCAGGCACCTGGGAGAAAAAGAGCACCCAGGCAACCCTGTTGCCTTTGCAATGAGGTCATCAAATTGCCATCAGCTTTGAGTTGTGCATGCTGCTGGCACAGACAGCAGCCTCCTGAGAACCCACGGGCCCTTGCCACCCACCCAGTACCTGTGCAGGGGAGAGTCCCACAGGGTCATGCCAGATGGGCGGATGCCCCAGACGTTGACGGACTACATCAATCTGTCTGTACGTCCAGACATTGATGGACTACAATCACCCTCATCCGTGACCATTGGCCACTGCTGGCTGGGAGTTGGGAGTCCAGCAATGTATGAAGGGCCACAGAGTTCCCCATCCCTCCCTAGACTCAGCCCCCTTTCCTGCCTGGGTTATATTCATGGGCGTAGCCAAGATTTTTGTTGCGTGGGGGGGCAGGACTTTTGTTGGGAGGGGCAAGAACCGATTTGATTGGTCAGTTAGTTAAGTACTTCTATTGTTTTACTTGATCTAGGGGGGACAGCTGCCCCCCCCAGCTACGCTCATGGCTATATTTCCTTAAAAGATAATCTGTAGGGAGCTACATGCAAGTGGTGGGTGGGGCCAAAACCAGGCGTAAGCTGGGTCTTTTCGACATCACCTTCCCTTTCCCTCCCTCTCCCCACCAGGCTGCCCAAGGAGGGGCAGGTCACTCTTGCCAGATGTCTGAACTGATTGCCTTCCCATTCCTGCAATATTCTCTCCCTTTCAGCTCCTCCCCAGCCCTCCCAAGCATATCTGTTCCTTTCCAAAAGTGGGGAGGAGGAGAATGTGCCCAATTTAAAGAGCACCAAAGGTAAAGCTGCAGCTGCAAAGGAACAAGCAAGAACACACACACACACACACACACACACACACACACACACACACACGCCCCGCTGTGATTGTTCCTCTGCAGCCTTGGATTTGCTGCTCTGGAGCAACAAACTCTTGCAGGGTCCTGTTTCGCACCCGGCCCTTACCTCTCCACGCTGTTGTGATGGTTGCTCCCGAAGGAGCCGCCCACCGCGTAGATCATGCCGTCAATCACCCCCACGCCGATCCGGTTACGTGCCACGCTCATAGGAGTGCAAGGAGACCACTGGTTCGTCATGGGGTTATAGCAGTCAATGGCGCTCGAGTCCATGTTGCCGTCGTGGGAGTTGTTCCTCCCGCCCACTGCGTAGAAGAGTCCGCTCACCACGCAGCTGGCCAGGCCGCTGCGGGGCACCTCCAGGTCAGCCAGCCGGATCCAGGAGCCGTCGCAAGGGTTGTAGGCCTCCAGGTAACTGAGGGACCGGTGGTAGTAGCCGCCCGCCGTGTAGATGAGCTGCCCCACTTTGGGCGCCCGGCAAGGCACATCCTTGGTGGGCTTGTGCAGGGTGAGGTCCTGGAAGATCTTGGCCAGGTAGTCCTTGCAGCGCGAGTCCGACTTGAGGATCTCGCACTTCTGCAGCTGCATCTGGAGGAAGTGAGGGGTGAGCGAGTGGCAGCGCACGGCCTTGAGCAGCGCCTGGACGTAGAGCCGCCTGTTCTCGCAGTCGTACTTCACCCAGTTGATGCAGGCGTGGAAGACCTCCGACTCGCAACGCACGTTCAGCTCGTCCCTGCTGATCAGCGTCACCAGCTGGCAATGCGAGAGGTTGAAGAATTCATCCTGCTTGGAAACCTGGAAGGGGGGGGGGGCAGAGAGAGACCCAGGACATGACAGCAAAACTCTGCAGGAGACATTTTTGCAGATTCACTAAAGCCCTTCAACACACGACACTTTCCTTGACCGCTCTGCAAGGGGGAGCAAAGTACTGTATTTTTCGCTCCATAAGACGCACTTTTTTCCTCCTAAAAAGTAAAGGGAAATGTCTGTGTGTCTTATGGACACTACCAGACCTTTAGAAGACATCTGAAGGCAGCCCTGTTTAGGGAAGTTTTTAATCTGTGATGTGTTAATGTACTTTAATGTTGCTGGAAGCCGCCCAGAGTGGCTGGGGAGACCCGGCCAGATGGGCGGGGTACAAATAATAAATGTATTATTATTATTATTATTATTATTATTATTATTATTATTATACTCCTCCTGGAGCAGGAGCAGCAGCAGTTTTCTCGTGCGACCAGACATTCCCCCCACACCCAGTGCACTCCACCCTGGCGCTGAAAAGGCCTGCCCTCCATGCCCCTGCCTCCGCACGGGCACTCACCTCCCCAAAATTCATGTAGATGTACTCCCGCGCCCGCTGGTGCAGCTCGGTACAGCCAATCTGCTCGGCGAAGTTGGCGATGCCAATGGCGTTGCTGGGGTCCAGCTGCTGGGCCAGAAAGGTGCAGCAGGCTTTGACCACACTGTCGATCTGGTACATGACGGCCCCGTTCATGACGTGCAGGACGCACTTCTCACCCACTGAGATGGAGGCCGTGTAGGCAAACTCGATGAGCCTCTCCATCACTTTGGGGTGGACGCCCTCGATGGGCACAATCTCCATGCCCTGCTCCCGTAGTCCCATGGTGAACATGGCCTTGAAGACAGGGCTGGAGGAGGCCAGCACTACCTTGTGGGCCTGGAAGTCGGCCGGGGGCACGTTCTTGTACTTGACCCGCAAGGTGACGTCGCAGAGCTGCTGGCTCAAGCGCAGCTGGTTCATTATGCTGAAGGCTTGCTTGGTGTGGTCCTCCAGCGTGTAGCTGAAGGTGTGGTTGCCATTGTGCGAGGGAGTCACCTCCGCCTTGCACTCTGGGGAGTACATCACAGTTGCAGCCACACACTCATCGCACGAAGGAACAGAGGAAGAAGCAGTGGTGGCGCAAGCGGCCAGGCAGCTGTCTACAGGGCCCCTGCAAGCAGCCAGTTCTCTGCACCTGCAAAGGACAGAGAAGCCGAGAGGTCTGGTGAGGTGAGGTGTTGAGCCACAGGGAACATCTCCCCCTTCAGGTTTCCGCCCACTTCTTCCTCAGCCCTTTTGATTTCGGCAAAAGACAGTCCCAAGTATGAGGAAGCTTTTTAGTTTAGGAAAAGAAATAGGTGAGTCAAAGAGAGAGGGTGGGATGATAGAGGAATTATGCATAGGGTGGCAAAAGTAGATAAAGAGTTTTTCTCCACCTCATAGAATACTAAAAAAAAAAACAAGAACACCCAATGCAGCTGAATGAAAGGAAAGGAAGCAATTCCTTCACACATTCCTTTTACTTAAAGTTTTAATGCGTTGCAAACCGCTTTGAGGTTTTTTCTTTGAAATATAAAGATGAAATGAAATGAAAAATAATAAATCCACTCCAAAAATGGCACCTAGACATTTGTTGTGGTGACCATAACCTAGGTTTAAGGTGCCATTTGGCAATTAGCTTATATATCTGAGTTTCTAACACTGGATTTGAGCGATCGAAAACAAAGCAGCTTCAAAACAAAGATCTCTACACAGGGCACAGGAGTATCTCTCACTCAGAGCTCCATATCCGAAGTCCTCCTTTGACAGAGGAGGACGTCCTATGCAGCTCTTATGCGATTCTCTCAGATTAGCAAGACGTATGGACCCCCTTCCCTTCTCCAGGAGACCCATGCCAGAGGCTAGCTGAAGCTCATGCGTACTCCTCGTGCCCTCAGTGGACCATGCCATCCCAGGACACCATTCTGAGTGTTTTTTTCTCTGTTCTGTCATTCAGTGTTTAATCTCTTACAAATACTAATGTTATTATTACATGGATGAGAATGAGCTCGCGCCAAGAATGCACTCTAGAGCAGTGTTCCCCAACCTTGGGCCTCCAGCTGTTTTCGGACTACAATTCCCATCATCCCTGACCACTGGTCTTGCTAGCGAGGGATGATGGGAATTGTAGTCCAAAAACAGCTGGAGGCCCAAGGTTGGGGAACACTGCTCTAGAGGACACAAACATAAAGGTCCCTGAACAGCCAACCTCAAATTGTGAGTAAACCAACAGTATACATATAGCTTCCACACCAAGGCAGACTGCGAGCTGTGCGTCCCCTGCCCCAAATCTTGTCATCTTCATCATCACTTCTTGCTACAGATATAGCTCCCCCCCAGTTTCAAAGTGCTTTGTTGCCCTTGATTCCGCGGTATTGTGGGGAAGGTACAAGAGAGTTCCATACGCACAGAGAACCTGTCACTGTACTATGGGCGTGGTTGAGTCTACCGAACATATCCTTCTGTCTTGTCCTCTCTATGTAGAACTTAGGCAAAATCTTGTAACACCACTTTTACGTCAATCTAGCTTTCTACCCAGAGAAAGACAGGTTTTATATTCACTGAATAATATTACTAGAAATACAGCCTCCCTGGTGGCTAAATTTCTTTTTTTAGCTTCTAAGCGTCGCAAGATTTTAATTGATTGTATCGATATGAGGCTATTTGTTTAGTTCCATTCTATTGTGGATTATGTTTCCTTTTTTCAAAGTTCTCTCAGATGCTTTTAATTCTGTACAAATGTATTCTTCTGACTGACGGTCGAATAAAAGAATGATGATGATGAAAGCGCTTTGCGCACAGCAAACTTACACAGCCTTGTTAGGTGTGCCTTTCTTATTAGCTGAAGATTGCAGAGGGCTGGAGGAGGGGGCACAGAAGCTAAGGCCAAGGGAGGGGGGGTTGGCTACAGTGCTCACATTCAGGTACCCTCAGGAATCTGCCATGGGTCCCTGTGCACCAGCAGGATTGGCTGCTGATGCTGGACCTGGGACCCCTGTGCAGGCGGCCGGGTGTGCAACAGACAACCAGTTCTATTATACGCAGTGCCCCTGACATCACCCAGCTCTGGGGTGCTGTCAGGAGTTAAGAAATTAAGATGCATCCATCCACCTCTGCCCCCCCCCCCAACCTGACTGATTCATTCATTCATTTCCCCTGTGGGAAATAAACAGGGCAGGCAACTTGCAGACCTGCTGCTCCCACTAGATGACATCACCAGCAGGGCAAGCCCAACGGCAGACGGGTGCTGCTGGATCTCGTTATTTGTGGGGATTTTCTCCCCGCGCATTTTGCAATCTCCGTAGGAAGGAGCCCACAAACTCCATTGCCCCATGTGATTAGGAGCAGTATAAAAGGGGAGGATTAAGGGGCTCTCTGGGCTCGGCATCGTTGCTGAAACACCTCTGAAGGGACAGATTTCGCACAAGAGAAAAGCAGCTCACTGGAGGAGGAAATTGTGCAAATGGTGCGCAACCCCCTCCCTGCTTCCTTAGCAGGGACAACGCTGCGTGCAAAATAGATATGCACCAAATGGTGAGAGCAGGCCAATCTCCATCCGCGGCTGGCAACCAATTCTTCATATCTGTGGGGGAAGCAGTGTTTTCTCCCTCTGCGAGTTCCCTCAAGCAAAACCAGGGGTTCATCCACACTTCCATTAGGCATGTGTCCTCTTTCCCTAGGAAAACCCGCTGTTTACCGATGAATGGAACAAACGTCAATGGGGTTTTCTGCGGACTGATGTTTGTTCTGATTCAGCAGCAAAACTGTCAGGGATCTGCCCGCCCCTGCCAGTCCAGCTCTGAGTGTTTATAGAGAGCCGCAACCTGTGTTAACAACAGATTCATCTTCGAGTGAATCTGGCAGTCCCATCTCGGGGGAGGAGCAGTTAGTGGCTGGGAGCCAGGGAGTGCCAGGTGTCCAGGGAGTTGCTGAGAGACCTGGCACCACCCAGCAGACTCGCTCGGAGGGGGAGGCTTCAGTTCCGGCGCATATCTCACGTAGGAGGAGAAGGCGGGAATTCAGGATGCCATGGCTTTGGTGTTGGCGCCAAAACAGAAGGGAGGCACTTCCGGATTCTGCTAGTGACTGAGCAGACATGATAAGACTGAGCTCTGCACGGTAAATAGCTTGGCACTGAATAAAAAGACTTAAAGACAAATGGCTTTGGCACTTCTATTGAACAGCCGATAAGAGAACCTGACAAAAACCATGGGTTTTCTGGGGAAGCGGTGGGACCAAAAAACCGTCTTGGACCTGTGTCTAGAAATCACGGGAAAGTGTGGATGAACCCCAGAGAACAAGCAAAAGCTTCCCTTTAACCTGCTGGTCCCCATGCCCTTGATATACTGTCTCCTTAACGCCCCTCAGCTGACTGTTTACTAGCCTCTGCCCTGTCTCACCTCCCGGGGAGGGAAGAGCCAAGAGTTGCTGTTCTCACCAAGAAATGAATGTGGGCGGGAGAAGAGGCAGTTCAGAAGGAAGGGGTCAATGTGTGTACTAAACAGGGGGGGGAGAGTCCTTGGGATGAGCTGCTGCTGTCAGAGGCCTGCTGAATACCTCCAGTGCCAGCCCCTGCCCAGAGCCCCCCTTTTCCTACACAGAAGTGCTTCCTGGGGGGGGGGGAATGTCACACTAGAAAAGCAACTTGGGAAAATGGAGACATCAGGGGCGGAGGAAGCCTCCTCGCCACCCGGGGCGGCGAACGGAGGCTTCCCCCTGGGGGCGGGGCGTCGTGACGTTGTGTTGTGATGTCACGACGCAACGTCACGACGGAGTGCGCATGCGTGAAATGCCGAGCGTGCGCACTCAGTCACCGGGCCGCTGCTACTCCCGTGGCGCACTTGCGAGGTGCCGCGCCAAAAGCAGCAGCGGAGGGGCACCCCGACGAGCCGCCGATCGCATGCGGTTTGGATGGAGTGCGAGCGGCGGCTCGTGGGGGTGCCCCACTGCTGCTGCTTTTGGCGCGGCGGCTCGCAAGGGTGTCGTGGGAGCAGCGCCGGCGGGCGGGCCCCGCGCAGAGCGGGGCCAGCCCAAGTGTCACCCCCTCCTCCCGTGGAACCCGGGGCGTACCGCCCCCCACCCCCTTGCGACGCCAGTGGGAGACAGATCTCCGATGCAGATGCTCAAGGATTTAAAATTTAAATATTTGTCCACAGGGTTCCTAATGAAGACTCTCACAAATTTGGGCAAGGAGAGAGAGAGAGAGGTGCCAAAGAAACCTGATGGGAAAGGAGAACACAGAGCTGCGCATGGCACGGTGCGCCTATGCAGTTTTGCCACATCAAAAGCTGCGTTCCTGTTCCTGCCTGCCCTCCTAAGCGACACAGCCAGGCATCAGGGTCCTCTACAGACGGTTGCGACCTCTCACTCAACAAGCGTGGCTAGCTGCCTTGGGGTCACACATTCCTGCCCCTCCTCAGTTCCCTGCCCCAGTTTCTCCAGACGCAAGGCCGATTCACCGGCAGGAAATCATTCCCTGAACTTCTCTCAGCCACCCAAACCTTACTCCAGGTCAGGGTGGTTCAACATGTGGCCCTCAATGCCTTTTTTGACGGCCCTCAGCAACATCTGACCCCCTCCCCCGTCCTCACACTGCCTTCCCAAAGCCTGGCACCCTGCTTAACTGGCAGGGCGAGGGCGGGCGTCAAATTTTGGCGTTGCTTCTCCCCTGCCCCTCTGCAACAAGGCAGTGTGTGGCCTTTGGGTTCCATGTCAAAGTACTCTTATGGCCCACGTGGTAGAAAAAGTTGGGCCGCCCTTCTCCAGGTTATCAAGAGGCCCCTCTTAAGCTGGGAAAGGAAAGACCACGAGACCAACATCAGACAGTCTGAGAGGATCAGAAGCACTCTCTGTCCCAACTTAAGCAAACAAAGGGTTGGCCACTTAAGTTGGTGCCTGCATTTCACTATCAAGGACTCTCAGCATCAGAGGTACAGACATCACATTGGGCAAGGAAGAGCAGCAGCTACGTAGAAGTAGGGACTCAAATGA
Source organism: Darevskia mixta (assembly GCA_034641385.1). NCBI lineage: Eukaryota > Metazoa > Chordata > Lepidosauria > Squamata > Lacertidae > Darevskia > Darevskia mixta. The sequence continues at coordinate 6,482,453 of JAWWNH010000067.1, read as the reverse complement.
AACTAAGCTGGGCAACTTGGAAGACCGTGGATATCAGTATCTCCCACTGTGTGGTATAGGTCTTGCTTGTTCATTTCTTTGGGATTTTACTGTCGGGGTGGGAACATGTGTGGCCCTCCAGATGTTTTTGGACTCATTACCCATCAGCCCCAGCCAGCATGACCAATGAAGAGACAACGATGATGGTGTTAAGTTGCAGTTCGTCAACATCTGGAAGTGCCTCCCCTCTTTAGCTCTTGCAAGTCTCTTTGAGGTCCTAGTTCTGCTGGATCTCTCAGTGGCCTTTGATACCATCGACCACAACATCCTTCTGGACCGTCTAGAGGGGCTGGGAGCTGGGAGCACTGTTAAAGTTCCGCTCCTTCTTCCTAGGCCATGTTCAGAAAGTGGTGTTGGGGGATGAGTGTACAGCCCCCTGGGCTCTCACTTGTGGGGTGCCTCAGGGTTCCGTCCTGTCCCCTATGCTTTTTAACATCTATATGAAGAATATGCGGATGATACCCAGCTCTACCTCTCTTTTAAATCAAAACTACTGAAGGCAGTGAAGGTCCTGTGTGAGTGCCTGGAGGCGGTTGGAGGATGGATGGCAACTAATAGATTGAGGTTGAATCCTGACAAGACAGAAGTACTGTTGTTGTGGGACAGGGAGTGGGCGGGTATGGAGGACTCCCTGGTCCTGAATGGGGTAACTGTGCCCCTGAAGGACCAGGTGCGCAGCCTGGGAGTCATTCTGGACTCACAGCTGCCCATGGAGGCGCAGGTCAATTCTGTGTCCAGGGCAGCTGTCTACCAGCTCCATCTGGTACGCAGGCTGAGACCCTACCTGCCCGTGGATTGTCTCACCAGAATGGTGCATGCTCTAGTTATTTCCTGCTCGGACTACTGCAATGCGCTCTACATAGGGCTACTTTTGAAGGCGATCCGGAAACTGCAACTAATCCAGAATGTGGCAGCTAGACTGGTGACTGGGTGGCCGCCAAGACCACATAACACTGGTCCTGAAAGACCTGCACTGGCTCTCAGTACGTTTCCAAGCTCAATTCAAAGTGTTGGTGCTGACCTTTAAAGTCCTAAATGGCCTCGGCTCAGTATACCTGAAGAAGCGTCTCCACCCCCATCGTTCAGCCAGTGGGTCCAGCGCTGAGGGCCTTCTGGCGGTTCCCTCACTACAAGAAGTGAGGTTACAGGGAACCAGGCAGAGGGCCTTCTCGGTGGTGGCACCCACTCTGTGGAATGCCCTCCCATCAGATGTCAAGGAAATAAACAACTATCTGACTTTTAGAAGACATCTGAAGGCAGCCCTGTTTAGGGAAGTTTTTAATGTTTGATGTTTTATTGTGTTTTTAATATTTTGTTGGAAGCTGCCCAGTGTGGCTGGGGAAAACCCAGTCAGATGTGCGGGAATAAAATAAAATAAAATAATGTGTGGGGAAACAGCCTGTAAGTGATTTAAGTAACTATATTTAAGTCAAGTAAAACACAGGTACTTAAGTTTACAAAAAATTCTTATAAAATCCATTGACTGCTTTGTCCTTTCAAGCCTCAGTGGGCAGCAAGTGTTGGGGGGGGCACTGCATGTAGGTGCAGGAGAGGAAGGGGGGGTTGTGTGCTGGCTTTATTGTGGTCGGCAAAGGCCTACCCACCATCCTTCTGCCACGGAACTGCAGCCCGGCGTAAAGTGCACCGAGGACTATGTACACATTCAGCAGTTTCTTCCACATGCCACAAGCCTACTCGAGAGGAAAAACTTAGGCTCGCATGCCCAGATTTCCCCAATTAATTTCTGAGATGCACAAGGGGAGCCTATGCCCCTCCTCCCTGTCGGCCATGCTGTCTGGGGAGATGGAGTTACAGGTAGGTAGCCGTGTTGGTCTGTCATAGTCAAAACAAAATAAAAAATAAAAAAGTTCCTTCCAGTAGCACCTTAGAGACCAACTAAGTTTGTTCTTGGTATGAGCTTTCGTGTGCATGCACACTTATTCACATACACTGAAACAGAAGTCACCAGACCCTTATATATAGGGGAGATGGAGTCAGTCCCACAACATCTGGAGCTGACCCCCCTACAACGTGAGACACGGATGCACCTCCAGGATCCTGCACCCCAAGCAAGATCTCTTGATGACGTCACCAGGGATCCCGGGCCACGCCCATCACATGGGACACCCTTCAAAATACTGCCATCCCAGATGCCCCGCTTGAAACCGCTTCCGCAGCGAGTTGTGCCCGACCCCGGCAAGCACCGCCAAGCCCGTCCTAACTTTCCCACTTCCCCGCCACGCCCCACGCCCCTCCTCTTACAACCCCACGGTCCGATGAGGCGCCTCCCCTAAGCCAGCCACCCTCTCCAAGCTCGCCTACCTGCCCCATAACAAAGGCACAGACACAACTCTGGCTAGGACGCATCTTCCCACCAGGTGCAAAGAGCTGAAACGAAAGCACCTCCCAATTCGACAAAGGCAGAGCCCCCTCCCGCCCCTGCGCTTTCCTCCTCGAGGGCCTAAGAGCCCCCCGTGTCCCCCCCCGGCTCGCTGCTCACTTTCAGCTGCATCAGGATGACTCTTGTAGGTGGAAGTTAAGGGTAGGGGCCTTCCTGAGCGGAGAGCAGGCAGGAGGCCTCTCCAGCCAGGGCATGGCTCCCCCCCGCACCGAGGCCACGGCTATGGGGAACCCCCAGCTCGGGCCTGAGCCCAGCACCACCGGCAGCAGCCGCCTGGCGGGCCCACGCAGGTTGGGGACGAGAAAGGAGAGTAGGAAGCAACAGGATGGGCCCCTTGCGCCGCCCTCTGTACATGTGCAGAGAGCGGCGCGGGGAGCATCGGCGACCACTCACCCGCCCGCGGCTGCCCTCCTCGCCGCCGCCGCCTCCCTCGCCGTCCTCCGCCGCTGGCCGCCCGGGCGCTCCGCTCGCCCTCCATAGCGCACGCCACCACTGCCGCCGCCGCCGCCACCGCGGGAGGGAAGGCAGGAGCGCGGAGCGGAGGGAGGAGGCGGAGGCGGAGCGCGGGGCTGTAAGTCAGCATGACTAAGCAAGAGAGGGAAGCGGTCGCTTCGCTTCACAATAAGAGTCCCCCTCCGGCCGCCCCAGAGCCGCGCAGCTCGCCCGGGCGCGCCTGGATTGGCCGAGGGAGGCGCGGGGCGGACGCGGAGGGAGGGCGGAGAATCGCGCCGGGGCAGAGGCTGGAGGGGAGGGGAGGGGGGGGGACATAGCAGCTGCTCCCCGCGCGCAGCCCTGAAAACATGCGCAAGTAGCAACACGTTCCGTTGCCGTCCGAAGGTAGGATCGCAGACTTCCGTGCAAGCAGATGCGACGCGCTCTGCCTTTGCTCCTAGCCGCGAAGTGTAATCCGACGCGTGTCTTACTGAGTCCGCCTTCCAGTTAATATAGCGAGCACTGCGCAAGGGGACTTTCCCTTTCTCTCCCCTGCTGCTCCGGATGGACCCCCCCCCACCAGTCCTCGAGCAGATTTTGAGGGTGCCAACGTTGCGCACGCGGAAGGGCGCAGCGCAAGCGGAACAGCTTTGGATAAAGCCTTTGCAACCATAGGAGCCGAGGTCCTTTCGCTTCCTCCAATAAAATATTTGAGGGGGTCTGCCTGCCCAAATTTTATGGGCATTGCCCACGGGCGTAGCCAGGGTTTATGTTAGGGGGACAGGACCTTTGCTAGTGGGGGCAGAACCGAGCTATTTGCGACTCAATTGCTCAGTCAGCTAGGTATTTTTATTTATTTACCTGATTTAGGGGGGCAATTGCGCCCCCTAGCCACTGACAAATTAGCTCTTTCCGCCTCTCCTCCAACCCCCCATTCAATTCACCCTCTATTTAAAACCGTATCTTATGAGGCAATAATCAATATTTTTATTTATAGACACATTTTTCAGCCGATTTTGCGCCCCTCCCCTCGACTGTACCCCTGGCGGTGTCCATCTCACCACCCCATAGCTACAGCACTGCCCCTGGCTATTACTTTATTAAACTTTATTCAAGTTGGCACCCCTGCTTGCAGCATATGGACAGGAATCGCCTAAGGAGTATTGCAGGAGGAGGGTATATGGCAGGCAGGGGGAGGTGAGCGGAGTCGTTCCACCTGGCAAGCACTGATGGGACATTAGATTTGGATTGATAACACATTGTACATGCTGTTAGACAACAAAGGTCTCTGGACAGCTTACGATAATGAAAATGGTAGTCCCAACTATAAGCAATAAAACATCCTCATAACAGCAACTAATAATCTTGCAGAAGCACCAAGAAGTACCGGTAAATAGGCTTTAAATTTTAAAAGAAAGTTTTTCAAAAGGCCTGAGGAGATAAAAAGTTCTTCACCTGGGGCTGGAGAGACATCAGAGTAGGCACCAGGTGAGCCTCTGTGGGGATGCCATTCCAGAAATTAGGTAAAGGTAAAGGGACCCCTGACCATTAGATCCAGTCGTGTCCGACTCTGGGGTTGCGGCGCTCATCTCGCTTTATTGGCCGAGAGCCGGCGTACAGCTTCCAGGTCATGTGGCCAGCATGACTAAGCCGCTTCTGGCGAACCAGAGCAGCGCACGGAAACGCCTTTTACCTTCCCGCCGGAGTGGTACCTATTTATCTACTTGAACTTTTTGCTGTGCTTTCGAACTGCTAGGTGGGCAGGAGCTGGGACCGAGCAACGGTAGCTCACCCCGTCGCAGGGATTCGAACCGCCGACCTTCTGATCAGCAAGCCCTAGGTTCTGTGGTTTAACCCAAAGCGCCACCTGGGTCCCTCGATCCAGAAATTAGGAGGGCCCATAAAGATCCATTGCCTCAGGAGTCAAGTTTTTTGCCACCTTGACAGTGCTTGAAAGCAGCAGGTCTTTTATTTTCATTGTTTCAGTCAACAGAGGCAGAAGCAATCTGTGATTTGATGGTGGTTTGAGGAGTGGAGGTGGGGGTGTCAGTTAAAAAAATTATGCAGTTTCAAGAGCATCCTTACTTGATCTGACACGCAAGTGGGTGCCTTCACCTTTTCTCCAGACATCCCATGGCCCGTTCCCCTCCCAGCCCCTCTCAGTGTCCTGGGTTGCTTCATTTTTTGCTCAGGTGCCAATCTGAGACTTAAAAAGCACATCCCACTTCCTCCTTCACCTCGTGCTTTTCAGGAGGGGGAGGGGGGGAGAGAGAGTCACCCATGTGCAGCAGGGGAGGGCTGATGGCCAGACTTCACACAGGCACCAGGACACGTTCTTCAAGCTGCCATTGTGCCCACTTGCACCACAAAGGTGACCCCAGCTTTCTGGAGTCAAAACTGGAACATTGTGTCTTCACCTGTGCACACCTCCTGATGCCAGGCACCCACGCACCCAAGAGGAGTTAACTAAAACGTGGCATTTCCCCCTTCTCTGCTCATTACATATATTTGTAATGGGACATTTTTTGGGACATTTCTTAGCCTGCTCTGCAGCCAAAGGATCTCTTGGAGTAGCTAACAAAAGATTTTAAAGCAACAGGACTTCAATAAAACTGGTACAATTAAGAAGAGGAGGAGATGAAGTTAAATGAGTAATCCTCAGCATATTCACTCAGAATCAAGTTTCACTGTATGCCATTAGGCTTCTAGGCAAGGGGGCAGCCTAAAAATCTGCACCTCTTTTTTTTTTTTAAAGGGGGGGACTATTGAAACTTGGCACCAAAAATAAATTCAGCAGTAGGCAAGCATCCCTAGGGAGGGCATTCCATAGCTGGGGTGTCACAGCTAAAAATGCCCTCCAAGTGACAATGGTTGGATCAAGCACTACCCTCAAATCACAAACCTGAACCTTTTAGAGAGCAACACTGCTCTAACCACCTAGGTCAGGGCTCAGCAAACTTTTTCAGCAGGGGGCCAGTCCACTGTCCCTCAGACCTTGTGGGGGGCCGGACTATATTTTGGAAAAAAATATGAACGAATTCCTATGCCCCACAAATTACCCAGAGGTGCATTTTAAATAAAAGGACACATTCTACTCATGTAAAAACATGCTGATTCCCAGACTGTCCGTGGACCGGATTTAGAAGGTGATTGGGCCGCATCCGACCCCCGGGCCTTAGTTTGGGGACCCCTGACCTAGGTAGACAAATCTGCCTACCGACAGCACTTCCATCTTACAGGGATTGAGCTTCTGTTTGTTGGCCCTCATGCAACCTGTTAATGTCTCCACTGGTCCAGCACATCCCCAGATTAGCTAGGATTTGATGAAAAGGAGAAGCAGAGCCCAGACGACACGTTACCCCAAATACACAGATGGCCTAACTCAGTGGTTTCATGTAAATCTTAAAATAGCATGAGGGACAAAGCAGTCCTACAGAATGTATCAAAAACCAGAAGAAATAGCATCTGAATTAGGTTAGACAGGGGCCTGGTAACCCTTGTCGCTAGAGTCGAAACGGAGTTGATATGATCAATTTTCTCATGTTCATTTTCAGTGTCTAGCCCTGTCTTTCTCACAAAAGGGCACATCAGGATTGCTTCAGTCAGCTAGAAGAAGAATTAAAAATGTGGTTCTTCATGAGACTCAGTATAGTGGTTGATTACCCACAATGCCCAAATCCTTTTATAGGGATGATACAGTAAAATGTTTGTCTGACTGACTGAAGTCCTGGGGCAGGTTACAATGATAAAAATAGATGGTTATAAATTAGGGAGAATGATTTACCAGGAACGTGGCACCGGAGAACAGAAACTGCCCCGTGTAATAATTACGAGATCATGTGCTACTGAGTCACAGAGAAGTCTTTGGTGTTCAGAGGAAAGAAGCAAGTCATTGGTGTTGCATTGCTCAGCTTCCCTTTGCCAAACCTCTGGCATCCTTGAGGACAAAGAAGTGAGAGTCCCCCACTGGCAAGGAAGGTTAAAGTTACAAAAATCCTCTTCTCTGCTATATGGAAGTAGACCTACCCAAAGCAAGGAGAGCATCTCTGTGTGCCTGGTGCCACATATGTGTCTCGTAAATGCCGCAGGGAGCATCGAATCAGGCAAATTAGTGGGCCATTGGCCTGATCCTTATGTTTTTAATCGCAAAAGCAGAGTCAGATTTGATTATCTAGGATTGTATCCAACTATGTTCTTATCAGAGCCACATAAATTAACAACAACAACAACAACAATTTTATTATTTATACCCTGCCCATCTGGCTGGGTTTCCCCAGCCACTCTGGGCGGCTTACAGCACATAAAAAAATTGCAAAACATTAGACATTAAAAAATTCCCGATACAGGGTTGCCTTCAGATGTCTTCTAAAAGTCAGATAGTTGTTTATTTCATTGACATCTGATGGGAGGGCATTCCACAGGGCAGGTGCCACTACCAAGAAGGCCCCCTAAGTCGTTTCTATTAACTTCAATGGGTCTACTCTGAGTAGGATTAGCATTGGTTGCAACCCCTAGCATTAATTTGCACTAGTTGACTTGCTATATGTTTAGATGCTACTAGAAAACTGCTTGTATTAAGGTGACTTAGTTGTGGACAGGCACTATCAGGAAACGTATCATAACCTCTTGTAACAAAGTCCATTTTCCAAGGTGCCATGGTGGGTTGTGAACACTTTCAAAGCATACAGAGCACTTTGCGAAGAGGACCAGAAAGGCTTTATGTCCCAGGGCAGAGCTCTTAAGCTAGCTGAGGGAGTTGTGTGTGATACTACTTACTCAGTGCAGTATGTGATTGCTTTGATGGAAGTGTCCCCTGAGAGAAAGAAGCACAGAAATTGTAAAGTGTGCAAGTAATTTAATGTGATTACTCCAAATAAGGGACAATTCATATAACACCGGTCCTGAAAGACCTACATTGGCTCCTAGTATGTTTCCGAGCACAATTCAAAGTGTTGGTACTGACCTTTAAAGCCCCAAACGGCCTCGGCCCAGTATACCTGAAGGAGCGTCTCCACCCCCATCGTTCAGCTCCAAGGGTTTCCTCCCTGCGAGAAGTGAGGCTCCAGGGAACCAGGCAGAGGGCCTTTTCTGTAGTGGCACCCGCCTTGTGGAATGCCCTCCCATCAGATGTCAAGGAAATAAACAACTATCCGACTTTTAGAAGACATCTGAAGGCAGCCCTGTTTAGGGAAGTTTTTAATGTTTGAAGTTTTATTATGTTTTTAATGTTTTGTTGAAAGCCGCCCAGATGGCTGGGGAAACCCAGCCAGATGGGCGTGGTAGAAATAATAAATTATTATTATTATTGATTCAGGTAGGTAGTCGTGTCGGTCTGACGCAGTCAAAATAAAAAAAGAAAATTAAATTCTTCAGATCTGAAGAAGTGTGGATGCACACGAAAGCTTATACCTGGAACAAATCTAGTTGGTCTCTAAGGTGCTAAAAGGTAAAGGTACCCCTGACCTAGATCCAGTCGCGGACGACTCTGGGGTTGCGCGCTCATCTCGCTCTATAGGCCGGGGGAGCCGGCGTTTGTCCACAGACAGCTTCCGGGTCATATAGCCAGCATGACTAAGCCGCTTCTGGCGAAACAGAGCAGCGACCGGAAACGCTGTTTACTTTCCTGCCGGAGCAGTACCTATTTATCTACTTGCACTTTGATGTGCGTTCGAACTGCTAGGTTGGCAGGAGCAGGGACCGAGCAACAGGAGCTCACCCCGTCGCAGGGATTTGAACTGCCGACCTTCCGATCGGCAAGCCCTAGGCTCTGTGGTTTAGACCACAGCGCCACCTGCATCCCTTTCTAAGGTGCTACTGGACTATTTATTTATTTATGGAGGAGTGATTGTTTGGCCAGTTTTCAGTTAATGTTTATAGTATGTGGAGTAGGGCCTAGGAGGCATTTACATTGCAATTTATTAAACCGAGTTTTCACATTTATCTGAGAATGATTGTGTTACATCAGTTGGCTGTCTACGTTGCATTGAATGACTGAGGTTGCAAACTCATGCCAATGGGCTCAGCAGAAATTTCTCCCCGGTAAACATGCATAGAAAATATACATGCATTTCAATCTGTCGTCCCAAGGCAGGCTCACAGGACTCACTTTCGCTCTCTTCCCTCTGGATTAACAGGAGAATCATTTGCAGATCAACTGGGGTGGGTGGATAAGGCCCCTTTAGTAAAACAGGGCCTTACTCCCAGGCAAGTGAATATAGCACTGCAGCAAATTTCTCGCAATCCAGAATGCGGTGTTCCGCAAACACGAATGCTCTGCCTCCTGCACATGCGCTCGTTTTGATTGTATGGCTGTATTAAATCCTTTAACACATTATCTTGTGTGATCTGTTTGATTGCTGTTTTATGTTAATTCTGTAAACTGTCCAGCAGAGAGCAGACCAGAGGAACAGATGGACTTCATGCCACTGTGTTCTAAAAGTACAGAAGAGGCTGCATCCGTTTTCTACACACCATGTACCGTTTTATAATCTTGTGCCTCCACAGTTGACTCCCCTGCCCCTCTCTAGACTGAAACTCCCCAGTGCCACCCCCCCCCCCTTGTTGGGGAATGTGCTTCAATCTTCTGAGCTGTAAAACTGTTTGAATATTGTATTTTTATATTGTTGCAACTGGGACTGACGGACGAAAAGCGAGTCAGAAATCAAACATACAAATAATAAAAAAAACATTTTGGTTGATTTATATAAAGCCAATTATGACAGTGACACAGTTCTGAGGCGGTTATTTTCAATCCTTTACCAACACTTAAGTTCATTCTGCCCCGATTCAACCTTTTTATTGAGTTACTTTACTGTAATAAATTGTACGAAACTGCAGGGTTCTTCCATAAACACGCTACCTGAATGGCCCCAGAATCCGTTTGGGGCCCCTGGAGGTAGAGTTTGGGAGTGTTCATCCTTTCCTCCTCTAAACCTGGATCATTTCCCTGATCCAACCCACCTCATCCACTGCTATTTGATGACCCTCAGGGTCCCTTCCAACTCAACGGTTCCAATTCCATGATTCACAGGACCACCATTTAACATCCACCCCTCTCTTTTCATAAGCTGGAGAGTTGCGGGCGATTACAAATCTGCTAGTGATTCTAGGAGCCACCAGAAACTTCATTGTTTTTGCTACAATGCAACTGACTAAATACAATTACGTAGTCAGAAAGCAGCAAATAAAGCGTCTTATTTAAAACATTACAATTACAAAGACGCTCCAGGAGGATGGCAGAAGGAGCGTGCCATGCCTTGAACCATAGCTGTCAACCCTCCCTTTTTTGGCTGGAAACTCCCTTATTCCAATGCCGTTTCCCGCTGCTATCCTGGATTGTTGATATCCCTTAAATTTCCCGGATTTCAAAGGAAGCAGCTCCTCTCCCTCCCTGCCGGCCAGGGAGGCTCCTCAGCTGCGTTGCTCGGCTGCCAATGAGGAGTCTGAGACCGACTGGGGGCGGAGCTTGCATGCCTTGTGCAGCCAGACCCTCATGCCCAACCAGCCAGCCAGCCTGCCTGCCGTCTATGCACTCGCTCTTTCGCTCACGCATTCGTGTGCAGCCTCTGGAGCGCAGGGTGGCGAGGCTACTTGGTGCCATTGCACCGCCCCCGCGGCATCCCTTATTTTCAAATCCGAAAGTTTGAAGAAATCCCTTATTTTCAAATCCGAAAGTTGACAGCTATGCCTTGAACTAGTTCAACCAACCGGCTCAGCCTTCAGGAACCATGGTTGTTCAACAGCCCATTGTTGCATGAAGTGCCCAGAAGATGGCAGCAGGTAGGTAAGACATTGCCCCTTTTCTGGAAAGAAGAGATTTTACCTTGTTTATCTCTTCCTTGGTAGCCTCCAGAATAAATCACAGCAATGCACCACATAGAGTGATGTTTTCGAAGAAGACTCTGCAGAAACAGAATGTCTGCTGCTCACCACCTAATGGCACACAGCTGTCCCGATTTGCAGCAGGATCACCAGTTGCCAATTAACATCCAGAACCAATTCAAGATGCTGAACCATGAAGACCTTGCATCGCCCAAGACGGCCTCTCTTATTTCAAGAAGTGGCACTTAGCCTTTGCAGTGTAGGCCCCGCTCTGGGTGCTTTCACTCTGTGAAGGACAGTCATGTTATGGGTAGCTGAACCTGATATTACTATTGGTCCATGGCTGTGTGGCAATCCTCTGTTCTCTTTTCCTGCTGAAGGGGGCAAAAAGCCCATCTTCCTAAAGGCCTTTGACTGCTGGTTTTGTTAATTGCTGACTTCCTGCATGTTCTATTAACTGCAACAAAGAGTTATTTTAATTGTTGATGTTTTATATAGGTATATTTTTATTTTTACATTCTAGCTGTGTGTGTGTGTGTGTGTGTCAAAATAGATCACGATGGCTTGTAATCAGGATAGCCTGAGAGTGCCATGTTCAAGACAGACACGAAAAGGGGACGAGTTTGTGAAAAGAGTGAAAACCCTGCGGGACGAGGCACAGCATTAAAGTCAAAAGTCTCTGGAGCTGCGCCGAGTGTGTCGATACTCCAATCCAAGAGCCCTTGAAGATGGCATCACGTCTTGCCTGGAAAGAGTTGGCATTCCTTGGGATTGAATGAAAACAGTGCCTGTGGGGCTCCTTGGCTCCTGTCCAGGGCTAGCCCAAGACACGTTGCTGCCCAAGGCAAAGCAACAGATCCCTCCCGTGCCCCCCTGTCCCCGCATCTCCAGGGCCACGGCATCCACAGCAACAGAACATGAGAGTTTGCTGCCCTCTTACGACACCCAAATTGGGATGCCTGTAGCAGCTGCCTTAGTCTGCTCAATGGCAGGGTGGACCTGACTTTCTTCCCCATTCCTTTTAGCCTCCAGGGGATTGAAAAAACACTCACACCTCTTGCAGCCTTGCAGAGAAGGCAGGTCAAGGTCACAGGCACAAAGGACTCCCTTTCTCCTGGTTTATTGTGAGCTCGGCTGCTGAACGGTTTTGGTAACATTCGAGAGAGAACATTGCAACAGCTGATTAACGACACTGCAAGGAAAAATGACAATTCTACAATTTCCAATGTGTCTATATTACACCATAAATACACAGACAGGAGAAACGGGCAGGGTCAGGGCCTGCGTCCCAGAGCTCTGGAGGAGAGGATGCAGCTGGAGAGTCTCTCAGAGACCCCATTGCTCTCCCCAAATGCACTCCCAGCACAGGTCCTACGGCAGGAGTTTGGGGAGAGAAACCGAGGCAGGGCCGGGAGGGAAAGGGGGGGTATTGTTTGTAAGGTTCTTTTACTCTTTTTAGAATAATTTACAATCTGCTTATTCACAACTATGTACAGTCCAAACCCGACCCAACAAACTCATGGAACAGAACTGCATACAAAAATAAAAGCTATACACAAATCAGAAAGAAAGAATTCCTCTCTCTTTCCCTTATTTTTTTTTTCTTCAATTGAGGCTTCAAGAAAGAAAAGTGAAAAAATACAAAGAAAATGGCTACAGTACTGTGTTCAGAAATGGCCATGTTCTCCTTGGGTAGGAAAGGAGATGTCCTACACTGGCTTTCGAGCAGAGACCAGGGGCTGCAGCGGTTGGCAGGTGTTAATAGGGGCTGGCTGCCTTGCAATAGCTAGCACATCTCTCCACCCCAGTTGTCCCCCGCTTGGGTTGGAACAGTTCTGGAAGGCTCCCTGCCGCCTGCCTGAACCTATGTACTAGGAGAACTGGCCAAACAGAAGTCAATGCAAAGTGGGTGGGATGGAAACTTTGCAAAAGAGGAGACATGGCTTTGGTTCGAAAGCTCAGCATGGTGATGGGAATGGGACCTCACCTGTTATTGCTTCACCACTTTACATGGAGGGGAGAGATTAGGGTAGGCACATGCCAGCCCTGAATGGCCACGTAAGACAGGCTAAAGGGGATCCCAGTCCTGGCCTCACCTCAAGTGGGAGAGATGCTGGCTCAGGTCCACTCACTCAAGTTTCACATTGTCGGAAGGCCAATCCGCTCACCATTCACTTGTGTCGCCGCTTTCCCACTTTCCTCCCCCTCCGCCTCCAAAAAGAGGGGTTGGGCCCTCTAGCCAGTGGGGGGGGGAGTGATCCCCCAGAATCCAGCCAGCCAAGGACTAGGCTACAGCTTCCCCAAGTGGGCAGAGGCACAAGAAAAGAGGATCCAGGGTGCTTGTTTCCTGTGGTTCTTAGGACTGGATTCCCTAGCACTGCTTGTCCATGGAAATATCTGATGTCCCCAGAGCTAAGGAGAACGTCCATCCAGGGGTAGGGCAAGGCATTTGTGGATGGAGAAAAGTTCACCCTCTTCATGCCAGGACAATGATGCAGGATACTAGCAAATTATACTCCGCTGGCTGGTTAAGGCAAAGAATAAAAGCAGCCAAAAAAACCTCCTTTTGATATTCCACAGAGCAGATTATTTCCTTTTCTCTCATGGTGATTTCTGGTGAAAGGGTGAGGCAGCAGGCCCTGCTTCTCTAGGAGAACTGTCAGGAGGCGGCCCCGGGCTCCTTGCTCTGTGCCCAGTAATGGAGAGGGGGAAGAGATCATCAGGACAGCAGCATTTGGCATGGAGATCTGTATAGCAAGATCAGCCCCGCGGAGGGAAAGAAAAGCACATTTCAGATCCCCTTTCTCTGGCCAGTTTCATGCATGTGGCAAAGCTGCCCCTGTATTTCACTTCAAGGCAAGTGACCTTAAAGTAAGAAACCTGCATACTGCTTAGACTCCTCTTTTGGCCGGATTTTCTGTAGATCTGAGAGATGGAGCTTCTCTGCAACCAGACCCAGGGTCTGAAAAAAAGCTATTGGCTTATGTCACAGCAGTGCGAGAATGGTGTGGGCTTTCTGGGCACATGTAAACACCCAATTTTCCTAGGAAGAAGGTGGTCTGAGGTGGACCCTCACCTCTGGAACCAAGAGTGTTAGAGCCTCTACCCTTTGAACTTAATAAAGCCCCACCCCCACCCCCACTCCAGCATACAAACTTCACAAGTCAATCTATGTGATCCAGCCACATTACACTGCATTGCACAGAAATAAAGACTTGGGTTTCATTCATACAGACTCTGCTTGTATCAAGCCTCCTGTGGGGAAAAATATGTGCCTAGAGGCACATGCAAATTGTTTGTTTGTGGTCAGTACACTTGCATTTCCTAGTTGACAAATCTGTAAACAGGAAGAGGGGTACTACAGTTTAGAGATTCATCAACTAACAAATCACAGGTTTTCAGACATAAAAGATGGTGGTAACTTGCAAAGGAGTCCTTAAATAATCATCACTGAAAAACATAGTCTCTCCTCTTATTATTGGGTTAGGAAGGATGCAAACCAGCCCCCCTCTCTCCATCCCATCCCCATTACTGGGAGAGGAATACTCACCCCTGAGGTCCCCTATGGAGCTGTCTGGGCAAGTTGGCCAGTTACAACCATTCAATCCTGGCCATATTGCCTTTTCTTTCTTTTTTTTGTGCAAAATGATAAACGGAGGAAGACTTGGCTATTTGGAAACTCAGGTAAAATGTTTTGCTTATTTGATTTCTTGTTCCCTTTTGTTTTCTTTAAAAGCAATGTCTTCTCCCATTTGCTTCTGGGAGAATGTTATGGCGTCACAGGCAAAAAAAAAAAGGAACTCCCCCACCTGCAAACCATTATTATTATTATTTTTTAAAAAGTGCATCAGAAAGAAAGAAAGAAAGAAAGAAAGAAAGGAGGCAAAGTCCTTTCTTCTTACCAGTCCGATCAAATCAAAATAAACTCACAAAAATAAATTAGCAGTAGCTTAAAAAAATAAGTTACAAAAATCAAAGTTATTAGAACTCTCCTCACCCCCCACCCCCCCAAAAAACCCCAATGTTTTGAACACCCTGTTTTCCAGCTAGGAGGGTTATGCTGCGATGGGCAAAGGAAGAAAGGCACCAAACGACCCAGGAGGGCATGTCTGAAGCAAGGGAGCCAGGTGAACAGAAGGGGCATGTGTGAAAATTATTACTGGTTTTTGGCGTTGAAGCCCTGCAGTGTCTCTGCTTTGTTTGACTACAAATGGCTTAAAATACTATTATTATTATTATTATTATTATTATTATTATTATTATTCCACTTGCTTGGCCTTTGCCACCACTTCATATATGCTTTTCATCATCATCGCCCTCCTTCTGTTCCTGATGGCACCAGTCTTTTTTTTTTTTTTAAAGCAGCAAAGGAAAATAATAAAAACCCACTCAGCAACAACGGAGAAGAAAGAAAGAAAAAGAAAGCAAAATTAAAGGTAAGATTATTTCTGGAGTGCTTGGGCCGCTCACTGAAGCAGCAGGGCTACTGCCCCTTGCTTGGGCCAACCTGGTTCTACAGTTGCTGTGTATATTTCCCTTTTTTTCTTGTTGATTTTCTTTTTATAAAAAATACAATAAAAATAAAAAATGAGTTTTTTTCGTTGTTTTTTTTTTATCCCTGCCCCTCCCTCATGAAAACTTTCGTGTGTGTTTTTTTTGCTTTTTCAATTGTCCCTTCCCCAAAGTCATGATGTGCCGGGAGACGTGTCGTTCACTGTGTCGTCCGTTAGTCTGTCCTGCCCTTCCTGGGACTCATGTTGCTGCTCCTCTGTGGCCGTGTAGTAGCTATTGTCCTCGTCGCCGGGGCTGCTGTGGTCCTTTTCAGACTGCTCTGAGTCCTCCCCCTCTTCCTCCAGAGTCAGCTCGAACTGGAATTTCTCCAGGCAGGCTTCGTCGTCCTTCTCCGTGTCGTCCGGAGGGGGAGAGGGGCTCTGGGGGATCATGCTGTGGTACCAGTCCCTGTTGTCTTCGAGGGTGTCCAAAATGTCTTGTGCATCTGGGTGCACCAGGTCCGCCCACGTCTCCCACAGCGGGTGCACGATGTAGTCAACGAAGCCCACCTGAAACACAGCCGAGGGCCAGGGAGAGAAGAGGGTTGGCAACAGAACGGTGAGCAGTATCGCCAACTGCAGTCCCTTAAGGCAGTGTTCCCCAACCTTGGGCCTCCAGCTGTTTTCGGACTACAACTCCCATCATCCCTGACCACTGGTCTTGC
The DNA here is from genome assembly GCA_034641385.1 of Darevskia mixta. Lineage (NCBI taxonomy): Eukaryota > Metazoa > Chordata > Lepidosauria > Squamata > Lacertidae > Darevskia > Darevskia mixta. Next base: position 6,466,545 of record JAWWNH010000067.1, on the reverse strand, counting down.
TAGCGAGGGATTATGGGAGTTGTAGTCCAAAAACAGCTGGAGGCCCAAGGTTGGGGAACACTGTCTTAAGGGACACCCATGAACTCATCCTGTGCTTCCTCAGGCCACAGAAAAAAAGGCCTGGATGCTTTTGTACCAGGTACATTCATGGCTGTCAACTTTCGGATTTGAAAATAAGGGATGCCGCGAGGGCGGTGCAATGGCACCAAGTAGCCTCGCCACCCTGCGCTCCAGAGGCTGCGCGCGAACGGGTGAGCGAAAGAGCGAGCTCGTAGACGGCAGGCAGGCTGTCTGTCTGGTTGGGCTTAAGGGTCTGGCTGCACAAGGCATGCAAGCTCCGTCCCCAGTCGGTCTCAGACTCCTTATTGGCAGCCGAGCAACGCAGCTGAGGAGCCTCCCTGGCCGGCAGGGAGGGAGAGGAGCTGCTTCCTTTGAAATCCAGGAAATTTAAGGGATATCAACAATCCGGGATAGCAGCGGGAAACGGCATTGGAATAAGGGAGTTTCCCGCCAAAAAAAGGGAGGGTTGACAGCTATGGGTGCATTGTGTGAAGGTGTGTGGTTATTTAGGTGCTAGAATAATGCAGGGATAGGGCAGGAAATGTTTAACTTCTCTTAGCCCAGAGTCATCGCCCAGAACAGTGGAGGAATGGCCTGGGGAGCACCCAGACGGGTGGGCTCCTAGCTACTCCAAGCCATAGTGGACAGGCATGATTTTTGCAGCCCTGAGCCTGTGCCCTTGGTGGCGGACAACCTGGCTAACCCCTAGGTATGTCCTTGCATCCTCATCTCTGGGTTTTGAGCATAAGCCGTAGCTTTGTCCTTTCAAGATTCTCGAAAGTCATGAGGACTAGAAAAATAGTGTTCTGCCAAAATTCTCAGAGACTTTCCGTAAGACACCATGCTCCGTTCCCTGTACCAACTATTCCTGTTAGTGCTAAAACGAGTGCGGAAGTTAGCTAAGCTGTAACTAACAACCCCGCCTTCCCCAAAAAGCTGCCCTCTCTAGCCCTGAAAGGGTGAGGTACATTAAAGTGTTTCTAAAAGGCAACAGAACAGTCGGTTCAACAGTGGGACAGTGCTATGGAGGAGTGGGGGGTTTGTTATAGCTGGCTAGGTTCTCGCTTTCAAAATGGTACAGCAGGGAGCTCTCTGTTAGCAAAACAAAGCATTCTTTAACAATGGTGCAGACATGAGTGTGATGGCACAGTTTCTAGTCCAGAGGTGCATGTGACTTTTGCCAAACCACATTCCACAAAGCACACACCACCATAAATGACCTAGTAACTGTGGGAAGAAGAGCACATTCCCAGTTCCCAGAAGGAGGGAGCCAGGCAGAGGGGCTCCAGGTTCAATCCATGATATTCCCAGTCAAGAAGGGGGCCCAGGAAGCTAAGGGGGCTTGAGCTAGCCTGACAGAGGAGGCCGCACCAGGCTACGTGGTCCCACGGTCTGACAGCATAAAGCAGCTTCTTTTTGCTTAAAACAGCAGTTTCTTACAAGGAAAAGGCAGGTTTCTGGCAATGGATCCTCTGTAGCAACTCATGGCCGCCAATTCCTTGCACACAAAAAAACTCGCCTGTAAAAGACTCAGCTATGTATGCTGGAAGCCATAAGCTGCTGGCTCACAGTCACAGGGAATAAGCTTGCTTGCTTCCCAGTGCCAGATTCCTGCTTTCCTTCAATGGACATGGCAGCCCCTCCTTTCTCCTGTAATGGATCTAGGGTTTTCTTTTGCCTTCTGGGCTGGCTATGTTTACTCCCTACTTCTTCCCTGCCCCCCAACTTTGGGTGCAGTTGTATTTTTGCTGAAACTCAGGGATGGAAGCACGTTGATGCTCCAAAGATAAAGTGGGCTTTGACAGCAGCCATCTCATGTCTGAATTTTCCTAGCCTTGCTAGCAGCAGGAGGGAAAAGGGACCCCTCTCTGCCCCCCTGGAACATTATCCCACTTGGCCACCACGCACCTGCGATTTCTCCACAGAGGCCGTGTGTTTGTCGCACATGGGGCTGATCTCCATGCCCCGCTCCCGCTCTTTGTCCCCCTGCCGGAAGAACTCTTCCATGATCCGGTCTGTCCATTGCCGATACAGCTCCAGCGGCTTCGTGGGGTTGCTCAAATCCGCACAGTGAACCATGTTCCGCAGGACCTGGTTGGGGTCAGGAAGCGCAAGGACAGTCAGAGAGAGGCAAGAGTGTGGCAGCACCTCCTTCCCGATTCTCAATGCTGGGCAGCTGAGCACCAAACCTTTGGGAAGCAAAACGGTGAGTTGTGTGTCTGCATGTGTGCGGACGTACTGTGCAGAGGGAGAATAAAGACCTACCGTATTTTCCGGCGTACAAGATGACTTTTGAACCCCGAAAAATCTGCTCCAAAATCGGGGGTCGTCTTGTACGCCGGATACTGCAGCGCGACGCGGGGACTTGCCGAGCAGCGCCGGAATCGCGTCTGTGGCTCCGCAGAACCGATTTCTGGCGCTGCAGACATTTTCTGGCAGCACCAGAAATCGCTTCTGCGCATGTCCAAAATGTCCGCAGCGCCAGAAATCGCTTCTGCGGAGCCGCAGACGCGATTCCGGCGCCGCTCGACATTTTTTGAGTTAAAATATAGAGTATATCCCAAACTCTATATTTTAACTCAAAAAACTGGGGGTCATCTTATACCCCCAGTCGCCTTGTACGCCGGAAAATACGGTAGACGGAATCAGCCTCCCTCTGCTCTCAGAGCCAAAGGAGGTGGTGAGTGGGAAACCTAGGAAAAGGACTATGCAAATGAAGCAAAGGCTCTGGCTGTCCGACCCATGTGGCTAATTTCCTGCACCACCACAGCAGTAAGGCCCTCTTGGTCTGTTACTTGGCGTGGGCAACACCAGCACAGAGGGCCCAAAGGAGGGTCTGCAGCTTATTCAGTTGTCAGGTGACAAAAAGAGCCAATGGGCTTTCTAAGGTCTGGGGAGTGGGCCAGGAAGGCCCACCATCATTGTCGTCACTCCTGCCAGGAAGATACAGGGAGCCAGTCACCCGAAAGGAGGGGGTCCAGTCCCAGGGACACAATTATGCATGTGTTTGTATGCCCAGGCTGTTTTCCCCTGCAGGATCTTTAAGGCAGGTAAAAGGTAAAGGACCCCTGGACGGTTAAGTCCAGTCAAAGGAGACTATGGGGTTGCGGCGCACATCTCACTTTCAGTCCAAGGGAGCCGGCGTTTGTCCACAGGCAGCTTTCCGGGTCATGTGGGCAGCATGACTAAACCACTACTGGCACAACGGGACACTGTGGCAGAAGCCAGAGCGCACAGCAACGCCGTTTACCTTCCTGCTGCAGCGGCACCTATTTTTCTACTCGCACTGGCATGCTTTCAAACTGTAAGAAGCAGCAGTTGAAACACAGGACTTTCTCCCAGTCTTAACTGTGTTTTCAGTGTGTATGTGTGTTTTTTTAAAAAATCAATATTGTATATATTGTGTGTTTATATTTTCCTTTTTTGAAGGCTTCCTTTAAAGGCTGTTGTTAGGCAGCAGGCCAACAATTTAAATAAAACAATGTCATCCGCCCACCAACCCCTGCCCAAGCCTCAGATGCTGGACTGGCTCAACAGCTTGAGCAACACACCTGGGAGCAAGCTGTTGCCAGACGACCCTTGCAGCTGCTTCCCAGCTTCCTTGTTGCCATTTTATCTGAATGCCAGTTCCGGGGCCAGCTGCACTTTGCCTCCCCAGCCTGCCACTGTGGTAGGGACTGACCTCCTTCCTGCTTATCCTGGGCAGGGCTGTGCCTCCGGACAAGAGGACCTGACCATCCTTTCCCAATCTGTAGCATGCGGGACTTCATCCAACCTTTCCCACCTGTATTCTGTCAGTGTAGTTGTCCAGCAGAAGCACCCCTGAGCTGGTCACTTTCTTGGTCTCCACCATCGTCTTGAGGTCGGCCAAGAGGCTCATATGTTTGGACATGTCGGTAGCCAGGACCTGCAGAAGTATAAGCCATAATTTTTGATAATGGAAGGGGATCACTCTGCGTTTTGACTTTCATGGGCTCCATGCCTTTGTTTGTGCCCCATCCTTCCTCTCAGGGAATTTAGGCTCCTGTGCAGACAGACAGCAACCCAATGTAGTTTTCTTTCATCTGGCCCAGAGGTTTTCAACATTTTTGTGTCCACGGCTCCCTTGACCAACTACAGTCTTTCTATGGCACCCCTGTGAGGCTCAGGAGCCCAATTCTGTCACCCCTTGCCTGCAGAGCTGGCAGCCTCTCACCCTTTTTCAAACCCCCTCCCTTGTGGAGGCTTCCCTCAGCCTCCTCTCCCCTCCCCTCTCCTTGGGAGCCCTCAGGGCAGCCGCTGCTGCTGCCCCTGGTCTCTGAGCTGCGCCCCCTGCTCCAAAGAGAGGTGCCTCCTCACACTGCCCCACAGGGACCTAGGACTTCCCAACAGCAAGAGCTGAAGGACAGGCTGGCTGGACTCCCTCACCTGCTGGCTTGCTTACTCTGAGGCTGCCTCAGCTCCTGGCAACCAGCACCCCCTGGCCAGCCCCAGAGGCACCATTCGCCTGGGGAGCTTGTAGCCAGGGCTGCTGCAACAAACAGCCATGCAAGCCTTTGGGAGGCAGAGACTTGAGAGGGCATCAGAGGAGGAATGGATGGAAAGAGGGACAGAGGCCATCGTTGCCCACAGCACCCCTGACCATCATTCAAGGCACCCCAGGGTGCCACAGCACACTGGTTGAAAACCACTGGCCTAGCCACTCCATGAAGCCTAGTGACTGTGGGACTGCCACTCTCTAGGGGGGTTTCCACAGTCCTCTCCTTAGTGCTCTTGAGGTTGTTCTACCATATCTGTTCTGAGGAGAGACAGGCTGAAGAAACACCAGGGCTGTCAGCTGACGAAACCATTTTTAGATTACTTAATCAGGGACCTTTTAACTGATTATTTTAATCAACTAAATTTACATGAGTTTGAACATTATCATAACGCCAATGAGCTAATCTCCCCCCCCCCCACCTTCAGGATTTTCTCTGAAACAACAGAAGCAACCTTAAAGCTAAATCAGGCTGGGGCTGCAGGGTTCTGCATATTCTGGCATTTAAGCAAATCTTGCAGAAAGTCTGCTTCTTCTGTCGTCACCCACCCGGAATAGTTGGCAAGAAAGTGAGCCTTGCAAGCAACGCATCTTGGTCCACTTGGCTCTATCTCAAATATTATACAGAGCCAGTGTGCCTGTTTGGGGCTCATGGGAGACGGGGCCAGGATGTTGGGCCTGCAGGGCATCAACATAGCAGTCAGCTGCCAAGGATGCCTGCGCTCTAGTTGCTCTGATCACATCATCCCTCCAACCCACAAACCGCTGACTGGCCAAGCCTTTTCCGACTGGGGTTGCCACGTACTCATCAGCAGGGTCCTGCTATGAGTGGGCCCTGTTGCGCCCAGAGCAGTCTACAAAGTGGTTGGCTGATCTAGAGCAGGCATGTCCAACAGGTAGATCGTGATCTACTGGTAGATCACTGGACGTCTGTGGTAGATCACCGGTAGATCAGTGGCTCCCCTCAAAGAAGCTAAAAAACTTTGGCTCCCCTAAAAAAAACCCTCAACATCTTTGCCCTGCACCCCTAAAATGACCTGAACCACCAAAAACAGGGCTTTCCTTCCTTAAAAAAGCTCAATGTCGCTTTCTTCCTCCCTAAAGAAGCTCAACAACTTTTACGTGAACCCACAAAAACAGGGCTTTCCTTCCTAAAAAAAAGCTCAACAACTTGACCTGAATCCCGCAAAAGGGGGTAGATCACTGCCGGTTTTTAACTCTGTGAGTAGATCGCAGTCTCTTGGAAGTTGGCCACCCCTGATCTAGAGAAAGGAAGGATGAGGAGGGAAGGGGAACCCCCAGAGAGAGGGGACATTGTTCTGCCTGGCAAGCTGCAATGCTTGGGCTAATGGGACATGTGCCGTCATGCGACATGGAATTCCACCCACCCTATTTTTACTGCCAGGGAGCGGGAGGCTGCTTGTTGGCTTTTCTGCCTCAAGCCTTGGATCCTGTGCATCTGAACTTTGGGCGTTGGTGCCATTTGGGGATGTGCCTTAGGCAGTGATGTGCCTTGCGCTACCATGGTCAATATGTCAGAGACACGGTATGCCACTGTTTCAAATTATATAGTCCTGCTTTTGGGGAACCAGAGCAGAGGGGACCAACACAGAAGCCAGCGAGACGGGAGGCAGTTTCTGCACTAAGACAGAGGATCAGCCTTGCCACCCATTCCTCAAATCCCAGGTCACATTTCCCTGCTTGAGGTGTAACTACAATTTCCTCCCGGGTTGGTCTTTGCACACAACTGCTGCCATGACATGTGTACAATGGGCAGCAAAGGAACGACAGGAGACAAATCAAAATTATTCCTGCTCATTAGAAGGGCCACCAGCTTGGTACTTCAGACAGGGATGATGTTCCTTCCTTGTGAGAAATACAGCAGAAAGTTTCATACCTCTGCTTTTAAACAATTGAATTTCCCAAGGCAAAAAATGAGGAATGGAACCTCGAACTGGGAGACCCAGCCCAGGAATGGAGTGGGGGGAATGCAGGCTTGTTCTTGGAAGCAGCCAATGGCTCTCCTTTCTGAGGCTCACCATGTCGATGACCATCTTCCGCAAAGACTGCCGCTGCCTCTTGCTCAGGTTCTGGAAAATGTCACAGTTCTCCTCCTGCAGCAGCTTGAAACCCACCGCCAGGTGATGGTTCTCCAGTACTGACTCGTCGTTGTACATCAGCGCCAGCTCCGAATCTGCCAAGGAGGATCACGTTAGTCGGTGTCACGGAGAACAGGAACGTATATTTCATTTTAGTTGCTTACATCAGCATATGGCTTACAGGATAAAAAAAACAAATGAAATAAAAATGAAATCATCAAACAATTTGAAATTGCTCGGAGCAGCAGAAAGGAATCACGAAACAAAACGCAGCAATAAAGCACAACCTAGGCACCACAGCCCTGTCCGGTGTCACTAACAACTGTACTGCCACCACGAACAAGGCCTCTGCTGACTAAATCAACAGGCAGCTGGATTTGTAAATTCAATCCCTGAGGTCACACACTTGCACCTGCCTTCTTCCTGCCTGCTCATACACTTGGCTATGGCTTGAACCAAGTATATGCTAGTCCAGAACAAAGAGGCCACATAAGTCCTACAGAAGCAAAACATCTACAGAAGGAGGAAGAGCAGAACAACAACCCGCAAGAATATTCTGCCCAAAGTAAAGGAAGGCAGCACTTTTTAATTATGCACCTCCCTGTAATTTTACAGCAGCTCCTTGCCCTATCCACAATGGATTTGAAGAGCAACTTATTTTCTGATGTTTGGAAACTACTGTCAAGGACCTTGTGATGCTCCCAGAAGTCCCTCATAAGCACCTGTCCCCAGGAAGTCCTGCAGCTACTTTGCCGAGCCCAGACTTTCCTTAAAACACCTGCCGCCGCCACCACCTGTTATAGAAAACAGCAAGGCTTTCTCTTTATATCATTACACAAGTATTTATTTTTATGTTGCAAAATTATAAACCGCTTCACAGGGTGAGGTTATCAACGTAGTGCACAACAAGGTAAAGACCATTTCTACAAACTCTAAAAACAACAAAACAATTCCTAGAGATGTACAGTTAATAATTCATAAATGATAGGCTCACTCTTCAGGAAAAGCCTTCTCAAACATGACTAAACAAAATTATCTATGCCAGACACGTGGGGTGAAATATATTTACCTGATAATCCATCTGGACAGGAACACAGTTAAACGTGAACATATATTTAATTAAAGAACAAAACAATCAGAACAAATAGTCCTTCTATACCAGCCTTTCTCAACCTTGGGTCCCCAGATGTTTTTGGCCTACAACTCCCATCATCCCTGGCCACTAATCCTGCTACCTAGGGATGATGGGAGTTGTAGGCCAAAAACATCTGGGGACCCAAGGTTGAGAAAGGCTGTTCTATACTGAGGTCTTACAGGTCTTGTTTTCTGATCTAACGTAACTGCCTATCTTTCCACAACAGCTATCTGAATTCCTTTAAATATATACTTTATTATCTCCCTCACCTCATTTCTTCCTCACAGTCACATTCTCCACCCAAACTGACATTCCCAGACACCTTTCTGGTGTAATCTGTTTTAAGTCAACCCATTGTCCTGTTTCACCCCCCTGCTGTCAGTCATTTCTCTACAAGCTCTTCTATAATAAACCCACCCCTAGCAACTTCTATTTGGGATAAGTAGGTCTTCTTCCTTCCTTCAGCTCAGGGGTAGTTGTTTTAAAACAATACAAAACAGACGTGGCAAAGATCCATTTATCTAGCTGCAAAAGCCCATCAGAACAAACACACCTTCACTGCCATGTGATGCTCAGGATGACTCCTGACCCCCATAGAGCCAATTCCAGGGACCATGTTCAGGACTTCCACTGATGGGGCTTCTTAGGTGCATCTCGAACCCTCGTTGCCCCAATTTCACGAGGCAGTCTCTCTTTGGATCTGCCTTTACTCCCCTCCTGAAAATTTGCAATTTTTCTTGGGTTTTGAGAAAGGGGCATTTGCGACATTTTAAATCTAGAATAAAAATCGGCACAGCACCCTTGGGCAAGTTTGCAAGCATGTGTGCAGGTGTCAGGTCTGAACTGGGCTTCCCTGTTAGGAAGATGGGGTCCTGTTGATGCCACCAGCCTCACTTTCTCCCCCAACCTGTTTCTTGTTCTCTTGCAAAACATCAGAGTCCCCTCCCGTGCCTAATTTTACTTTGCTGGCACACGTCCTCTCGGGTTACCTAGACAACAGGGACACCCTCTCCCACCCGTTCTCCGATTCAAATGATTGGAGAAAGGACTGTGATTGCGGCAGCACAAAGTAAGGAGGAGGAGGAGGAGCTGGTGACTGGAAGGAAAGCGCATGTTCGTGTTTTAGTTGAGCAGAGACAGGCTGCATTATCCCACCATCTGGGTACAGTGGTACCTCAGGTTACAGACGCTTCAGGTTACAGACTCTGCTAACCCAGAAATAGTACCTCGGGTTAAGAACTTTACCTCAGGATGAGAACAGAAATCACGCACTGGTAGCGCGGCAGCAGCGGGAGGCCCCATTAGCTAAAGTGGTGCTTCAGGTTAAGAACGGACCTCCAGAACGAATAGGGGACCCAGGTGACGCTGTGGGTTAAACCACAGAGCCTAGGGCTTGCTGATCAGAAGGTCGGCGGTTCGAATCCCTGCAACGGGGTGAGCTCCCGTTGCTTAGTCCCTGCTTCTGCCCACCTAGCAGTTTGAAAGCACGTCAAAGTGCAAGTAGATAAAAAGGAACCGCTCTGGCGGGAAGGTAAACGGCGTTTCCGTGCGCTGCTCTGGTTTGCCAGAAGCGGCTTTGTCATGCTGGCCACATGACCCGGAAGCTGTACGCCGGCTCTCGGCCAATAAAGCGAGATGAGCGCCGTAACCCCAGAGTCGGACACGACTGGACCTAATGGTCAGGGGTCCCTTTACCTTTTACCTTACCACTGCACAGTGAAGAGTGGAAACAGTCTTAAGTGTCACATGCAGAGATCTCAAGACGGTTACAGCCTGCATTGAGTAGCACACCCTACCCAAAGCACCGCGTGTTCCAGAGCTGACCTTAGCAAGGTGTGTCTGGATATGTCCCTATGGAATTCGTATGAACACCTATGCACAAGAATGCAAGTTTGCAAGTATTTCTCTGAGCGAGGTGAAAATAACTACCGTATATTCCGGCGTACAAGACAACTGGGCGTATAAGATGACCCCCAACTTTTCCAGTTAAAATATAGAGTTTGGGATATACTCGCCGTATAAGAAATACGACCCGGCGTATAAGACGACCCCCGACTTTTGAGAAGATTTTCCTGGGTTAAAAAGTAGTCTTATACGCAGGAATATACAGTAAACCAGAAGCAGGCAGGCTTGTGCGTCAAAACTGTCTGCTGCTGAATCCATATGGAGAAAAACAACAAAGCACGTGAGGTAAAAATGGAGAAATTTCTGGAGCAACAATGGGACATCAGCTCCGCCCAAGGCATGATGGTGAACAGTAACAACCAGGGGGAAGAAAGACATAACATCTTACAAGGACAGGAAGAAACACCACGGACAGAATAACTGTCACACACAGGAAGAATGATATAGTTTGAGTTCCTCACTTGTAGCTTTATAAATCATTTAATGTGTCAAGACGAATATAAGTTATTAATATTGCAGTTGCTGTATAAGGGATTATTATTATTACGACTGGGATTTAATGGAAATCAGTAAGATTTTGGAACACAGAAATTAAGCAAATAATCAAATCTAGCATGCGGTGGGCCACTTTATCTAAATTATAGAATTCGGTATTTGAACGATTGGTATTAATAATTGCATTATAAATTGGTATTGTTATAATGAGGCTATTACTGGATTGTAATTGAAAACTAATAAAAATTATATATTCCATACAGAGAAGGGCTGGCCTGGAGGAGGCAAGGCTTCCTGTCTGCACTAATGGTGGCACCTCCAGCTGTTTATTTTCCAAGTGGGCTCTGAACCTGGATGCCACTACAGCTGAAACGAGCCTCCCCTTCTTCTCTCCAACCCCCCAAAGCATGGGGCTTTCGTGTGCATTCCAAGCGGATGCACATGAAGCTCTGTGTAAGAGCCAGTGTGGTGTAGTGGTTAAGAGCGGTAGACTCGTAATCTGGTGAACCAGGTTCGCGTCTCCGCTCCTCCACATGCAGCTGCTGGGTGACCTTGGGCTAGTCATACTTCTTTGAAGTCTCTCAGCCCCACTCACCTCACAGAGTGTTTGTTGTGGGGGAGGAAGGGAAAGGAGAATGTTAGCCGCTTTGAGACTCCTTCGGGTAGTGATAAAGCGGGATATCAAATCCAAACTCTTCTTCTTCCCTGTGGTGCTTGCGCATGTTCCAGGCGCATCCTCCCCAACAGGAAAAGGATGCTCTGCACATGGTTCCCACTGAGTGAGAAAGGCACCCGTGAGATCTTTCACTTTAGTGAAAGATAGGAAACAGGAACATAAAAAGCTGCCGCAATATGGAGTCAAACCAGTGGCCTGTGTATCTATGGTGACTGGCAGCGGCTTTCCAAGATCTCAGGCAAGAAGTCTTTTCTAATCCTACTTTGGAGATGCACTACAGGTGCTGAACCACATGAGGCGCTGCTGCAGTGTCATTTTCCAGCTGGAGAGGACTTGACTGGGTCAGCACGCTGCCTCTTCCCCGGGAGGAAAAGATGCTGGGAACACCTGCAAGCCGCCACCTGCCATGGACCGGTTGGACGCAGAGGAATGGTGGGAGGAACCAGCTAGGGAAACCCACAAGGGAAGAAGGCTCAGAGTGGCGGTGGGATGACAATGAGTGGTCAGAGGGAGAAGGAAGAGGAGAGAACTGGGAAGAGGAGGTGTCGGAAGCTGAAGAGGTAACAGCAGTGCTTTTTTTTCCTGGGGGGTATGCAGGGGTACGCATACCCCTAAACATTTTGTCAATCTAAGTTTGGCTTCATTGAGGGGCAGTATTTCAATATGAGTAGGAAAATGAAAGTACCCCTAAACATTTTTTTATAGAAAAAAAGCACTGGATAACAGGGCTTAATGAGCTGGGGGAGTCTGTGGCAGAGAGAAGTCCAGAATCAGAAGCTGAAGCAGGTGAGTGGAAAGAGGGAGGCCAAGAGGCAAAGGTGATTCCAGCTGATGAAGAGCCACAAGTGTCTCCCCCTCCTGCTGCGACAAGTTCTCCTCCCCCGTGGTCTCCTAGAACCAGAAGAGGCACGAAAAGGGCGGAGGAGAGGTTGGCTTCATGCAAGTGCAGTCTCTGATTGCTTGGGGGAAACCCTGGAGAGGAGGGGACCGAGACAGATGTGGGGAATTTCAGCTTTGGCAACTGATCCCTGAGACAAGACCTACCAGGAACGAGCTGCTGTGCTCATTAGGCCTGACACTCTGCTAAGTCTGTGCAGATTGCATTCTTGCTAAGAAAGAGTTCATGCCAACTCCCACTGTGGAGGGTGCTTCTGCCTCAGCAAAAACCATGCATGCAGCACCCTTTGCCCCAATGGGGGGGATGGACTGTGACTGGTCCCATCCTCCCCACTGTGTACAGGGTGCTGTGCAGCATTCTTCAGCAGGAATGGTACGTCAAGGTTCCTCTTGCTGGGGAATCTGGGATGTAGTCCCAATTATCTCCCTGGCCTTCACTGTTGATGTTCTCTCTGCATTTTCTTGCCTCCAGGTAAGTTTCTGGGGAGCCCTGGGGAAGTGGAACTGGGAGGGAATGAAAGTAAACAAAGGCCTGCTCAGAGCATTGGGCTGCATTTGCCTAAAAGGTGCTTGTGGGCATTTGAGGAGAGGCGTTTCTCCTTATAAGTCTCTTTTCTTGCAACAACCCTATAGCAACCTTGTCAGAAGAAAAGCAATTCAGCCTCACGCATGTTAAGGTGACATTACAAGGTGCAGGCAAAAGAGGCACATTCAAATCCTTTCCCGTCCAAGATCTCCTCCATATATGACACACATGCGTACCCCTCTCCCTCTCCCTGCCCACTCATGTTCCCTTCCCCCCGACACCCCTTTGCCCCCCCATCTCCTGTGCTACTCACTGGTATTGATCAAGAACTGGTTGGAGACACCAGGGTGGTCCACATCATGGATGGCAGCAGCAAATATTGCAGCCAGGATCTCGAGGTCAGTGAAGACAGCCTGCAAAGGACAGAGGGAGAAGCTGCTACAGGTATGGTGTTTCCGTACTGCTTCGTGGAAGAAGCTGTTGCTTCGCTAACAAGGAGAGATGAATCTTTATGAACGGGGCCCACTGCTAGGAGAGAGCGAGGCTAGATCCCAAACCCCAAAGATTTGTGTGTTGCCGCCATGTGAGGTAAGCCACTGACGCTTACAGGCCTGAGCATTTCCTGGGCAGTAGTAAGTACGTATCAGGCCCCCAATGCACATGCAACTCTAATGGGATGCCTACCTCCTCTCCCCATTCAACCTGGGGGAAAGACCCTGGCATCCAAAAATTCCTCATATCCCAGGCTGGCCAGCCATTGCGGTAGACTGGTACAGAGCAGAGGTAGCTAACCTTTGGTGATACAAATCTGGCTGAACTACAAATCCCATCAACCCTGACTATCGACAGTGCCGACTGGGGCTGATGGGAGATGGACTCCAACATCTGGAAAGCCATAGAGGTTTTAACTCATGGGTTAAATCATGGTTTCGGATGTAAAAACAGAAATAATAATAATAATAATAATAATAATATATCAATGGGGCTAATTTTTCTAGCCTCTCAAAAGGAAGCATTGCCTATTGCTTATTATCATCATTACCATTTCTACTTCTATGGTGTTTTGCAACACACATGAGGTTGTAAGAATTGCCTGGCTAGATCAGAGTAGAGGTCCATCTGGGAAGCCCATAACATGGGCATGATTGGGAGAGTGCGCCACCCCCTGTTGTGGCCCCCCAGCACCAGGAATCAGTGGTGCACTATATTGACTCTTCTGGGTGTTTAAACACTGTGCCCTCTGTAATGTTCCACAGCGACAAGAATTAGACAGGCAGCAGGTTTGCAAACATACTGTAATATCTTGCACATGCAAATAGTCTTGCAATACTTATTGGAGCTTTGTGGCCAATAATCTGTCTTGTCTGCTCCAAATCAATACAGTGGTACCTCGGGTTACAAACACTTTGGGTTACAAACTCCGCTAACCTGGAAGCAGTACCTCAGGTTAAGAACTTTGTCCCAGGATGAGAACAGGAATTGCGCGGAGGCAGCAGGAGGCCCCATTAGCTAAAGTGGTACTCAGGTTAAGAACGGTTTCAGGTTAAGAATGGACCTCCAGAACGAATTAAGTTCGTAACCCAAGGTACCACTGTATGTGAATGTCTGCTGCCCTCCTGAGAGCCAGTGTGGTGTAGTGGTTAAGAGTGGTAGACTCGTAATCTGGGGAACCGGGTTCGCTTTCCCGCTCCTCCACATGCAGCTGCTAGGTGACCTTGGGCTAGTCACACTTCTTTGAAGTCTCTCAGCCCCACTCACCTCACAGAGTGTTTGTTGTGGGGGAGGAAGGGAAAGGAGAATGGTAGCCGCTTTGAGACTCCTTCGGGTAGTGATAAAGCAGGATATCAAATCCAAACTCTTCTCCTTCTATCTGCAGCTCCTGGCCATGTGCAAGTTCCCTCTCTGCTTCCTTTCTGCCCCAGTTTTCCTTTCAGATTCCTGGCTCTTGCCTTCTCCTCTCCCTCTCGTTCTACTACAGCTTGCTTCTCCCACACCCCCAGACTTAGTCCCCTACTTCATTTTTAACCATCCTCTCCTAGGATCTTCTGCCAGTATCTAAAATCAGAGCAGTTCAGCCCATGGCAGCCAGAGCCTCTCCAGGCCACAGACATCCACCCTGAGGCTGGCAGGAGTGGAGCCAATCAGCCAGTGGATTCACCACTTAATACACCGGAATCCAGATGTTTTGAATCCTCGTAGCCCTGTGAAACATTAGGCTGGGAAATAGTGACTTGTTTAAAGGCTATTTGGACCTAAGCATAGATTCCTCAAAGGCCAGGCCTGCCAAGTCCAAGTGAAGCACTGCAGTCCCTGTGCTTATGGCAGAAAGAGAATCCTTGGCAACAGGCACCCAGCGAGCAATCTCCCTCCTCCCCGAAATAGGCAGGCAGGTGTACTGCCCAACCACCGCACAAACACACTCACACAATTCACCAGCTACGGAAGACAAACCCTTACGTCCAAGGCTGGTGTAGACAGAAGAACGTGAGTGGACTGTGTGACGTCAGCAGCATGGAGGCTGTTGTGATAGGCCACGTCGGCGTGATAGTGGTCTTCTAGCGTCATGATGTAAGTGACTAATGTGTCCACGGGGATCTTGAAAGTTTTCAGCAAGTCTCTTTCCTGGGTGGGGTGGAATAAGAGGAGTGAAGCATTTGTTGGGGAAGTCTGGCGTCAGACCCCGCCTAAAAAAGGTTGCTCAAATGAGTGCCGTTATCTTTCTCTTTCCCGCAGTGGAAAAGATAAAAGCGAGGGACAGAAACTTGTGGAATCTATTGGTGGATGCCAATTCCATAGTCACTCGTGGTGTGGCCATCTATATCCTGCAGGCCCTGAAACTCAGGGCCACCTCGATAGGTTAACCTCCTTTAGCCCTGGACTTGTAAACTTTCCAATAGTTTACATAATTGTTATTGTTTTTATCATACCTGTTTTATTTACTATGATTTTATACCTGATGTTTGCAAATGTATAAGAATGGCAGGCTACTGCCGGGACTTATTACTTGTGCTATGGCCAAATGGCTAACGCAATAAACTTTGATTTGATTTGAACTTGTGGAATCTTGAGCAGCAATTATAATACACCAAGAGAGGATGAGCAAACGCTCTCTGCCCACCCACCGAGCCAGAGCTCCCTCTTCCGTCTGCCAGAGCCCCTTCCCAGACTTCACCATTCAATGTAGATTAAAGCATATTAAGTACTCTACAGAAAGAAAGAAAAAAGGAGAAAAGGGGCCCCGCAACCTCTCTTGCCCTCCCTCTGACTGACAATCCCATGAGAACATTAATCAGAAATAGATCTGCCTTTTCTCATCTTAGACAGTCTATTCGATCCAGTCCCACAGGGGGGTGGGGCTAGCCCAGGATCCACTGGATCACGAGTTGGCACTGCTGCCATCAAGTTATGGCAACGGGCCCCAATCCTGGCCTCTTTGCTGTGCCAGCCGCCCGCTTCTGCCCTGGCCAGCGCAAGCGGTTGGGCTGTGGATCAAGCCCCACTGCTGCTGGTCAGATGTAGGATTGTAGGCTAGCGATCTTATTTATTGTGGCAAAAGCATTTGTGGGACGGAGCCACTCTGTCAATGCAACGGATCCAGGTAGGCTCAAGTCCATGGAAGTTTATAGTAAATATATTTACTAATGTTTTATGGCGCCACCAGGAGCACCAACCTGCAACTCAGCCAGATCTCTCCTTAAATGTCCCCTCTGAGGACAGGGAGAGGACTTGGAAGTGTCGTCCACCAGGAGACAAAACAATTTGACTCAGAAAACAGCCAAGTCTCAAACAAGCTGCAAAAAGGGCACCTCTTTTAGTGTAAAGGTGCTCAGGGAGATGAAATCATTAAACGCAAGAACTCTCCCGAAATTGACACACTCCCTGCAAAAAGTGCTCACCCCGTCACTTTTTGTGGAATCCTCCTTGTTCTTTTGACTTGCTTCTTGTACACAACTCCATATGTATTGAAGTGATACAGAATAATGAATCCAAAACTGACCTAGAAAGGCACACCTCAAGCTTCAGCTCCATATACAAGTCTTTGTATATCGAGACAACATTGCAGCCCAAGCCAGTAGGAGGGTGTGAGCATGGGACGCGGGACGAGGACACGGCAGTGCCAGCACACGTACCTGGAATATTGTATACATGATGCAGCTGAGCGACCGATTGTTGGTGTACTCGGCGACCCGGAAGATGTTAAGGCCCCACTTGTTTAGGTGTTCCAGTTCCTGTAAGAGCGTAGTGGGGGAACAGTTGGTACTCCTTTGCCACAATGGGTTTCAAGGGGGAAAGGAGGTCACGAGAGCGGAGATGTGGAACAAGTGAAGAGAGCAAAGCCAACAGTGTCTTGTCCCTGGCAGTCCAGCTGGAGCCTGAGCCGCCATTCCACACGGGGACATTACCGAGGGCAAGACTGAAAAACCATGTCACCAAGGAGACTAGGAACATTGCCCTTGCAGCTGCTCCAAAACACCCAACATTGGCATCAATCTAAGAGGCCATTTAGGGGCCTGGAAGCCAGGCGGTGTTTAGATCAGTCCTGCCCAACCTGGTGCCCTCCAGGCATTGCTCAACTGCAACACCCATTCATCTCAGACCACTGGCCAGAATGGCTGGGGCTCCAAAACATCTAGGGTGGGAAGCCTGGTTTAGCTCATCTGTTTTGAGTACAGTCACCAGTAACAGTAAAATTTAGAGACACAGAAGCAGCAAGGTTGGTTTTTTTTTAATTACCTCATGCAGCTGGCTTAGAAATCAAACCTGTGAGCAGCTGAGCTTCTTCTAAAGCTTCGTAGCTCACGAGAATTTAAAAACGGAACAAAAAATTCATTGGTCCAACATGATCCTTTCTTCTCATTCTGTCAATTTGAAGACAGCTCCTTAGTACTCCATGATTACGTATGCTGTGATTAAATTATGCAAACTACTTAAACAGGAATTTTCCGCAAAGGCAGTGGAAATCGCAAATCCCTCCCCGCTGTGTGGACCACCTGAATATCGCTGAGGGTCTTAGCTGGCCCATTGATCCTTTTTTCTGCCTGTTGCAGTAATTGCAATGCACTTGAGCTAGATGCCGAATGATTTCAAGTTCCATTGTTATCGCTTCTTTTATTTCTTACATTGTACTTTATCGTATGAAACTCTGAATCCCATAAAATTCATATTGTAATACAATAAAATACAATATAAATTCAAAGAAGTAATGAAAATATAATTTTAAATCAAGATGGATATTTAATGCAGGCATCCCGCAGACCACCTGGCTGAAGCTCACAGACCAGAGTCTGAGAGCCACCAAGAGAAACATTTCCTCTTTTTACATTTCAGCAAATGTTCCCTGCTGCTATAAAAGGACGTTATTGGACCACTTCCTTCGGCCAACAGCACTGTATTTGTGTTAAGGGTGTTGTAGAGCTGCACACACCGGAGCTTGACTTTTAAAGATGCCAAATCCAACTTTTTGTCTTGGTTACTCATAGGGTGTGGCTACTGGTTTAACACCCCCTTCCAAAAAGTGAATACTTATTTGCAAATACAGCAGATGCGCTGAGTTGCCCTCAATATTGGGGGGGGGGGGCCTCACGCATGCATGACGTCACACGCGCATCGCCACCCCCAACCCGGCCAGGCTGACTTGTCCGCCAGCCCCCACCCACCCATTGCCAGCCACCTAACGCTCATGAAAGGGCCGCACCAGGGCGAAGATGCTTCGCCCTGGTGCGCTCTTTTGAGGATCGCTGTGGAATTGGGGGGAGGCAGCCCCCTCCTTGAAAATATTGGCGGGCCTCACCCCCTGCCCCCCTGAAATATAGGCTTGGTTATTTCAGAAACAGTGGCTTATGTTGCCTTTGCGGTATAGAGATAGCGCTGAGTGTTTTGATACCATGGGGTAGACTGTAATTTGCACAACCCTGTTTTAATTTTTTAAGTGCGTAAAGTGTGTTTCTTGTGGTGCTCTCCATATTTTGTGAGACTGCAACTCCTACCATCCCTGATCTTTGGCTATGCTGGATTCTGCGGCAGCTGGAGTCCAACCACACAGCCTATCCCTTTGAAGGTTTATGACTACACTTCTATTCATATTTACTGCTTCTGACTGTACTGTTATGGCCTCCAGCCAAGACAAAATAATAAACTTGAATTAGTCCATGAGACATGCCTAAGCACTGGGTGCACACCGCCACACAATGAGGTGGCCATCCTAGTGTAAGTTAAGGACATATTTGGTGGAACTGTCCTAAGATTGTGAATTCCTGGCAAGAGGTATTGACAGAGACTGGACATGACATTCCTGGCTTACAAGCGCTGAGGCTGCCTGCTTCCGCCTTGCGCCCTTTCCTCGTGCTGCATTTTCAGCAGTTCAACCCGGGTCATTTTAAACCACTGTTACTCATTACATCAAAAACAGACCACACCTCCCAGTTTTGGACGTAGCAGGCAACTGCGGTTGAAGAGATCGAGGTTGAAAGAAGGAAACCAGCACATGAATGGGGAAGCGGCGAGTGAAATGCTTGTAACTGGCTTTATGAATTATGGCTAATTAAGCCAAGAATGTTACTTGCAAGCAGGTCCTTTACATCAATTATAAAGGTAAAGAGCTGCGTCGTCTTGGGCTGATGAAATAGGAAGCAAGTCCCAACCAATACAAACTGGCTAGGAATGTGCAAACTCAGTGGTGGCAAACCTCTCTGGCCAAGTGTGCCACAAGTCAAGCCCAAAGTATGAGGAAATATGAGGCCTCGATAGAAAGTGCTGCACACTTTTTGCCTCTAGCCCAGGGATCGGCAAGGTTTACCTCGCCTGGGCCAGTTCACTCCAGCGGAGATCCCTCCGTGGGCCGGATTGCACGTGCGACCATGATTTCCGGCATCTGCACAGACGCAATTTCCAGCGTCTGCATCTGCGCAGACGTGATTTCCGGCGCCACGGAAGCAAGTCCCTGCGCCGGGCCAGTTTAGCGCCACGTGCGGGGACTCACTTAGTGGGCAGCTCAGTTTGGGGGCGGCTCGTGGGCCGGTTAAACAACCCTCGTGGGCTGCTGGTGGCCCATGGGCCTTAGGTTGCCGACCTCTGCTCTAGCCCATTGAGCCTGGGAGTAAGAAGCAGGACAGTGCTAGAGAGGCAAGGAAGAATACAGGCCTGACTCTGCATTACCCACTCTTGTCCAGGCATATTGCAACCTCTCACTTCCTGCACCTGTTCTGCCGTGACCATCTATTGTCTAGTTGCTAAGCTGCCACTAAACTGGCTATTTAGAGGGGGGGAGGGAATGGAGCACTCAGAAACTGGGCAGTAGTTTATCAAGGGGGGTAGTTGGAATGTCACGTCCATTAACAAATTAACTACGCAGGCATGCAGGGGATGGAGAAATATTGGCTCAAAGACAAAACAATTAGTTTTATTCTGGGTCAATGGAGAGAGCTCCCATGTCTTCTCTATACTACAAAAGGCAAGAAAGTACTTTTGCCTTTTGCCTGGAATTTCCCAGACATATCTGGCACACTGCAGCCGGAAGCAGTGCCTGGGAGGAAATCACTAAAAATGTCCGGGAAAATGTGGACGTATGGCAACCCATGTCGGCAGTGTTGTTTTTGGCGATTTCCCTTAAAAACAGTTCAAAAACTTCTTCTTTGCTAATTTGCCAAAAAAGAAGTTCTGGATTTTCACTGTTTGACATATGGCAGCCTTCTGGAACCAGAACAGAGCAAAACTGGAAACAAAGAAAGACTGCCTTCCCAGAAGTCCTGCCAGAGTCCCTGTGACCCAGAATCCCATTCAAAGCTAGATATACCCTTTGACTTTCCACACCAGCCGATTCCCATAATATGGGTGGCCAGCTTCCTGCAGCTGCAAATCTCACCTTACTGAGCGGCTCTTCCTGGTCAGTTTTGACCCCAAAGCGGGGTATACTAGAATTGGTCAGGCTGGAACTGTGCATGAGTTTCTTGACTCCGCTGATCTGGCACATGGGTTGCTGCTTCTTCTTCTTCTCCCGCTCTTTCTGTGTTGGGGATGGAATCTCCACATCGTTCTGCTTGTCTGAGGATGAAAAGAGACTGCATCTGAGAGAGAGAAAGAGGACAAGGGCGAAAGACTGAAGGTGCCACTGTCTGACCTGTGCAAGAATCTCTCTGGGCAAATGTGCACCAAGGGGTTACATAACGTGGGTGCAGTTCCGCTCCATCTCTCCAAAACATTAGGCAGAGCTTCATCGCTAGCTCACATATTCCAGCCTGAGCTCCTGGAGGCAAAAAGGCCAACAGTTCCATTCCTCTTGTAGTCAGTGCCCTGCAAAGAAGCCAGGATACTTCAAGAAGGAATGGGTGGTCTATGGATGCTGGGTTAAAGACTGTACATGGGCAATAATTTCTCAAGGGACTTGGGAGGCGGTATTGTAGAGCCTTCAGTTACAGAATCGTAGAATTGTAGAGTCGGAAGGCACCCTGACAATCATCTAGTCCAACTGCTTGCAGCGCAGGAATCTCAACTAAAGTATCCATGACAGGTACTTAAAAACCTCCACGGAAGGAGAGTCCATCACCTTCCGAGGGAGATCCTTCCACTGCTGAACAGCTCTTACTGTCAGAAAGTTCTTCCTGAGTTTTAATTGGAATTTCCTTTCTTGTATAATAATAATAATAATAATAATAATAATAATAATAATAATAATAATTTATTATTTGTACCCCGCCCATCTGGCCGGGTCCCCCCAGCCACTCTGGGCGGCTTCCAACAAACACTAAAATACATTAAAATATCACACATTAAAAACTTCCCTAAACAGGGCTGCCTTCAGGTGTTTTCTAAATGTCAGGTAGTTATTTATCTCTTTGACATGGGATGGGAGGGTGTTCCACAGGGCGGGCGCCACTACCGAGAAGGCCCTCTGCCTGGTTCCCTGTAGCTTTGCTTCTCGCAGTAAGGGAACCACCAGAAGGCCCTCGGCGCTAGATCTCAGTGTCCGGGCTGAATGGTGGGGGTGGAGACGCTCCTTCAGGTATACAGGACCAAGGCCCTTTAGGGCTTTAAAGGTCAGCACCAACACTTTGAATTGTGCTCGGAAACGTACTGGGAGCCAATGTAGATCTCTCAGGACCGGTGTTATGTGGTCATGGCGGCTACTCCCAGTCACCAGTCTAGCTGCCGCATTCTGGATTAATTGCAGTTTCCGGGTCACCTTCAAAGGTAGCCCCACATAGAGCGCATTGCAGTAGTCCAAGCGGGAGATAACTAGAGCATGCACCACTCTGGCGAGACAGTCTGCAGACAATACCTTGAAGCCATTGTAGTGCACAGTTAGTCCTGCCCCACCGTGGTCTCCGCTCATACCAATTTAGCATGTTTTTCCAGGGCTTTGAGTTGTGTTCAGGAAAAGCATAAACAACTCCCAAGAAGTGTAACCAGTGGTGCTGCAATAAAAGTGTGCATGCTTTGGTCTGATTGCTGAAGGTACCTATTGAATAGTATCGATTTCGGAAGCAGCATGGAAACTATTTTTATGAGAGTGTTTAAAACAACTGCTGCCATTATGAATAGTAAAATGCTAAACTTAAGGGAGAACATTGTGGTTCAAGCAAATGCTGTTCACCAATTATAGTGCCCCCAAGGTGTGTGTGTGGGGGGGGGGGCAATACCATTGGAGGCCCATGCAGCCTCTGTAGTGAGGACTGCCAGTGCCTAGCTTTGGCTGGTTTGCCAGCAACTGCAGTTCCTGAACCGTGCTCCGATTATTTCATGGTTTGATTATTGCACGGTGCCCCATGAAAGGCTTCCCTCAAAGATGGTTTGGAAACTGCAGCTGGTTCAGAACTCTGCTGCAAGGTGGGATCCTGAGAGCGCTTTAATTTTCTGCCGGTGTGCTACCTAGTGCAATTCAAGTTGTTGGTATTAATGCATAAAACCCTGAATAGGTTAGAATTCAAGTACCTGAAGGAACGCCCTCCCCATGACCAACCAACCTGTGCTGTAAGATCTGTAGGCCGTAACAGAGCAGGGCTTTCTCAGTGGTGGCACCCTGCCTATGGGAGTCTTTCCCTGTACGGATCTGGTGGTCCACCACACTATTTTAATTCAGGCAACAGCTATTTATTTATGCAAGGCTTCTGTCCATCATGGGAGTGACCCTACTGATACAGCTGCATCACTAGTTGCTATATGGCATTGATTACTATACTGTGTTGTAGATTATGGTTTTAACTTTGTTTTTAATGCTGTACTTTGTGGAATCTGATAACCTCCCTGGGCTCCATGTGAGGAAGGGCAGAATGCAATAAACAGGTAATGTTGATGTCCCCTCTCTCCCTCCTGAAGGCAGCTCAGGGGTTGGGGAGCGAGGGGAGGGCAATGTATTTCCAATGCTCTTCTATACCCCCACCCCCTGCAATAGGCAGAGCAAGGGTCAGAAGCTGGCCTGCTTTTCCAAACCTGACCTAGCCTCCTGTACTCTCAAACTGACCATGGACTTCAGGCCCCCAAGAGGGGTGTGTGTGAAATGCAAACTCAGGAGCTGGCTTCAGGAAGCATTACAGGGCGTTTTCTCAACTATTTCCCACCATGAATGCAGGTTCCTGACAAACTTCACAGAAAGGTGGTTTGGGGCAGCCAGAGGCTGTGGTTAGACTGAGGGTGTAATGAGCAGGGAGGAACAGGTTTGGAAGATCTGGCCTCATCCTGCCACCTGCTCTGCTCAAGGCAATGGAACCCAGGACAGATTGGAGGGAGAGGAGTTGCAGCGGGCAGGGTAAATGCAGGGAGGGTTGCAAAAGGGGTGGCGCCACTGCATGCCCACTTGTCAAAAATGACTAAATTAGTGAAAGATAAGCAGCACAACTCTCCACTCTGTCTCTGCTCCTGCCAATCTAGCAGTTCGAAAGCATACCAGTGCAAGTAGATAAATAGGTACCGCTGCAGCGGCGTTTTCGTGCGCTGCTCTGGTTCGCCAGAAGCGGCTTTGTCATGCTGGCCACATTACCCGGAAGCTGTACGCCGGCTCCCTTGGCCAATAAAGCGAGATGAGCGCCGCAACCCCAGAGTCGTCCGTGACTGGACCTAATGGTCAGGGGTCCCTTTACCTTAAGCAGCACAACTCTCCACTCTAGCCCCACCCATACAAAAACATGTCACCATGCATTGATTCAATTCTCCAAATGCTCCCTATCCACCTCTCTCTCTTTGTGTGTGTAGCAAATCCAGCCTATTTTTAAAAAGAAAGCAGCAAGGCAGTAACCCCCCCCATCCAACCCGCCCCCCCCCATTCAATCCATTCCTTGAAATCTATTACCTGTGGACGAGGTACCACGCAATTGCATTCAGCCAGGACTAGAGGGCTCCACTGATCTTTTCAGGAAATGTGCACACTGGTGCTTCACGGGACGGGGGCAAGGATGTAGTGATTCAGGGGCTGTAGGCTACAGGCCTCTAAGAAGGCCGTGGAGCAGTTTTGTGGAGAGACTCACCCTCAGGAGTGCAGGGCCTCGTTCCCCCACCTTCTTCAAGGACCGTCTCCAGGGGCAGGAAGTCACGGGTGGGGGGCACCCACTGAGAGAAGAGAGGAGGTGGTGGGGAAAGCCTGCCCAGGGGTAGGTGGCGAGCCGTGGGTGAGCCCAGCGGGGGCAGGAAGTGGGGAGGGCGCAAGGTGAGGGGGAAGTGAGAGCGGGTCACATCATGGCAGGGCAGAGCTATGCCCCAATTATACCTGCGGGAGAAGCAGCGGCAGGGGGGCCTCATGGTCGAGTGGGGAGGGGGGCAAGAGGCCCTGGGGCAAGCAGTGCATAAGCCATGGTGGCATTCTAGAGTGGGTTGCTAAGAAGCAGGATTGTGACGCCTCAGGGCACCCAGCCAACCAGCAGGCAGTGGGGCTTTCTCGCGAGGGCAAAGCAGAACCCATGGTGGAGCCACCTCCGTTGCTCTCCAGGGCCCTTCTTCATCCCAAACGCTTCCAAAAGATGCAGAGCTACCAGACCCCCTGAAGCTCAGTTTATGAGATCACATGCGTAAAATCAGAAGTGGCTTTCTACCAAGACTGGTAAAGTGTGAGGACATCCCTCACGGAAAGAGAGACAGTGGCCCAGAACCTCCCATAGCTGATTTGCTAATGGAGCCACCTTTTATGCAGACAGGGCAAGAGGCCAGATTCAACGCCATCTTCCACAACAGGACAGCTTCCTGGGTGACCAAGAGCATCCTGGGATTTGCTTGTGAATAAGACTCCATGGGCTGCTTCCAGTATGGTGAGTGCTCCTTGACTTGCAGGCCTATTTTACAATCAGCTCAGAGAAAGCAGACTCACAAAGAGGCACAGGCAGAGATGGGAACAGAAGAGGTTCCTCTCTTTTCCTCACCCCAACTAGTAGACCCCTCTCCTAACTCTGAGCCAGGAAGAACTCAGAAGTCCTGGCTATTTCCTACAATGTAATCCCTCGCCTGTTTCCACACAGCCAAGCATGGGATCCAAATATCCCAGCGGTTCCCAGGCGCAGTCCTATTCTGTCCTGCTAGACACAACTTCCTCTGCCA
The DNA here is from genome assembly GCA_034641385.1 of Darevskia mixta. NCBI lineage: Eukaryota > Metazoa > Chordata > Lepidosauria > Squamata > Lacertidae > Darevskia > Darevskia mixta. The sequence goes on along the minus strand of JAWWNH010000067.1, from coordinate 6,441,720 downwards.
ATATCAGAAAACCACTCAGGTTTTCTCCTGCTCTGTGGGGTAGGACTCGAACCAATGGCTTCAAGTTGCAAGAAAGGAAATTCCGACTTAACATCAGGAAGAACTTTCTGATGGTAAGAGTTGTCCAGCAGTGGAATGGACTCCCTTGAGAGGTGGTGGGGACTCCTTCTTTGAAGGTTTTTAAGCAGAGCTGGATGGCTGTCTGTCACAGATGCTTTAGCTGAGATTCCTGCACTGCAGGGGGTTGGACTAGATGATCCTTGGTGTCCCTTCCAACTCTAAAATTCTATGATTCTGCGATTCTCCTCACAGCAGCTCTATGCCAGCAAAAATAGTCTGGGCTCTGGGCCAGCCAGCTAAGCACCAATAGCTTAGATTTGATCTCTTTCTTTGATCTTGCTCACCTTTTACACCTCAGCAGCCTTTACTGCCCCGCCACCTGACTTCGGCAGGACATGCCGCAGTTGCTTATGTGGAGGAAGAGCGAGTGTGAATTCTGGCCCCAGCACAACTTGCCGTTGGCCTCAGCCCTCAGCCTAAGTTCCGGCTCTCTCACAAGGCTCCCATTGAAGGGCCCGTTTGCATCAACATTTGCTTAAGGCTGGGTATTTGCATCTGCTGACGTCAATGGAGGCCTGGCTTCTTGGGAACTCAGTTAATGGAGGCACCCGGGAGTTTGCCTTGAATGTCCTCAGCTACTGACTGCCTTTTTCTGGCCCAGGGGAGCGTGTGGGTCTGTCGAAGAGAGATACAGGGAGGAGTCTCCAACTCAGCAAGTGCCCGAATGACCACATATACATGAATGCGTTGTCTAGACACTGTTTTTCCTATGTCAACAGTGTACGCCACAGAATGTGAGGTGCGCAGCATG